>CM062814.1:234146579-235496579 GCA_031772625.1 Pinus tabuliformis | reverse complement strand
TCCTCTTCCTGCATTCTTCTTTCTTCTTCATTCTTTCTCTTCTCTACCTCTTCATGCGCTCTCCTTTCTTATTCCTGTTTCTTTTCTCACAATTGTTTCTCCTTTTCTTGCTCTTCCTACCTTCTCTTGTTCTCGCTCTGGCTCTGGTTACTGGAATCTTGAGATTGTTTTCTCTCTAGCTCCCTTTGACTCTTTATCTCTCGCTTCTTCCTTACCAAGTTGGCATTTCTTTGTTCCAGCATAGCATCCTCCTCCTCATTGTCGCTCACGGGGTCTTCCACCTCTTTCCCTTTGCGCTTCTCAGATTCCCTGGTGCCTTTCGATGCCTCGTGTTGCTTTTTCTTTATGGAAGAAGCTCTTTCTTTGAGGCTCATGTCTTCTTAGGAATCATCTTGCAGCTCATCTTTTGTGGCTCGCTGCTCACTTAGGCTGAGTTCCCTTGTAGCGTTATACCAGTTTCTAATCCCATATTCAAGATCCTTTTTGGTATGAGAATAAGACCAACTGAATTTTGCCTTTTTGCAATGGGCAGCCATGACTTTCTTAGGATCATATGTTTGGTAGTTGAGGATCACGAAGTGGCTTCCCTTCAATGCCTCAGCCTCTGGCTCTACCTGTTTGAAATTTTTTACCACATATGCTCTGATGGTGAGAGGGAAGGCAGGCCAAGGTTTCTTTTTTCTTTTGTTCAATATCTTTGAAAAACCCTGCATCATTTGATAACAGACCTCTCGCAAGAGTGTCTTATCCATGACAAACTTGGGTAGTGCATTTGGAGGCTTATGGGTACTGAACACTCTAATGAATGTTCCTTCCTCAATGGGAAACTAGTGTGCTACCTTGACGACTATCTTCATACCCCTCTTGGACATGCATGGTGGTTCTTCCCCAAATAGTAGCTGGTACAATGGGCTGATGAAAGTTTTAGATATTATATCTAGCATGCCTTTGTAACTCGTGTCCCAAAAAACTTTGTAACGGTTGTGCATGGGGCTAGCTACTGATGAGTCCAAGTTGCAGCTCCAGTTCTCGAAGTAGCATCTCGAGAAAACAACGTCGAGTAGGTATGATGACATATAGAATTCTATAGGTTGTTCTTGTTGTGGGAGCTTGACAGCAGTTATGTTCGTTTTCAAAGATAAGCATCGGATTCTTGCCCAATTAAAAATGGTTCCTCGAGTGGCAAAGACATACATGAGGGGGCCCCAGGTGCCATAGAAAACGTCACAGTCTGGCTTGGCATACAACTGGCACATCATTGCAGCAATTAACTGATATACTTTGTGCAACCCCTCTGTCTTGTAAGCCTGATATGTCTTGACCTGAAACTTTGACAGGTCTTGCCACCATTCCCTTTGGATGTCCTTTGTTGGAGTCATGAACCCGACGAGCCACCTGGTACTGAAAACCTCTTGTTTCTTAGGGATTCTGTAGTAGGCGTTGATATTTTTTGGGGAGATAGCGGCTATGGGTGCCCCATCATGGCCCCTAATCGTCTAGGACTTTGTGTCTGTGCATTGTAAGATCCATTCAATGGTTTCTGAGCAAGGGAATACTGAGGGTGCGCCGCTACTTTGTGTAACCTTAACCTTTTGACATTGAGGTATACTTGAAAATCCTCTTTTGTTTCCAGAATGTCTAATTTTGCAAACTCCTCGTAAATTTTGTACCAGGAGAACCTTGTGGTTTTGCTAATGTTGCAAGAAATATCCCCGAAGATGGGTGGCTCCTCTGTTGGGTCGGCCTCCCATGACCCACTTCCCAAGCCCCCGTGAGGAGCTTTAGTGGTAGGGGAGCCATTTCATCTTCAAAAGAATAAATGGATATGCACTCTAGATCTACGTCACCTCGCATGTCAAAAACACAGTTTAACAATGAGAGAGACGACATGAAAATCAATTAACACTGCAAAACAAAAGGGTTTCAGTAGGTAAAAGGAGAGTCACATGGAGGATGGGTCGCAAGGTCGCAAGTATAGGAATGTGACTAAGCAACTTGCACCATAGGTCGTAGCTTGATAGGGGTCGCAAAGCCACAGGTCAGGGAAACTGGTCACAAGTCGCATGGTCGCAAAGTCGTAAGAAAATGGATATCGTGGCCTCAAGATGCACGACTTAGGCTT
This sequence comes from Pinus tabuliformis, assembly GCA_031772625.1. Taxonomy (NCBI): domain Eukaryota; kingdom Viridiplantae; phylum Streptophyta; class Pinopsida; order Pinales; family Pinaceae; genus Pinus; species Pinus tabuliformis. Next base: position 235,494,457 of record CM062814.1, on the reverse strand, counting down.
AGAGAGGATCAGGGAAGACACTGAATGGTCTTAGGAGGTCAGGGTCTCCCTCAGATAAGTAAATTCAGGCTTACTCACAAAAGCAGGAGGGTCTAGATCGAGGAAAAGGTCGATGTCTAGGTACAGGAAGGGAGAGAGAGCCAGGGCAACTGCTTTACGCAAATGATGAGGAAAAAACTAAGAAAAAAGAGCTAAAACCATAGGGTAAGGGGATGCCAGAGGTCGGGGAATGGAAACATAAACACTTGGAATGAAATCATGATTGCTAGAAGGTGAACAGTTACTTACCCGGAGACATATGTGCGCGCGAACCCGTTGCAGACTCTCCTAGATCTGCGTGTGAACAAAGGAGCAATTACAAATGAGGCTGGGGTGACTTTCTTTATATAGTTTTGGTCACACGTTTGAGATCACATGGGTCTGGCATGTGAATTTGCGACCTATGTGACAATGCGACCCAGTAAGTCGCAAGGGTCGCATAGTCGCATCTATGTCTGCATGAGGACAGTGCGACCTCATGGCCTATGCAAATTCTGCGACTCAGATGGTCACAAGTGTTGGGCGTGGAGCCTGATTATCTTCTTTATTTGGAGGTATCGCCGCATTGGACCCATTTCATAATGTGGTGGCAATGCCGCCCTTAAAATGTATGCCTCCAAGGGGGTCCAGGGTGAGTGATAGAGATAATAGAAGGAGCACAACAGGTTATGTGTTTACTGTAGGTGGAACGGTTGTGAGTTGGGTTTCAATACTGCAAAGTGTTTTTTCACTCTCAACAATGGAAGCAGAGTATGTTGCTTCTATATAGGCCAGTAAAGAAATGATTTGGTTACAAAGGTTTCTGGATGAATTGTGTAGAAGCAGGAGTTGGGCATGTTATACAGTGACAGCCAGAGTGCCATACATCTTGCAAAGAACTCTGCATTTCATTCCAAGACTACACGTATACATCTCAAGTACCATTTCATACAGTCAGCGTTGGAAGATGGCCAGTTGAAACTGGAAAAGATACACACTAGCCATAATCCTTCATATATGTTAACAAAAGTTGTAACCAAGGAGAAACTGAGATTATGCTCAGTTTCAATTAGTCTTCAAGTATGATGAAGAAGATGAGAAATGGCCAGGTCCAAAGTGGAGTCATTGTCCAGCAAATGAAGCAGCGGTGGAGTTGTTATAATCAGTCTCCAAGTGGGACATTGTTGGGAGTGGAGCCTGATCATTTTCTTTATTCAGAGGTATCACCGCATTGGACCCCATTTCGTAATGTGGCGGCAACACCGCCCGTAAAATGTACACCGCCAAGGGGGTCCAAGGGGGGCGACGGTGATTATTTGGAGCCCCCCCCTGGTGGGGGATCGGGGGAAGCGCCCCTGAAGCTAACAATAGATGTAAAATTGCCTTGTAAAATTTTGTAATTTCGTAGTCAACCTGGGTCGTTCATTAGACAGAGAACTGACAGTAGAAGTTGTTTAATTTAGGTTTTTTTTCTCTAGAAGGCAACCCCTCACTATATATGAGGGAAATGTATTGCATCTATGTAGATCTATATTCTGAGCAAGAAAGAGAGAAGAGATTGTGTGAGAGCGAAGAGGGAATTACAGCGGATCTGTTAATGCTTTAATCTATACAGGAGAAGATACAGTATTGTGGCATCATAGGTTCAAGCACATGAGTCATAAGGGGATGTAGATTCTTCACTCAAGAAATTTGTTGCCAGGTTTGAAGCATGTTGATTTAAAATTCTGTGGGAATTGTGTTTATGGAAAAAAAAGAGAGTCATATTCCTTAGATTTGGGAAAGGAAAGAAGAGAGAAAAATTAGAGCTTTTGCATACAGATGTATGGGGACCTGCTGAGGTATCATCTCTCAAAGGCTCTCTTTATTATGTTACTTTTATTAATGATGCAACCAGAAAAACCTGGATTTATTATATTCGAAATAAATCTGATGTATTTGATACTTTCAAGAAATGGAAAGCTTTGGTTGAAAATGAGACAGGAAAAAGGTTGAAGTGTCTTAGATCAGATAATGGAGGTGAATATTGTAGCAAAGAGTTTGATAGGTACTGTTCAAAGAATGAAATTCATAGAGAGAAGATAGTTCCAGGAACACCACAAGAAAATGGTGTGTTAGAAAGGATGAACAAGACAATCATGGAGCGTGCAAGGTGCATGAGATTGCATGCAGTATTGCCTTCACAATTTTGGGTAGATGTTGTCGATAATATTGTTTATCTAATAAACAAAGGGCCTCCAAGTTCCTTGGATGGTGGTATTCCAGAGGAGGCATGGATAGGTAAAAAGGTAAACTACTCATTTTTAAAAACTTTTGGTTGTGAAGCCTTTGTTCGCATTAATAAATAAAATAGAACAAAGATTGAGGCAAAATCAAAGAAATGTACCTTTATTGGATATGGTGTTAATGATTTTGGTTATCGCTTTTATGATTATGAAATACACAAAATCATTAGGAGCAGAGATGTCATATTCAATGAAAAGTTTTTGTATAAGGATCAGATGCAGGAAAAGAAACAGGGAAAAGAAAACAAAGAATACACAGTGCTTGATGAGACCACAGGAAAAGTGAAGGTGCCTGAAAATCATAATGATCAACAGGCAGAACAACAACAGCAACAAACACCTCAAACAACTAAAAGTGGTGTTAGAAGATCTACCAAGATAAGTAGACCCCTTGAACGATACTCTCCTTTGTTATATTATGTATTGTTGATTGATTCTAGTGAACCAGAATGTTATGAAGAAGCAGTGCAGGTAGAAACCAGGAAGAAGTGGGAGCAAGCCATGAAAGAATAGATGGACTCCTTAGCACATAGCTAGACTTGGGACTTAGACAGGTTTCCTGCAGGTAAAAGAGCATTGCAGAATAAATGGGTTTACAGGTTGAAGGAAGAAGATGGAGGTAGAAAAAGGTATAAAGCTAGAATTGTGGTGAAGGGGTTTGCGCAGAAAAAGGGTATAGATTTTGATGAGATATTTTCTCATGTTTTTAAAATGACTTCATTTAGAACTATTTTAAGTCTAGTAGCAGCTGAAGATTTGCATCTTGAGCAGTTAGATGTAAAGACAGCATTTCTCCATGGGGATTTGGAGGAAGAGGTATATATGCAGCAACCACAAGGATTTGAGGTAAAATGGAAGGAGAAACTAGTGTGCAGGTTGAAGAAGAGCTTGTATGGATTAAAGCAGGCCCCAAGGCAGTGGTATCTAAAATTTGACAGGTTTATGTCTGAACAAGGTTATACTAGATGTCACTCTGATCATTGTCTTTATCTCAAAAGGAAAAATGATGGCAGCTATATTATATTGTTATTGTATGTAGATGACATGCTTGTTGTAGGTTCTAACATGCAAAAAATAAATGTGCTCAAAAGAAAATTGGAAAACTCATTTGCAATGAAGGATTTGGGTGTTGCAAAACAAATCCTTGGTATGAGAATAACTAGACACATGAAGAATAGAAAATTAACATTGTCTCAGAGTGAGTACATAGAAAAGGTGTTGAAAAGATTTAATATGCAGGATGCAAAATCAATTAGTATACCTTTGGCTAGCCATTTCAAACTAAGTAAGGATGTGCGTCCCAAGACTTGGTAAGAAATGGCTTATATGTCTAAAGTGCCATATGCATCAGCAGTTGGAAGCTTAATGTATGCAATGGTATGCACAAGGCCTGATATTGCACATGCAGTGGGAGTTGTAAGCAGGTACATGAAAAATCCAGGAAAATAACATTGGATGGCGGTTAAGTGGATTCTCAGGTATTTGAGAGGTACCACAAATCAAGTATTATGCTTTGGTGGTTCAAAAATTTCTCTACAAGGATATGTTGATGCAGATATGGCAGGTGATAGAGATAATAGGAGGAGCACAATAGGGTATGTGTTTACTATAGGTGGAATAGATATGAGTTGGGTTCCAAAACTGCAAAGTGTTGTTGCACTCTCAACAATGGAAGCAGAGTATGTTGCTTCTACAAAGGCTAGTAAAGAAGTGATTTGGTTACAAAGGTTTCTTGATGAATTGGGTAAGAAGCAGGAGTTGGGAAGGTTATACAGTGACAGCCAGAGTTCCATACATCTTGCAAAGAACTATGCATTTCATTCCAACACTAAACATATACAGCTCAAGTACCATTTCATACAGTCAGCGTTGGAAGATGGACAGTTGAAGATGGAAAAGATACACATTAGCTAGAATCTTGCAGATATGTTAACAAAAGTTGTAAACATGGAGAAACTGAGATTCTGCTCAGTTTCAATTGGTCTTCAAGTATGATGAAGAAGATGAGAAACATCTAGGTCCAAAGTGGAGTCATTGTCCAGCAAATGAAGCAGTGGTGGAGTTGTTATAATCAGTCCGGGATATTGTTGGGTGTGGAGTCTGATTATCTTCTTTATTTAGAGGTATTGTCGCATTGGACCCCATTTCGTAATGTGGCAGCAATGCCACCCGTAAAATGTACCCTGCCAAGGGGGTCCAGGGGGGGGTGACGGTGATTATTTGGATCCCCCCCTAGCGGGGGATCAAGGGTAGTGCCCCCGAAGCTAAAAATAGATGTAAATTTGCCTTGTAAAATGTTGTAATTTCATAGTCAATCTGGGTCATTCATTAGGCAGAGATCTGACGGTAGAAGTTATGTTTAATTTAGGGTTTTTTCCCTAGAAGGAAACCCCTTGCTATATATGAGGGAATTGTATTGCGTCTATGTAGATCTGTATTCTAGCGAGAAAGAGAGAAGAGATTGTGTGAGAGCGAAGAGGGAATTACAGCAAAGCTTTTGTAGGTTGTATCTCTTCATTTTGTTGGATAATATAAAAGGAAGGACTGTTTGTTTCTCCATGGACGTAGCCTAAATTGGGTGAACCACGTATATCTGTGTCTCTCTTGTTTTAAGTGTTTTTTGTGTTTATATTTATGCAATATATTTTATGTGTTCCATTGCTCTGTAATATATCATTTTCTAACAGCAAGGTCGCAAGGGTCACAAGGACGTGCAAGAAGGAAAATGTGACTCCGTGACCTGTGAGTCGCAATGGTTGCATAAGGCACAATGGTCGCAAGGCTTACGTTTAGTCATGTTCTGACACCACAACCGACCCACTAAGGCAGGAACTAGTGACTTGGCTTTACTTAGCAGAAAACTTAGACTTTTCCTTAGGTATTTTTTTAGATTGTTGAACTCTTGAGCAGATCTTGGCGAGGCTAGTGGCTCCGCCTGGTATAGAGGCTCCAAAAATTTTAGGGTTCCCAGATTTTTTGAGGGGTTATTGCAGTAGCTACAACAATTGACGATTCCCTGGTATGCTCTGAGATCTTTGACGCCTTCTGGACTAGATTAAGGGGACTTAAGTAAGTATTATTTCATGGAGTTGTGGGTCCCACTGATGGTATTCAGGCCTCCCTTCAAACTTGGTTTGTTGTCCCAACTTGCATAACATGGCCTTTACACACAAGATAGGGTGCTACCTCTCATTGTCCTGGGAAAGAAAAGGGAATCTGAAGTTACACTATGAGCTTTAAAGTTTTCTCGGTATAGTGGTCATGGTACTCTGGTGTTGCTCCACTGCCAACGACCCTGAACAGTACCCCGGTGGAGTAACTACCTAGAAATCGCGAACATTGCGCCGCTGCCAACAAGCCTGGTTAGTACCCCAACAGAGTCATTGTATCACCTCTTTGCATGCTCAAAAACTGGTTTCTTCAGTTTCCCTTTCATTCCCAGAACCACAAGTGAGCTAGAACAATTCAAGACTTTTCAGCCATGTAAGCAGTTGGGTCAGATCAACGCGATCAGGAGTGAATACCGTGTGTGCCATCGAGTTCCCCATTATCACCAATCTGGCATACTAGATTTTTTGTCGTGACTTAAGTCTTGGTCAGTAAATGGTTCCGGAGAGCATCCACGGGAGCCAATGTGTAGGGCCATTCTAACCTCTACCTGCCATCTCAAATTTATTCTGAAAGACAACAAACAAAAACCAAAACTATAATGACAGCAAACGATGACTATCTAAGAAATCAAAAGGAAACTATAGTACAAGGTGGGGCCAGCAACTCTGGGGTTGCTAGGTGAAGTAACATTTAAGGTCATGGTCGTTCACCGGGAGGGGTTCCACTCGTCCTCCCAGGGTTTGCAACTTGAAGGTGTGATGGCCAATTTTTTCTATGATTTGGAAAGGGCCTATCCACAAAGCTTGGAACTTTGTGTGTTTTCCCTTGTCCTCGTGGGCCCGATCCCACTTAAGCACTAGATCACCCACATCAAACTCGCAGGACCTTGCAGATTTTTTGTCAAACCACCTCTTGATCTGAGCTTGATGGATGGCAAATTTTTCCTTAGTTTTCAATATTTCTCTTCCAATCTTACCAAGGTATCGATTCGGCTTTAAATGGCAGGACACGGGGAGCCTTGTGACTCTTGAGCCAGTCTGAGGGCGCGGAGGTACAGGTTGGGTGGCAAAGTGGCTTCTTTCCCATAAACTAGGAAGTAGGGAGATGTGTCGATTGATGTTTTTGGAGTGACAAGGTCAGCCCATAGGGCATTACTGAGGGCATTGTGCCAATTCCTCTGTTGCGAAAGAAGGGTTTTCTTGATGATAAGGATGAGGTTTTTGTTGGTTGATTCTACTAGGCCATTCCCTTGAGGATAGTATTTGGCCAAATGTTTCAACACAATGCTATTTTCTAAAGTAAAATCATACAATCTTAAAGACGAAAAGTAAGTAGCATTATCAAAGACAAGATAGGTTGGACCACTGAACTTGGTTATGATGTACTACTTAATAAATGATATTACCTCATCGTCGTTAACCTTTCGCAATGGGATTTCCTCTACCCATCGAGTGAAATAGTCGGTGGCTATGAGTATATGCATGTGTTGTTTTGACAAGTTTGACATGATCTCACCTATGACGTCCAACCCCCATTACTGAAAAGGTTCCTCAAATGCTATGGGTTGGAGCAGGGCGGACAACCTCACTTGCCTTCCTGCATACTTATGGCAAATATGACACTTCCGAGCATAGGCATGAGAGTCCTTGAATAGTGTGGGCCAGTAGTAACCTACCTGCATGATCTTGTGAGTCATGGTGTCACCTGCATAGTGACCTCCTACAGGTCCATCATGTAGATCTTTCAGCACTCATTGAGCCTCATCATATTCTAAACATCTTAGTAATATACCGAGGTGGTGCTTTCTGAAAAGGTTTCCTTGAACCATTTGATATGAGGCAGCCTTAAGCCTGGCAGATCTCTTCAGTTTGGCTGAAATAGCTTCAAGTAAAGATCCCTGCACTAGGTATTGCTTTAAATCAAAATACCATGATGAGGCATCGTGTGAGTCGAGGAGTTCATTCTAGTACATTTTGATTTCGTGTTCCCAGCCTTCTATCTACTGGGTTGGTCAATCAGACTCCGTGTTTTGATGATCAACCACCTCAGCGGTCAGTTTACAGAGTCCATGTCCTTTCACGGTGTGGGAGGGTTTGAATTCCAAATCATATTCTTGGAGGGAGGTCATCCAGTTGGCTCTCCTCTCTCCCATCTCTTGTTGTACAAAAAGGGATATGACAGCTGGGTGTGGAACTATTACTGTGACATGATTTTTTAGGATGTATGGTCTGAAGTGTTTCACTACTTTCTAGACTACATATGCATACTTATCGATGTCCGGGTATTTTACATTTGCGGCTTGGAGTCCTATACTCATGAATGATATAGGACATTCGTTGTGATCACATTCCTTTTGTGTAAGGACCGTGGCCAATGATGAATCTATGGCAAAAGTGTATAAGATAAAGTCTTTGCTGAAATCGGAGCTGGATAGGGAAGGAGCTTCCACGATCATTGTCTTAATCTAATCAAAGGATTCCTTTTCTTATTGATCCCATTCAAATATTGCATCCTTCTTTAGCATGTTCTGTAAAGGTTTGACAATTTACGCAAAATCTGAAATAAATTTGCGAAGAAAATTAATTTTGCCTAGGAAAGATTGCATAACTTTTTTGGTGCTTGGCTAAGGGATTTGTGCTATAGCTTTTACGCGGTCAGGATCTACGGTGATGTCGTTCTTGGTGATGATGTGGCCTAGTAGGTTACCTTCTGAAACTATGAATATTCTCTTCTTAGGGTTGAGGGAGATCCCATATTTCTGACATCTTTTGAAAATCTGCTTCAAGTGATGAAGCTGGTCACTCCTTTTCTTTGAAAAAATGGTGACATCATCCAAATAAACCACCACACTCTGACCCATAAGACCTCGGAAAGCGATATCCATCGTTCTCTGGAAGGTTGCCCTGGCATTTAACGATCCAAAAGGCATACGATGAAAAGAAAATGTCCCCCACTTTGTTTGAAATGTTGTTTTAATCCAATCTAGTTCAGCTACCAAAACCTGATTGTCACAGGAGAAGCCATATAACAAGGAGAAGACTTCGGATCCCAAGACAGTTTGGAGGATTTGCTCCATGGAGGGGATCGGTTAGTTATCTTTATCTGATGCTCGGTTAAGGTTCCGGAAATCGATGCATAGACGTATCTCCCTGGATTTTTTCCGCACTAGCACCAGATTAGATATCCATGTAGAGTGCCTGACCTTGAAGATAATGCGAGCATCCAACAATTTTTTGAGTTCCTTTTGGATGAGGGGTTCTAACGCAGGATGAACCTTTCTCAATTTTTGCTAAAACTGTTTGGTCCCTTCTTTGGTAGGGATGACATGCTGAATAATTCGAGTATCGTACGTCTTCAGGTCATCATATGTCCAAGCAAAAACATCGCAGTATTTTCTAAATAAGCTGATGAATGCCTTTCTTTCCTCTGGGGTGCACCCCACCCCCAAGTTGACATACTTGGGGTCAAACTCGGTCCTGAGGTTGATTTGCTCGTGCGAGAGAGTGGAACTATGAGTTTTGGTATTCAGAGGACCTCTGAAATGGCTCTGGAGGTCGAACAATTTCTCTAACGTCACCACCCCCTTAGGTAAGGGGTTTCCTTTCCACGAATCTACTTCTTCTTATAACGATCTCTCATGTTCCTCTTCGTCAATAGCTATGTCTTTGAACACTTCTGTATTTGTCATGAACTCTAGAATCTGTTGGCCATCCTTGAAAACGTGTAAGTTAGTTATGTTGTCAGGAACTGTCAGTCTATACATATTTTCAATAGAAAACCCATCTCTAAGGGGTGTGAACCTAGCTGTAGCATTAGCTAAAGTGCCAGAAGCAGCATTGTTAAATCTAGGAGCAAAAATGATATTGAAAGCTTTAAATGAATTTATGAGATCCCATGCCTCTTGCTGGTAATTCTTGAGGTGCAAGGTCAAAAAATGAATGGTATTATGTACCTGTCTTGTAATGATTTCAAAATCCCCAATAACCTTCACGCAGTCTACTTTCAGGTTGATGGCATTTTTGAGGTCAAGGACCAATGCCTCATATTCTGCAGTGTTTTTGGTGCATTGGAACCCTAACCTGCAAGAGATTAGGAATCTGTTCCCTTTGGGGTCTAGCAGGACGCACCCTACTCCTGCTCCATCATGAGTTTTAGATCTGTCATAATACAATGTCCATGTCTCGGTACTAAGGGAAGGTAAACCTGATGTATGTAAATTTAAGGAACAAACTTCGTTATCAAGGCTTGGGGTTTGCATGGGAATTTCAACCTGGGTATCCTGGGGAATGGTTGATGTCTGAGGTTGATAGCACCCAAATAGGGACTCTAGGAGGCACACTCGCAGTTCTTGTTGGGAATAGCTGATTGGCTCACTAGAGCACTCAAGGTCGGTTACAGTGTGTTTCATACAAGGCTCACTATTGACCCTAATCTAGTTATTCCTTCCCTTGTAAGGTAGCCACAAGTGAGACCAGTCTGTGGCGAAGTAGCCCTGAAGTTTATAGGACCAATATCTGCTGAGAAGAAGGTCGTAGGTCTCTGGAATGTCTATGACTATTATGTCAATACACTGGTGAACTCAAGAATCAGAAGATAACCGAATGATGACATTATTTAATTCTCCTATAGCCGGAACTTGAGACCTGTCGAGTTGGATAATTTTGGCATCGATATTTTATGGTTGAATATTTAGCTTCTTGCATACTGACCAGGGCATGACGTTGGTCGAGACACCAGAATCGACGAGGCAATTGTGAACATTAAAATTGAACATCTCGAAGGTTAAGAGGAAAGGAGGGGTTGAACCTCTGGAGTTTGTGTTTGTGGCATTTACTATATCTTGGAGGTCAACCACAGTAAGGGATCAGCTTGTAGAGTTCCCTTTGTTTTATGTGGAGGGTTTTGAAGGAGTAGGAGGAAAGGCGAAGGCCTTGGCAATTAACTCACGTTGACTAGCCAACTTGCATAACTCGTACAAAGAGATATTAGCTCGAGTTTTCTTCAAATCTTCGATGATATTGTAATCTAAATCCGTGGATGAAGATTCTTGTGCTAAGTGTTGCATTGCCGAGGTGGTTTTAGTCATAACCCCTTTGGACAAATTTCTAGGTGTGGATGAGTCTCCTTTTGTACTGATTGGTGACTTTTTCAGGCTTACATCATCCATCCCTCTAGGTGAAGAAGTGGATGGCTGGCTAGTATTGGTGGGGGGCAGGATCCTTTGTAACAATGCTCTTTTCTCATCTTCTAGAGTAGTATCCAACACAGTACCTTTACTCCTGAGGTTGTAACTTTTGGGGGGTTTTGGGGGAGCATCTCCAACGATGGCCTCTTGAGCAGTGCACACTTCCCCCCCACGGATGACTTCGAAGGTTAACACAACAGATGGAGTATCGTCATCGGGAGGGGAGTCGTCCTCTTCACAATCATTAGTTTCTTCTTCCCCTTCCTTGGCAGCTTGATCTTCTAATAGCTGGGTGACTACGGAAGTCATGTTATGGAGCCACTACGAGCAGGTCTTCTCAGAGTGGGAAACCTGATGGAAAGTGTAGAAGTTGTCCTTCCATAGCTCCTCCACATTGAAGGTTGAGTTGGATGTTTTTGACACTTTATGGGGGAGGTTGTTAGTTTTCCAAAAAAGGGCTTAGTGGGTTTTTCTCCTCTCGAAGCGTCATTGGTCCTTCTCTTTAGCTCAGGTACTTCATTAGTCAATTGTTTTAGGGATTTTTCTAGTCCCTCGAAATTGAAGGAATATTTTTCTTTATCTACTATTTTACTTGATGAGGCTTGATTCTTCTTCCAGGAGGGCTTTCTATCTTCACAGGACTCATGCTCTAAGGCATCGATAGAAAGAAGCTCCTTTTCAAATTCGAGCGCAGTAGCAAATTTCTCTACCAGGGTGAGTTTTGCTTCACGTTTAATGAACATGACAATGTCCCTTGGCAAGGCCCTGGTGTAGTAGTCAATCGTGATGGAATCGTCAAGGGCTATGTCCATAGGGAAATTATTCAAAATCATGGTGAATCGTTGATTGAAATCTTTCACCTTCTCTTTCTTATGACATTTCAGCGTGCTGAGCTTGGTGAGAAGCATAGAAGGTGTCTTGTCTTCTGAGAGTTTGTCCAAGAATGTTTTTCGAAACTCTTCCCAAGAGCGGATGGAGGCGACGAGTAGTGACCAATACTAAGTGGTCGCTTTATTTTCAAGAGTGTGCGGGAATAAACGTCATGCTACATAGTCATACTGGACCTTCATCATTTGCAAGGCTAGGTAAAAATTTCTAATGTGGTCATCAGCTGAGGTCCCTTGCTTAGGGTCAAACTTCGAGAGTTGTTTCTCTGAATGGTGAGGCATGTCATGGAGTAGGCCTCTAAGGTTCAATGGGGATTGAGCCATCCAGGCCAACGGTGGTGGGCAGTGGTTTCCTCTAGGGTTGATGCTTCCCATATACACAATTTTCATAGAAATCAAAATCCAGAGAGCTATTACTCATACCTTCTACCATACCTTTACCATGAAGTATTTGAAGGCCCTTCTCTCCAATATGTCCAAGCCTTTGATGCCACAGCATGGTCTTCTCTCTAGATACCATTAGATTTTCTGCTCCACTTTCAGGAACCACAGAACTGTTGCACCCATCAACAACAGTGATACCTTGCAGCTTGTACAGAGTTCCAGTCCAAACTCCCCGCATCAATACCAGTGCTCCTCGAACCATCTTGCAGGTATCCTTCTCAAACACTGTTTTTACACCTGCATCATCTAGCTTGCTTACAGAAATCAGATTTCTCGCTAATGCAGGAATATGCAAAACACTCAGAAGTGTTTTAACCCTTCCACATTGCAACTTCAACTTTACTTTTCCGCGACCAACAATTCTAGCCTTCCTATCATCCCCTAAGAAGACATCACCACCATCGTATTTATCATACTCGCAGAACCACTCTCTATGGGGAGTGAAGTGAAAGGATGCACCTGATTTAATCAACCATGCCTCATGATCTACATGTATACTTGAAGAGGCCAAGTACACATCCCCACCTTCATCTGAGGTGGTTTTTGCCTCTGCGGAAGAAGCATCATCAGATCCCTTTCCTTTGTCAGGGGCTTTAGATTTACAGTCCCTTTTGTAGTGCTCTTCATTTCCACATTTCCAACACACCACCTTTACAGGTTTTCCTGAAGATTTATATCTCCCTTTAGATTTAGATCTCCCACTCGATGACTTATTTTTGTTTCTGTTTTGGGACCGTCCTCGTACAAACAAGGCATCACCATTCTAGCTCTCCATATTTTTTTGTCTCATCTCCTCCGTCAGCAAGGATGAGACTATTTCATCAAACTGCAAGGCAGTTGCATTGCTACCTATTGCAATAACTAGACTATCCCATGAATCTGGTAGAGAGCACAACAAACTGATGCACTTATCTTCATCTAAAATTTTAATATCAATAGATAATAACTGACTTACCACAGTATTAAATGCATTCAGATGCTCTGTCACCAAATCTCCATCTTTCATCCTCAGGTTATACATCTTTTTTTGTAGGAACAGTTTATTCACCAGAGACTTAGATTGGTACAAAGTCCCTAACTTGTCCCACAAAGCCTTCGTCGTAGCTTCTCTTGATACATTCAGCAATACTAAATCTGAGACACACAATCGTATTGTGCTCTTTGCCTTCCGATCCAAATTCTTCCATTCTTCATCGGACACTCACGTTGCTTTAGTACCTGGATCTAACACGATCCACTAATATTTATCCACCAACAGATCCTCCATCTTGAGTTTCCATAACTCAAAACTCTGACCATTAAATTTATCAATCTTTATCTTTCCACTACTCGCCATCTTCTTTCACCACCAGAATCCATCCCACAGATCTCCTACTGAACAGGGTCTACCACAAGCCCGAGCGAAACCCCTCAGCAACAAAGGCGTCCCCTTGAAGCCAAAACAACTCTGATACCAAATGCATCCTTCTCTGTATAAATGTGGTGTGTACATAACTGCAGATCTATCCCTTTCATATCAGGATAATCTCAGGCAAAAGCCCCTTTATTTTTCTGCAAAACCTGGATAAGCTTTTTCTGTTGTTTTCTCTCCAGATTAGCATTGATATTTAAAACTTTGCCTAGTTCGATCTCAACTGGTTTACTATTCTATACAACAGTTGTCTAAATATGTTGGTCGTTTGTGTCCTTCAGGGGATCTTCCATGGCTTCATTATCAAGAATTGCTTTTAGCATATGACACTCCACATTGGTTTGTTGATTTATAAAACTGTTGATAACATCATCTTCAGTTTGATTTTTAAATTCTAGCGCTTCCGCTACTGTGAGTGGTGAACGGATGCTCTCTTCTAGGCACGTTGGTGGCTGCTTACATGTTTTTACAATGGGCAAACTTGGCCTAACAGGAGGGTATAACACTAGATTTTTTACAACATGTCCCTTTGTGATAGTCACGCTGCCTTCTCAGCAGCCAATATATGCGTCAACTGTTGCCAGCCAAGGTCATCCCAGAATCAAAGAATGCCCATCCAACCTACTCCTTGGGTTTATAACCAAGAAGTCTACTGGATATTCCCATGTGTCAACAGAAACTATAATATCTTGTAAAGTCCCTTCTGGTCTTACCACCGACCAATCGGCAAGCTCTAATAAAGTGGTAGTTGGTTCTACGTCTGTAATACCAAGTGCTTGACAAGTTTCTATTATTCGTATGTTAATGGCAGCTCCTAGACAACTAGGGTGTTTAAAAAAGAGCGGCCATATATCTAAACTGTTACTATGGGATTTCTAGGGTCTTCGTATTTTATAGGAGTTTCCTCTCCCAAGAGTAAATCGAATAAGGTTCCTACGACATGAATAGTGGGTGAGGTTTTTACCTTCCTCACAGGCCTTTTTACACATAATTCTTTGATGGTTTTGGCATAGATGGGAATGTCTTGAATAGCCTGGAGGAGGGGAATCTTAATACACAAATTTTTTAGTTCCCCTACAAGATCAAAATCAGGATAAGTGATCGGTCTAGGTATCACTAGCCTTTCAGGGAATGGAGGAGAAGTGACCATAAGTTTTTCAAGGTCATCATGTTGATCTATGTCTTCCCCTTGCTTTGATTCACTATTATTTACAAGTGGTGGAACATGTACAGATGACAGAATATGTATAGGTGGAGTTACAGTTTCAATTGAAGGTTGGTCCCTATCTTCCTCAGGGGTTATGACCCGGCCTGACCTCAATCTGAGCTCATTACATTCTTTCTTCTCAATCTCATATTCTGTATTTTCAATAAATTGTACCAACTGGACTGGACTGTTATTAGGATTCAGGTTTGACTGAGCTGGTAACTGTGGTCGCAGAAGAAGTTGAGAATTCTATTGTAATGTATAAGGAGCTGACAATGCAGTCTAAGGCTGGGGGCCTATTCCCGTAGGTATATTAGATATCCCTAGAGGTCACTGCTAGTTTGTATACCAATTTGGGATTTGTGAGGTGGAGGCAGGGCACTGGGATTGATAAGGATTGCCTTGCCAGACAAGAGTAAAAGGAGGATTCGTCCAGCCATTTCCTGGAAAAGATTATGCTGGCAAGGATGTCATAGGCAATGGTGGACTTTTCCAGTTTGGGTAGGATGATTGGCCTTGCCAGGCTGCCCCAGTTCTGTTGTTGATTAAACTGTGATGAAGGAAAAAATTAGATGCGTCTTGCGACATACCTGTAGGTTTGGCTTGCCATTGTCAACGCTAGTTCATGAAATATATCGGTTTTGTTTCCTCATCTGCTTCTTTGAATACTGCTTTCAGCCCGAGTAATGTTGGACATTGTTCAGTATCATGACCCTTAGTACAAATGGCGCACGTATGAACCATGTCTAACGAGCATTCCTGTTGGTTGTGCTTCTTTCGACAACGTGGGCAGAAGATGGCCAAAAAAATTTGCTAAAGCTTGTTTTTGTTTGGCTTGTAGAACATCCAGCTGTGTTGTAAGAGTGCCTAAGATATTCGTCTTAAAATATTCCAGTAGGTTTCCAATCTTCCGCGTTATACCTCCACTATGTGGTTTGCTTCCTCTGCTCATTGGATCTCGGCTAGATGGTCTTGTACATGCACTTCCTCGTGAACACTTGATACAAAAACGAATGATTTCATCATACTCTTCATGAGAAATATCCCCTTTTCCCATTAATTTTAGAGTTTCTATCCATTCTGCTTTCATTCCTTTAATCAATATAGCTCTTAGGACTTATTTTGGTAGGGTAGTGTGTGGAGATCTCTGCAAATTATAATTAAATCGTTCTACATATTCTTCTAGTCTCTTGTTATCTTTTGCGGTCATCTTGAAAATCTCATCTTTTAGTTCCCTAGTTTTACAAAAGTCATGATATGTTTTAAGGAAGGAGGTTTTCATTTCGTCCCAAAAATTGATGGTTCGCCCACCTAGACCCATAAACCATCTTAAAGCTACCCCTTTCAAATTGGAAGAGAATAATTTTAGTTTTTGGGGGTCGATGGTATAGTCATACCCACTACAAAGGACATCAATCTCAAACAGGAAAGCATCAGGATCCTCTGTGATCATCCCATGAAAGGTTGGGATGTTCTGCAGAGGAATAGCCTTCATAAGGGCATTGGCCACTGGGTCAAATATGGGGTATTCTAATGTTTAAGTTTGACCTTGGGGTGGTTGTTCTGCCATTTGATCAAAGATATGCCAATAGTATTCAAGAATTTCATGGGGTTCTTCCGTAATAAACAGAGAGTTAGCAACCCAAACTGGTTTTACAACACTACCTAGGTCTGGAATCTCAAGAGATCCTTGTTCCAACAGTTGTGGTTATGCTTCAGCATCCCCACTAGTTTCTCCTTTTCCTTCTCATAAATTACAGGATTTTCCCTCCTGTAGAGGATCAAAGGGTAGGCTTATTATAGCTTGAAAACTCTATTACGATCCTCCTACTTGGCTTTGAATCTCAGCAGGAGCTGCAAATGGTGGGCCTGCTGCTTGAGGGATGGTAGTAGAACTTTTTCCAGGTATAGCCTGGAACCTTACTGATGCTTGAGACTCTGCTCTTCTTATGATTTCGTCTATAAAGGTCGTTCTTCCAAGGTTCACCAATCCTTTGGGTTTTTTGGATTTTGATAGACGATTCTATTCTTTCTCTATCTTTTTATTTCTAGTCATTCATAAAAAAAATTCCTATTTAACCTCTAAAATTTTGTTGTAAAGCGGTCAGGTAAGCAAGCACTTTACTTGCTAGGTACGTAGGTTCTTACCTTCTGTTTTTAAAACCCAATTTTCTTACAGCAAAGAAATAGAATTAATCACTTTGAAAACTCTCCCCGGCAATGGCGCCAAAATGTTGGCTCACTAAGATGTCTTTTTACAGGCAATCTTAATCCCTACATTAGTTGTCAACCCGAGGTAAGTCTTTCTATTTCAAGAGTGCCAACATAGTATGTGCAGTGAAGTTAGAGGTTATCTAATGATGAATCATTGCAATCATTAAAGTCCAATTCTTCAATCCAATTCACACAACTCTGCAAAGAAACTATCTATGAAAGGAATGCTCGCAACACCCTATGTAATTCCATACAACTTGTTCGAAACCAATTGGAACTTGAATGCAAATGAGAATTACACAGAGAATTACTCAAATAGGCTTGAGACTAATCACACTTAATCAAGTAAAGCAACTATGATTATCAAACAACACCACTCAACTCAAATCAATCTGTATTACTAAATAGCAATAACAATTGGCAATTGAACAACAATCTATAAGTGAACAGCAACAGCTATAAAATATTCCTAAATGATAAACATTCTATATTGCAATCCGTAGAAGTTACTCAGTCTTGTTTCTCAAGATCTATGATAACATTCATTCGATCGAACAGCAATCAACCATACATTCACTTATTCTAATCAAAGCGCTTACTTAAGTTTATCTCGCAATTTCAGTATAAAGCTAAGTGAACAGCAGTGTAGGTCAATATCATCAATCTTCAAGATAAGAAAAAGAACTAAACATTAAATCAAATACAAGGACTGAATGTAAACTATAACACAAAGGAGCAGTGGAACTTCTTGTGACTGGGCCCAGAGTCGCCAGAAGCCTCTGCTTAATAAAAACTCAGAATACAGAGATGTATCAAGCATAACCTTCTTTCATTAACTTCAAAGTAACAGTTGACAAAGTCACTGAATTAACAATGTTTTTACTCTAAAGAGAATAATTACATATCAAAAGTCTGAACTGTCATCTAGTTTCCTTTCGGCCTTATATAACATGAAAGGGAAACTTGGATAACAGTGAATCCTCAGGATCAGGAGATCCTGAGGATTTCACAATATAAAATCTAATCATATGATAAAACAGGAGTACTCCAACTAATCTTCCACTTCCTTGCTTGCCCCAGACGTCGTGGCTTTTCCCTTTATGGCTTTGTGTTGTCCTGCCAACTGAACAGCTTTTGCCCAATCCCATCTCTGCATACAAAGATAGCAAAGAATCAATCTTTCATACTAAATTTGCCTATTCTATCACCAACTAGTTTCTTCCAACTTTGACTGATATTTTCCTCATTTTATTCTATAAACAAAGACAATATTATAAGGATGATCGATAAATGAAGCATTTAGTGAAGAGAAACCATACCTTTTTCTCGTCCCAACACCATGAAATGTTAAACTTCCGAGTAGCGAATAGACTATTGGGTGATGATATTGAAGTAGAAAAGGTTCATGTTGTAGAGAATGAAGACACCACGGAGATGTAGGGGCAGTCTTGAGCAATTTGCAAAGGAAAATTTCGTCGCTAAAGAAGAACAAGAAGTTGACCTTTCGCAGCTTGATCCTGAAGAAATAAACGTCCAAGTTAATCAAAACATGGGAGATATTTAGAGTCATGATTAGTAATTAGATTAGTTATTATTTTATGTCAATATGTTGTGTTCATAGGTGTTTTCTGGCGAATCTATGGAGAAAATTTGTTTAGGATAGACATTAATAGCTCAAGGGGAAAGAATGATAATCCATTAGAGCATTTTTGGACTGTCGCATAAGAAATTTTGGCATATGGTGTACAAGGTTCTGGCCTTCAAACCAGAATGTTTTTATGAAATACATAACCATTTTCTTTATAAAAAAAATGTTGAGGTATAAATAAATTTGGGTTGGTATAAGGTATCTATTGAGTAGCTCCTGTATAAGGTATCAAATCATATTAAAATTATTTTCTTAGCAATTTGTTGGTGGCCACTGAATCTGCACTTTCATTCTATTGATTTTTTGTGAATACATAATCATCTTAAATTTATACATATTGAGCTTATGTTGAGCCATTAGACTTAAAATGTTGTTTGAAAGTTTGTTTATTCTTTGATAGTTTCTCATTTCTTATCCCATGGGCTTCTTCCACATGTTTATGCGAAGACAATTTTTTACATTTAAGTTGAGTCATTTCTTAAAAAAATTTAAACCTTTCTTAAGATCTGCTGAAATATTGTTGATTTTGATTATTTTTGCCTCCTCCTTAGCTTCTTCCATGACCATAACCAAAGTCTTTATTTTTCCTCTTGTTTTATAATTGTCATTGAACAAGCATCTTCCTCTTGTATTTTTTGTTGAATTTTAAGGTGCAATTAATACAAGCACAATTTTCTTCCAGATAATTACTTCCAATGATACAATTATATGTTTATCACATTCCATATCAATAAGCAATTACAATTTAGAAAAATTTAACCATCTATTAGCACTCAGATTCTCCTTGAAGTTGTCAGAAGAAGGAAAGGAGTCCGAGGTAACCACAAACCAACTTTTAAGTACAGAATCTAGCCAATATGTACTCAAAGAGGGCTCTCTCTTTAAAATTTAGCTTTGTTTTATAAGATATTAGGCTAGTTATGAAAGCTTGGGGGTTTTGATTGTATTTGGTGGTGGAATTTAGGAACAGATGGATAGAAGAGAGTATCTTAGGCCATTGGGCTATGGAGTCAACTGAAGATGGCTTAATTGGATTAGGTTGATTCAACAAAGGAGGGCTTCACAGGGCAAGATAGCTAAACAGGAGACAAATGGTAACTTGAAAGGGTGAAATGGTCTTAAAAGGGAAGAAGGGTAGTTAAGAATCCTTCAACAAATTTCAAGAAGAGGAACAGGGGTGATCACTAACAAAAAGCAATTAAGAATTTCTTATGAAATGACCACGATGATAAAATAACAAGAAAGGAGCAGTTAAGAATTCCCTGCCTATGATAGCTTAGAAGAAAACATTTAGAATATAAACGATTTTAAAGACAGATTGCAGTAAAGCACTTTCTGAAATATACTTTTTCGTTTATTATTCAGATATGAAACACAAGTGAAATATTAAACCAGAAAACAATAACACATAAGATATAGAATACTTATTTGTCCAGTGTTTGACACATGAATCCTGTAAAAAGTCCTTTCCTTTATTTCTTCATCCAGCCAACCATACAAGAGTTGTTCAACAAAACTTCTATTCCAAAATAATAAGTCTACAGAAATGTCTAAGAATCCACCCCTAAGTACTCTGATGAGGAAGTACTTATACAAAAATTTACAATAAAATATCTCACAACAGAGGGAGATATAATCTAGGAAGACTAACTATATGTTACATAAAAGTAGAGATGGATGGTCTCGAAGATAGAAACTAAAAGTGAACTAATGGCTTGATGTCCCTGTTTTTATGAATGAGCTGGAGGCAGGCCCTATGATTGAGCATCTTGTTGTCTTGCTCGTAATACTGTGTTGGTTGTTTGCTTTTCATCTTCTTACTGATACTCTTTACCTGCTTCATCCTTATTCACCTTCTTTTACCAAAATTGACTATGGTAAATACTGAAAATTTACTTTTTTACCAAGGTAAATCATAAAAAATTTGTCATATATGTCCACCAATCTTCCTTTGGTATCCTGGTCCTTTGTAGCTTTCTGAAGATTTCATCAGCCTCAGTGTATTTAACAAAATTAGGCTAGACTTGAAACAAATGTTTTAATTCATGTTCAACATAAAAAAGGTTCTCTAGACTGTCATAGAGAACTCTGCCTGTAGGTAATGCTTTGGGTGCAGATGCACTAGCTGATGAACTAGCTTGGTTATTTGCATATTTATCCAATTTGTCGATATAATCCTCATGCCTCATCACTTATCATTGATCACTAAAGGACTTGGAAGTCCTTTACTCTATAAAATACCAAATTTCTCCATAAATTCATCTATATCCTCCTCCATGTTTTGACATTTTCTTTCTAGATTCTGCATTAAAGACCTTTTGGTTAAGACCTTCTTAATTTCTAGGATGGTTCCAGTTCTATCCTCAATATTCATCTCTTCTAGCTAGTGCCTGGTCCTACTGTTCAAAAAGTTTATCAGCCTGATAGCTTCCTCAGGCTTCCCTCCTAGCTCTTCTTTGGTTTTTTGCATTTCCTGAAGAGAAACTTTCACCAGGTCAATCTGTTCAAAATAATTTGAATGGATGACCAAACATCATTTATTGACTGAGTGATGTTGGTCCATAGAATTTTCCTAATATCTATTAACTGCTTTTCAAAGGTGAGATCCTTTTCTAATGTTTTTACTTGTTGAGCTAAGCCTTTATTTTTCCTCGCTTCCTCAGCAAAATTAATCTTTGAAACATCATATTTCTGTTCTAAAGTGACAAATTTTTCCTTTACTTTCTGGAGTTCAGAAACTTGGATTTTCATCTCCTCCATGGACTTGATTAATTCTTTAGTACTTAGACCTGAAGTTTATGTCTGTGCTTGTACCTGTAATAGCTTCTGTTGTGACCAAAGGGACATTTGGTGTCAGAGTTGTCGCAAGTGTTGAAGGGACTGCCATGGAGACCACTGGTATCACATTTTGAGGCTGAGAGGTCGACTCACTCTGCCTGATTTTCAATGATTTTTCTAATTCATGCTTAGTCTCCTTCAATTGTTCATTTAGCTTGAGGACTAGGTCCATAAGCTCTTCTTCATATTTCTTTTGAATAACTTCAGCAGTTTGTGGATGCCTTAATGGAAGCAACTTTAACTGCTTTCTCAAAGCAACTATGTATTCATCTTTCTTCTTTATCAAGGCCTAGGCAGCTTTTACATCTTTTGGTTTATGACCCAATCCAATAACCAACTCCTCCAGTGATTTGATTATGTTGCCCTTAGCCTGTGAGGAGGCTCTTTCAATGAATTTTCTAATCTGTGAGCCATCATGGCTTTACTTTTCAAGGTGGAATATACCATTTCCCCTGTCTACTTATGTAATTCAATCTAATCTAAGGGGTGAATGTCCTTGGCCATGACCTCAAAATCAGTTTTGAGGTAGTCTGCAATTGACTGAGGCTGTTGTACTTTGGGCTTAAAAAATCTCATCTGCATTTTTCCTTCCTTGATGTCATAGGCTGACATCAACCTATTCTGATTGGTGGGAGCCATCTTCAAATATTGATTGTAGACCTGGACCCTTAATGGTTCATTTCTGGCCTTTATCTCTTTGAATTCTCTTTAATGTCTAGGGACTTGTTAGCTGAAGGCCTGAAGGATGATACTTCAGCACTTTGTTGTCTTTCCAGCTCCTGTCTTTGTGAGCTAGAAGGTGTCCCACCTGCTGGGAAAGTATGCTGACTATCTGCACCTTCTTTCCTCTGACTCCCTGTAGTTTCTTCAAAGAATTCCTCTTCTGAATGGGGATTTAGCCTGTGCCTCTTAGCACCAAGCTGATCTGAAGGACCACTGGCAGGGGTAGCTACTTCCCTGTCTCTCTTTAAGCTCTTTTCCTCATTCAGAGGAGTCTGCAAAATTGGGGGGTCTCCCATGTTAACTTGAGTTGGGTGGGTCTGTGTTTGAGCCTGTTCTTGAGAGGTTTCAGGTTGCTTTGATATGCTTGATTGCCCTATTGCTGGAGTGTTGGTCTCTTCCTCTCTTCCCTGTGATGTCTCTGCAAGTGGTGTGCTTGTTTCCTGTGATTGCCTTTGAGAAGTATCTACTATTGAGTCACTAGTTCCTAGTGTTGGTTTCTGAGAAGTCCCAATTGGCACCTGTCCAAAAGAGTCCAGGTCAAGTGTATTTTCTAGATCTTTCATTACATTTTCTACACTCACCTAATCACTATCCATCTCTACAAGATTCCCTTCTCTCCATTCATCCATGTTAGCATATTGCTCAATTTCTGGGATTCTGTGATGAAAATAAGGTGATAGTCTATTTTTCATTCTCCTATCACAGATGAAACTGTGGGGGTCATATGGAGTCCAACCAAAGCTTTTGCTTAATCTCATGTGATCTTCTAGGATTTTTTCTGCTGCTTTGCCTGCTTCTCTATTGTTGCAGACAAATGGGCCTAGGTGATCCTTGATTCTTAATTGTGCTTTCTTCTTGGCCTTAGTAAAATGAATTTGATCTGAGTGGATCATTTGTCTATAATATTCCAAAGCAAACAGTCTCATTGGAACATATTTTGGTAGCTTATATGGAGGAAGCTCACAACCATATACCCTAATCTCTGTGTGATTCTAGTACAAGTACCAGTCACCTACCCTGTACAGTTTTGATAGCTGAAGGATCCTCTAGATTTTATCACTAATCCTAGGAGGAGGATTTCCTGTCAACAAGGTGGTCACTGGGTGGAAAAACTGGTCAATGAACTCATTATATGAATAAGGGCAAGCAAAAGATTCGTGGAAGATAGAAGTCCAAAAAATTACTGACCTTGGATTACCCTTTGTATCAAGTCTCTTGACAGAAAATGGGAACTTGTCAAACTGATAGTAGAGGATGAGGTGATATATGAAAGTGGAATACTTGAAAACCTTTTCATTCTCTAACCTCGTGAACTGGTCATGGATTTTCTCAACAATAAATGAAGCATAATTGTACTTGATAGCAGGGGGTTGACCAAGGGTAAAGATGGACATCAACACTAAGGTCAATTCATCCACAAATTCACTGGTGTTGAATCCAATGACTACAGCTATCATATCATGTATAATTTTACCTGTGTCTGTGAAGAAAGCTGACATATAAGGAGGGGGATCTTTGGGTTGATGGTTTTTATCCATAAGAGTTTGACAAAGGTGATTGAGTTCAGATTGGGATAATTTAGTTGATTTCTCAAGCAAATCTCCAAGGGAAATGGGGGTGAGGGGTTGATTAGGGTGAAATTGCAGCATCTCATTGATTGAGTCTGCAGTTATTGTGAAGAGGACTGTTTGATTGGGAGACATCACTGCTCTGAGGTTGGGGTCATAATTTGCATGGAACTGATGGATTATGTCAGGGAAAACATGCACAGAGGGGAGAAAGTACATTGGGAGATTGGATTCCCATAGTCCTATGGCATCATAGCCATTCAAGTGATTATCTCGGCATTGGAAAAATACTTTCAGGTGGTCTTTATCAGTGGTTAGGTCTTTTATTTGAAAATCCTTATCTACTAGAGGCAGATAGTCTAAATCATGGTGAGGGGTGGTAATGGGTGCAATATTTAGGGCCACGAGGGTTTCCATTATGGTTCTTGTGGATTCAGAAAGGAAACTAAGGTTTTTTAAGTGAAATTGATGAAACAGAGGGTCTGGGGAACTTGAATTTCAAATGTAGTAACAGAATTATGGTGAATTGGGATTCTTTTCAATTAATTTGCAGCGAAAGCAAGTATTCAGAGGGTTTCTTGATGGGAATTTGGTAAATACCTGCTTTTAGGGATGAGCAATGGAATGCAGGTACACTGGGTGTGAATGGAGGACTCTGAGCAGCGTCGACTACAAATTTTGAAGTTGGTTGGCGGCTGGGAGCACGAGCTAGTTGACCTCGTCGTTAAGTTTGCATGGATGTATATGTTCGCAGAATAGAACGACGAAATGATTTCTTTTGTTTTTTATACAAAGTCAAGAATTTGGCGGGTTTCGGGATTTGGACGAGTGGCGTCAGCGGGAGGATTTGATGTTTTGTCGTTAGCGGGAGGCGGTAAGCAGTTTTTATCGCACCGCTAATGGAGGGGGGCGGTATTCGGGCTTATCCGCGCGATACCATATGATAAGCAACGCATGGTGAGGGTATTGTTCACAAAACTGCTTCGCGATCGCGCGCTAACGTTCGTTCGCGGAGGGCTGTGCGATATGCACGAAAATCGTTGGATGTGGGGGGCTTGATCGGATGGCTATCGGGGAGGTGAGGTGATGAGGGTTTAAAGAGGGTGGGCCCGATGCAATTAAAGATTTTTTAATCATATCGGGAGCAACGGGATTGGTCAAGAAAGTTATTAATTAACCGTGGGGGTTAATTAATTCTTATTTAATATGGGCAGGGGTCAGGGTTCTTAATTAGTTACATATTAACTAATTAATCCCCATTAATGATGTATTATGGTTATATTTAACCAAGGGGCGGGATATATAAGTATTTGGGGTTTTTACATAGTTAAAATAATACGGGAGCGGGTGAATTTTTATAGGGGAATTACTTAATAACATAAATTAGTAGTTAATATGACATTGAATGGAAAAAGTGCTAAGTCTAAAATATTTTCATGTGTATATTTAAAACTTAGGCTAAGTGAAAAATGAGGGTTTTTATGGAAAATATTTTAATTTTCCTAAGTAAAATAGAATTTTACTTAGGAAAACATTATCAAGGGAATGAATGATTTATGAAGGGGTGTGACCATTGATGAATGGACTTAAGTACTTAGGCATTATAAATTATTGGGCCGAGGGTCTGGTCCCTCCAAAATTCAGAGAAATGCTCTAAGCCTTTCTAATTTGATAGATACCTTGGCACTTAGGGGGAATTAGTGAAAATTTAGGGGAAATGAGTAGGGGAGTTAATTATTTTGACTTTGTTTGCTTGATATGCCTTCCATGTGATACATGCTAGTTTCCTTGTGATGAAAGTAAAAGATTTACACATTTAGACTTATCATTCATCACATATTATTCTACAACCATCATCTACTTACCCTACCTACTTAACCTAGCATTTTTACTTCTTTATTAGGGTACACTTAGACTGACAAACCCTTATCAAACTTTCTTTTCTTTTACCTGGTAATCACTATCTAAGTCTACACTTACTACATCCAAGGGCTCAGATTAAATTGTTGAGCACCTTTTTTCACTCTACCTATCTACTTAGCTGCCAAGATTAAACTGTTTGGTCAGATCTTTATTCTCTATTTCTACAACATGAAATTGAAATATGAACTAGCCAAGTTTAAACTGTTTGACTATTCATGAGTTGTGGAATAAGTGACAAGCTGCACACAATTGTTTATTATACAAAAGTGAAAAAGTAGTGCGATTTAGACTTGCACACTTTCTTGGTCTTTCTTTTGTTGGGGTTCATTTTCTTTCATTTTTTGACCATCTTTTTATTTCTTTTTCACCCTTTGATTTTTCTTTTAGAGTATACCCTCTTTACATTTAAAAAAAAAATTATTTTTTTACAAATATGGAAAACCCTTGCAACAAGTAAAGGTATGAACATATTACATAGCTCATCAAGTCAATCATGATATATGACACCTATTGGTATAGGGGCATAACACCATCAATACAATAGGGCAATAGAGATCACAGTAAAATAATGATGCACAAGAGACACAAAAATTTATCCTGGGAAAACCCAAAAATATTTTCTTAGGATAAATTGTCTAATTCAATAAAATGTACATCTAAATTTTCTAGTCAAAACATAATCAAATTGACCACACCACTTTCCAACTCAAACCCAGTCAATTGAAAGAGAAAAGTCAAACTTTTGTTCAGCTAGTCAAATTTCGGCCTCTACTACTCTTGGTCAACTGTGGTCAAAGAGGCTAAATTTCGGTCCTGCAACTCCCTCAAAAAATTCGATCAAACAGCCATAGTTGACCTGCAGTCAAAACTACTTAAATGGGTTTGGTCAACGTCTATATTTCTACCTAGAGATTTGTTCAACAATCCAGTCAAAGGTGTCTCGACATTCGGTCCAATAACTAGTAAAATATTCCAAGTCAAAGCATCCCAGATATGCCAAGTCAATGTTGGTCAAACATATATAAAGTTGGCCAAAGTTTGTTGTTCACCTTCAAGTGTCCCCCTCCTTCGCATGTGTGAACAAAAGTCTTCTTCTTGGATAGACGTGAGTTGATGAGATGCCAAATGAGGAGGTCCAAATGTCAATATATAGGAGCTAAACCATGTGGGTTTTGACCAAGGGTCAAACCACTTTAAGAAGTGGGGCCATCTTGTCAAGTTAGGAATGAAATGAATAGTAAAATAATATTTTATTTCTCTTTGAATTTGTTGACTTAAATATCAACTACAGCTACAAAATTTCAACAATCCCTCTTAGCCAAGGATGCATTTTCGTTGACTTCCACATATGTACATTTGTTGAATAAAATTTCTCCATTCCATGAATAGATTGAATGAGCTCATCTATGATGATGAATCCATTCACCTCATGTTCTCTACTAGAACCATGTAGAAAGCATCCTGCATCAACATCATGCAAAGGAATATTGTCACCCACTAAACATATCCCTTTGCAAAGGATCTAGTCACCCACAAGCCAATTATCCATTGCTTGGTTAGGCACCCCCTAACATAAGACTAGTCCTTGTTTCACCAATCCACCAAGTCATCACTTGGAATCAAGAACCTGCTAACACATGGTGAAACCATGGGCCCATACCATTCCCACATGTCATCGCATGTTATTGAATGGTAAAAAATACATGCCTGGTGTTATAAGGCACTAACCAAAACCCATGGCAATATGGTCACATAACCCTTAACCGGTGGAGAAATCCAAGCCTCGATGCTACTGGGCAAATCTCCCCAGCCAAACTCCATGGCTCCTGGTTAAAACCCATGACCTAAGGATGATTATATGCCCCTTGATGCTACAACATCAACACTCCCTTCAACCAAGGGAAGCATTCTCAATCATTCCAAGATTGTCCCAGAAGTATGACAACTTCATCCATGGACAGAGGCTTTGGTAGAACGTCAGCTACCAGATTGATTATAGAAATACATAGGAGCCTCACTACACCTTTTGTACCACATGCATTAACCTGTCATCATCGTTGTCTCTCACTCTTGATCAAACAATCTTGCGAGTAGCTTCTGAAGTCACACTTCTTCACAACTAGCCAAGCTGTAATATACTATGCTTCATATGTTGTTGGCTTCCTGGTCATCATGGCAGACCTCAAGATGAAAC
The DNA here is from genome assembly GCA_031772625.1 of Pinus tabuliformis. Classification (NCBI taxonomy): domain Eukaryota; kingdom Viridiplantae; phylum Streptophyta; class Pinopsida; order Pinales; family Pinaceae; genus Pinus; species Pinus tabuliformis. The sequence continues at coordinate 235,466,801 of CM062814.1, read as the reverse complement.
ATCATTCTCATCCCAATTTGATTTTTTGAATCCCAGTAGTTGTATGAGACATATCTCAATTCATATCCAGGTGTACCATGTCAGTACCTCAACACATGTTGTATCATATGCCTTGGCTCAAACATAAACTAACCAGATTGAATCCATCACCACAACTGCTTTCCAGTCACCCTCAATAGGTGCTCCTCTAATGTTGAAACAAATATTGTTGAGACAATCGAGGTTGGTCCCTCTACCACTTAGCTTCATCATATTGGATGCCATGGGAATGGCCATGTACTTGTTGTCCATCATCACAAATCTTTGAAGAGTCTTAATAATACACTTCCTTTTGACCAAGGAAGATCTCACCCAGATTCTGACACACTTCTAGTCCCAAGAAGTAATATATATAACTAAGATCCTTCATCTCGATCCTAGAGATTAACTCGTTTTGTCATGACTTCTTCCTCTATCACATAATCAAATCCTCTTGCAACTATTTCTCCCTCTAACAAATGAGTCCTTCCACTTTCATTAGAAACAAAAATAGCCAAGCTTTTTGACATATCCATACCAAGCTTGAGGTTTGTACAAAGCTTTCTCCAGCCTGCAAACATGAGATCCCCTCTCTTGTACCTCGAAGTCCAACTTTTTTCCCTTTTACACTTCTTCTTCCTCAATTAATCCATTGAGAAAATTTGTTTTCACATCCACCTAATGTAACCCATAATATAAGAAACGTATATATAGTTCTAACATAAGTGTATCTGACAATTGGATCAAATGTCCTCTCACACTGCAAGGAAAATACCTTCTAGTGGAGGTTATAACGGAGGTTTTTAGTGTTATAAAATTGGAAAAATTTGTCAAAAAAACATCTGCTACAACATTTGTTTGTGGGAACAGATGTTTTAGCGGAGCTTATAACGGATTTTTTTTTTTTTGCTTGCGTGTGCTTTAAAGAACAAGTAGCTTGGTGTGCTACTTGTAGAAATGCATCGGGCTTCATACATAATTAAAAGCACCGAGATGATTAATTCAAAGAGCACCAAAACCTGAAATGTATACCACCCTGGTGCCTACAATAAAAAAAAAGCCCCATGTGTTCAATTCAAATAGCACCAGAGCTTGAAACGTATATCGCCCTAGTGCTTATATAAAAAGGGTTTGTTTTTTCTTTGATGAAGTAATGGCTTTGGGGCATGCAAAAAATAATTGCGGTACCAGTGCTTTCTCTTAAACATACAACGTCGGCATGTCTTATTTGTATAAATGCACCGATGCATTTGTTATATAGAGGTACCAGAGTTGTTAGTTTTAATAGTGCACCGGGAATGGAAATAATATTTTGTAGAACCAAGGAGTGTTATTTCTATGAAAGCATCGGTGTGTTAAGAGTTACAATGCACCGCGGCATTAATTAAAAACAATATCGACGCTTGAAGACCTGAAAGCCTTATGTTGTTGTTTTATGAAAATGCATCGATTATGTTAAAAGGTGGCGTCACAGTGCTTTTTTTTTAATTTAAGTAAAGCACCGGTGTTTCTATGTTATGGACGCACGGGAGTTTTTGTATGATATTTTCTGTTTTTTGGAGACATCGACCTATGACAGTGAAATTATTGTAATTTTTTAAATCTGTTATTCATTGAAAAATCGACATATATCTTATAGCAATATTCATATAAATTAATATTTGATTAGTGCATTTGTATATGGTGTCTAGATTAATTTGTTATCTTATGAGATTCGCAACTCTTCATTATAATATTTAATCATCCATATATTTAATCAATGGTCTAACATTTCACAGCGACATTGTATAACACAATAAATAAATACAAATATAATTTATTATATATCAATAAGAGGTTCTTTTTCATACAAAATGGGATTGTTATTGGTAACCTTTTGTCTTTTAGTTGGGACATTATGTTTGTGATTACATTAAACAAAATGTTTGATTTTAACAAAAAATTATTTCATAAAATACAAGAGGTTGCATTGATATCCAAATAGATCATCAGTCTTTGTTGGAACTGTTGGAACTGTTGTCACTGCTCGAGCTACTTCCATGACTTGGGTTATTTGGAGGAATGTTTTGTTGATTGCATCGATTGTTTTCATCTTCTTGATCTTGTTCCATCTGCAAACATCAAAATAAAGTGTAATGGGTGTATCTATATTGGTGAGAATAATGAAATTTGAAATAAATAATATATATTAATGTAAATCAAATAGCAATGTACCAAAGCAAGTGACTCATAAACTGTGCACATGTCGTCAAAACCAAGTCTCATGCCTTGTTTGCAACAAGTCTTCTGCTGGCATAGTTTCATACTTTGTTTCTTACATGTTCTAAACCCCATTATAAATAATAGATTTAATATAAAGGATTTTTTTGTTCTATTAATTATAAACTCAAAAAATGTAAAACAACATAGATACTTACAAATTCCACAATTAATCTTTTATATGTCAACATCTACTCACAACCCTTATTTAACCCAATGTCAATCAAGTCTTCTGATGGCTCTTCTTTGTATGTTAGCACTTATTTGAAGACATTCAAGGATGGTTGCTGTAAAACAACTTGAAATATACAAAAAAGAAACCTTGAGTTGTTATAAAGAAATATGAACAATTACTCACAAACTTTGAAATCAACCCTTTTCTTCCTTTTCATCCTGTTTTATGTGTTGAATGAGTTCCATCTTGTTTTCTTTTCTGCAAGAAAATACTAAAAAATCAATATTTAATACTAAATATTTTTTTTTATATGTACAAAGTCAATCATGATTACATACATTTGAAGCACGTTGTCGTTGATATGACTCCTCCTGTGATGCAATTATGTCCATTTCTTTGACCATCTCCTTATACACTTTTTTGGACATTCCTACTAGCATTTTTTGCATATCAATGCATTGATCATTTGGGATTTTCATGATCTTCCTCAAGAAGAAAATAAAAAAGTAATAAATTATTATTCTAATGATATATGAAAAGTAAATATAACAAATTTGATATTAATAAATTAATAGTTCGTATTAATATATACATATAATTCTAGAAAATCATTTCATACGATTAGGAATATTACCTTTTGAATGATTTTTTGTTGTTGTTGTATGTTTTTGTTAACGCAAGTCTGACATGTCTGACCACTGCTCTGGAAACGCTTCTTATAGTTTAGATATAATTTCGTTCTTAGAAGCACACAATAATAACAATTGTGGGCTTCTGAGCTAAAATGGGTTTTTGAAAAAATGAGCTCCGGCAATTTTCACAAAAAAGAAGGCAATGGGTTCGACCTGGAATCTAGGTTCTTCCCGAAAGAACCCCTCGCTATCCCGCGTTCTGGTTAAGGCCTCCCATGAGGTATGGGACCGGGGATGCAGTGCTCTCTTTGTAGGATTTGAGTTTGAGTAGGGTTTTTTTTAAGGCGCCAATAGTCTTTGTTTAGAGGGCTAAAGTCTGCTAGGATCATAGGGTTCTTACCTTTGCTTGAACCGTTCCTCCACTTACAATAACTGCTTGCTGTTGCGGCTCCCCTATTGGCATAGGCTCTCGTGCTGCCTGTGGCAGTTTAGACTGGGGAAATGGAATATTTGAGAAGGGCTCCAAGGCAATTCCAAGGTAGTTTTCACAGGGTTTGACTCGGGTTTCTCGCGTTGTCCCAAGACAAAGCGGTCTGTTACCTCTTTTAAGTCGTGATTAGAGTGGTTTAGCATGAATGGAGGAGGTTTTTGAGGAAGAATTAGTTGATTAATACTCAGATAGTTTAACACATTCGGACATCTAGGTGGAGTCACTCCCGTTGTCACGAGTTGGCTTTAGATCGGCATCACCCCCTCCACCGGAAGATCAGATAAGCAAACTAGGGTCAGGTATGGCTGATATGGAAGAGTCACTGTAGAGCCTGGACCTCACACAACCAGCCACGACAGTTTCGAAGGGGTTTATAAACCTTGGCGAAGGCACAAGCTTGCCTTTTCTCTCAATACCGTCTCCTTCAAAATTGTTTACATGGAGTGAGCAAAACCACCATGCAGAAGTTTTCTGAACAGGGAGGGTTTCATGATGGCAAGGTCAGAGGGGCTTGGTCTTGGAAAAAATGTTCTGGTAGATGTTCATGGTGCAGCGCACATCCCCATTAGCAGACCGAAACCCTACTCGAATGGTTTCACAAATATCACACCTCGAAGCAGCGCTCTGCCCTCAGGATTCTTCGACAACATAACGAATAAGGAAGCTGAGGGGGACGAGGCTTGTGCCTCGAACTCAGATGATAACCTGCAGGGGGTCGATCAGCAGCAACCCTTAGGCCTAGGCCCAAAGGCAAAGTCCAGCAAGAAATCCAAGCTCTCCAAATCAAGAGAAAGGGGCCAACTACTAGTTTTTGGGGAAGGCGTTGGCATGGACAAAGTGGCATTGATATCAAGCACAATGCTTGTGGGCAGGGTCTGAGGTAGAAACTACTCACCGGGTCAATTGAAGAGATGGACAACGGAAGTATGGGGAAATGTGCTAGAACAACTTCCCGTGGTCTTGTCGATGTCCAAGGATTGGTTCGCCCTTATTTTTTCAGAGCCAGAACAGGTTAACTAGGTACTGACGTGCTACTGGCACCTAGAAATGATCCCCATCCTACTCAAATGTTGGACACCTATCTTCAACCCGGAGAAGGAAAGTCTGGGTGCAGGGCCGATATGGGTCTATCTGCCAGGACTCCCACTACAATTCTAGTCCGAAGACATTTTTCGGGTGATAGGCGACGATTTGGGCACATACCTAGATCATGACAGATCTTATATGGAATCGAGGTGTCTGGCAATGGCTAGAATTCTAGTTATCCTAGACACAAGAGAGGGCCTGGTGGAGAGTTAACGCTTTCAGATGGGCAACATTATCCGTTGGTAGGAACTAGATTATGAGGGCATCCCCTTCAGGTGTCGGAGATGCCATGAGGTTGGCAACCTTTACAAACCCGCCCCTTGGTCATTGGGCGAAGGTCGAGTCCCCCGAAATGTTTTGTTGCGGCATGCACTCAAATAGAGTTGGGGACGGAGGATCTTGACGTGCTTCAGGGTGGCTTGAGGTAGGGTCAGGACGAACCGACTTATGTGAGGCCTGATTCGGATGATGGGACAATGGAAGCCCCGATAACTAGAGCACGTGCCAGGGGACACAATGTATTATCAGGTACCTCTTCTCCCCTCCATCCTCACTTAACAAATGATTACATGCTATCTGTTACTTCATCTTCAACTTGGATTTCGAATATTGTATCTACTCCTGGTAAGCTGAGCCCTGTCATCTACCTTGTGGTCTCTACCCCTGCGCCCCTCCTCAGTACCCTCTGCTCTACAGTCCAACATGATCTATCCTAAGACCCCTCATGGGAATCAGCCTCCAGAACCTCCCATCAATTTGTGCTCCATTCCCCCCTCCCTCCATGCCTTCGAACTGGATGAGGATCCACACCCACCCCTTCCACCCAAGGCCCCTTGGGGAAGACAATCTCGTCTCTCAAAAGCCATCAAAAGGGCCAGCCTTGAGGTGGCCTCAGGTGTTCAAACTCCCGTAGACCATGTCCTTAGAGTAAAGGGGAACCCTGCAAAGGTTGACCCATGAAAGGCATCCCCTTCAACTATAGGGGTTTGGCCAGCCCAGATAAAAGATTGGCACTGAAAAGTTTGTGTTTGTTAGGAAAACTGGATTTTCCATTGCTACAAGAAACCTTAGGCGATGGACCCCTTGTAAACAAAACACTAAAATATTTCCTGCCTGATTGGGATTTATTCTTCTTGGATGTGAGAGGGCATTCGGGGGGTTGTTCCCTTGGTTTCAATGAAAAATCAATCAGGATCTTAAATGCCTGGGGTGGTAAAGGCTTTCTGGGAGCATATTTCATATCCACCTCGCTCAATATCCCCCTGAGGATTATAAACATTTATGGGTCGTGTCAAAATAGAGATTTCTTCTGGGAGAATTTGCATCAGGCGAATTTTATGCAAGCTGAGAACCTGATCATTGGGGGTGACCTTAATTTCTCTCTTGGGCTTGCTGAGTCCTGGGGCCACAGGGCCCAGTGGGATGTTTTAACGGGATTTTTTGAAAACCTGCTGGATAGCCATGACCTAATAAGCATTAATTCATCTCGTCTCATGCGAACCTAGAGGAATCACAGAATAGGGGAGGATGCCTTGGCTCGAAGGCTTGACCGTTTCATAACAAAATTACAATTATTAAACCGCCTCACTCATATTCGTCAATGGGTTGGTTCGAGCGGATGCTCGAACCATTCACCAATTTTTCTGGAAATCGAGGATGCAAACCTCAAACTTGGATCCCCCTTTAAATTTAATGTCGCATGGCTCAGAGAGGATGAATTTCATGCTATAGTCAAGGAATGCTGGACTCATTGTAATCGAGACTCTGTGCGTGCGCCCCCCCGGCCCGCCCCCCAAGCAACGGTCATATCCAACAACCTAGGTCGTCTAAAGAAAAAAACTATTAGCTGAGTTAAGGCCAAGCAGAAAAGGGAGGGTGAGGAGCTAAATAGGATTGAAAAATAGATAAAGCACCTTGAATCATTGGGACTATCCAATTATGCTTCCCTGCAAACAAAAGATCATCTCGTAAATCTAGAAAAAGAGAAGATCAGGCTGCTGAGAAGGACTAAGGAGACCTAGCGCCTAAAGAGCAAAGCTTTATGGTTGAAGTCAGGCAATGAAAATACAAACTTCTTTCAACAATTTGCCATGGGTATAAAAGCTATTAATACGATCTGGGAACTAAAAGACCACACTGGTAGAGAGGCCATCTCTTTCGCCCAGCTAGCGGACATGGGAGTTAGGCACTTCTCAAGCATCTATAAGGACCCAAGGGAAACCAATATAGTTGAAATCCTTTGGGTTGCAGAAGATATGCCTTGGTTTGTTGAGGAAGAGGAAAGGGAAGCTCTAAATCAACATGTCACTTTGGGGGAATTGGAAGCAGCAATAAAGGGTTTTAGCAAAGACAAAATCCCAAGCCTGGATGGTTGGCCAATTGATTTGTACATCACTTTTTTTTAGCTCATTGGGCAGGACTTGCTGCTAGCCATTGAGGACAGTCGAACAACAGGAAGGATGTCAGAGGCATTCAACTACCTTATCACTAAGGTGGACAAGCCCCAAAATTTTGATGACTTTAGGCTCATCTCCCTTTGCAATTGTGTTTACAAAATTACATCCAAGATCATTGCTCTTTGTATTAAGCCAATCTTCTCAAGGATGATCTCAAAGGAACAGTTTGCTTTCCTCAGCCACCGTCAAATCCATGAAGCTATAGGCACTGCCCAAGAAACACTCCACTCAATTAAAACTCTTTCCAAAAAGGTTGTTATCCTTAAGATCGACCTATCCAAGGCATTTGATAGAGTGAGTTGGACCTATCTACAACTCATGCTTACCCACATTGGCTTCCCTCACCAGTTCATCAATTGGTTGTAAGTTGTTTTAATTTTGTATCTTTCAGTGTCCTAATTAATGGGGTGGCTTCAGCTTTCTTCCATGCTGAGAGAGGTCTCAGACAAGGTTGCCCCCTCTCCCTGTTGTTGTTTCTTCTGATTATGAAAGGCCTTAGCAGGTTATTAAAATAGGCAAGATCCAATGGAACACTGGGAGGAGTTGTAATCACTGAAAGTATTGTTATCTCACATATTTTATTTGTAGATGATATTCTTATTTTCTTACATGTCTCTTATCGTGATTCCTCTTGTTTCAAGTCAATTATATCTCTATTTTTTAAAGCCACGAGTATGGAGCTGAACTATGACTAATCAACTATCATTTTTAATTCTTGTCTTCAAAATGAACAAAGATTTGCCTCCCAACATTTCAATTTCATCAGGCAAGATATGGATTCAGGACTGAAATATTTGGGCTTCAAGCTAAAGCCAAATGGGTACCGTATTGTTGACTGGTCATAGCTATTAGCAAAAATTGAAAATCGTATAAACATATGGAAACAGAAATGGTTCTCTCGTGTTGGTCGACTCACCCTAATAAAATCAGTTCTAGAGGCAATCCCAGTTTATTGGATGTCACTAGCATGGATACCTAAAGGCATCCTTCGTAGAATTCAATAGATTTGTTGCAGATTTCTTTGTCGGGGTCAAAATTCCGGAAAAACTTTTGCTTAGGTTAAATGGGAAAGGATTGAAAAGCCCAAAAAGTGGGGAGGTTGGGGGCTGAAGGGACCCCTAGATTTCGCAAAAGCCCTCGGAGCAAAGATGGGATGGCAAATCATAACCACAAATAGCTTGTGGAAGGAAGTTGTATACAACAAATACATCCATCCCATATCAATTGTTGACTGGATCCGTAGTCCCAGTCACCACATCCTGGGGGCTTCGAGCATTTGGAAAGCCATTTCCCACTCCTTTGACATTATAAAGAAAGGGTTGGCCTAGAAAGTTGGGGATGGTTCTCATATCATAATTGGTTCTAATGCATGGGTTGGTAGTGGGAATGCACACATCCTTCCTAGAGATATGTGACAGAACCTAGTGGCGATGGGAATCACACAGCTAGCTCACATCGCGACAGTGGGGGGCCCGGCTTGGCTAAACATGCAGTGTCTTTCTTTTGAGAACTTGGGAATAGATGAAAGATGGAGCAGGGTCTGGTTGTGATTTGTAGGGATTTGGAGGAAGCTAACGTCTGAATTTCTGACAGGGCAGATGAAATTATTTGGGCAAAGGCCCCCACTAATAGATATTCCCCAAAAGTTGGGTTTGTTGCAATCATGGAGGCTCGAGCAATGGGTGAAATCTGTTGGCAGTGACGGCATCTTTGGAAGCTAACCCCCACAAATCATGCCTCTTCATGTGGGGCACACTCTCAAACAAAATTCCCACTGAACTAAATTTGAGAAAGCGCATGTTTCATGGCCCCTCCTGTTACTACCTATGTAATGTTGATTCAGAGGATACATACCACCTTTTCCTTCATTTTCTGGCGTCGGCCGAAATTTGGGATTTCATCATCTCGGCCCTCTCAATTCACTCTTGTTGAGCAGGACAGAATGCAAATGAAGCATGGCAAGGTTGGTGGTCGAGTGCTACCACTCAAAAAATTAAAAACCTGCATCTCATTGTTTGCTGGGGAATTTGGCTTATCCGGAATCAACAGATTTTTCAGGAGAAGAACATCTTTGTGGCAACCTCATGCAATCATATGTTGGCCATCTACAACATGATCCCTGAGGATCCGATTCAGTGTCCCATCAGAGTCATCATCCCTGAAATCATAGACAGAAACTAGCCTTGGGCCTTTTTTATGGTTTGGCGCAGCCTGATGGTTGTGGTGGGAGGGTTTTTCTTCATTTAAATGATTTTGTTTTCTTCAAAAAAAAAGTGGGGCTCGGGCGAGGATCAAATAACTATGCAAAATTAAGTAGCCTTAGGCACCTCCTCCTTTTCGCTAGAAAACAAAACTGCCACAGAATTCAGATTTTTGGGGACTCTCAACTTATCATAGATTGGATCAATGGGACTTACCTCTATCACTTGCACACACCCAGGGATTTGTTGGAGGATGCTATATTTTTAAAATCTCAGTTTGAGTTTTTTTCCTGCTCTCATATATACAGGGAAAGGAATGAAGTTGTTGATCTTCTTTCCAAAGAGGCCGCGCAGCTGATCAGAGGTCACTGGTTGATACATGAGTTCAAGGATGGGGCTTTTTTCCAGATCTACCATAGGCCCTTCATTGAAGGGGCGGGTCTCCTCTAGGATTGATTTTTGAGATCATCCTTTATGTTTTTTGTTTTTTAGTTTGTAGCTATCAGTTTTTAATAGCTAGTTTTTAGACATATGGCCCTGGTTTGCCATCGATCCTACTATTTAAAAGGATGATCTGTAAATATTTCTTTGCACATGACTCTTGGACTGATAATTTTCTGGATAGTAGTGAAAGCATTTTTCATATGCTGGTATACAACATGTAATTTTCTTAATCTTTTAATGAAAATTACGCTTTTTCCTCAAAAAAAAAAAACTAATAATAATATTAATTAATTAATTAAAAAGTTAAAAATTAAATTAATTAATTAATTAATTAAAAATAATAATAATAATAATAAATCGTTCTTAGAATCATTGCATTCATTTTTATATTGTAAGTGGAAAGTATGTCTATACGTTCATTCCACTAGATCCCTCATAGTTCTGTAAAAAAAAATTCCCCTTACATTAACCTACAGCACCACTTTATATGAGCTAAGGACCAATTCATCGTCATTTACACGTTCCATAATTTTTCTTTTCTTAGAACGATATTGATATTTTCCTTCATTATTGCTCCCTGTAGAGAATTAAACATATATGAATTAATAGATTGTTTTAAATATGTTATCTAATTTTCCTAAGTATATTATTAATAAAAATTCAAAAAAAAACTCATATTGAATAGTATTTTTTCATTCTCTCGTATCGGATTGCATTCTTCTCGGTGGGTGAAACGGCGGAGGAGTTGCAGGCAGGGAAAAATGCGTCGCCAGAGTTTGAAGAGATTCAGGACCTGCTACTAATGGAGAAACGCAGGGGAGGGAGCTCCCCTCCCTCCTACAAAACTGTTGTTGCTAATAAAGGTAAGTCCCCTCTAGGCAAAGTCAAAGATTTGGAGGAAGAGGAAGAGAGTAATAATGAAAAGGAAACAGAGGGGGGCAAACCCAAGGAAAATGTCAGCACTACAGACAAAGAAGAAGAAGACAAAAGTCACGGTACTAAGAACAATAAACAAAAGGGACCATGCAGACCCAAAATGGATGTCACTCCTAGAGTGGTGTTAAACGATCCTGCACTTCAGGCACACAGAGAACATATGGGGACCTACGCTATAATTTGCAAGTTTATGGGAATATGGCCCAGAGAAAAGGCTTTACAGTTGTGGATCAAGTATCACTGGAAACCCAAAGGAAGTATAGATCTGCATCTAGGGTCCAAGGGATTTTTCACTGTGGTGTTCACAAACATCGAAGACAAAGACAGAATATTCGAAGGAGGACCCTACTTTTATGCAGCAGCTGGCCTCTATATGCAGCCTTGGAAGATGAAATTTGTGCCAGAGCGGGATACTTTTACTTCGGTACCGGTCTGGGTAAGACTTTATTCTCTTCCTCTTGATTATTGGCAAACTGAATCACTTGCTGCCATAGGTAAAAAACTAGGACGTTTTGTCAAAGCTTCAGAAGCCACAAGAAGAGGCAAATATACTTCCTATGCAAGGATCTGTGTGGAAATGGATCTATTAGGAGCTCTTCTGGATGAAGTCATCTTGGAATTTTTTGATGAGGATTGGGTTCAAACAATAGACTACGAGCATATCCCTTTCATATGTCGTAAATGCCATGAACATGGACACTTGTTCAGAGATTTCCCTCTTAGTCAAGCAGAAAACAAAGGAAAAACTAAGGAAATGAAGGATCCAGATAGCTTCCAAAAAGTTATAAGCAGGGAAAAAGGCAGCAAAAAAGGATCAAGGAAAACACGTAATGAGGGGCAAAAGGTTAGCGAAAATAGGTATCATGTATTGGAGGAAAATGCAGAAATGGAAAATGCAGACCAATCTATGGAGGATGGCCCTAAGGGAATGGAAATGGAAATGAAAGAAGACTGCAACCCATCACAAGAAATGGATAATAAGAAAGAAAACATACTGAGTGAAACGGAACTAGAGATGGATCAAGAAATGACCCAAAGTGAAACAGATCTGGAAGATCATGAGCTTCAGGAAATTATAGAAAAGTAGCATCTAGATCTGGAAGGGTTCTTGAGGCAGGGGTCCATGGGAGGGATAGATTCACTACCCAAAGAAGACTGCAACAAAATTCAGCAGCTATTCTTATGGAAAACTCAGGATAAAGATTTATTGAATGAAAAAATCATTGAAAAGCAGGAACACAGAGGAGTTAAGGTAATGAAAACTACTCCAGGGTTAGCAACAAGAAATGCAGGAAAAAAGAGAGGTAGGAAAAAGCAGAAGGACCTCTTGATGGAGTGTGGAAAGTTAATGATAGACTCAGGTAAGATGAAAGACCTAACTAGTTATTCATTTACAAATCTTTAAATATGAAGCTCACATCATGGAATATTAGAGGTCTAGGTAGTAAACTAAAACAAAGAATGCTTAGTCATAGAATGAAACTAGAAATGCCAGATGTTATCTTCATCCAAGAAACTAAATTTTCCATCCAGAAAATAAAACAAATCCACAGCAAATGGCTTAATAGATTTGATTTCCTATAGGTTAAAGCTGAAAACACAGCTGAGGGCATTCTAACTCTGTGGAATCCAAATAAAATCAGTATAACAGATGTAGAAGCATCTAGAAACTATTTATTAGTGGTCATTCAACCAGTGGGGGAGCCAAAAACCTTCCTGGTCACAAATGTGTATGGTCCTCAAAGAATAGATGATAAACTTAAATTATTAGACTCCCTTATTGATCTCAGGCATAGATAGGTTGGGATTCCTTGGATCATGGGAGGGGACTTTAATATGATAAAATCACTATCGGAAAAAAAGGGAGATACCAGAGCACTCAACAAAGACTCCTTAGCGTTTCAGACTTTCACAGAGGAGATGAAATTGGTTGATGCAGCCCTAAACAATGGTTTTTTTGCTTGGAACAACAAAAGAGGAGGTAAGGCACAGGCAGCCTCTAAGTTGGACAGGTTCATGATTTCAGAGGAGCTATTGCTTACAGATAAATAAATAACAGCAATGGTCCTTCCCTTTGGAGATTCCGACCACTGGTCGATTCAACTGGAAATCAAGGGTTTAATCTCTCCCAGGAACAGGCCCTTCAGATTCGAGAACATTTGGCTCTCTCACCCGGATTTCATCAGCAATATTGAAAAGTGGTGGTCAGAGGATTTGCAATTCCAGGGCTCAAAAATGTACCTCCTTCATAAAAGACTTAAGCATGTCAAGTTCAGACTAAAAGAGTGGAACAAAAAGGATTTTGGTAATATTTTTGTGAACAAAAGATCATTGGAAATCAAATTACAAGAACTCAACCAGGCCCTAATCAAAGATGGCTTTGACAAAATCAAAAGTGATCAGGCTGATAAACATCACCAAGAATGGGATAATTTATGCAAACAAGAGGAAACATTCTGGAGACAGAAGTCTAGAGTGTTATGGCTCAAGGAAGGAGAGTGGAATACAAGATTCTTTCGCAGATCCACGATGGCCAATAGAGCACACAATAGAATCTCAACGATAAAGGATGAGAATGGATAGCTACATAATACCCATAAGAGTATTGAAGCCATGCTTGTCTAGTATTTCTGAGATACCACCCGAGAAAACAATCCAGATGGAGAACATTCCATCAAAGAAATCACAAGGCATATTCCTAAGTTAGTGTCTAGAGAGGACAATTTATATCTCAACAGGCTTGTTACCGATGAAGAAGTTAGTGAGGTTCTTAAAGACATGACGAACTGCAAAGCACCAGGTCCGGATGGTTTCAATGTGGATTTCTTTAAAGCTTGTTGGCACATTGTTAAACAGGACAATCTGGATGTGGTGGAGAACTCTAGATCCAGTAAAACGATCCTGAAAACCCTTAATACTTCCTTCATCTCCCTGATCCCCAAACAGGAATCGGCCTAAACTGCAGACTAATACAGACCCATTGCTTTATGCAATGTGGTTTACAAGATAATCTCTAAGGTAGTGGAAAACAGACTTAAACCTCTCCTTCCTTCTTTAGTTTCAGAGGAACAATCAAGGTATGTGGAGGGCAAACAAATCTTAAATAATATCATTCAAGTCAATGAGGTGGTCCATACGCTTAACAGCAAAAAACAGGCGGGGATGATAATGCAATTAGATATAGCAAAAGCCTATGACAAGGTCAATTGGAGCTACATCAAAAAGGTTCTCATGGCTTTTGGGTTCGACCACAACTGGATCCGTTGGGTCATGGCTCTGGTGACCTCTTCCAGTTTTTCAATTTTGGTGAATGGATCCCCCTCAGAGATTTTCGTTCCTTCTAGAGGCCTCAGGCAGGGAGACCCGTTCTCTCCCTTTCTTTTCATTCTCATGATGGAGGGACTAGGCAGATCTATTAAGCATGCCAGAGAAATGGGCAAAATCAAAGGTCTGTAATTATCGGAAAATGGTCAAGCTCTGACTCACCAACAATTTGTTGATGATACCATGCTGCAAGGGCTCCCCACAGTCAAAGAAGCTTCAGCCTACAATCTAATCCTGAAGGAATTTGCTCTAGCCACAGGTATGGAAGTCAATCTTTCCAAGTCAAGTTTTTTTTTCTTAAATACTAATATTGTTATTTAGAAAAACATTTCGAGAATTTTGGGCTTCCAAAGGGACTCCCTCCCCACAAAGTATCTGGGAATTCCTTTCACATACAAACCAATGCACAAAAGTATCTGGGAACAAACGATTAATAAATTGCAAGACAAAGTCAAAAATTGGACTTTCCGGGTCTTGAATCTAGCAAGCAGGTTGGTTTTAACAAAGGCGGTTCTACAATCGATCTCGGTTTTCATGTTATCGGCCCTCCCAGCTCCCAAAGGCATTTTAGAGAAATTCAGAAACATTCAAAGAGATTTCCTCTGGGGTAAAGAAGAAACAAAGAAGAAATGGGCCCTGGTCTCTTGGGACAAAATCTGTAAACCCAAGGGACAAGGAGGGCTAGGCTTGGATGATCAGGAGATTCTCAATAAAACTCTAGGAGCCAAGCTTTGGTGGCACTGGGTTCAAGAGCCACAAGCTCAGTGGGCAAGAATCTGGAAAGAAAAATATGCCAGCTCTTGGCACACTAAGGATCTAATAAGAATGTCTGGCAATGTGAAAGGGTCTCACATCTGGAATAGAGCCTGGGACAACAGAAGCCTTGTTCAAAATAATAGCTTCTGGGAAATCAGACCCAATATCTTGCACTCTTTTGGGAAGATAAGTAGCGGCAAGAACCAATATTGTTAATAGAGGATTTTGTAAGTCTCAAGTAGGAAATAGACAATCAAGGGTTAAATAAAGTCAAGGATTTCTAGGATCAGGCTCAGACCTCAGGAAAATGGAGAAGCTGGAGTAAACTTGACTACGGAGATGATAGCCCCATGAAAATTAAGGCAGAAGCTCTTGGAAGCTTACTTAAACAAAGAATGATTTTAGCTACAGAGGGGCATGATCAATTAAGATGGGGCAATAACAATAAAGGTAACTTTGATCTTAAGGAAGCCAAAAGCATTCTTCTTGGGCTAGATTACAGGGCTCTAGACAAGACTTGGCAGCACCTCTGGAAGCACCAAGGCTGGATGAAAATCAATATTTTTATGTGGTTGGTGCATCATAAAAAAAATTAACTTGGGACAACATATGGAAAAGGGGAGTCATGAGGCCCTCCAGATGTCAGTTTTGTGAAGAGAAGGAGGAAAATATGGAGCACATTCTCAACAGCTGCTCTTCTACTACCTGGTTATTGGATTCCTTCTCTTCCATTTTCCAGCAATCAGACAGGGACAGTAGTAGTATCACTAATACCCTGAACAATTTGAGAGTTAACTTTTCAGAGAATGAGTTCATTAATCTAGCCTGGACTTTTACGCCAAGCTTCATAATCTGGAATATTTGGAAGGAAAGGAATAAAATGATTTTCAAAAGTGAAAAGTCCACCCCACAAGGTCTTTTTAATCTTATCCTGAAACAACTGTTGGACACCTGATCCTAAATGGGTTAGTGTGGAAGCCGAATAGACCAAAGCAGTCCAAGAGACCTTGGGATCTGAAACCCAAGAGTCACGTATTGTACTATAAATGTATATCTCATGTTAATAAAAAATGTACTTGCATGTTTTATCTTTCATATTTCTTACTGTCCATGTGTGTTTAACATGGTATCAGAGCAGGCGTATTCCTGCCCTGCATAATTAGTGTGAGCCACCTGTTTCTGTGGCCTTTGTAAACCAATGCTCTCCTATTGATTATACTTTTCTGAGCATTTCTTAGAATAGAGGATGTTACCTCTATCAGCGTTGCCATTCCTCTGTTGTGAGCAGTCCTGGCCCTCTGCCATATAAGGCATGCTTGAGCGCTAGTCTGACGCTTCCACTGGCCTGAACGCATCATTATTCTCCTGCTCTGACGCTTCCACTGGCCTGAATGCTTCTCCTGTCGCTGCTCCACCTGCATACAAAACGCTGCTCTCTGCATACAAAACGCTCCTCTCTGTCTATTATTCACCTGTGATTCTCCACTTATTCTCTGCGTTTGATAATTTCGCTGGAAGGCAACATTGAATACTGCATGCACGTGATATATCTGCGCGATGTAGTAGTTGAATGAAACATTGAAAGCAATGTTAAATAAATGCTAGACGAAACCCCTGTCACGATGAAATCCGGTTTGAATTGTCGACCTGTGCTATTCCTTTTTCAATTTCTGACGCAACGATGAGTGTGTATCTTTCATTGTTCAATTAATATATCTCTTGCTGAGATATCTCATGATGAGTGGCATCGACAACAAAGGTCGTTTTGGTCAGATGCGAGCCCAAGTCTGGTGCCTCCATTCTGCGTTGAATGTTATATATTCGAGCCATCCTCTGTGGGAACATAGTGAATGCAAATGACCGAGCATCATATGGTTGACATTCTATTCCATTGATTTAAAAGAAAGGGAATATTGTGCATTCAGTTGAGCATTGGACTGTCTCCGCCTTAAAATTGGTTCGACTTGCCAAATGAACATTGGTCTGTGTGAACTATGCATGTTGATGCACTGAATGATGCGTTGACTAATTTGAGATACGCTAACATCGCTGCATTATGTGATTAAACAAGTTTGGATGGCCGATAACCGTGATTGTGTTGTTTTCAAACTTGCCGTATGCTCCCTTTTTTGGAGACTGCACATCAAATTGGAACCACTAGGTCTCAGATTCTGATTAATTTGAATGATATTAGTGTTGGCGCAAGCTTCTAATAGCATCGTGTATTACTCCGGCATCGAATCAACAAAATATAAATGATTTGATATAGGGATTCTGAATACTGCAAATTCAATATTTAAGAAGTTTCGTTGCCAGTATAAAAACAATGATCTTTATATTGAGCTTAAGTATTGCCTAGATGGGTTAGCTCTGCTATTTTCTTGAGGTTTTCCTTCAGACTGGGCAACGTATTGTGGCCAATATGCAGAATGCGACCGTTCTTAGGCCTCTGTTTGAATGCCAATGACTTTGCTGCTGGGTCTTCTATTCTTTGAACATTCAGGAGCTCCCAGAGTTCTTTGAGAATCATATGGAGGAGTGGATGGGGAAGTTCCACACATATTTGACCACTCCATACCCTATTCTTGAAGATGCCGAGTGAAACAAGGAGGGTACCGTAGACCAGCTTAGAGCTACCATTTGCGACAATATCAACCTTTACATGGAAAAGAACGAGAGGTAGACCCAGGATGTCAGAGCGAAAATGTGAGGTGTCTCTGTTTTTTTGAAGAAAATTCGAACTCCTGAGGGACGGTGCAGAACTGTGTCAAGAGCAAGATCAATTTTGTTGCAGATTGAAGACAGTTTGTTCGGGTGAAAATCACAAAGGAATTCTAGCCCGTGAATTGAGCAGATTTATGCAGATGTGGAATCTGTCGTAGTGTATGATGGGCTCCACGCAAGAACCGAGTACACACTGTGAGGTAAAACTCGGATGCTTGAGCAGACCAGACTTCTTTTAAGGTTTTTAGCACTTCTGCTCCTTAAAACTTCCTACAAAGTTGAAATATTTCTTTCATCTCTTCTTCATTCTATGGCTCGACACGCGCCATTATTCTGGATCACCAACTAATCACCAACAGCATTACATCTGTGTTAGGGTGCCTCATAAGGCGTTGCATGCAAAATTCATCGTAACTGTGTGCGCTGTTCGTTGGGCCCATCGTTGCCCTCTAAAATATTCGTGTTTATTGACAGTGTATGCCTTGAATTTCTCTGTAATATGTCTGTCGAAACATTTGCACAGATTTTCCAGGAATATTTTCTTCATGGTCATTATTTGTGAAAACGGAATTGAATTCACAAAATTTGGGTTTAGTCCATTATTTTTTAACAGTCCATTACATAAAAAAAAAAAAAAATTCAGTGCTTCCCCTATAGTTGTCAAGTTTCAAGATTTTATTTTTTGGGGCTAAAGAGAATACCTTGCAGTGACATTGGTTCATAGTTGTAAACAAGTTTTAAAGTGTAAGTTTGACATTGGAGAAAATGACTCAAATTGGTGAAATATTGAAGTTCTTAAAAACTCTCATACATTCCTCTGATCATGGTACAGTAAGAATAAGCAAAGCTTCTCTTGTTGACATTAGAACCTGTTTGCATAATGTACAAGAGAATATTGAGTTTTTGCAGCTTGAGACAAAGCTACAGCAGGAAGAATTACAGCAGTGGAGTCATCATTCTGAACCTGTTTCTGTTCAGAAGATTGAAATAGATTCCCATAAACAGCAAAACAATAATGTTATAGTTCATTCAGATTTAGTACCCCATAAAGCAGCAGTGGTACATGCAGATGCAGAAACTCAGTCTATTATTTCCAAGCACATTATCAGACCTTGGGAAGAGCTTGTCCACAACAAGCATAGAACTGGTCTTGGATATGACAAGGACTTGTCCTTTCATATTCCAGACTATGCCAAGCCCATTCAGTTTCAGAGTGCTGGATTCATTCATGACAGTTCACCTCCTCCTCATGAGAGTTCAGCTTCAGCTGTTCCAGATTCTGCCCCTCTTCCACAGCAACAACAACAACAGATCGTGAAATGCCAACACTGTGACCGAGTTGGCCATTTGAAAGATCATTGTTTTGATCTTCATCCATGTAAGCACTGTTATAAAACCAGTCATTCTTCACACAGATGCTTCAGCAACAAACACCCTGCAAGAACAAAGATTCATCTTGGATGGATCGCTTCTTGGCAATGGGCATCAACATCCAAGAAGATATTCCAAACACATGTCAGAACTTGTTCCAGAGTATTGAAGAGTCTTGCAGTTGAGTTTTCTCCATCTTCTCACCTTGTATCTGACAGGGGGGGAAATGATGGTCATCCACAAGCTTCAAAGCCACATCAAGCGAGCCTGAGCCACAACCTGCCACACCAGTTTCAGAGTTGTAGCCAGAGACAAAGATGCCTCAACATGCCTTCAGTTGGCAATCTGGGACACTTCCTCTAGCAGAAGACTTCAGCTTCTTGCCAGTTTTGGAAGAATTCCAGGAACACAATTGAGAACACTTCCTCTAGCAGAAGACACTAGCTTCTTGCCAGTTTTGGAAGAGTTCCAGGAATTGCATTAAGCATTCCAGAGTTGTTGGTCATCCTTAAACCATCACAGGTTGAGACTTCCCTTTTCAAGTTGAAGTTTTACCTTTTATGCGGGGTGAGACCTCCCTTTTATGGTTGAAGGTTTCCCTCTTTAAAACAATAGGATCACTTCCTCTAGCAGAAAACTTCAGTTTCTTGCCAGTTTTGGAAGAGTTCCGGGAACTGCACTAAGCGTTCCAGTGTTGGTGGTCATCCTTAAACCACTGCCCTTTATACCAACATTTCATAGAGCACATTCAGCCTAGTGTTGCCATGCATATTTGCACATTTTTTATTACAGCTCTCTTCTTGGACTCATACATAACCCTTCGGATTAAGGGGGGGAATGTTGGACACCTAATC
This sequence comes from Pinus tabuliformis, assembly GCA_031772625.1. Lineage (NCBI taxonomy): Eukaryota > Viridiplantae > Streptophyta > Pinopsida > Pinales > Pinaceae > Pinus > Pinus tabuliformis. The sequence continues at coordinate 235,447,075 of CM062814.1, read as the reverse complement.
CTAAATGGGTTAGTGTGGAAGCCGAATAGACCAAAGCAGTCCAAGAGACCTTGGGATCTGAAACCCAAGAGTCACGTATTGTACTATAAATGTATATCTCATGTTAATAAAAAATGTACTTGCATGTTTTATCTTTCATATTTCTTACTGTCCATGTGTGTTTAACAAAAACTTCGGGAGACTGTTAGTACCACGGTTCAAAATCTCCCCAAAAAACCTCCATCGGTGTCTGAGCTGAAAATTCTAAGACAATTTGGAATGAAAGGGATTATTCCTCAAGGTCTAAGCAGAAAGGACACGGTTACGGATATAGGGATGGAGTTCTGGCAACCTTCACTGAAAGGTTATCTGAAATAGAACATTGATGGGGCTTCAAAAGGCAACCCGGGAACAGCTGGTTTTGGAGGAGTTTTAAGAGATAAGAGGGCAAAATCATATTTATCTTCCATTATCATCTTGGCAGAACCATTAATAATATGGCAGAATTAATGGCTTTGGAACAATGCCTGGAATTTCTGATCCAGCACTGTTGTTCTAATGTCATTGTTGAAGCGGACTCGGAGATTACTATTAACTATGTGAAAAGAATTAATTGTGGTACTCGGCTGGAGAAAGTTTCTAATCACTGGAAACTACTCCTGGTTTACCAAAGAATCCAGGTTCACCTCCAAGAGCTGCGAACGGTGAGTTTCAACCATGTTCGACGTTCAGCCAACAAACTAGCAAACCTTCTTGCCAACCAAGGGGTGAACAATGCTGAAAGCGGGATAGCATACAAGTGGCGGGAAATTCCTCAAAACCGTTTAAAGGTTCTCTGCGAGGAGCAAGCTACAGAAGATAAGGAAATGTTTGGTTATTGGTCCCAGATAACAGGCATAAATTAATTTATCTGGCAAGTTGTTTCTCATCCTTTTGAAATGCAATTGATAGAAATACAAGTAGGGATTTGTCTCATACTCTACTGGAATCAGGTGAAGGGAAGTCTCAGGTTCTCGGAGGACATTTTAAGGGGTCACTTCTCAAAGAAGCTCAGTCTCGGGGACAGGTACAGTGTACAGAACAGACGGAAAATGGGAAACAGTTTGCCGGCTACGGTTATTTCCCCTCTTCCCACCTTCATTTCCGAAAACCACGCTTGGGTCGGATGTCCGGTGATCGCACGTCCCATAAGCGGTATGTGGTTTTTGTGTTGTGGTAGCGATCCCATAGAACAGGTGACACGTGGGCAAGGGTTGGTATTAAATACCGCTGTCGATCGCACACTATTCTTCAGACAGGTTGGGGAGCGCGATATGATCCCTGGCCGTTGGATCCAACAGCCAGGATCAACGGTTGAGAATGCAGATGTAGTTTTGTGGGTCCGATGGATGCGTCTCGTCATACCTTTTTGGCGCATCCTCTCACCTGTTTTGTGGGTCCGATGGATGTGTATGGGGTGTGAATTTCTCGCGGCGGAGTCAGTGTTTAGTACTATTGGCGGGCAGCAAATTGTTCTTTGTGGGAAGCACCTATCCTTTACCTTCCACAGTTACACGGGTGGTGTGTTAAGTGGATTTGAATTCTTTTTGAACGGCACATTTGTTCTGCTCCGTGTCCGAGTCTATTTTTTGGTCTGCTGGTTTCTGCAATGTATTTCTTTTGAGTGTTTTGAGGTTTGGTTGTAGGGATCGGGGCTTGTACCTCTCGCCCGTTAACAGTTATTGTAGGTTTTTATCCTTGGTCTACAACTCACCGAGGATTGTTGTATTCTATGTATTTTAATTGTTGTTTAATGAAATAGAAGGTCCAACTCTTGCTTTAGCAAAAAAAAAGAATAGTATTTTTTCATTCACCTTATTCATCATTCTGCACTTTTTTTATTAGCCTTTTACGCTCTTTTGCACTTAGATTAGAAATAATCTTATCAACCTTGTACATTTTGAGGCTTTGCATGACACACACAAACTAATACATATTATCTAAACTTAAATATAGTTCAAACATATTAATTTTGTAAAAAAATTACAAATAACGTGTCTTCTCTTATTTTTTTTATGTGATGCCATTGTGTCAATCAGTGCTTTTGTTACTTGAGACCTTCTAAGACATTTTTTATCAATAGACAACCTGTACCATTCAATACATAAGCCATTAGATATACTTTACAAATAAATCAAATAATTTTCAACCAAAAAAAGCTCTAGTAATCGGTGTGTTTATCTGAATAAACGCACCAGTGCATTTATAAGATTAAATGCACCGGGACTTTAATTGTTCAACATCGTCATAGAAATTAATTTTTGAAAATAATTTTAAATTAAGACGGTGTGATTTGTAAGGCTAAATGCACCACACTAATTTGATGGTGCCATGAGGAACAGGCGTGTTAGTGTGTTATATTACACCGGGAGCAACGATGAACAGACGGGACATAATCGAGAGTGTTATAGTATACCGGTGCATTGTATTACTCTGCTAGCCCCGGTGCGTTATATTACATAGGGTGCATCGCGAAACATATAGTCATCTTTTTCAAAGGAGAGGGCTAACGGTGTGATTTGTAAGGCTAAACACAATGGAATGATTTAATGGTGTTATTAGGAACAGGTGTGTTATATTACACCAGGAGCAACAATGAACATACTCGACAAAATTCAAAGTGTTATAATATACCAGTGCGTTGTGATACTCAGGTACCCCCAATGCGTTATATTACATAGCGCGCACTGCGAAACATATAGCCATTTTTTTTAAACCAAATAGAACTCACTGTGGGATTTGTAAGGCTCAATGCACCGCAATGGTTTAATGATGTTATTAGGAATAGACGTGTTGGTGTGTTATATTACACTGGATCAACAATGAACAGACTAGACAAAATCGAAAGTGCTATAATTTACTAGTGCATTGTATTACTGAGTTAGCACCAATGTGTTATATTACAGATGATGCATGGCGAAACATATAGTCGTTTAAAAAAAAACAACAACAAAAAACAAAAAAAAAACTGAGAGGACCGACCGTGCTTGGATCTAATTCAATAATTGATTCTCCTACTTTATATGTCAAACGTCCTATATATAGTAAGTACACAAACCCATTAAATCTAATATGTCTAAATTAACAAACCCTCATTGTGAAGTGGTAGAGAAGGTTAAGCCCTAATGTGAAATTTTGCAGCAAGTAGAAAGGGTTTAAGGTAAGTATTGAATTTTTTTGTTTTTTCTTCTGAATTTTAATTAAATTTAAATATAAATAGAGATCGTAAAAGAATTTGCTCGTAAAATTTATAGTAATTTTTTTATTATACACGGTTTTTAATTTTTTGGGAATTGTGAATAAATCTAACAGAAATTCTAAAATATTTTTAACAGTAAAATTTAAGATTCTTGTTATCCGAGTTTTGAGTGAATCACCATACCTTTCAACTCCTCATACAAATCCAAAATATTTTGCATCTCTGATTTGATCTTCTCTTTCAAATGATGACTCTTTTAATTAAACCCTAACATAAATTGTAAATTTTTTTATTAGTAAAATAAACAATAAAATTTTAAACTTACTATGCAGGTTTTTGAGTGAATCACCATACCTTTTAGCTTCTGATCTTCTGAATAGTTCTATTACTCCAAAGTGTTTTTTTGATGTTGCACAATGCTCCCATTATATCTCTCTTGCAAATGACTCCCTTGAAATTTTGTGTAAAATAATGAAATGGCGAATAACTTTTTACTATTTAAAATACTTTATGAAATTAGATTTCGAAAAATAAATTGCTAATCATTTTTTTAAATTGCATTTCTTTTAATTCAATTTCTCCGCACATTGGTGCATTTGATAGCCAAACTACCGGTGCATTTATATAAAAAGAGCACCAACATTTCCAGGGCAGCGTATTTTTTTAATGCACTCACATGATTCAATTCTTTTTCACTTTCGAAATCCTGAAACAGTGTGATTATTTTTTTTAACACAATGGTGAGGTCTATATTTAAAAGAACATTGAGACGGTTGAATTCGTTTTTATTTTCTAAATTTAGGAAACAATGGTGTACCGATGTTGTTTTTTATTTAAACATGCCGATGCGTTTTTATGTAAAAGAGCATTGATATGATAACTTATTTTTTATTTATTCGTAATGTTGGAAACCGGTGTGGGTATTATTTATACGTCTCAATGCTCTTATTATTTAAATGGACATGTGCAGTTTATTCTAATTAGCGCACTGGTGGTTTTGAAAATCTATCTAAAATTTTATTCACATAAAATGACATATTAATCTCAAATTATCCTTTAGGATCCATCCACATGAATTACAGTAGTTCATAGTATATATTTCCACTTAAAGTTGCCTTATTCTTGAAAGATGGTTTCAAAACTATATTGAAATTTGTAGAAATTCCTTGTAGATTCAAAATGCTTATTTAATTTGCTAAAACAAAAGAATCGAATCTACTCTACTCATAAGCGGAAACAATTAAACGATCAAGAAATCACAAAATGTTAGACAAGATTCAATCACATATGCTCAGAGATTTATCTAAGGGGAAATCTTGTTGCTCAAAACCCCTTCCTATCTGCATATTGCATTAGATTGGAAAAAATAGAGAAGAAAATGCAATGCTTGTTCAACCCGAACAATCTCTACACAATTACAATCTATCTCACTGTGTCACAAGTTGACTCTGGCCAATACTTAGCCAATTTTACTAGTTGCCAAGCTCCTATTTCCTTGCATTGTTTCTCAAGGAATGAGCCCCTTATTAATTAGTGAAATCCCCATCCTAAAATGTGTAATCTCTATAGGCCCTTCTCTGACTGCATGCACCACCTGTACAACTCGGAAAATTATACAACTGATAGTACAGTACCCTTGAACAACAATCTCAATTGGGTAACTCGAATTTCATGCATGCATGAGTTAATTATGGCTGATTTTTCAATTAACTGGTTAAACACATGAAGTTGCACCCCACTGCTAGACCTCCTACTAGTTCCTCCAATAGTTAGAACTAGTTTAACTGACATTAACTCAGTTTAATATAATTAAACTATTACAACTCAAATTAAACTCAACCCAGACTCCTAAAATTTAGGAACCACACTACATGACTCAAGTTAGGCCCTCAACTCAAATTAATTGAACCAACTAAGTGAAATTAACTTAGTTAACTCGTTCTCGTTGTCTTGTGATGTGGAATTACAATTTTCTCCTAATTTAATGCAAGGGGAAATTAAATCAGGATTTTCTTGTTACCATTCTCAACACTCCCTCTCAAAAAGAAAGGGATTATCTGCTACCATGATCCTGCCTTTATGGAACTTGAATTTTCATTTGACAATACCTTTGTCAAAATATCTTCATCTTTTTCCTCTGTAGGAGTGTACTCCAACAACATGATTCTCCTTTGCACACAATCTCGTAGATGGTGATAGGGGACGTCGATATTCTTGGATCGATCATGAAAAACTAGATTCTTAGAGAGGTTGATACAACTCTGGTTGTCAAATTAAATCACTCTAGGATCAATCATCTAACTAAGTAACCCAACAAGAATCTTCCTCATCTAGATAGTTTCACAAGTTGCTTGACTAGCAGCCATGTACTCTACTTCAGCTGAATTGAGTGCCATTAATCTCTACTTCTTGTTGTACCAAGAAACTGTTGTTGACCCAATACTGAATATGCCTCCTGATGTGCTCTTCCTGTCTGATGGACTACCTGCCCAATCTACATCTGTGAAGCCTTACAGCTTCACTCCCTTTGTCCACATGTACCAAAGACCAAACTGAGTGGTGCCTCTAAGGTATCTCAACACATGTTTGGCTGCCTTCCAATACAATTTGGTTGGCTTAACCATTGCTTCACTAAGTTGGTTAACTACATAAAACATGTATGGACGTGTGTTCACCAAATACATAAGTGAACCCACAAACTTCTTGTAAATAGTAGCCTCCACTACTTCACCCGAGGTAGCATCTTCCTTCCTCCAATTCCCTGCTAAAGGAGTCTCCATGGGTTTGTTACTCTAAATGTGGAACTTCTTCGGTGTCTCGTTGGCATGCTTTCCCTGAGAGACAAGCAGTTGCCCATCTCCTTGCCATACTTCCATACATAGGAAATAATGCATGAGTCCTGTGTCCTTCATCTCGAATTCTCGTGCAAGTTCCTCTGTGTAAGATTTGAGTAGCTTCTCATCACATGTTAGAATTAAATCATCAATATATAATATTATAATCAATAATTTACCTTTAACCACAATATGGTAAAAGTTTACATTTGTTTAACTTTTGGTGAAGCCCAACTTGGTGAAATAGTTGTCGATCTTGGTGTACCAAGCACGGGGTGCTTGTTTCAATCCATACAATGCTCTCTTGAGTCTGCACACATGCGACTCTCTATCGAAGGTCTCAAATCCTTCAGGATTCTCAATGTACACCTCTTCCTTAATTACTCCATTGATGAATGTTGTCTTCACATCCATTTGATGTATCTTCCATCCCATCTGTGTTGCAAGTGCTAGAATTGATCTAATAGAAGAGTACCTTGATACTGGAGCAAAGGTCTCCTTGTAATCAATTCCCTCCACTTGAGAGAATCCCTTGGCCACAAATCTAGCCTTGTGTTTTTCTATGGGATTCATCTAACGAGGCGGATGAATTGCCCAGACAGCCAAAAGTGGTCGGAATCTAGGCAAAAAAAATTCAGAAAATCTTGTAGAAGCAATGTTTGAATTGTGTTTTTGATGGTCGAAATAGATTCAGCACCATCAAAAATGTTTAGGGCACCTAAAATTTTAAAGTTTAACAACTATAACTTGGATTTACAAAAATCCTTGCCGAATTTTCTCTAAATATGACCGAAATTTCCATAACTTTTCGAGCAACTCCTCCGCCTTGTTAGACTATGCGTTTTTCAATGCTTCCATCTGTTGCTTGCTTCACCTTGTAGACCCACCTAGAACCTACCACTGACTCATTATTCGGTATTGGGACAACTTCCCAAACATTTTTTCTGACTATGGAATCGTATTCCTCTACCATGGCATCAACCCATGCGGGCTTCTTCACTGCTTCCTCAAATGAGGATGGTTCTAACTCAACTAGCTCACTCATCATAGACATGTACCCAGTGTACCAACTTGGTGATCTCCTATTCCTGCATTTTGATATGGGTTCTCCCAAAATCTCTCTAGCATCATGCAATAATATGTCAACTTCCCTGGTGCGCTTCCTTCCATCTTTCGTTGCCTCTGCATGAGTGGGTGCTTCCACTCTTTGCTCCTCTGCTTGTGGTTTCTCCACATCATCCTAAGGTTCTTCCTTAGGATCCAAAAGCTCCTCATCTATATGTAACTAAATCTCCCTCTCAAAGGAACATCTCATTGCATTCTCTTCATCAAACTTCACATCTCTATGAACAAGTTTCATCATGTGAGATGGCAGGTACACCTGATAGTTGTGAGGTGTATCAGTGTAACCCACAAATATACCCAACTCGGTTTTTGACTCTATATTTTTCCTTGCATCCTTGGTAACATGGCAGTAAAATGATGTACCAAATATCCTAAAGTGTGACAACATTTGATTTCTTCCCTGAAAAAACTTCTTTTGGTGTACTCATCCCGAGAATCCGATGAGGACTCTTGTTCTGCACATATACAGTTTTGTTGCATGTTTCATCCCACAAGTGCAACGGTAGGCCCTAATCATGCAATATCATCTATGCATCTCCCACAATACTTTTGTTCTTCCTCTCAGCCACTCCATTATGTTGTGGGTTATGGGGTTTTATTAACTCCCATCAAATGCATTCTCATGCACATAAGTTATTGAACTCATTCGACACATATTCACCGCCATTATCTCTCCTGAGAGCCTTCACTTTCCTGCCAGTGTCTTTCTCAACAAGTGCTTTAAATTCCAAAAATTTGGAGAATGTATGGTCTTTCTTGTGCATGAAGAAAATCCAACACTTATGTGAGAAATCATCTAAAAATATCACATAATATATGTGCTTGGTCGTGGAGGTTATCGAGAAAGGTCCACACACATTTGAGTTAACTCTTTCAAGGACTTCTTGCGCTCTGATGTCCTTATCATGAAAGGTATATTTGGTGCAATTCCCCAGTGTACCCCCTTTGCATGTCTATCACTGCTCCAGTGCACCCTTGGGAAGTATTGTATAAATATGTTACATGATCTTTAAATATCCATGGTGCAAATGGCCAAGTCTCCTATGCCATAATTCATCGATGTCTTGGCTCTGCACCTTCTTTGCTTTCGTGCTTAAGGCGGCACAATCTTCTACATCCAATTTGTAGAGGTTCTTCACTCGAACACCAATCCGCTTCACTTGTCTCGTGGCGATATGTCTAAGGAAATCCTTTCCTTTGCTAAATATCACATCATAACCATGGTCTTCCAACATAGAAACTGAAACTAAATTATTCTTTAGACCTGAAACATACATGATATCTTTTAATGTAAGAGGAGAACCAAACTCCCTTTGAAAATTAATTGTATTGATACCAGTTGTGTTGTACCTTCCATCATCTCCCATCTTGATGTGCATCTGGAGGTCCTTCTCCTCCAACTCACAGAAAAATTCTTTGTTTCCCATCATATGGAATGAGTCTTCACTATCCAAATACCACACAATACCCATCACCAATGTCACCATGCACGCAACGAGTGTCAAATCCAACTTGAATTGTGAAGCTAGAGCTTCACCTGCCGCTACTCCTTAGGGATTCTTGTTGTGCGGACACTTCATGGCATAGTGTCCCAGCTCATGATAGTGAAAACATTTAATCTTCGATAAGTCTTTCTTCTTACCCACCTAAATAGAATCTCCTTTGGATTGGGATTTCTTCCCTTTCCCTTTCTTTTCCTTTCCATCCAAGGCACGGTTCTCCTCATAATCATGCTTGGATGAGGTTCCATCTTTGGTGTTTCGCCTTATCTATTCTTGCACCAAGTCGAACCATAATCGCTCCCAATTTGATAGCTTCTCCCTCCCATTTACTGAATCCTAGTAGTTGTGCCAGCTCTTTGGAAGGCCTAGAAGTGTTAGGCTTACTAGATCATCTTCAACAACTGTAATCCCAACACTCCCAATTTCATCCCAACATTGGGTGAAGCTTCTCAGATATTGTGGTATTGTTTTTCCCTTGTCCATCTTGATCTTCCAAATCTTTTCCTTCAATTCCAACTTCTTGTGGTCATTGTTGTTCTGAAACAAGTCTATCAAGGTGTCGCACATTGCATATGGGGTATCCTTCCCGTGGATATTCGAGACAATATGATCTTGAATTCCTTCTAGTATGATCCTCCTCACCTTTGCCGCACATTCTTCCACTCTATCAGATCTTCAGCAGTAGTTGTTGGAGGCTTAGGAATATCATTGTCTATGAATTCCTTCAACCCATTATCTTCCAACACTTCCTCCATCTTGTCCTTCCAAGCAATATAATTTGAGATACCCTTAAGGGCATACTCGAGTCTCAATCAATATAATGACAACTTGTTGGCTCTGAATAATGATCGTGCAAATTTGATTTACCTGCAAAGACAAACTCGAATTCTTCTCTTCTATTGTGATTATTTCTCCAATACCATGTAGAAATTCCTTGTACATTCAAACTGCTTATGTAATTTGCTAAAACAAAAGACTTGAATCTACTCTACTTATCAACGGAAACAATTAATCAATCAAGAAATAACAAAACATGAGACAAGATTCAATCACATATGCTCAGAGATTTATCGAAGGGGAAATATTGTTTCTCAAAACCCATTCCTATCTATATATTGCATTAGATCAGAAAAAATAGAGAAGAAAATACAATGATTATTCAACCTGAACAATCTCTACATAAGTATAATCTATCTCACTACCTTATAGGCTGACTTTGGCCAATACTTAGCCAATTTTGTTGCCTACTAAGCTCCTATTTCCTTGCATTATTTCTCAAGGAATTGTCCCCCTGTTAATTAGGGAAATCCCCATCTTGAATTGCACAACCTCTATATGCCCTTCTCTGACTGCATGCACCACCTGTACAACTCAACAAATTATACAACTGATAGTACTCTACCCTTGAACTCCAATCTCCACTGGGTAACTCTAATTTCATGCATGCATGAGTTAATTATGGATGGTTTATCAATTAAATGCTTGAACACATGAATTTTCACCCCACTACTAGACCTCCTACTAGTTCCTCCAATAGTTGGAACTAGTTTAACTGACATTAACTCGGTTTAACTGAATAAAACTATTACAACTCAAATTAAACTCAACTTAGGATCCTAAAATTTAGGAACCACTCTACATGACTCAAGCTAGGCCTTCAACTCGAATTAACTGAGGCAACTAAGTTAAATTAACTTAGCTAACTCATTCCCATTGTCTTCTAATGTGAAATTACAATTTTCTCCTAATTTAATTCAAGGGAAAATTAAATCAAGATTTTCTTGTTGCCATTTTCAACAAAAATCAGATTGTCGTTATATGGTTCCAAAGATTAATTTCAAATATTCACATAAAATTTGATTTCTAGTTTTTCTCAAATACAGGGACAAAATCTCAATTATATCAAATGGTCAATTCTTCAAATTCCATCTCCTTCCATTTTGTTGATTAAAGTTCTTCGCGAAGTCCTCCCTTTCCATCTCAAGTAAGTTCAGATTTGATTTTTTTTTTATTTTTTTTTTTTTTTTTCCACTGGAAAAATCAGTAATTTTCATTATATTAAGAAAATTACATATAGTAGATGCCATGGCATATGATGTAGTGTTCATACAAAATCCACCACGCAGGGTGATGTATCAGAGTTTTTACAAAATGATTTAGAAACAAAACTGAGTCTGTCTGTGTAGCCTATTCGAGATCACGAGGGATCTATTTGCATACATTATATAATATCCATATCTATATACAGTTTTTCATCAAAGACAAAATTGCAATATTACTGTCGGCTACCGGGACTGTTGTCCCGCTGATCTCTCTGGTCTATGTATGGCCTATGATAAAACCTGTGCTCTTCCGTCCCCTGCTGCTCCACAATTAGCCATTCGCCTCTGGGAAGTATCGTGGCCTCTTTGGATAATTTGTCAGCCTCGCTGTTATGTTCTCTGTAAATGTGTAGACAAGAGAAATGATTAAATGCAGCCTTGAGAGTATGTGCATCATATAATATATTGCTGAGAGTGTGTGTATGACAAATAGTGACATTATTGATCCAATTTACAACCGTCATTGAGTCCCCAAATATATTAATATTGGTGCACTGATGTGTCAATGAGAAATGTAATAGATTTCGAATGGCCAAGAGCTCTGCGAAATTGTTTGATCCTCTGCCAAATCCCATTTTTACAAGGTATCTATGGTGTTCATTGATATGCAGAACAAATCCACCTCCACTTCCCGTTTGATTCGCAGCCCCATCGAAGAAGGCCCACGGGGTCGATTTATCAATAGAGGGATGAGCCTATATCGTCCTGGTTCGAGTGGGAGGAGGGTCAGGTAATTCATGGTACACGACAACGATGTTTGCTTCTGTACGGGGCCAGCTCACAGCCTGATCCTCAAAAATAACTTGGTTCCGAGCTAACCAGATGTGCCAGGTTGTCACGAGGGGGAGGTTTAGGAGCTTGGAACCCGGGTGGCAGTGATTCCAGGCAGTCCATGCACCCAAAATGTCATCACCATTCCAGTTCCCCGTAATGCCAAGTTGTGTGCAGATGTTGTTCCATAGAGTGTGAACTGCCGGGCAATGGAGGAATATGTGAGCCGAAGTCTCTGATGCCGCTTTGCAGAATGTACACCAGGAAGGTCCATAGATGGATCTGCGAGTAAGGTGTTCGGCCGTGGGAATGGTATCTTTGAGAACACACCAGAAAAATAATCTGGTGCGAGGAGGAGCATTCAGCTTCCAAATGTCGCGCCACCACGATGGCGATGGCTCCGGTTTTTTGTGAGAGATAAGTGCGTTGTACCCAAACTTAGGCGCATAGATACCATTGTCCGCCTTACACCAAATAAGTTCGTCAGATCCTTGTTTGATGCGGATATGGGATTCGGTCAATGCAAGAACATATTCACTCCATTCCTGATGCCACTGCGGAGGAAGGTCAAGTTGCTGAGCCGATTTCCAAGCTTGAGTGAAAATGTCTGTGCGCAGCTGATCAGCAATATGAGCAAAATTCCGAATGTCTCGATCATGTAGGAATGAAATGAGATCTCGGTTGAGGATGTGTCTGCCCCCACTATTAATCCAAGGATCTAGGCCGATCCTGCCCAGCGTTCCATCGTTTATTCTCCATACTAGATTATCCCGGATGAGGGGAAGGGAGTGTATCAGGGCCTTCCATATTGATGAGCATCCCTTCGCTGTCCAAGATGGTAGTCTAGCCCAATCCAGAATGTTCTGAGGCCAAATGTATTTGTGGTAGGATACTTGTGCCCATAGATTTTGGCTGGTTAATAGTGTCCATCCCATCTTAGCAGCAAGAGCCAATGCGAAATCGGGTAGGTCTTTGAGACCCCAGCCACCCCATTTTTTGGGCAGGGTGATTTTCTTCCAGCTAATCCATGCAAATATTCTTTTGTCCTGGTTGCCATTCCATAGGTATCGATTGCACAGCTGCTTCAAACGGCCCAGAATGTTCCTCGGTGTCCACGCCAGTGCCATCCAGAAGACCCGGGTGGCCTCTAGGACAGACTTAATGAGAACCAATCTGCCAGCCCTGGATAGGAATCTGAAGCTCCAGCCTGAGAGTCTTTTTTCCAATTTAGCGACCAACCACACCCAATCAGCAATTCTTTGACAAGTAGGCTTGAGTCTGAAACCCAAATATTTGAGTCCTCTATCCAGAGGGAGAGCAGTATATGGAAAAACCTGAAGGGCTAGCTGGGATTCCTGTACCGTAGTACGAGAGCATGTGATAGAGGATTTAGTCTGGTTTGGAAGCATACCTGTAGCAGCAGAAAAAAGAAGGATCTTTGAAAAAGATCGAGAGTCTCGAATACTGCCATCAAGAAGGATAAGAACATCGTCCACGAAGAGCAGATGTGTGAGAAAACATAAATCGGATATGCGAAGGCCCCGGATATCACCAGCTCTCTTAGCAGAGTCTATGAGACGACTAAGGCCTTCCATGACCAGAAGGAAGAGCAGGGGAGAGAGGGGGCAGCCCTGTCTCAGTCCCCTTTCAGAATGAAAAAAGGGAGAGGCCGAACCATTTATGAGGATGCTGAATGTTGGGGATGATATGCAGGCCATGATCCAAGAGATGTAGGAGTGAGGAAAACCCAAGTGGATTAGGATCATTTTGATATAGAGCCAGCTGACCCGATCGAATGCTTTTGAGAGGTCAATTTTGAGGAGGATGGCCTTAAGGTGCTTGGACCAAATAGAGTGTATAGCTTCTTGGGCCAAGCCTATGGCCTCATGAATCTGTCTAGATTCGAGGAAAGCAAATTGTTGTGGGGCAATGGACCTGGAGAGGATTGGTCTAACACGATTAGCAATAGTCTTAGAGATGATTTTATAGAGGCAATTGCACAAAGAAATAGGCATGTAGTCATCAAAGGATTCAGGGGTATCAGATTTTGGGATGAGAGCAATGAAGGTTGAATTGATGGCATGGTAGATGGATCCTGTAGCTCTGCTCTCCTCGACCACCCCCAGCAGGTCCTGACCCAGGACCTCATAGAAGGCTAAATAAAATTCAATGGTCCATCCATCCGGGCCAGGGCTCTTGTCTTTTTTGAACCACTTCAGTACTCCTTCCAGCTCCTCTGCCGTAACCGGATCATTTAAAGCCTCCACATCCTCTTCCTCAACAAATCTCGGGAAGTGATTTGCCACATTGATGATATCAGGTAGATTAACATCACGGGGGCACTTGTATAGTTCCCTGAAGTGAGAGGTGCCCAGATGAGCGAGCTTGTTAAAAGTGTCTACTATTTCGCCATCAGGTGTGGGGAGCTTCCAGATAGTATTAGATACTTTCCTGCTCTTAGCAAAGCTATGAAAGAACTTCGTGTTATCATCCCCCACCTGTATCCATAATGCCCTACTCCTCAATCTTATGGATTCCTCTCTTTCTTTGAGGATTTTTGCTTTTTGATTCTCCAATTCAATCAGCCTGCATTTATCAGCTGCTGTAATGAACCCCAACCCCCTTTCGTCAGTGAGAGAGCATAATTCAGCTTCGATATGAGTAAGTTGAGCACTGTCTCGAGCCTGTTTCTCCTTTGCCCATACAATAGATAAATGTTTAATTTCTGAGAGGTTCCTGCAGAAACCTTTAGCAAGTGATTCTGATCCATTGATAGGGTGAGAGGACCAGTAATCAGATATCATCTTGACATAGGATGGGTCCTTCAGCCAGGTATGATTAAATTTGAAAGGTGCTTTGGGCTTCTTGAAGGGGCCCTGAATCTCCAGGTATATTGGAGAGTGATCTGACCAGCCCCCCGAGCCAACCCATTGTTTGTAATGTTGCAGTCTCTGAAGAAGAGTCTCCTTCATAAGAAATCTGTCAAGTCTGCGGGCTAGTGCAGCGTCCCCCACCCGTCTGTTCCTCCATGTGGGAAGAATTTTCTGCATGGGAATATCCATAAAATTTGATTGCTCAAGCAGATTGGTCATGAAGTCTGTAATGGAGTCAATTTGAGCCGCCGATCCCCATGACTCCCTGAACCCCAGAGAGAAATTAAGGTCTCCTCCGATAACAACCCGGTCTTCACCCATAATGGTAAGTTGAAGAAGCTTCTGCCAGAACGATTCTCTCTGGGTGCAGGGGGCATAAACATTGACAATGCAAAGGTTCATGCCTAGGTCAACTGAGAAAATGTCGAGCCCTAGAAATCCCGATCCCCCCCATGTCGAGTCCACCTTAATAGAACGAGGGTTGATACCAATGGCCAGACCACCCGATCGGCCGACAGCATCAATGGCAGAGTAGGTCCAGCCAGGAGTCAAGGCTTGCATGGCTCTAGTAATCTGATCTGTGGAACATAGGGTTTCTTGAAGCATAATGATATCGACAGGTTCAGATTCTAAGAGCCGCTTCATGGCTAGTTTCTTGGAGGAACTAGCCAATCCTCTGCAATTGAAGGATAGGCACTTCATGGAGGAACACCTCTCGGGGTGTGTCCTGCTCTAAGGACCCCGTCAATTGTGGATTGCCGACCTGATACTACCTCTGCCCCAGCTTGTTTAATAGCCTTTGAAAGATGAGATTTCCTACCCCTGGTGGTCAAGGTCCCACCCTCTGGTAACGCAATTCCCAGGCCCGAATGACAGATGGGAGGCTCTTTGGCTTGAGACCTGGATCGGAGGAAATATGAATGGGGAGGGGAGGGTTCCGAGGTAGCAGGGGAGGGGCAAGCCAAAGGGGAGGAAGTGGTAATAATGGGTTCTGTGGTGCATATGAGGGGGAAGATGATAATGCACAGTGAACCATGGAGGTCTGTAAGGTGGAACCACAATCATTCATCACATCAATAGAAGAAAATATGGGGGATGAAAGAGTTCCTGAGACCATACCAGCTTCTGCTGCCGAACGAGCCCTGGTCCTTGGCGGAGAGGGTTGCCGTAATCCCGGATCGGCCACAGGTGAAGTAGATGTTGGGGGCAGTCCCGAAGAGGTAGGTCGAGAGGTAATAGGAGATGCCGCTCTAGTTGGAGCCGGAGTAACCTTTGGTGATTCTTCATCTTTCTTGATGAGTGGACAATCCTTTATGAGGTGCCCGACTTTGTGGCAACGCCTGCAACGGAAGGGGACTCCTTCATAGTCAAGGATCTGCACCCTAACACACCTTCCCCACTGAAGTGTGATCTGTTCTTCGAGTCCTTCACGGGTGTCTAAGTGAACCAATATACGCGCTAGGGTTCGGTTCCCAGATTCAACAAATGTGCGATCGTAATCCAGATATGTCCCCAGGGCATTCCCGATCCTGATGAATACTTCTTCTGCCCAAAACTGCAGTGGGAGGCCAGGCAGGCACACCCAAATCGGTCCGGCTCCGATTTGTTCTCGTTCTAGATCAAAGAGAGGGGTCCATCTCTTGAGGAGGACCGGGGCCATTTCGATATGCCAGAATCTGGCCAAAACCAGATTAGTGTGACTTTCCTTGGAGAAATGTAGGGAAAACCATCCTCTGGGGAGAACATGGACCTCAGGAAGGTCAAATAGCACACCGCCCCAGATTTCCTTCACCCATTGCTTAAGCCGTTTCGCCGAGTATGCCCTGCCCCGGACATGCCCTACCAGAACAGTGCTGGCCATGTCCATGAGATCGCTGAGAGACTTAGATTCGTCGAACCTGATGGTGATGTCTTTTGCCGTAGCCTTTATGCACTTGGTCTTCTTTTTGCAGGTGCGAGGAGCCGACGGATGGTCGACCAAGGGGTTGGTTATACCATCCAGAGATGAGGGTTTAGCGGGCTTGATTTTGACAGCAGGGGTTTCGAAACAGCCGGAAGGACGGGCTCCCGAAGATGATGGATTGGATGCAGGGGGTACTGGCGGGGGAGGGGAGGGCGCCGAAAGGAGCAAATGGGCGAGCAGATCAAAAGAGGGCGAAGGGGGAGTGTGGGTCGCCAGAAAATGAAGAGAGCCCGGCGAGAGCGGGGGCACCTCAAATTGCGGAGAATCGATAGGGTTCCCGCCTGTAGTGGACTGTGGATGACAATGAGCAGGCAGCGAGACGGAGGGTGGATACTGCGGCAGATCTGGTGCGGTCGATGATGACGAAGGTGCGAACTGTGAGCGAGCAGCGAAACTGGGGATCCCGAATATAACCTTGTCCGGCGTAGGCTCCTCCGAGTAGTCCACCGCCTCTATCTCCATAATGTCTGCCATAACTCTCTCCTGAACGGCGACCGAAAGCGACAGGTGGAGAATCCAATGGTGGAGCAGATGCGTAATTTTCTCTGTGCAGTGACCGCGACGGTGATGCTGAGCGATAGCTGTGAAAAAACCCTAGCCGCGTCGATGCTGCAGTCGATCACGGTGAAACCCTTTAGCCGAGGCCTTCACGTGTGCGCGCCATCAGAGCCCCCGATCAGAAAGCCCATTTTCCTTTGATTTTTATGTTGATTATCTAATTGATTTTTTTTAATCCATGTCAATTTGAATAACAATGTATGCAAATTATTTCCAGGATCCATATTCATAATCGAGTTCAGATGCAAAAAATATTACTCCATATTATTTTCAAAAATGTCGGAAGATCTTATCAGGAGCAGCATATCACAAGCAGTTGGTAGATGAAAATGGACAGCCTCTTCACACTACCAATTGGAACATGGCATATTCTAGCCACAATCCTGGATCAATGATGGCAATAATTGTTTGGTATACTAAAATTTCAACAAACCAATTGCATTGGTGTGCTTACTAATATTATTGATATTGTACTAATGACGTTCAATATGTTTTGAAATTAGGATTCTAGTGATGATGATTGACCCACCTACCATATTCTGGTGCACCCCACTATAATGTCAAACCGAGAAAAGGTTACATTAAGAGCAAGATTTGTTGAGGAACCATACAAAGAATGGTTGAACCAACCACCTATTCTATTACCACTACGTCTAGATTCACAAATTAGGAATGACTACAGCAATAGTAGTTCTTCAACACAAGTTGGAAATGGAGGCAATCAAATGGAGGTTGATATGGATGATTACTTACAGGGTACGGTTACCATTGAGGCAATGTTGTTAGATGTATTTCAGAATGATAAGCTAGGGGATGATGCTCATATCACTGATACCTTATTCGAAAGCCTGAAATTTGCTTCCACCGCCCCTCTCTTTGGACCTGGCGGCAAGTCAAAGTCTACTCAACTATGGACAATGATGTTGTTGTACACTGTGAAGCAAAGTTTGCCATGTCTAATGCATGTTTCTCGGAAATATTGAGGTAATTGACTTGCATGATCGATCAAGTTCCTTATATTTTGGCACACAATCAAATTTAAAAATGGTCACTTTTATGAATGCTAAATATTGACATTGTAGAATTATATTCCCCACCAACTACAAGATATTCAAAGATAAGGTCATTTTGAGTGATAATTTCTTGCTGGGTAGTTGCGAAGAAGCAAAGAAGTTGTTGAAAATGTTGGGTGTTGAGTACATATCATATCATGTATGTCTAAATGGTTGTATTCTATATAGAGGAGAATATGCAGACAAAGAGATATGTCAAAAAGGTGGGCATGACAGGTACCGTAATTAAAAAAAATAGGTAAATCACATGGCCCTCCTCATAATATTGAGGCACATGCCTATAATCCCAAGGATTCAAAGACTCTTTCATTGCAAAGAATTAGTTATGTTGCGGGGATGGCATGTCTCACACATAAGTGATTCAGGAGTTATGCGAATCCCAATAGATTCAATAGTCATGAAGCATATATAGGATACATGGCCTAAAAAATTCAAGGATGAAGTCTATGACTTAGCATAGCCATGGATGGCGTCATCCCATATTCCCTCCAAACACCAACTTTTTTGTTTGGAATGTAGTAGTGATCAATAACAATATCCCCCCATGGTTGTCTGTGAAGAATGAACATCTTATGTTGGCTCTCATAGTCCCTCGTAGAAGACAAGTGAAGAATATGGATGTCTACTTACAACCATTGGTAGATGAATTTAAGGAATTATGGGAATGGCTACATGTGTACGATGTATCAATACCCATCACAAAAGAGAGGAGTTTTACGTTGTATGGCATATGTTCTTACACTATACATGATTATCCAGGATTAGGAATTTGCTCTGGTAAATTACATTCTTATTTGATTTGTTTAGTAACAATATTGTTTTGCATATTTATTTAATTTGTTGCAATTGTTCAGTCTTCATGGTCGCTAGTATGTCGGCATGTATACAATAATTTCGCAGGTCTTGTAACAAATGGGTATCATGGATGTAAATGTTGTGGACCTTCTCTAAAGGCTAGGTGGTCCAACTACCTACAAAATCTAGTGTATGTTTGCTCTAGGGTATTCCTCCCAGAAGAACACTCTTACAGAAGAGAAACATCTACTTTCAATGGTAAACCAGAGGGAACTCAAAGGCCTACAATAATGACACGAGTTGGATGGATTAGAGCATATGAGATAGAGAAGGAGAAGGAGTTTGCGAAAATGTTCTATTCAAATGGGGAGCCTATGTTCAATGATCTGGATTTCTTCGACACCTATTTTGAGAAATTTCCCATTGGGATGAAAAGGAAATTTGTTTTTTTTATGAGCTCTCATATTGGGAGCATCTTAAGATTGCCCACTTACTAGATCCCACGCATATATTTAAAAATGTTTCATCCTCTTTATGGAAACACATATCATCGAAAGAAAGTGACATATTGGATATTAGGAGATATCTTATTTCTTCAAAAACTAAAAAGAAAAATTGGCCAAGACAAGAAACTAGAGGAGAGGTTGAGACAAGAAACTAGAGGAGAGGTTGGCCCCTCTTGGTCTTTGAAAGAAGGTGATGTCCCATGGATTTTAAAGAAATATGATCTTTATTTGGCAAAGGAAGTTATAATGAGTGTGAGGGTGCCTTCTTTATATGGATCTTCACTACGACATTACTTCACTGTGAATGACCATTTGTCAGGGTTGAAATCACATGACTATTTGAACCTTCTACGAGTACATATGTAAAAAACATGATTTTTTTTATTTTTTTTAATGTAATGGGATATTTTATTATTAATTTTTGTATAATGTACCATTTATTGTACAGTGTCATTATCCTCTGCTCGTGCATGGGCGTGTGAACCCTGACTTTCCCCAAGTCCTGTGATGTGCCATGTCTAAATTATTTGAATTTGTAAGTTGGATCGCATCAAAGGAGATTCATATGGCTAGCATTCCACAGTGGTGTCAAGAGATAGTTGAGATTGTTTGTATGTTTGAGAAGGAACTGTCGATGAGTTTCATGGACTTGCGGGTTCATCTTCTAATTCACCTAGTAGATGAGGTTGAATTATTCGGTGTCGTTTCTTGTTGTTGGATGTTTTTCTTAGAGAGGTGCATGAAGAAATCGAAAGGTTTTGTTCGACAAAGGGAAAAACTCAAGGGGTATGTGGTAGAGGGGTATGTATCGTATGAGTCTTTCTATTATGCCAATGATTACATCAAGTAGATCAACAACACACTAGGTGAGGTGACTTGGGACGACGAAAGGAATAAAGACAAAAGATAAGGGAAGATTCTCGAAATGAATGGAAAGAGGCGCATCATAAAGAGTAAGTGCAGGCTTATCATTTGGCAAATTACTACACAATAACTATTCACATTGAACTTCATATTAATTCATATTTTGATCTCATACGTAGCATATGTGTGTGTGTTGGTTTCATCAGTGAATTCAAAAATTGAAGTCATTAACAAATCATTCTTTACAATATGGAAGCGACACAACCATGGGCCGCATTGTACGAAGAGAAGAGGAGGAAATGGGACGATGACAAGAAAGAATTCAAACAGTTGAATGGTAGAAGTGTGCCTTATCCTAATCATTTAAAATAAAATATGCCAATGACATGCCCTAACAGTTGGGTTGTTTTTTATCTTTTAGGTTTCTACGATCTTCATAATTGTGTAGATCATCTTCCGGATTCATCGCATTAGGTTACTTGTTTTGATCGACGTTTCGAACCAGCAACGGTGGTTCATCTTCAGGATGTGAAAGATTAGTGGAAAACTGGTCTTATTATTCAGTTTAATAAATAGATGTAAGAGATGCATTGCCGACAGATATTAGGGATTATTAATTTATTAATTTATTATTGAATTATTGAATTTATATTCTATTATTTTAATTGTTTTACTTTATATTTTGTTGTTTTAATTATATTTCATTTTAATTGTATATTTCAATTATTACATAGTTTTGAAATTTAAATGAATCATATATAGTTAATTTGAGGTTCATTTAAAGTTTTTTATGGTTAATGTTAAATTATTGTTAATTTTAGATTCTAAATTCTTGTTAAATTATATTTTATTATGGTTATGATTTAATTAAAATTATAATGGATTAAACCATTTTTATTTGTTAAATATTTTAAATTATTATTGAATTGTAATTATAAATATAATTATTGCTAATTTATTAATTTGTTATTGATTTATTAATAAATTAACAATAATTATGAGTAGGTTTAGTATTGATAGGTTGCCCTGAAGGGGTTGTATTGATTGTGTTTGTGTTACCAGGTGGAGAATCATAAGTGTTGTTTTCTATGGAAATATCAGTAGGGTTTATTGGATCATGGTTTAATTGCGAGAGCTGGTTGCCGGATTGCATGGGTAAGGAGATTAGACTGGGTAGCTTGGGCTGGAGCGCAGAGAGATAGTTGGGTTGTTGATTAAGTCATAGAGAAATATGGTGCATTTGGTCGTTACCCACGTGTTGAAGAGGATGCACTAAACATAGGGATTGGGTGCAGCCACTCAGTAATTATAATATATTTTTGTACATTTTTAACTTCATATTGCACCTTTGAATTATAACATCTATTTATATTTTATATTTTTAATTATGTTCGGGTTATTAGACACCTGACATTGTGATTTTTTCACTTTTTTATAGGTTCATTTGTTCCCATCTATGTGGGCATATGAACATCATTTTCACACGAAGGATGCCAATGATGGATGCATGACACAAGACTGTGGAGTGGAAGTCGAGTTCAACCAATCTAGTCGTGCTAGCCATCGCGATCAAAACCTAGTTCAGGGGACATTAGGTTACATTGGAAAGATATAAGAGATCATTCAAGTGGATTTCTATTCATTCCAATGTGTTATTTTTAGGTGCAAATTGTAGGACACCTTTTATCGGAATAATGTAAAGGAAGATCACGATAGTGGGTTGATATCTATCAACTCTAGGAAGATGTGGCATGAAGCTAGGGAGCTTTATGTTTTCCCAAAACACTACAACCAAGTGATTTTTTACCCAGATGTGTTAGATAGGGATTAGTGGTTCATATTAAGACATGACCTTAGATCAAAACATGTTTTTGAGAACAACAATGTTATCATGCCAAGTGTTGAGGAAGATAATCAAGGTGATGACAATGGAGAGTGATATGTACTTGTGTTATTTCATCATTTATACTATTATTGTATGTTTTTGTTTTCATTATTTCGCTAAGTATTTCCAATTGTTGTTGCTCCCTTTGTTGATGTCTCTGCTACATGATTGACATATAAAATACATCAACCTCATACATAAAATACATTTTTTATATTAAATGAAAAATGTATGTATCAATATGGAAACATAACTTTCAATTAAAAATAATAATGATATTATCAGTGCGGCAAAAACACAATCATGCACCGGCTTCGGTGCTCTGGAAAACACAATTGCATTGTAGACTGTGCACAGATACCTATGACGCACTGTTGTTGGTTCACAAATTTAATTTCCATAGTAGTGTGTCACACATATGCACCGGTGCACACCTATAACATTTTCGCATCGAGACGGAACATTCACTTATCGAATGCACCGAGGTATAGCTATATTTTTAATATTATTTAGGTGTTGTGTTGGGTAAATATGATAGCACCAGTGCAAGCAAAACATACCAAGTGCATCGCATTTGTGATGGTGATTAAGAGGCATTTGTTTGAGTTTCAAATAGACTTGGTGATGCATTTTTGTTTCTTGTTTAGATTATGTAAAATAAATATCTATTTTTTATGTATTTGTAACTAAATTATTTAAAGTAGACATGTCTTTATCATTGTAAACATGATGTAATATTATCTAAGAGAAATGTGAAAAACATGAATTTTAGTGAATATCTAGTGATAATTTAATTTGTATTATTTAACTCATATTTATTATTAAAAAAAGTTAAATTTAAATAAGTACAATAGAAAATAAAGAACCAAAATAACATCAAAATGGTATATCTTTATTACTAGAAAAAAGTTCACTTGTCTCTTTAAGGAAGAACTTCCAATAGACCAAATCCCCGACTACAAGTAACTTGATTACAAGCCTTATTTTACATTTCTTTATCCTTATCTTTAGAGATAAAAAAATTCAATTTAAATTGGTAAAAGTTGCTATAAAGATTAAATTTAAATTGCTTGAAAATCGCATAACTTTAGTAATTAAATTAATTTTATAAAAATAGAATTTTTTAAGTTGTATTAAATCTAAATTAATTGGGCCAAGAGGTGCTTTACAACTCAGTATGGGAAAGATGTTGTAACATAACGTTGCATTTAAAAATAGTAAAATAATAATTTATATTAATAAATTAAAAATAGTAATACTAAAAGAAATTATTGTCAGTCATAATTACAATACTTAATCTAGCTTTTCTTATGAGGAAGAAATATAATGAGTTAAAAAATATAATTTATTTTTTACTACAAGGAAAAAATGTAATTTTTTTATGACAAGAAATAGTATTATTGATATTACATTGTGTGTACTTCATTCTATGTTCCATTTACATGTAATATTTAAAACAAAAATATATTTTTGGTAAAAGTTGCTATAAATATTAAATTTAAATTGCTTGAAAATCGCATAACTTTAGTAATTAAATTAATTTTATAAAAATAGAATTTTTTAAGTTGTATTAAATCTAAATTAATTGGGCCAAGAGGTGCTTTACAACTCAGTATGGAAAGATGTTGTAACATAACGTTGCATTTAAAAATAGTAAAATAATAATTGATATTAACAAATTAAAAATAGTAATAATAAAAGAAATTATTGTGGGTCATAATTACAATACTTAATTTAGCTTTTCTTATGAGGAAGAAATATAATGAGTAAAAAAATATAATTTATTTTTTACTACAAGGAAAAAATGTAATTTTTTTATGACAAGAAATAGTATTATTGATCTTACATTGTGTGTACTTCATTCTATGTTCCATTTACATGTAATATTTAAAACAAAAATATATTTATAACAACAACAAAAAATTACTAATAATCATAAATAAAATATTTCGTTGTCCATATTAAATAACATAATTTTATAGATACTTTATATAGAGAAAAATAAAGCAATTTAAATTGAAAATATTCTTATATTTTCACTTTAGTGAGAAAGATTAAGAAAATACTTATTCCACTAATCGCTGCATTCTAATTCAATGTATGAGGGGTATTTGTAAATTTTCAATGTTCTATATATATTTGATATGTAATATTTTAGAAAATATTAATAATAAAAATAATTAAATGCATACATAAGAGGAAAAATATGAGGGGGCATATTTTAACATTTTAATATGGAGAACGTGAATTATAAATAAAATATTTCAATGTCAACTACATATATATCGCCTACATCTACCAAGTGCCTAGAGGGATCAAATCTCTTTTCACAAAAAAAAGATGTTTGCATCCCTCTCAAGAGATTTGATCCCTCTCAACGCTTGGTAGATCTATAGTTAAGATGGATCTAGGCTGCTAGTTGTAAAAAAATTATGACTTAAGTTTTTTAAATTTAACAATAGATTGAATTTTATAAACCAATTTTGAATTAGTTAAATTATATTTTTGAGTAATTTATTATTAATAATATTTTATATTAAAAATTGAATGAGTTACACATTTTATCTTTTTAAGAACTAACTAAATTATTTACCTTTAGTTATTTATCGTTTTAAGTATTGAAATATTTTATTAATTAAGTTAAATTGAATATCAATGAACTATCTAAACAATAGAAAAATATTTATGGTAATTATAGTATCATAGTTTCAACCATACTAAACATTGTAATTTATAAAAATATCTTTGCATTTTTTTAAAGTAAGGCGTTTTACATGCAATTCTATATATAAAAATATGATATAAATTCACTAATGCATAATCTATAATAAACATTATTTCATAAAAATAAACATCATAACAATAATCATCCAACAAACATAAACATCATCTAAGATACACATTCAAATTCACTACCATCATCTAATTATACACACTTTTTTTTTTTACAAAGTTGGTTGTTGTATTAATATCTGAAAAAAACAAGGGAGTTTGGACTCCTAAGGTACATTAAGAGCAGAGGAAAGTCAGGATCGGTGGAGTTATAATACAGAATTTTCTCCTTGATCCTGCTTGTTCTAGCTTTGAGAAATTCTAGACTAAAATAGATTCTTACATATTGAAGCAATAGAAACTGACATTTGCAGAACATATCTAATCTATGTTAATGTGACTAATATGCCTTAATGTGGATTCCTCCGGCTTTTCATCCCCATCAATTTGCTTGGCGCTTGAAGAGCTTGGGGTTGCGTTGTTGCGCTTGTCCATCATGTATTTCAGAATCACTATGGACTCTTCCGCGTCGCTGCACCTGTTAGACAGATGGTTGAATTGCTCATGAAGAGAAGAGACCCTGTGTAGGAACAGATCGATTTCTGCTCGATACTTGTCGTTGATGATGCAGTTCTGGTTGTCGATTTTTGCTTCTAAAATCCTGTGTTGATTGTCTAGTATATTCTGTTGGGCTCTGATTTCTTCCAGTTTAGCTTGAAGATCCGAACAGTGCAAGCAATCCTCATTGCGAGCCATTGAAGAAGCTAGGAGGGAGAAGATATGAAAGCGGAGAGAGGCAAAAAAGACGAACCCGGGCAAAAACTGCAACACGAGCAGCAGGGTTCCGACGCAATACAGAGGCAGGAAGATTAATTCGAGAGGGGTCTCGCAGAGAAGCAAACAGGAAGAGGGGCACTGGGAATAGGAAGAGGGAGGGGAAATATAAAGAGAGGCGGGAGGGATGAGGACCAAACTCGGGGAATGAGAGGGAATCCGGAGAAAGGCGCGGGAAGATCAGGAGGCTGTCCAGAGAAGCCCGATAGTCAAGAATGATAAGATAGAAAACGGCGAGATTACTGAGTATATGCAGAGTTTTAGGGAGATCATATCTGTGCCAAATCCCTATGCGGATAATGATCTTGTTGCATATCTGGAAAATCTGAATCCACTCCTTTCTGTCAGAACTATCCGATTTGATGCAGGGTAGATTGATTCGGATCATGGCAAAGGCTGTTGAATCTCCTCGGCATTACAACGTAAGCTGCCTGTTGTCCTTTCACAAGCCTTGTTGGCGTGCCTATCAGCTTGCTTATTGAGAGTACGAAGAATGTGATGATACTGCAGATTATCCATTGTCTGGTGCAAGAGTTGACATCTCCGAATGACCTGCTGCAGGAGAACATTGGGCGACTCTTTCTGATGAACCATAAGGTTAATGACAACCGAAGAATCTTCGAAGATCCTTGCAGTTCTTATTCCTAATCTGCTGAGCTGAGTTAGCCCCTGGTAAAGGGCCAACGCTTCTGCCCTGTTATTCGATATATTCCCTAAACCCCATTCATAGTATAGGATGCATTCCCCATTAGCATTAAGGATCAATCCCCCTGGTCCTGCGACTCCTAGGTTTGACTTAGATGCTCCGTCGAAGAAAAGATAGTAGCTGTTGCTTTTTTGTAACCAGTTTACAAACTCCTCCTCTTTTAGCCTGATTTTCCAAGAATGAGTTTCCTGACTGCGTTGATCTTTCACCATGTTGCCTTTCTGAGTGTTGTTATTTTTGTCCAGAATGTAGCTAATGAAACTTCTTTCTTCAACACTATACATTGCTACATCTATGTTTCTTTGGGTTTTGACAGAAATAGTTGCAAGGGCAAGATTTTTGGCCTTATTGCAAATAATTCTTGTAGCCGAGCTCTTGTTCTTGAAGATTTTCTGGTTTCTTGCTAGCCAAATACTCCATAGCATGGTGTAGGGGAGAGTATTCCATACTCTCTTCACTAGATTTCTCCTTTTATTTTTCCAAGGACAGCTCTTTTTCCAGATATGAATCGCTTCCCCTATAGAATGTTGAGAGTTCCAAGGTAAATTATCAGTCAGGGACAATTTTTTCCAACAATCAACAGCAAAGGGACATTCAACAAAAAGATGATGCATAGTTTTTTCAACATTGTAGCAGTTCGGGCAACGAGATGGACCGATGATACCCCTCTTTTGCAAATTCTCTGTTGTTAAGATTTTCCCTTTTAGAAGGACCCATATAAAAAATTTGATTTTTGGAAGGGCCTCTGACTTCCAAACCATTTTCCAGTGATTCCATAATGTCGTGGGGAAAGTGCTATTGCAGATGTGCTGGTGGCCTGCTTGGACAGTGTAATTCGATCCGGTTAAGTCCCATCGAAAGCCATCCATCTCATTCTTTTTTATGGGAGCTTTACTGTGAAGGAGAGACTGCAAGGTGGACAGACTAGAATTAAGATCACTGGGGATAATAGGAAAGGACCACCCAAGCCAGATATGAGATTGTGGATCCCAGCTAGATATTTGGTCCAGATAATGGATACCTCTGTTGTTGAAAAAATTTAGAATAGGAATGGTTTCTTCATGCCTGTTTATTGGCTGCTGTCCTAGGATTTTATCAGCCCCAATATTAATACTAGCTCCTCCCCTGGGGACTTTGGATATATTCTAAGTCATGAATGGAATAACTTTTTTACATAATCTCCAAATTTTTGAAGAGTCTCTATTGGGAATATCATAGTCAAGTAACTACTGTCTGGGGAAGTTCAAGTATTTTGTTTCCAGAACCCTTTTCCACCACGTGGAGGGACCAGTTATGAGCCTCCAAGCAATCTTCCCGCCAAAGGCTATATTTAAGAATTTGGGGGACCTAATACCGAGACCTCCTCTGTCCTGTGTTTGAATGACATGTTTCCAATTAACTAAGTTGAATTTCTTTTTGTTTTTCTTCCCTCCTTGCCATAGGAAATGGCGGAGAACAACTTCCATTTTGTGATGAAAGGTAGCTAGGGCTTGGTATAGAGAAAAATGATAGAGGGGAAGGGAAGAAATACCTGATTTAAGGAGAATGAGGCGGCCTGCTGGGTTGAGCCACATTGATCCCCATTGCTGCACTTTTCACTTCACCTTGTCAATGATGTTGTCCCATGTTCCAGCCTTCAGAGGTCCTACGTTCACTAGCATCCCAGGTAAGAGAAATGGGTCCAATCCAAATTGCAGGGGACACCAAAAATATTTGCAATATTGTGGATGACCTGATTTGAAGCATTCCATCCATATATACAGCTTTTTAGCTGATTGACCAAACCTCTAGAGTACCCCATAAATTGATCAAGAAGATTCTTGAACCTCCTTGCTATTGTAGTGGAGGCTCCTCCAATTAGTAAGGTATCAACGGCAAACTGTGAGTGGTTGATGTTCTTGGCTCCATTCCCGAATTTGATTCCAGTGATGAGACCCACTCTTCTATTGAAGTCTAGAGCTTGACTGAAGGATTCCGCCATAAGGATAAAGAGATAAGGAG
This sequence comes from Pinus tabuliformis, assembly GCA_031772625.1. Lineage (NCBI taxonomy): Eukaryota > Viridiplantae > Streptophyta > Pinopsida > Pinales > Pinaceae > Pinus > Pinus tabuliformis. The sequence goes on along the minus strand of CM062814.1, from coordinate 235,418,694 downwards.
AAAGGGGGCAACCCTACCTGAGACCTCGGGAGGATTGAAAGGCTTCACCCAGTCTGCCATTAATCAAAGGGGAAATCCAGGGTCCAGAGATGCAAGCAGTGATAAGACTAATGAAGGGTGACTCAAACCCCATCTTTTTTAGAACAACTATAATGAAGGAATGCCTAACTCTATCAAAGGTGTTGGCCAGGTCAAGTTTGAGGATAAACCCTTTCTCCTTCCTGGAGAGGCTCGAATGAATAGCTTCTTGCACAATAAGAATAGAATCAGTAATTTGCCTGTTGGGCAAGAAACCTCCTTGGTTTTCAGAGATCAAAGAGGGGAGGAGGGGTTTGAGACGAGATGCTAAGATTTTGGATAGAATTTTATAGGAGGAGTTGTAGAGGGATATGGGCCTAAATCGAGAGAAGGAAGTGGGCTGATTTTCTTTAGGGATGAGAGCGAGAAAGATGGAATTAGTGTAGCCTCCTATTTTACCCTTTCTCTGAATCCATCTGATCATCTTGATCAGATCCTTTTTTATTAAACCCCAAAACACCCTATAGAAACAAATGGGGAATCCATCAGGCCCAGGAGCCTTATCAGGATTCAGAGTCCAAATCATTCTTCTGATTTCCTCCTCATCACTTTCCTTATTCAGGCTGTCATTCATTTCCTTAGTGATTCCTTTAGGTAGGTATTGAAGAAAATCGGCATAATCCTCTTCTCCTTTAGTTTCAGTTAAAAGGTCTCTGTAATATTCAGAGGCAGCCTTTCTAATGGCCACTTGGGTGTTATGCAGATTGCCTTCATTATCCAAGATTAAGCTTACGTTGTTCCTGAGCTTTCGAGTAGTGGCCTGTTTATGAAAAAAGGTTGTATTTTTATCGCCTCCTCGAAGCCAGAGTTGCCTTGACTTTAAACGCCATTTGGATTCTTCTTCCCTGTTTTTGTGGCTCAGCTGTGAGTAGAGAATGCTTTCTTGCTCCATATTCTGCTGAGAAAGGCCATGTTCTTCTATCCTTCGTTGGATGCTCTCTAATTTATTCTTGATTTTATTTTTGGTCTCCTCTAGTTCCTTATAGTTAGCTCTTGCCCATTCCTTAATAGCCTGTTTAGTTCTTCTTTGTTTATTTTCCCAAATGAAGCCTGGTGAACCTTCTACATGCTGATTCCAAGTCCCATGAACAATTTCTCTGACAGCTGGGACCCAATTCTAGAGGGGACTGTATTTAAACGGTATAGGCCCAAGAGGGCAATGAGTTTCCAGGGTGAGGGTTATGTGATAATGATCAGAGGCTGAAGTGGTAAGGACGCTAGCATAACCTACGGAGAAGGAGGAAAGCAACGAAATATTGATTAAAAACCTGTCGAGCCTTTCCATTATATTGCCAATTCCAAGCCTGCGATTGCTCCAAGTGTACCTGTGATTTTTAGGTGCAACATCCACTAATTCATGATCTTGAATGATAGTCTCCAACCGGCCTCTAAAGGGGTCTGGAGAGAAACATCCTCCCCGTTTTTCGTTGGCGTGTAAGACAAGATTGAAGTCGCCTACCACATTGATATTTAAATTTAACTCCCCATCGATGCTAGCCTTAAGGTCATCCCAGAAAATTTCCTTTTCTCTATAATGGTTGGGGGCGTAAACATTATAGATGATTACAGTATGGTTGTCTATTCTGCTGTCCAGAGCGGTTCTGATCCAATGCTAATGAAGATTTACTGAAGTGCAGTTCCATTTACTATGATCCCAGAGGGTGGCAATTCCTCCGGAAGCTCCTCTTGAATCACTGGTGCATCCTTTGTATTGTTTCTACTGATCTATTATTCTTCTTATTTCTTGCTGGTCTTTTTTTGTCTCCTGAATCAATAAAAATATCTGGCTTTTCACTATGTGTTAAATCTCTGAGGGCTACAAATTTGGAGGGGTGCCCTAAACCCCTGTTGTTCCAAGAAAGAATTTTCATCATTGGATATTTGGCGTGCGAAGAGGGCTCGCCTCTCTTGATCTTTGTGATTTGTCTCTTTCTCTTGATGCCCCGGGATGAAAGATTCTATTGGGGTTTGTGTTCCCATGGCTATGTCTTTCTGAGCGTTCTCGTCCCTGTGCTACTTGGCTGATTTTCTACCAGGTCCAGGTTTCTTATAAGTGTCGCTGGAAGTTCCATGGTCTTTAGAGGAGCTTCCAGTTATCCCGGAAAGAGAGGGATCAAGGGAAGCCTGCGATGAGGTGATCTAGGAGGGGGGAGGATTGAAAGGCTCGGATAGGATCAAGGGGGGCAGGGAGGGGTCCTCGGAAGGAGGTTCAAGGGAAGAAAGGACTAGAAAGGGATTAGAAGAGGAGGGGAGGGGCAGATCAGGATGGGGGTGGGCAGATAAGGAAGGGGAGGAAGAAGAGGGATGCGATACAAAGGGAGCGGGAGGGTTAGATTCCAAGAGAGGCTTGGTAGGCGGGGCAGACTTCTTCTTTTTGATAGTTTCCCATTGGCCTTCTTGTATGCCGCTCTCTGCATCAACAATTTTAGAACATCTATTGGCAAAGTGTCTGTATTCGTGACATACCTTACATTTGAATGGTATCTTCTCATAATCCAGCTGCTGGACATGGCTCCATTCGTCCACTTTCAGTTTTATTGCTTCTGGAAGCCCTTTTCCAAGATCCACTTCGACACAAATCCTTGTGCAGGGCTGCATGTTATCTTTCGATTCGCTACGGTCAATATATTTGCCAACTGCGTTCCCGATGGCTCGAACAGACTCATCTCAGCAGTGGAGAGGGAGATGAGGGAGACGGACCCAAACCGGAACAACACTGGGGACATCTAGTTCAGGATGAAAGTCTGGGGTCCATTTGTTGAGGTAGAGGCCCCTGGAGTCCATCAAATAGGGCCCATTTCTGAAAATTAAATCCTTATCCTCTTTGGATTCAAAGTGTAATGTGTAATACCCTTTCCCACAAAACCTAATGGATATTTTTCCTTGAATTTTTTTCAGACCAATTTCTTTCAACCCATCTTTGAACTATTCAAGGAGAAGGCCAAAGGCCTGTAAATTGACCTATGAGCCCCTTTTCAGCAAGAGACAAATCCGCCATGCAAGGCAGGACTAAAGGTAATTGAACTTCCTGGAGTACATCCAATTTCTTAACAAATCTTGAGAGTGCAGGTCTGGGGCGTTGCGGTGGAAGGGATTTCACCAAATCTGAAAAAGCTCTTTGAGGGTTGACTCCCTCCAAAGGAGGATCCGAAGGGGCCATGGCAGGAGGCCAAGGCCTAGGCGGCCGCGAAGCCGGAACGAGAAGCAGTCTCAGAAAGCCCGCGCGGGCAGCAGAGCTCCGTTCCTGAGCGTCAGCTCGCAATTAAAGAATACATTCAGCAATAATATTTTTTTTCGACTTTATACACACTTTTAGTAGAACATATAAATGTCATTTTCTAACACACAAATCTAATAATATAACAGGGCATCATCATCATGATCACATCTAACAAAACACAAAGATTTTAATATAACATCATCACCACACACATCCTTAAATTAATATAAATTTCATGTCAAATAAGTGCTATCACGTACACATCTATCTACAAGCATGTTAAATGAACATGTCTAACATGACCTAACAGTATACACATCAACACCAACATATAAATTAAGGACATAAACATGAAAAAAAATGCACCGTGTGTATATATCTATATATATATATATATATATACAAAGAAGTCAAATATGTGCATTCAAATATCTGATACAATAGACATAGTAGTGCGTGCAGCCTGGTCTACAGTAGAAGATGATGGATGGTCAACTACTGCCTGATAGAGTACGATTGTCGAACTCAGATGAGGTGGAGGACTAAGAGGTGGATGGTCTGCAGTAGAAGGTGGTTGGTCTGTAGGAGATGTGGTCGGTCTACTCTATCAAGAGAAACATAGGGCTTATCCTCTAGCTTTGGCATCTCATCATTAGGCAATTGACGAGCAGGTGTACTACCAAAAGGATCACCGACACCCTAAAGGCCATGATATGATGGGGTGGAACCTCCAGAAGCATCATCATCACCATCCTCATCATAATGATCATGATCATCACCCTCATTATCATGATCATCATCATCACTCTTATCATCATCATGACCACACTCATCTAATGGGTGTGCTACTATATGATGTCCTACAACCCTCACCATTTCTAGTAAAGTACTAGCTCTAATGACATGTCGCATAAGAGACATCAAATCCCGTAGATAAGCCCTGTAGATATCCATGAACATTGGATCTGCGCTGATATATTAAGGCCTCGCAGGGAAAACTCCCTGTCGAACCAAAACTTTGACCAATCTATCATAGTAGTCCATCTGAAATCGCTAGCAGTACTCCACCCCCGGATGCCCACGCTCCCTTGAGGATGTGCCTCACCCTCTTGGGCCTCGCCCATCTCCTCACCTCCTCCATCTAGCGGTGTTGGAGGAGGCATGCCTCCATCATATGAGTCGATGTCTACAAAATATATAGTACACAAAAATAATTAGACAATTTCACTAAACAAATTAATAAAACAAGTTAAAGAACGTGCTAGAATAAATTTTATTCTAATTCATTAAACCAAGAAAATGAAATTAGATTAATTTAAATAAAACACTAATATTACCTCTATCATCTGGAGGCTTAGCCATTGTCAATAAGATGTTGTGACACCCTCTCTAATCAATCCTCATGTACGAATATGCCAACACGATAAATGCATAGTCATCCACACTGTCCAATAGTGTCAGTGCCTCATCTGAAATCCTAGACGAAAACTCTGGCATGCCCCTCTTGGGCATTATCTGCCCCCACATTCTCATCCAAGGATCATTGATCAGCTTATGAGGGCAATGATCAAATGTAGGCCTTGTCTCCAGAAACCTCTCAAAAAATAACAAAAAAGATCGGAAGCAAAAGGGAAGGTATCCCTCCCCTGTCTCGACAATGCGCGACCATCTATCTAGAGTCATGCAAAACTGCCTCAAAAAAATGGCTAACCATCTGATGCAACATGGCACTTGAATCAAAGAATCAACATAATACAAAAGAGGGAAACTAATGCGCTACCCATCACCACAAGAATGTGTAATGGTGTTGACTAATAATGAGATGCACCTATCCTCCTTTGTAGCAAAAGAAGAAATCTGTAGTTGTCCATCACAGACCTAAAAATCCGATAGGTAGACCACATGAGGCCTGACATATCTTTAAGTGTATGCAAGATGAATCTCAACTATAACACCATGGGGGACATCAGGGAGCTAGGTAAAATCTTTCCCTCTCCTGGATAGGCTAGTGATAAAGTATATGTCCGCTTAGTGGGCCTATACCACAACTTAGGACAGACATGGAAATCCTAGTTCTGGACATTCCATTAGCATATCAGATGCGCTAATAAGATAGAGTGCACCTTCAGGGATGTACCCTCCTCATAGTACTTGAGGAGGCCTACATTCCTCAAGAACGCTTTGGTCGCTACAGTAATAGGGCAAAGGTATAAATCCTTCTCCCTCTCTCTGGCCTGCCATGGTCAAACCATATTGTAAGGGTCTACCTCCTGCTCCTGCTCATACATAAAATATAATTTTTTTGTATTAAATGAAACATGTATTTATAACTATGGAAACATAAATTTCAATGTAAAAAAAAGATATCGATGCGCTCAAAACACAATCATGCACCAGAGCCGATGCGGTTTCAACTATAATCGCATTGGTAACAGTGCGCACATAAGTATGATGCACCGCGGGTGTTTCAAAAATTTAACTTTTCATAGTGGTGCGGCATACTTGTGCGTCAATGCACACATATAACCTGTGGCACCAGTAAGGTACATTCAGGTTATCGAATGCACCGAGCTATAGAAATATTTTTCAATATTTATTTGCGGTGCATTTGGTAAATATAAACTCAACGGGAGTGACGCACCGACATACAATCTATCACATCTTTCCCTGTGCATTTATACTTACAAAATGCACCGCCACAATGGTGGTGCATTATGTTCATGCACCAACACGCGATATACCCTATAAATTTACAGGGGGCACCGCTCTCGGTGCGAGCTGAACATATCGAACGCACCGCCTGTTGATTTTTTTTTTTTTGCAAAAACAATGAGAAATGAAACCTAATTTGCAATTATAATCCACTAAAAACTTAAATTAGAAAGGAACATAGACATTACCTAAACATTTGGTCGTCGGGGAGGCATTATGGACACGTAATGAAGAAAAACAAATTTTCACACCGTTTGAAAAAATCGGAAACTCAAACAGTGAGCACGATACTGAAAGGTGGTGAGCAAGAGAAGCACCAACATCATGCACTTGCACGTGGCAAGAGTGTTATTGATGCTTCAGAGCTCTCCCACACTATACATGGTAAAAATCAAAATTACGATTGGGAGGGTTTTTTTAATTTAACCCTCTTTTGGTGCATTTCGTGAAGCACACCGAGGTGGGATATATCCAAAAGCACCATGTTTTTTCTAAATTTAAAATTATAAAGGTGTTTTATTAACATGCCCTGGGGATTTACGTTACTAGTAATGCATCGGTGTTGTGGTTTTACAATAGCACCGGTCTTTTTTTAGAAATTGAAAATTGCCTATTGGTACGCTTTATAAGATGTTGCGGGGTTTTGTTATACGTTTACCACACCGGGACGTCATTGTCGAATAGCACCGGGACATTTTACTATATGAAGGAGTCCGGTGCTAGCAAATATTCAAGCATCGATGTGTTTCGATATTTATCGCACCGTGGTTTTTCATTTTTTCAACAAAAAAAATCCATGATGCACCATGTTATATGCAGCTCCAGTGCGTGTATGGATGGTAAAGCACCAGTGCACTTTGAATACTTTAGATGCACTATCAAAGAAACATCCACTAAAACATTTGCCTGCCCATCTTCACTACAAATGGATTTTTGGGTTATTTTTATATGTGTTAGGTCCCTATAATACTAGTGGTTCCCCCATTATTATTGTCATTATATCCCTTATCGTTATTTTTGTGCCCCTATTATCCCCATATTGTTATTATTGTGCCCCATAGAAGCCCACTATTGTTATTGTTGTGCCCTTATATTATTATTGTTATGTCGGCTTTCATTATATTGTGACCCCTTAGACTCCTATATATAGAAAGTATATTTTGTCATTTGTATCATCCAAGAATGATTCATTTATGAAATTTAAAGGAGGTTGCCCCCTAGAAGAGACTAATTTTCAAGTCGTTGATCTATCTTTTCTTATATTTTGTGAGTTGGTTGCATAACAATTGGTATCAAAGCTTTGGATTCTAGTGTTTTGCTGCTTCAAACAGGTCATTGTGGCATTTTCTCTAATTTCTACAAAGTTTTAGAAGCTAAAATTAAAACCCATTTGAGCCAAATTCTTGATGAACCGCCGGTACTAATTTCAGATCTTGTATCGCTATATTTTCAAATATATGATCCACGGAAGTTAGGGTTTTGCAGGCTCCCGAATTATATCTCAAACAGATGACCTAGGTAAAATCGTCATAACTTTTTCTATGAGAATCAAATTAAAATTTCGTAACAAATTCCACAAAGAGGACGACCTGTATTTTTCTATGTATCGGTTTCAAGACCTAAGGTCAAAACAGTGACACGTGGCACTTTGTACAAGTTTGCTCTACTAAACCAGTCTAAAATTAGGTTATCATGGGAGATTTGGTATAACTCTTCCTTGGAGAATCCAATCTTGATAAGACTTCCGGGGTTGGAAAGAGGACTCAGAGGGATACTGTAAGATGAAATTTTAGACCTTGGAGGTTCACAATTACAGAGATACAACAAATTTAATATCGAGCTCCTACAAAGTGAAAAAAGGTGTGTAGCTTTTTTTTTCTTTTTTGCATAAGTTTGGTTTAAAAATTAGTTTGAAGGAATTAAAAGGGCATAGTGAAGCATAATTATAATTAATTGATGCCCCGAAGAAAGAAAATGGAAACACCTAGTAAGCAACCTGAAAGCTATAGCATGACTCATGAAGAAGAGGAAGAAATACAACATGATATATCAAAATTACGAGACTAAGTGCAACAAAATTCACTCTCACAAAAAGTAACAAAAGCTAAGATGGATGGTTTAAAGAAAGGCATGGAAGCTAATATGGATGGCATGGAAGATAATATGAATGGTTTAAAGAAAGGCATGGAAGCTAAGATGGATGGTTTAGAAGTAAACATTGAAGATTTGAAGAAAGACATGGAAGGTTTGAAAGGAGGTTTGGAAAAGTTGCTACAAGAAATGCTTCCTAATGGCGAAAAGGTAGTAGAGGAAACTCATAATGAGAAAAAAAAAAATATTAATCATGATTTCATAGACTCTAACATTGGATTGAAGACCCACCATGTTCCAAAGATTGATATGAGGAAGTTTGATGGCAATGATCCCATCACATGGATATTACAGAGGGAGCAATATTTCGATCTCCATAATGTGAAAAACACACAAAAGGTATGCATTGCAACTTTATATTTTGAACCAAATCAATTTGTATGGTATCGATGGCTTTGCTCTCGTAAACAAATTGTCACTTAGGCAATTTTTACGGAATAAAACATTATGAGGATACAAAAAGCAACACCTTTTTTAGCCAATTGATATATATCAAACAAAAGGGTTCAATGATGGAGCACATTGAGGACTTCCAAAAATTGAATATAAGGGTAAAAAATATTCCAGAGGAGCATAGGATTGATCTGTTCATAGGGACTTTAAAGGATAACATCCAACATGAGGTTCACCTTTGGGAACATGATTCATTGGAGAAGGCATTCAAGTTGGCAAGAAAAATCGAAAGCAAAATTATGGAAACAAGGAAGCCTACCACTCACAACTATAAATATGGAAGTGTTGTTGCCCCTGTCCTTCCACAACTTACAAGGTTGACACCACAAAAATTGGAAGAAAAAAGAGAAAAAGGGCTTTGTTACAGTTGTGATAGCAAATACACTAAAGGTCATAAGTGCGCTGAGAAGAAATTATTTTACATAGATTGTGAAGAGGAGGAAGAAAATGAACAAGAAACGTAAAAATAAGAGGATATACACAAGGAACAAACCCTAGAGAAAGAAGAAATGAATCTGACCATATCTTGTAATGCATTGGCTGAAATTACCACTCCTTAAACTATCAAGATAGAAGGACATATCAAGAAAAAAAAAAGGTAATAGTGTTGATTGATTCGGGCAATACACATAATTTTATTCATTGTAAGATAGCCAAGGAATTGAATTGCTTCCTATATCCAGCACTAGAGTGTCAAGTGATGGTTGCAAGTGGAGGAACCATAAATTGCTCTTGAAAGTGCCATAATATCAAGCTATCCATGGGAGAATATGTATTGAATAGCCAATGATTTCCATTCCAATGGGTGGTGTTGATGTTGTACTAGGAGTCCAATGGCTACAATCTTTGGGTACGATAGCTTTTAATTTTCAAGAACTTTTCATGAATTTCTTTTTGGCAGGAAAGGAAGTTGAATTAAGGGGTATCGCAGGGAAACTGGGAAATATAATCATCTCTAATGAAATAAAAAATCTTCTAAAGAAATAACAACGAGGCGTAATTGCACAATTATGTTCGCTAGAGGTTCCCACATAGAAATCATCTATTTCTGCATATCTCCAAAAAGTATTAGACAATCATTCCAAGGTATTTGAGACTCCCAAAGGCTTCCCACCTATTCGTGATCATGATCATGCTATTCATTTGATTCTAGGAAGTGTTCCTCCAAACATCGGGCCTTACAAATATCCTTATGCCCAAAAGAGTGAAATTGAACGTATGGTTGCAAAAATGCTAGAGGTTGGTATAATTCAACTTAGTCAAAGTTATTTCTTTGCTCCAATAGTATTGGTGCACAAGAAGGATGGATCGTGGTGCATGTGTCTGGATTATAGGGAGCTAAACAAACTCACTATTATAGATAAATTTCCCATTCCTATCATTGATGAAATATTGGATGAATTGCATGGATCAGTTTACTTCACTAAGTTGGGTCTTCGTTCAAGATATCATCAAATCATAATGAAGACTGAATACATTCTGAAAACAACATTTAGAACTCATGAGGGTCATTATGAATTTTTGGTCATGCATTTTGGCCTTACCAATTCACCTTCTACATTTCAAGGTTTGATGAATTACACTTTCAAACCCTTCCTTAGAAAAATTGTGTTATTACTTTTTTATGATATAGTAATCTATAGCAAGTCTTGGAAGGATCATGTTCAACATGTTGACAGGATGCTCAAACTATTGGAGGAGAAACAATTATATGCAAAAAGCTCCAAATGTTTCTTTGGAGTACAAGAGGTGGAATATCTGGGTCATATTATATCTCATAAAGGTGTTAAGGTAGACCCTAGCAAAATTAAAGCCATTAAGGAATGGACAATCCCCACATCCATAAAGCATCTTCAAGGATTTCTCGGGTTGATAGGGTATTCTTGCAAGTTTATTAAGAATTATGGGAGAATAGCAGCACCTCTAACAACATTATTGAAGAAAGATGCATTTTCATGTACTCCAGAAGCAAAGAAGGCCATTGAACATCTTAAAGAGGCAATGTGCCGAGCACCGGTCTTAGCAACGTTGGACTTCACAAAAACCTTTATTATGGAATGTGATGCCTCAGGAAATGGAATCAGTGTTGTTTTAATGCAAGAAGAAAGACCCATTGCTTTCAAAAGTTGTCTAATCAAAGGAAAGTATTTACACAAAGCTATTTATGAAAAGGAAATGTTGGAAATACTACATCCACTTAAGAAATGGCAACCCTACCTAATGGGAAGACACTTCAAGGTAAAAATGGATCATGATAGTCTTAAATAGTTTTTAGAACAAATAGTATCTTCAAAAGAGCAGCAAAAATGGGTCATAAAGATGTTGGGTTATGACTTTGAAATCATCTACAAAAAAAGGAAGCAAAATGTTGTGACAGATGCACTCTCAAGAAAGGATGAGGATGTGGAAGCATTGCTTTGCGCCATTTCTATTATCCAACCAGATTGGATAAACAAAGAAAAGGATGAATGGAAGAATGACGAAGAAGTGTGGGAACTCATTCAAAAGTTACAACAAGATCCCAGTACATCTGATACATTTAGCTGGAAAAATGATTCGTTATGGTACAAAGATCGCTTATACCTATGTAAGAATTCTCAACTCAAACAAAAGGTTCTTATGGAATTGCACACATCTCCCTCAGGTGGGCACTTAGGATTTTTAAAAACTTACCACGGGGTTAAGAAGGAATTTTTTTGGGATGGCCTTAAATCTAAGCCAAGCCAACGTTGGGAGGAGCTTTCAATGGATTTTATCATAGGCTTACCCAAGTCTGAAGGAAAGAGTGTCATCATGGTGGTAGTTGACATACTTACCAAGTATGCACACTTTTGTACATTATCTCATCTATTTAAAGCCAATACAGTTTATACTGCATTTATGGAAACAATTCAAAAGCTACGTTGAAACTCAAAGATTATTGTAAGCGACAAAGATCCCATTTTCACTGGAAATTTTTGGACATAATTATTTTCTTGTCTTGGTACGCAGTTAGCTCATAGCTCATCTTATCATCCTCAATCTGATGGGAAAACTAAGATAGTAAACAAATTTTTGGAAGGATATCTTTGTTGCTTTGTATCTGATAAACAAACACAATGGGTCAAATGGTTGCCTCTAGCTAAATGGTGGTATAACATTCCTTCCATACTGCAGTAAAAATGACCCCATTTATGGCACTTTTTGGATATCATCCATCGTCCATCACATCATATGTAAGAGAAAATTATAAGGTTCAAGCAGAGGAATATCACATTGAGCACAAGCAACAATTTCTCCAACTCTTAAAGGATAACCTCACTTTGGCGCAAAATAGAATGAAACAACAGGCATATCAACATCGCGGCAAAAGAAGTTTTGATGTAGGTGATTGGGTATTTCTACGGCTACAACCATATAAACAAATGTTCCTCAAGCAAGCTAAGAAGGATAATAAATTATCACCAAAGTATTATGGTTTGTACAAGGTGTTGCAAAAGATTGGTACTATGGCATACAAATTGGAGCTTCTTGCAGCTTCAAAAGTGCACCCAATTTTCCATGTTTCATGCTTAAAGAAGGTTATAGGTGACAAGCTCCCAGTTCAAACAATATTTCCAGAACTTGACGAGGAAGGAAAAATCATATTGGAACCTGAAGCAATCACAGAAACAATAACTCGACAGCTATGAAATCGATCAATTTCAAAGTATCTCATCAAGTGGAAGAACTTACCTACTAAAGATTCCACATGGGAGGAAGATAATTTTATACATAATCATCCAAAACTACTCAAGCATTGAGGACAACACATTTTTGAAGGAGAGTGTCATGTTAGGTCCCTATAATACTAGTGATTCCCCCCTTACTATTGTCATTTTAGCCCTTATCGTTATTGTTGTGCCCCTATTGTCCCCATATTGTTATTATTGTGCCCCATAGAAGCCCACTATTGTCATTGTTGTGCCCTTATATTATTATTTTTATGTCAGATTTGATTATATTATGACCCCTTAGACTCCTATATATAGAAAGGAGGTTTTGTCATTTGTATCATCCAAGAATTGTTCATTTGTGTAATGTAAAGGAGGTTTCCCCCTCAAAGAGGTTGATTTTGAAGTCGTTGATCTATCTTTTCTTCTATTTTGTGAGCTGGTTTTATAACAATAGGGGGCTCCACAAAACCGTTTGCTAGAAGGTATTTTCCTTATAGTGTCATAACCCTCTCACTTTTCCTGGGAGAATCCTCACAGTGTACTTCTCTATGTCATTTACCAAATGGTAGATCTTGTAAATCTACCTTGCAGTCATCACTAACTTTCCATGGATCTCGGCATAATGTCATCCTTCATCTTGCTAGCCTACCTTCTTCTCATGAACTAGGATCCCTTTCGTTACGATTCTAGGTATCAATATAATTTTTCCCTCTTCAACGTGAATCACTCTAGGGAGAGCCCTCTTGCCACAAACCTTGCTTTGTTCTTCCAGAATTTCCATATGCTTCCAGAACCTTGGTAGTCTTCATGGTGTACTGGCAATCCTCACTAGGAGGCCATGGAAGAACGATTATAACCCAGCAAAAGATACAAATACAAGAGGCTAACGAACCAAAACAATAATAATCAAGGAAGATAAATATAGAGTGTGTTGAAAATGCAACAAGAAAATCCTAATTTAATTTTGTCCTTGAATTAAATTAGGAATAAAATTGTAATTCCACATCACAAGACAACTTATATGAGTTAACTAAGTAAATTTGACTTAGTTGGCTCAGTTCATTTGAGTTGAGGGTCTAAATTGAGTCATATAGAGTGTCTCCTACTGTATAGGAGCCCTGATTGAGTTTATTTTGAGTTCTAATTAATTAATTCAGGTTAACTAAGTTAAAGTCAATTAAACTAGTTCCAACTGATGGAGGAACTAGTAGGAGGTCAAACAATGAGGTGTTGCTTCATGTGTTCAATCATTTAACTGATGATTCACTCATAAATAACTCATGCATGTCAGATATGAGAGTTAACCAGTTGATATTAGAGTTCAAGGGCAGTGTACTATCAGTTGTATAAGCATATGAATTGTACAGGTGGTGCATGTAGTTAGAGGAAGGCCTTTGAGGATTGCGCAATTCATATTAAGGAATTTCCCTAATTAATAAGGGGTTAATTCCCAAGGAAACAACAAAATGAAATAGGGACTTGGGCAGGCCAATATTTGGTTAATCACTGGCCTAGGCTTGTCTAGGAAGTAGTGAGATAGATAGAGATAGTGTAGAGGTTGCTCGGGCTTGAGAAAAGCATTGTAATCTTCTCATATTTTCTTACTAATGCAATATATAGATAACAGGGGTTTTTAGCTGTGGGTTTCCCTAGGAAATAATTATGCAATCTGTTGGTTGAATTATTTCTCTTGTTTACTTTGTGATTTCTCGATCGATTAATTATTTCCAATGATGAGTAGAGTAGGTTCAAGACTTTTGTTTTAGCATATTACATAAGCAGTTTGAATCTACAAGGAATTTCTACAAAGTAGAGATTGAGCCATCCTCATTCGAAGAAGCAATGCAACAACCAGTATGGGTTGATTCCATGTAGAGGAGTATGACTACATTATCAAAAACAGTGTTTGAGAAGTGGTCCCAAGACCAGCAGGCAAGTCAGTGGTGAGCTCCAGATGGCTTCACAAGGTAAAGCAAGCAGCAGATGGGAGTGTCAAGAAACACAATGCCATATTTGTGGCCAGAGTGTTCTCTAAGTTAGAGAGAATTGATTACGAGGATACTTTTTCTCCAGTATCAAGGTACTCTTCAATTAGTTCTATTCTAGCACTTTCAGCGCAGATGGGATGGAAGATACATCATGGCCATGAAGATAACATTCCTCAATGGAGTGATTGAGGAATAGGTGTACATTGAGTATTCAGAAGGATTTGAGACCTTCAACAGAAAGTCGCATGTGTGCGGACTCATACGAGCATTGTATGGATTGAAATAAGCACCCCGTGCTTGTTACACCAGTATTGACAATTATTTCACTGGGTTGGGTTTCACCAAAAGTGAAGCAGATGCAAACCTTTACCATATAGTGGTTGAAGGTAAATTATTAACTATAGTATCATATGTAGATGATTTAATTCTGACAGGTGATGAGAAGCTGGTAAAATCTTGTAAAGAGGATCTTGTAAGAGAATTTGAGATGGACCCGGGGCTCATGCATTATTTCCTTGGTATGGAAGTATGGCAAGGAGATGATGAACTATTTTTCTCTCAAAGAAAGTATGCCAACGAGATACTAAATAAGTTCCACATGGAGAGAAGAAAACCCATGGAGGATCCTCTAGCAGGAAATTGGAGGAAGGAAGATGCTACTTCGGGTGAAGTAGTGGAGGCCACTATTTACAGGGATCTTGTGGGCTCACTTATGTATTTGGTGAACACACGACTGGACATATGTTTTGTATTTAACCAACTTAGTCAAGCTATGGTTAAGCCAACCAAACTCTATTTGAATGCATCTAAACATGTGTTGAGATACCTCATAGGCACCACTCAGTTTGGTCTTTGGTACATACGGACATAGGGAGTGAAGCTGAAAGGCTTCACAGATGAATATTGGGTATGGATTCCATCCGATAGGAAGAGCACATCCGGGGGAATATTCAGTATTGGGTCAGCAGCAGTTTCTTGGTACAATAGGAAGTAGAGATCAGTTGCACTAAGTTCTGCAAAAACAGAGTACATGGCTGCTAGTCAAGCAGCCTGTGAGGCTATCTGGATGAGGAAGATCCTTATTGAGTTATTTGGTCAACAGATGGATCCTACAGTGATTTATTGTGACAATCAAAGTTGTATCAAACTCTTTGAGAGTCTAGGTTTTCATGATCATTCCAAGCATATCGACATCTAGTATCACCATCTACGAGATTTTATGCAGAGGAGAATCATGTTGCTAGAGTACATTCCTACAGAGGATGGTGATGATGCTCTCAAGAACTTTGTTTGTAGATTCCACTGACCATTTGCTTGCGGATGGTACGGAGTAAATTTTCTGTGCTTGATTTTGTATTCTTCCATCAGCTTCTCCATCAAGTTAGATGTAAATTGACTTCCCTGATCTGTCACAATTTCTCTTGGGACACCAAAACGAGTAAAAATATCCTCAAAAAGAAATTGAACAACTGAATTTTCAGTGGCAGAAGGCAATGCCTTGGCTTCTACCCATTTAGTAACATAATCAGTGCAAACCAATATATACTTCTTTTGTTTAGATGGTGGATTAATAGGTCCAATGATATCTAAAGCCCATTTTTCAAAGGGTTCGATGAGTACCTGTGGTTGTAATGGCATTTCATTTGAAAGAGTTGGTCTCCCAACTCTTTGGCAGCTGTTACAGCTTCTAACATATTGTTTTGCATCTTTGAAGAGAGAAGGCCAATAATATCCTAAAGAAAGGATTTTATAGGCCGTCCTCTTGTCAGCAAAGTGTCCACCGCACGGTTCATCATGACATGCCTTAAGGATGTCAGACATTTCATCTTCCCGAACACATCTTCTGATCACACAATCTAGCCCTGTTTTAAACAATTCATTAGAAATCCATGAATAATTTGAACTTTCCTGAATAATTTTCCTTTTCTCATTAGGAAATAAGTGTGGAGGTAGCTTCCCTGTAGCCAAATAGTTAGCAATATCTGCATACCAAGGAGTTTTAGTAGTTACTGCAAACAAATATTCATCTGAAAACTTATCCTCTACAGGAGAATCTTCGTTAGTATTTTGGATTCTAGACAAGAAATCAGCTACTGTATTTTGTTTCCCTGGTCTATCTAACACAGTAATATTGAATTCTTGTAAAAATAAAAGCCATCTTGTAACTCTGCAACGGCGCCAAAATATTTGGTCAATTTAGTGTGATCTAAATTTCTATTTATAATGTCAACCTGGGGTTCGTAAACTGACGAAGTGAAGTGTACTATATGTACTAGATAACCATTTCCTTAGTCTTTTGTCGTTTTTAGTTTTTTTTTAAGTTTGTTTTTGGATTTATCTTTCCCTAATGTGAGATGATGAAAAGGTGATAAAGCAAGTGAAATATGGATGATTATGGTGATCTCTAAGTGGTTTTCAAAACTTAAGAGATAGAAAGCTTTAAAATAACTGCAATGAAATCAATTCTTCAAAAGAAATAAAGACATCAAACCATGAACTATGACATCGGCCCAGTATCTTTGTTGCTGAACAAAAATGAAAGTGAAATCTACACTAAACTCAATTAAAAGTAAGAACAACTAATCCACACTAGTTCAACTCTTCAACTCAATCTTCCTTGTGAGAAGATATCATGAAATGTTAAGCAATGTGAAATCTCAAAGAAGTTAAACTAAACTAATCACACTACTTTAACTTTCTTGACCTTTTGCCTTTCAGCTTAATTTACCCTGTGAGAAACAGTCATGAACAAGTCAAGCAATGTGAGATCTAAAGCAAACTAAATCAAGCTATAATGAGTGATATTCTGGTTCCTAATAAAGTTATTTGATTATAGAAAGGAACCGTTAGCAGATGAATAGCATGATATCTAAGAGCAGAAAATAAATGTACAACTTAAGGAAATGACAGTACTGGAAATCAAACTTCAGAAAACAAGAGTCAGCGACAAAGACAAGATGATCTCGTATGCCAATAGTTATAAAAAGAAAAGGTGAAAAATTGCCCCGGGCTGCCTAAGAAAACCTGCAAAAACACTGATCAGTTGTAACCATAAAAGAGCAGCAATGAAAATGTAAATCAACAGAAATCAAAAAGCTTTGTTATGTACAGCTAATATACATGAACAGGAAAAAGTAATGCAAGAGTTAAAAGACAACTGTACAAGGCTTCAGTAAGCAGGGGCCCTCTGCCACTTCAACTGATTCAACGAACAGCTACAAGCTTAAGTTTAAACCAGTCTTCTCATATATTAAACAGCAACGTAAAAGTGCAGTGGGGAAATACAACAGCTTCGGATTACATTACAAAAAGATTAACTTTTACAGCGTTCATGGACGCATTATTTATAAGGAAAGAAAGCTAAACAAATTAACTAAATCTACGCTATTAACCACGCTGCTAGAGACACGTAAATCCTCTTCAGCCCGGATCTAGGTAACTGTCATCATGTTTATTAAATCTGAGAGGTATGGTTGTTGGATTCACGCTATCAGGATGTCTTCGTGGCTAAGGATTGTGTCGCGTAGCTTCACGTGCTCAAAAACAGAGCTACGCAGAGCCGTGCCACCGTTGAACACTTCCGTTGACTATCCTTTGCCCCTTGTTTGACCGCGGGCTTTTATGGCCGTGCTGGATGATCTGGAGGGACACGATCCATGTCCTTGACTCCTGTAACTTGCCCATGTGGATCATTTCTTGAGATGACACTTGTAGCATGGTGTTTGACAAAACGGCTGCGGAATCCTGTGCTGGCTGCAGAAACCTGGGTCAGCTGCGGAAACCTGTATCGGTTGTGGAAACTGAGAAGCTTCCGCAGCTATCTGAACAAAATTCTAAACCAAACAACAGTCATCAGCGTAGTTAGAAAACCATGTCAAAAGCTCGTTTTTAAACTAAAATACAATGATTTAATCAACTTGGTGGATAAAATGAGTGGAAAAGAAGGCTGAGAGGGTGTATGGGAAGGTGCAGGTTCGAGGCTCAACACCCCAATGCCCTTTTTCCTTCAACAAGGTTTCGATACCATGTTGATTTTAAGGTGCAATTAAGACAAGCACAATTTTCTGTTAGATAATTACTTCCAATGATACAATTATATCTTTGGCATATTCCATATCATTAAGAAATTACATTTTAGAAAATTTCAACTATCAATACAGTATGGGAGTAGAGATCACACTAAAACAATAATGCACAAGAGTCACAAAAAATTATCTTGGGAAAACCCGAACCAAGGAAAAAGCCAACAATCTTTTCTTAGAATAAATTGTCCAATTCAATCAAATGTACATCTAAATCTTCTAGTCAAAACATAGTCAAATTGATGACACCACTTTCCAAGTCAAACCTGGTCAAATGAGAGAGAAAATTCATACTTATGTTCAGTTGGTCAAATCTAATCAGTCCATTGAATTTCAACCTTTGCTGCTCTTGGTCAATTGTAGTCAAAGAGGTCAAATTTTGGCCCTATAAATCAATCTAAAAATTTTGTCAAATAACCTTAGTTGGCTTATGGTCAACACCGGTTAAACATTTTCAGTAAACATCCAGATTTCTAGAGATACGGTCAACAGTCCAGTCAAAGATGCCCAAAGATTTCGTCCAATAACCAGTCAAGTATTCCAAGTCATAGTAACCCAAAGATGCCAAGTCAACACTAGTCAAATAGATATAAATTTGGTCAACTTCAAGTGTCCTCCTTCTTCTTCGCACGTGTGAACGTAAATCTTCTTATTTAACAGATCTAATTCAATGAGATGCCAAATGAGGAGGTCCAAATGTCAATATATAGGAGTCAACCATGCGGGTTTGACCTGTTGAAGAATGTTACTAGGTTCAGTATTTATAATTGTATTTGAGTCATAATGAAATGTATTCATCAAAAGAAAGAAAAAGAAAATTTTATTATTATTAATATGACTTATCAAAGCATGGGTTTAATGCTTGGCTCATCATGTATTAGGTCAAATTCCCCATTGAGGACTTCTAGGATTTATAATGAGTCATTATAGTCATTCTCCATTTCAAGAGATCCTTCTTCGGATTTCGAATCATGTAAAAAGATTTATTATTGAGTCAAATAAGCTATTTGTCACCTCCACACAAAGTCGGCCTCAAACTGGGTAATTCAACCTCACCAGAAGCCTATATATTGAAGCAGTTTGAATTCATTTGGAGCATTCTCATTCACTCAAGTTCAATACTCAAGGAGGCAGAAAAAATGTGAAATTCGAAGAAGAGAAGGATAAGTGATGGAAATATCAATATCGGAATTTTTTAGTCATCTCTCTCTTACACATGTGGATTTTTTGGTCTACTGTTGGAGGGTCAAAGTGTTGTTGTTGGATCGAAGTCTTTCTACTAGGTTGAAGTTCGTGTTGGGCTAACTGTTGTGTCAAAGTTATTGTTGGGCTACTGTCGGGTCGATCTACTAGACCGAAGTTTTATTGTTGCTACAAGTTGTTACTGCTAGGTCGAAATTATTGTTGAAAGAGTTATCATCTACAAAAGGAAGAAAGGGTTGACTTGGTGTGGAGGAAGTTTGTGTCTAGGTCAAGAAGCTTGTATCATCTCGTGAAATTATTAAGGAAGAGTTGTTGGCTAGGTTTCCCCTAGATAGGTGTTTTTCCCTGGTTGTCCGCCTACATCTGGTGTCTGTGATATTTGTGCTATTGTTTTGGTAATCTCTCGATGAACTAAAAGATAAAAGAGGAACATAACAAAAACATAAGAATGTCACAAGTAATTATCTACATAAAGAAAATATTTCTGCCTTTCTGATTTTCTAACATGATTTCAGAGCTAAGGTAAAGAAGGGAAAAATGTATCTCAAAGATCTATTGAAAGAAGAATAAGTAGTTCTAAGAAAATTTGAATAAGGGTCATCAAAAGGATCATGTAATAATTCAATTCTATCATCTTCAAGGAAAATGTCTAGCTCAATGAAGGGTGAAAACAAACTAGAAGGAGCATCTAACTCAGGGCTTGAAAGAAGAGGCTAGACCTCATCCTCGAAAAGAATAAAGTTTTGGATCTAGTCAAAGGAAAGGTGAAGAAGCCTACAAATGAGTCAAGTGATGCATAAAAGGAAAAAGTCAAGGAAATAGAAATATTGACCATGACACTAATGGTAGATGGAATAAAGGATAACCTCATCCCCTATATATCCAACATAGACTCTGCTCAAGAAATGTATGAGGCATTATCAAAATTATTCACTATTAAGAATCCTGGTCAAATAGCAAGTCTTTAAAATAAACTAAGATCTATAAAGATGACAAAGAAAGACACTATGGCATCTTTGCTGGTGAGAATAGCGAGACTAAGAGATGAACTCCGAGCAATTGATGAGATATTACCAAAGAAAGAACTTGTAATCACTGCACTTCTAGATTTACCAACATCATGGAGTTCCTTCTCATCAAGTCTCAATAGCTAGAAGGAGACTCCTACATTTGAATAACTATGGAATGCATGCAGTCAAGAAGAAGTTATAATTTCTCTAGTAAGCAATAAGGAGAATTAAGAAGAAAAATTTTCAAATGCCTACTCCACTCATCACAAGAACAAAGGATCATTCTAGACATATATAAAATCTAATGCTACAAAGATGGGTCACTATAAAAGTGATTATCATGAAAATCCGAGAAATAGAGATCATGCAAATGTTGTCGAAGAAAGATCTCCAAAAAGCACAAGATTGAAGAATTGGAAATAAAGGACTTATACTACTAAGTCCTTCTACTCTAAGTTTTTGATTTGCTTTGTATTTTGATTTCTAACACTTATAGGTTTAACATTCTTTGAAAATATATTGTTGAATTGTTTTGGAAAATATATAGGTATCCCTCAAGCTTGGATTAAGAGGGATCCCTCACCATTTTTCCAAAGATAAGTATCTTGTATTATCTTTTATGTTTGGTTTTCCTTTGCCTATCTGGATGTGGTTATACTAGATGCTAATAACACTTTTTTCTTTTTCCTTGTTTAGGAAAATCTTGCTGACATGCTCAAGGGTTATAAAGAAACCTCACAAAACAAAGAAAAGAAGTTCTATTGGAATTGATGTCCTAGGGGTTTCGATAAACTCAAAGGTATGTCTTAAACTATAATTTTTTGTTTCTCTTCGTTATAAAGGTACACTCATTTATTTTAAAGAATTTTCTTGACATTACTAATAAGTGTGATGTCTAGGACCTTTGAATCATAGAGATTCTTATTTGGGAGACTAATCATTAGATTGAATCTGCCCTCATTAAAATCATTATGTTTGTGAAACCCTAAAAGGTTCTCTGTAAAAGCCTAACCTAAGAGTATGCTAATGTGAAAAAACCTAGTCTCTTTAGGGTTACTTATGAAATCTATAAAATATTATTCTTTTGATGTTTGGGGTTTTGATGATAATATCATGTTTTGTGCCTTAGTATTGTTATGGAAACCCTAGTCCTTTAGGGTTGGATGGTAATGTTCTCTTAGACCTTGAGGTTTTGGTAAATTAGGGCTTATGAGTAGAACCCTTAGGCATCGAGTGTAAGTTCCTAGGAATGAAACCCTAAGTGTATGGTTGTTTGTCTGATCAAAACCCTAGCCTAATTAAGATTGTTATATGTCTGACTTTAACTGTATCGATATTTGTGTCTTAGGTTTACCTAATGGATATTGAGGTGATATGATTGTGCATGAAATCCTATATATATGTTCTAACCAAAATTGATGATAAAGTTCTAGGGTTTGTAACTAAGCCATGGTAGAAGTTTAATATTCTAGGATATGGCGATATTGTTTCCATTATGATAAAATCTAGGGTTTACAACAAAACCTAGTTGAAGTTGGTCATATCATTGAAACCTTAGATTGTGTTGTTCTTGGTGTTTATTTGTTGACATCTAAGGCTTAGTGTCTCATGAATGGAATCTAGGGTTTGCATTAAATCCTAGTAGAAGTCTAACATATGAATTCTAAAGTTGTTAAATGCATTGTAAGTGTACTTCTTTGAATTTCTTCTAGGGTTTGCGTTATATTATAGTAGAGTATGTCATATCTCTGAAAGAAATATTGAGGCCCTAGATATAATGAGACTAACATCTTGATTGAGTTACTAATGTGATCTAGGGTTATAACCTAACCCGAGAAAGAAGTTGAAGTATAAAACTATGTGTCTCTTGTTGTTTGTGAAAATAACGAAGTTTAAGTATTTGATAATGCTAATGCTTCCATTAATATGTGATTCTAATATGGTTAACTTCATGCTTCTATATGTATGTATTTGATTGTACTTTTTGTCTAAGTTGTGCAGGTACACAATCTTCAAGATGTTGAAGATATTCGTAAGCAAACTTGATTTGGCTGATAAACCATGATAAAGGAAGTTGTATAAATGATGATGATCAATAAGGATGGAAGCCATGAAAGATTCTTCAATGTCATAGAAAAGCAATTGATCTCCCTAAGTTAAGAAGGAGCCTAGATAAAAATTAATATATATATATATATATCGAGTTGAGAAGGAGGGCATATTATAGTCATCATGCATACCTTGAAGAATAAATTGGAGAATGAATATTGAGATGTTGCTAAAAGAAGAATAGGAGGTTTTGGTTGCTACAGGTGAAGGGGGAAGGAAAGCTTAATGATTGAGGAAACCTTCTGTCAATATTTGTTTGGGAAGCCTCGAAGTCTTACTGTGATGAATTGTGCGGAAACATCTAGAAGTCAGAAGACCCCAAAGGTTTGTGTTTATCCATGAGTATTTGAAAAGTTGTTACTGATTGGGGTTGTGATTGTTCAGGTAAATCTCTCAAATTTTTTGAAAAGAATGCTTGAGGTAAGAGAGATTTGATGTGTTGCAGCATTGAGTGTGTAAAATTCCCAGGAGGACATCTAGCCGACATATGTGTTGAACTCTAGTTCCCAAAGTAGTAGGGAGGGTGGCATTGGTCATAGAGCTCTAAACTTACATTATGCACCTAGATCCCTGGGTTGATGGTTAGTAAGTAAGCCTAATAGTACTTAGAGAGGTTGAAATATTTAGTCCATCGTAATCCCACTGGATAGATTGCCCTGGTCAGGAATCTAGTCTATGGCACCGTAAGTGCCTAAATTATTTATGGTTCATGTGTTTTGAGATCTTCCATGTACTTGTATATGTATATATGAATACCTCCCAAGTTAAGAGGGAGCGTTGAATAATGTAACTAGGTTTGGTCTTCATAATTATATTTGAGTCATAATGAAATGTATTCATCTAAAGAAAGAAAAATATTTTTTTCTTATTATTAATATGACTTATTAAAGCATGGGTTTCATGCTTGGGTCATCATGTTTTAGGTCAAAGTCCCCATTGAGGAATTATACGACTTATACTGAGTCATTAGATTCATTTTCCATTTAAAGAGACCCTTCTTGGGCTTTTGAATCATGTAAAAAGATTTATTATTGAGTCAAATAAGTTATTTGTCACCTCCACAACAAGTCGGCCTCAAACTGGGTAATTCGACCTCACTAGACGCCTATATATTAAAGCACTTCGAATTCATTTGGTGCATTCTCATTCACTCAAGTTTTAAACTCCAGAAGGAGGCAGAAAAAGTGTGAAATTCCAAGAAGAGAAGAAGAAGTGCTGGAAAGATCAAGATCAAATTTTTTGAGTCATCTCTCTCTCTCGCGTGTGGATTTTTTGGTCTACTACTAGAGCATCAAAGTGTTGTTGCTAGATCGTAGTCTTTCTGCTCAGTCGAAGTTGTTTTTGGGTTAACTGTTGGGTCAAAGTTATTGTTGGGCTACTCTCGAGTCGAAGTTCTACTAGATCAAAGTTTTGTTGCTGCTACAAGTTGTTACTGTTAGGTCGAAGTTATTGTTGAAATGGTTATAATCTACATAAGGAAGAAAGGGCTGACTTGGTGTGGAGGAAGTCTATGTTTAGTTCAAGAGTCTTGGATCATCTCGTGAAATTATTAAAGAATATTTGTTAACCAGATTTTCCCCTAGATAGGGGTTTTTCCCTAGCTATCTGCCTACTTCTGGTGTCTATGATCTTTGTGATATTGTTTTGGTAATTGTTTGATGAATTAAAAGATAAAATAGGAACGTAATAAAAAGAATAAGAATATCATAAGTAATTATCTACATAAAGAAAATCTTTCTGCCTTTTTTATTTTCTAACATGACCAAGGGTCAAAACCCTTCAAGAGGTGGGGTCAACTTATCAAGTTGGGGCTGACATGAATAGTAAAATAATATTTTATTTCTCTTTAACTTTTTTGACTTAAATACCGACCGTAGCGACAAAATTTCAACATTTTCATTGTAATTACCTATTCCTCTTATATTTTCATTGAATGAGCCTCTCCCTCTTGAGTTTTCTCCTTTCCTTGATTTGGTAAAAAGAGGAGATCTTCCTCTGAGTTCTTTTTACCAAATGTTTTATATTGTTGGATGAACAAATCACTTAGGGAATTAAAAGTTTGATTATCCAATTTATTAGAAATTTGTAATGTTTCTAGAAAACGTTTATAAGAGGGTGGAAAACCATTCATGAGGATGGTGGTAAAAAAAATCCACATCTTTAAAACCATATTTTAAGAGTTCTTGCCGAATATTTTTCAAACAAGAGATGTACCCCTAGAAATACCCTCCTTCGACCAAATTTTGATTAAGAAATTTAGCATAAAGATCAGTCATTTTTTCTTCAGATTGAATATCAAACATCTTTTTAAAAGTTGTCCATGCAATCCAAGTAGCATATACATTTTCAATATGTATATCTATGTGAAGTGCATTTTCCTCTTTGGCTTCCAATTTTTCTAGTTCTCTAGCAGTGGGCTTTACTCAGGCTTTGCCTCCATTACAAATATCTTTTCCCAAATCATTAAAGACTAATGTATTTTGAATATGTTGATGCCAAGTCTTGTATTTGTTGATTCCTTCCAATTTTTCTAATTCTGAAAGTAGACTGACTAATTTTGACATAATTAATTATCAAATGCCCGTGATCAAAAGATTGAAGAATAAATACAGAAGAGACCCTACACACACTACAAATGAGTGCTTGATAGCCTAGAGAATAGATAAGTGATAGAATATTTTACTTGACTCTTATTAATGCTTCAATAACAAATTACAATTGAATTTGGTCAAACTTTTATATTTGACAAAATAGTTTTCATAACTCTTTAGAATAATCTTCATGCTCCCTTTTGAAGTTAACAATTTAATTCATATCATACTCATTTAATGGAAAAAATCCATCCATCTTAATATATTAAATCAATCTTTATTTTTTCATTTTTACATAAATTTGTATTTCTCCAACTTTAACAAAAAATCATAAGTATGTTCTTGTCACTTGAAGTTGGGAATAAAATAAATTAACCTCACTTTCTCTTTAACGACAATATTTTTGACTTATTCCATGATTTTACATTATTTGGACTTATTCCATGATTGTACACTATTTGAATTTATTTTTTTGGTCGGTCAAAAAGCTTCTATTAAATTATCAAAAAAGTACATATTGCAATCCAGATCATCCTTGCTCTCTCGGGTTCACTCCGATCGGATTTGTTAACCAAGAGACTGATACAAAAACACAAAAGATATTGCCAAGTTTCAAAAGAACTACATAGAAAAAAAGGCCTAACATTCCAAAAAACTAACAGCACCAAGAAACAACTTGTAGATGGAATTTACAAAGGCCATGGCTAACTGGGTAGCCCAAGTCTTCATGAACATTGGAATCGATATGGGCCAGATGAGCTTCAATTTTGTCCAGTTGCTCGAGTGTTCTACATTGGATCTGACGAACCAAGGGACGAGTCATTCCAAAGTTTCCACTGGCTAAACTGCAAATCATTAATGTACTCAATGATTTCATTGTGGTCATCATACCTTTGCTCCCACAGAATGTCCACAGTGGCCACCATGTCCCGCAATTGCCCAGCAATTGAAGCGAGTTATTTGAAAAATATTTTTTATGTGGGTAGAAAAAAAGAGTCGAGTCTTAGGCAATAAGGGAAACTTTGTATCGCCACTAGGTGTTGATATTGATCTAGTCTGGAGAAACTGCATTTCACTTCCAACAATGGTAGTTGCTCTAGTGAATTGAAAGACCAACCAAAAAAAACAAAAATGATAGATGTTAGAAAATTTGTCATGAGAATAAAAGGAAGAATCAACGCCAAAAAGAGAATTGTGCACAATAACTAAAGGACTGTTTTACAGGATATCTCATGTCAAGAAAATTGGAACCACTACCTAAACAACTTATAGAAATGGGGTTTTCATCAAACTGTGTGACCATGGCCCTTATTTTAGAATTCACTCGTCTTATGACATGTCAGTGGTAATGCCCTCAATAAATCATGTAAGCCCGAGTGTTTCTGAATTGGATTCATCATGGAGCTTTTCAAAATATTATATTGTATTCACCAATGGCAATGGAAAATAAATATGGTGACACAAAATACCATATTGTTGTTTTGGAACTTCATCGTCCTTGTTGAAGCTTTAAAGGAGCTGATGATAGATATTGGTAACCTCTGAAACCTTTTGGCATAGATATGAAGTTGGCAGAATTGGAGGGAATGAAAAGAAATAGAATATTATTCGTTGCAGACACACCATACATCCTAGTCCTTCGTTTCTCCACCTCCAGGAGTGTATAATTTTGACAGGCAGTTGCAAGTTCTACTTATTCTCCTTTTCTTTTGCTTTGTCATATATTCTTGAAATCTGCAATTGAGATAAGGATGCCCTATTTACACTGCATACCCATATTCTGGAGAAGACAAGTTGATTTACAGACTCCAAGCCAATTTGGGATCAAAACCACCACAGCTAAGTCCTGGATTAATCTCCAAGCATGTGTGTGCGTATGTGTGTGAGAAACAGATGTTAAGGGAAATTTCCTTTGAAAACCACTGGATTCAACCTATCATGCATAAGGATTGAGTGGGGTTGAGCCTTGATATTTCACGCGTTGGGTGCTAAGTCTCAATAGACCCATGTGTTATAGAACCATCGTGACCAAGCCTGAGAGCGAGGAGTATCCCCAAACCATTTACATTTTACATATGTCACAGGCTAGAGTGAGAGCCCGAAGGAACCAAGAGGATTTAATCTCATAAGCCAAGTGACCAGGTGCATAAACCATAAGTAGAACAGAAGAAAACTAGACTATTGTTAGCATAGAGCTCATAGTTGCACATGCATCCCAAAAGATTATACCGGAAAGATCTAGAGGTGCTCTCGACGTTGAATCCCCGGGATGAGATGGTAGTGGGGCCGCTATCAATGCTCGGTGGAACCCATAGTTGCAGGACAAGTGGCAAGGAAGGCATTATGAAAGGTGACATCACCCTGGACCCCAAAAGATTTTGATGAAGGGAAAAATAGAACCATTAGGTTCTATTACCTAGGGTGACTTGGAAAAGTGGGGCCAATGTGAAGTGTCAACACATTGCCGCAGTGGAAAACTCCCAAACCGTTATAACATGGGAATGTGGTTACACCGTGTGTCGGAGGCTCAGGTGGGGACCCAAGGAAGTACATGTCAGACCAATGGTGTTTCATGGAGCTAGGTACCAAGTCTTAGTATTTTTATATCTAGGCATATGTGGTACAGTGGGCCAGTATCTATGTCGTGATGGAGCAGGAGAAGTTGTCATTTCGTATGTCCACGCCACCCTGAAGGTTGAATGTAGGCTAGATCAACCCGACGACATTACATATATCGAAAAGAGAGATGATGGGGGTGATGTGGAGTTGAGCACGCCATAGGTATTGGGTCACACTGTTGGTGGGGCCTTCAGAGTTCCACTATGCCCAAAAGGATCGTCCACGGAATTAACGGCAAGGGCAGGCAATAATTAATCCAGGGAGAGTGGTTTTGGGTGACTTAGTCTTCGAGGGGCCCATACCCATAATATTTTTCATATAGCATATATGTGTTGTGAGTTGGGTCAAGCCCACGATATAGTGGGTATTACGCAACAAGTATGGACAGGTGAGTAGCCATGGTAGCACTACCATGTGGCAGAGTAGGGCCAATAGAGATTGCCACATGGGGACCACGTGGTTCCACTTGGCAAGTTGGTGATGTGGCACTGATTAAATGGCTAATATTTTGATGGCCATATCTTTGGATCTTGGAGTTGAATCAGAGCAAAATTTATACCATCGGAATCATCTTAATGAGACGATCATAATGGTATCATTTGTTTTAAGTTTCTTGAGGGTGAAAGAAAGTTAAAAATGTGGACCACATTTCTATAACTAGACCATCGAGATTGGGTCAGCATAATAAATGCCTCCTTCTAACCTTAGCTAGTGTTAGGGTTAGTAGAGGGTGTGCTATAATTTCCCATTAACACTCAGTATATATATATATAGATAAGGTGCTTTAATGATGGGGACTCAACCAATTGAGCTAATCATGAGGTTTATATAACATTCTAATCTTATAATATAGTATTTAATAATATATATGCATTTATTAGGGGTTTAAATCATAACTAATACTTTAATATATTAGTCATAATTATAGATTTGCATTAATTTAATATATACCATTACTACATTAATTTTAACCTACATTAAACTAATAATCATACCTCCTTATTCATTATACATTTTCTAATATTTTTTATCTCTAGTCAGCCTTAGGGTTGTTGGAAAAAGTAACTATGTTCGATCTTCAATAATGTACTTGAGTCATTATGTAATGTACTTGTCAAAAGAATAAAGAAAATAATTTGTATTATTGTAACAATGACTTATTAAAGCATGGGTTTCATGCATGGGTCATCATTATATTAGTCAAAGTCCCCATTGTGGACTCTTAGGATTGATATTGAGTTTATAGTGTCATTATACATTCGAAGAGACCCTTCTTGGGCTTTTGAATCATGTAAAAAGGTTTTGTATCAAGTCAAATATGAATTATGTGTCCTCCACATCATGTCAGCCTAAGGACCCCCATTCGACCTACAAGAAGCATATATATTGAAGGAGGTCGAAGTCATTTTAAGAACTCACTCTTTGCGAGTGAAGCATTGCCTGGGGAGACATTAGGGCGGCATTCTGTGTTGATGTATAGAATCCTGGAATTGAAGAGGTGGCATTGTTTATTGAGCTTTGTTTGGATACACACCTGTATGTTTGGGTTGGTGGTTAGCAAGAAAGCCTGATGGTACCTAAAGGGGCTGAAAGCTTGAGTCCGCCTTATTCCCACTCGGATAGATTGCCTGGTCAGGAATCTAGTCCATGGCATTGCGGTCCCTAAAGGTTCTTCATGTTTTCATATAGTTTGAGATCTTCCATTGTATTTATACATTATGAATACCTCCCTATTTAAGAGGGAGTGTTGGAAAATGTAACTATGATCAGTCTTCAATAATGTACTTGAGTCATTATGTAATGTACTTGTTAAAAGAATGAAGAAAATATTTTTTATTATTGTAACAATGAATTATTAAAGCATGGGCTTCATGATTGGGTCATCATTATATTAGTCAAATACCCCATTATGGACGCCTAGGATTAATATTGAGTTTATAAAGTCATTGTACATATGAAGAGACCCTTCTTGGGCTTTCGAATCATGTAAAAAGGTTTTGTATCAAGTAAAATATGAATTATGTGTCCTTCACATCATGTTGGCCTAAGGAAGATCAAGTCGGCCTAAGGACCCCCATTCGACCCACAATAAGTCTATATATTGAAGGAGGTCTAAGTCATTTGAAGCACTCACTCTCAAGCAAGTTTGATATCTCAAGAAGAGTTGGAGAAGTGTGAAGTTTGTTGTCGGGAGGACAAAAGAAGTTCGAGTTTGGGGGAGTTTCTAGAGAAGAATAAAATCAAACTTTTGGTGTCTCTCTCTCTTAGTTTCGTGGTCTAGTTTGGGAGATCGAAGTCTCCTAAGATTTCGTTGTTGTCGTAAGATGCATGTTGCCAGAAGCTGTTGCCTAGTCGAAGTTGCTGGAAGGGGTCGAAGATCTTGGAGGCTGACATGGTCTGGAGGGAAAGTTTGATCTTGGTTTAGGGTA
Organism: Pinus tabuliformis; assembly: GCA_031772625.1. NCBI lineage: Eukaryota > Viridiplantae > Streptophyta > Pinopsida > Pinales > Pinaceae > Pinus > Pinus tabuliformis. The sequence goes on along the minus strand of CM062814.1, from coordinate 235,388,354 downwards.
AAGAGTCTTAAAGAATACTATTGAAAGGAAGAATTATCTTGACTAGGTTTTCCCCTCGAGTGGGGTTTTGCCCTGGCATGTGCCTATATCTTGTGTCTCTTGTTTTGTGATCTTCATATATGTGTAATTGCTTGATGAAAGATAAGATAATAAAGAAGTAAAAGAAGCCAACACACTCACAAGTCATTATTAAGAAAGTAGAATGAAGCCCTAATATAATATCCTTCATTTTCCAACATGGTTTCAGAGCTAAGGTCAAGAGAAGTTGAAGGTCACTTTGTTGGCATGGATTATCCCTCTATGGTGAACTACATAAGATTGGGTTTCAAATCTACTAGAATATGGATCAAGAAGATCATCTAATGCCTATTTAACAAATTCAAGAGTCAATGATTCTTCGTTGCCCTTACAGGTTCTCTTACTGATGACAATTCATGGGTCATTGCTAGTGGAGCATCAAGACACATGACAAGCGAAAGTAAGAAACTACACACACTATCAAAGGAGTCATCCTCTCATGCAGTGGAATTGGGTGACAACAAAAGATATGATGTTAGAGGCCTGGGATCTACATCATTGAAGCTAGACAATGGATCAAAGCTGCATCTCAACAACATTCTCTATGTTCCAGTTTTGAAAAATAATTTCCTTTCTATTTCTTGTTTAGAAGATAAAGGGGAAAGAATTGTTTTTTGTTGACGGAAAAGTATTGAATTGGGGAAAGAACCTTATTATTGACAAAGATAGGCTTATTGGATTTCGTGAAGGAAGTCTTTACCGGGTTATCACTCCATCTCCTCAAGCTCTAGTTCATATGGAAATAAGTCCCATTGAACTATGGCATCGAAGGTATGGCCATCTTCATTATAGGGTCATCCCTACTCTTAGTCAATTGGTTCATGGTATTCCTGATATGAAGTTAGACCATGAAGGTGTGTGCAAGGGATGTTCTTTGGGGAAGCATACTAGAAAGCCATTTCATCATAGTGAATCTAGATCTAAAGAAATATTAGATCTCATCCATTCTAATGTATGCGGGCCCATGTCTGACAAAACACTTGGAGGTCATATCTACTATGCAACATTCATTGATGACCATTCTAGGAAGACATAGTTGTACTTACTCAAAACAAAATATGAAGTATTTGATAAGTTCAAGGAGTTTAGGGTTGAGGTTGAAACCCTAACTGAAAAGAAGATAAAGACTCTAAGGTCTGACAATGGAGGGGAATACACCTCTAAAGATTTAATTGCATATTGTAAGGATGCAGGTATTAAGAGGGAGCTCATTGTTCCCTACTATCCTGAATAAAATGGATTGGCTGAAAGGAAGAATAGGTCAATCGAAGAAGGCATTTGAACTATACTCCTTGATCAAGATCTATCGAATTTCTTATGGGGTGAAGCAACGATGACTACTATGTACGTTCAAAATAGAAGTCCTCATAAGAGTCTTGATAGTACTACACCCGAAGAAGTATTCATAGGAAAGAATCCGGGTGTGGATCTTTTCCACATATTTGGAAGTCCAACATATGTCCATGTTCTGAAAGACAAGCGAAAGAAGTTGGACTCGACAAGCATTAACGTAATATTTGTTGGTTAAAGTATTTCCTCAAAAGCATATAGAATCTACATAAAGGAGGGAAGATACATTGAAGTAAGCAGGGATGTCATATTTGATGAGAATCAAGCTTACAAAAAATCAAAGGATATTCCTATTGATTCTGATGACGAAGAAATTACCGTATTTGAATAAGATGAAGTTCATGAGAACTCTACTGCAAATGATGAAGAAGAAGGACCAAGTGAGCCTATTCAATCAGTGGTTATCCCAACCACAAGGAAGAGGCCAAATTGGTTGAAAGCTACATTAGAAGATGTTGAAGGACATGAAGCAGCGAAAGGGTCCTCCAGAGAAAGTAAGAAATCGAAAAGGTATTATGGTTATGTTGCATATATGACAAAGTTGATTGAAGTCGAACCATCTACATTCCAAGAAGCTGAGAATGAAGAGGTTTGGAAGAAAGCTATGCAGGAAGAATATCAATCCATCATGAAGAATGCGATTTGCGAAATCATTCCTAGACCTAGTGACAAATCGGTTGACACATCGAAGTGGATCTATAAGATCAAACATGTTGTTGATGGAAGTATAGGAAAGTACAAAGCAAGGTTCGTTGCAAAGGGTTTCTCTCAAAAGGAAGGCATTGACTATGAAGAAACATTTGCACCTACTGCAAGGTACACTACAATTAGATCGTTGGTTTCACTGGTTGCTACAATGTGGTGGAATATCCATCAAATGGATGTTAAGACCGCATTTCTGGATGGGACCATTTATGAGGAAGTTTACATCGAACAACCTGAAGGATTTGAAGTGAATAGCAGGGACTCTCATGTTTGCAATCTCAAGAAGGCTCTATATGGATTGAAGCAAAAACCAAGGGCATGGTATGCAAGAATGGATGCATATTTACTCAAGATTGGGTTCGTAAAGAGTATTGTTGATCTGAATCTATCTATCAAGGTCATGAATAATGAGCCCGTCATTATTCTACTATATGTGGATGATCAATTCATCATCGATGTATAACGAATAATTCAAGAATGCAAGAAGATGTTGGTAGATGAATTTGAGATGAAGGATCTAAGACTCATGCATTACTACCTACATCTAGAAGTGTGGAAAATACTTGGGGAGATATATTGGGGCAAGGAAAGTACATCAACAAGTTATTACAAAAATTTGGGGTGATGGACTCCAAGCCGATGGTTACTCCTATGATCACCAACCTCAAGAAGTCGAGAAGCTCCAACTCTAGTCTCATGGATCCTACCTCATATCGTCAGTTGGTGGGCTCCCTAATGTATCAGGTAAATACTAGGCCAGATATATGTTTTGCAGTGAACATTCTTAGTCAGTTTTAGATGAAGCCTCGTCGTGATCGCTAGATACCTGCCAAACATATATTGAGCTATCTTCGTGGCACTATACATCACTCCCTAAAGTATGATAGTAAGGAAGTCAAGCTAATTGGCTTTACAAACTTTGATTGGGGTGGCAGTGAAACCGATGGAAGGAGCACTACTAGAGGATTCTTTAGTCTGGGAGATGCTATGATGTCATGAATGAGTAGGAAGCAAGATCCCGTTGCATTGAGTAGGGTCGAGGCAGAATATGTGGTTGCATGTGAAGTAGGAAAAGAGGTTTTTTGGTTAAGGAAACTTCTGATAGATTTTTCAAGAAGTCTCTGGGTCCTACTGTGATTAATTATGATAATCAAAGTGTATCAAGATGTCTGGAGATCTCGTGTTTCATTCGAGGATGAAACATATCAATATTAAGTTCCAGTTTATTAGGAACTTGGTGCAGGATGGGATCGTGAAGTTAGAGTATGTTCTGACAGATGAACATGTAATAGACATACCGACAAAGGCTCTTCCTAATAAGAAGTTTGAATATCTAAGGAACCTGCTGGGTTTAGTAGATATTAGTGATTATATTGATGATAAAGAAATAGAAGAGATTCGTTGAGGCTTTACGAGTGAAGCATTGCCTGGGGAGACATCAGGCCAACACTCTGTGTTGATGTCTGGAATCCTAGAATTAAACAGGTGGAGTTATTTATTGAGCTCTATTTTGGATACACACATGTTTGTTTGGGTTGGTGGTTATCAAGTAAGCCTGATGGTACCTAGAGAGGTTGAAAGATTGATTCCACCTTAGTCCCACTTGGATAGATTGCCCTGGTTAGGAATCTAGTCCATGGCATTCTGGTGCCTAAAGGTTATTCATGTTTTCATATAGTTTGAGATCTTCCATTGTATTTGTACATTATGAATACCTCCCTAGTTAAGAGGGAGTGTTGGAAATAGTAACCATGTTAGGTATTCAATAATGTACTTGAGTCATTATGTAATTTACTTTTCAAAAGAATAAAGAAAAGCTTTTTTATTAGCGTAACAATGAATTATTAAAGCATGGGTTTCATGCTTGGGTCATCATTATATTATTCAAAGTCCCCATTATTGACTCCTAAGATTAATATTGAGTTTATAGAGTCATTATACATTCGAAGAGACCCTTCTTAGGCTTTCGAATCATGTAAAATGGTTGTGTATCAAGAAAAATATGAATTATGTGTCCTCCACACCATGTCGACCTAGGGAAGATCAAGTCGGCCTAAGGACCCCCATTCGATCCATGAGAAGCCTATATATTGAAGGAGGTCGAAGTCATTTGAAGAACTCACTCTCAAGCAAGTTCGGTATCTCAAGAAGAGTTGGAGAAGTGTGAAGTCTATTGTCGGGAGGACGAAAGAAGTGTGAGTTTGGGGGAGTGTCTAGAGAGGAAGAAAATCAAATTTTGGAACCTCTCTCTCTCTATTTCGTAGTCTATGTTGGGAGACCAAAGTCTACTAAGATTCCATTGTTGCCATAAGCTGCATGTTGCCGAAAGCTATTACCTAGTCGAAGATCTTGGAGGTTGACATGGTGTGGAGGTAAAGTCTGGTCTTGGTCTAGGGTAAAGAGTCTCAAATAATACTATTGAAAGGAAGAATTATCTTGACTGTTTTTCCCCTCAAGGGGGGATTTTCCTGACATGTGCCTATATCTTGTGTCTCTTATTTTGTGATCTTCATATATGTATACTTGTTGATGAAAGATAAGATAATAAAGAAGTAAAAGAAGCCAACACACTCACAAGTAATTATCAAGAAACGAGAATCAAACCCTAATATGATATCCTTGATTTTACAACAAGGGTTTCCTCACCATGTTATTCTTGATGACCTAAATAGTATTAATTTTTAACCTCTGCTCTTCATCTTTCTCAAGTATTAACAATGGACTCAGTTGGTGGCTTCAAAACATCGGTAATAAATCTCACATATATGGATATTCCTTTATAAATAAATAACGCCTACCATATAAGCTTTAAAACTACAATAAAATGGTTAATGAAACTCAAAAACCACATGCCCGTTCACCTTGTGACTATTCTATTGATTTTTTTGTGTAGCATCGAGAGATATTCCCCCATGCCAAAAGGCCTCCTAAGTTAGCCTAGAAGAATTATGGAAATTAAAAAATAAAATAAAATAAAATTCTAGGAATCATGTAGGCTCAAAATGATCAAGTTGGCCCCACCATGAAAGGATGTGTCCTTTGATCAAAATTCACCCATTTTGACAAGTATATATACATAATGTGACATCTGCATTTGACCAATTCGGATCATCATGTATTCTCTTCAAACCAGTCGCATGTGTGAGCAAAAAGAAGGTAAAGTTACATGAAGTTTGACCGAACTTGATTTGATTGAGTTTGACCATTCACCACAGTACTGATCTGATTGAAGACCTTTGACCGCAAGACAAGTTGACTGTAAGTCCACTTCACTGAGGGCCAAAATTCTGACCATTGGCCAGCGTTGAATTCTGCATTTTGGTTGGTTTGACCAGCATTGGCTAGCTAGAATTTTGACCAGGTTTGGTTAGTATTTGGACTTGGATTTTAACACAAATTTCTAGAAAAATTTGGTAATTGTAACCTTGTTGAATAACAATTTCTCCTAGAAGAAAATTTGTTGCGTTTTCTCCCAAGTTTGGGTTTCCTAGGGTAAACTTGTTATCTCTATTATGCATGGTTGTCTCTCTATGATATTATTGTTTTCACTACATTACTATTGAAATATTCACTGTATAATTTCTCAATAATATAAGTGGCATAAGATAAAATGTATGAAGATTATTAGGTAATAATTATCAAATCAAAAGATTGGTTTTTATTATGCATATTATAGAAAATTCAACATGAACGTAGAGCCTTGTTAAAGAGCAACCATTGAAGTTAGCTTAAGAAACAATGATATGTTTATTCACTTCTGCAAGAGAACAAGCCTTCGAGGAATCTTAGTTGTCTCGAAGAGTCTGAGTAGAAGAATTTTGTGGATGAAATATGTTCTAAAGAGGCTAAGTTTGCATATGTTATGTTGTTTATGGAGTGTCGATTAAAGGAAATTCTATTGAGAGGATCTAGAACCAAGGAAAAGGGGTTGTAGACCCTATGTAGACTTTCTCTTGGAGGGCAGAGATAGTTAGGTGTTGACCGCAGTCAATAAGTGTACTAGACTAAGGTCTGTCAGAAGTTTTGAAGGGCAGTGAAGGTGGAAAAGGCTACAAATAAAGTATGTTGTGAGGACCACAATCAATATATGTCCAAGCTGCAACCCTAAAAGAGGGTTGAAAGCCTCATAAAGTGTCTTTAGGCAATTTGAAAGGCCTCAGGATTAGAACAGACAGTCTGAAAGCCTTCTAGGGAGGGGTGAGTACCCTTAGGCCTATGATAAGGCTAGTATAAGGTGGCTATAGTAGACTATGGTGGAAAACAAGGAAGGGGTTAAGAAATGAAGTTTGGGGGCTAATAACAAGGTGATTGATATAGTACAGGTGACTAACGAAGAACCCTACCTATGAGCAACAAGTTGATAATGATCAAAAGGAGTTGATCTTTGTGTGAGTATTGGAGGCAAAGGACAACCTCGTACAAGAGTTGGAAGACTTAGGGTTTGTAAACCCTAGAGAATACTTGGAGGTTACGACTTATATTTAAGTCTTGGATAAGAAAGCCTTAGGGCTTGTTGGATGAAACCCTAAAGAAAGACTTGGAGTGTTGAATGCAAGGGGAGTTGGTGTGATGCACACTTGGTTTATCTCCTTGATAGCATTTGGAATGACATTTTGTTGATGCTAGCTTGTTGTTAAGCCCTTGTTGTGGCTAAACAACTTGATAAATGGCTTGTTAATTCTAGTCTGGAGGATAAAGAAACAAAGGAATCTAAGCTTGATGAGACTGCATATGGACTTAATTAACGAGGAAAGGATCAAGAGGGAGTTAATGATTCCCTACAACACTTAGCAATTTATTCCTCAATCAAGAGATAATTATTTCATATATTTATCCCTTGATTATTCTTATTTTTCCTTTGTGAACTTGTTGCCTTGTATTTTCTACTTGGTTAAAATTGTTTCTTCCATGGCCTCATGAATGATGTTTGCAGGTACATCATGAAGGTTTCCAAGGCAATGAATCTGGAAAGAAATGATAGTATTGGGAAGAATGAAGAAAAATTTGTGGCAAGAGGGTTCTCCCAGTAAGAGGGATTTCAAGGATATTTTTTGCTCCAGTCTCCAATGGACAGGTTCTTCTATGATCTAAGGGCTTGAGCATAAACTGAGCAAGAGTGATCGGTGTTTGAGAGGGATAAATTGTATTGACATCTAGGGGTGTTCCATATGACCAGAAGAGCTTCCAATAACGAAGGAGCATATTATTAGGCAGAATGGAAGGAACAACCTTCCAAGAGGATGTCATGAGTTGATATTGTCAAGATGCTCAGAGACAGAAGGTCTCTAGTAGTAGTATCATTTTCTTTAAAGAGGCTATGTCAGGCAATGGAAGAAGAACTTACTTACATGATAGAGGGAGTAGCAATGGCAGAAAGACTTGCTTACATGATAGAGTGAGCAAGAGTGGCAGAAGGACTTGCTTACGGAGCAACCAGGACTACCATAAGAGGATATGCTTCAGTGTCATAGGGAGTTGGCCTTGAGGTTTGAAATGGAGGAACTTGGCCAGATACACTATTTCTTGGGATTATAGGTGTAACAAAGACCTAATGAGATCTTCCTTGAGGGAAGTACATTGTCCAAATTTTGAGGAGATTCGGTATGATGAGTTGCAAGTTCATGGCTACATATATGAGGATCAATATAAAGAATCTGTGCGATTTTTCTTCAGATTGAATGGTACAGGTAGTTGATCAGAGCCTTGATGTACTTGGTTAACACCAGGCTTGATTTTTTCTTTACAGTGAGCACCTTGAGCCAGTTTAGGGTTAAGTTGAGACATGTACATTAGGTTGTTGCAAAGCATGTGTTGTAAAACTAGGTGGTATAGTTGGTTATGGTTTGAGAAATGTCTCAAGAGGTGAAATGACGTTGCAAGGATATACAAATTTAATTAAGCAAGAAGCGCAAAGGACAGAAAGAGCACCTCGAGGGTGCTACTTCATCTTGGTATCAACTATGATATCCTAGTTTAGTAGGAAGCATTCTTTTGTCACACCCAGTACAACAAAGGCGAAGTATATCGCAGATAGTGCCGCAAATCATGAAGTAGTGTGGCTTGAGAAGCTTCTTACAGAACTTTTTGATCTGGTCACCTTATCCAAGAAATGGTGCAGAAAGGAGCAATGGAGCTTCAATACATATCCACAAATGAGTAGATGGTTGACATTCTCACCAAGCCTTCATCTAGAGAAAAGTGTTTATACTTTAGAGAAAATCCTTGAATGATGCATAATGTTTCCCTCGTTGAGAGGTACTGATGATATCTTTGCAAGATTAGGTAGACCATCTACTTAAGCCATAAAGGACTTTGGTTGGGTGATATGGATTTGACCCGGAGAGATGGATACATTCATTGAGAAGCCAAAAGGACTTGGTTGGGTCATAAAGGAATTTAAGCTGAGGTGAATGGCCTAGGACAATCATAGGATTGGATAGATCATCTCTTGAGAAGCCATAAGGACTTGGTTGGGTAATAAAGGACTTTGACCAGAGGAGATAGATGTAATTCACCTGAGAAGCCATAAAGGACTTTTGGATGGACTAGTTGGGCGATGGTGAATGGTCAAAAGGAAAATTCTCTCTTGAGAAGCCAAAAGGACTTGGTTGGGTCATAAAGGACTTTGACCAAGGAGATTGATACATTTACCTAAGGAGCCATAAAAAAAATAAAAAAAAATAAATAAATAAATAAATAATCCATAGGTAAAAAGCCCTCGATACTCACATTGTCTACTCTACGATGGAGTAATATATAGATGTGAATGTGAGGAATCACACTACCCACTTTAGGATGGATTTATCTATAAACATGCATCGACATGGCATGCTCATGTACTTTTCTTATGAAGGAGAAATTTCAGCTAAGCGGAAATTTGTTGTAGCCAAGGAGAATAACTCCCTCGCTAAGAGGGAGTGTTGATTTGTTGCGTAGAATCATGAGGTAATCCGCATGCTAAGAGGTCTCCTAAGTCGGCCTAGAACAATTATGGAAATTAAAATAAAGAAAAAAAAAATTGGCCATCATGTAGGCTCAAATGGTCAAGTTAGCCCCTCCATGAAAGGGTGTGTCCCTTAATCAAAATTCACCTATTTTGACAAGTGTATATACACAATGTGACATCTTTATTTGACCAATTCATATCATCATATATTCTCTTTAAATCAGTTGCACGTGTGAGAAAAAAGATGACCAAGTTGACTAAAGTTTGACTAAACTTGATTTGACCGAGTTTGATTGTTAACCATGGTATGAATCTAATCCTAGACCTTTGACCGCAAGACAAGTTGACCACGGGTCCAAGCTTGACTGGGGGTTAAAATTCTGACCATTGACTAGCGTTGACTTTGACTGGTATTTGGAGTTGGATTTTGGCACAAATTTCTAAACAATTTTTGTAATTGTAAACCTTGTTCAAGAATAATTTCTCCTAAAAGAAAAGTTGTTGAGTTTTTTTCCCAAGTTTGGGGTTCCCAGGGTAAACTTCTTGTCTCGATTGTGCATGGTTGTCTCTTTATGATCTTACTATTTTCATTGCATTATTATTGAAATCTTCTATGTATAATTGTTGAATATTATCAATGGCATAAGATAAACTATACGCAGATTATTAGGTGGTAATTATCAAATCAAAAGATTTTTTTCTACTATGCATCTTGTAGAAAATTCAACATATTCAATGTATATTTATACACCATTACGTGGTTCGTTATAATCATCATTGAGATAAATCATTCATTACTCTTTACTTTATTATATATTTGCACAATTACCATGTCAATCTTATAATAAATAGTAATTGTTTATTCCACAAAACAACCAAAATAATACAGAAAAACATGCATATGTGTGTGTGTGTTTAATTTTTTATTATATTATTATTACTACTATTATTATTATTTATAAGTAAATTAGTTTTCATATTAAACACAAATATTTCACCAAAACACAATATATTGTCACTTAAGTTTCTCGCTTGTTAAAATACCACCATTGCTTACTACTTTCATAGTTTCATTTTTTCGTTATTTTCCAAATACTAATATAGCCCAAGAAGATGATGAGGTATCATATGCTCAGATTGGGTGATGGTCGATTCTCCTATCAAACACACCCTTTGAATTACGGTCAGGTTAAGGAGGGAGGGTTATTTGGTATTTTCCCTTTCATTTTTGTTAATATTATTGACTTTAGGGTTGCTACCTCGAGAAGAGCATATGCTAAAAATCTTGCAAAAACCTTAGAAAACAAGAGATTTTGTTTTCCTTTTATATTTTGCTATAAGATAGATTCCAATATCGTTGAGTTGATGGGCATGAATGAGAAATCAATTATCCCACATGAATGGCTTCCCAATTTTCAATTTAATTATTGCAATTTTGTAGATACTAAGAGACAAAGTTAGAGAGCCCTCATTAGGGAGGCTTCATAAATAAATTATATTCTAGTATCAAAATAATGAGAACGTTGTGTTTCAAAATGTGAGCCAACTTGGTTGCTTTAAGCCTTATCCTCAAGTTGTAAAGCATTGAGAGTTGCTCCTATAACATAATACGATTCTTCTGGGATAACTCAATTAAACTATCTCAGGGAAATTTGAAGCATTATACTTCCATGAGAATTCTTCTTCTATCAAAGTGGTTTAAGAGACTAAAAATGATAGTGAGAAGATCAGTAGAACTACCTCCCTATGAATTGCATGGGGTAGTCTTGGATTAAATTGCATGGGGTAGTATTGGCTTAACACTACCCTATTATCAATAGAATATCTCCAAAACTCACTATGTTTATACTTAATGCTAATTAAATGTTGTGAAATAAAAGGTTTATGCCCAGTCGAAATGATCACTAAAACATAATGGCCTATCCAAGTAAGATCAAACTTCATATAATGCCACAATTAAAGCCTTACTAGGAATTTTTCCAATCCACCTTTTGCTAAAGACTATTAGAGTATTAAACCATACGAGATTATCCAAGTGTTCCATTGAATAAGACCTCTTCTCAATACCCAAACATTATATTTTTGTAGCAAAGTGTTCGCTGCCTTTCACTCGGCCTTACAGAAAGTTGTTAAAAACTCAAGCTTTTAATACCAAGTGCAAGGGCTTGTTACCAATGCTTGGGTTTATACCTTGAATCAATTAAGAGATTATTTTATGGGTGAAATTCATTGTTATTGATAACATGACAATGTTCATAAACAAATTCCCTTAACCTTTAAAAGGTAACATAACCTAGAAAACTCATTAGGAAATCCCCCTTTGAATTTTTTGGGTTGATTTTAACATAAATGATACATTTGACATGTTGGTGCCCAAATTGATTTATGGGCCACTTTTTGTGGATCTTCCAATTGTTATTAGGAACTAGCAACATGTTATGTACTTCCTTTTGTTCATCAAAAATCAACCATATGAAATCATTTCCATGTAAAGCATTTTTGACCCTTTTTATTAATGTGGATTACTTCTTTTACTCTAAAAAAAATCACAGTCCATTTTCTAAGTGTTTGAGAACTATAACAGCTTTATAAGCTCTTTTAAGCTTGTCGGCCCTAAAAATTATTTTGTTGTTTGTTATATTTTATTTTTATTTTGTTGTAGTCTTTTTTCTTCTTAATTTTGATGCGATTTAAGCGAGAACGACACCCATATTGGGTGGTCCCAAAAGGGTTTGCACATAACCCTCTTGCTTCTCTTTTCTCCTTTTTGTCGTTCCAAAAAAGGACAATTCATAGTGAGGGTAGACATGATCTTGTGTTGACATATCAAGAGAGGTATAAATGGTGTTTGTGCTCCACTTAATCTCTAAATAGGTTGGATATACTTCATGTGACAAATTTAGCTCACAAAAAATATTAAATGATATTTTGTGCATCAATAACTAAGATTCGACAAAAAGTACATAGGGAGAGGAATCAAAGAGGAGAAAATTAAGTTACAAGGGTTTGTCCTTGATTATCTCAATGTAATTTAATATTTTACACTTTATGATCTTCTCTTCAACCTCTTTCCCTACATATTTTCCTTCCTTCCCTCCAACATGTATATTGGTGCACAACATCTCATTTGCAAGATTGCTTCTTCTTTTTTATCGGTTCCCATAATGAAGGGTGGAGAATTCAAATGAAGAATTGTGATAAAAAACTCTCATGCAACCACATCCATAAAATCTCACAAAAAACATATTCAATTCTAGAAGTCTACATTTTACATATTTTTTTAAACAAAAATAAAACCACAAATTTTGATGAGGTAGGGCAGTAGGTTACATTATTCTTTAGAGGTTGCTACCTCTTCAATGTAGATGGGATATTAATGGGTTAATATTCATATATCAAAGCATATATAACATCGAGGAGCCTTTCCTTTAAATGCTTTATCAAAGTAATAGTTTGAATCTAGATACCTTGGAGTAGTAAGTAAATGGTCCAACGAAATTAATATTTTTTGTTCAAAGCATGTTTATATTCATGCTCGTGGGTCTGCCATTTTCATGTACCATCCTAATTGCCTTAAAGAACTTTCATCAAAGGTGCATCGAAGACTCAATTGCATGATTGCTCTCTAGTGTTTTACTATGTGTTTTTTGACCTTACCAATTCATATTGTTTTCAAATCACTTGTAATTGATTAAAGGGATTATTTATTGATTATTCATTCCATAGTGGGTATATTAGGTTACTTGGGTTCAAATTTTGGGGCACCATCTCCTTATGAGAGTTGTGGCATCCTCCACTTTTAAATTGCAATTGAAAAACAATGTTCACAATGAAAAATGAGAAATAAAAGTAGTAGGTTGTGTTTTTTCCCATGGTTATGAAGGTGAGTTAACAATTAATTTGCCTAGGAAACATGGAGAATGTATAGATCGAATGTACAATATACTAACATGAAATGTTTGTCCTTTCAAATCCTTTTAACATAGATGGGGATAATTTGGAAATGGGGTTATGGGGATTAACAGTTATAATGTCGTCGAGTTATTTTCTTTGGAAAAAGGGATCTCTACAATGCGGTCTCAAGGATTTAAAAAATTAGTGGTGGGAAGGGATTCCTCCATTGCCATTAACATCCTCAAACGCCTTCATAATGGTTCCAATTCGGATAAGTTGTCATCATCCTCGCATCTGGAAAACTATATCACCAAGATTGCTAAGCGTCTTCATCACATCCAACTTGTCATCCAGACTTATGATAGACGGCCTGGCAATAAAGTAGCAGATAGTCTAGCAAGGTTGGGTTGCTCTGAGTCATTTCTTTCTCTAGTTGCATCGTGGGATCCACCAAACTTCTGCTCTAGTTTCAAATTTTCAAACTTTGATTCTAAAAGATAAGGAGCGGTCCTTTCAAATATCTGAGCTATCAAAAGTATATATCCCCATTTGGGGTGGTAAATGCATTAAAAGCATGAGGCAAGAGGAATCATGTGGCCCACCATCACCCGAAGCAGTGCCTATTGACCTTTCTACCTATGTTTAGAGGATAAACTCTCCACCATGGTTAGTACTCCCGCAAGATAGCTTGCTCATTAGCAATATCTTTGTCATTTTGGTTTTGCTAGCATGCTCTCTTTTTTGCATATGTGTGTACTCATGGAAACACTCTCCTTACTAACAACTTTTGTATCGTCAATATTTATTTTTGGATATATATATATATATATATATATATAATATTATTTTGTCAATGGTTTAGTTTCCCCAGTGGCAAACCACGACAGAGAATAGCTTGATGTATAACTTGATGAAGAATCAATATAATTTCTTAATTTACAAAGAAAAAAAGAAATGGGGTTGAAATTGTGAGTGAAAGGAAGGTAAATCATTGCATATTAAAGATCCTATCTATTACGAGCGATAACATGTTAGATAAGAACGCTCATCTCCCTTAATTGTTAGGATAATATTTAAGGAAACTTTCTAATTATCTTTTTACATAAAGATGTGATTATTGAGAAACATGAATTTAACCTCCTTCTTCTTTTTTGTTGAAATGACCATATTTATTAGTTAATCTACAAATTAATTACTATTTTTTATTATTCGAACAAACCCTAATTTTTAATATTCCATATCAATCAATAAAATGATAATTATTTTCTTAATTAATACGATCAATAATCAATATATATTTCCTTGAAAATATGGTTTCAAATCAACATTTGGCAATTTTAAATCACCTTTTAATACGATACCTTTTAAAACACATATCATGGTCTCATTCATGCCATTGGTAATTTTGCTTAGTTGTGCCATATGTTATAGGTCAAGACACTCAATTTTGCTTGGTGTACTATATGCCATATGCAAAGACAATCAATTTTGCTTGATTATCAATTTTGTGACACTTGAATTAATAGGTAGTTTCTATTATGTTTCCTTTGTGATATCAAGACACATTGACCTGCAATTTCCTTCGAAATTATGCTTCATCCATCATATTTAACGAAGTAGGGTCCAAAGTTGTTGGCAAATCTTGAGATGGCCTAATTTTTTTTTAACCACCACATGATGTCATGTCAAATTACACTACTCCAAACTTTATGCAATGTAAATAAAGCTTTGAGAAACTTAGACCTTGTTGATTTTCATCAAAATATAAAAGCTTGTTATAAAGCCCTTACCCCTTTAAGGTAGGGACAATAAAAGTACAAAATCATGAAAATCAGCATAAATATCATGAAAATCTTTGGATACTTAATGGATGAATGGATGCATAAATATCTGTTGTGTAAGATAGAAACCTTAAATGTGATTCATTAAAATTCACTAAGATTAGTTGTACAGGATTATTAAATGATTTCACCTTTTATGATTATTTAAAATATAATTTTTTAAATAGCAGGATAAAAATCTCTTAAATTATGATATGAGATTATATATATACATACTATGTGAACGTGGCTAAAATTATACTTTCTTAATCCTAAAATATATATTTTTAAATAACGGGATAAAAATCTCTTAAATTATAATATGAGATTATATATATACATAGTGTGTGAACGTGGCTAAAAGTATATTTTCTCCATATGTTGAAATAAGGTGTATATATATATATATATATATATTTCGAAGAAGTTTTTTCTTAATTTGAGGATTAAAGTGATGTTGTTGGTACTAAGCTAACTTACAAGTATATTCACTTAAGTATCACATCTGCATTGAGGAGGCTCAAGTCGTTGCTAGGGTTAATCATTTCCATCATCGTAAATTGAGGGAAGCCCTAGAAATTGAAAAAAGACCCAATAATTTGAATAGAGATGATGGTTGGAATATTAGTAGAAGTTGGGTCCATGTCATGTCCTCCTAGGTTTTTAGGCATTTTCTTGGGATTTATTTTGTTTGTTTGTTTTATCTATGTAGGTATTGGCGTCATTTTTATAGTATTGTTGTTGATTTATTCTTCATTAGAATTTAATTTCTTGAGCCTTCGTGTTTTTTTTTTATGTATTTTATCATCCTATTCGTTCTTAACTCCTTTTAGTATTTTTATTATTTGTTTAATAGACCTCAACCCCATATTTTATTGTTGACGATGTTTTATTTATTCATTACTTTTTTTTGTATATATATATATATATATAGATAATTTTTATTTTATTTATATTTATATATATATATATTTCTTTTGACTTGTGTATATTTTTGTTTTATTTTATTTTGATGATGATGATGATGATGGTTAACGTCCGCTGAGACCAAACATTGGTCTATCGAACCTAAAGAAACAAATTATTTATTTTGATTTAAGATTTTATTCCTATGCTCAAAAAGCTTGGAGAGAAGCCTCTCGAGCTCACTATAATTTTGACATTGTAAAAGACTAGGAAGGTCAGTATTGTAACAAAGATTGTGAAACTGAGATCTAATGTGGTTGTACGCGGGGCACTCTAAGAGGAAGTGGTTTTCATCCTCGATGTTCCTATTCTCACATATATGGCAGATCCTTTCCATCCATGGCGTTTTAGGAACTGCCCAATGACTTGTTTCACTATGGAGTTCATGAGAATTCGTTCTAATCTTTGCTATATTAATTTTCTTCTTTGAGCTAGTTAAAATAGAGAGATACTTTTGATCTTCTAGGGTGGGGTTGATGACCTTCTTATAATAACTTAATTTTCTTTTAGCCGCTAAATCTTTCTCACACCACATTTTTTCTTTTAACTTAGAAGTAACAATATCTTTAATGCTATTTATGTTTTGCAATGCATCATTCTCATTGATCTCCCAATAGTTTAACCAGGCCCTTGTGTCTTTATGCCACCCCCGATTGATCCTTAGGTGGTTTTGGCTGGAATTTAAAGCTAGCTTAGGAAGTCTATGATCGTCTATGTTATTGAGTTTGTGCTTGTACAGCAGAAACCTAATCATAGCTAGGCTCTCAATAGGGGAAATACCTGCTTCTATAAGGAGAATAGGATAGGGTGTATTACTTTTAATTTTCAGGTTATAAGTTATAAAACTTCTGGATTTGCTCAATCTTTCTCCATGATTCTCTGGAGATGCTGCAACCCCAAACCTCACAGCCATATAAGATAACAGGAGTGACTAAAGTTTCAAAGAGGAACTTCTTTTTATCCCACATTACGAGGTTTGTTGTTTTACAATTATTTTCAAGACCAAAATAAGCTTTCCACCCCCCATTAATCCTTTTCTCAATGTTATGGTTCCAGTTGAGCTTGTGATGGATATCAATTCCTAGGTACTTGTAAGAATACACTTCCTCCAAGTTATTATTGTCATACATAAAATTAGCGTAAGTGTCCTTCTTGGATTTGATAATCATAACTTTGTTTTGTCAGTGTTAACAGTCATACCCATGGTAGAGCAGAAATCCTTAAGAAGCCTGAGTTGCTTATCAAGATCAGATGGGCACCTTGCCAAAAGAACAATATCATCAGCATAGAGAAGAAGGATGACGACTATCCCAGCTAAGATCGTACCATCACATCCTGCTTCCTCTAAATAGCCTTCAAGCTTATCGATGTAAATGCCAAATAGGGTAGGGGAGAGGGGGAAACCTTGTTTGACTCCGATGTTACACTTAATATCTTTCGACCACCCCTCATTGCTCTTTAGCTTGGCAATTACATTCTCGTATAATCTTATAGCAGCGGCACTCAACTCGAGAGGAACCTTTAGCTCTTCTAATCCATTCCAAAGGTTGTATCTAGGAACCGTATCGAAAGCCTTTCTAAAGTCCACAAAGCAACAAAATAAATTGGATTTATCATTACGACATTCCTCCACAATGATCCTAAGCGTAACGAGGTGGTCTATTGTTGAGTGATGCCTTCTGAAACCTACTTGGCCTTTAGCCCGCTTACCTTCACTTTCAAGCCATATGCTTAACTTCTTTTCCAAAATACTACCATATAACTTGGCTAAGAGAGGGTTGATCATAATTTTCTGATAATTAGAGGGGTTATTTGTATCCCCACTTTTAAAAATAGGGATAATGAGGCTCTCAGTCCAAGGTTTAGGGAACCCTTGCTTGACTGCTTGATTGAAAAGCTTGTGGATGTGGGGGATGAGGACAGGACCTCCAATTTTTAAGATTTCTGCCTGGTAACCTTCAATGTCCTTAGCTTTCCCATTAGCAAGGCGATTAACCCCAAACCTAATGTCTTCTAAAGAGAAAACTTCTTTCGTTGTGAGCAGGGTTTCCAAATTATCCATGACATTTGGAGATTCATAAAGTTTTTTAAGATAGGAGTTCCAATCGTGAAGAGAAATTTTATTATTATCTTTAGTCTTCCTAGTCAGAATCTGCCTCCAAAATTTCTTAGGAGCTACCTTAGAGAGGTGTAAGAGATTCTCCTGTCTTTGACGAATGTACTACCTCTTTTTCCTTTTAGTTAGTGCTTTGTATATTTTTATCTTGTCCATTTTAAGAGATTCATCAACAACTTCCTTAATTGCTCTCCTCGCACTTTTACAATCTTTGTCATACCATGGATTGGTTTTATTATTTGAAACTTCAATTGAGAACTTGTTAATAGAATATGAGAGGGTTGTAGTAAAATTATGATAGAGGTCTTCTATGTTGTCTATACTGGATAAATGAAGCAAATTAGTTTTTAATTCATTTAGAAAGAGATAATTTTTATTTCTATCAAATATTAAGTTCTTTTGGCTGTAAATATTATTTTCTGTGGGAACTCTATGCATGACAAAATTGAGAGTTATAAGTAAAGGTCTATGATCAGAGTAAGGTTTGTGGTCGTTTAAGATGTCAAAATTTATTATGTCGTTGTATAATGGGAGATCGGAAATAACGTAGTCTACCACGCTGCTACCAAGTCCATGGATGCAGGTCATCTTGCTGGAATTGGGCCACTTCTGTAGACCGTTGCAAATTATGAGATCCTGAGCACTACATAGTTTAACTAGCTCCGACCCAAACAAATTTTCCCCGAGGTCTTCAGAGCTCCTTTTGTACCTACTAGCCAGAGTAGGGTCTTCGTCTAACCAAAGAGGATTAGGGTTGGAATGATTACTTAGAATAATAGCTTGGTTGTTTGAAGTTCGAGCATTAAAGTCACGTATTAAAAGGATATTACCGTCGTTCCTCAGGCTAGAAATATCATTCTCGACCATTGTAAGGGTTAGTTTTATCTAGATTCTTCTTCTTATAGAAGTTAGAATTGATGGGGGGAAAATAACATATTGCTATGTAGGACTTTTTAGTATTAATGTATGTGATCTCTATCCAACTATATTGGTTGTGAGGGTCGTTTTTATAAATCTTAGCATGGGGGGAGATGTTCTTCTTAATGCAACAAGCTATTCTCCCCAATGCCTCTACGGGAGGATCGCTTGTTCCAGGTAGACCATAGCATAAAGCCATCTATGTTAAGGACCTTAGATTCTTCATGCTCCCAAGTTTCAACAAGCAAAATAATATCAACATCATTTGAAATCCAACTTAGCTTGGGGCCCTTGTTCCATGGGAAGCCCTGACAGCTCCAAGAAAGGATCTGGAGCATGTTTAATTGCTATTGATTACTATCTTTTTGGTTTCTATCTCGAATAAAGGATTTTCTATTTCTAATTATTGTCCATTTTCCTTCCTTTCTAGCTCCTTTTACCTTTTGAACCTCCTTTCTTAATTCTGCTTGATCTTCTGGAATGAGATCTTCATTTATGAATATTCTCGTTCCTTTTAGACTTGAGGTTTTACTAAGTATGTCGTACTTATGATCAGTGGAGCTCACCTTTATGTGGATTAGTCTTCCTTTATTATCGGTTAATTTCCTCAACCTTGTTGCTTTTGTGAGACACACTGTTTCAATGTGTAATCTATTATGTAATTCTGTCTGGGCTAAGGCTAAAGTATCCTCATCTACTTCCTCTTTTAAACCGAAGATTATAAGGTTCAAGGCCCTTTTGTTACGTTCGTGGTCTAATTCTATTAATTTTTTCATTTCATCTTTAATTGGTTTGATATATAACTTATCTACCACATTATTTAGGGTGAGGCGGCTATTAACTTTTTCTTCTAGTTCTTTAATCATGTCTTTCATTTTAAGACTCTCTAAAGTATCAGCATCTCCTTGTTGGGATGGTTGGTTAGTATCTTGATTTTGTTTTTCTATAACCTGCAAGCTAGTCTCCATTGCCTCCATTTTATTCTCCAGTAGTTCTATTTTATTTTCTATTTGTTTTTGGATCGTGTCTTCAAGAGATGCAAATTTATTTTCCAGCATGGCTTCTAACTCTTTTTGTAGCTTGGCTTCTCTTTCTTCTCTATGTTTCTCTAAAGACTCTATATACTCATAAAGACCTTGTAGAGTAATTGTGCTAGGTCTACCCTTGGTAATCTTTGGTAATTGTGGTGAAATATTCATACTTGAAATTATATGAGCAAATATGTATTAGAAAAAGAAAAAGATAAGGAATGTGTGCACCTGATATCAGCAAACCTGACTGCAGATCGTCTGTGCCCACCGCAGCCCGCAGACCGAAGAATATATGCAAAGAATATATAGAGTACGTTTTTAACTCTTTCACTGAACCTCAGAACTCTTTCACTGAAGAATATATGCGAAGAATATATAAAGTACGTGTTTAACTCTTTCACTGAGCCTCAGAACTCTTTCACTGAAGTATATATAGATTACGTGTTTAACTCTTTCACCGAAGAATATATAAAGTATTTATTTTCATTAATTATTTTTAATTTAGTTTATTTTATTTCCTTAATTATTTTATTTATTAAATGATCTTGTCTCGATTAGGGTCTTGACTACTTTTTATAATTTTTTACTTCCTTCCTTGTTTAGAGTTTGACCTTTTTTTAAGTATTATTTTTCAAAAACTAGTTGTTTAATATAGCATTACTTATTAATATTTGTTTTTAATAAATTAATAAACTAATATCATAATTTAAATATTATTTTTCAAAAAGTGACCATTGAATATGGTCGTTACTTATTAATATTTTTTAATAAATTAATAAACTAATATCGTTATTTAAATATTATTCTTCAAAAACTAGTAATATTTGGTTTTAATAAATTAATTTAAACATTATTTTTCAAAAACTAGTCGTTGCCTATTAATATTTTTTAATAATTTAATAAACCAATATCATTATTTAAATATTATTTTTCAAAAACTATTAATAATATTTGTTTTTAATATATTAATAAATTAATATCATAATTTAAATATTATTGTTCAAATATAGCCGTTAGTTGAAATTATGTCTCTACATTGCTCTCTATTTAAGCGTTTGCCATTGTCTGCCTCTTCATCTAGTCCTGATGATGAACCACACTTGTTGATTCGAAATGCGTCGGTCGAAAATTTCTCTTTTGTGATTTCTACCGCAAGACTTTGCTTAGTTTAAGAGTTTATTACAAGGCACAAAGGCAAAATATACTTTCTTTATATGTTGAAATACGGTGTAAAAACAAAATAAAAAATATTATATATATATATATATATATATATATATATATATATATATATATATATATATATATATATATATATATATGAATTTCTTTCCTAATTTGAGGGCTAAAGTGATGTTGTTGGTACTAAGCCAACTCACAAGTATAATCATGTAAGAGTTTATTACAAGGGACAAAGGCAAAATATACTTTCTTTATATTCATATGTATTGCAAAAACACTCATTATGTTATTGGTGAGGATTTGAACCTAGGTGAGAAAGATAATAACCATTTCACCCAACCACCCAAGATAACCACGATTGACACATACACATGCATATGAAATGGCTAGTAAACACGGATAAGCACTAAAACACTTCCTTCATGATACATCTCACAATATTAAGATTTAAAAAATGATAAAAAAAAATAATTAAATTATAACTTTAAATTAGATGATGATGGTGAAAAACTAAAAAATAATATACAATTTAAACATATATACATTTAAAAAAACATGTAATGATATTCTTAACCATGAATATTTACCCAAGACTTTATTACAATACCATGACTTACTAATACCACATGCCCCAAAAACGATAACTCATGTTGATATGACACATATTTGTAGGACAGCCCCGAGGGTTAGCCCAATTGGTTTGAGTTCTTATTGTTAAATATCTCATCGATTAGGAGGTCATGAGGTCAATACTCCTTGATGCCTTGACGCCCTTAGGGCTAGGCTTTGCTAGTTTGGTGGGATGTGATTCCTTCGAGTTGTTCTAGTCAAATTTTCAACGAAAAAACACACACGCACATGCTCATATGGCATTTTTTTTTTCTAATTAATCAATTTAATTTAAAGAGTAAACGGGTATAACTACTTTTGATATAAATTTCAACTTTTGATATGTGAGATTAAATCTCTAACATTCACCTAATAATTGTTGACAAATAAATTAAAATTTTAGAAGCCATATTCTAAAATAGACATATCTATCAACATAACTAAAAGTTTCTTTATAACTTTTCCTTGTTTATTCCTTTGGTTGAATCAGAGTTTCTTCATCATTTATTGGTCTTAAAAATGAACCATATTAATATAACTTTTCCTTGTTTATTCTTTTGGTTGAATCAGAGTTTCTTCATCATTTATTGGTCTTAAAAATGAACCATATTAATTAGTTCGAAATACATTGATAGATCTGAAAAGCCATTTTCAAAATAATTAAAAATTTATTAAAATAAAACGTGCAAAGGTAAATGCACCAAGATTTTATGTTTTTAGAAATATGTAAAGACAATGAAACTTATCTCAAACTTATGAGAATATGTACGTTAGTACAAGAAATTATGATAAATATTTTGGTATGGAGTTGAAAATTATAATAACATTTATGCGTGAAAGGTGGAATATTTTAAATTTCAAAGGCTACTTATGTTATTAAAATTCTAGTGGTATGGATAATTTAAAATTAGTTAAAAGTTTTATAGGAAAAAATTATTGTTTAAATTTTTCTAAATTAAGTGGAATTATGATATTTGAAAATATTTTTATTAAAATTTGGAAAAAAAAACATTAAAAATAAATAAATAAATTGAGATTATTTATTTTCTAATTCATTCTATTTTATTAATGGTATGTTGTTTTAATATATAAATTACAATATATAAAGTTGTAGTTTAATGAGACATAATTTGCTTCGGAAAATAATGGAAATTTTGGCACGATTTTGATAAAATCTGGCAGATTTTATTTGGAAATTTGGGTTACAACTATAAAGCTTCAAGATTTGGGGTGTGTTAGGGGATTTTTGATGGTGCTGAATCCATTTCCACCATCAAAAACATGATTTAAACACTACTATAGTTAGATTTTTTGAAGAAAAAAAAGGCGAATTCCAATGATTTTTTGCTGTTAGGTCGAAATTGACGCCTTGGTAGACAATGCCCCTATTAAAATGTAATTTGAAAGGAAAAGTAATTTTTATTAAAACCATAACACAAAATTTGTATTTATCAAAATATGTGGTCAAAACACAATTCAAATACATCAAGATGAATGTCGCCATGATAATTTCTTCGATAGATCTAAAAGGATGAGGCAAAAAAGTCATCCTCCTCCCAACAAAAGGATAGATGGGAGAGATACAAAACTAAACCTTCTAAAATTTAAACAAATTACTTCTTGAGTGCAAGAACATATTTGTAGAAATCACTTGCATAAGTAGATACAAAAACAAAACATTTCTAAGATTTGAGTTAAACCAACCCTCATTGGATCCATAAGAGGCATAAGAGAGATGAGCACCTGAATTTGAGGATTTCTTTATTTGAGCACTTTTGCTTTTAGTTATTAGAGGGGAAGAATGTAAATTATTTTTTAAAAGCATTTGAATATGAAGGAGAAGAAGAGGAGATATTGACCACCTCCTCCTCTAGCATTCTAACTTTTACTTCCTTCTTTTCTGAATTTGGGATCTTGCCACTCTCCTTAAAAACAAAAAACAAAAAAAACAAAAAAAATCCATCGTGGATGATTTGATTTAATATGAATACACTTGATCTAAAATCGATTGAACAAATTGGGGAGTTGCATGAGATTGGCCTTCTTCAACCTCATCTTCATCACCCTCAGATTACAAAACTCCAAATCTATTGCTAGAGGGAGAACAATGAAGAGACTCAAGCATGTTGGAAGGATGGAACCTTTTAGACTTCTTTTGCTTCATAGAGACATCCTTGAAATCCTTTTTCTCATCATTTGGCGATGGAATAAAAGGAGATTGAAAGGATGGATCCTTAGGACAAATTTTCACAAAGTGCATGTAATCATGGCAAGGGTTTCATTTAAAAGTGACTTGCTCATAATCTAGCACCTAAAGATAACTCCAGCCCTTTAAATCAAGTTAAATCACCTTATGGAGTCCCTTTGTAAAATTCATTTCAATACAAATTTGGCATATGAAAATATATTATCCATGGGCTTTGAACAAGAAATGTAGCATCCCAACTTATCTCCAATGGATCTAAAAATACCATCACCCTAGCATATAAGGGGGGATTGAGACAATCTGATCCATATAGGCACACAACATATCTCCACGTTAGGGTTAAAACCCCAAATATAATGAAGAGAAACATTCCCCCAGAGCCCTTGAAATAAGGGCCAAAATTGAAGATCACATCCTTGTCCTCTTGACTTTCAAAATCAAAACATAAAAAACATTTCCACAATACATAGTACCAACAGGCTCGTGATCTACCCAATTAGTATAAATCCAATCCAAAACAGAGTTGTAGTTATCCAGATTGGATCATTATTTTGTTTGTCATCCATCTCAATGCTTTTAGAGTGGAAAAAGTAGAGGAATAAACTCACGAGACCGTCTTTACTAGCAGGGCCCAATTTGGCAAAGCAGGGTCTAAAACCTTCAAGGAAGGTTTTGAGGCATCAAACAACATTTTTTGGGGGGTAAAGCTGTATTGCTTTAGCACAATACCTTTTTTCCTACTCTACACACGGAGACCTTTCCAACAGTGTAAGAATCACATCAACCAGAGTTTGTATGTGAAAAATCTACCACTCAAAAATTGAACTTCATGTTTTCACCACCATAATTTAAGAGTATGCCACATCATCCCCCATTATTCATGAAAAAAGAGCTAGCCATGTGATTATGAAGTAGAAGACTCTAGAAGAGTCTATATTGTCACTTCGGTTGATATTTGACACAATCAAACCTAACCACTAGTAGGCTATTGGGTTGTGTTATAACCGAGCCACTAGGAGGAAAAGGGATTTCATTCTTTCAAGTGCATTTGTTCCATAGACAAGAAAAAACAACCAAGAGGGATAGGAGATATAGCACACAGAGAGGATTTGTGCATTGTAGCAGCCCACAGGCCACAAGCCATACTTCTTTGTACTTACAACCATATTTTCGTTCAGAAAAAGAGAGCGGAGTGACCTCACCTTCTAGCTGGGTTTTTCTCCCGAAAGGGTTTCCCAGAGCATATCTTATGTCAAATGTATATGTGAGATTTTATTTTATCTTTCTCTATATTTTGTATAATTTTAATTCACATACATGCACTATTAACAATAAATCCTAAAATCCTAAAATCTAATAAAATTGCAATATTGTATATTTTCATATTTTAAATATGATTTTATCAAATATATTGTGACGAACTGTCTAGTGGAATATCCACAGTAGTTTACGGATCACGCGGTTGTTCTAAAGGCCAACAAACTTGCCAATTAGTGTTTTTTCTTAAGGGTGGACAAGTTTTCCTTCATTAAAGGAGTAAGCCTCAAATTGATAGAAGGAATTGCATCTGCCTGAGAAGGAATTACATCTGCCTTCTTTTACAAATATGCTTAGTGTACAATTTTTTTGCCTCATTTAACCATAAGGCAAAGAGACATGATCGGTCATGACAGTCTTGGAAATACCTCACAAAAAAAATAGTGATTCTTCCAATCAAAAGCGCTAGATAAATGACAAACACTTGAAATATGACATCATGGTATCAGGGGGCAATGGCCAAGGCCTAAGGCAAATCAAGAAGTAATTTCCAAGACCAAAGGTAGAGACAACCCTAACCAACAATGGGACAAAGTTGCTACATGCTTCCAAGTTCACTCTACAAAAAACTAAAGAGCAAGCAAACTTGCAAACTCAGGGAGGAATGACGATGGCTAGGGAAACTTTGGCCATAGATGGAAGAGCAGCTCCACTCTTATCATCTTGCGCTTCTTTTGGCTACAATTCTCATTTTGAAGAAATTTTGAAGAGAACATGGTTAGATAATTGATGGACAAAAACTGACAACAAATTTTGAAAGAAAAAGTACTTAAGTAATTTTCGTTGTATGGAAACCTTTAGTAAGGGATTTTCCTTTAATTGGAAATTGAACAAATTTGTGAATAGAAAAGGAAAATAAAGTAAGAGTTGGGAAAGACCCTTGGATTAGTTATAAATGGATTGTAGATCATCAAAAGCATTAAAAAATGATATACATAAGGTTTAGAGAATCCAAATGAAATGGATATTTGGGACCAAGATTATAAATTAACCAAAAAATTGAATCTATAGGGAGAAAAAGCAAGGGTTGGACTCATTATGTAAACTTGTTAAAGAACAATGCCATAAAGTTGTCAAGGCAAGAGAATGTGATCAAATGGTTAAAGAATAAGGGTATGGGGGAATACACAACAAAAACTCGTTTGTTTAATAAAGATGAAGGAATATCAAGCATGAAAAATCATTTGATGATGGAAGCAATTTGGAAATTGGAGTGTCCTCTAGAATCATGTTTTCTATTGTTGGTTATGGCAAAGAAAATATTAAAACATGACAATTTTCAAAAGGGAAATCCTTATGGTATAAGTGGATGTATCATGTGTAGAAGTGGTGAGGAATTAGTGGGTCACCTATTTGTTTATTTGTTATTTTTCTTAATTTGCTTGGAATGAAATGTTACACATCTCTAATGGAAATACTAAATGAGATCACTCAAGTATAGCTGAATACCTTTATTCTTAGATAGAACATAAACTAAAAGAACTTATAAAGTGTTTCCTTATTGTATTATATAGGAGATCCAACTTTCAAGAAACCTCATGTTATTTCAAGTTTTGGTTATGACACTTGCACAAGTAGTTCATCAAATTAGGGTCTCATTTAAAGGTAATTGGAAACCCTTGAAAAAAAATCATCAAAGAATATTAAAGGAAGCCCATTGAGTACAGAAAGGCATGGGATTGTTTCGATGGATCATGTTAAAGAGTCTAAACTATATGTGGAGTAGGAGCCATACCTTTCTTTGAGTCAAATCATTATATTATTCTAGAAATATGTTGTTAGTCAAGGAATAAATAACTGAGTTGACTTTCATTTAATAATAGTGGAAAAGGTTTTAAAATTTGTAGGTATTTAAAAATTCCAAGTTGTTGATGGATTAGGCAAACATTGATCAATGCAAATTTGTGAATATAGTGTTAGCTCTAGCCTCCAATTATGAATCAGTTGTTGGAGGTAGAAATCAAATTTGGTGAAATTTTCTTCTCTCACATTTATAGAGAATTCAAGTCGAATACTAATCAATTATCTAATTTTTTTCTCCCCCCAGGAAAAATCGTAATTTCCATTATAAAATAATGAAAGTTAGATGTTGTAAATGCCAAAAGGAATATGCTAAAATAAACGTCTGAAAAAAACATATCATCAAAAAATCACTAAACTATACTTTTATACGCTTATTTTTCTCCACTTTCTGCCAACCATCAAAGGTGGGAGTGGACGATACAATAGCCAATTGAGTTTCCTTTATGTTTACAAAATTTTCCTTTTCAGAGTCAAAGCTCTCTAATGCATGAATTCTTTTGGTACCACTTGCTTCTTGTTCTTGAGAGGTCTTTACGCTCTGTTGCTGAAGAATTGTAGGTGTTGTTGCTTTGGATGATGTCACTGGTTCTATCTGCTCTGCCTCGATCTTCTCTATGATTTCCTGGGAGTTTTGTTCAACATTAGTTGTAGTATTTTCTGGAATTTCCTCTTCCTCTTCCATATCTCCCTGTGTACCAACGAATTGCCATCCCTTTGGCTTTTGGTCTTTTGTTGGGGATATGAATGTTGAAGGTGTCCAGTTTGTATACATATACGACATATGAATGTCATATTTTCAAAATCTAGAGTCTAGGTCCATTGCACATTATTATGAATCAACATAATACGGTCAGGTAATCCTTTACTAAGGTCTACCTTGACACAGATCCGTGCAAATGTGAATATTCCTTTTGTAAGTTTGTCTGTGTCCACCTTTATGAATATTCCAAATGTGTTTCTAATCCCTTCTAGTACTTTGATATGCCAGAATTGCAAAGGAAGATTATGTAACCTAACCCATACTGGCATTTTGGAGACCACCATGGTATTTGCATCAAATATCGGAAACCATGGGATAATAAATAGACCTGCACTACCCCAAAACCATGGTCCCTCTTTTATGACAAATTCCATGTATTGTGCTATATCAAATTTCACAATAGAAAACCCTCTATAACATAGGTGAATATCACACTTTTTAGTCCAATTATAGGTTATCCATTGATGTAAGTCCTTTGTCTTGGGCCAGAAGCCATTAAATCTACATATAAATGCTCTTGAATGGAATTCTGAATAGAGGTCATTGACTTCTCGGAAATTTATTGTCAATGTCGACACTTGGTCCATTCGTTCCACAATATAGGGCTCTAGGAGATTGGGCAGATTACTAGGGTATTTTTTTGAGCTAGGCCTTCCTTTAGCTGCATCCTTGAACAACACTGGACGTTTGGAGCTAGATCTTGGGCACCCTCCAAGTAATCTCATGTTAAGGATAATAGTCGAATCATGTTTGATTCCATAGTCCTTCATCTTGCGGTCGTCTTGCAAAGTTTTCCCTACAAAAAATAGATTATGAAGATTTACTAGGATACCCATATGATTTTGTATCCTTTTCTTTAGGTTTTCTATCCGCTCTCCATTCCAAGCTTTCATTAAGATTGATTTCCCATTTATATTTTCAATAAAAAAAATTGGGAAATTTCCTTTCTCTGTTGATTCATCCCCAGATTGTTGAAATATGGCAACAAGAATATTCCAATTTAATTCGTCCTTGAATTAAATTGTGAATTAAAATCAAATTTAGTCTTAACAGCTACTTGGAAATAATTAATTTATTTTTAACTAATTAGTTGGAGAAATTCAAGTTAGAAGTCTTTCTGAAGTCATGCAAGAGTTATCCCTTAAATTAATGAGATTAGATTGAGTTATATTTGAGTTGTAATTAGTTAACTCAGTTTACTGAGATAAGTCCAGTTAAATTAGTTCCAAACTGTTTGAGGAACTAATAGTGAGTTAACATTCAGTTGATGCATTAATGCACTCAACTAGTGCTACTCTAGTTAACTAAAGATTCCCTCATGAGAAACTCATGCATGTCTATTATGAGAAAGACCCAGTTGAGATTAAAGTTCAAGGACAATGTACTATCAGTTGCATGTGTTTTCTCATGGAGAAAACTCATGCATGTAGTCAAGGATTCATCCTTGAGGATTGCGCAGTTTTAAAGGCTTGGTTTTCCACTTGGTAATAGGCTAATAATCCACAAGGAACAGCGCAAGGAAATAGGAGCTTGGAGAGCAGAGATGAAGGCTGGAGAGAAGCCAAGATTGCCTATGAGCATCTATGAGGATTGTACTGAGAGTTGGCTAGCTGAGAGAGCTAAGGATTTGTATAATTTCTATGTATTTCCACCATGTATGATTATACAATAGTGTGGGGTTTTTAGCTAAGGCTTTCCGCAAAGTATTTTCATGTGTATTGTGCCATTTATTCTTCTTCTTCTGGTTATATTGTTCAGCTTGAACTTTAAGCTTCCGCAAATTGATAGTAGAAGTAGGTTATAGTATTCTGTTTTGATTTATATTGCATTATCGGGTTAACCTACACATATTTTCTACATGGTATCAAAGCTGTGAACAATATACTGAGAAGAGAATTCGAAGTTTGAAGTTCGGGGTTGCAGGTGCAAATCGAATTCATATCATACTTCAAGGTTGGCTAATGGCATTCTATGGCTTGAGACTCGAGTATGCCTTGGAAGGTAGCTCGAATTACATATCATGGAAAGATAGAATGGATGCTATATTAGAAGACAATGGCTTGAAGGAATTCATTAATCAAGAAATCCCAAAGCCAGCTTCAACTAATGCACAAGAGTCGGTTGAGTGGAAGAAGTGTGTGGCGAAGGCGAGACGGATCATCCTTGAGGGAGTTCGAGACCATATTGTCTTGAGTCCCCATGGGAAGGATACTCCATTTTCAATGTGGAAGACATTGAAGGACCTCTACTAGAACAATAGTGACCAGAGGAAATTGGCGCTCAAGGATAAGCTTCGAAGAATCAAGATGGAGAAGGGCGATACTATTTCCACATATTTGAACAAGCTCACCACTTGCAGAGATGAGCTTAGAAGTGTGGGAATAACTATTGTCGATGATGATATGGTGAGCCTCACTCTCCTTGGCCTTCCAAAGAGTTGGAATAGCTACCAGGACTCTATAAATGGAAGGGAGAAACTATCAGATTGGGAACGACTGTGGTCAGATCTTATGCAGAAGGAGATCAGGAGGAGCACATGAGATGGTTCTTCATCCAAGAATGATGATGAAGAAAATCTGGCCTTAGCAAGTAAGGCAAGGAAAGGGAAGGGGAAGGATTCCCATTTCAAATCGAATTCTTCTCATGGAGGGAAGAAGGGTGACATGTCTAAAGTAAGATGCTTTAATTGTCACAAGATGGGACATTATGCGACTAATTTCCCATCGAAGAAGTCCAAGAAGGGATCCCCAGAAGGATCACAAGGTGAGGCATTAGCCTCTCAGATCGAAATGGACTTTACCCTCATCGCATGCATGGTGTCATCTATGATGGGTTGTGTTTGGTATCTTGACAGTGGAGCCTCATTCCACATGACCGTTGATAAAAATGTATTCAGTGCCTTGGAGGAGAAAGACCTCAAGATGCACATAGAGATGGGTGATGACGAAAGGTATAATGTTTCAGGAGTGGGCATGGTTGCTTTTCAAAGGGAGCATGGAGCTCCTCTCACCTTGACAGATGTGATGTATGTGCCTGGACTGAAGAAGAACTTGGTATCAGTCATGATGTTGGAGGACAAAGGCTACGATGTTGTCTTCAGTAAAGGAAAGGTGTTCCTAAGACACATAGCCACGGGTCAGACCAAGAGGATAGGGATTCGGGTGAAGAATCTCTATAAACTAGAGGTAGATGATTGTGCAGCATTGAGTACGAAAGAAGAATTGGTGCAAAGCCAAGACATTGGTAAGTTGTGGCATAGGCGGTTGGGCCATTTGCATCATGGGGCTTTGAAGATAATGCAATAGATATCTATAGGACTTCCCAAAGGTAAACTTGAGCAAGTTGACACATGCAAAGGTTGTACCTTGGAAAAGTACACCAAGTATTCCTTTCATGATCGAGACAGTCGAGTAGAGGCTATCTTAGAGCGAGTTCATACTGATTTGTGTGGACCATTCTTGACGACATCCATAGCGAAGAAAAGGTATTATGTGATTTTCATTGATGACTATTCTCGTAAATGCTGGATTTATTTCATGCAGAAGAAGGACCAAACTTTCACAAAGTTTTGTGAGTTCAAAGATTTGGTCGAGAAAGGGTCAGGGAATAAGATCAAGGCCTTGAGAAGTGACAACAGTGGAGAATATGTCTCTCAAGAGTTTAAGGACTTCTGTGCAGCGGAAGGAATTAAACGAGAGTTGACAACACCTCATAACCCACAGCAGAATGGGGTGGCCAAAAGGAAGAATAGAACTATTGTAGTGGCAGTACGGGTAATGTTGCATGACCAAGGCCTACCACTTCACTTGTGGCTTGAGGGATGCAATACAGCGATCTATTTGCAGAATAGAAGCCCGCATCGCATACTTGGGATGAAGACACCAGAGGAAGCTTTCTCCGGTAAGAGACCAGATGTGGGTTACTTTGGGATCTTTGGCTCATCATTATATTGCCATGTGACAAAGGATGCACGGAAGAAGCTTGAGCCGACAACAGAGTTTGGGATATCTGTGAGGTACACTGATACACCTCAAAACTATCGAGTGTACTTGCCTACCATTCGAAGGACAATGGTTCACAGAGATCTCAAGTTTGATGAGCATAAGGCCATGCAAGTTTCCCTTGAGAGGGAGCTCCAACTACAGGATGTGGAGGAACTTTTGGTTCCTAAGGAGGAGGAGCCTCAGACTTATGTGGAGCAGCTGCATGCAAAGGTTCTAGGAGTGGAGACATCCACTCAAGCAGAGTCTTTCAGAGATGGACGGAAGCGCACAAGAGAAGCTGACAGATTGTTGGAGGATGCGAGAGAGAATGTGGGAGCACCATCTTCTCAACGCAGACAGAGGAGGTCACCTGAGAGGTACACTAGATACATGGCCCTTGCTGGGGAATGTGTTGAGATCGCGTCATCTTCCTTTGAGGAAGCAGTGCAACAACAGATTTGGGTTGATGCTATGGTGGAGGAGTATGACTCCATAATTCGTAATAGTGTTTGGGACGTGGTTTTGAGACGGGAGAACAAGTCAGTTGTGAGTTCCCATTGGCTTTACAAGGTAAAGCAAGCTGCTGATGGTAGTGTGGAGAAGCATAAGGCAATATTTGTTGCCTATGGCTTTTCATAGGTTGAGAGGATCATGTTGCTGTAGTATATTTTGACAAAGGAGCAAGAAGCTGACATTTTGACAAAGGCATTGTCAAAGTGTAAATTTGAGTTCCATAGAGATAGGATCGGGGTGGCAGATAATCCCTTTCTTGTTGAGAGGGAGTGTTGAAATATGGTAACCGAATATTCCAATTTAATTTGTCCTTGAATTAAATTGTGAATTAAAATCAAACTTAGTCTTAACAGCTACTTGGAAATAATTAATTAATTAATTTTAAATTAATTAGTTGAAGAAATTCAAGTTAGAAGTCTTTTTGAAGTCATGCAAGAGTTATCCCTTAAATTAAGGAGATAATATTGAGTTATATTTGAGTTGTAATTAGTTAACTCAGTTTACTGAGTTAATTCAAGTTAAATTAGTTCCAAACTATTTGAGGAACTAATAGTGAGTTAACAGTTAATTGATGCATTAATGCACTCAACTAGTGCTACTCCAGTAAACTAAAGATTCCCTCATCAAAAACTCATGCATGTCTATTCTGAGAAAGACCCAATTGAGATTAAAGTTCAAGGATAGTGTACTATCAGTTGCATATGTTTTCTCATGGAGAAAACTCATGCATGCAGTCAAGGATTCATCCTTGAGGATTGCGCAATTTTAAAGGCTTGGTTTTCCACTTGGTAATAGGCTAATCATCCACAAGGAACAACGCAAGGAAATAGGAGCTTGGAGGGCAAAGAGGAAGGCTGGAGAGAAGCCAAGATTGCCTGTGAGCATCTGTGAGGATTGTACTGAGAGCTGGCTAGCTGAGAGAGCTAAGGCTTTGTATAATTCCTATGTACTTCCACCATGTATGATAATACAATAGTGTGGGGTTTTTAGCTTAGGCTTTCCCCAAAGTATGTTCATGTGTATTGTGCTATTGATTCTTCTTCTTCTAGTTATATTGTTCAACTCAATCTTTAAGCTTCCACAAATTGATAGTAGAAGTAGGTTATAGTATTATGCTTTGATTTATATTGCATTATCAGGTTAACCTACACATATCTGTCTTTTCCATTGCATTTATGTTTAGATATGTCGAAAATTGTTCCAAATTTGGAATGGAATGATGCCAAATTGTTGTAGATTGGTCCAGAAGATGATAATCACACTACCCTTTAACCCATGCCCCATCCTTCGTTGCACAAACCATCAAAGAAAGTAAACCCATTGCGATTGACCTGAGAGAAATCTGATCGATGAATGGCCACTCAAAACAGAAAGGAGAACTCTTGATCTGGCCAAAGCAGAGTCTAATGTACAACTTGGAAGACTAGATCTGATAGACGATGGTCTGATCTATGTAGGGTGCCTCGAAACATCAAGGAAAACTCCTGATCTGGCCAAAGAAGATATCGATCTACCACTAGGGAGTCTAAATCTGCAAAACGGTGAATTAGATTTGCAAAGGAAGTCCAATCACCACGGAAAGAGTCCCTTTGTCGGATGAGATATTACAACAACAAATCCAAAAACAAACCATACTCCAGAGTTGTGATGCGTCATCCAGTGACTGTTTAACAGGTTAGCAAAAACCGTGAGCTCCTCTTCACACCTTCGGTGGCTACACCGATCTCCCATCCTACAATCTCCATTTGCATCCAGGTCATGTAGAGGCTTGAAGGCAACACCATAACATGAATTGTAGGAAGAAACCCTCGTCATTTCACCCCTCCTTCCACAATATATATTCAAGTAAGATTGTTATATGAATTTCACAAGACAATATTATTGTACATGATAATTGTTAATTATCTAAATTTGTTATATTGATGTTGGAGGGAACCCAATCTAAGCAAAAGCTCAAAGGAGGGACCCAAATTATAATCTTAGAAAGATACCTACACTGATAAAGGAAATGAATAAAGATGATTAAATATGATTATAAAGAAGACAATTCTTTCTCCTCTCTTTTTTTTTTTGCCATTTTTTATGTAATAATGCTTATGCTCTCAAGCTCAAAATATACATATATATAGAGGTTTTTTAAAAGATATGCATAAATTACCATTTTAGACCATATAAAACATTGTATTTAAAGCAATCATAAAACATATTCAAAGATTATTTTCAGTGTAAGTTATATGTTGTCATTACTTAAAAAAATATACCTATATATAATTTACATTTGAAATATCAAATATAAACATTTATTTCTTACATTATATATATATGTTATATATAATTTCATATATATTTTAATATATTATTATATTTAATAAAATGTGAATCAATGATATAAATAAATAAAATAAAATAAATATTTATAATAATATATTCAATCTTTTTTTTCCCAAAGAAATGGTTATAGATTTCCATTATAAAAGCTAGTTTCTAGGCCAGAACTCATACAATCAACATCGAGTTCCAAAAAGACTGCATTTTACTGCCCACAAAATAGGGCTATCTTCTACTAACCACAAAATGGAGAATCGTTGTTTATAGCATTGCTGGCCTATTATTCAAAAAACATGCCTACTATAGACTTGGTAAAAGACTCCTTAAAACAAAACATATTTACATAACATCATACATAGATTATCATAAGAAATGACGAAGCATTTTATTATTCTGTCGTAGAGGTCACATCTTCATATTTGATTAAGCTAGTTAGCCATGATACTCCGGTCCTTGGCCTCTCATTCCTTTCTTCCGCGTTGGGTCTAAGCTAGGTTTGGCTTATGTTAAGGCCAATTGGAATTTGCAGTGGATGATGACCATCTCTATCCTGACTTCTCTCTGTAGATAGTTGAGTTTACTTTGCAGTGCCTCAATTTGCGTGTTAACCAACAATTGGAACGAATTCCTTTCCAATTCCTCGACTTCACGACGGTGATCCAAGATAACCAATAAACCTTCTAAAGCTTTTAGAAGCCATCCCAACAAGGGGCTCATGTTCTCATTCTCATAATATTGAGATGAGGAACCTATATGTTCCATGGGAAGGCCAAACAGGGAGTAATTTCATCGAAGGAGACACAAATTCCTCAAATCACTAAAACAAATGATGTTTTCTCTAAACAAGGCAACACTTGAACTGATGATCCTTTTGCTCAATGCTCTCACCCATTCAAATCGCAAATTACCTACATTATATGAGCATCGATAATCCAACCTCCAAACTTATTGTTTCTTCCTTTGTTATTCATTCCTCCTGCAACAATTAAAGGCACAAGAATGTGATCTAGACCAGGGATTTCTTGGAAATCTTGCAAGTATTGCAAGTTGATACAAAAATGAGATGAAGGGAGAGCCTGCCTAAGGAGAATTAAATGAGAGACTTTCCCCATGGAGTTTGCTAATCCATAGAGCTACTTACCTGTGTTTATCACCATATAATGGATACATCTCTACGCATCGGAGGCAGAGGGATTATGCCAAGTATATAATGCAGAGCTACCATCGCGATTATGCCTAGATCTGGCACATAAATGCAAACATAATGTGTATCAATAAGTTCTTTGATGGGTTGAGGATTAGTTGTCAATTACCTTAATATTTTTATAAAAAAAATTTCTATGAGCGCTGCTGCTCGGCCCTGCTCGGCCTTTCTTGAACCCGCTCCCTGCGCGGCCTGCTGACTGCGTGTGAGCCCGCATCCACCGCAGGTCTGTCCGCGCGAGGCCCGTCTCAGCCCTACGGTTGGCCTAGCCATGGCTGATTGCTTTGCCCAAGAGCTCTGAAAAGCTTGGATCTACATCCATGGAGGTGCTGGGCACCCCCCATGCCCCTTCTTCTCCTCCTTCGTCGACGATCTCCTCAGCTGAGGCATTCAGCAGGCTTCTGGAAGGGCTCCCTAAGAAGAAAAATGTGGAAGCGGCGAAATTCATTAAGAAACTCGACGACATCCCAGAGATCTCTCTTCCTTCGGAAACTCATTCATGTTGCTTTATCCTTGTCCGAGCAAGCCCTCATTGGCCAGTTCATGGGTCTATGGCCATCCCCCAAATACAAAGAGAGCTAGGTCAAAAGAAATTGGTTGCCGCTGATCAAAGAAAATGTGACCTCATATTTTATGGGGCGAGGATTCTTCCTCTTTGAATTCACCTCCAAAGACGACAAAGACCTGATTTTCCGAAATGGTCCTTACTTCATGGGCCCCCACAGGGTTTGTATTTGAATAAATGGACTCCTGATTTCGATCCAGCAGTAGACGTACCCAAAGTTGTCCCAGTGTGGGTCAGGCTTCCAAACATCCCAGTTCATTGCTGGAACTAGGATTCTTTGATGCACATCGGAAACGCCTTGGGGAAATTTATAAACCGAGTGAACAGCAAGGACCAATATGACTGTGCCAGGATCTGCGTTGAGGTGGATCTAGAGGAGGGGCTCCAGGAGGCCATCAAAATCAAGGTAGGAAGTTGGACGCATGTGCAGAAGCTAGACTACGAACAGTTGCCCTTCAAATGCCGGAAATGCCAGGTATATGGGCACTTCGTCGGAAACTGCCTAACTGTTAATGAAGCTATTCAAGGGAAGGAGGTCGGCTGGAAACAAGTTAAACGATCCAAAATGCCTTGCAAGACCCAAAACCCGAGAGGAACTAGTGGCAAAGGCCCTCAGCAGGACCCAGCTCAGCAGATTCTAGCAGACCCAGCCCAAGATGACCTCAGAGAACAGGTTCCATCCTCTCAGTTCCCAACCAGAGGATTCCCATGAAGTTCCAGTCCAAAAGCCAATGTCCCCAGACAAAGGTTCCCTACCCCCCTTCTTTAAAGACACAGGGGTTGCAGAAAGCTCAAAAGGAACCCCCGTTGAAGTCGAGGAGGAGGATCAAGAATCAGAAGATTCGGAGGAGGAAGGAGAAATAGGAGAATCCCAATCCTTTGTAAGGAGATCTACAATAGGGCGCAAAACGGATCGGGAGAAAAGAGAGCACGAAACGTACAAGGACAAACTACAAGGCAGTCAACCAACTTTGGAGAAGCTGCTAGCAAAAAAGCCGAAGATGGCAAGAAATCTGCATCAAGGCTCCAAGGGAGCCCAGCCGAGCAAAGGTAAATAATGAAGATAATCTCATGGAACTGTAGGGGTATGGGTAGAAAAACCAAAGAAGAGGCTATAAGAAATCTAATAAGAATAGAGGCTCCTGATATACTCCTTCTCCAGGAGACTAAGATGGAGGAATCAGATTTCCTTCAGGTAAGTAAAAAACTTTGGAAAAAGAGTAATGCAACAGCTGTCTCAGCCCGAGGAGCCTCCGGAGGGTTGGGTACACTGTGGAATGATAGCAGGTTTTCACTGGTGTCTAAGGCATCAAATATTCATTGGGCGATGTTAAAGATGCAGCATCTAACCACAAAAGAAATCTTTTGTCTTTTCAACGTTTATGTACCGGTCAATGCAGGAGAAAAGAGGATCTGTTGGGACTCATTAAGGCAGCAAGCAGATCTGGGCAATCTGGAAAATTTCATCATAGCAGGAGACCTGAACATCACGCTGCACTCTTCTGAAAAGCGAGTGATCCGGATTTAAACAGGAACGCAACAAATTACAGAGATAACCATATACATAAAGATGCAGCAGAAATAATACTTCATTTCATTAATGGAAAATACTGAAATATGCTTACAAACAGAAATGGAAATAAACTAGCTAGGGCGATGGTAGCTTATCTCTGAGAAGAGATGTGATGGCTACATGCCTCTGAACTGTGTTACAATGAGGCTCGAAGGCCTATTTATTGTTGAGAAACAATGGAAAACCCTTAACATTCCAAAACCTAACCCTAGGAGATGAAACGCCAAACTGTGGGCCCCGTTTGGGTAAATTGGTACATCAACTTCCCAGGGTCGTAACTTTGGCATACGATCTCCGTTTGACGCGTACAATAGCTCGTTAGAAATATCTATCCGAGCACTACCACTTTGGGAAGGGCAACATGGGTCCATGGACCCATGTTGCCCCCAGATTTCCCAAAAAACGTCGTTTAGGGCCTCAAAACGGCTCCAGAAGTTCAGGACCCGAAAAACTGCTAAAAATAGTAAGTTGTGCTACAATTAAGGAAACTGAAAATGCTGAGAAAGACAATGGTGGGGGTCCAGGTGGACTTGGCAGGTGGCCACCAATATCCACCTGGATCATTCCTCCCCCCTTAGGAAGCTATGGTCCCCATTGCGTTGAGCTCCTCCATGAGATGAGGAAACTTCTGCTGAACTTGTTCCCTGGTGAGCCACTTGCCCTGCTGAAGGAGTTGGCCCGCTTTGACAACTCGATACAGTTGGATATTCTGTTGGCGAGTGTTCTTGATCTGTGTGTCCATGATCCGATCAGTTGCAGCTTGTTCCATGCAATCTGGATTTAATTCTGTGGGTTTGAGCTGTTCGCAATGTCGGATGTGTCTAGCAATGGTGGAAAGTATGGCCGAAGGCGGTCCACATTAAATACTGGGTGCAGGCCAAGGAATGGGGGAATGCTGAGCTCAAATGCATTGTCTCCCATAGCCTTAGTAATGGTGTAAGGACCATATCGGAGTGGTCTCAATTTTCGATAGGCTCCAGTAAGGCGTTCCTTTTGCAAATGCAACCAGACTTTGTCGCCCACCTGAAACTTGTGTGGCACCCGATGTTGATCATGTCGCTGCTTGTACTTGGCATTTGATTTCTCAAGAATGTCATGGACCTGCTGGCGAATATGTTGGATGCACTCAATGAAGCTGGTGGCCTTATCTGTTTCGGACTGGACATGAGCTGAATTCATGTGAGTAGCTGCAAGTGGCATGGCCACATCAATGGGGCATAGTGGCTGGAATCCCAAACCCACCTGAAAAGGGCTATGGCCAGTGGAGCTGTGAAGAGCTCGGTTGTAGCTGTGCTGAACGTAGGGGAGGCTCTCGTCCCATGTGCGTGGATGCTTTGAGTTATACATGCGCAGAATGTGCACAATCATCCTATTGACAACCTCTGTCTGGCCATCAGTTTGAGGATGGAAGGCTGTGGACTTCGTGAGTTTGGTGTCCAGCATTGACCAGAGACTGGACCAAAAGGTGCTGAGAAACCGACTGTCCCGATCTGAGATGATAGACTGTGGGATCCCAAAGTGCACCCACACTCGTTCAAAGAAGAGTTTATCAGTGGCTTCTGCTGTGATATTCTTCTTGCAGGCCATCATAATGGCCATCTTTGAGAACCTGTCGACGACCACAAAAACACAGTCATTTCCATGCTTAGTGGAAGGAAGGCCTGACATGTAATCCATGGAGATGGATTCCCAAGGTCGACTAGGGGTAGGCAACGGGGTATAGAGGCCTTGCTTCTTAATGGTCGGTTTGGCAATGGCACAGGCAGTACATGATCGGATGTACTTCCCAACATCCTGTCGAAGATTCGGCCAATAGAAATAGTTTTGCAGTACTGCCACTGTTTTCTCGACCCCGAAATGCCCAACAGCCCGACTGTAGTGTGCTTCCCAAATCATCTTGGCACGCTCGCTTGAAGGAACACAGAGGTGACCGAGGTGGCATAATAGGGCATCCTGGAGGTGAAAATCTGCAACCTGCCGACCCTCCAAGAGTGTCTGGTATGTGTGGCCGAATTCTGGGTCGCTTTTGTAGAGAAGTGGCCAATCAGAAGTCTCGTGCCCGCAAGAGTTGAGCACGGTGGTTAGCGCCATGATCGGTGGTCGACTGAGGCAATCTGCAACATTATTGGTGCTGCCCTTTTTATACTTGATATTCAAGTGAAACTGTTGCAGGTATGTAGACCACTTCTGATGGCGATCATTCTGCAATTTCCCTTGGGTCTGTATGAACTGCAGAGGTCGGTGGTCTGTGTGGATGACCGTTTCCTTCCCCAAAATGTAATGCTTCCATTGTCGGCAGGCCTGTACAATGGAATACATCTCTTTATCATAAGTGGGGTACTTCCGGACTGTGTCTGAAAGTGTTTCACTGTGATATGCCACTGGATGTCCATTTGAGTAAGGACTGCCCCAATAGCATAGTCAGAGGCATCTGTCTCGACCTCAAATGGTTGTTGTAAATCTGGTAATGCGAGCACTGGTGCTGTGCAGAGGCGATCCTTCAACTCCCTGAATGCCTTCTGTTGAGATTCAGACCAAAAGAATTTTGCTTTCGCCCCGCCCTTGGTGACTTGACTCAAGGGCCAAGAAATATGAGAAAATCCCAACACAAACCTGCGGTAGAAGTTGGCAAGACCTAGAAAGCTGCGGAGCTCTGTTAGAGTGGTTGGAGAGGGCCAATCCCGAATGACTTGGACCTTGGCTGGATCGACATGCACCCCCTGTTCATCAATGATGTATCCCAGATACTGAACCTCGGTCATGCCAAAAGTGCATTTCTCCAAATTGGCGCATAGCTTGTGTTGCCGTAGCGTTTGGAGAACCTGTCGGATGTGGTGGAGGTGCTCTTCCCAACTCTGGCTGAAGATCAGAATGTCATCCAAGTATACTACTACGAAGGAGTTGGTGAATGGCCGCAAGATGTCATCCATTAGCCTCATAAAGGTTGCAGGAGCATTCGTCAATCCGAAAGGCATGACCAACCATTCGAAGAGGCCCTCCTTCGATTTGAAGGCAGTCTTCCACACATCTGCGGGTTCAATTGGTACCTGGTGATATCCTGACTTCAGATCGATCTTGCTGAAATATTTCGCCCCCTTTAGTTGGTCTAGGAGGTCATCAATCCGCGGGATCGGGTACCTATTACGAACAGTGATCTTGTTCAGCGCCCGATAGTCAATACAGAGTCTCCACGTCCCATCCTTCTTCTGTACCAACACTATCGGGCTCCCACAGGGCGAAGAACTCGGACGGATGTGACCTTTCTGCAGGAGCTCCTGAATCTGCCTCTTGATTTCATTGTTCTCCAGAATGGAGCGCCGATAAATTGGTCCGTTGGGTAGCGGCGCACCTGGGGTCAGATCGATGGAGTGCTTGACTTGACAGTGCAGAGGAACCCCTGCCGGGGAGGTGAAGATGTCTTCGTACTCCTCCACAATCTTGTCCATCTGTAGCTGCCGTGCAGAGGGACCCCGTTTGGAGGCCGCGGCCACTGTCTTCTTCTTCCCTTGAGGGCGTATCATCAGGAAAACAAA
This sequence comes from Pinus tabuliformis, assembly GCA_031772625.1. Taxonomy (NCBI): domain Eukaryota; kingdom Viridiplantae; phylum Streptophyta; class Pinopsida; order Pinales; family Pinaceae; genus Pinus; species Pinus tabuliformis. The sequence continues at coordinate 235,346,954 of CM062814.1, read as the reverse complement.
TTTCCTGGTTTTGGAAATGATCTTACTGCATTGTTTTGCAGTAATCAAAGAGATGGCGGCAGGTGGTGCTACCTCTGGTATCCTGAACAACTTATTTCCCAATGTAATAATAACAGCACGGGGCCTTGATTCATACACAGCATGTCGCTTCCACAAGTATGGTTGTCCTAGTAATACATCACAAACTTCAAGGGGAGCAATGTCACACAATACCTCATCCGTGAAGGGATTGATGTTGTATGGAAGGCGACACTGCTGGCTCACGCGAAGATCTCGCCCTTGGTGAAGCCACCCAATGGTGTATGGTTGTGGATGTGCTGTGGTCGATAAGCCCAACCGCTTCACGACCTCTGCCGAAATGAGGTTCTTTTGACTCCCGCTATCAACAATGAACTGTATCGGGGAGCCCTTTACCCACATCTGGGAGTGGAAGAGACGCACCTCCTCCTCTGGATCTTCGGGTTCATTTTTCTGGATCTTTGCGGTAGCAACAGTGGCGCTGGGATCCGCATCAATGATCTGCTTCCCTTTTTCATACCCCTTATCGGGTTCTGACTCAGAGTCGGAACATGCATCTGATTCTGAAACCTTTAGCTCAACCACCAGTGACTGCTTGGCCCGACACTCACTTGTGTTGTGAGTGGAGCTCTTATGGAACTCGCACCATTTTCCAGTGTCCTTTCTCGGCTTCGCGGCGTTGCTCTTTGCTTGCAGCTTCGGCTGGTTGTCTTGGGTTGTCCCGCCTTGGCTTTGTCCTTTGTTCTGTGGTTTAGGGGCACCTTTCCCCTGCTTTGGATTCGCAGATCCAAAGTCTCGCTTCTTTTGTTTAAACTTCTGCTCGACCTTGACGGCATACCGGTATGCTGCGCCGAGCGAGGGGATGTTTAGGAACTGTATTTCTTCCTGGATGTACTTGTGCAGGCAGCCACGATATTTGAGTATCAAATGTTGCTCTGAATCCTTGATACCCAACTTTGTGCGAAGGGTATGGAAAAGATTGGTGAACTCCGGCACGTCTTGGTCCCTTCCCTGCCGCAGCGTGGTCCACTTTATGTATTCATCCTCATAGCTTCCGACAGGGTAGTACTGCTCCTTGATGGCATCCCGGAACGAATCCCAGGTGGGTGCGGCTGAAAATAGTGAGCCAGTACTTTCATCCTTCTGCTCGCAGTAGGTTTCCCACCAGTCCTTGACGTGGGGGGCTGCTTTGAGAAGAGCAAAAACAATCTTTTCCCGACTCGAAAATTCATGAACAGAAAAATAACCCTCTAGCAGATTTAACCATTTATCTACGGCATCGGCGTCTATCTGACCCTCGAATATGGGGATTTCAAAATTAACTGGTACCTTAAAGGGTGTGGCGTTTCCATAGGAGCTGCTGGAAGCCGATGCGCCGCTTCTGGGTAGCCGCTGAAGGATCTGCGCAAAGCTGTCCATCATCGCGTTCCGTTGTCGCTCGAGCGCTTCTTCGAGCAAGATTTTGATGGGATCTCCTGCCCCCTCGTCTTTCTTCTCGTCCGCCATGGGAGGCCGTCGGGATTTGCGAGGCTAGTCTTGCAAAGGTTCAACCAGTTCAAGCCCTAACTCCTTATATCCCGACCTTGTTGGGGACATGCAAAGAAAAACAGAGAAAAAGCAGACCGCTCTGATACCACTGATCCGGATTTAAACAGGAACGCAACAAATTACAGAGATAACCATATACATAAAGATGCAGCGGAAATAATACTTCATTTCATTAATGGAAAATACTGAAATATGCTTACAAACAGAAATGGAAATAAACTAGCTAGGGCGATGGTAGCTTATCTCTGAGAAGAGATGTGATGGCTACATGCCTCTAAACTGTGTTACAATGAGGCTCGAAGGCCTATTTATTGTTGAGAAACAATGGAAAACCCTTAACATTCCAAAACCTAACCCTAGGAGATGAAACGCCAAACTGTGGGCCCCGTTTGGGTAAATTGGTACATCGACTTCCCAGGGTCATAACTTTGGCATACGATCTCCGTTTGACGCGTACAATAGCTCGTTAGAAAGATCTATCCGAGCACTACCACTTTGGGAAGGGCAACATCGGTCCATGGACCCATGTTGCCCCCAGATTTCCCAAAAAACGTCGTTTAGGGCCTCAAAACGGCTCCAGAAGTTCAGGACCCGAAAAACTGCTAAAAATAGTAAGTTGTGCTACAATTAAGGAAACTGAAAATGTTGAGAAAGACAATGGTGGGGGTCCAGGTGGACTTGGCAGGTGGCCACCAATATCCACCTGGATCAGCGAGGAGGCTGCATTGTGCGAGATCCGACAAGGGAATGGGTAGAGGATCTCCTTCAAGACTGGGATCTGTTAGATATCAAGCCTGTCTCAGGTAAGTTTACATGGTCCAATAAAAGAATAGGTCCTGGCAGCAAGGCTAGATAGATTCTTTGTGCATAGCTCCTTTCTTTTGCTTGGTCTAGACGCTAGCATGCATATTCTTTCTTGCAGCACCTCTGATCATAAGCCTATTAAGCTAAATCTTCGAGCTCATACTGACCTTGGCCCCATACCCTTCAAGTTTAGTCCTTTGTGGATCAAGGATCCCAACTTCATGTAGATTGTCAAAGAATGCTGGTCCCAGCCAGTCAGCGGATCTCCATTCTACATATGGGAAGAAAAACTCAGAAGATTGAAATCTGTTCTAAAGTGCTGGGCCAAATCTCTTACGAATCCAGCAGCTGAAAGAAAAAATATTCAAATTCAGCTTGAGGCTCATCACCTGCTCACGGAAGAGGCATATATGTCTAGAGAAATCCTAGATAAAGAGGTACACCTCCAGCAGCACTATCACAAAGCATGCCTGGCCGAAGAGGAAACGTGGAGGATCAAATCGCGTTGCCTCTGGCTTAAGGCAGGAGATAGAAATACCTCATTTTTTCACAAACAAGCTAAAGCTAGAAAAGGTTTCAATTCCATAACTGAAATTAAAGAAAACTTTACCTTACACAAAGACTTTGCAAGTATTAAGCAAGCAGCCCATCTTCATTTCAAACGCCTATATAGTGAAGAGGAGAATACACATCAGAACTTTTATTTGCTGGATGGGATTCCCACATCAATATCTGCTGAGATGAACCATCATCTAGAAAACAAAGTCACAATGGAAGAAGTTAAAAGCGCCCTCTATGCTATGGACCCAGATAAATCCCCAGGTCCTGATGGCTTTTCCACCAGATTTGTCCAATCTTGCTGGCACATAGTGGAAAATATCTCTATAAAATGGTTCAAAAATCCCAAGCCTGTCAGAAATTAGGAGGAAGTACAAACTCCTCTTTCCTGGCCCTCATTCCCAAGGAAAAGGGTGCCAATTCTTTTAATAGATTTCGCCCCATCTCCCTTTGTAACATTGGATACAAGCTTATCACAAAAATTATTGCTAACAGGCTGAAGCATATTCTCCCTAAAATCATTCCAGAGAACCAAGGAGGCTTTATCCAGGGAAGACATTTGGTGGACAACTTCACTCTAGTTCAAGAGGCAATACTGTCAAGTCAGCAGCGCAAAGAACAAGGTATGGCTATCAAATTGGATTTAGCAAATGCCTTTGATCGAGTTAAACATAGTTTTCTTTTGAATGTTTTGAAAAAATTTGGTTTTGGGGTGAGTTTTATCAATTGGATCCGGGCTTGCATCTCGGAACCATGGATCGCTCCTTTAGTCAACGGTAGATCTGTTGGATTCTTTAAAGCTACAAGAGGACTAAGGCAGGGCTGCCCCATGTCTCCTCTTCTGTTTGTTATTCAAGCCTCAGTTCTCAGCTTCTATCTAAACAAAAAAATGCAAGATCAGGAGATTTCAGGGATCTCCATAGCGAGGGGGGTCCAAAACATAAACCACGCCCTATTTGCAGATGATACACTGCTTCTGGGGGCAACTTCGATTCATTCAGCCAGAAGATTCGAAGATGCACTTGATGAGTATTGTATGGAGTCCAGAAGCAGCCTCAACAAGGGTAAGTGCCATACTTACTGCTAGAACACTTCATCCTCTCTACTCAATTCCATCACTAGATGCTTAGGTTTTGTTGCCTCCTCAGAATGGACCTCGTTCAAGTATCTGGGACTACCTATTTTTCTCAAGCGTGCCTATAGCAGGGATTGGTCTCCTCAGGTAGAAAAATTTAAAAACAAACTCCTGGCTTGGGGTTTTAATTGGCTAAATATGGCGGGCAAGACAGTTCTCATTAAAGTCGTACTTAGCAGCCTCCCACTGTATCAGTTCTCAGTGCTTCTAGCTTCTATTGGTATACTCCAGAAAATGGAACAACATATCATGAACTTCTTTTGGAAAGGGGGTAAGCACAACGAGAGGAGATTTTCACTAGTAAAATGGGAAACTATCCTCATGCCCCAGATGGAGGGAGGGCTCAATTTTAAGAAGCTCCCACTGCATAACATAGCTATGGGAGCCAAGCTCCTCTAGGGAATAATAGCACCCAAGCCAAGCTGGGCCCAGACAGCATTGTGGAGAAAGTACTTTAAAGGCACGAGGTTGAGATTTTTGGATGGGCCATTACCTCAAGGAGCCTCGCCTTTTGTCAACCTCTGCTCCAAAGCTGCCCAGATGATTCGGTCTAAAGCCTACTGGGTTGCCGGAAATGGGAAAAAAATAAATATATGGAACGACCGCATCATGGACCGCGATCCAATTGGAGATTGCTCAAACATGAAAGCGCTGAAAGACTGGTTGACTGCCTCAGGAAAAAATAAACTGTGGGATATATCCTTATGGAACGGGTCGCATTGGGCGGGCTGGAATCTGTCAGATCTGCCTTCAGACCTTCACCAAGAATCCATCCACCTCCGCGAGCTTCTGAACGGGATTGCTCCCTCGCACATTCGAAAAAATGACAGGCGAGGCTGGGGCGCTCTGTCGGCTGGCTATTCAGTTGCCCAGGGATATGCGCACCTTGCATCAATACCAAATGTGCCTCCTGATCCGGCCCCGTGGAAGGTTGTCTGGGGTATCCCCTCGTTGCCCAAGATCGACATTTTCTGTTGGCTCCTATGCCACAGAAAAATTCTAACCGAGGACAATCTCCAGAGGCATGGATTCCAAGGCCCGTCCAGGTGCTCCTTGTGCAAAGAATCTGCGGAATGTGCCACGCACCTCGTCCTCAACTGCAACTTCTCTTCACAGGTCTGGAGAGAACTGATGGACTATTGGAATCCTAGATTTCAGCTCCCTGCCTCTATAACAGATCTGTTCGCCAACTGGAAATCCAGCTACCCTAGTCCCTTCTAAAAAATAAAGTGATCAAAGCGGCCTGGTCAGCATTGCTCAAAATTTGTTGCTGGCAGATTTGGTTAGAGCGCAACAACAGAATCTTCAGAAGCATTCAGCACAATCCCAAGATGGTTGCAGCCAAGGTAAAGGTCCAATTAAAAGAATGTCTGGGAGATCAAAAAGACGACTCGAACCTTAATCAGCTAGATATTGATTGGGGGACCTCCTTGAACCTGCAATTTCACCAAACTGTCAGAAGCATGGTCCCTCTTGAGGAATGGCAAATAAGGGGAAAAAATAGCGAAGACTTTCAAAACTGGCTCCCCAAGCAAAAGGTGCACTCCCTCTTCTTTGACGGAGCAGCAAAAGGAAATCCTGGCAACGCTGGAGCAGGAGGAGTTATTAAAAACATTGATGGTACATCGATCCTTCAGTTTGCCTGGGGTCTGGGAATCAATTCCAGCATCCAAGCTGAAGCATTAGCCCTTTACCAAGGTCTCAAGTGGCTCTTGAAGCTGGAAATCAAGGAAGCTAATATTTTTGGGGACTCCGAAGTAATCATAAAACTCATGGTGACCAATTCTATGCCCCGGGACTTAAAATTAGCAAGGCTGATCCAAAGAATCAGAAGCGTGGCGAAGCTGTTCCAAAATCTGAAATATTTTCATGTGCTGAGAGACAACAACAAAGAAGCTGATCTTGAAGCCAATAAAGCTGTGAATCTCTCTGCCGGGGCAATGAAAAGAGACAGGGATGAAACTTGGGACCCAATTCCTTAAACCATTTCAGCTGTGATGTTTTTCTGTTTGATTCTAAAGCAGTTTGTTTGTATATTCAAGCTCGGGCAAATCTCATAAATAAGCTCAATTGCTGATCCAAAAGGAGTTGGAAGGGGAATACATGCCTCAAAATATCTCAGAAGGTCGACTCCATTTGGATCGGACCCACCCCTATTGTAATCAGAAATCTGGTATTCAGACCGTTGCATTAATATAACCCATAACCGTTCTTGTGAAAAAAAAAATAAGTTCTTTGATGGGTTTGATTCCAGTTGCACCCCATATGCAGCCTTATATTGATGATAGATCTAATTACTCAGAGGAGAGCTATTACCGAATATTAGGCAAATTCTTATTATGGCAATGGACACAATGATATAGAACTATTATTTGTTTCTAGAACTCCTTGATCCATGTGAGACCCCTTATTTGCCAATGTGTCTTCTTTTGATTTAAGTGCCTAAGCACGTGAAATAGTTCTATATGTTCAAAATGATTTAGTTGGATTGAAATTCTTTGCAGGATCAGGATGTTGATTTTGTTATAACTTTCAATTTCCAAGACTCACCGGATTACAAGCATGGAGTCTCAAAAGACCATAATTTTGGTGATATTCCTAACAATTTTTAGGTCGAGACCTTTCCAAAGTGCAAGGTATTCTACATGATTATTAATGGTAACCCATAATCCCCGAGTATACTGTGATTCTATTTTCCATTAGAACAGAGAATAACTCCTCCCGCTCCCACTCCCACTCCTGCAACCCCTAATATATTCAATATATTTTATAAATATAAATTTATTATATTTTTCCAAACTTACATTTATTCCGAAAGTAAGATTTGTTTTTCACCTATATTTTTAATTTTATATTTAAAAAACATTATATACTTTAGATTGCATTTACATCATGTTATAAAACTAACATGCCCTTAGAAAATATTGTGGCCACAAGAGGCTTTCCAAGGAGTTGAATTATTGACTTAAAGTCTTTTAGCATTCAAGGTAAACTCCAAGTGAACTCTCCACACTAACTCTTTTTGTTAATAAAAATAAATAAAAATAAAAAGTGAACAAAATTAATAAGGTCATTGACAATCTTCTTGTTCCTTTTTGGTAACATTTTCTTATTCATATATCACATTATCCTTTTCGAGTTAAAAAAAAATGATAATGCTTATTCTTTTTTGGTAAAACTTTCTCATTCATATATCACATATTCCTTTTTCATGTTAAAAAACGATAATGCTTACCAATTACATTAAGAAGGATTAGTAAATGTAATTGTTAATCAATGTTACGACTTGGAATTATTCGTGTTAACATTAACACCATGACCATATAATCACCTCAAAAGTTTGTGGTTTCATTACAAACATGGTAGATCAAAGTTTCATCATTATATATCTTTACACTATAATCCATAAACTATATATATATATTAAAATTAATTAATTAATATGAATAATTTATTTAGATATGGTGATTAATTTTTTTTATTAAGTCTATATCAAATATTAATTATAATTAATTAGATAGTGTAAGTCTCGAAGTTTAGTTTAATTAGTTGAGTTTTCATCACTAAAGCAATTTTATGATTGAGAGGTCACGGGTTCAATTCGCTTAACACTTTTGGGGTTAGGCTCCGTAATTGGGTCGACAAAAGTTGATCCCTTTGGGTGGATTTGTCTTGTACTAATATTTTGTGGATATAACAATCACTGATCTCCGAGGTCAGTGAACCATAAAGAAAAAAAATAAAAATAAAAAATTAAATAAAAAATAATAATAATAATAATTAATTAGATATTGCAATTTAATATAAAAGAGAAATGTTGGGGGAGGCAAGAGAGGGAGGGGTGTTGTACAACCCCGACGGAAAAATAGAGAGAAGGTATGCTTGGGGATTGGGCAATGCTTCGAATAATCAAGTTGAGGCTTTAGCCCTATGGCAAGGGTTAAAGATTGTTATCTCAAATGTTCTATGTCAAATAAGTATAATTCAGATTCAATGATTATTATTCAAAGGTGCATCAAGCTCAAGCAACAAAAGAAGGCATATCTATCCCCCACTCTTCAGTGAATAGGGATGCTTCTCAATAAACTTGAAGATTATGATTTTTACCATGTCAAAAGGGAGAACAACCGATCGATAAATGACCAGGCCAACAAGGGAGTTACTCTAAAACAAGGGACAATGGTCTATACCAACCACAAACTCTAATATGTCTCGTTCCATGAATGAAAAAATACAAAGCATGACCAAAGACAAGGAATTGAATAAACAAAAATTTAATGTTGGCATTCCACTACCTCCTCTATATCAAATCAATACATGGAAAGTCCCTCTCGGGAGGTGAGGTAAGCAGTTGGGACATCACATATCTAGATGGAGGAAGAATGAATTAGCACCATGATGTCGAACAAGTGGAAGGGGGAGGAAATGCTATTAATTATTAACTCCAATGAATGGAGAAGTAGTACATCATACAAGTTGCAACATTCATTTTCAAGTCGAATTGTGAACAAAACGATTGTACTAGGGATGGAAGCTCGCGCTAAGATTGATCAGAGACAGGGGAATCCCATTCAATGTGATAGGATGTTCACCGCAATTAACAAGCAGCAACTTAGCAATATAAGGAGTTGGATGAAACAATTAAATTTAAAGGTCATTCGTATACAGGGAGAGGTTTATCTCAAAATGGCATCCTCCATAATTAATGGAAGCAATGATCTTATGAAGGAACAGGGGGCTCTGACCAAGGAGGACATTGTGACGATGGTAGTGAAAATGGGGGAATAAATCACTCAAGAAGTCCATGACCAATTCACAGTCGTGATGAACCAACTCAATGGAATAGGGAAGGATTTGGAGCTTCTGCAGAAGTTTGTGGACCATTTGAATACCAAAATGATAAACTTGAACTTCAAAGTCGACAACATGGAAGTCAAGGGGGAAGTGACAACAGTTGGTGTGTTGAAGGAAGTCTGTGGGCTCGAAGAAATGTCACCATCCAATGCTCAGGGTAGCGAGGAAGAGGAAAAGGAACACAACGGGGTGGAAAATCATACTTTTGTTGGAACTGGTGAACCAATAGTCCAAGAGGACAACCCTTTGGAGGAGTTGGCAGACGACAGGTAGTTGTTTTTAAATAGTTATGTTATGTTTTGTTGTTTTTTCAAACTTTGTGGAGTTTTTTTTTAGAAAATATAGTCTAAATGTAGTAAGAAGAATAGTAGTGACTAGACATGGTAGCTATAAGTACTCTTTTGAACAAATTTGGGAAAGGCTTGAAATAGAGCAATATGTGAATGTAAAGGACTTGACTTGTTTCCAGTTTTGATATATATAAAAAGCTACCAGTTCCTTATATATATATATATATAGATAGATAGATATATATATCAAAGACTAAATGTTAGCTAATGACCATTTAAGCTTTTCAAAGATAATCAAGGTATTGTTAAACTTAAACTTTTACCAAAATTGTTTAGAAGGTATTATTTAATTTGATAACTATTTATAATGCAAAATGATGTAACAATTTATTCATGTATGTTAAAGGCTGTACTAATTTTTTCATAGCTGGAAAACCTATCATAACTTAGTTAGTAATGGAGAGAACCATCACTCACTGTTATTTGCTAATGCAAGTTTATTCATCACTGTTATTTAAGGAAAACCACACCACTTAGAATTACCTATTAGTAATTTGTAAGGGGCAGACTTTCACTCCTACTTAAATACCTCTATATCTTAAATTGTTAACGTGTTCTTTTATCTTAAAAAAAGATAAACTCTTAACTAAATAAAAAAATGTATTTTAAAATCAAAAATTACACTATATAATTACATATGTTATACTATTTATTTTATTGATGTTTAAATATATAACAAATTTATTATATGTGTGATTATATTTATTTTCGCGATGTTTAAGTACATGTCTTTTTCTAAACAAAATGTACTTGGTTTCATTGTTGAAAAAAGGAACTTAGCTTTTTATGAGTGATGTAATTCTATATAAAGGAAGCTATATAAAGGAAGAGTATGAGAATGTTGGTTGAGATTTGAATTTAGTCATTATAATTAATTATTAGTTTTTCGAATAATAAATATTTTATGTGATAAATCAAATAAATATTATTGTATATGGTATTATTATTTTTTTCGGAAAAAAATAAATATAAAATAATGTAAAATATGTTATTTATATAAATATTAATTATTATTAAAATTTAATTAAAATATATTTATTGTTAGATTTTAGTTTTTTGTAATTTATAATTTAGTAAGCATGTTTTTTGGATTAATCACATCAATATTATTTGGTTGAAGAAAAAAGAAAAGTCTTGAACCAATTAACATGGTTCATCCTCAAGACAAAGGTGAAAAAATACATAGTCGTTGGGAAATTAATTTTATATATATATAATTTTAAATTCCAATAAAAAAAACTAGCTGTTATAAAATTAACCGTTAATTATAAATATTTAATTATTTATTAATAATATTAAAATGATTAAATATATATTACTTATTATAATAACCAAATAAGATATTAAATTATTAGTCCCTGCCGGGGACTATAAGCGATCGATAGATCGCTAACTTTGGGTTGACCGCGGCGATTTTTGCAAATATTTCGCATTTTTCCTAAGTTGAACTAAGGTTTACGGGGCGGAAGGGATTGGGGGTCTTATTACGCGCTTCGCATGGATCGAGGCAAATGGCACGTGGCACGCGTGAGGGGCACGTGGTTGCATGTGCTCTAGTGGTCTGATCGGCGGCCAGGTGTCCGTCCTCGAGATTGGGGAATGTTCGGCCTGTGTTTTACTGTCTTCGCGGCATTTGGGTTGGTATTGTTACTTGCTTGTTTGGCTGTGCAGTCTGTGTGATGTTTGGTCTGCGGTAGAGTTCCTGCCTGCCCGGGTATTGTTACTTGCAGTCTGTGCGATTTTTCGTCTGCGGTGGAGTTCGTGCCTGCTGGGTGTGCCTTTGGTAAGTTCGGCTACTGTGTGGCCTGCATGCAAGAGTCGATGGTTAATTGAGCATTATAAGTTAATGGCATTCTGGTTGAATACTGAGGGTTTGTGTTCTGGTTAAATACTGAGGGTTTCTCTTACCTGCATGCAAGAGTCCATGGTTATTTGAGCATTATAAGTTAATGGCATTCTGGTTGAATACTAAGGGTTTGTCTTAGTTGTGGTCAGCATGCGCTGTGGTCATCTCATCGGCGGCCAGCTGTTCCTCCTCGAGATGCTGGAAAGTTCGGCTTGGGTTTTACTGTCTTCACGGCCTTTGGGTTTTACTGTCTTCGCGGCCTTTGGGTTGGTATTGTTACTTGCTTGTTTAGCTCTGCAGTCTGTGCAATTTTTCGTCTGCGATGGAGTTGCTGCCTGCTTGGGTATTGTTACTTGCTTGTTTAGCTCTGCAGTCTGTGCGATTTTTCGGCTGCGGTGGGGTTCCTGTCTGCTCGGTGTGACTGGTAAGTTCGGCTACTGTATGGCATTCTGGTTAAATACTGAGGGTTTCTGTTACCTGCATGCAAGAGTCGATTGCTATTTGGGTTTTACCCTGTTCGCAGCCTTTGGGTTATTATGATTACTTGGTTGTTTAGCTGTGCGGTCTGTGCTATTTTTCCTTTCTATTTGTTCTATTGTCTGCGGTGAAAACACAATGCGGTTGCTGCCTACTGTGTTACCTGCATGCAAGAGTCCATGGTTATTTGAGCATTATAAGTTAATGGCATTCTGGTTGAATACTGGGGGTTTGTCTTAGCTGCATGGGTTTTATGCAAATTTGGGTAAATGTCTGCGGGAAGCCATGATTCTTAGTTGTATTGTTTAGAGGTTAAGTTCGGCTACTGCATTATAAGTTAATGGCATTTGGATTATTATTGTGAATACTGAGGGTTTGTCTTCTGGTTGAATACTGAGGTTTTCTCTTACGTGCATGCAAGAGTCCATGGTTATTTGAGCATTATAAGTTAATGGCATTCTGGTTGAATACTAAGGGTTTGTCTTAGTTGTGGTCGGCATGCGCTGTGGTGGTCTCATCGGCAGCCAGCTGTTGCTCCTCGAGATGCTGGAAAGTTCGGCTTAGGTTTTAGTGTCTTCGCAACCTTTGGGTTTTACTGTCTTCGCGGCCTTTGGATTGGTATTGTTAGTTGCTTGTTTAGCTCTGCAGTCTGTGCGATTTTTCGTCTGCGGTGGGGTTCTTGGCTGCTCGAGTATTGTTCCTTGCTTGTTTAGCTGTGCAGTCTGTGCGATTTTTCGTCTGCGGTGGGGTTCCTGCCTGTTGGGTGTGGCTTTGGTAAGTTCGGCTACTGTATGGCATTCTGGTTAAATACTGAGGATTTCTGTTACGTGCATGCAAGAGTTCATGGTTATTTTGGTTTTACCCTGTTCGCGGCCTTTGGGTTGTTATTGTTACTTGGTTCTTTAGCTCTGCGGTCTGTGCGATTCTTCCTTTCTATTTGTTGTATTGTCTGCGGTGAAAACACAATGCGGTTCCTGCCTGTTCTGAGGGTTGCTGTTACCTGCATGCAAGAGTCCATGGTTATTTGAGCATTATAAGTTAATGGCATTCTGGTTGAATACTGAGGACTTGTCTTAGGTGCATGGGTTTTATGGAAATTTCGGTAAATGTCTGCGTGAAGCTATGATTCTTAGTTGTATTGTTTAGAGGTTAAGTTCGGCTACTGCATTATAAGTTAATGGCATTTGGATTATTATTGTTACTTGGTTGTTTAGCTCTACGGTCTCTGCGATTTTTCCTTTGTATTTGTTGTATTGTCTGCGGTGAAAACACAATGCGGTTCCTACCTGCTCGGTTAACTCTATCGCAAACGTTTGGCTGCGGTTCTGTTGTTCCAGGTGCGGGTTGTATCCCTCGACTGTGTGCTATCGCTTTGGTAAGTTCGGCCACTGCATTATAAGTTAATGGCATTCTGGTTAAATACTGAGGGTTTTTGTTACTTGCATGCAAGATTCCATGGTTATTTGAGCATTATAAGTTAATGGCATTCTGGTTGAATACTGAGGGTTTGTCTTAGTTGCATGGGTTTTATGGAAATTTGGGTAAATGTCTGCGTGAAACTGTGATTCTTGGTCGTATTGTTTAGAGGTTAAGTTCGGCTACTGCATTATAAGTTAATGGCATTCTGGTTAAATACTGAGGGTTTCTGTTAGCTGCATGCAACAGTCCATGGTTATTTGAGCATTATAAATTAATGGCATTCTGGTTGAATACTGAGGATTTTGTGTGCAGACTTCGTTAACCAATTTCATCATTTGCACATTTTCTCATGGTACTGGCATAGGCTGGCTTGTGCCTCAGCTTCGTTGCAGGTACGGTGTTATTCTACTAATTGCTTTTTGTCAATAAGTTAAACCTTAGATTAAAATGTCATGTTAGCTAGTTATAACCAGATTGGTTCTGATATGATGTTCAACTACCTTGTTCTCCTCAGAGAGAAAAAATTATTTTATTATGAAAACAAAATTACATTTATTATATATGTTTCTGCATTTCACAGATATCCTTAAGCATAGGAAGTGATAAAAGTATTGCTAGGAACATATCTTGTTTCATAAACAGTTTCCAAAAATGTCAATATGGCAGCCCTATCATAGTCATTCTAACATATATCGGAGCTTTGAAGCGAGTTTTATCTCATAAGAAATTAGCTGCTAGATATGTCCATAAACAGTCCCATGAAAAAATATAGATATAGAGATATGCTTAAGCATAGGAAGTGATAAAAGTATGGCTGAGAAGATATGTTGCTTCATAACCAGTTTTCAAAAATGTCAATATGACTGTGCTGTCATGGTCATTCTGACATACATCACAGGTTTGAAACCAATTTTGTCTCATAAAGAATTAGGTCCTAGATATGTTCATAAACAGTGCCATAAAAAATTATACATATAGATATTGACATTTAAAAGACATTCCATCATCTCTCCTTCCACTCTCTGTTGAATGAGCCAAGCTCATGGTACCAAGTGTAATCTTGCTTTTGACAGTCCATCAGTTTCCATGTTCCTGTCTTTGTAAACATGTTCAAACATGATGTGTTAAATACTCTGTTTAAGCAAGTCGAATCTCCTGAAATATAGGTTGAAGTTTATAATTATCCAATCAATTTGTTCCATTCATCCAATTCACCACAGTTTGTGAATCATCAAAGATCTGTAATTTTTGGGCATCTTCTTTCACATGCCACAATTGCCAACAGTCTTGGGACAATTTGCTTAGGCAGATTGTTGCTGTCTTTGCCAAAGCTGTCCTTTGAACATATTACATGTTCATCATTTATATGGATCATACCTGCAGTGTCCCATAATGATGGATCTTCTTGAGAAGTGTTATGGAAGTATGCTTATGCACTACTCGTATCTGGTTCAGTTTCCAAAAATGTCAATATGACAGCCCTATCATAGTCATTCTAGCATATATCGGAGCTTTGAAGCGAGTTTTATCTAATAAGAAATTAGCTGCTAGATATGTCCATAAACAGTCCCATAAAAAAATATAGATATAGAGATATGCTTAAGCATAGGAAGTGATAAAAGTATGGCTGAGAAGATATGTTGCTTCATAACCAGTTTTCAAAAATGTCAATATGATAGCCCTGTCATGGTCATTCTGATAGGCCGATAACGAATAGCAGGAAAAATTTTACCTTGGAATATGTTAGAGTTGCAACCTAGCATAAATCAGAGACAATACTTTTTATATTTTGACAGTTGAATTGGTGCACCACTTATGTAAAACTCATAAATAGCCTCATGGTCAATTTATTTGACAAATGCAATTGACAATGATGTTAACTTTCAGAAATATTCTTAAAGTTCTGTTGCATTTGTTCATTTTGTCTTTCCATTGCTTCCTTTTGTTAACTTCATTTTGTGTTTCGATTGTTCCCTTTTGTTAACTTGCACAAATATTCTTAGAATTATGCTCCATTTTTTTCATTATGTCTTTGCATTATTTGCATTTCCAATTTATTTGTTATTTACAAATATGGCTTGCTGCTAGAAATTTGATATTTGTTTACCAAGATAATGCAATAGCGTATTTTTTTAATATACATACATTTTGTTCAAAACAGTCACGTTCAGTTTTTGCTAACTTCATTAATTTTTTTTGCAAATCTGTACAAGACAATTGCAAAAGCCAACTCTGGTAAGCAATTGCAAATGATGGAACAAATAATAGATGTTGACAATTACAAATTCAGATTGCAATGCAATTTGCCTGAGAACATTGATATTGTATTAAAAAGAAATGGTCTTTTTAGACTAAATGCATTTTCATATACTGTAGGAGATTGTCTATTTGACTCGTTCGAAATGCTTCTACATTTTCGTTATACTTCAAATGAATTGCGAAATGGGTTAATAGACCACTTTCTTTTTTGCTTAAAGAACAATGACGTTGAAGCAATACAGTCATATCAATATGAACTAGCACCTGAGTTCCTATACGAGTTACATGGTGTTAATGATATTGGTACATATCTTCATAAAATGCGTTATTCTGCATCTACAAATATAAAGGAGTCTGAACGAGGTTTATGGGATGATACCTTTTGTATACGTTGGTTAGCTAAATGGCTAGATATATCAATTGCAGTTTGGTCATTGACAAGAAAAACGAGATATTTGCTCTTCAATCAACATGAAAATGCAATTCCATATTGCATTCTCTTTCATGATGCAAATCTTGTTAGTGGTCATTATGAACAATTGGTTTACCAAAAGTTTCCAATTTGCATTTGCAATCAGTCTAATATCTACCTACCACCTATTTGCAAAGATGTTGAAAGCAATTGGATGCACATTGCAAATAATATGCTTTTAAATGGACTAACAATTGCAAAGCAAGTGACATATAATTGTGGTGACAGTCTCTTTAATGCAATTTGCTATTTAGTAGCAACAGAATTCAATGCAGAGTCTTTGCGACTTTACATTGTGCAATCTTTTTGCAATGCAGTTATGCATAAGAATCAAGAGGCATTGCATTGTTTAGAGCAATACCTGGTAGTTGATGCAATACACTATACAATGAATAGCAATTGGCAACAATATCTAATAAATATGGCAATGCCATATGAAAAAGGACAAGTGGAAGGCGGACCATTTTGCCTGCAATGGATATTTGTCATATTCAAAGTCAATATCCAAGTATGGTCCTCTGTTACTAATAGCTTTGTCAACTACAGTTGCGCTTATTCAAGATGCAATGATATTGTTAACATCTTGTCATTCATGACAAATACATCGCATATTCACTATCATGTAATGATACAAGAATATGTTCACAATTCTCAACAGTTGTCCATGGAAGCAAATGATGTTTGTAATCAATTGCATCATGAGCATGTACTAGAAAAAGAGCAATGTATATCTCAAGTACATTTTAGCAATAATATTGCATTTGAGATAACATGTCATTTAGAGCAAATGCAACCAACTAAGGATTGTAGGCTGAATTATCACAAGCTAAAGCAATTCATACGTGCAAAACGCAAATGCAATGACAAATGCAAAAAACCATTTTCTAATAAGAAGTCAAGAAAGAAAAATGCAATACAAATTTATATGGAAAAAGTCGAAGACACGCCTAGGAATATATGTGCAGTTTGCAACAAATTGCATTTTGCAAAAAATATTAGGTTCTTCACTACAGATTTGCAACAAAAGCATATGGATTTGACGTTGAACAATAGGACCTTTAGCAATGAAAACATATGTGTTTCTTGCAAGAAAGCACTCGAGAATGGAAAGCTACCACAATTTGCAGCACCCGAACAAATAAGACGTAACATTTCATTGCCAACTGTAAATATGCTTTCAGACCTAGAAGAAAGACTTGTGTCATTGAGAATTGCATTTGCACAAATCAGACAATGGGGACATAGACGGTCACAAATTGGCTTAACAGGATCAATTATCAATGTACCAGTTCATATGGACATTGTGCAAAAAGCATTGCCACAATATCTAAATGATACAATGACAATTGCAGTTGCATTGAAAAGAAGATTGCAATACAAAAATGCATACCAAACAGGTAAAGTACGTCCGATTATTGTCATGAAGGCATTGAACGAACTATGTTCTAGAAGTCTTTATAAAGCTAGCAACATTTGTATAAATGAGAATTGGGCCCATGTTTTACAAGAGGATAATGAATACATTGTACAAAATTCAAACAGTGACAATGAAAGTGATACAAATAGTGATGCAAATAATGAAACACCTACTGAAACATTGGTGCATGGATTAATAGAATCACAACGCATCTACGATCTGCAAGACAAGATTATTGAAGTGGCCCCTGCTGAAGGACAACGACCATTAGGCATCTTCAAGGACAAATATGCAGAAGAAATGAACTTTCCAACATTATTTTATGGCGATGCACGTGATCATGACATCACAAATAGGTTTAGTTACCAAAAAATTGTGCAATGGGAATTGTTACAAGCAAGTGGTGACTTCCAATATCATACAACAAATTTGTTTTTCAAGACAATGCGAATAATAATTGATAAAGTGCTTTCTTGCATATGGGTGCGAATAAGAAAGGGACAACTAAAAGGCAGGAAAATATTAGCAAAAGATGTCAAGTATCGAGCAAATTTGGAAAAGTTATTGAAGTCTGACATTGGATACATAGATTTCAAAAACATTCGCATATCTTCTGACCATTTGGAACAAATTAGGAAAAACATATTTGCAATGATACGACAACTAGGCCCTCCAACTTTCTTTGTGACATTCACAAGTGCAGAACATCGATGGAAACCATTAGTAGATACACTTGTCACATTGTTTAGAAATAAAGCAAATAAAAATGCTATTGATATATTAGAAGATGATGACATTGACTACCTTATAAGAAAATATCCAGTCACATGTAGCCAATACTATAGACATAGAATTAATGCTATAAAGCGATTGATATCTCAAGATACTACATTCTTTGGAAAAATATCTGATTACTATTTTGTAACAGAATTCCAAAATAGAGGAACTGAACATGAACATGGACTGTTATGGATAGAGAATGCTCCAATATATGGAAAAGAAAGCAACTCAGAAATTGAGAAGTTTGTTGACAATTACATCACTTGTAATACAGATCATTTGGAGCCAGATGTTGCTAAATTGCATAAACATCACCATACAAAAAGTTGTAAGAAGCGAAAAAATTCAAATTGCAGATACAACTTCCCCATGCCACCAATGAAATCAACAATGATCATTGAACCAACCAATGCAGAAAATACAAAAATTGTAGAGAAATCAATATCGTTTTTTGCATTCTTGGAGCAAACAAACTACAATGATTCAACAACACATGATGATTTCCTCCTAGAAATAGGACTGCTACAAAATGAGTACATAGAACTATTGCAACATACAGTAAAGCAACCAACAATTTTCTTGAAACGAAAACCTTCTCACATTTGGAATAACAGTTTTGCAAACAGTATCCCTGCTTTATGGAATGCAAATACAGATGCACAATTTGTGCTAAATGCATATGCTGCAGCATCATATTGTAGTTCATATATGACCAAAATTGACAAGTCTATGACAAATGCATTTAGAAGAATACGGAAAGAGCATCAAAAAGATGAAATTGATGCTATGCAAATGATTCGTAAACTTGGAAATACATTACTCAATCTACAACAAATGTCAGCTCAACAAGCAGTGCATATAGCACTTTCATTGCCATTGAATTCTAGTTCAAGGGAATGTATATTTGTGAACACGTCTCCAGTTCAACTGCAATGGTTATTCTCAAAGTCTCAATAGTCGTAAAACTGGGCAGCTATTTGTTGGAGACATAATGGTTGTCTATAGTGCATTCCTTGATAAAGCAAACAAATCACGTCAAGTATTGCGAGCTGATTTGACAGATGATCAAGGAATGATGACTATAACGTTGAGTGTACCTGCACATTTGGTGGAGCGACATGAACAGAAAATTTTGCAAGGCAACAACATCTCAATTACAAACTTCAGGATATTGCCTAAAAGTGTTTATGATCGCGGTGACTGTGACAAAATAATATTGCTTAATGAATCAAGTATCATAGAAACTGCACCTGAAGTTTGCAAAGAATATCACTTCATTCCCAATACGACCATTAGGCAATTTGCAAACAAAAAAGAAATGTACCCAATTGGCACAATCGCTGCTGCCGTTACACTTGCGAAACGAGTTGGATTGCATTACATACTCCATATCAAAGACAGAGATTCTGAAAACGACAATGCAACTGTATGTATTCAGATGTTACTTATTCGTAATTGTCAGTAAATAACATGCATCACTTCAATAGATAGTTGTTGTAATTTGTCCATAGTTTTTGTAATTTGTCTTCTGCAATTGCAATCTTTCAATGCATACGAACAATGTAGTTGCATATTACTTTTTGTATTTTTCAATACATAGCAATTTCTGTTCTGCAGTTGCAACTCTTTGACACATATGAACAATTTTTCGTTTCAATGGAAAAACAATTGCAAAAAGGACACTTTCCGCTCATTCTTTTCAAAAATTTAACAAAAAAGTTAAACACAACAGAAACAATATTCAGAGCATCGAAGTCAACGTTCATGACTGAACTGAACACAGATGCACTCAACAATCTCACAAAACTAACTACATCTACCTATGCTGTAAGTATAGCAATAATAATGTTTTTGCTGCATTTGCACTTGGCATGTAATAATGTAAATTAACGTTTGAATGTTTTATAAACAGGTCGAAGGTATTCTGACCACAACAAATCCATATTCAACTCCTTTCGAACCTGTTTGTGGGAATTTGTAACTGCCCAGTGAATTCATCCATAGCAATAGCCAATGCAACAATTTTCTGTTCACAATGCAATGATAATTGCCCTTTCCTCTACAAGCATTGTATAAATGTTGTAATAGAATCCATTACAAATAACTTTGTCCAGTGCATTATCAGGGAGCCCTTATTACATGACTTACTTCCTGATTTAAAATCAATGTCATATGAGACATATTTGCAACAGAAAGCTACCACTGTTTACATCTTACGTGACTTCAAAATTCAGAGCAAGTTCACACTCAATGAAGATAGTGAACTATTACATGTCAACTAACAAATGGAAGGTATATCAACATATGCCTTAACATGTTTTCTCTCAAATATGTCCTCTCTTCAATTTACAGTGTTATCATTTTGTTCTAACTAACCGTTTGATATACAGATTACAAAATCCAGGAGCATGGCAGCCTTCAGATCCATAACAAATGCAAAAGTAATATGGACATGTTTCTTCATATTATTCTCTCACGATAATACAAGTATTTGACTTGCAATTTTGAGTCATTTACAAAGATTATGTAACGCAACAGTTGATGAAAAAAGGCTACAAAGTCTTTATCCATATGTGTTTGTAATGTTTCTGTTTCTGTTCTCTATCTCAAAAAAGGCTACAAAGTCTTTATCCATATGTGTTTGTAATGTTTCTGTTTCTGTTCTCTATCTCAAATGGAACGCATTCTGCATCATGCTTCAAGCTTGACAACGAGAGATTGTCTTGTCAGCTTTTGTATGTATATTTTTGTCGCATCTTAAAAACTACCATGTTTGGTTTAAACTATATCATTGAATACAACAAATGCAACATCAGATCAGCAATAATTTTGTATCTACAGTTGCTGACTGCAAACACCAAAGATTCCATAGATTGATTAAATGACAAATTGTATATTGAATCGGCTAGTCATTTCTGTCTGCTCCTATGTTATGGCTGAATGCTATGTTAGTTTTTGTTTGTTGCATAGTGTAGCTAACCATTCAGGAAACAGGCCTAGAAAGTCTTTATACATGTCTATTTGTATTGTTTCTATTTTTGTCTTGTATTTGAGATCGAACGCATTCTACAACATGCTTGAAGCTAGACTTTATAAATAGCATCAAACTATATGCACTTTAAAATGAATATATGTTGTTTGAAAATGCAATTATGACATAATGCATTTGGTATTATTACTCCTTCCTTGGGACCATATGCAATCGATCAATTGCTAAACGTTGCTTGATCTGCATGATTTTTCATTATAATAGCATTATAACCTTAAGCCAAATGAAAGTTTTGGGCTCGAAAGGTTTTGTTTTATATTACCTATGTTTCTGTTTACTGTTAGCTCTACAATTTGCTTAAATTTTGTCCATGTTCCTAAACACATCTGATTCAAAGTCAAACGTAGAGTTATATTTTCGAAACAAATGCTACAGGGTAACTGCTTTGCATAAAATCTGGTAACATTACGAGGAAAGAATTTATCCCACAGACCATCTGAATATGCCATATATCTGGAGACTGCTGACATGATTTGCAGTTTACAATCTGAACAATGCTCACATGGTTTCCAATCTACAACGCACAAAGGACACAATGGCTAATATACATTTCTGGTAGCTTCCACTCATTCCATTGGTATTCTTGCTCGGACTCAATGCTGAATTTCAAATGAGTAAGTTTATGTGAACCCATTTCATTTTTTACATCATTTGAAGTCCAAACCTTATTTCAGAAGTTTATGGCTTTGTAGGTTCATGGTTTTGATCTCTCCTTGTGCAATGCCATGTTTAACTAGTTAGCATGAATATGAAATTTGTGTTTGTTGTTGGTGGGGTTCCTGTTCTGCTTGTTTAGCTTGACATTATTTTGAAATTTTGTTGTCTGATTAGCAGCACTGTTGCAATGACTTCTGAAATGAAGCACAGAACAGCTGCCAATATTAGAATATTACCAAGAAAACGCCTTGCTCACTGTGCTTTCGAAACTAATCAGTTGGTTCAGGTATATACAATACTAACTTTGTAATAAATTGTTTTTGCAAATTAAAACAGATCTCGTCAAGATTGGAAAACTGGAACAAGCCATGTTAGAGATCTGTTTTACTCTTATACAGCCATAAGTATTGCAAAAGAAGCCTTAGTTCAGATAACTCCTTAACATGTTTTCTCTCAAATATGTCCTCTGTTCAATTTACAATGTTACCATTTTATTCTAACCAACTGTTTCTTCTACAGATTACAAAATGCAGGAACATGTTGGCCTTGAAATTGTGTTGTTCCCTCCTCACATAAGGCAAGTACAATCTGCAACTATTTGATGGTTCTTTCTGTTTGCAACTATTTCAGGTTTTTTTGCAAATACCATATCCAGACATCTTTGTTTTATTTATGGATCAAGATATTATTAGATGCAAAATTAAGTTGAGATGTTTTAGGTTACACTTCCATGTTATTTCAGTCTTGCATAATTTGACTACTGTTTTGACTCAACTAGTTTATATGCATCAGCAAGTGCAGTTGATGATATCAAGTGCAACTCGTGACAGAGCATGATGATGATGTCACTCGTGAAAGGTACACAACATTTGCAAAATTTTGTCAATTGCTGCTATCATAATGGTTTTGCCGATCACTATTTCTGTACTAATGTCCTTGGCATTGTATATCACCTTTGGCAGTGTGACAGCAGCTGGTCAACTTATCACAAAAACTACAGTTGAAGTTGTAACATCTGAATGCACAGTTGCAGCCATTCTAGGAAAGTC
Source organism: Pinus tabuliformis (assembly GCA_031772625.1). Classification (NCBI taxonomy): domain Eukaryota; kingdom Viridiplantae; phylum Streptophyta; class Pinopsida; order Pinales; family Pinaceae; genus Pinus; species Pinus tabuliformis. Next base: position 235,324,262 of record CM062814.1, on the reverse strand, counting down.
TGGAAATGATCTTGTTAAAATTCAGCAGTTAAGCTAGTATAAAGAAGCATAAATTTCTGCAAATTCCTTGGCATCCCCTTCAACTGAAATTTTTGAAACATGCAAACTTGGAATGAAGTGCTGTCATTGCTGACAAAATGAGATTGTATTGACAGAATGACAAAATGTTACAGCACAAATCCTATGTTCTTAAATGATCATCTTGTATCTGAACATTCATCTAGTCAAATGTTGTATTAATTATTAGTTGATAAAAATTGGCATTGGCAATTTTTATTTTGCCTCTATGGCTCTTGACTCATTATGCTAATGTTTAATGCATTAATTATTAGTTGATAAAAATTGGCATTGGTAGTTTTTATTTTGTCTCTATGGCTCTTGATTCAGTATGCTAATGTTTAATAAATTGGCATCTTTATCTGTTATATATTTGATTTTATGTAGAATACCAATGTTATAATTCAATTTGAACAAGTTCCATAAATATAAATTACTATCTGCTATATTTAGTTACTTGAAATCATTTATCTAATATTTGGGTTTGTTTGTTTCTAATATTTGATAGCCATGTTGCTCATGCTTTACCATCATTCACCATTTTCTATCTACTATATTTAGTTACTTGAACTCATTTCTTTAATAGTTGGGTTTGTTTATTTTTAATATTTGTTAACTACATTGGGCATGCTTCAGCATCATTCACCATTTTAATGATGATTCACCATTTTGACCATGGATTAGCGACATGGCCATGCATTAGCATCATAACCATGTTAATTATGATAAACACTTTTTACTATTATTAATCATGATAAACATGCCAATTATAATTAAATTTCAATATCTCTGATCCAATATAAAAATATTGTTATTATTTATTTTTATTTAATTATAATATCACACTCTATCTTTAATGTTTAAATAAATAATGCATTTTATAATTTAAATTAGCCATATAATATTAAATACTGGTTATCCATTCATATTTAATTATAACTATTAAACTATTTATAGTTTTAACTAACTATAAATTTCCTATAATATTTTTATTATTCAGTATTCATAATGCAAAGATTACACTTCCAATCACAAAGAAATAAAATTCCTTGAATAAAAAGATTCCCACATTGAAATGAACTTTTATCTATTTTTTAAAACACTATTAATTGAATATGACTTTCATAATTTATAACATGTAATATCATTTCTCCCAGTTGTGTTAACCTGCAATAATTAGTTTATGCCAAGGTAAGCCTTTCTTGTCACCACGTATAAAGTTTAATAACATAATAACTTTTAAAAAATCAAGCTGCCAAAACATTATTTCTAACTAAAAAATAGAGTAATTTGAAGTGGTATAGTCAATCTCCATTCTTTTATTATTTTCAATTATCCCAATTTTCGTCATTCTATATGTCATCATACCTCCTATGCTTATGCTATGCCAAATAAATGAATTATATTAAACTATACCCCCTTATTAAGATAATCACAAAATAGAAAAACAACTATGTTTAATGGCATCTGTTTATCTGTGATGTAAGTCCTTTCATTATACTTCGAAAAAATTTCAATAAAAAACTAACTCACTTAAATGGAACACAGATATTGCAGAAAGCAAGAGTACACAACACCAAAAGATAATGAATTTTTTCTTGCAGATCATGATCAATTTACATTTCAACTCGTAGAGTTTGAATGTTTTTTTTAATTTTAATCTGTTTATTTTAGTTTTTAATTTATAAAATAAACTTATCAAAATTACTTTGCTATTGTACTTAGATCCTATATTTACTAACCCAAAACTATAAAAAAAACCAAAAGTCATGTCCTTTTGCATCACAACAAATTATTAATTAAATGCAACAAATTACTAATTAGAAATTAGATACAGGGTTTATTTTCTTTGCTAATTAGTAATTGGAGAAATTTAAAATTCACATTAAAGTTATGATAAACAATATTTTTAAATAAATATATCTTTTGTTCTTTTGACCATGGAATAATTCCCCAATCATTGACATTAACCTGAATGGTATCACTTATGTCCAAACATGTTACTAGATATCTAATCTTTCAATCATGGGTCCAAGACTCCATAATTTTTAAATGCTTAAGTTCTTCTTTGACTTCCGACAATCGTTTATCTAAATATTGAACACTCTCCACCACGGATTTAATTAACAAATTTATATTCATAATAATGTTTATTTGCTCATTATCATTTTATGAATATTTCCATAATATTCAAATGTAAAAAAATAACAAAATTCTATCTTTTGTGCACCATGAATTCATTATTATGCATTTAAATATATTTTATACCCCATGCTTATTAAAATACATAACTTACTTTAACAATCTTTAATTCTTCATACATTATAATGCATTATTATTACCTTTTATAGTTTTTTCCCGTCAAAGTTTCCATGATTCACTCTTAAATTTTATTACATTTTAATTATTAATCTAAACATTTTCTAAATCATGACACATTGGAATATTACATCTAAAACTAATCTTACATTTATCACAATTCTTACTTAACAAACGCAAAGTTCATTATATTTCACTCTTTGCATAAAGTCAAAAAGTCAATACAACAATTCCCTATTCAATTCGCTAAATCTTAATACAAGTAAACATGCCTAAACCACACTAGTAATGCAAACCAGCTCTGATGATAATGCAAATTAAACACAAATTAAATCTCAACCGCCAGGGACTAGCGCCACAACAGTGGCTCCTTGTTATATATGTATTATTGATTATAATAACTAATTTCTATTTATAACATGACCAGAGTCAAATCAAAAACATATTAATAATACAAACTAACCTTATTTCTATTTCATAAATAAATAAAATAATAAAAATATTTTTTTATTAATAATATTATATTATTATAAATATTATTTATTTTAATAACCAAACAAGAAATTATTCTTTAACAATATTAAATTATTATATATGAATTATTGATTATAATAACCATTTTTATTTATAATATGACGAGAGTCAAATAAAAAACACTGACTAACCTTATTTCTATTTCATAAATAAACAAATCAATAAATAAAATAATATAAATATAAATCTAATGTAATATTTGCCAATAGTTTATACATATATGAAAATAAAAAACACTGACTAACCTTATTTCTATTTCATAAATAAACAAATCAATAAATAGAATAATATAAATATAAATATAATATAATATTTGCCAATAGTTTATACATATATGAAATTACTCATTACTAAAAAAGGAATGATCAAGATAAAAGAGCTAGAATTCAGCTCTTACTCAATTTTTATCCATCATCCCTATTGATGTGATTAATCCAAAAGACATGCTTACTAAAATATATTTATGCTAATAATTATTTTTAATTATTAATATAAAAGTGTGATAAAAAAAATAACAAAATAAAACAAGTGGTACGTAGTAGCTAGTACTTCTCAGTTTAAATATAGGGAAATTGAAATTTGGATTGTTGAAAGATGACATTGTTATGAAACTATACAACTTTATTTAATGATAGGTTTAAGTTAGGGAATTAATTTTTTACCAACAAGTAAATTAATATATCGATTTACCCAATTTTTGGGAAAAAATAATATATTGACGCTGAAATTATGGCAATCTAGGTGAGTTTGTTATGTGCTCAGTGTTGTAATTAATATAAATGAAACAAAAATCAAATTCTTTATAAATTTTGATAAGATTCTAAATTTATTGATTCTCCATCATTAAAAAAAAATAGTAATAATATTAAAAAAAAATTAGTAACCATGTTTATTGAATAGTTTATATTTTAATTTTGAATTAAAATCATTATTATTTAAAGTATAATTAAAAATCTCAAAACACTTAAATTATACAATTTTAACAATTACAAATTTATTTTAATATTTTATTATTAAATTTAAAATTATTAAAATCGTCATATACAATCTTCATATATTCACACTTTAAAAAAAAAATATTATACAGTGAACTATAAACAAAATATAATGTAATAAGGTAATCAATGTAATTGGTCTAAGATAATAAAAGATAAACAATAATGGTCCTGGAAGCAGGCCTACACCATGATCCAGGTGTGTGTATAATGTGCTTCTCTTTTAAAAAATAGGAAGGATTAAATAATTGAATCGTATAACCTCCTATAGAACTTATGTGGAGAGCTAAATGGGAGCTAAGCCGTATATCGAGCTATAGGTTTTGAGAGCAATCTCAACGGAATAGATTTCTTGTCATATGACATGAGTTGCATACCTTATATTGGGCAAAAATTATATTTGGCCGGCTTATTTTGGATTATTTCTTTCCTTAAAAGTGGAGAGAGTGGAGAGTATAGAAATAGTGGCAGGCTTCGTTGAATTGTTCATTCTAAATTTTCAATACCAATATCATAAGTAAAGATGTTGGATTCGAAATTTTGCACTGCTTTTTGCACTAAAGGAATCCGCTTACAGTTTTGGGTTTTGATTTAGTGATTTAGCACAGCAGTTGAATGGGGATGTGCTACTTCAATAGGCTTTCAGTATGTTTGACAATGGTTGCACATTCAAACAGCATGCACATAACTAGGATATCAAAACACTGACAATATGTTCAGAATTGAGGAATTTCAAGTCAACATATGACATAATCAAAACAACCCCATAAAATATAAATAAATCGGACAATTTTGAAACGAAAGATTCAAAAAATAAAACGTTTAGTCATTGATAGATCCGAAACCATACCACTCTGTTTTTCAAAAAATAAAACATTTAGTCATTGAAATATCTGAAAATTTGAATCATGACCTGAAGAAATTGAATGGCCTATGTGCATCCAACCAACAACCATAAAACACCAAAACCTAACGCTCTGTTTTTCTTCCTCTGTGGGTCTATAACTTTCAAGTTTTCATCAAACCCTTCCAATAAGAATGGTGATTTGAGGTTACATACATTTTTAGGTAATTCATTAAAAATATAGTAACCTATCCAAATGTTGAGGGGAGCTAAATCCATAATCTTTAGACCAACTCGAGTCTTCTTCCACTTCCACTTAGCCTAATATTTCTATTATAAAACCAAAAAAAGAAAGAAACAATGATTATATATATATATATATATATATAGTTAATATAAAAGTCGAGATTGTAATATTAAAATTTCATAACCACTTTTGAATGGATTTTTTTTTAATAGAAAATTAAAAATTAACAATTTTCTAATAAAACTTATTAGACTACAAATCATTTATAAAATCAAGATTAATATTGGTTTTTTTATAGTTTTTTCACAAAAAGTTTTTTAAAAAATTCTTATTTCCTTTTACTTTTAAAAAATCTAGAAGTTAAATAAAAAAATTCATAAAATTAAATAAAAGGGAAATAGAACTAAATTGTTTTTAGCAACTATTAAATTAAGAAGTTACTAAAAAGCTCATAATAAGACTTCAACCAATCAATTTACAATAAATAAATTTAAATGATAATAAAAAATGATTTTCTAATGTTAAACTATAGATAAACGACCATTTTTATTTGTCAAAGGCAAACTAATAGGCACTCAAAGAAAAACTGAATGGGTTATACCGTGCATGGTGCATGTATAATAAGCATTGGCTTAAGTGTTCATGTATGGTATTAGGCATTCGGTTTTGCCTTTAATTGCCTATTAGTTTGTTTTGACCAAAAATTTATGCTACTTATCCATAGTTTAACATTGAGAATTTATTTTTTATTATATTTTATTTTATTGAAATTTATTTATTTGTAAGATGATTGGTTGAGATCTTATTATGGGTTGTTTAGTAAATTCCAATTACATTAATGATAATATTTTTTTCTTGTTTATACATAACTTTTACAATTAATAACTATTATGATAATTAGTTATTATTTTTTAGAATATTGGGAGAATTTATTTCCTATTTTTTGTTAAGAAAGTTTTATTGATGTATAGTTACTAATTTTTAGGATCTAGTGAGCAATTTTTTCCTAACTTTATTGAATTTGTTTTATTTAAGCATAATTTTTATAATTTCTAATATCAAAAATTCAAGAAATTGATCTTATAACAAGAAACTGAATTCAAGAATTCAAGAAATTAATCTTCTTGAATTCAAGAAGTTCTTTTTTATTATTATTATTATTATTCATTTTGTGTGTCTGTGATTAAATTATGATGTTATCCAAGGTCAAAGGATTTGAAACTCGAGTTGGGGTATTATCAAGATCTCACTTTGAAGTTTCATATTATGTTTCAAGTAGATAAAGATTAAATTATGATGTTATTGCAGGTCAAAGGATTTGAAATTCCAGTTGGGGTATTATTAGGATCCCACTTTGAAGTTTCATATAATGTTTCAACTAGGTAAAGATTGCTCGACATTTATTGGGAGGTTAGTCTTTAATTTCTCATTTGTTTCAATTGGTTTCTTAAAGTTGTTTTATCTTCTTTCCTTGAACCAAACACAAAAGATTGGTCTCAGTTACCATGCAAAAAGTTAACGTGTGAATTTTGTTAAAGGGGTTTAATCTATTGCAATAATATTGGTAGTTTTATTCAAAGTGACTATGCAAAATTCAACCAATTTAATACTAAATCACAAATATTAGAATTTTTTTGAAAAGGGTTAATGATATATTTTGTTTATTTTAATATATATATATATATATATATATATATATATATATATATATATATATATATATATATATATATTAATGTTTTCGGAAGAAAACACATACGGAGCAGTATCTTCATGCCAGTTCCCACCATTTCCCGGCTCAAAAGATGGGTGTTCTCAATACCCTTGCTACTCGGGCCCTAAGGATCTCGGATAAAAAGAGTTTTGAGAAAGAAAAATCCCATCTCCTTGATGTCTTTGTTGAGAATGGTTATAGTAGATACATGGGTCAGAAGGCTTTCCTTAAAGCTGCCAAGAATTCTCTGGCTAAAATGGAATCGAAAGAACAAATTCCAGGTGTCAATCTTTCGTTTGTTCAGGGGACTACTGATAAGATTGCAAGGATTCTCAAGATGCATAGTGTCCCTGTGACCTTTAGGCCCCTTAACACCATTCGTATGTCCCTCAGATCAGTGAAGGATCCTATCGACCCTAAAGATATGAAAGGGGTATATATTATCCCTTGTTCCTGTGGGACCCCCTATATTGGTGAGATTGGTCACTCCATTAATCAAAGGATTAGTGAGCACGCAACTAACCTTAAGCATAGGAGAGCAAAGTCTTCCGCTTTAGCTGAGCATGCAGAAAAAACCAATCATCATGTTTGCATTGACGAGGCTAGTGTTATTGCTAGAGTTTGGCAATTCCATCATCGGAAATTTAGGGAAGCTCTTGAAATTGAAAAGAGGTTGAGCAATCTCAATAGAGAGGATGGCTGGAAAATCAGTAGGTGTTGGGTCCGAGCACTCTCTTCCTAGTCGTTTTTCCGCCCCCCTCCTCGTTTTTTGGCTCCATTTATTTAGTTATTTATTATTATTATTATTATTATTTATTTATTTTCAACTGTTAGACAATATTAAATTAATTACCTTTTATAACCAACTACGTACTTAATTAAATTTATTTATTTATTTATTTTTGAATAAGTTTTTTTGTTGTAACTTAATATTTTTCTCGTTCTAATATGTATTTATTAATTCTAACTAACTGTTATCTTAAAATTACTTTATATATATTTATATATACATATAATTTATATTAAAAGAAAGGTCATTCCTATAACTAACTTCCATTTAAATTACTAAATAACTTATAATTAAATAATACCTTTTTAACTAGCTATTAACTTAAACACCAAATAAAATTATTTTATATATATATATATATATATATATATATATATATATATATATATATAATTTAGGGAATGGTCACCTAATATAACTAACTTCCATTAAATTATAAAAAAAAATTATGACTCTGGTCCCTAAGTCAAAATTAGCCGTTGGAGGCTCTGCTCAGACTATTTAACATGCAAAGCTGGATCCGTTTCTTCAACTTGAAGCACACTGGTTGGTTCGAAACGCGTCGACAAAAATAGATCTTGTGATTTACGCCAAAAAATCTCTCGTAAACCTGATATGGATCACAGAAGCCTCAATTCAATAATTGAATTCTTTTAATTTAAGGATATGAAATATTTCAAGAACTAAGTATCTTGATTAGAAACTAAGTGTTTTGATATCCATCTATAATTACTAGTGATTTAATTTATATAACTATGCTAGTTATAATTTAGGAACTAAGTATTTTGATTAGAAACTAAGTGTTTTGATATCCATCTATAGTTACTAGTGATTTAATTTATATAACTTTGTGATCCAGGTGGATATTGGTGGCCACCCACTAATTCCACTTGGATCCCCTCTAGTGCTTCTTACAGTTTTTATCAGTTTCCTTAATTATAGCACAGTTTACTATTTTTAGCAGTTTTTCGGGTCCTAAACTTCTGGAGCCGTTTTGAGGCTCTAAACGACGTTTTTTGGGAAATCCACCGCTAGCGATTTTTTGATAAAAATCGTCTTTTCCGTCGTAGTCCTCGGAGAGATCTTTCCAACGGGCTATCATGCACGTCAAACGGAGATAGTATGACCAATTCGCGACCCCGGGAAGTTGATGTACCAACTTACCCGAAAACGGGGCCCACAATTTGGCGTTTCATCTTCTAGGGTTAGGTTTTGGAATGTGAAGGGTTTTCCATTGTTTCTCAACAATAAATAGGCCCTCGAGCCTCATTGTAACACAGTTCAGAGGCATGTAGCCGACACATCTCTTCTCAGAGATAAGCTACCATCGCCCTAGCTGGGTTATTTCTATTTGTAAGCATATTTCAGTATTCTCCATTAATGAAATGAAGTATTATTTCCGCGGCATCTCTGTTTTTATGGTTATCGCATATTATTATTTCTGTTGCATCTCTGTTTTTATGGTTATCGCATCTCTGTATTTATGGTTATCTATGTAATCTATTGCGTTCCTGCTTAAATCCGGATCACTTTGCTAGCTATAATTTAGTCGTTAAATTAATAGTAAAAATTGTTATTACGAATTATTCATAAATATTAATTAACTTGTCTTTACAATTTAATTTAAAAATCAATTTAATATTAAATCACAAATTATAAATCATCTCAACTCAATTTCACTCTTCAAAAGAAAGAGACGTCATTTGAGAGAGAACAATCCAAGTTTTTGAGAAAAAGTTAAGTTTTTTGGCGTAAATTGCATGATAAATCATTTGTCGACGCGTTTCGAACCAGCCAATGTGGTTCATCATCAGGACAAGTTGAAGAATCAGATCCAGGCTACATGTTAAATAGTCAGAGCAGAACCTATAACAACTATATTTGACTAGGTAACAGCTATATTTAAGAGCTATATTTGACTGGGAAAGGGCTAGTTGGACTAGATAAGGGACAGGGATAGGAAAGCATAACTATAGTAAAATAAATAAATATTTAGTTAGTTAACTTGGTAAAATATTAAATAAATAAATAATTATTAAATTAATAGTAAGTTAGTTAAACCTTTATTAGATTAAAAAGGTTTAAATTTATATAATTAAATATTTCATATTCATTTAAATATTTAGTTAATTAATAGTAAATTTTATATTTAATTACATGATTGTTGTAAGATCTATTTCTTAATAGAGTATAATAAGAATAATCTTTTATGTTCTAATATTTTTGAATAAATTATCCAATATCATTATTTTTTTTTTTTTTTTTCTCTTTTTTTTTTGTCATGGAACATATTATCTTTTTTTAAATTTAATTCTGAATGTAGATTGAATTTCAATATCAAAATAATTATTATTTTCCATAATTAAGCTAAATTTTGTAAATACATAATTGTTTAAAATAAATTTAAATAATAAAGCCTTCTACTATAAACTAACCCACTAGAAGAGGATTATCAAGGAAGAAAACCCAAGAGGATTAAAGAACTATGGTAAAAGAGAGCATGTAAAGGATAACAAGGGGAAAAACTTATCTCAAGGGAAATATGAGCAAGCAAAAAAAAAAAAAGAGGGAGGGGAGGAAGGGAAGGATACGGTTAGGACGTGAGGGCAGGAACCCAACAGCTACTTATCTTCCAACCGTCCTCTCTATTGAGATTGCTAGGCCTTTTCTCAATTTCAAGGGCTTCCCTAAATTTTCGGTGACGAACTGTGAAACTCTAGCAATAACATTGGCCTCTTCGATACAAACATAATGTTTGGCCTTCTCAGCATCCGCACTAGCAGAGCATGCTGAGAAGACCAAACATCATGTTTGTATCGAAGAGGCCAATGTTATTACTAGAGTTTCGCAGTTCGTCACCGAAAATTTAGGGAAGCCCTTGAAATTGAGAAAAGGCCTAGCAATCTCAATAGAGAGGACGGTTGGAAGATAAGTAGCTTTTGGGTTCCTGTCGTCACGTCCTAACCGTATCCTTCCCTTCCTCCCCTCCCTCTTTTTTTTTTTCGCTTGCTCATATTTCCCTTGAGATAAGTTTTTTTTTCCCCTTGTTATCCTTTACCAGCTCTCTTTTACCATAGTTCTTTAATCCTCTTGGGTTTTCTTCCTTGATAATCCTCTTCTAGTGGGTTAGTTTATAGTAGAAGGCTTTATTATTTAAATTTATTTTAAACAATTATGTATTTACAAAATTTAGCTTAATTATGGGAAATAATAATTATTTTGATATTGAAATTCAATCTGCATTTAGACTTAAATTTTAAAAAAAGAAAGATAATATGTTCTATGGCTGAAAAAAAGAAGAAGAGAAAGAAGAAGAAGAAAATAATGATATGGATAATTTTAACATAAAAGATTATTCTTTTTATACTCTATTAAGAAATAGATCTTACAACAATCATGTAATTAAATATAGAACTTACTATTAATTAACTAAATATTCAAATAAATATGAAATATTTAGTTATATAACTCTTATGTATAGTTCATATGTTACCTTATTTACATTATCTTAAACTAACTTAATATTAATTTAATAATTATTTATTTATTTAATATTTTACCAAGTTAACTAACTAAATATTTATTTATTTTACTATAGTTATGCTTTCCTATCCCTGTCCCTTATCCAGTCCAACTAACCATTTCCCAGTCAAATATAGCTGTTAAATATAGCCATTACCTGGTCAAAAATAGCCGTTATAGGTTCTGCTCTGACTATTTAACATGCAGCCTGGATCTGATTCTTCAACTTGTCTTGATGATGAACCACACTGGTTGGTTCGAAACGCGTCGACAAATGATTTATCATGTGATTTACGCCGAAAAACTTTTTCTCATGAACTTGATATGGATCATAGAAGGCTCAATTCAACAATTGAATCCAAGTTTTGTTTCATATTCCCATGCATTCACTGCCACAAACACAATTGCATTCAACGCTATATCAATCATGTTCAATTCCCATGAAATTTGTAGGAGACAATTGGTTGTGCAAAACAAGTTTCTTGGAATTGACATCTCATTGAGTTGAAACAAAGTTTCTCCATACCAATTTGAACCAAACATTGCCAAAAAGAAATAAAGTTATAAAGCTTTATTACAACCAATGGGGTAGGGATCTCACCAAAAAGAACAATTTTCGCTCTCATTTCTAATTTTTTTTTATGAAGCTTTTAATTGATCATCTCACGCTCTATCAGCTTGTCATACTCCAATTAACTATATTTAAACTAAGCGACAGGTACTAGCTACTACATAGCACTTGTTTCATAACAATTCAAAGTCCAAACATTCACAAAAATTATGAATAGTATTTTTTTTAGTAAATTTTAGTGCTTTGTATTAATAAAAAAAAGCAGAGATACATGGATAAACTAGTGCGGGCCGAGTTAAATTTAAGGGTATTTTTTAAGGATTTAAATATTTTCCTATATATAGTATTGCGGGTGACTATTCTGGTTTAAAAATTCATACGTATAGAATGTAGGCGAATATTCAATAAAAAAACATGTAATTCATAATTAAATTTGGTAATATTTTGTGAATATCATCAATTTTATCACATATATGTAAAAAATAAGTGAATTTTTAAACAAATCACATTTTTTTTCTTCAAAAAATGTCTAAAACATAGCCCATTTGCGAAATTTCGCCCCTAAATTTTTCCCTAAAGTTAATTCCAATAGAGGAACTCTATATTCCACCTTCTTCAAATAAACCCAAAACTAGCTATTGACACACTGACTTTTACATAAACACTACATGGTTGGGCTTATAAGCTATCCACCAAAAATACACAGACAAACCAACAAACATGACATTCCCAAATCGACACATGAGCGACCAAATCCAACTCTTTGAATCAACATAACAAGAGACACATTTCAACTTGGAGTCATAAAAAAACATCAGCATAACTAAACCAAAACACACGACCATACCAAATACTAGGCCGCAACACCATACGTCACCATAATCCCTCTGGAGAATTTCCCACGCTGGGATAAATTAGACCACGAAAACCGCCACCTGGGGAGTCGACCACCATCAAAAAGATGCAACCCTTCAATGCTAGTCCTTGTCAGACGAGGAGACTGTCGTCGGAGCACGAACACTAGAACCTGGCAACTCACCATGGCCACCACTTTCCGACTCACAGGGTACATGGCTTTCAACATGTCTCAGGTGGGAATTAATTCCATACACAATGAAGTGCAAGTTCCTTAACATCCTTTAGGGATGAAAATAGGTTGCATTTATCAATTTTGTTTGTCTCAATGAACTAAGCCCAATAGTTTCTTCATTTGACAATGAATAGCCACTAAATTTAAGCATTGTTTTCTCCTACCTCGGGTGTGTCCCAAAACTTGATCCCATCCACCCAAATCTTCAAGCAGTTTTGAATCAGACAATGATTTCCTTTCCTCACTCGCTTTCACCTCCAATTCTCTTATTTCCATATGCACATCCATAGGGACAACGTCAAAATAAGATGTCACCAATTCATGGGAAAACAATCTCATGGCCCTCTGACCAGACCGAGCAGCACTTCCGCCACCCCTTCTACTTCTTTGGCGTTGCCTTGATTGCATGTCAGATTCGCAAAGGGGTTGATTGAGATACTTATATGGATTTCCCCTCCCTGCAAAATGACAAACAAACCAAACTCTCTCTTTGACTAGGTCAGGACACCAACACATCATGTCGTCACAATAACCCCAAATAAATTGTACTTGGAAAGGAGACTGCCAACACAAACGGGAGGCGACACAAACTCCATGTCAAACTGACAATCCTCCATCATTTGACCCATACAACACCCCTTCCAGGCCCCAAACCAACCACAAACCGAGAACTAAAGGACAACAACACAACTCTTGGACTCCAACATAAAACCTCGGGAGGTCAGTGTTAGTGTCAGTCTTTCCAGCCTTCCTCGGTGATCAAATATGCTCTTACAAAGTGGTCTCAGAGTGTCAAGGTCAAATTTTGTCATTTAAAGAGTTTTCAAGCAAAATTTGGTCACTAGGCATTAGGTCTAGGGTTTGCTTTCACTCCTTCTAAAGTTGCCCAAATGTCAATCTATGTCACTATTCAGCTGAGTCTATCATTATTCATAGGGTTTTCATTATCATGTCAGTGTCTAATGAGTCATTTTACACCTTGTTCATGCTTCAATTGCGCCTAGGCAAGGTCATTTCCCTCTCCTAGGGTTTTGAAGGCGATTTCTCATGGACGGTCAAATCATTGGCAAAACTTGTATCCAGATGTTCATACACCTTCCCCTATCCTTCATGTACCTTATCAAATGCTTCCCATCACTGAGATCCCCCAAATTCCTCATTTTTGCACAAAGCCTAGTTTCTAGCTACAACCTGGCAATTTTCTAGGTTTGGCCTGTGTTTTGCCCTTTTGGACCCCTTCCCCTCGCTCAATCTCTGAGATTCCACTTTCCCCTGCTTCCTAACATCCCTCCCCACTCCCAAAAATTTCCCAAGAATTTAGAAGCCCCCTATCCCCTTCATTTCGCTCCATTTCGACAAAATTCCTTATTTCACACATCGGGACAAATCGCACTCAAATGATGTTCCAGAGCAAGAAAAGATGAATTTTGGAAAATTGAGAGAGGTTTTTGTCCATAACATGCCAAAGAATAAAAACCTCCTTCACTTTTTGCACAAGTGTCATGGTTTTAGAGAAATGTCAAAATTTCAATCGCCAGATCCAAGGAGGTTGGCCAAGGCACTAAAACGACGGAAAAGGCCCGATCCACTCCAAATTTTGGCCAAAGCCTCTTTGACTGAGCATGGCACTAAATAGCTCAGTCACAACACAAATCCCAAGAAATTTTGAGCGTTTTGGGTCAATTTTGGTTTTTTCAGGCAATTTACAGGTTTTGCCCTTTTAACGGGTCTCACCCCCCGCGTGACCCTTTCACTTGGCAACTTAATTTTCAAAAAAATCAGCATTTCTGGATTTGGCATGAAAAGTTACACATGCTCACCCATTTCCAAGAGATTTTATGAAGTTTTGGGCCTCCTGAAAGTCAAAAAACAAGCAAAAAATGACTTTCTGCCACATTTTTGACACACAGAAAACAGTCTTGGGAGATTGCAATTTTGGAGGGGCAAATGACCACCAAATTCAGAAATTCCAGTTGGGTTGGAAAGTAGACTCACAAACCTTTCCCACAAGCCTACTCTTGCCCCATTTGGACACCTAGAAGTGCCCCAAAAGTGCCCTCAAAGGCGCGCGACCTGTCAGGGAATGGCGCGCGACCTATCAGGCAAATTTCTCAAAATTTCAGTGTATAGCTCAGCAAAACGCAGTTTTGACCATGTTTGACTTTTTGGAGTGGATTGTCATCCTCCTTGATGTAAATAATGTAATTTTATGTCACTTTTACACTTATGTATCTCTTCTAGAAGATTCATTCATGAGATAGGTGAAAATTAAATGAATGGATTGGTTTCCTAGTTTATAGAGGCAAATTGTTTTGACTGCCTAGTTTTCAATGCTTAGTTTAGAATTGGTTGAAACAGCTCCTAGGATAGTGAGCTCGACCCCCAGAGGCAGTGAAAGATGTCAGATGATCTATATGATGTACTTTCTTGCTCATTTTCATGGTTGGACTCTTGAGGGAGAAGCTATCATTGTATTATTCGCTGTATCTCTGCAATTTTTGGCTAAGGAAGACCAGGGTTTTGCAGTCCTTTTTGGGATTCTTGTGGTTACATGTATTGATGGTGTGTTTCTCTATGTACTTGTAAGTGTGTTATGTGAATCATTTCCTTTCTTTTCCTTCTGCACATTAAACAAATGAAGTGTTAAAGTAGAATTCATGACTGTCATGCTCTACTTTTAATTTTGTTTAATTTCAATGTTTTCTACTGTTTAAGGAGAATTCAAAGTTATTGTTTGCTCTCCTTAGCTCCTCACCTGTCTTTCTCATCCATTCACCTCAATCTAAGGCATCAATATTGTATCCTATCTCGCCCCAAAGAACCCCCTGCAGAAACTGTGTCCTATCCCCACACCCAAAATTGCTACTCCTCAATTTGCCACCAAAAACCCTAAAAATCCCAAATCAACCCTTTTGATCAGTTTACTAGCCTAAAATCAGTGTTACCCTATTGGTTATCTCGCCCATTGAAGATCTTTATCGAGATAGACCGGAGAGAGCCCTCTCCTACCCCGTAGGGCTAGCTACGAGGCTAAGTGGTTTGATGTTGCCTTGAGGTTTACCTTTCTCAGCCTGAGGTGAAATTTCAAGTGCTAACATACTGGCGACCATACTGGGGAGAAAAAATTGTTTGTTGATTGATGTGTTTGTTTCATAAGTCTTAGACGGAGCCTGAAGTTATGCCAGGTAGCCTTCGAAACGCTTTTGCTTTGCATTAGCGGAAGTAGATAAACGTTGCTTCAATCAATCTCCGTGAGCTTGTGAATACAACACTTCATTTGCATTTTACCCCAGTACATGTATCAAGTTCAGATCTGATTGTTGATAGTGGACAACGATCAGACACTGACAAGGCTGAAATCATTCACTGGCGACTCCTTCACTGAAAACTCCAGAGATCAATGCTTCGTGGTGACTTCACTGCAGAGAGATCAGTAGCTTTGAGCTTTTCAAGATGGATCGGATTGCAAGAAGATACGCTCCCCTGAGCCGAGATCACATCCCTGGTTTTCCAAATAAAATTCCGAAGGTAGATTGGTCAAGGAATTTGCCTACATTTAAAGATGATGGTAAGAAGGATGCTGCTTTACATCTAGTTAGATTTCATATGCATATTCGCAAGTTGAAGGTTGATTTTCCTGAAGATTGTTTGATGAAGATATTCTTGGCCACTCTGGAAGGTAAAGCCCAATCATGGTATGAAAGTTTGCCGCCTGCTTGTATTTACTGTTTAAAGGATTTTCATGCTATGTTCATTGAACGATATAAGGACTCTTATCCATCATTAAATTTGGTTCATGACTGTTGCAAGCATGCTTATAGTTTTATTGAAAGCCTTGAGAAGTTTTATGAAGATGATAATTTTATGGACGTTGAGATTATGGAGGCTCTGTATGAGAATCCATTTCAGCAACATGAAGAGAACCTAGTGGATACCCATCAAGATGATCAGGACATTTTGCAGCAGAATCAAGATCAGCAGGTTGAAGACAATATGGCTGAAAATGAGGAAAGAGCAAATGTTGTTTCAGATCTGTCCATAGAAGAAGATAGCATGCAGGTAACGCAAGAAAATGTTCCAATCTCAGAAAGTGATGATGATAAATCAGATTGGGAGATAAATTGTGATGAGGCAAAACATGTTGTTCCGGATCTCATAAAAGAGAGTTGTATTGTCGCGGCTGCCTCAAATGAAGAAAATGGAGTAGCAGACCTAGATGCTCTCATTTCACCAACACTAGATCTTCATGAAGAGGTAGTTCATTGCCTTTGTGAAAAACAAGACAAGATCTTCGTTCAAGTAAGTGAAAAGGTTTCTCTGGATGAATCTATGGTAGCTGATAGAAATGTTAGTGTTGGGTTTTACGAAACATCTGAAAATTCTTTTCTCATGATTGATGAATGTAATGAGAATCTGGCTGTGATATCCTATGAGGATGACCTACCATATTGTCAGACTACCGAAGATCATAGCATACAGGATTACCTTTCAGATTCTTCATATGTCTCATGTGTTGAAATGTTTTTACAAGAGGAGATCTGCTCATCTACTTGTTCAGAATTTTTTGAGGACCAGGAACATACTCTTTCTGGAGTACATGATGAAAGCAGATCAGAATTTGAAACAAAGGACACCTTGTTCTTTCAGCAGGAGGTGGCAGTGGCAAATCTTCATGTTTTTCAAGATCCAATGGCAGCCTTGTTGCAGTCAACAGTGAAGGTGATTATGGCAGTATTAAGTGATGAAGGAGAATATGGTCGACTATATTTTTGGATGCCAGGTTACCAGTATTCAGTGTTGACCAGAAGATCTGATCAGGAGAATCAATCAAGAAGGCATCTGCTTGATTGGTTGCATTGGCATTTTGAAATAGTTTGATGGTATATTGTTTTGTAAGAAACACAGGTGGTTGTCATGATGATTTCAAATCTTGATGTACTGTTGCCCTTCAATAAGCATTGTAAGTTTTTGTTTTAGTTAAGTCAGTCATGAGTCATTTGTGTTTGGTCTGTTGAGTGAGTTTTTCAAGTTATTTCAGTTTGCCATCGAGTCGGTTTGAGTCAAGTTTCAGTTAAGTTTCAGTCAGTTTTCAGTCAAATTTTCATTCAATAAATGAGTCAAAGTCCTGTGTCGTTTGCCTAAATAACGACTCCATTGCCCAATGATTATAAAGCACTGGTCTTCTCTCCCAGAGGTCTAAGGTTCTTGGCACCTCTAAGGAGCTACCATCCCCATTGGAGCCAATGTTAGTGTCAGTCTTTCCAGCCTTCCTCTGGTGATCAAATATGCTCTTACAAAGTGGTCTTAGAGTGTCAAGGTCAAATTTTGTCATTTCAAAGAGTTTTCAAGCAAAATTTGGTCACTAGGCA
Source organism: Pinus tabuliformis (assembly GCA_031772625.1). Taxonomy (NCBI): domain Eukaryota; kingdom Viridiplantae; phylum Streptophyta; class Pinopsida; order Pinales; family Pinaceae; genus Pinus; species Pinus tabuliformis. Next base: position 235,306,210 of record CM062814.1, on the reverse strand, counting down.
TTAGGTCTAGGGTTTGCTTTCACTCCTTCTAAAGTTGCCCAAATGTCAATCTATGTCACTATTCAGCTGAGTCTATCATCATTCATAGGGTTTTCATTATCATGTCAGTGTCTAATGAGTCATTTTACACCTTGTTCATGCTTCAGTTGCGCCTAGGCAAGGTCATTTCCCTCTCCTAGGGTTTTGAAGGCGATTTCTCATGGACGGTCAAATCATTGGCAAAACTTGTATCCAGATGTTCATACACCTTCCCCTATCCTTCATGTACCTTATCAAATGCTTCCCATCACTGAGATCCCCCAAATTCCTCATTTTTGCACAAACCCTAGTTTCTAGCTACAACCTAGCAATTTTCTAGGTTTGGCCTGTGTTTTGCCCTTTTGGACCCCTTCCCCTCGCTCAATCTCTGAGATTCCACTTTCCCCTGCTTCCTAACATCCCTCCCCACTCCCAAAAATTTCCCCAAGAATTTAGAAGCCCCCTATCACCTTCATTTCGCTCCATTTCGACAAAATTCCTTGTTTCACACATCGGGACAAGTCGCACTCAAATGATGTTCCAGAGCAATAAAAGATGAATTTTGGAAAACTGAGAGAGGTTTTTGTCCATAAAATGCCAAAGAAGAAAAACCTCCTTCACTTTTTGCACAGGTGTCATGGTTCTAGAGAAATGTCAAAATTGCAAGCGCTAGATCCAAGGAGGTTAGCCAAGGCACTAAAACGACGGAAAAGGCCCGATCCACTCCAAATTTTGGCCAAAGCCTCTTTGACTGAGCATGGAATTAAATAGCTCAGTCACAACACAAATCCCAAGAAATTTTGAGCATTTTGGGTCAATTTTGGTTTTTTCGGGCAATTTACAGGTTTTGCCCTTTTAACGGGTCTCACCCCCCCGGCGACCCTTTCACTTGGCAACTCTATTTTCAAAAAATCAGCATTTCTGGATTTGGCATGAAAGTTACACATGATCACCCATTGCCAAGAGATTTTATGAAGTTTTGGGCCTCCTGAAAGTCAAAAAACAAGCAAAAAATGACTTTCTGCCACATTTTTGACACACAGAAAGCAGTCTTGGGAGATTGCAATTTTGGAGGGGCAAATGACCACCAAATTCAGAAATTCCAGTTGGGTTGGAAAGTAGACTCACAGACCTTTCCAACAAGCCTACTCTTGCCCCATTTGGACACCTGGAAGTGCCCCAAAAGTGCCCTCAAAGGCGCGCGACCCGTCAGGGAATGGCGCGCGACCTATCAGGCAAATTTCTCAAAATTTCAGTGTACAGCTCAGCAAAACGCAGTTTTGACCATGTTTGACTTTTTGGAGTGGATTGTCATCCTCCTTGATGTAAATAATGTAATTTTATGACACTTTTACACTTATGTATCTCTTCTAGAAGATTCATTCATGAGATAGGTGAAAATTAAATGAATGGATTGGTTTCCTAGTTTATAGAGGCAAGTTGTTTTGACTGCCTAGTTTTCAGTGCTTAGTTTAGAATTGGTTGAAACAACTCCTAGGATAGTGAGCTCGACCCCTAGAAGCAGGGAAAGATGTTAGATGATCTATATGATGTACTTTCTTGCTCATTTTCATGGTTGGACTCTTGAGGGAGAAGCTATCATTGTATTATTCACTGTATCTCTGCAATTTTTGGCTAAGGAAGACCAGGGTTTTGCAGTCCTTTTTGGGATTCTTGTGGTTACATGTATTGATGGTGTGTTTCTCTATGTACTTGTAAGTGTGTTATGTGAATCATTTCCTTTCTTTTGCTTCTACACATTAAACAAATGAAGTGTTAAAGTAGAATTCATGACTGTCATGCTCTGCTTTTAAGTTTGTTTAATTTCAATGTTTTCTACTGTTTAAGGAGAATTCAAAGTTATTGTTTGCTCTCCTTAGCTCCTCACCTATCTTTCTCATCCATTCACCTCAATCTAAGGCATCAATACTGTATCATATCTCGCCCCAAAGAACCCCCTGCAGAAACTGTGTCCTATCCCCGCACCCAAAATTGCTACTCCTCAATTTGCCACCAAAAACCCTAAAAATCCCAAATCAACCCTTTTGATCAGTTTACTAGCCTAAAATCAGTGTTACCCTATTGGTTATCTCGCCCATTGAAGATCTTTATCGAGATAGACCGGAGAGAGCCCTCTCCTGCCCCGTAGGGCTAGCTACGAGGCTAAGTGGTTTGATGTTGCCTTGAGGTTTACCTTTCTCAGCCTGAGGTGAAATTTCAAGCGCTAACAATCAGCATGACACTCCACAAGATACCACCCACACCACCTACCCATGACGCGATAGAGAAAGAGATGACTACATAAACACTCGCGGTACAACACAAATAGAGCTGATAAACAAAACCCCAAGGCCCAAACCATGCAGATAGAAGATTTTCAATATTAAAACTATAAACAAGCTTTGACAGAGAAAGACACACCCTAAACGATGACAAGACAAAAAAAAAAAAACAAAAAACAAAAAAAACAATTCCTCGAGACCTAGAGCCGAAAAAGGGAACCAGAACTTGCAATCCCAATTTGTTAGACCATTAGGAGGAGATTTCCACCCAATCACCTAACGAAAAGTTCGCGTCTAGAACACAGCCTTCATGAAACACGTGAGGGAAGAACTATGACTGTCCCTTCCCCACAGGAAAATCCCTTGGAGAAAACACGCCAAGAGAGCCCCCCGAACCAGAAAACCAACAGTATGCTATATGAGGTCGAGGAATAAACCTCGACACTCACACATTCCTTTTCATAGCACACCATCAATCAAAACCACCTCCAACATTTTAACAACGTGTTCATGCATGCGAGGGAGATGCCACCTACTCCCCAATTAAATGAGTGTTTGACTACCCAAGGGTGGTGGGCACATAGACCCAAGCCCTGTCCAATCTGCGTTAACAACCCCATAGGGGATGAATAAAGTACCTTCACATAAGTATAGATAAACCAAAAAATTTGTAATCATGATAATTTTGAGAGGGAGGTGTTACAATGGAGGGTCTAATTGGTGAGTGAAAATATTTACATCTATTTATTACACAAGTTCCAAACTATAGAGAAGGGTAACTAATTAATAAATAATTATTTTTCTTTATATATTAAATCCTAAAGTTTGTTTGTTTGTTTTTTTTTCTTCTATATACATGACATATACTTTTTATTGGCATAGTTTAACTTACAGATGAAATGACCTTTTTCACGACATTTTTCCTAGTTAATTTTAACAAAAATCCATCAAATTTTTTAAAAGCTTTAGTTTAAGTTATTTAATCTGTAGAATTTGAGTTCCCCATGGGTTTTTCAAGGTGTTGAATCCATTTATGCATTCAAAAAAACATTTTAAACAACAAAAAATCATATTCTTGCTTGAAATTGTATCGTCGGATTCCAGTGAAAAAAGTTATTGCATCTATAAGTTAGACTACGCCATTATATACTAGTTTAGATTCATCTTAACTCTATATTTATGAAGCATTGGAGTTCAAATTTCTAAAGGTGTAGACCTTTTTTTTAGTGCAAAACTCTAAGAAATATTTGCACCTCGAAAAATTTAATCCCTCTTAGCTAATAAATTTAGAGATAAGATGGATCTAAGCTAATTTGATATATGTGTGTGTGTTCTTGTCACTGAAAACAATGTAAATACCCTACAATTTATACATCTTTTTATTATTATTAACAAAATATGAAATTATTTCTCTCCTCTTTACAAACTCACTGTAGGGTTCCATTTACCCTACATTTTTTTAAAATTACGGATCCACTAGATTTGGGAAATATAGTCTTCTTGTTTAGTTTTTTCGTAGAAGGTTCCTTATAAAGGATCCTTTCCTAGTAATAATTGTTTCTTATATTTTGTAACTTGGATCATTAGAAGTTAACTCATGACATTTATTCGGTATTTATTTTGATATTCTACAATATATTTGAAACGTATGTTTACAGTTGTATATTTATATGTTTTGTCATCTTAATTCCTTTTCTTTTTCTTGTTATTATCTTTTGCTACTACATTAATACAATCTCTATCAAAGAGAATTAATTCTTTCTTTACCTAGTATCAATGATATTATTTCGAAAGTTGTAGCATTTAATGTGTGTGCTTTCTCTGAGTTACAATAATTACTCATACTTCTTTTTGTGTTTATCGTGGAGTTTTCTGAGAGCCAATTGTTCTATATACTCTGATTCTACTAACTAAGCAATCACAAATTCTCATAGAGAAGGAAATAATAAATATTGTTTATATTTTTGGATAGTCTACATATACTTTTGCTATATATATTTTTTCTAATTTTTTCTATACAAGTATCAGCGTCAAAACATATACATGTAAGTTTGTAAAGAAAATCTATTTTTTAGCAAAACATTTTTGGTTCAAAAGTATTATTTTTATTGTTTTGAGGTTTCTGTGATTTGTACTTTGTGTGTAGTTTTCTTCCCGAGTTCTCGCATCCATAATTATTTGAATTGACGTTTCAAGCCATCCACCGTGGCTCATCATCACGATGTGGTGATATTGTATTATTCTTAAAACCATATTTCTTAAATTAAGATAACACTTTTGTTATAACTTTTGCCTCTAATTAACATTCACAAAACAATATAGTTTGTTTGTTTGTTGTCGTTTTTTTTTTAGTTTTTTTATTGTTTTTTTTTCATAAATTCAACTGCAAACTAAAATAGAAAACTCTTTTTATTTTTTTTCATAATAAAATAGAGTCAGATATACCGACTTTGAATTGTTTATGGCAAGATACTAGGCTCCTCCTAGCCTTGACAAAGCCAAACACAATCTTTTCCCCCTTCGAACAAATTAGGCTTGCAAACTTTTCTCTGTTTAAACTCCTTGTTCTCATCAGTCTCCGTTATTTTTTTCTCAGAATAATCAGCCTCAAACAAGAGAATTCATAAATATTATCCATCTATCACTTCTTTGGGTGGTTATTAACTCCCTCCATCTCATCAACAAGTGGTAGGTAGTTAATTGCTCATTTATGAGATTTTGTTTCCAACTTCTAAAGACAACTTCCTGTCTTCTAGGAAACATTTAAATGACCATTTAATAATTTTCAGAATTAAATCTAATCACCCAGATTAGATGCCTAGGACTTTTGATGGATAATAATTATTTTCAAAATACAATTGCAGCCTTTTTTCCTCTTTCAACCATTTGTCCCTAGCCATAATTTCCAGTTTATCTTTATTTATAAAATAAAACATAAAGACTAAGATTACTAAAATAAAACGTAAAGACTAACATCAACCATTATCACTAAGATTACTAATAATTAAATATTTATCTTTATTATGTTTATATATATATATATATATTCTCTGATGTAGCATACTTAACTTCAAAAATCAACTTATATACAAGTAATTATACTAAAGTCTTTAAGCTAAGGGATATCACAACCAATTTATTTCAGTGATCATTTATAGTCCAAAGGCAAATTACGAAGGAGCCTTCACGCCTTTAAATAGGTTATATTATATAAGAACACCATTGGCAAAACCATGGGTTGTTAAAACCTAGAGCCAAAAAACTGCTAATGGTAAATTGACTCAATGACCTCATTATATATATATATATTTTACATAATTTTGTTGGGGGCTATGTGTGATAATAATCACTTAACTTCCCCTTTTTGTCTTTCTTTTTTTGAACTTTTTTCCAAACCCCATGGTTGAGACCAACTGGTACTATTGCCAGTTGATTTCCACCTTCCACCATAGGGACTTCTTTACCTGAATTCGAATTCTTAGATACATTGGTTCTTTTTATACCCCCTGATCCCTTATCAATGAGTGTATCCTCTTTTTTTCGCTCTAGTGCTTTGGTTTCTGCTAATTATGTACCCTTCTAGATATGGGTCATGATTTATGACTAGTCCCCAACTCCTTCGTCTACCTACCTACCATGTTTTACCTGAGCATCCATATTTGAGTATTTTCCATGAGCTCTTCTACTTCATCCTCGTAACTATAAGGTACTTACCATCCTTTTGGCTTACAGGCTTGCCTCTTTTTATTTTTTGGGATCTTTTTTGTCGATGGGCATGTATTATGTAGGTGTCCTATTTAGACGCAAATTTGGCACCTAAATGCCATATTCTCATACTCTAGAACCTCGATCCACTTAAAGTTTTCATGTTTTAGATGGATACAATCATGTAGACCTTTACTAAGGTCTATCTCCACATAAATTATAGCAAATGTAAAGAGACTTGTGTCCATTTTTTTTTAAATTTTCCAAGAGTATTCCCATTATCTTTGAGGACTTGATGGTGTTAGAAAGGGAGAGGGAGATTAGGTAATCTCACCCATAATGGCATTGTAGTGACCACCGTGCTTTCGGCACCAAATTCTAGGAACCATGGGGTAATAAAGAGCCCAGTTCTACCCCAAAACCATGGCCCGTAGTTTAGGACTTGCTCCCTAGCTTTCTATGTGTCAAATTGAACTATGAAGAAACCCTTGGAACATAAGTAAAGTTCACAATTGAGTGTCTAAAAAGAATAACCCATTGATGTAAAACTTCATTTTTCGGCCATAAACCATTAAATTTGCAAATTAGTGTTGTAGATTATATCAGCAAAAAATAATTTTACCTCTAGGGGTTTAATGTCCATCGCTGGTGCTTTTTCTGCTTGTTCGACTGTGTGTTCCTGACATATTTTGGATATGATCTACAAGAATGGAAGCCTTCCTTTTCACCACATCCTTGAATAAGATTGATCCATTAGGGTTTCTAGAACCTGTATTAGGGTTTATGAGACTTGTAGCTTTAGCTTGCATCCATAGATTTAACATTATGGTGGAATCCTTTACCATGCCATAATCTTTCAACTGGAAAGAATCTTGGAGCACTTTTCTTCTATATAGCAAAACTTGAAGAGTTGTTGGTATTCCCAAGTTGTTTTGAATGCTTTGCTTCATTTATTCCACTAGATCTAGGCCCCAGTCCAAAGGTTAGATGTCTTCCCATAATTTTTTTGAGGAAAATTTGGTATTTTTCTTTCTCTACTACATTAGAGGCTACCAAAACGCTGTAGAATGAAGGAACCCTAATTTTGTTCTTCACCTCCATGCTCGTCCTCCATACCCTCACTTCCAAAGTCTTTATTTTATGAAACTTGAGTAACAATGTCTACGAGCGACCATAACACTAGAACTTCTTGTTTGGTGTTGTTGTTGTTGTTGTTTGTTATTATAGCCTACATGACTTGCCATTGGTAGACTTTGTCATTGTGATTTGATATGATGTGCTGGCCTATGCTCTAGTGAGCTTCACAACTTCCCAAACCTAGTGCCGTCAATGTTCCTAACCAACTTATGACCTCAATTTTACCTAAACTACTGTAACAATATTCATTAACATTAGTTTTTTATAATTTTATAATTTTAATTTTAAAAAGTTTATAAGCTTATATAAAAAATGAGCAAATTACGAATAAAATCCCTAGGTTATCAAAATTTGGAGTCTAAAAACTGCTAGCAATTTTTTTTGAGTCAAAACATTTACACAACATTACAACATCTCTTTCATACTTGGTTGGTCTCTCAACGCAAAAGTGTATAGATTATATCTCTTTTTATAAGTTATAAATATTTTATTCATATACAATGAAATAGACAAGTTAAGAGAGAGTGACACCCATTTTTTTTAAAACAGAATGATTAGGCATTTTATATTAACAAAGTTGGATTAGGGGCCATAAACCCTTACATAACTTATCTAGTACAAAATTTCTATTGTTCAGAGGATATTCAAAAAATTTGCAGACCTTAGGATTGTAGTTACAAATTATCCTAAATACATTGGCACTATAAACCTTGCAAAAACTTTCCAGTATATAACAAAATTTACATTGTCTCATCACAAAATATAATTAGGATATAACACAAACAGACAAAGCATTAGAACAAAGTCAAATGGTCCCACTAAAGTCGTCACCCCTGAGACGACAAGCTCATTTACCTCTAGCTACAACTCTGGTACAATCAACACCCGTGGTCCTTGACGAAGTGCCAATCCCATATATCTCCATAGTTGCTATATGCTTACTGAGAGCACGGATTTCCTCCCTGAGGTCATCCACTTTTTGTTCCATATCGACTTGTTGATGGATCAATTTGGCCTCTAAAAATAGAATGATATACGCTGTGGTTCGACCATATCTTCTAGCTTTGAAATGGAAACGAGTAACACAGGGGAAGCATCCAATAGCTTGTCCAAAACCAAGCAGACCTCATTATTTTCAAGAGGTTCAAAAGGATTAGGCATAGTAAAACCAGAGCTAAACACCCAATTACACTAATTAGAATAGAAGAAAGAACTAGTAACAAAAAACACATAAACTTGAAACTCAATTCCATTATGGGGACGCTGGGGGAATCGATATATAAAAGAGGTCCCTGCTAACACATGAACCAAGCAACCACCAGAGATCAGTCTCCATAACCATAGATTGGTCGGATGAAGGAATGACAGAAGGGAGGAGGCGGCGATGGGCCACCATAAATTCTTTTTACCATATGAGATTATCCTCATCATACCGAGGAGAACCAAACCACCTTTCACCAAGTGAGATGTAACGAAAAAGATGCCACTGTCTCGGAACGATTAGAGAGTCCAGGCACTTGAGGTCACAATTAATAAGACATGAAAAAAAGTAAATAGGCTGAAGATTTGGTGATTGCTGGAAAACATAATTGAAGGTTTCGACCATCTGGCATAAGGAGAAACTAATAAATGACCACGTACCCATCCTTTAGATGATAATGGAATTCACCATGCCCTTGAGCCTTTGATGGGAGATGATCCAAAGATCAAACTTATGTCTCTTGTGAACGCACAAGCCCCAAACAACCTTTGGATGTTTTGCAAAGTTCATGAGAACTAAGGGATAGGGCATAAACACACAATGTTATCCATTTCAAGCTCCCCTTGCCCCAAATTGGAGCCTTTTTTAGCTAGCTCATATTCTCTAGCATTCAACTACCTAGGGAAATGATGAAATTCAATCTTTTCAATTTGTGAGGTTGAATTGATTGCTCTATGTGCCGTAGGGAGAGATGAAGAACTTATTAGACCTTTGGCCTTAGTTATTTGGCAGACGACAATCAATGAGTCTCCATATACCGAAATATTTTGAAATTGATTTTCTTTAGCCACCTCCAATCCTTTCCATAGTGCAAGGAACTCCGCCATATTGTTGGTAGTTGTTCCTAACCCCCAGGAAAATTTAGTCACTATTTTTTCATCGGGGCTTATAAGGATCCCTCCCGCTCTTGCCTCCCCTAGAGTGATAGCCATTATAACCAAGATTACTGATCTCAAATACAATAAAAAATAATAAAAGGATTCATCACTTTAAATGGGTGAGATACATTAGAATTAGGGTCACTTAAATCTCAAATACAATGAAAAAATAAAGGATTCATTCACTTTAACTCAGATTAATGTTAGTTGAAAATATATCATAATTCTAAAGTAAAATTTGAAAAATGAAAATGTTAATAACCATAAAATTTATTGTAAAAATAGTCATTACACTAGCTAACATGTAACTCAAAACATACATAACGAAAGCAATATTCTTCATACAAACAAATGGGAATATATTAAACCTAGAGTTCATGCCTAAGCTTCATTTTCTTGGTTGATGGGGTTTGAAGGAGTTTTGACCTCCATTCTTGCAATTGTAACATATGAGGCTTCCTTTTCAACATTGTCTCTTTTTGCATTCCCCCTCTTTTATCTGAAGTGAGAATTAATTGATGAAGGCATTATATTTGCCTTCCATTTGTTTCAAATTTTTGAGAGCATGGTTAGCTCAATGATTTCCATTATTAGAAGCAATAATTTCATTAACATGCAAGTATAGGTCAACTATCTTGGCATATTTAGAATCTTTGACTTTGGAATGCCCTAAGTTAGGTGTAATGTCGCTCATCTGTTTCTGCACTACATACTTCATGGATTGAGCTTGCTTATGCCTAATGCTAGATTACTTAAGCTTCACTAGTTTCTTGGAGTTCTCACAATGAGAACAATAATAACCTTGATGAATGCCCTCAATCTCCACTTCCTTGGTTTTGAAACTATGAGGTTTTGTCATTCATTTTCTTTTCCTTTTGTATTTTTGGTAGCCTACCCCATCTTTTGTGACTCTTCTCTCCTCTAATCTCATTTGGATTACTAGATGTGGTGGAACATATTCCATTATTCCTCCTACAAGAACACTAGATATAGATACATCTTTCTCTCTTGCTTAAACTATGCATTTTTTTCAACATACCTTCAAGATAAATTAGGTAAAGACCTTCTTCCTTGATTGGACCAATCCTCATCAATCCTTTGAAGGCTTCCCCACATAGTGATTACTGAAATACAAACTCAAATCCTTTACTAAACAATGTTTTTTAGACTCAATTTTCAATTAAAAATAAATATCTTAAATCTAAGATCTAAATATTACCATCCATTTTTAATACAATAATCACTTCTTTGTAACTCCATTTAAGAAATATAATAAACATGCTATTTTTTTACATGCTATTATAGAAAAATGTTACTTCTTTACATACCATTATAATTTTTTTATTAATATCAATTATAAAAATTTATTAATATCAATTAATTTTTTTAATGATGTTTGATTATAATTAAACTCCAATTACTATTGTTTTTGTACAGAGACAGGTGAGCATATGTCACTCATCACTCGAGCCAACCATTTTTACATAAAAAGTTAGAAGCTATTAATTTCCATAGGTTGATGTGAGAGTGTTTTAGTCACTTTGATGGAGACATAAAAAAAAATACACATTTTGGTATCATGATTAGTGGGACATCTTTAACTTATAGTTGCTATTTATATGATTTTTAGAGCATATCTTGAAAACAATGACACATGTCTATTTTAAGATTTTGTTCACCAAATTTTTTGGGTTAAAAATATCTTCTATAAATACAACAAATAATTATAATTATTTGATATAAAATTTTAACATGAAGTATCATCTTAACATTCATTTGCTGTATAAAGCATGTATTAAATTTATTTGCTATATAAAGCATGTATTAATTAAAAAAACACATTAAAAAGTCAAACTTTGTCAGCCCCTTTACACAATAGTTTTACATTTGTTAGGGTTTGACCTTGAACTCTTTAGATTGCAATGCTATGTGCCAGCTACTAAAACCCTATAAATTATAAATAAAAAACCCATATAAAAATAACCCTCTTATAAAACAAATTTAAATATGTAAACCTACACTTAACCCGAGTTACTTATAAAAACGCGACAAACCTCCAAAAAAAACAAACATATCGCTAAGAGAATCGAACCGAAAAGAAGCAATAAATACATTTCGCCTTTATCCTTCATAATATTTAATTAATTTCTGCATCAATTTTTCAAGTTAATAATTTTTAATTAATTTCTGCATCAATTTTTTAAGTTAATAATTTTTAATTAATTTCCACATCATAGGCTTAACCTAATTGCGGTTCCGTACCAATCCACTATGAAATTCAATAATTACACAGCAAAGTGGGCTTTTGCGCTCCATGTGCGCGAGCTGCCATTTGTAAAAACAATTGCAAATGGCCCGCCATAGTTGTACACAGCTCTGTCATCCACCCGCGATATACCGGGAACACCCGAACGAGTAAGCGCGCGGTCGTGGGATCGAAACGATGGGCGATACAAACACAATTCCTCAGCACGTTCATGCATTTCTTCGTTCAGGCCGGGGATTTAGCGGCGCAATCTCAGCTGACCGACGGTCGTGCAAAATATAGCGAAATTTCGCTATGTATCACTATCTTGTGTGCATTATCTACTGTATAATTGAAACAAACATGGTCGGTGAAGCACTACACAGAAGAAGAAGATGATAGCAAAACTCTGGCCTGTTGAAGATCATGCTGAAATGGTAACGGCTTCAAGTTCCGCAGTGTCCGCTATGCACCGATCCAATGCTTGCCGCGGCGGAGCTGCATTGCACATTAGGGTTTCTTACACCAGTTAGCCGTGAGAGCTAAGCCTCGACCTTAACTCTTAAAGCCTTAGAGTGCCCCTGGGTCACATGGCCGACCTGAGAAGAATGCAGCAGCCGCCGCTTATTACACTGGTTACGGTGATATTCCTTTTGGCCCTCGGCGGTAGCCAGTTGGCTTCTTCTACCGTGCAGCAGCCATCCAAGGACACACTTGCGCTTCTTGAGTTCAAGAAGGGCATCCGCAGAGACCCGCAAGGCCTCGTGCTTGACTCCTGGGACCAGACCGCGCTCGACTCCAATGGCTGCCCCAACACATGGCACGGGATCCAGTGCGATGGCGGTCTCGTTACGAGTATTAATCTTGATAACCTTAAGCTTGTTGGGGACGTCAAGCTTAGATCTCTGAGTCAGCTGAAAATGCTGGCAAACTTATCTCTAGCCAATAATTTGTTATCCGGTAGGCTCACAGCCGAGCTGAGTTCAATGTCTTCCCTTCAATATTTTGATATTTCGAATAATTATTTCTATGGAAGAATTCCCAATGCCCTAATTGCTCTGCAACGCCTAATTTACCTGAACCTGTCATCAAACAATCTGACCGACATAATCCCCCAGGGTTTCCAGAAGCTTAGAGAGCTGCGCCAGCTAGATTTGCATTCGAATAAGCTTAGCGGTCCCATTGACAGTGGCCTCATGCTGTTGCAGTCTGCGGAATACATTGATTTTAGCAACAACGAACTCTCTGGACCCTTGCCTTCTATGTGGCCGATTGTGTCCGGCCTTATATACTCGCTTCAGTATCTCAATCTCAGTAGCAATCAACTCAACGGAAGCCTGGCTTATAACGGCGCAATTCCTTTTGAAAATTTGAAGGTTCTCGATATCAGCAACAATCGGTTCGCGGGACAACTTCCGTCTTTCAACTTTATTTACAGCCTCGAGATCTTGCGCCTTAGCAATAACGGGTTTTCTGGACCTTTACCGGGTGCGCTTTTTATGGAAGATTCTTCGGTCTTGAGTGAACTGGATCTCAGCCACAACAATCTTTCGGGTACTTTCTTTGTGCAGCCATGTTTTGGATTTTTCTTGTATTGTTTGTAATATTGATTTAGAGCAGCTTCACATAGAGCTGTATATCCAAGTATTGTATCAAGGCAGAATTTTTGAATTAAGTCATTAGGTGCATTACGCTAAGAAAAAGAAAATAGCTCAAGAATTTAGTCAAATTTATAATTACTTAGCTTAACAAATTGCTTGAGAGATCCCAATGTAATTTGATTTTTGAAATGGTAGACTCAAGGTGGACATTCAATTTTAATTTTAATTTTAATATCAATTGCCACTGGTTGCCACAAATTTCCAACAGCATTATAAAAACTGCAAAGATGAAAAGGCATTGGGAAGCTGAATTAAGTGTTAAAAGAGTCGGTAATTAAATAATATCCGTGAGAATGATAAAAGAAATAAACGAGTACAATGGAGTGCTGAAACAGATATCATCAAACCCTAGAGAGCCCAATGGACAAAAAGAACAAGGGTTCGAAGGACAATGAAGAAGCTCAATATCAACATGGCTATCAATTGTTAATCTTCTAACATCCAAGGTCAAGAAGAAGTGTGTAATGCAATTCTTCCCGTCTATTGGTTTTATATATTGAAGTCTACGCAGCCTGGCTGACCTGATATTGGAGTTTTGTTCTTGATGCCTCTTGTGATTGGAATCATCAAAATGTTGCAAGTAAGAAGTAAAGAGTCTGGAGTTAGAGGTGCAGATAGATCTGCCTCAGAGAGGTTTTTGGCCGGTCATAAAGACAGGGTATTTAAAGATGAAATGGTCTTCTAAGATTCCCACATACAGAACCTGCAAGTGCAAGTCCATATTTATTGGGTGCCCACTTTCTCTCCATATCTTGGGAGTTTGCTGCTCTGCCCTTGGTGCATAAATCCTACATGGTCCTGTTAAGACATGGCATATTCCAAGTCATCCCTCTCTAAAATCAGATCCAATCTCTCAAGGGAGAGGGTCAAATTAATTAAAAAAGCCTGTTAGTGTGTTGTTCTTCTCATAATTTCTCAACCCAAAGCATAAAAGGCATCATCTTGTTACAGTTTATCTTCATTACTTCTCAATGTGAATTTGAGTAAACTTTATTTTAATTTAAACAATATTGCATGTGAAGTTGGTCGTATTGCCATGCAAATATTTTGCAAGAGTGCTGGGATTACCATTGTTGGTCTTTTTTGGAATTTATTATGTCTATGTAGGTATTTAATAAATTATTTGTTTGACAACGTAGCTTTTCCTGTGCTAATTTCATGTTGGTATTTACCTATTCATTATTTCAATTTTCAAATTTACACACAATCAGAACACACCTGCAACATACATTCTATTGTGATGGGTGAATTACTGGGTGATAGGGAACGTGAGCTTCTGTCATCTTGGGGAGCTGTATTTACGATAGTTTGTCTTATGAACTGTCCTTATATGTGTCCCGTTGTAGGGTACTTTTAACTTTATAGAAGTCTCTGGGTTAAAATCAAGCAACTTTATTTGTCATCAAACACTGAGAAGTGTATGGTTTGGGATTCTCTTGGATATCGATGTTCATTTTTATTATCTTTATTATTAATTGACTATACGGTGTTGTGGTAGTTTATTGTGTCTTTGTAACTAATCATGGAGTGGTCAGTTGTCCAATTCTGATGAAGTCAAATCTCATTTTTCACTGCATGTAGATCCTACTGGCATAGATGAATTAATAAGTGACAGGAAACTTGAGTGTCCATGAATGCTGAGAGCTGGATTTTGTAATAGTTTCCTTTATCACTAATTTGTCATTATCCATTATTCTATGTTACTCAACCCTAAAAACCATTGTGGATCAAACTATTCTCAGCGGCACCAACTATTTGCCATTCACTTTCATGGCTGCATATAAATTATAATGTAACTTTACATGATGGATGATTAGATAGTGGTTACTACATTTATTATGATAATCTTTCCATGGTTATTTGACTCTAAAAGGATTCAAACAACAGAAATCTGGATTCTGTTCTCTGTAAACTACTAATTCATTTTTGTCATTTTATATCACAGGCAATGTAAACAATATTGCAACGACAACTCTTAAGGTGCTCAACCTTTCTTCAAATGCACTATCTGGTACATTGCCAATAAAATTTGGAATCTGTGCAGTAGTGGATTTGAGTGATAACAAGTTATCTGGGGATTTGTCTATGATGCGGACATGGGGAAATTATATGGAAGTGCTTGATCTGAGCCAGAATTCATTTACAGGGTCCCTGCCAAATGATACTTCTCAGTTTTTAAGATTGACCTATCTGAATTTATCCCACAATAACTTAGTGGGATCTCTCCCAACTGTATTGGGAATGTATCCCAAGATTAATGTTATTGACCTTAGCTTCAACAAGCTAAACGGGGCTCTTTTAACCAGCCTTTTTACATTGTCTACCTTGGAACATTTACACTTATCTAGCAATAATTTCACTGGGGGTATCCCCCTGCCGGACATTCTACCAGTAAACCCTGCTTCATCAGTAATCCCCATTCAAGTGACAAAATATTCTTTCCTGGAATCATTGGACCTTTCGAACAACCATTTGAGTGGTACTATTCCTCCACAAGTTGGTGCAATTGACAGGCTCAAGACATTGAATCTTGGTGGAAATCAATTGTCAGGAAACATACCAAATGAAATCAGTAAGCTTTTTGTCTTGGTCAACCTCGATCTTTCTCACAACCAATTATCTGGGAAAATACCCGGCAACCTTCCTGCCAGCTTAAAGGCATTTAATGTATCTTACAACGACTTGTCAGGTTATGTCCCACAAAATTTGCGAAATTTCCCTCACTCTTCATTCTATCCAGGAAACTCTGGTTTGATTTTTCCTCGTGTTCAAATATCATCTAACAATGGGCCTGGCACCAGTGAGAGACATGGCAGGGGCCTTGCTAAAGCAGTTATAATTGGGATCTGCACTGCTGCAGCTGCTCTATTTGTTAGCCTTGCTCTGTTCTTATACTACCGAAGAATTTCAAACTTTGATGACAAAATTGTTTCAAGAGATATAGATAGGGGAAAAACTTCAGGTGCTGGTTACTTTGGATTTGGTAAAGATGTGGAACCTTCACGTCCCATGAGAGTTTCTGCAGAACATTTGCTAGCTCCTGAAAGGACAACCCCTGTTGTTCAACCAACACTCTTGACCATTGACTCTACCGTAATGGAGGTTCCTGATTTGAAAGCCAAAGATTTAGATTCTTCAAAATCAAGTACTGTAGATATTTCTTCCTCGATGAATAAGAGACGGTCTTCACCTGGTTCAAATAGTTTCTTCTCATCGTCACCGCAGTCTGAAGATTCATTTGCTCCTGATCACCCTGTTATTTTGAATGTCAGATCACCTGATCGGTTAGCTGGGGATCTTTTCTTTCTGGATGAGACACTATCATTCACAGCCGAGGAGTTGTCACGTGCACCTGCTGAAGTTTTGGGGAGAAGCAGTCATGGAACCTCTTATAAAGCTACACTAGACAATGGACATGTGTTGACAGTGAAGTGGCTGAGGGAAGGTTTGGCAAAACACAAAAAGGAATTTGCAAGGGAAGCAAAGAAATTTGGGAACATAAGACATCCAAATCTAGTCTCTTTGAGAGGTTATTACTGGGGACCAAGGGAGCATGAGAAGCTTATTTTATCAGATTATGTGAGCACAGAAAGTCTAGCGAATCATTTGTATGGTAAGGCCTCCCTCTTCATTATGTTTTGTCTGTTTGCTACTTCTGAATAGGTTAAGTCGGGAAATAAGCCACATACAATTGTCTGAATTCAGAGGTGCTCCTCAGAGTGGAATGGTATTTTTCTCTGATTATCAGTTCTCCAAAGGTTTCTGTCAAAGAGTCCTGTTTCTTTACATTTGATAATAATTATATGGAAAAGCTTGCTTTAATTTTAAATGATTTAAAGAATAGAGCACATGGAAAATAAGTTAAGAAACTACTATGACTCATGGCATATGATAGTTAAAAATCAATGCTATGGAGCTAGTGCTACTAAGTGAACTAATATAGCCCAAGTATGGCGGGCATATCATAAAAGCCAAGGCAGTGAGAATAAAATGTAACTTGGAGTTCTCAAATCTATATTTTGTCTATTTCAGCATTTTGAAAGAAGTTAGTGTTCATATCCTAGGATTAATTTGAGTTTTTTTATCCACTACCATTTAATAGCATTTTTCCTTTGACATGTAAACCCATATGTTATGGGCCTAATTTGAAATCAGTTTTTATAGCTAAATTCTGGTATGAATACTGTTACTACCTGATGCTATGATCCTAAGAAACACTAACAGATTCCAATTCTGTAAAGAAGATTATAACATGATGCCCTTAGCAGGTTATGATATTCTGATTGCAATATTAAATGAAAGCAGATAAACAAAAAATTTCAGCAGATTATATTTTTTTAACAGCAGATTAGAATGTTGTAATTTGATCTACTCTAGCACAGTAAACTCTGCAGTCCATGTATAAAATGTAATTTGCAACAGGAAAACAAATGCTGGAAACTGCTATATACTCTCCTCAGAAGGTATGAATGCCAACTCAGACCCAAAATTTCCAAGGGCAGCATGGACTCTGCAGTTGGCCATAACTTAGTCTCAAATTGACTACCCACAAGAAAACCAAAATCTTCACGTTCTTCTCTTGAAGCTTAAGGGCCTGTTTAGAGTTCATTGTCTCTCTAAACCATTTGTCCTTTGCATGTGGGATCAATGGTTTCCGCATTAAGTACCCCTAGTGCCATTGTTTATAGATTCTAATTTATGTTTGACTGATTACCTTTTTGCACATGGGATAAACTAAGTCAGTTTGTGTTCGAATTTGACAGCATTGAATTTGAACAAATTTTGCCAAACCAAAAACATTTAATAAAATTCACCATTAAGCATGAAATAAAACTATATTTCTTTTCCAAGGAAAGCCTTGAAGGGAAACCCAAGGGGCGCTCCCCCAAATTTGTAGATGGCAGCTATAGTAGACCAGTTGGCATAGATTAGTACTACTCACCTAGGTGGTCTTGAATTGGGCACCTATTGCCACTGAAGCCAAATGCTCAACAACATTAGCAATGGTCAATTGAGCCAATCTTTTGGACTAAACAGGTTTAGAAACATCTCATCCCTTCCTCAAGCCTTAAGTGAGAGTGAGATTGTTGGTACCTTGCGAGACCCAGTTGGCCCACGAGGGGAAAACATGTCAAAAGTGCGATTTGAACCTGGGTAGGAAGGATAACAACTTCTCCTCTTAATCACTGAAGCTAGACTCATTTGACATGAAAAACTATATATATAAGTTATCTGTCTATCAATAAAATTCTTTTTATGGCAAGGAGTCATTGTGACCTTAGTCAACAATGAAGAATCCTTGAGGACTTATGCTCTAGTATGGTTATGACTGTGAATATTGACAAAATGAACGTTATGACAAATCCAAAAATATCATGTATGATACTTTCATATACGACAACAATAGCTTGTAGGAAATGCCTTCAAATGAGTATATGAAAATTGATATTCATCACAAGCTTAATTGGAACTATAACATTGAGAAAAGGATAAATGGAGGGTGGAAAGCTTATTACAGGCTTGAAAATGATTGTAAATTGACAAACCTTTGGCTATGGAATAAGAATAAAAACTCCTCTTTGAAAATTCTCATCACTCTTGTTATTTTATATGGATGTGAAATTGGGGATCTAGTATAACTAGGGAATCCCATAGAAGATGGAGTAGATCCACAATAATTTTATACCTTATAATCTCAAAATTAAAGACAATACAACCTATTTTATCCTCCTTATAGAAGCAAGCCTTCCTCCCACTGAGAGCATGACTATGATTAGGTACTTAATGTACAAGCACAAGATAAACAACATGGACGATAAGAGGTTCCCTAAAATTGCTTTAGACTCTAGCAACTCAAACGGGAATGGGCTAAAGATGCCAAGTCTTGGCTAAGTTATTGGGTAATAAAGGAAGAAGTCATTTATGTAGAACACCGTTAGTATTAAAAATGTTAGTTAATCTATTTTTTTTAAAACATAAATGAGTAAAGATTGTATTAAGTATGTGCCTAGTTGCAACAAATACACAAGAAATTCATTACATTGTCCATGGGCTCTGCCACTAAGGTACTGACTAAATTCATGGGAGATAAATCCCAATATTTTTCACAGGTACTACAACCGAGTTCTACATGTTTACAAGAGTAAATTCTTACATATTGCGAGCATAAAAGTATGAAAAAACAATACATTGAGCTAGTTGGGACGATTTTGGAACAAAGAGTCCACACAGAGTTGGGATCTTGAAGCCAAGTTAGCATCCGTTTCGTGTTCCCGCTTTTCTTTATTGGATTTCTTGCCTCTTGTGAGAGGTGGTTCCACTACATTCGAGGAGAGGGATTTTTCAGCATTGCCTCCCATGCATGATTTTGCATGAGCTGCTCTAACTGTCATAGCTTTCTGGTAAAGCTTTGGGGTAGATCTCTTCATCTTTGCAAGTTTGGAGGGTGTCAATGCCAATGCTCTTTCCTCAAAATATGACTCTGAATCTAGAGAGGCAACCTGTGAAGGAGCTTGCTTTGCATTCTCCACTGACACTTCTGAATTTCCTTGATCCACATTTGGGGCTTCATCTAAAGGGGTATCTTCATCTTGTTCTGTATCTTGAAGAGCCTCAAAAGAATTTCTACTGAAGGAAGGTTCTGGTACTAGATCTACTTCAACAAATTTCTTTGCAGCTGTAGCCTTGTTTAGTTGATTCCTTCTTCGCTTTTGTGTTGGTTGGAAACTAGCCTCTTTAGAAACAAGGGCTTAGGTCTTCTCATCTTTTTTTCGTTGGGGGTAGTTTTTGGCAAAGTGCCCATGAGTATGACAATTTGTTGCACTCGAAAGGAATATATGCTCATAGTCCAATTCTTGGATATGGCTCCATTCTCCAAGATTTATCTTTAGGGCCTTTTGTAAACGTTCATTGAGGTTTACCTTAACACAGGTGTGAGCACAAGAAATTTGACCCCCTTTTGGTTTTGCTTTATCCAGATAGCGGCTGAGCTTGTTTCCTATGCCTTTTAGTGCATCGGGCCCCCAAAGATGAAGAGGGAGGTGAGGCAGCCAGACCCACACCGACACTGTTATATAATCAGATCACAAAACAGAAGAAAAGATACATCAACAACTTGAAAATAAGCCTCTTCGAGGGGGCAACCTGCTTTTACATCACATAAATGAACAATTATTGGATGATACAAATGATAAGACATCCTTGGTATATATAGGAGTCTAAAGGATCACAATATAATCAAGGCCTACATAACAATAATAATGTAAGGGCACAACAATTACAATAGTGGGCTTCTATGGAGAACATCGACAACAATATGGGAGCTACATGGGCAACACCAATAATAATGTGGGGGCTATACTAGTATTATAGGGACTTAACATGCCCCTTTCCTTCAAAAAACTACTGTTCTCAATTCTTCAGTAGTTTTGGATGCTTTTGTAAAAAAATACTCATCCTCCGATGTGGAATCTTTGGTAGGTATGTTCTTCCACTTAATGAGATACTCTGAAATTAATGGGATGGAAGATCCATCATATTGATGTTAAGACGACACAACAATGAGACCCATGTGTGCAAAGTGAAGAGAGATTTGTACGGGCTCAATCAGGTTCCCAAGGCGTGGTATTAACGCAATGATAAATACTTGTAGGGAATGGGCTTCACGAAGAGTGAGACAAATGCAAACCTCTACTACTTGGTGGTTGGGGGTGAGGTTCTCATTCTTGTTCTATATGTGGATGACTTATTTCTTACATATTCACTTGTTAGTTTCTGTAGCATCAGATGTGTTCTAGCCACAAAATTTGGTGGATATGCTAGAATACATGAAATCTCCAAAACCCAAAAATCGTTTTTGGAAATTCCACCTAGAGATGACTTAATTAGATTATTAACAATTTTTTTAATGTTTACTAAGTCTAAACTTAGGAAAACTAGTTAATTAATAAAAATTAATTAAGTCAAGGTGAGAACTAGAAACTCGCACGGATCGATCCAAAAATGATCTAAGCCATTGATTAAGATTTAATCTTGGCCGTTGGAGTCCCAACAGGAAGATATAAGAAGAGATCAATGTGGTGATGGAGAACACACCAGAGACACTTGGAGAATTCGATTTTCTAGAGTAGCAACAATTAGTTGCTGGAGAGTTCGAGCTTCAGTGAGCAAAGACAGTGAGGGGCAGGGACATTAAGGTTGGAGAAACTTGGAAGTTTTCCAGATCCAATGAGTACATTTGTAGAGGTCGAGATTTCTCCAAGAGGCTGCGCAGAGCCTTAAGAAGGCAGTTCGATTTGCTGAAGAGGGCAAACATTTTCAGTTGTAGAGTCTGGGAAGGAGTGCCAAAGAGATGTTTTCCTAGCCATCAATGGGCAGGACGACTAGATTAGCAGTCAACTCGGGCAACAATTACAACAGGGAATCATCAGGTTGACACAAGGCCTGTGCAGGCCTAGTTGGACTACTTGCTCTTCAAAAGCAGTATAGTGCCGAAATTGCCCGGAGTGAGGGTAAATTCCCTCTAGGTTTTTTTGCCAATATTTTCTCTGCAAGTTAGCCATATTTTTGCATCCAAATTATTGTACTCAGAATTTCTCACTACTGCATAATAATGAAAACCCTCAGTTGCTGCATCAGTTTTCCCAAGTTGGGTTTTTTCGGGGACTTTTGTCCAAAAGTAACGGTGTCATTTTTATTGTGTGCTAGCATCTTCCTAGTTTCCAACACTATTTATTTACGCAGTTTTATTTGTGTAGGTTGCAGTGCGATTAATTTGGTATTTGCCATAAATAAATTGTTAAATTAATTAACAATTAGAAGACTTAATTCCAGTTGCTGCAATAGGATTTCAGTTTTGAAATTTTCATATTGTACTAGAGCGTAAGGGATTAGCAGGGAAGCTCAGAAGCAGATAAGGGAATTTCGCTGTTTACTGGGAACAATAGGCCAAATTCTTAGACGCTAATAGGCATGGCTAATTGCTGGGGTAGAAATTCAATTTTCAGTTGCAAGTTGGCAGAAAAGTCGATTTGCCCGGGATAACAACAACTCATATTTTCGCTGAGTAGATTCCTTGGTTGGACGCAGAGGTTTGCAGCAACAAAAACATTGGGCGGAAGAGAAAAGCACACACAATAGAGGGAAAATCTCTGTCAGGGAACTTCTAGTCTCGCAAGTTCGATTTTTCCAGCAACAGATTGGCAGTAGTTGAGTGCAAATTCTCTCACTCCAGAAAGGAGCGCTTACAGCAAAACCAACAACTAAGCAAAGGGAAAGAGGGAGTTTTCGACTTGATCAAAGATGGCCACAACAAGGCTTAGAGATTAGGATAGGTTGGATGGAGCTTCCAACTATGTTATCTGGAAGGCTAGGATGTCCTTACTTCTAGATGAATATGGCCTGAAAGCCTACATAGATAATGTGGTGGCAGTTCCCAAAGATGCAGATCAATTGAAGGAATACAAGAAGGAGATAGCACGGGTGAATAGGATGATTTTGAATGGAGTCTGAGATCACATAGTATCACATATTTCTGGCAAAGAATACTGCCAGGGAAATGTGGGTAGCTCTGTCCAAGCTATACCAGGGTACTTCCTAGGAGCAAAAGATGCTCTTGGAAGAAAAGCTGAGATGCATCAGGATGTAGAAGGGGGAGGGCATAGATCCCTTTCTCACCAGGATTCAGGAGGTCCAAGACCAACTTGCAACTGTTGGGGTAATGCCTCAACCATCAGAGCTAGTGAGGTTGGCGCTGAACAGTGTCTCTGAGGATTGGCAAGTCTTTGTCCAAAGTATATTGCTCAGAGACATGCTACCAGGATGGGACAAAATGTGGGCTGACTTACAACTGGAGGAGTTGAGGCGAGCTTTTCTAAAGAGCTCCATCAGTGGCAACAGTAGCAAAGCATCGAAGGGTGTGAAGGAGGATGAGAATGTGGCCCTCGCATTTAAGGGTCCCAATTAGGGGCAGGGGAGAGCAGAAGAAGAAAAAGGACCTGTCAAAGGTCAAATGTTTTAGGTGTGGCGAGTTTGGCCGCTACAATACCCAGTGTCCCCTCAGAAAGAAGGACAAGCAGGTCCACGCAACATCACATGCTAACATATATAGGCTGTCCTCCAGATTGGAGGAAGACTTTGCGATGATGGCAGCCATACCTCTAGGAGTGAGGTGGGGTGACTTGGAGTCAGGTCTTGTTGTCGCAAAATCTAGCAGGTCTTGGAGAGGGGTACCCCACAAGACTATTTCTAGACCTAGAGACAACAATGGGGTAGTGGCCCTGTTGTCACCATAGCCAAAACCCTCTCCTCTCTATGTATTTTTACCAATGGGAGGAGTCTTGATATGTGTAGGGTCACCTAATAAGTATTCTAGGTTTGAGGTAACCTAAGGGCTTCCAAAGAAAAGACACAACTTAAGTACAAGGCTCAAAGAGTAAGGGCAATTTGTTTTCCTTGGAGACACCAATTTCAGGCACATAAGACCTAGGTTTTGATTAGTAGGTTGAGAGTTGGGATGACCCAAGGTCAAGGTGAAGAGAAAGGCTTTCGAACAATGATTTTTGACAAGACAAAGGCACATGAAAACCTCAAATAAGCCCCTGAGTTGACGCAACAACAAACTAGGGTTTACCTTAGGGAAAACAACTAGGGCAAGGAATTTTATTGGAAAAACTGGAGTGAATGCCTACTAAGAGGGTTGATTTTGAGGCAACCAATTACGCCCTTGGCATTTAGACTCTCCAATCCCCGAAATTGTCCTAACCTAGAAATTTGTACCGAGCCCTAGCTTCGGCACTTGGCCTTAAAGGGGCCGAATTGGGTCAAGAGAAAGAAGGGAAAAGTTAATGGATGAAAAATCGATTTTATCACCAACAAGGGAGGTTGGCACTTTGTTCTTTGGGAGTATGGAGTCTATGAGTTGATAGGATAGCCAAAAGTTGTTAAGGAGGAAGGATAGACGATGCCCTAACACCTAAAATCCTAGCAATTACGCATGTAATGCATAAAAAAATATCAAAATGGGCCTAGTAAATTTTTCAACAATGGTAACTATTTTTGATAACAATGTACTTCAATAAAGCACTCAATTTGATAAAATTAGAGCATAGTAATCATTCAGTAGCTATACTTGAAAACTCACAAACCATAAACAATACTAGAGCAGAAGAGAGCAGTGATATATAAACAATGCACAACAATATTTTTACCCTGGGAAAACCCCTCTCATAGGGGAAAACCTAGCAACCTTTCCTTAATAGTGAGAGTAATCCAATATCCAGTGTCGCACAGATAAACCAGTGAAAGGTCAACTCTTTAACAATTCAACAAATCAGTTCAACGTAGAAATTTCTGTTTTCCCACCCCGGTTTTCAGTTTCTCCTTATTTCTCCGATATAGTTAAATGTCCTTTCCCATAACCATACATTTAAGAAGCTGAAAAAAATAAATTTGCTGAAAACACAAATTCTGGAAATTTTACAGAATGCTGGAAATTGCAGAAATAAAAATCAGCAGTAATAAACGGCCATTAAAACACATTTAAACACTGAGATTTTTGGTCAATGTGACCCTGGAAAAACCCCCTACAACTCTTGGGGAAAAGCAGTTTGAGAGCTCTTCTTTATTTCTGAAAATTGCTTTTTACAGTGAGACATTTTCAGCGAAAAAATCAGCAAGCAAATTTACAACTTATCTCTTTTCCCATGCTTCACAGCAAACTAGAAATTACAACAAACAGGACAGCAATAAATGTTGTACGGTCTCCTCGATTTTCGTGCCCACTTTCAGCATTAAATGTTGTTGTATGACCCTCATTTTGCATGTAGAAAAACCAACAAACTGCTTCTCGATTTTTGTGCAAACCTCTCCTCGAAAATCGTGCCAAAATCTGCCTTTCACTGTGTGCTGAATCAGCTGTACAAATCTGCTCAACTGCGGCCTTGGAATGTGTGCCAAGCCGCTGTCTCCTTCTCCTCCCTGCTAAGAAATCTCTCTTGCTCTCCTGCTCTCCTTCTCCCAATCTGCTCATGAAAGAATTGAATCGAATGTGATCTTTTCCTCATTTTCCTCCCTTAATATAACTCCAAGTGACTTTTGGGTGATCCAAGTGACTTTTGGGTGATCTCTAAATCCAATGGCTGAAATAGATTTAGATCAATGGCTGAGATTAAATGCTCATTTAAATCTCACTTTTTATTTTTTTAATTCACCCCACTTTAACAAGGACCCACTTAGTCATTTATTTCCAAAGTCACTTTTCCTTTCTAATTTTTCATTGACTTTATAAAAGTCACTGTAAAATTAGACTTAATAACTTTATCACTTAAAGTCACTTTTAAATTAGATTTAACTTTATAAAATTATAAAGTCACTTTAGGAGAAAAATTAAATTCTTTTGGACACTTTTCCCTAGGCCAAAGATCAAAGCCTAAGGGAACCACCTGTCCTCCGGTACCAAATTTCAACATTCAACACTTAAATATATAGTTGAGATAGACTAGTGAAACTTCTAGTGAAATTGGTCAAACCTCCTCAAATTTTGGTCAACGACTTGGTCAATGCTGTAGTGAAAGTTGTCGGTCCAAGTTGTAACTCGTTCAACAGGTTAGAGCTGGTCAACCCTCTGAAAAATCTCGGTCAAGGCTGGAGTCAATTTGCTAGACAAACCCGAAGTCAAAATGTTGGTCAATGCAGTGAAAACAACCTCAAAACCTGGTCAACGCACTTCTTTGAATAGACAATGGTTTGAAATCAATAGTCTGAAGTCAACATAGCTCAAACTTCGGTCAACGAGGCCAAACCAGTCAAAAAAGAGAAAGAGTCAATGTTGGTCAACATCGTCAAGAGAGAGAGAGTCAATGCAGTCGAAATCTTGGTCAAACTTCTATATTTGACTCCTTCTCACGTGTGAGAGGATCTGAGGTAGTTGCAGATCAAATTATTCTTCTTGGAGATTGAATTGCTTGACCTTTTTGTGCTCCACTTGTCTTATGTGTCCATTTGGGGTTAGGAGACCCATCAAATGGTGCCACATGTTCATGGTGCCGTCTTGAACTTCTCGGAGTTGACTTGGACTAGGAAAAATTATATATTTTAGAATTTGTTTTGCTAGAAAAACATTCATTGAAGCTGTCATATTTCCAACCTCCCTCTCAACAAGGGAAGTATTTTTACATACTCTCTCTCATCAACATGCTCCACATGAGCATACATAAAGGAAAGGTATAGCATCAGAGTCAAAAGTAATATGAGGCCATACCACTGACCTATGAAGGTCACCTAATGTATTTCACCTTCTAATCCTTACAGTAGGTTACAAGGCATGCAACCTAGGAAGGTTCATACCACTTATCTTCTTGGCCCATCATGGGTACAAGGTACACCCCACCTGAAGGAAGATATAAAAATGGATCCTAGACTAATCATCCTGGTCTACCCTAACGGATCATAGTAGGCCTCAAAACTCCCTAGTACATTTCTACCTAGGGAGCAGTGTTCACAACCATTCGTTTAGGTTGTCAAGTACATTTCTACTTTGAAAAGAACACTGCAATATTCCAATGCTTCGGTGTACCTCACCGCGATAATGACAATCTTCCCACCCTTTCAACAGGTTACCAGGTGAACTCCACCATGGAAGATTGTCATCCTCATGATGCTATATCATTTATGCTCCTTCTCATTGAGAGAGGGATTCACTATCACACCAAGCTTTTCTCTGAAATAAGCAAGCTTCATCTTAGGCAAAGGCTTAGTCAATACATCACCAACTTGTTCTTCAATCGACACATACTGTAAATTGACAACTCCTCTCTGTAGAATGCTTCTTATGTAGTGGTAGTAGATCTCAACATGTTTAGATCGATCATGGAAGACTAGGTTCTTTGTGAGCTTGATACAACTCTGATTGTCACAATATATAGTGGTGGTCTCAAGCTTGGATCCAAACAAACCAGAGAACGTTTTCCGGAGCCATATAGCTTCTTTACATGCTGCACTATCTGCTATGTATTTTGCTTCAGCAGTATTGAGAGCAACAAATGATTGATTTTTGCTAGACCATGTGATCATGGCAGATCCCAAACTGAAACAAAAACTTGATGTACTCTTTCTATCTTCGACACATCTAGCCCAATCTGCATTGGTGAAGCCATGTATCATCCATTTTCCATTCGAGGCATAATATAATCCATACTCAATAGTGCCATGTAGATATTGAAGTATGTGTTTAGCAACTACCCAATGTATATGATGAGGCTCCACCAAAAATTGACTTAGTGTATTTACAACAAAACTGATATCTGGTCTAGTATTTGTTAAGAAATTCAATGAGCCAATCAACTTATGATACATAGTGGGATCCACCAGATCAGAGCTATCATCACATAATTTCTTCAAATTTGTCACCTTAAGGGAGTCCATGGATTTACATTCCATCATGCCATTTTTTTGAAGAATCTTGATAGTAAACTTTCCTTGTCCAATGAAGATCCCATTTGGTCTTTCCCAAATCTCCAATCCCAAATAGAAGTGCACAGGTCCCAAGTCCTTCATTTCAAATTTTGAAACCAACTCCCTTTTACACTGAGCTATAAGAGTTTCAGAACCTGTTAGAAATAGATCATCTACACACAACAATAGGATGATAGGTTCTCCTTCAACGATCTTGAAATATAGGTTGGGATCAACTTCATTCTTCATAAATCCAAGAATCATAAGATAACTGTCAATTCTAGCATACGAGGCCCGAGGTGCTTGTTTGAGTCCATATAAATCTTTCTTCAACTTACAAACATGAGTCTCTTGATCATTAACTTCAAATCCTTGGGGTTGTTCAATGTAGACTTCTTCTTTGATGACACCATTAAGAAAAGCAGTGTTTACGTCCCACTGATGCAACTTCCATCTGACAATAGAAGCTTGTTGAGAAATCTAGGGGCAACCAGTGTGAGATTTCTCTTATGTTAAAAACTGCTTGTGATGTATTTTTACTTTAATTGATTTTTGCTTCTTCTTTCATTTATTTTAATTAGTGTTCTCTATCATCAAACACCTACCAAAACATTAAGAACAATGAGACAATAGGACACAAGATGTAGGTGATTAGCTAGGGCCAAAACCTCTCTAGCTTGAGAGGAAAACCCACCTGAATTCTTTCTCTTCTTATAGACCTTCAACTGACAAATTCCAAGATCTTTGACCTTTGACTGAGAACCTCCAAGACCAAGCCAAACCTTGATTTTAGTGACTTCTTTAAATCCTGTCTTCCAACAGCTTCTTTTGTAGCTTCGACGAGCCCAACAACTTTTTCTGCAACTTCGGCTTGCCTAGAACAAAATTTCTGCAACTTCGACTTGCCTAGAAAAATCTTCTGAAGAACCGTAACCCTTGCATGTTTGATAAATGATGGTGTGATCTTGTTCCTTTCTCCCTCGCTTGGGTGGATTCTCTCTCCTAGAGATTCGGCTTCCAAAATAGCTCCTCTTGATGACTTAACACTACTTTTGCAACTTGGCGTTCCTGCAACAAGAAGAACCTGTTGTACTATGTAACAACCCCCCCATTTATAGGGATGAATAGTTAGTATTTGACATATAAATGGGGACCCTTTTAAATTTTTAGCTTTTGAAAATAAGCACTAACTCTAAAATTTGCCTTAAACCTTTAGAATGCAACCCATACTTAAACTTTTATTATCACAAATCGCATCTCACAGTTTTCCATGTGACAATTATAAACATCCTAAAGAAAATCCCGAAATGCGATATGCGATAAAGTCTCCATTGCGATTTTCCGATCGCGACACTCTAAGAATATGCGATCGCATTTCGCAGATCGCAATTTAACAAAGCATGCCACTGTGTTATCCCTTAAAAATTGCGAAATGCGATATTGCGATGTTTCGCAATCGCATTTTGCATTATCTACGAACAACGCTATGTTGCAACGTTTGAAAGTCGCGATCTGACAAATTAGGCGTAAAGTGTGGGAAGTTATTGAGTTTTTAATGAAATATCAAGTGGGTTGACAAAGCAATTATTGTTTAGCAGCTTGAGGAGAGAAGTTAATGTTTTCAAGTCATGGCTAGTTATCATAGAGATTGCGTTTGAATCTTCCCATGATTCAAGTCATTTCAAAGAGCTCTTCAACCTTAATTGCCCTCTACTGTTTACGCTGATATATCTCTCTTTCATTTCAGGGAAGCTTCAAAAGAGATGTCCTTACGGAAAGTAATGCAAAAACAGAAGCAACAGAGTGTTTCAGAATCTGAGGTTACAGAGATGTCGCCCATATTTTCTGATATGGTTTGTAGTGCTGATGGAGGAGCAACGACGTGGGAAGTTATCTATAATAGACTTGAAGATGAGCGACCTGAAGTTACTGTTACCAAGGCAACAACAGATTCAATACAACCCTCGACAGTTCAATTCAGAGACGCTGCTTGCTCTTTTCTTCACAGAATAGGAGCAAGAGCCAAGATACTACCATACACGGATATGATTAGATGGGTGGTGGAGAATGTTAATATTGAAGAAAGAAAATTCAAGAATTCAAAGATGGAGTTGGTGGGATCATTTAAAGTTGAAGATTTGAAACAAATGTATCATCTTCCCGACCCTCAGGATATATATGATAGATCATTCTTGGCCAAGTTCGCAAAACAGAATGAAGAACCCTTCAAGATTATTCAGGGGCGGAGAGTCTTAGAAAACAAATTCAAATATGACAAGACAGGTATGTACCCCATAGCTTCTTTAGTGAATCCCCATAATTATGCAGCCTCCATGTTATGTAGATTGTATGGAATGCCTAAAAATACCAAGTTCTCTATAGAATGGGTCCCTTTAATCGATGCATGTATCAATTCTCATATAATGATTTGGGCTACTATCCTATCCCACAACTTGGTTACGGTTATTTCTGAATATCGTCAAAAGAGATCCACTTCCACAGAAAACTTTCCTCCATTTTATATGAGTGCTTATATCATGGACTCTATCTGCTTTTGTACTAAGTTTCCAATTATGGGTTGGAAATGGACCTTGCAAGACCCATACCCCATCCATCTCAGTCACAAACAAATGTGGGAATCCCATTTTATACCCCATTTTTACAAGATATGCCATGGTGTTATGCTACCATTACATCAAATGATTTTTGATAAAAAGGCCTCGATATTTTCTAAGGAAGTCACTACAAACCTTCTTGTAGTAGGCAAGCACTTTGCTGAGCAATGGTTCACATAAATCATAGTTTACGACAGTACAACAGAACCACATGTACTTCCCTTGTATGTCTCCGACAAGTTGTTAGTTGTTGATTTGGGGTAGCATCGAATGTGCTCTAGCCACGAAATTTGGTGGAGAGGCTGGGGAACATGAGATCTCCAATACCCAGAAAGGGTTTGGGCAGATTCTAAACAGTTCAGGAGATATTAAAATAATTAATATTTTTAATGGAGTCCCTAAGTATAAACTTAGGGAAAATAAATATTAATGTGTATTAATATGAAACTGTGTTAGAATGGTCCAAAAGACATGGATCAAGCCAAATCTAATCTTAGCAGTTGATTAGGGACTTAATCTCGACCGTTGATATGTCATCAGGAAAAGTATAAGAGGAGGCTTGAGGGTCACTTGGAAAATACACCAGAGTGATCAGTCATTCTATTCTCTAGAGCGGGGTTTGCTAAGAGAGATAGAATTAGTGATCGGGAGATGCAGCTGAGGGGCATTTGAGTACAGAGAGATAGAGAGGCAGAGATAGTGCTGGGAGAGCAACGTAGTAGCCGGGGAGAGTGACGCAGAGTCAGCCAGGGCTCACGCAGGGCCACGCAGAGGTAGCCGGGAATTGCACAGAGCCTCAAAGAGGCCAACGTTGTTGACGCAGAGGGCTAGAGGGTTGACGCAGGGCCTCCTAAGGCTGACATAGACCCATTTGGGGTGATGCAGGGCTAGCGCGAGGCAGAGAGGGGCTGACGCAGTCCAGAGAGAGGCTGACGCTGGGGTTTCTGGGGCAGATTGGTGCTGAGTAGCTGCCAGAAGGATTATCTGGGGTTTCAGCCAGGAGATTTGTCAGAAACTGAGAGGTATTATTGCCAAGGAAATTCTCTGTTGGGTAGGCCAGTTTTGGCACCCAGATTGTACTCTGATATTGCTTAATAAGAAAACCCTCAGATAGCTGCACCGGTTTTCCCACATTGGGTTTTTCCGGGGACATTAGTCCAAAAATAATGGTGTCATATGGCGTGTTTGTTTCTGTTTCTTTTAGTTGTTGATCTGTGATATGTTGAGCAAGCACTAGTGTTTATTTTCAGTATTTACATTGTAAATAACTCATTAAGTAAAATAACAAGTAGGTAGGAATAAATCAGATAAAGTACATGGAGGCTTTCTAACTAAGTAAACTTAGAAACTTCAACATGGTATCAGAGCGTGATTGCAGATCACAGGAGGACTAAAGGACATCAGCCGAGCGGAGCAATAGCAGCAGAAAACAACTGTCCTGAGGTGACAAAAGTTGTTTCTAGCAAAGCAACAACAAAGAAGGGTGACGCAGTGCTTGCGTCATCGAGGGTGAGCCTGGAAGAGGGAGTGCAGAGGCTAAGGAAGTCAAAAGGAGCCTCACGTAGAGCCATGCAATAGCTGGGAGGGCTGACGCAGTTGGCTGAGGAGGCCGGGTTGATGGTGCTGGGATTGCGCAGAGCTTAGGAACTCTCACCTTTAGGTTGCTGGGGTTTAGAAGGCTGCAGGAATATTGTAGAGTGGAGCTGGTGATGTATTGTAGGCAGAACAGTACCTGACAGAGCAAGGCCAGAGGAGTTGCTATCGAGGGTTTCTAGTCGAGGAACCCGGATTAGTGGTGCGGTTGCACAAAGACGATCAGAGTAGGGGGACATCTTGACAGCGGCAGGAGGATTTCCAGGAGGGAAATCGGGACTCAGAGGGAGTCCAGAAGAGAACTTCCAGACGGGAAGTAGAGACTCAGAGGAGTCGAACAAAGAATTTCCAGGAGGGAAGTAGAGGAGCATCATGGCACTACACATAGTAAGAGACCACGATAGACTGGACGGAGCGTCGAACTTCGCAGTCTGGAAGGCTAGAATCTTATCCGTACTTGACATGAATCGTGTCAAGAACTTCGCCTTGAAGGTAATAGCTATCCCAGTCGACCCCAATGATAATGACAAGTACGAGTAGGCAATGGCGAGGGCCAAGAGCATCATCCTTGATGGTGTCAAGTGAATATTGTATATTGTACCCTCTCTCTGCTGAACTTTTGAAGAATAATAAGAAGATTTGATCAAAGGGTTTCCCCACATTGGGGTTATTCCCTGACATTCGCCAAATATTGTGTCCTCTTGTCCTTTCTTGGCTCGTCTTCTGTTTATTATTTATGTTCTATCTGCATTTACAATCATGTTGATGTGATTGCTAATCTGGAAATTGATATTGGGCTAATAAGAAAAATTGAAGTAAATTGCTCTTATAGATAGAACATTCCATTGTTATCTAAAATTAACATGGAATCGGAGCTGAGGTGAAGACAAAGCCCAAGCAAGAGTGAAAAGAGCAATCATTGAGATTTGTTGGACAAGGACAAGATTCAATGGCTTCCGCATCTTACTTAAAACCTGATGACAAGCGCAATGATAAGTCTGATTATCATGCATGGAAGATGTCTCTTGATTTGACTTTGGAAGAGCAGGATGTTATGGACTATGTGTAGGGAAATATTATTGAACCTCCTTCAAATGCACCGGCTGTCGCTAAGACAAAGTACAAGAAAGGTGAAGTCAAAGCTAAGAAGATCATCAGGGATTCTATTAATAAGCATTTGGTTGTATGCATCTCTGAATCTAAGGAGATATATGATAGGTTGGTTGGCATGTTCAAAGTTAGCAATGCAAACCAAGTCCTCTTTCTCAAAAACAAGTTGAAGGACATAAAGAAGGGAAGAGGTGAAGATATCCAATTCTACTTCATGAGGATTATCGACATCAAAAATGATCTTCATAATTGGAGAAGTTATTGCTGACAGGGAGCTCACTCTCATTTGCCCTTGGAGGTCTCCCTCGTGAATGGCATGTGTTCAACACTACTATCTTCAACAATGACAGGATTCCAGGTTTTGATGAATTGTTGACTAGATGTACTCAAGAAGAGACAAGGATGATGGAGAGAGACATTCCTTAAAATATGAATGATCCAGTTGCATTATTTGCTCATGCTAAAAAGAAGAACAATGCAGGTTCAAAGAAGCAATGTCAAGGAAGATCGGGATTCAAAGATGGAAGAAAGGGAAGATGCTTCATTTGTAATAGGTTTAGCCACTATGCTACAAAGTGTCCTAATAGAGGGGATACACTTCAGAATGATGACAATAACTACCACAACAATTTCAGGGGCAACAACATCAAAGGAATGGCAGATTCAACAACAAAGGAAAGGAATGCTCTCGCTACTCAAAATGGAAATATTTGACCTCCCAAAAGATCAAGAAACTCTAGGTATGATGAATCTAATGTTGTAGATAACAAGCAGATTTTTCAAACCAAGTCCTCTTTCTCAAAAACAAGTTGAAGGACATAAAGAAGGGAAGAGGTGAAGATATCCAATTCTACTTCATGAGGATTATCGACATCAAAAATGATCTTCATAATTGGAGAAGTTATTGCTGACAGGGAGCTCACTCTCATTTGCCCTTGGAGGTCTCCCTCGTGAATGGCATGTGTTCAACACTACTATCTTCAACAATGACAGGATTCCAGGTTTTGATGAATTGTTGACTAGATGTACTCAAGAAGAGACAAGGATGATGGAGAGAGACATTCCTTAAAATATGAATGATCCAGTTGCATTATTTGCTCATGCTAAAAAGAAGAACAATGCAGGTTCAAAGAAGCAATGTCAAGGAAGATCGGGATTCAAAGATGGAAGAAAGGGAAGATGCTTCATTTGTAATAGGTTTAGCCACTATGCTACAAAGTGTCCTAATAGAGGGGATACACTTCAGAATGATGACAATAACTACCACAACAATTTCAGGGGCAACAACATCAAAGGAATGGCAGATTCAACAACAAAGGAAAGGAATGCTCTCGCTACTCAAAATGGAAATATTTGACCTCCCAAAAGATCAAGAAACTCTAGGTATGATGAATCTAATGTTGTAGATAACAAGCAAATTTTTTTATTATCTTATATCTGCTCTCTCTACTGCCTCTCCTCTGGATACCTTGGGAAATTGGTTGATTGATAGTGGTGCCTCAAGGCACTTCACTGGGTATAAGGAAGCTCTTTCAAATCTGATAGAAAAGGATACAAATTTGGAAATCATTCTTGGAGACAATGCCACCTATCTTGTGAAAGGAGTTAGGAATGGTACTCTTCAATTAAATCAAGGTAGCACCATTCATCTACAAGAAGTACTATATGTACCTGATTTAAAGAAGAACTTGGTATCCATCTCGGCAATGGAGGACAAAGGATTCAAGGTGACATTCATTGATGGAAGGGTACGTGTTTGCAAAAGAAATTTCAAAGAAGCATTTACTCTTGGATTCAGGGTTAATAGCCTATATCAAGTTGGAGGAAGTCCATTGGGAGCTATGTCTTGCGACACACCTCTTCAATTCGAATTATGGCACTGGAAGTTTGCTCATCTACATTATAAGGCTCTACCCAAAGCAAGGAAGATTGTGACAGTATGCTTGAATTTAAAGTAGAACATGAAGGTGTTTGTCAGGGATGTGCCGAAGGAAAACATACAACGAGACCATTACCCTCAAGTGATAGCAAGGCTACCGACATTTTGCAATTGGTTCATTCTGATCTATCTGGTATGTTGCTCGTGACATCTTTGGGAGGATATTTATATTATGCTATCTTTGTGGATGACTTCTCTCACAAAACTTGGATTTATTTCTTGAAGAAGAAGGACGAAGTGTTCACATGGTTCCGTTCTTTCAAAGCCTTGGTCGAAAATCAAACAGGGAAGAAGATCAAAATATTGAGGACCGATAATGGAACTGAATATGAATCAAATGAGTTTAATGACTATCGTAGAGAAGTTGGCATTAAGAGGGAGACTACTACCGCATATACTCCCGAGCAAAATAGAGTTGTTGAAAGGAAGAATTGTTCCATTATAGAAGCCACTCGTGCTATGCTTCATGATCAAGGTATTCCGAAGTTCTTATGGGCGGAAGCTGCCAACGCTGCCATGTATGTTCAAAATAGACGCCCTCATGAAGAGTTGGACTCCAAAACCACTAAAGAAGCTTTCATCGGTAAGAAACCTGATGTTTCTCATTTTAGAATTTTTGGTAGCCCTGTGTATTTCATGTGCCGAAAGAAAAGAGAAGCAAATTAGATGCATCTAGGAAGAAAGGAACATTTGTGGGATACCGTGAAACTTCTAAGGCATATAAAATCTATGTGCCTGGTCAAAGAGAAGTGGAGATAAGTCATGATGTCACCTTCGATGAAGATGTTGCCCTTGGGAACATTAAGAACCTTCCTATTCCAAGGAAGGACAAAGAAGTAGATATAGGAAACCAGGGAAAATTGTAGGATGAGCCTGTGCCCGATGTTGAAGGACCAATGGATCCCATTAATCCACCTCCTCATGAGCCCACCTTCGAAAAAAGGAGACCCTCATGGCTTAGGGAAACTCTCGAAGACGTTGAAAGACATATTGCACCAAGGGGGACATTTCGTGAAAGTAAGAAGCCGAATACGTACCAAGGGTACTTAGCTGCCATGAGCACCATTCTTCAAACTGAGCCTTGCACATTCGAAGAAGCTGTGAAGCACCAAGTATGGAAGGATGCTATGAACGGAAGAGTATGAGTCAATTATGAAGAATGATGTCTGGGATGCGGTCCCTAGACCCAAGGACAAATCTGTTGTCACCTCGAAATGGCTCTACAAGATCAAGCATGGAGTTGATGGAAGTGCTGAAATGTTCAAGGCCAGGTTTGTTGCTCGAGGCTTCTCTCAAAAGGAAGGTGTGGATTATGATGAAATATTTGCATCTGTTGCCCGATAGACCACCATCCGTTCGATTATAGCCCTTGCTTCCTTGCAAGGATGGAACCTTCACCAGATGGATGTCAAATCTGCCTTCTTGCATGGTTCAATTAAGGAGGAAGTCTATGTAGAACAACTCGAGGGGTTCAAAGTCCAAGATCGTGACTCACATGTATGTAGGTTGAAGAAAGCCCTCTATGGGTTGAAGCAAGCTCCCCGGGCTTGGTATGAGAGGATCGACAACTATTTGATGAAGCTGGATTTTATAAGAAGTGAAGTTGATCCAAACCTTTACTTCAAGGTTGAAAATGATGGACCTCTCATCTTGGTACTTTATGTGGGTGATCTCTTTCTGATAGGTGCAAACCCTCTTATTCATCAATGCAAGAGGGAGTTGGCTTCCGAGTTCGAGATGAAGGACCTAGGACTGATGCATTATTTCCTAGGGTTGGAGGTTTGGCAAAAGCTAGGTGAGATTTTCCTTTCTCAAGGAAAATACATTATGAAGCTACTTGAAAGATTTGGGATGGTGGATTGCAAGTCCGTGACTACTTCGATGGAACTCAACTTCAAGAAGCTATGCAAAAGTGTTGCTAGGCCCGATTTGGGAAATCTTTCTAAGTATCGTCAACTCGTGGGGGCCCTTATGTTCTTAGTGAACTCTCGTCCGAACATATGCTTTGCAGTGAATACATTGAGTCAATTTATGGTCGAGCCTCATCACATACATTGGATTGCTGCCAAGAATCTTCTGAGATTTCTTCGGGGCACAATCACCTATGGTTTGAGATACAATGCCAGGAATGTGAGGCTCCATGGCTACTTTGATGTTGACTGGGCTGGCAGTGTGGTGGATCGTAAGAGCACATCTGGATGTTGCTTCTCACTAGGTTTTGCTTTGATATCCTGGATGAGCAGGAAGCACAAATCGGTTGCTTTGAGCACCGCCGATGGTGAATATATTGCTGCTAGTATGTCCTCTTATGAAGTTGTTTGGTTGAGGAAGCTCTTTAGTGAGCTGTTCATACATGCGTTGGATACCATTGTGATTTTCTGCAACAACTAAAGTGGGATTCGTCTTCCTGAGAATCCCGTGTTTCATGACCGCTCCATGCATGTTGATATCAGGTACCATTTTATCCGGGATATGGTACAACGGGGAGCAATAAGGCTCCATCACATTGGGACTGATGATCAGGTCGCAGATATTCTTGCGAAGCCCCTGGGGAAGGTCAAATTCTTAACCTTCTGTGAACAACTTGGAGTCGTGGAGAGACCCTCTTATGAGGGTACTATTTGAGTTGGATATTGAGCTCTGGGAGCTCTGAGGGCTTGAGGTACTTCTTGGAGCGATGTGTGACCATAAGGTGAGTGGTTCACCTTCCCTTAGTGGTGTGCTGTGTACAGGGTGAGTAGTTCACCTTCTCCTATGGCATATGAGCAGGATGAGTGGTTCACCTTCTCTCGCTGATACATCCTACCCATGCAATTCGAGACTCATGGGAAGTACCTCTCATCTGGCCAATGAGTAGGGAAATGAGGATAGGGACCATAGTACTATCGATGGATGCATCGTGTACTACCGTACTCCCTATGCTAAGATGTTTGATATTGATTTCAGATCAATGGAGACTGACTTTGGGTCAGTGGAGAGTGGTATTATACACTCTCGATCATTTCTTCTTCATTATTTCTTCATAGTTCAGCAGAGCAGAGCAGGGATGTCAAGGATGGTACAAATTGTCAGATGGTTTGGCAAGTGGAGTTCTCCCTAGTTGAGAGGGAGTGTTAAATTTGGAAACTAGGGCCAAACTCCACCTTGGACAACTCATATGATGGAGATGATATTTTTGTTGGATTCCTCTTTTCGAGAGGTGTAGGATTGATCTGAAGATCATCTCATTCTGACATGTATAAATGGAATTATGAATTTATTTCTTCTGTGGACAAATTGTCAAGGTCGGTCAACATTCTAATGTAGGCTCAAAAGACCAAAAGTAGTGTCTCGTCACCCTCAACATTGCATATAAATAAAAGGAGCATCTACCTCATTTGGACATTCATCAGCTCACACATATCTCTCTTTCTTCTCATCTAATTGGGTTGTACGAATTTTAGGCAGCCTTCTTCTCCTCCACACATGTGAAAGTTTGACTGGGTTTTCTGATTTTTGCGTTGACCTAGTTGCAACCAGCGTTGACTAGTGTTGATCGGGCAATGTTTAACTTCATTTGATTGCGATTTTTGTGGGAATATCTCGGTTTGGGCAGGCCCCATATTTGGGCACAAAAATCAAGATTTTCTAGGCTATTTGACTAGTGTTGACTGCAACAAGTTTGACTGCAGATTTGACTGTGTTGACCAAGTTTGACCGATTTTTTCAGGACCATTTTGCGCTAATTTGGATTGTCTTTGGAGGCCGAATTGATTGGGTTTGACCGAGCTGATTTGGAGGAGTAATTTTGCAGAGTTGACCAATGTTGACTTTCTGGTTAGGGCATCCTGTTGATTGCAGTTAGACTGGACAAATTTGACTATGTTTGGGCAAGTGAATTTTTTATATTGTACTCTCTCTCTCTGCTGAGCTTTTGAATAATAATAAGAAGATTTGATCAAAGGGTTTCCCCAAATTGGGGTTTTTCCCTGGCATCCGCCAAATATTGTGTCCTCTTGTCTTGGCTTGTCTTCTGTTTATTATTTATGTTCTATCTGCATTTACTATCATGTTTATGTGATTGCTAATCTAGAAATTGATATTGGGCTAATAATTTTTTTGAAGTAAATTGCTCTTAAGCATAGAACATACCGTTGTTATCTAAAATTAACAAGTTTTCTCTAGCCAGGTAAGTCTTTTTCTTGGTGCAACAACCTTAGGAGATACAACAACTTCTTGTGGTGGATTTTCACGAAGTTCTGCTTCTTCTTCATGGGATCAAGTTCCTTGGCTTTATCTGATTTGGGAGTTTCAGTTGCCTCATTGCCTTCTTCCAAATGTGAATCTGTAGATTCCAAAAAGCAGCATCTTCATCGAAGATGAAATCCATGTATGTATCAACTGAACGATGCCCTTCTGTAAAAACTATATATCCTTTCGAAGTCTCATAGTATCCCACAAAGATTCCTTCCTTCCCAGATGGTTCTAATTTGTTTCTTTTCTCTTTGGGCACATGCACAAATATCCGGCAACCAAATTTTTTGAAATGCTCCACGTTGGGTTTCTCACTTGAAAACACTTTCTTAGGAGTCTTGTAGTCTAACACACGATGAGGACAACGATGTTGAACATAAACAATGGTTCTAGCAGCTTCAACCCAAAGAAAGTGAGGTAGATATTGATCATGAATCATGGCCCTAGCAACTTCCATAATAATACTATTCTTTCTTTCTCCAATGCTATTTTGCTCAGGGTTGTAGGGAACAATGAGCTCCCTCTTAATTCCTGCGTCTTTAGACAATTTGATGAGTTCATTTGAAGTATACTCACCTCCATTGTCAGATCTTAGGGTTTTGATTTTCTTGCCAGTAGCATTCTCAATTTGAGCTTTGAATTCATGAAACTTATCACACAGTTCATCCTTAGACTTTAGAAAGTAAATCCAAGTCTTGCAAGAATAATCATCAATGAATGTGACATAGTATGTATGTCTTTTGAATGATTTGTTGGGC
This sequence comes from Pinus tabuliformis, assembly GCA_031772625.1. Taxonomy (NCBI): domain Eukaryota; kingdom Viridiplantae; phylum Streptophyta; class Pinopsida; order Pinales; family Pinaceae; genus Pinus; species Pinus tabuliformis. The sequence goes on along the minus strand of CM062814.1, from coordinate 235,266,324 downwards.
ATAGATCCACATACATCAGAATGAATACATTCTAATATTTCTTTTGACCTTTGTCATTGCTAGAGAATATTCCTCTTACATTCTTTCCAAGAGCACATCCTTTACAAGTTCTTTTGTTCTCTATCTTGAGTTCAGGGACACCATTTACATGGTTCTTCAATCTAGGTAGACCTTCATGATGAATATGAGCATACCTTCTCTGCCATAATTCACATAGATTAGTAGTATTATGGAGTAATGCTTGAACAGATCTTCCTGAAAGTCGGTATAATCCTCCAACTCGTACACGAATAACCTTGGCTGATTCAAATGAGGTGTTCTTTTCTTTTTCCATGCAAGTACTTCTTCTTCTACAAATGCAATTCTATACCCCTTGTCTTCTAGAGATGAAATGGATAGCAAATTCTTCTTTAAACTTGGAACATAAAGTATATTGTTGATTTGTACTTGATTCGACTTGAAAGGAGGATGATCTAATACATCTGAGTTCATGCTTCCCATTGTCACCAAGCTCCACCTTTTGGGGAATCTTCTTCTCCATCAATTCAATAAGATTGTCTTTGCAACCTGTCATGTGTCTTGATGCGCCACTATTGATAATCCAAACTTTATCATGACCTGAAATGACACTAGTAAGAGCACAATAGAAAGAATAAGCTTCATCATCACAATCTTGCTTCTTAGATCTTCTTTTGGATGAGGGCTCTGTTTCTTCTACTTCGACTGTTGTGGCATGTTGCTTCCCTTTTCTCTTACGGTCTTTCTTCAGTAGAGGATATTTACTCTTGAAATGTCCATATTTGTGACAACGATACCACTCAATTATGGACATGTTAAATTCTTTCTTTGAAGACTTTTGAGTGTTAGAATTCTTTCTATTCTCTGAAATTTTCCAAAATGTTTCTTCCCTTTGGAACCCTCTTAGTATGGGTTGCAAAAGCTTGAGGGTCTTCACATACAACTTGAGTGGGCCTAATGGTTAAGAGCATGTGTTTCCTTCTAAGAGGTCACAAGTTCAAAACCAGAGGGGGGTAGAGTATGTATGCCTTCGTAGACTTAGCAGTAAAATTGTTGCGTGGAGGTGGGTCCCTTGTCTCACAGACAAGGGGTTGTCATACACCAATTTGGTGTCTGGCTTGGGTGTGACCTAAAAATTGGATGATGATAATAATAATAATAACTCCTCTATTGATAAGACTTGGTTCTTATTGGGTGCAGGAAGTCCATAATTCTTAAAACTTAGGAAGTTTTTCTCTTGCATTGATACTAGATACAAAAGAATAACAAGAATGAGGCAAACCATTGATTGCTATAGTAACCAACTCCTTATCAGGTATATTTTCATCAATAGCATTTAGCTGGTCTCTTAGTTGAGATATTCTCACAAAATAGGATGCAACAATGTCATTCTCTATCATCTTGTTGTCACGAAGTTGATTCCTTAAATTCAAGGATTGGTTTGTAATGTTGATGGTGTAGAGATTGACCAGAGCATCATACATAGCTTTGGAATTTTCATGATCAGAAATGTATGGTATCAAATGATCTCTAACAGACTTGACAATGATGTTCCTTGCCAAAAGATCATTTTCCTCATACTTCTCCTTTTCTGCAGCACTAGCATTTTCTAACGTAGCTTCTTTCACAATATCCAATACTTTGTTTCTTCTAAGAAATACGTCCAATTTGGTTTTCCATGCCCTAAAATTTGTAGCCCCTATAAGCTTGTTCTCGATCCTGATGAAGGAATTCATGATGAGATTTGAAGATGCTTCTTAACTTGACCTTGAGACTGCTCTTGAATAATGCTCTCAATGCTCTAGATCTTTTATCTTGGCTCTGATACGATGTTGTTTTTCCAGGTCAAAATGGGCCTAGTAATTTTTTCAACAATGGTAACTACTTTTGATAATAATGTACTTCAATAGAGCACTCAATTTGATATTTAGAGCATAGTAATCATTTACTAGCTACACTTGAAAAATCACAATGATAAATAGTAGTAGAGCAAAAGAGAGCAGTAATATATAAACCAATAGTATTTTTACCCTGGGAAAACCCCTCTCCTGGGGGAAAAACCCAACAACCTTTCCTTAATAGAGAGAGAGTAATCCAATATCTAGTGTCTCACAAATAAACTAGTCAAAGGTCAACCCTTTGTCATTCCAACAAATCAGTTCAACACTTAAATATATAGCTGAGATAGACTAGTCAAACTTCTAGTCAAAACTTGGTCAAACCTCCTCAAATTTTGGTCAAAGTTGCAATCGAAGTTGTAGGTTCGAGCTATAATTTTGGTCAATAGGTCAGAGTTGGTCAACCCTTTGGAAAATCTCAGTCAAGGTTGGAGTTAATTCACTGGTCAAACCCGAAGTCAAAATGTTGGTCGACGTAGTCAAAACATGGTCAACGCACTTCCTTGAACAGTGAACAGGATGAAGTCACCGTAGCTCAAACTTTGGTCAACAAGGTCAAAGCTGTCAGAGAAGAGAAAGAGTCAACATTGGTTAACACAGTCAAGAGAGAGAAAGTCAACAAAGTGAAAATCTCGGTCAAACTTCTGCCTTTGACTCCTTCACACGTGTGAAAGGATCTGAGGTAGTTGCAGATCGAATTCTTCTTCTTGGAGATCGAATTGCTTTGCCTTTTTGTCTTCCACTTGTCTTCTGTTTATGTGTCTGTCAAATGGTGCCACATGGTCATGGGGCCGACTTGAACTTCTTGGAGCCGACTTGGACCAGGGAAGATCATATATTTTAGAAATTGTTTTGCTAGAAAAACACTGTTTGACGATGCCATATCTCAACAAATCAAAGTTCACCACTAGGATTATTATTCAAATGTTATTCATGAGTAATGCGTGCAATAATGATATCTAGATGCTATCTAATAGATCTTTAATAAATTAGGGCATAATAGAAAACCATAAATTCAATATATTCCATATATTAGACATAAAGAAAATATTTATCCAATAAAATGCTCACTTACAAGATAACATGCATGATAATCCATCCATTGATCCAAGACAATTGCCCCTCGAGGTTGGGACATGCAAGAGTTCCTTCAATGATGTATAGGAGCAATATGGTGCTCAGGAATTGGGTGATGGCCATAAGGGGTGAGGTAGAGCTCATGTTAGGCTTTTGCCACGTGTGTATGGGTGCCAAATACTAGAGATCCAATGGTTAGTTAAGATGAAGAATGCAGTGTTAAATTTTGGTAGCATCGAACAATTGTTTTAGTCTCGATTTGTGTCTAAGAGGCCAAGGAACACAAGATCTCCAATACCTAGAAAAGGTTTTAGGAGAAAACACCTAGAGACCACTCAATTAAGTTAATTGATCAATAATTAAAAAACTCCTAAGTCTAACTTAGGAGAATTGATTAATTAGAGGGAATTAATTGAGGAGATCAACTTATGCTCTAGATACTTCCAAAAAGTGACTTAATCTTAGCCACTGATCACGATTAGATCTCGACCGTTGATGCTCCAACGAGAGATTAAGTCTAAGATAATCTTAGATAATTTGGATTAAGTCTAAGATAATCTTAGCCATTGATCACGATTAGATCTTGGCCGTTGATGCTCCAGCGAGAGATTATAAGAGCAAGTCGATGGGATGGAGAAAGACACAAGAGGGAGAGCAAGTTTCCTAGTGCGCAATATTTAGCGTGGGAAGAATTCGAGCCAGAGAGTAGCTGGGGTTGTAGTAGAGAGAATTTCCATCCAGAGAAATTCTCTAATGGTTTTCTAGTTTCCAGCATTAGGGAAAGGAGACCAAATTACCCAACAGAGAGGCCAAGTTTTGTAGTGCGAGTGACACAGAGGCTAGATAATGAAACACTCATCACAACAAACATATAATTTTATTAAATTAATTATCTCCAAACTTGGTTTTACAAATGAATTACATGGCTATTTATTCTGGAGGAGGAAAATTCTCGAATTCCCAAAGAGAGTACTCCTCCCTAGATATTTGGAGGAAGTTGAGAGAAATCCTCTCAATTCTAGAAATCTATTCTAACTACTTATTCTTTTCAAATTCTAAAAGTCTTCATAAAATCTAGAATATTTCTAAGATTCTCCAAATTAAATAAATAAATACAAAATAGGAGATGCTCCTGCATCAACGAGTTGCCTAGAGAGGTTCGATTTAGTTGCTAGTGCTCAGATCTAGCACCGAGAGGCCTAGCGAATTGTTTCTAGAAGCAGAGACTGGTGAGACGACTCACTTGGAGGAGTTTCCATGGTAGATCGATGTTATCCAGAGGCAGCGGTGCATACTCCCAGTCTGGCAGTGCAAATTGTCAAGAAAGTGTGAGTTGCCTAGGGAGGGCTAGATTGAGTTGGATTGAGGGGAAAATAATTTTCCAAGTTGCGATATAATTTTTGGAGTTGAGCTAGGGAGACCAACAGTGGTAATTCTCTATTTTGCTGCATAATAAAATAAACTCCCTTCGGCTGCACCAGTTTTCCCTTTGGGGTTTTGTCGGGGATGATTTAGTCCAAAATTGTTGTGTTAGAATTTTATTGTGTGTGTGTGTATTTATCTCTCAGTTTCTATTATTTTCAACAACATGTTTTATTTTGGTGAAGATTGCAATTGTGAGTTTATCGATATTTGTTGTAATAACAAATAAACTGTAATCAGTAGGAGATAAATTTCCAGTTAATTGCAATAGTGGATTTTCAAATGGTATTAGAGCGGTAAAAATCAAATCCAAGGCTATAGGCGAAAGGAAGTAGATCGTGGGGATTCAAAGGGAGATCTGAAGCACACCAACTTCCAGGTTTGTGCAGAGCAACCCGGGGTCCGAATTACAGAAAGGCAGGGAATTCAATTTCCATGGAAAATTGCGAATTACTTCAGACCTGTAACAACAATCAATGCGATTGTCAGGGAAAGACTTTGGAAAGCAGAGTAGATAATTCGTAACGCAAATTTGATGCCTCTGATTTATAAATGAGATTGGAGAATGAATTTTCTCAGATAACTTGTCTCTCTAGCTCAACTTCACAGGGTATTTGGTATATAGATAGTGGAGCGTCAACTCATATGACAAGAGTTAGAGAATACTTCTCCAGCTATAAGGAGGAGCAAATGGACTTCTAGATTTAGATGGGTAATAAAAGTAAATGCACTCTAGTTGGAGTAGGCACCATCGAGATTTAGAGGGAGTCTGGGGCAACTACTAGTGTTACAGATGTACTACATGTGCCAGCGCTTGGTATGAACCTAATTTCAGTGTCAGAGCTACAAGATAAGGGATATGATGTCTATTTTGTAAGGTGTTTATCAGACATCAGAACTGGAAGAAGGTGAGGCAAATTGGAGTCCGTAGCAACAAATTGTACAAGTTGCAACTCGACTCTCCAAAGGCACTAGTTAGCAGTAACAACAGTGATAGCAATAGCAGTGGGAGAGACCTGAATGAGCTATGGCATAGGAGAATGGGACATTTGCACCATGGAGCACTTAAGATGCTCAAGGAGATAGTAACAAGTGTTTCAGAATTGAGCACAGAACACGATGATGTGTGCAAAAGGATGTGGACTTGGGAAATATGCTAAGACAACATTCCCAAGATGTGACAATAGATCTGATGGTGAGTTACAACTTATACAATCCAGATGTTTGTGGCCCTATGTCCACTAGATCTCTCAGAGGGTTTGAGTACTTCGTCACTTTCATTGATGACTATTCCAGGAAGACCTAAATCTATTTCTTGAAGACCTAGATCTATTTTTTCGTTACTTTCAAGAGTTTAAGGCTCTAGTAGAGAATGTGACGGAAAAGATCAAGGTACCTCACTCAGATAACAAAGGAGAGTACAATGACAATGACTTCACGAACTTTTGTGCGAGGGAAGGCATCAAGAGGGAATGGACAACTCCCTACAATCCTCAACATATGGAGTAGCGGAGCGAAAGAACGGGTCTATAGTTGGGGCGACAAGAGCCATGTTGTATGACCAGGACATGCCCAAGTTTTTATGTGTGGAGGCATGTAACACGACAATGTATATACAAAACAGGGTTCCTCATAGGGCGTTGGGGAAGATAACACTTGAAGAAGTCTTCTCAGGGAAGAAGCCAAAAGTTAGTCAGTTAATAATCTTTGGCAGCATATCCTACTGCCATATACCTGATGAAAAATGTACTAAATTGGATTAGAATGCATAGAAAGGGTTCTTTGTTGGGTGTAGTGAAACTTCTAATAATGCATACAAGATCTATATTCCTAGCTGTAGGAAGATCATTGTGAGACGTGACGTAAAGTTCATGGAGGACAGGGCCTTCAAGAAATCTTGTGAGATGCCAACACGTGATTAGGGTAAGCCAATAGAAGATCCATTGGTCCAGCAACAGGGGCAACCACAAGGGCGGCTGCAGGGACAACGACAACAATAATGTTGAAGTTTCTAATTTTACTTAGTTTAGAAACCCTTCATGCACTTTTTCTGATTTATTCCTACCTACTTGTTATTTTTGTTTAACAAGTTATTTACGAAGTAAACACTGAAAATAAACACCAGTGCATGCCCAACATATTACAGATCAGCAACTAAAAGAAACAAGAACAAACACACCACATGACACCATTATTTTTGGACCAATGTCCCCGGAAGAACCCAATGCGGGAAAATTGGTGCAACTATCTGAGGTTTTTCTGATTAAGCAATATCAGAGTACAATCTGGGTGCCGAAACTGGCCTACCCAACAGAGAATTTCCTTAGCAGCTATACCTCACAGTTTGAGAGAAATCTCCTAGCTGAAACCTCGGAAAATCCTTAAGGCAACTCCTCAACACAAAACTGCTCTGCAACCCCACCGTCTGCCCAATCTGGACTGTGTCAGCTTCTCTTTGTCTCACGCTGGCCCTGCATCAGCCCCAAGAGGCCTTGTGTCAGCTTTCTGGGCCTCTACGTCAAACATGCTGGCCTCTTTGGTGCTCTGCGCAACACTTGGCTGCCTCTGTGTGGCCCTGCATGAGCCCTTGTTGCCTCTGCGTCACTCTCCTTGGCTACTGCGCTGCTTTCCCAGCGCAATCTCTGCCTTCTCTGTTCCTCTGTACTCAATGCCCCTCAGCTGCTCTCCCGATCACTGATTCTATCTCTCTTAGCAAACCCTGCTCTAGAGAATAGAATGACTGATCATCTGGTGTATTCTCCAAGTGACCCTCAAACCTCCTCTTATACTTTTCCTGTTGACATATCAACGGCCGACATTAAGTCCCTAATCAACGACTAAGGTTAGATCTGGCTTGATCCATGTCTTTTGGACCATTCTAACACAAATTCATATTAATACACATTAATATCAACTCCATTAAAAATATTAATTATTTTAATATCTCCTGATATATTTAGAATCTTCCCAAACCCTTTCTGGGTATTGGATATCTCATGTGCCCCAACCTCTCCACCAAATTTCGTGGCTAGAGCACATCCGATGCTACCCCAAATGAACACTCCCTCTTAGTGAGGACTGTGCTCTAACAATACTCCTCATTGAGTATTACTTTGATCATCCGGCATCGGTACCTGTGCTGATGCTAGGTCTTCCTGCCCAACATCCTCTGCACTGCTGCCCATGGTTCTGCCACTGCCACTGTTGCATCTGTATGACAACTCCCTCTGCATCTGTGCTGCTGTTGGTCCTTTCTCCCAACATTGCATCGGCACTGTACCTCCTCTCATCATGTTGCATCGTGCTGCCCACTGCTGCACTGCAACTCAGTTACTAAGAAGTAAGTAACTGATCTCCCAACTCTGACCTCCCTGTTGGGTTAGAGACCCTCCTGATGTTGAAGCTCCCTTTGTCGCTAACAAGTGCTCCCTCTCTGACCTCTGCACTGCTGCAATAACTCCCTGCATCTCGCACCATTGCACACCTCTTTGTGCCATCCTGCATTGTTGCAATCCTGTGCCTCTCGCACTGCTGCAACCTGCTAGCCTCGCGCTGTCTTGAGACTCCTACACTGTAGCTCTTTTTGCCTCTCCATCCGCATCCATCTCTACCCGACTCAGCCTGTCCTGCTACTCCTCTTCGGGGCTCCTGTAGCAAGGTCTAATCCAAGAGGCTGGGTACCTCAAGGATCTTGCCCCTCATCGCCTGTAGTCTGCCTGACTATAGCTTGATGTCTCCCCACTTCCGTTCAAGTGGTGCGTGTGCACTCATGGCACAATAATCGTCTGTCAAAACTTCCTTCTCTGCCCGCGGTAGCGCTGCCTTAGTCTCGGAAGACTCCCCTTACTCTTCTTCCTTGGGCACTGGGTCGCATAATGACCCATCTCCCCACAGTGGAAGCACTTGATCTTGGAGAGATCTTTCTTCTTTTGCTTTCCCTCGGATGCTAGGGCCACATCCTCCTCCTCTTGCTGAACTTTGATCCCTTTGCTGCTGCTACCTGTTTTTGACTGTCGTCTGATCTCTTCCTGGCGAAGAGCTACCCACATCTCGTCCCAAGGTAGGAGAGTCCCTCTGCCCAAGATGCTCTGGACAAACACTTCCTACTCTTCTGAGACAGCATTCAGGGATGTCCTCACCATAAGCTCCTGATCCAGTGTCACTCCTATAGTAGTCAACAGATCTCGGATCTCATTCAATCCTCCGAGGAAGGAGTCAATCGATTGACCCTTCTTCATCAACAGATCTCGGATCTCATTCAATCCTCCGAGGAAGGAGTCAATCGATTGACCCTTCTTCATCTGATACAACATCATCTGGTTCTCGAGCAGCACTCTTCTCTGCATAGAAGTATGTTGGTACAGGTTCTTGAGAGCCTCCCACATCTCAATTGCTGTTTCCTTCTCGGTTATATGTGGTACCACATGATCCTTGACCCCGTCAAGGATAATGCACTTGGTCCTCGCCATCGCCTCCTCGTACTTGTCATTATCATTGGGGTTGACTGGGATATCTATAAGCTTCAAGGCGAAGTTCTTGACACGATTCCTGTCAAGAACTGATAAGATTCTGGCCTTCCAGACTACGAAGTTCGATGCTCCGTCTAGTCTATCCTGGTCTCTTGCCCTGTGTAGTGCCATGATGCTTCTCTACTTCCCTCTTGGAAGTTCTCTGTTCGACTTCTCTGAGTGTCTACTTCCCATCTGAAAGTTCTCTTCTAGACTCCCTCTGAGTCCTGATTTCCCTCCTAGAAATCCTTCTACCACTTGTTGCCCCCTACTTTGATCGTCTTGTGCAACTGCACTGTTGATCCGGGTTCCTCGGCTAGAAACCCTCGGTAACAACTTCTCTGGTCCTGCTTTGTCAGGTACTGTTCTGACTACAGTACCTCACCAACTCCACTGCAATATTCCTACAGCCTTCTAGACCCAGCAATTGCCTCTATGTGAACTGCGTTAGCCCCTCTTTGCTTCACATTGCCTCTGCGTCAACCTAGATGGGTCTGCGTCAGCCCTGGGATGCCCTGCGTCAGCCCTCTGGCGCTCTGCGTCAGCAACGCTGACCTCTCTGAGGCTTTGCGCAGTTCGCGACTTCTTATACGAGGCTCTGGCTGGCTTTGCGTCACACTTCCTTGGCTTCTGCGCTGCTAGAAACAACTTCTGTCACCTCGGAAGTTTTCTGCTGCTATTGCTTTGCTTGGCTAATGTCTTTTAGTCCTCCTGTGATTTACAATCATGCTCCGATACCATGTTGAAGTTTTTAATTTTACTTAGTTTAGAAACCCTTCATGCACTTTTTCTGATTTATTCCTACCTACTTGTTATTTTTCTTTAACAAGTTATTTACAAAGTAAATACTGAAAATAAACACCAATGCATGCTCAACATATTACAGATCAACAACTAAAAGAAACAAGAACAAACACACCATATGACACCATTATTTTTTGACCATTGTCCTCAGAAAAACCCAATGTGGGAAAACCGATGCAGCTATCCGAGGGTTTTCTTATTAAGCAATATCAAAGTACAATTTGGGTGCCGAAACTGGCTTAGCCAACAGAGAATTTCCTTAGCAGCTGTCCCTCACAGTTTGAGAGAAATCTCCTAGCTGAAACCCCGGAAAATCCTTCCGGCAGCTCCTCAGCACAAAACTACTCTGCAACCCCAGCGTCTGTCCAATCTGGACTGTGTCAGCTCCTCTCTGTCTCACGCTGGCCTTGCGTCAACCTTTCTTGGCCTGCGTCAGCCCCGGGAGGCTCTGCATCAGCTTTCTGGGCCTTTGTGTCAGACACGCTGGCCTCTCTGGTGCTCTGCGCAACACTTGGCTGCCTCTGTGTGGCCTTCCATGAGCCGTTGCTGCCTCTGCGTCACTTTCCTTAGCTGCTGCGCTGCTCTCCCAGCACAATCTATACCTTCTCTGTTCCTCTGTACTCAATGCCCCTCAGCTGCTCTCCCGATCACTGATTCTATCTCTCTTAGCAAACCCCGCTCTAAAGAATAGAATGACTTATCATTTGGTGTGTTCTTCAAGTGACCCTCAAGCGTCCTCTTATACTTTTATTGTTGACATATCAACGGCCGAGATTAAGTCCCTAATCAACGGCTAAGGTTAGATCTGGCTTGATTCATGTCTTTTGGACCATTCTAACACAATGTCATATTAATCCATATTAATATTTTATTTTCCCTAAGTTTAGACTTAGGGACACCATTAAAAATATTAATTATTTTAATATCTCATGAACTGTTTAGAATCTGCCCAAACCCTTTCTGGGTATTAGAGATCTTATGTGTCCCAATCTCTCCACCGAATTTCGTGGCTAGAGCACATCCGATGCTACCCCAAATCAATAGATAGTCACAAGGATCTAGTACAATTACTAGTATGAGCACGACCTCAGGTGCAAGAGATCCTACGAGTTTGCAGCAAATGGAGCAGCAGAGGCAGGATGAGGTACTGGTCAATCCTCCCACCACTAGTGGTTGAACCAATAGGGAAGTTCGTTAGACGCTGAGCGATGCAGAGGAGTTCATAGGAGCTCCTAGGACGAACAAGAGAGAACACAGACAACCAAATAGTTACCAGGCATTGGTGGCACAAGTTGTTGAACCTTCTAACTATTAGGAGGCCGCACAACATTAGGTGTGGGTAGATGCCATGGTGGAGGAGTATAGCTCTATCATGACAAACAATGTTTGAAAGGTAGTGCCGAGACTCGTGGATAGGTTAGTTGTGGGCTCTCAGTGGATCTATGAGGAGAAGTACAAGGTTAGGTTTGTGGCAAAGGCGTATGTGCAAAAGGAAGGCATAGATTATGAGGAGACCTTCACCATAGTTGTCAAATATACTTCCACTCGGCCCGTTATATCTCTAGCAGCACATGTGGGATGGCAGATTCACCAGATAGATGTAAAGACAACTTTCTTGAACGAGGTGGTAGAGGAGGAAGATACATCGAACAGCAAGAGGGCTTCGAGACACATGAGAGGGGCACACATGTGTGCAGATTGAAGAGAGCTCTATACAGGCTCAAACAGGCCCCCAGGGCGTGGTATGACAACATAGACAACAACTTGCAGGAAATGGGATTTGTCAAGAGTGACGTAGATCCCAACCTTTACTATTTTATGGTAGAGGGTGAGCCACTCATCGTAGTGTTCTATGTGGATGACTAATTTTTGACTGGGTCATTAAGGCTCATAGAGGATTGCAAGAGGACCCTGGGAGTAGAGTTTGACATGAAGGATTTGGGACTGATGCAATACTTCCTTGGATTGTGTTGACCACTACCGGTCAACTACCCATGCAGTACACCCCCTTTTTTTTTGCAAAAAGGGATAGCACCTGATCGTCGTGTTCGTGCCATCCTGCAGTCATCAACAGCTTGATCATTTTTTGTAAACCCAGTCTGCATGTATGAATTGTAAATAATCTTAGCAGATATGAGTCGTGTATGTAAATTGCCTAGGTGGACCTAACTTTCTAATGGTAATCTATGTCCCGGAAGGTTTTTCGTCTCACCGATCCATGATCGGCAGAGTTTTCCTTCAGCCTGACCCCAAAGCCGGGATGGATTTTGTCATTCGAATTTTAGGAGAATCCTAGTGTGTTAATCTGCTAGATTATAGTTGTGTCGCAGAACTGGGTGGTTTATGAGGGTCTATGTTAAATGGGTTTTTCCCCTTAAGATGTAAAATTGTAAAAGTCATGATGTAAAGTGTCTTGAGGGTTGGAAAATGTTTTAATCCCCCTCATGAGTCCTAAGTCCTAGGTCCTAGGGAATTTTTTCCAAAGGCTAAGTTCGAGGATCCATTTAGAAAATGATTTAAAAATTAAAAAATAAATAAATAAATAACTGAAAAATAAAAAATAAAATAAAAATAAAAATAATAAAAAATAAAAAATAATAAAAAATTATAAAATAAAGCAAAAACCCTAAAAAATAAAATAATAATATTTTGAGTAAATACATGCAAAATTTCATTTTTTTTAATGAATTAATAATTTCGACGGATGAGATTAAGAGATGTCTTGATCCTCATCGACGGTCGAGATCATTTCGACATGGATCACTTGAAGTAGCCGTTGGGATCATTTCCTTTAAGTAGGGTGCTAGGGGTCATTTCAGATCATTGGATCTGTGAGTCTTGTACTGAAGAAGCTCTCTTGTATTCTGTTTCTGGTTAATAAAAGAAGACTTTGGGGTCCAAATCTAGCTGGTGTTACTCTCTGGAAGTGCTGTGAGCTGTCTTATTTTCTGCATATTTTACTTTTCAGCCATTAATAATAGCTTATTGTAGAGTATTGTGAGCACATGTATCTTGTTCACTTGCTAGGGTTTGAGTGGTGTTAGGGTTTTTGAAGTAATGGCAGGTATCTCCATTACTTTTTGAGATCTAGCAGCATTTTTGCCCTCTTTACTGATGGTTGTTTTGAGCTGTGCAGAAAACCCTTACTGAAGAAGATTGGTGGGTGTTTGGGAAAGTTTTCGGCCGGACCAACCAACTCTCGCAAGCATTTTTTGCTGAGCCCAGTTGGATTTGATCCTGGGTCTATCATTCAGTTTATTTTTCTAATTTGCATGAGAGATTTTATGAAGTTCTTCACAGTGAAATCTGAAGTTGTTTTCGATAATATTTATGCTCTTATTGCTAAATCTGGCTGTTAAGGGGCCAAAATATGTAAATTAATCAGACTGTTTTGGGGTTTCAACTTTTGCTCTATATGCAGTGTTCATTAGGGTTTAGGGTTTTTAGGTTAGTTTATGGAATATATTATTTTAGGCTTTCTTTTCTTTTTGCAGGTATAGGATTAGCTTTTCGGTAGCAAGGGTTTTGCAGAGGCTGCAAAGCATACATTAATCTTGGGCGAAATTTTTGGGGTGATCCATTCATATATCGGTGCATTGGCTGAGCAATTCCTGTCAAAAGAGGAAGGTTCTCTCTGCGTATGCACAAAGAATCATTCCCATCTGCCATCAAACGAAACTGCTGAATGCGTTAAGGGAAAAGCACGTGAGGGCATCGATTTATACTTTGACGTTTTGAAATCACGTAAACTATGGGCGTATCCCTCTTATTGTTCTGCCCTTAGAGATCAGCTGTCACACCGTCGACATAATTTCAAAGAAAAGGAAAGAAGGAGACAGCGTGGGTAAAATACGTGGACGGGTCAAGCGATTCATGAATTTTGGTAACAGATCTGATCGTTCCATTTACAAGTGCTCAGATTTCTCCATCGAAAGCAAAAACGTAAGTCTCTAAGTTGCTCCGCACACCGTCCGGTTGACCTGCTTTCATGACTGCTCATCAACATCGACTGAGGCAAGGTATGCGTTCATTTTTGCCTTATGCTTGAAAACTGGGCCATGATTTTAACCGAGACATTTGCGTTCATCATATCTGGCTCAGGCTCAGCTCATCGTATTCTTCTGACCCGATTTCTATATTCCCTTTGAATAGAAATGTGTATGAGTAGGAGAGCTGTAACGTGCAGCGTAACTCTTTTGACGGCTTGAGCCTTTCGGTTGTGATGCACATTCGAATAGTTTCGTTTTAAGTTTCTTAGAATTAGGGTTTTAGTTATAAATTCGATTTCCTTAAGTTTTAGCTGCATTATTAAACAATTGCACTTTGAGGATTTCTTTTACGAACTCAAATTGTATAATTTTTCTAGTTTAGTTTTATTAACCTTTTTTAGTTTTAGTTTTAGTTTTAAATTTGTGGCAAATCTTAGTTTACCTTTAGAATAGATTTGGAATTTCGTTAAAAAAAAATAAAAAAAATAAATAAATAAATAATTGTTTTTTGCCATATCCGGTTATTTTCAGGAAATTATCATTTATCGATGCGGAATGAACGTTTTGATCATCTTGAAGATTAGCTGCATATGGTATCTGGTTAATGATTCATGATTTTGCGTGGTTGTTAAAAGGCATCCATCTCTTCAAATTTTTTTAAATTACTGGATATCGTTATTGAGCTCTGGTCATTATAAGAACTCTGTGTGTTTATCGAATATCCTGCATCTGTTCTAGTCATTTGATGATAAATGATTGCTACACATGGTTTACATTTTTGAAATATTTACTAAGTGATCATTTAAAATTTAATCTCTTAAGGCATTGGTCTTTTAACTTTTAAATCCATGTAGTGTTTATCATATCATGTCTCGTGTCTCCTAGGCCAACTGTTTGGCAGTTGGTCTTCATCATCTCATAGGGTCTACCCCCCTTAGCCGCGGGAGACAGGCTTAAACGGAGGTACCGGGGATCAGAGTGACAGCCCCCGATCTGAGCGTTGTCGTGTCAATCTGCGCGACAACAGATTGGAAGTATGGAAAAAGAACGAAGAGATCTTCATTGACCATGGGAGATACACTACAAATATTCCGAGGAGATTCATAATGCAGGGCTACAGGCCTATGTCTATGTCTATGATTACGAACTAGAGGAAGATCGATGCATGAAAGGATGAGGATGTTGACCCAATCTTGTATAGACAACTCATTGCTTCCCTCATTTATAGACATACGAACTAGAGGAAGATCGATGCATGAAAGGATGAGGATGTTGACCCAATCTTGTATAGACAACTCATTGGTTCCCTCATGTATCTCGTCAATAGTAGATTGGATATTTGCTTTGTGGTCAACACTCTCAGTCAGTTTATGGTGGGACCTAAGAGAGTGCATTGGACAACAACGAGGCATATACTGAGGTATTTGCGCGGCATAGTCGAGTATGGGTTGAGGTATACTCGAGGTGATGGTGTTAGGTTATGTGGTTATACAAATGCAAATTGGGTAGGCAATTCAGTGGAATCAGAAGATCATATCTGGGTGTTGCTTCAACGTTGGATTAGGGGTTGTATCTTGGTGCAACAGGAAGCAAAAGTCTGTGGCGCTGAGCTCTGCAGAAGCAAAGTACATGGCCACATGCGAAGCAATTTGGCTTCGGAAGTTGCTAGTGAGTCTATTTAGTTAGAAGATGGAGGCAACCAATATCTATTGTGATAATCAGAGTTGCATCAAGATTTATGAGAATCGAATGTTCCATGGTAAGTCGAAGCACATAGACATATGATACCATTTCATCAGAGATTGTGTGTGGTGTGGAGTAGTCCAACTACAACATGTTCTTGCAGAGCAGTAGGTGGCAAATATACTCATGAAAGCTCTAGGGAGAGCTAAGTTCGTCTATTTCAAAGAACAAATTGGTATGGTGGAGAACACCTTCCTCAGTAAGAGGGAGTGTTAGATTTTGGTAGCATCAGATAGGTGTTCTAGTCTTGATTTGTGTCTAAGAGGGTAAGGAACACAAGATCTCAGAGACCAAGAAAAGTTTTCGGGAGAAAACACCTAGAGACCACTCAATTGAGTTAATTGATCAATAATAAAAAAATGAAAATTGATTAATTAAAGGGAATTAATTGAGGAGATCGACTTATGCTCTAGAGACTTTCAAAAGTGACTTGGATCAAGTGTAAGATAATCTTAGCCATTGATCACGATTTAATCTTGGTCATTGATGCTCCTGCGAGAGATTATAAAAGCAAGTCGATGGGATGGAGAATGACATAAGAGGGAGAGCAAATTTCCTAGTGCACAGTATTCAATGAAGGAAGAATTCAAGCTTAGAGAGTAGCAAGGGTTGCAACAAGGAGAATTACCAGAGAAATTCTCTAGTGGTTTTCTAGTTTCCAGCGTCAGGGAAGGAAGGCAGAATGATCCAACAAAGAGGCCGAGTTCTGTAGTGCGAGTTCCCCAGTTGTTAGACCGAGTTGCCGAGAGAGGTTTCATTCAATTGCTAGTGCCTGGATCTAGCATCGGGAGGCCTAGTGAATTGTTTCTTGAAGCAGAGACAGGCATGACAACTCATCTAGAGGGGTTTCTAGGGAAGATCGTTTTTATCTAGAGGCAGCAGTGCGTACTCCTAGTTTGGTAGTGCAAATTGCTAAGGAAGTGCAAGTTGCCTAGGGAGGGCTAGATTGAGTTGGATTGAGGGAAAAATAATTTTCCCAATGAGATAAGTTTTTTGGAGCCGAGCCAGGGAGGCCAACAATTGTAATTCTCTATTTTACTGCATAATAAAATAAACCCTCATCTACTACACCGGTTTTCCCTTCAAGGTTTTTTCAGGGACAATTTAGTCCAAAATGGTTGTGTCAAAATTTTATTTTGTGTGTGTGTTTGTCTCTCGGTATCTATTATTTTGAGAAACATGTTTTATTTTGGTGAAGATTGCAATTATGAGTTTATCAATATTTCCGTAATAACAAATAAACTGCAAGCAGTAGGAGATAAATTTCTAGTTAATTGCAATCGTGGATTTTTCACATGGAGGTGGAATATAGGGCTGGTAATGTAAATGGAAACTGGTAAGTATGGAATAGGGATAGGTGGAACACACTATCTCAGTCAGGTCTTCCCAATTAGTGCCCCTCCTATACCCTCTAGGCCATTAAGCTGGACTAGGATCAAAGATTAACCCTCTATTTAAGGTGAGGGAACAAGATCACAGCCAAAATCCCCCCTCCTTCTTGGTCACCCCATAATCCATGTTAAACGCCTAAATACAAACAAGCATAAGCACCTGATTGTAAAATGAATAAAGTACCTTTCGATCGGAAGCCTACCTTTGTTCATGTGCTCTTGCGAGATGAGTGAGAAGACATATGGATGATGCATGTGGCAGAGATATGAATGGCACATTGTCTTTGGCTAGTGGTGGTTGTAAGGGCTGTTGGATGGCTGGTTGGAAGATATTATGGGAGAAAAATTTTCGCCTATGGGGTCACTCACTTTTGTTGGGTAACATTTGGGTTCAACTGGGACATGAGATCACCATAGAGCGCATGATCCATAAGCTTGAATAGGGAGTTCATGAGAACTCAACACTCCTTGGGATCGCAGACCTGTAATATGCACATTGCACCAAACTTTTCGGGACCATGTGCATTAGACGTAATCGCCCAAGCTTTATATAAGAGTATAGATCCATTCAGAAAATGAAATTTTTTCTAAATGCAATCTAATCTACATGAAACATGATATGAATGTTGTTAGCATGCTCACACAAGATGCAATACACCTACACTACCATGCATAATATGTGAATGTCAAGTCATGCTAGGATAGTACTCCTTCCAGAGTTGACCGTTCATAGGCAATGGAAGGGTTTCTTCCTCTAGAGTCTCAAGACAATAGGCATTAGTACTCATGATGTCAAGTATTTTGTAAGGGTCAATCCACAAGTTATCAAACTTTTTATGCATACTTGATTTTTCCCTTCTTTTGTTTCTTAAGAAGAGCATCATTCCATGCTCAAAGATCTGGGTTCTAGCTTGCTTGTCAATTGTGTTCTTAATGCTTTCTTGATTTCTACCAAGTCAATCGATAACCTTGCGATAGGATACATATTGTGAAAATTCCTTGATTGCAATAAAATGTAAACTTTTCTTCTAACTGTTGCAGTTTATTTGTCTTATGTTATTTAATTAACGACAAATAACGAATAGCTCACTACTGCAATCTCCACAATTAAAATAAATGTTGCGGAAAATAAATCAGGGACTGAGAAAATAATGTACACACTATAAAATAGACACCAATATTTTTGGGCCAATAGTCTTCGGAAAAACCCTAAAGGGAAACCGATGTAGCAGATGAGAGTTTATTTTATTATTATGCAGCAACAATTTGAGTATAATATCTGGATGCCCAACTAGCACTTCCTCTGACAAATAATCTTGCCAAAATAATTAGGAGAAAAATTCTCCCATCTGCAAAATAACTCGACCTCCCACTGGCTTGCTCACATTGCCTTCTGGTTGCTCACACAGTTGGTTTGCGCTAGTCGTACGACCCTTGAATCAACCTCAGACTGGGTCGTCTAGCCTCCTTCTGCCTTTGGAAAAATTCACTATGCCTTCTGGATAATCTTTCCAGCATCTCACAACTGAAAGAAACTCTTCCCAGTAACTCGCTTAGCTGGACTGGCTAAGTCATTGCTTGGATGAATTTCTTTGCAAAAGATTTCAGCCTCCCTTTTCTTGCCTTTTTGGCACTAGAAAACGCATGGGAACTCCTCCAGAATTCTCTTTGTTGATCCCTATCTCTGATGCTCTCCCTCTGGCTCGAACTCTTCCGTTGCTGAATCTCTGTGCACTAGGTAGCTTGATCTGCTTTGCTTTTGCTCGAACAACTGTGTTTGTCTCCATCCCATTTACTTTCTCTTATAATCTCTCGCTGGAGCATCAACATACATGATTAGATCCTCATAAATGGCTAAGATCATCTTAGACTCGATCCGTGTGAGTCTCTAGAGCATTCTCGGTCAACCTTAATTTATTCCCATTAATTAATCAATTTCCTAAATTAGGCTTAGGCATTTTTTTAACTATTGATCAATTGATTTAAATAAGGCATTTCACAAGCTTATCTCGCAAAACCTTTTCTTGGTTTTGGAGATCTTGCATTCCTTACCCTCTTAAACACAAATGGAGACTAGAACACATGTCCGATGCTACCGAAATCTATCACTCCCTCTTACCGAGGATGGTGTTCTCTCATAAACATCTCCCCTCTATAGTTGGACCTTGCTATTGGTGTCCGACATTTGCAACATCTTATTAATGTCCAACAAGCTACTACATATACTCTTATTCATTTGCTAACCCTGTAGCTGAACCACTCTGCATTTGCACTGCTGCTGACACTGCACTGTGCCTCCCTGCACTGTTGCCAACACTGTTTGCGCTGCATATTATCTCATGTTGTTGTTGTTGTTGCAACTACTGCAACTTAGTGCTGATCTACTGTCCCTGTAACTGGCATTTGCAACTTGTCCTTTGAATCTCTTTCTGCAACTAGTGCTACTTTGTCTATTGAGTATTTGACTGCGCTTTGCTCACATCTCGATCCTCCTGCTACTGAATACTGTGGGCATTTGTAACCAAGGTAATGATCCATGAGGAAACACTTGTCAGATGCTATGCCTCCTCAGACCCTGCCCATTTCTACAACTCTGAAGCCTCACGCTCCTCCTCCATCTGGAGATATAGCTGCTATCAATGCAAACTCCTCCAACCTAGAGGTCAACTCATTTATCTTTGCCAAAGCCGCTCTCTGCTGCTTTCCCTACTTGTCCTTCTTCCTTTTCGAACACTCGATGACGTAGTGGCCAAACTCACCACATTTGAAGCATATGCCCTTCTACAGGTCCTTTTTCTTCTTCTCACCTCCCTTTGAGCTTTGTCCTTGAGTGGGATGGTTCTTTGCTTTACCTTTACTCGCAATGGCTACATTTTCCTCTTCCTCTTTCTCAACCCTCGATCCTATGCTGTTGTTTTTGATATTACCTTCGACTACACTGAGGCTTAGATCCTCTTGCGTGAAGTCACTCCAAAGGCGTTCCCAGTGCGGTAGCTGATATCGTCCATTGATCCCCTGAACAAAGGTCCTCCGTTCTTTGGAAAATCCATTTATAGCGACCCACACAAGTTCTTTGTCATCAAGCTTCTGACCTAAAGCTGTTAGCTCATCAAAGACATTTTTAATTCTGGTGAGATACAAAGTAACACCTTCACCCTTTAGCATCTTTGTGGTCCTCAACTTCTCTTTGAGAATCATTTTACGATTCTCTGATGGATCTTGGTATAACTTCACAATGACATCCCACATGTCCTTTGTTCTTGCCTTTTCTGCAATATGCGGGGCGATATGATCTTAGACTCCATCCAAGACCACACTCTTCATCTTGGCCATCTCTTTCTTGAAATTTGCCAACAATTGTGCATTTGTTGGGTTTGCCATGACATTTGTCATGAACTCTTTTAGACCATGCTCATCTAATAGAAACTGCATCCTGGCCTTCCAGACACCAAAAGTTGAGGCTCCGTCAAGTCTATCTTGATCTTTGAGACCTGCTGTGGCCATCTATGTGAAAACTCAAAAAAGGGAAATAAATTGAAATCTCCTTTCTTTCCTACGGACCTGCTTTTGCTATTCACACTTCCTCAGGAAATGTGCAGATCTGCTACTGCTTGCCTTCGGATGTCCTCTTCCGGTACTCACATTGCTTGCTACCTCAACTGGGCAACTTTCTCTACCTTTCGGAAGTCGTTTGGAACTTGTGACACATATTGTTGCTTCTGAAGCTCGCACTAGTTGATTGGCAAAATTGCTACAACCCACTGCAACTGGAAATCTAAGATTTCCTCCTAAAAACTAGATTTGGAAACCTTTTGAGAAATTCTTGAAATTCCTCTTCAATATGCTTTTCTCTTCTTGTGCCTTGACAAATTTGGAGCTGAAACCCTCACTACAAAATTTTTGCACCAGATATGCTCAACGAATTAACTGATCTGCTCACTAGAACGTTCTATTCGGCAAATCCACTCCCTGCTGGAATTTTTCTTTGGACAAATCTAACTTTTCTCACTCTCTGCCTTTGGAAATCGATTTTTTCCCAGTAATTCGCACCGCTTGGCTGGCCTGCGCAAATTTGGAGAAATAATGCTCAGATCTCTCTCTGAAACTGCACAATTCTACGTCTCTCGCTTCTGAGCCTGAGATTTGATATTCAATGCTCTGATACCATGTGAAAATTCCTTGATTGCAATAAACTGGAAACTATTCTTCTAACTGATGCAATTTCTTTGCCTTTTGTTATTTAATTAACGACAAATAACGAATAGCTCACTACTGTAATCTTCAAAATTAAAATAAATGTTGTGGAAAAATAATTTTGAACTGAGAAAATAATGCACACACAATAAAATAGACACCAATATTTTTGGACTAATAATCTCGGGAAAAATGCCAAAGGGAAAACTGGTGCAGCATATGAGGGTTTATTTTATTATTATGCAACAACAATCTGAGTACAATATTTGGATGCCCAATTGGCGATTCCTCTGGCAAATAATATGGCCGAAATAATTAGGAGAAAAATTCTCCCTCTGCAAAATAACTCAGCCACCATTTGGCATGCTTGCACTACCTTTTGGTTTCTCACACTGCTGGCCTGTGCAAGTCACACGACCCCTGAATCAACTACAGACTTGGTCGTCTAGCCCCCTTTTGACTTTGGAAAAATTTGCTTTGCCTTCCATATAATCTTTTAAACCTCCGACAACTAAAACAAACTCTTCCCAACAACTCACTCAACTGGATTTGCTAACTCGCATTGCTTGGACGTCTTTCTCTGCAAAAGATTTCAGCCTCCCTTTTCTTACCTTTGCGACACTGGAAAATTGTTGGGGAACTCCTCCAGAATAATCTCTGCTGCTCTCTCTCCCCCATGCTCTCCCTCTGGTTCAAACTCTTCCCTCATTGAATCTTTGTGAACTGGGTAGCTCGACTTGCCTTGCTCTTCCTCGCAACTGTGTCTATCTCCATCCCATCGACTTGCTTTTATAAAATGACCATGATTAGATCCTTATCAACGACTAAGATCATCTTAGACTTGATTTGTGTGAGTCTCCAGAGCATTCTCGATCATCCTTAATTAATTTCCATTAATTAATCAATTTTCCTAAGTTAGACTTAGGCATGTTTTAATTATTGATCAATTAATTTAATTAAGGCGCTTTGCAATCTTATCTCGCGAAACTTTTTCCGGTTTTGGATATCTAGTGTTCCTTAGCTTCTTAGACATAAATCGAGACTAGAACACCTGTTCGATGCTACCAAAATCTAACACATCCATCTCAATGATTTGGTTGATCCTTGATTGAATGGCATCTTGTTGATATCGGAAGGCTTTGAAGCATTATAGAGTAGGCAACACCAATTGGATGGGTAACTTTGTCTCCGACCCATATACTGACTGAAAGGGCCTATACCCTGTGGATGCTTTCACAGTTGCGCGGTCAACCCATAAGGCATACTTGATCATGCTATCCCAACTTTGTTTGTTTTCACACACAGAGTTTTCTTGATTATCTTCATGAGGTTCTTGTTACTCGATTCAGTTTGGTCGTTTCCTTGGGGGTAATAATTAGACGAGTGAGCCAATATTATTCCATAGTTACAACACAGAGGCAAAGGCCATAGAGTTGAAAGCCTTGGCGTTATCAGTTACAATTTTTGGCAAGAACACCAAAACTTGTCATTATTTGTTCTTCTAGGAAGTCCGTAACAACTTGGTGGGTGTCTTTCTTGGTGGGAATAACCTCCACCCATTTAGTCAAGTAGTTAGTGGCAGTAAGGATCCATTTGTGACCATTGCAAGAATTTTCCTTGAATTGTCCCAAGAAATTGAGGGCCCATTCTTTGAAATGGGGCATCAATGACAATGCTCTTTAGCGACAAGGTTGGGAATTGTTGTTTTCTTGTGAACAATTGATATTGTTGGTAAGTTTTAACAAAATTCAAGGTGTCAGCAAAGATGGTAGGCCAGTATTAACTTGCTAGGAAGATTTTGTGGGCAGTAGTCCTTGCAGCGTAATTTGCACCACAACATGGAATTGCTTGACAAGTTTCTCGGCTTCGTCTTTGTTCATACAATGAAGAATAACTCCATCCGGGCTCATCCATCCCAGGGCATATTGGGTCAAGCAATATTTAGCGACTTTCAATTTGAGGGCTCTTGTTTTATGCTACACTAAACTAGGAGTGGCAGACAAATTCCTAAGGTAATTTATGTTATCATATCAGAGTACCATTCATCTTCTTCCAATTATACGGCAGTTGTCCAAAATTGCTCCTCCTTGCCCATATGGATGGCCTTATTATTTCCTTCAGTCAATATTTTTGCTAGGCCTTGACCCCTAATGATCTTTTTGGGTTGAATTTCTAAGTTGTACTCTTGGATTTTCGAGACCCATTTGTCTCCTGATCCCAGGAAATTACTTTGTGATAGCACATCTTTGACGGCAGGGTAGGAGACAGGCATCGATTCTGTTATATCCTACATAGGCCCAAAAATATTTCAATGACTTGACTATAGCATATGCTTGTTTTTCGGTGAGGACGTATCTCATCTCAGCATCCAGCAAGGGCTTACTCATAAATGCAATTGGCCTTTCATTTCCCTTGTCTTGTTGCATCAATATTCCTGCGATTGTGTCCTCATGCAAATGAGTAAATGATGAAATGTTTAGAGTGATCAGGACTAACTAAGAAGGTGGCCGAGGCTATTCTATCCTTAATTTCTTTAAAAGGCTTGTCCTTTGTTTTATCCCAAACATATGGAGTATCCTTCTTTAGCAAATCATTCATTGGTTTGACAATCTCAGCGAAATTCGGGATAAACCTTCTTACAAAGTTAATCTTACCAAAGAATGATTGTAAGGACTTCTTATCATTTGGGGGAGGAATCTGCTTAATAGCCCCTCTATTCTTTCTATGTCAATGCTAATTCCATCTTTTGAGACAATGTGGCCAAGTAACTTTCTTTGATTCACTCCAAATTAGGAATTCTTAGGATTTAGCGATATATTGTACTGCCTGCATTTTTTAAATACTTTCCTAAGGTTCTTTCAGGGGTCATGTCTTTCTTTAGATGCGACGGTTAATTCATCCTGGTATATCTCCATGATTTTTCCTGTGAGATCCCTAAAGGCAAAGTCCATAGCCCTTTGGAAGGTAGACTCAGCTTTTAACAACCCAACTGTCATTCTTACATCATTATAAGTCCCCCAAGGGGTGGTGAAGGAAGTTTTCATTTGATCTTCCTCCTTCACAACCACTTGATTATACCCAGAAAATCCGTCAAGGAAAGACATCATTTTGGATCCGGTTATTCATTGCAATAGGTTTTCCATGTTATGCAAGCAGTAATTGTCCTTGAGTCTCACTTGGTTAAAATCCCTAAAGTCTATACAGATCCTAATTTTCCCAGTCATATTTTGCGTAACCACCGGATTGGAAATCCATGAAGATTGTCTAACAGGGGTAATTATACCAGTATCTACTATCTTTTGGAGCTCCTCCTTGGCCAAAGGGGCCAGCTTGGAATTCATTCTCCGCAACCTTCGTTTCTTGACTCCTCCTTGAAGGGGAATAGTATGTTGGATGATACGACCAAGCAAAAACATCTTTAAATTCTCTCAACAAGCTTTTGAGTTCACCCCTCTTCTTTGGACAATCCCTTTCCTATTTTATCCATTTGAGGGGAAGAATTAGAACCTAGGTTGATTTGTATGATGTCAGACAACTCTTGGGTTTCTCCTTTGATTTTGCTCCTATCGTCTCTATCGATTTGCCTTTCCCTGGCTGGCTGATGCTTGGTGTTTTGTTCTTTAGTAGGGAGTGTGTCCATAATCTCTTTTGGACTTTGGTAGTGTGGGGTCTCAGGTGCTACTTTTCTCCTCAAGTGCATTGCCATTTCAACTATGTGCCTCCCTCCTTCGAATAGCTCTTTGAATGGCCTTGATCGTAGGGTAGTTAGAGATGGCATCTATTAGATGTATATTTAGAGCAATTTTGTCTTCTCCTAGACTCTTGGCCCCTGGATGGCCTTCTGTTATGCATGCTTTATTTAGGTTCAAGATTGTATCATTGTTTGCCAGATTACATTTGATGCCATTGGGTTCACAACCTCACGATCCCCCTCGATCAATCCTAGGTTTGTCCCTGCTGCATACGATTGAGACAAACCACCACATTTGAAAATCTGAGAGGATGTTAGGTGTGCCATTTCTAGGAGAGCATGGTTGAAGAACAGTTTGCCATCAAATATCCCATATATTATGAGATTTAAGGGACATTACACTGCTTGTTCTCTGACTTGAGAGGTTCTGTTGCAATTTTCTTTCGCTATCCTAATCAGATGTACCTTGGTCTGTCCATGAATACATTACACTGCTTGTTTTCTGACTTGAAAGGTTCTGTTGCGATTTTCTTTCGCTATCCTAATCAGATGTGCCTCGGCCTGTCCACAAATGAGGGGATCACCCACATGTGAAGACTTTGAGAGACCTCTCCAGGCATTGTATGACTAGACCCATCATCGTTTTTTCTTCAGCCTATTTTTAAGGTTGGAGTCACTAAGTGCCAAGCGGGCTATTCAGTCATTGAGTTTGATGATGTCAGATCTATCATCTGAGAGATAATGCATCTCCTCTCGCCTGGCTGGCAGCCACATCACTTCTATACGAGGTCACACAGCCACACTTGTTTCGTAAAGAGAGATACCCTCTAAGCCTCTTCTTCCCCTTTGTATCTGCTTCTATTTCCAGCACTGAATACAGTTGCTTCAGAGATAATGCATCTCCTCTTGCCTGGCTGGCAGCCACCTCACTTCTATATGAGGTCACACAGCCACACTTGTTTCGAAAAGAGGGATACCCTCTAAGCCTCTTCTTCCCCTTTGTATCTGCTTCTATTTCCAGCACTGAATACAGTTGCTTCTCTTTTAGGGGGTTTTCATTACAGTTCAGCTTTTATCAAGCTCTTTTCTTTCTCATGTTGTCATTTATATTTTTTAGTCCCATATTTGATGTGGACTCTTTGTATTTTTTAGTCTCATTTTCCAATTCCGGGTCATTTGTGGGCATAAACGAAATGCTTTTATTTATCTTTATTGTTAAAATGTCTAATGTGAGGAGATGTTTATTGTGTCAGACTTTTATCGGTCAGGAGTGTTTTAGACACTCCCATATTCAGTATGGACTGTTTGTATTTTCTAGTCACATTGATCTATTCCGGGTCATTTGTGGGCATAAATGAAATGCTTTTATTTATCTCTATCTTCAAAATATCTAACATTGGGAGATGTTTATGCTCAAAATGTAAAAGAGCCCAACTGTGAGTGAATCTTCTGATTTTCTCGGTTCGTTTGAGTATATTTAGCGTGTTTCACCATGGACATGATACTAGCATTGCTGTTAATTTGCAGATACTAACATGTACTGACAATTGGAGCAGTGTAGTTTGTGGTTCTTAATATCAACGATAACTTGATGAATTGCTAAATAGATATCTTATTCTTTTGCAGAGAGTTCAAGTAGTAAATCTTCACCTTTGGCTTGGACACAGCGTCTAAAAATTGCTGTGGATATTGCTCGTGGCTTGAATTATCTACATTATGATAGATGCTTACCACATGGTAATTTGAAAGCAACAAATATCCTCCTAGATGGTCCTGATCTTAGTGGAAGGCTTGCTGATTATAGCCTTCATCTATTGATGACGTCAGCTGGGACAGCAGAACAGATATTAAATGCTGGTGCTCTTGGATATCGAGCACCAGAGTTGGCAGCTGCAAAGAAGCCAAAACCATCATTTAAGGCTGACGTTTATGCTTTTGGTGTGATTTTGATGGAGATTTTAACTGGAAAAAGTGCAGGTGATATTGTATCTGGAAATACAGGGGCAGTTGATCTTACTGACTGGGTAAGACTATTAGCCACTGAAGGGCGGGCAGTAGAGTGTTTTGATTCTGGCCTCCTATCTGCTGATGGTGAACGGGAACCTCCCAAAGGAATGGATGATATGCTTGCCATTACTCTAAAATGCATTCAACCTGCATCAGAAAGGCCCAGTATCAGAAGTGTATTTGAAGATCTTACAGCAATAGTAGTTTGAAGCCTCATACCTTGGGAGATTTTTGTTGCACTGAGCCAATGTATATGTATTGTTGAAATTACGAGAGTGAATCTACTTTCAGTGACTTGCAAGAATGGATTCTTAGGAAAGTCAAAGATGCAAGTGTTCATGGTACCCATTTTGAAGCTTAATTTGCCCCATTTTTTAGACTGTATTTTCAATCAAATATAATTCTCCATTCTTTGTTCTCCACAATATGCGTCTCATTGAGGGTATAAAATATGTTTTGCCTTGTAATGCCATTTCCAGATTTCTATTTTCATAGCTTATAGGAGGACATCATGTGTCAATATTTCATTTCATTTACTTCTTCATTTTGATAACATCTCTGCTAATTTGGATTGTGTTATGTAGCCAGCATGGGCATTTTTTATACATGCAGGGCATTAGGATACAGTTTTACAGTCTTAGTTGGAAGCAAGTCTACATAGGTAGTTGAAGATATTTCAGCCTCACCTATAGTAACAATTGGCTAGTGGGTACATTCGTTATCCATTGTTAAACAAGCATCCTTTTAGCGTCTAATGATATTTCTGATTTGTAAGATTTGGACCCTCGATAATATGGGCATCTGCTTATAGAATTATATACGAAGACAAGCACTAAGTTATGCTTGTTTTATTTAAAACACGGACATAAACTTTCCCATGCATTGAACATTTTTTCACTCTACTGTATTTTTCTATTTTTGCTTCTTTATGTAGTTGCCCTTGCATTGTGTTGTTCAGGCATGCATATCCTGTATGCATCCAGGGTTTAGAGTGGATTCATATGCAGTCAATTTGGAGACTGAGAGAACTTAGTGCCGTTAAATGATCAATAGTGCATTCCATGATGCGCTTGCATATTGAAAATGTGCTGCTGGTGGCAATTGGATTTGAGGAAGTTTTGTCCTAAAATTTCTAATCATACATGTAAGTTCTGCTTACTTTCATCTATATTTGTATCTGTATGACAAGTCACAACATGATTTATGTAGGATTTTGAAAGCATGTTTATACTAATGAGCTGGTTTTCATCTTTGTCTCAGTTGAAGTATAGCGGCTGAAATTATCCTAGCATTCTTTCTTAAAAGGGGACGCTGATACTACTTTAAGAATTGCAAAAGCGTCAGTCTTTGGTATGTGTATATTTCTCATTATGACCTGTGTTTGTAATATGTATCATATTGGTTTCTGTAACTTGTTTCTCTGTAGTATAGATAATATTGTCCTGTGCCAACATATTCATATCTTGTGTGTGTGAGAGAGACTCTCTCTCTCTCTCTATATATATATATATGTTTTCTATGTTACTTAAAACTGCCCAGGGCATAGCTGTTACAAGGGTGGCTCATTGGCATTACAGTCCTAACAAAATACGTGGACAACCAAGCCGGCAGTTACAGCATCCACTGCAGAGATTACTCGAACCTATTTCCATACTTGGACGAGTTACTGGAGATTTTATTTAGGCTAAGATGCCACCATTGGTGTCCTGAAGGAGACTCCAAAGCTGATAATAGATAACTTAGCAAAGAAGGCATATATCTTCATAGAGATTTCTCCAGAGCTGAAAATAGACATGGATGTACACACACACATACACACGCAAGCCTATATATTGGGCGATTTCTTGACCTATTATGTATCTGTTGCATAGCACACTTATACTTTGTTGCACGATTCTTGGTACAGCGGTATCTTCTGCTTCCGAGAAGGTTGCATCTGAATAATATTACGAACTTTGGAGTGGAGGTGATCTCTTCTTCCAATAACAATTGGCCAAAACACCAATTTTGTGAATATCAAAAGAGCATTTATGCCCGTTATTTTAACTGTAACTGTAAACATGATCTACGGTGGTTTCCTTCCCCCGAATGTATTTATTTGAGCTGGCTTCCTTGCTATTGGTTTTATGATTCCATTTATTGCTTCTCTCTGAGTTGTCATCATCCTTTTGTCTGGTTTCATCTATCAAGATCCAAGAACTTCCATGTACATGCCAGCCTTTTGATCCTTGATTGTAGCATCAATCCCATTTCTTGATTCTTCACAGAGGGCATGACCTTTAGCAATGTTATTTGTGGTGTTGCTTAATCCCAAAGCAAAGCTGGATTTGAGTCATCTTCAAGCTTCTCTGTTTTGGATTCCTATTGCATAGCTTAAGCTTACTCATGATGCAAATAGGGAATCTAAATCTATTCTTTATCATTTTGTTACATTGACACTCTCAGTTTTATCTACCTAAAATGCTCTACCTCTCTTTTGTATTGACCCCGATCTGGTGTATTGTTAAACCATGAGAATTGTTGGCTATACATATATAGACTGTCAGATCACAACACCCACAATTCATGTAACATTGATAAGGCCCAATTGTCCATCTAAGGCACGCACATGAATTCACTCACACCCAGAGTGTCAGAGGGATTAGTTATAGACAGCTCCAGCGCAGGGTGCTCCACTTGGACAGTCTCCTCCCCTGCCCCAACGATGCAACCAGATACTTTATCGAGAGCTTGTTTCCTCTGACCTTGGATGCTAGGAGTATCCCTCGCTCCTACATCCCTCCTACCCCCAAGGATCGTGCAACCATGCACCTCATTGGATACAAAGGACTCTGATAGCGAGACAACGTTGTTGTTTCCCCCTTTGTCATCGGCTATTAGAGTCTGGTGCGAAAATTCTGAAAACCAGAATTATATTGCAGCAATTGGAAATTATTCTCCTAATTGTTAATTTTATTTAACAATTTATTTGTAGTTTGCTATGGCAAATACTGAATAAATCACATTGCAACCTTCACAAATAAAAACTGGAGAAAATAAATAACACTGGAAAATGAGAAACACATAAACGTTAACACCGTTGTTTTTGGATAAAAGTCCCCAGATAACCTAATGCGGGAAAACTGGTGCAGCAGATGAGGGTTTTATTTTATTATGCAACAGTAAAATCTGAGTACAATCTGGATGCCTTAAACTAGCAATTTGCAACAAGAAAATCTGGGCAAAATTATTGAAGGGAATCATCAATTACCCTTCCTCCACAAGCAATCTCGACACAACCTACCTTCAGAAAACTCGGCCTCTTGGTTCCTCTGCGTTAGCCTCTGCGTCTCTATGATGTCAAGCGTCTAATCAGTGTTTGATGAAGTCGTTTTGCCTGACTTTGCTGAGGAAATTGTCTCTCCAACACTCTGGAACCTCTACCTGACCTCCAGAGCTGAGAACGAATTTCTCTCTAGCAAATTAAACTGCCAATTTGAAGCAACTGCGCAGTCCTCTACGCTTCCCCACTAGGGATACTTGGCCTTCTTGTTGCTGCCTCTTCGGATTTGGAAAATTCCTATGGACTCACTGCCCCTGCCCCTCACACTCTGTTTCGATTTCTGGCTCTTTAGCAGATGATTGGTGCTACTCTAGAAATAAACCTGCCAAGGAAATCAAATTTCTGGGGATCTCAAGTGTATTCTCCAAGTTCCCATTGAATTCCTCTTATAATCCACTGTTGGAGCACCAACTGCCAATATTAAAACTTAATCGATGGCTAGCATCATCTTGGAATCGATCCGTATGAGTTTCTAGATGATTCTCACCTTGACTTAATTAATATTGATTAATTAACCAATTTTCCTAAGTTTAGACTTAGGAAACATTAAAAAATTGGTTAATAATCTAATTAAGTCACTTCTAGGTGGAATTTCCAGAAACAATTTCCGGGTCTTGGAGATTTCATGTATTCTAGGCTCTCCACCAAATTTCGTGGCTACAACACATCTGATTCTACAAAAAGTAACACTCCGTCTTAGTGAGGAATGTGTTCTAGTGCTGTGCACCCTGCCACAACACTCTGTCTCTGTATCATTTCTGTTACGTTGTTGATGTCTAGCTTCTGCTGCCCATCAACTACTGCGCAACTCTGATGCTCCATCTGTGTTGTCGCTGACACTGCCATATTGCTGCCAACACTGCATCTGCACTACAACTCCCTCTCATTTGTTGTTGTTGCAACTGCAACATCTGCAATTGAAAAACATCCAAAATACTGAATCAACTGTGTTCAGTATGATGCATCTGTCTCTTGAGTCTCTGACTACTACTAGCATTTGCATTGTCACTAAAGAATTTGCGCTGCTGCCAACTCTACACTGAGCCACTTGCTCTGCTGTCAAAACTGCATTGCGCTCCTCAGTATCTTATTGCTACTAGTCTGCAACTGTCACTTTGGTACTGACTGCATCAATTGCGACTGATCCATCCTACTACTGAATACTTTGGGTCACCGTAGCAAGGTACTAATCCATGAGGTGGATTCATCAAGGACCCTGCCCAATATCTGTAGTTCTTTGGGACTACAATACCAAATCTCCCTACCTCACTCATGGAGGTATATTTGCGAACATCGCGAAGTCTTCCTCCAATTTGGAGGACAATCTGTCGATCTCGGTTGACGCTGCCTGGTAGTCCTACTTCTCCGACTAGTCCTTCCTGAGTGGACACTGCGTGCTGTACTGACCGAGCTCACCACATCTGAAGCACTTGACCTTTGACAAGTCCTTATTTTTCTTTCTCTGCCCCCCCTGCCCTTGACTAGGAGCCTTTGATGCGAGGGACACATTTTCTGCTGCCTTCACCACCTTTGGCCTGCTGCTACTCCTGGCATTGATGGAGTTCTTTAGCAGAGCTCGCCTCAACTCCTCCTGTTGCAGATCGATCCACATCTTGTCCCAATCTGGTAGCTTGTCTCTGCCCAATATGCTTTGGTCAAATGCTTGCCACTTCTCAAAGACACTATTCAGTGCCAACCTCACTAGCTCTGTTGGTTGAGGTGTTGCCCCAACAATTGCAAGTTGGTCTTGGATTTCTTGAATCTTGGTGAGGAAGGGATTTATGCCTTCCCCTTTCTGCATCCTGATGCATCTCAATTTGTCCTCTAAGATCATCTTCCGTTGCTCGGAAGTGCGCTGATATATTGTGGCGAGGGCATCCCACATCTCTTTTGCAGTATCCTTGTCAGCTATGTGTGAGACTATATGGTCCTGCACTGCATCCAGGATCAATCGCTTCGCCTTTGCCATGTCCTTTTTATATATTTTTCGCTGACCCGCATCTTGGGGAACTGCCACAATGTTGTTTAACTTTATATAGAGCTTCAGGGATTCATCCAATAGGAAGGACATCTTGGCCTTCCAGATGACATAGTTGGAGGAGCCATCCAAGCTATCTTGATCTCTTAGCCCAACTGTGGCCATCTCTGATAATGTCGAAAACTCTCTCTTTCCATGCGCTCGGTTGCTGCTCTGCTATTTGCACTCCCTTCTGGAATGCGTGGCTCTGCTAGCTGCTACTCCCAATCTGCAACTGGGAATTTGAACTTCCGGGACCCGAAGTTCCCTAAAAATTTTCCCTTTGTTGTGTGTGCTTTTCTCTTCCACTTGACATTGGTTTTGCTTTTGCAAATTGCTACAAAACCCTCTACTTCCAGCCAGAAATCTGCCCAATGAAAAAATTTGACTTGCTCCCTCTGCCTGCTGGAATCATAGTTTTAAAATTCGGCTGATTTGAAACG
This sequence comes from Pinus tabuliformis, assembly GCA_031772625.1. Lineage (NCBI taxonomy): Eukaryota > Viridiplantae > Streptophyta > Pinopsida > Pinales > Pinaceae > Pinus > Pinus tabuliformis. Next base: position 235,233,800 of record CM062814.1, on the reverse strand, counting down.
GAAACGGCCGAGTTGATCCGTTTCATTGCCCAAAAATATGACTCGGTGGAGGAAACGGTTTGGGAGGCCGAGTCAGCCATGACTCGGCCATTTCCACATCTACTCGTCCGAGTCATTAAATCCGGCCAGTCACCCAAAAAAACAGGGATTTTTCTAATTTTTTTTTTAACTTTTTAACATTTAGCTGATTGTTGGGGACTCCAAGGTGTTTTCTAAATTGGTTAAGTGCTATTTGGGGTCCATTCCCCTCTTCTAGTATTGATATGCTATTCAAATTTCATGGTAATCTTAAATTCTTAAAGTAAAAGTGACATTCTCCTTAATCTTCATTTTCATCCTTTTACTTAAATTTTTAATGTTACCATGAAATGACTCAGGATGTTTGAGAGTGGTTCCAGCCTCATTGGATTTCATATGGAGAAAGTAGAATTTTAGATTTCATTCAAAATCCAGCAGACTTATCAGTTTTTTAGGATTTCACGATTGGAGGATTGCAATGTTTCCATTGAATTTTGTCATGTATTAGGGTATGGAACTCGTATTTAATCAAGAGCACCAATCCCTCTATGTACCTTGATGTTAGTGACATTGGTTGTCGAACTCCTCCGGGATTCGCTCCCAAACCAGGAGCTTCTGAAAATGTCGCTCCCACTCCTGTTTTCGCTCTCGCTCCCCACTTTCGCTCCCGCTCCCAAGTAACACTGAGCCAGATGATGTTGGCAACTCTAGCAGTTGCCAGTAGTACTGGTCACAGACTTTTGTTGTAGAGGCCATTTATAGCCTCCTTGGTTATGTGTTTTTGTTTTGATCTCTATATCAACATCGTGTATGTATTGGACAATGCACTGGGTGCCATTTTGATATAATGGATATATTCATGAGCCTACTTTGATCACATGTTGTCTTCTATCTATATTCTAATGCTGTGTGTTTGGAAACATGAATGAAAATCTTTAAAATTATGTGTTTTTATAAAAAATAAATATTTAATGTAATTTTTACAACGACCGAGTCATTGAAATCGAGCCGGTTGAGTCAATACGGAGTCGGAGTCGGAGTCGGAGTTGACCCTCGGCCGAGTTGGAGTCGGATTTTTAAAACATTGGCTGGAATAACTCAATCTGGAAAGTCGATTTTTTTCTGGCTCTTTGCTCTGAAAAATCAAACTTCCTCAAGCAACTCGGCTTGCCTGCCAATGGACTGCGCTGCCCCTGGGAATTTCGACCTGCTGATCTTCCTAAACAACAAAATGCTTTCCCTCGTTTTTGAGCTCTCTCACTGATCAATCACCCTTAGATACCATGTGAAAATTCCGAAAACCAGAATTTTATTGCAACAACTGGAAATTATTCTCCTAATTGTTAATTTTATTTAACAATTTTTTTGTAGTTTGCTACGACAAATGCTGAATAAATCACACTTCAACCTCCACAAATAAAAACTGTGGAAAATTAATAGCGTTGGAAATTGAGAAAAGACTAGTACACACATAAAAATTAACACGTTGTTTTTGGACAAAAGTCCTCGGAAAAACCTAATGTAGGAAAACCAGTGCAGTAGATGAGGGTTATATTTTATTATGCAGCAGTGAAAATATGAGTACAATTTGGATGCCTGAAACTGGCAATCCATAACAAGAAAATCTGGGCAAAATTATTGAAGGGAATTACCCTTCCTCCACAAGAAATCCTGACACAACCTACCTTCAGAAAACTTGGCCTCCTGGACCCTTTGCGTCAACATCTACGCTGCTCTGCGCAGTCTCTATGATGTCAAGCCTCCAACCAGTCTCTGATGAAGTCGTTCTGCTTGCCTCTGCTGAGGAAATCGTCTCTCCGGCACTCTGGAACCTTTGCCCGACCTTTAGAGCTGAGAACAAATTTCTCTGCAGCAAATCAAACTACCAATCTGAAGCAACTGCGTAGTCCTTTGTGTTGCCTCATTGAGAATAACTCGACCCTCTTGTTGCTGCCTCGCCGGATTTGGAAAAACCCTTCCTTCGGACTCATTGTTCTTGCCACTCACTCACATTTTCGATTTCTGGCTTGCTGACAGCTGACTACAGCTACTCTGAAAAGCGACTTGCCAAGGAAATTGAATTTTTGGTGATCTCAAGTGTATTCTCCAAGTGCCCATCGACTTCCTCTTATAATCCACTGTTGGAGCACCAACGACCAAGATTAAAACTTAATCGATGGCTAGGATCATCTTGGAATCGATCCATGTGAGTTTCTAGATGATTCTCACCTTGACTTAATTAATACTGATTAATTAACCAGTTTTCTTAAGTTTAGACTTAGGAAACATTAAAAAATTGGTTAATAATCTAATTAAGTCACTTCTAGGTGGAATTTCCAGAAACGATTTTTGGGTCTTGGAGATCTCATGCATTCTAGCCTCTCCACCAAATTTCGTAGCTAGAACACATCCGATGGTGCAAAAACTAACATCTGGCATTCTTGACATCATCGACCTCCAACGGTGGACTTGTTCACTTAGTCTTCTACATCACTACGGGCCTTTGATCTGGTTATATACATGTTTATGAGGCTCTCCTAGTGTTGTATCATTCTTTAATTCATTTTATCCTAGATTGAACTTTGGCATTTTCTAGGATTTGTGTTTGCACTCCCACATTATACTCTTATTGGATGTATCCTTTAGTCCCATTGACCTACTTTTGTGGTCATTTGTTGGACATTAATTAAATTATCTCATCTTGTCTTATGCATGGCTTGAGGACATCACCTCTTTGGGAGCCATTCATCGAGGCCACTTGGGGGGCTTGTGCACCCATGCTAGAGGAACCCTTTGGGTAGGGGTCAGAAGGTTAATTGAATATTATGGGTATTGAAGCATGGACTGGGGCCCCTTGCACCCACCTTGGAGAAGAATTTTTGGGGTTGTATGTCCACTCTAGGGGTTGTTGTTGGTTAGATTGGAAGACTTCTTGGACAAGCTATGCTACTGAAGGGACTTTAGATGCTGGACGTTGCACCAACACCCCTATATTGCCTCTATTATAGGGAAAAGGATCTTCCTTCGAGGGCTTATGCCCAACAAATATCTAGCTGGACGTAGTGGTTTTGCAACATATTGCTAGAATAGAACTAGCATCGGGTGTGTTATCACAAAATCACTACTGAGGGCTGCAACCAAGCAAGATTTCATGTAACTGTTTCAGACCAGACTTTAGATTAGGAATTAGCCTTCCTAATCAGAGAGGGCTCTCTCACAGGCTTTTTGATAGAGAATTAATCACAACAACAGAGGGCTAACTCTTCACACACTTATGAAAATATAGCTGGTTGGACACACATCAAATTGGTCTTCATTGGGCTATGGAGTCTCTCACATTTAATAAACAAAATCACAGTCATCTCATGGAAGTCAAGGCTCTTTGCATCAGATGTTCAAACATGCTTCACCAACACCACAGCTTGCCAAACACACAGGAAGTCAGAGCATATAATATGAATTCTGAGTGATTGTGTTATAACAAAGCTGTAAAAGAACATTAAGAGAATACACCAACATCACATTTGAACAAAATGATCCATTGAGAATCTTGAGAAGAAACAACCACTGTTTACTATTGCTGTAACAAGTCTTACATTGGCTCCAATAAAACTCTCTTTTTTGTATATAATATCCAACCCTTTTTACATCCTACATTGATCCATATATAGGCAAGCAAACTAAACCACCTCGAGCTTCCTCCTCCAGCATGAGGGGAGCCTCGAAGGTGGCTATTAACTATTCCTACATGCTATTTAATTAATGCATTTATTACAAAGTGCTGAAATGTAATTGCACACAATCCTAATCAAACTAAAACATTAATTCCTTTCTCCTCGTATGCTTGATGCTTTTCTGGCTCTTGACACATGTCCTTTTGCTGCTTGAGTTGAGATGACTGAAGGAAAGTACACTAAATGAGTTGGCCTTGGATTCCAGTCACGTAGATGGCTTCATTAATTAACTAAAGAAGGTGCTCTGTTTTCACGGCTTCTGTCTCCCAACATTCTCCTAAAGTGTAGCAACATGTTCCCAGATCTTTTAACAACCCCAGGTATGAAATACTACCATGTTTTTGAATGTGCTGTAGATGGTATTGATAAACAGATATCTCTCTTCCACAACTCCCGCTCACAGTATCACACTAACAGTTCTGCGCTTTAAAACGAAACTGCTGTGTGATTAAAAGAAAACACAGTCTTCATCAATAAATTTAGCTGTCTTTGATTAACCAGGAAGAAAAGATGTATACCAATTATTGGTAATGAAGACAAAATCTTTCCCATAAGATTCACTAAAGTGTTCACTGTTTGAAAGATTCAGAATCCTTGAAGCTTCAATGGCTGTCTCCATTCAATGCCATCATTCTTCTGTTCACATTTCTGGTCTTCACTCTGCCCCAACTAGATGTGCTTGTCACTGCAGCATTATAACTAGAGCTATCTGTTTTCCTGAAAGTACTTGTGACCCAAGAAAAACAAAAACTTGCTAATTAAATGGCTCAAACAACCTTGATGAATGCCTCCAAACTTAATTTCTGAAATCTTTTCACAATATCAATAATACGCATTCCTCAAATATAAAACCTTGGAAAAGTCTGTATAGCAGCTCCACATGATCATTCCTAATTCTCACCATGTTTCTCTCACAATGAGGTTTCTTGTAATTATTTTGTTCTTCTCTCACAGCTTGGTTATTCTTATAGAAATCCAAATCTTTTCCAGCACCTTCACAAAAACTATCCTTCTGAGCGGATGGTTTTTTCAATTGAACTTCCATATTACCATATTTAGAAGTGTCCTCCTGAGAAAGACTCTTTCTCTTCAAAGGACTAACCCGTTGATTATTGATGCTTGTTTGCATTCCATCCCCAGGATCATAAGGCTTTATTGCCTCTTTATGCAATAGTCGAGCTTTCCTTTTTTCCTCATGAGATACCCTCAGAACCTGCTCCAATGTAAAATTTAGATCCTGGGCAATCTTGACACAGTCCTTAAATCGCATATACTTTTTGGAGATCATCATTTGCAACACATTTGAGTAACTCTGTGCGTTGCTCAACACTCGTAACCCGAACAGATGTCCATGAATGTTATATAAAAATCTCAGGTACAGTATATCCAAGAAAAGCTCGTGGTGCAACAGTTGGCTCTGCAGCACAGAAATAATATTCAAGAGTTTTCCAGTAGGCATCCACTGCCTCCCTGCTGGAGAAAACAAAATCATGCCGCGCCCTTGATTGTAGGTCAAAAACATTTACTGTCAATGAAGGAATTGCACGAGGTGCAGGCTTTTTAATGTAAAGTTTGAGCTCCATATCATATGTCAGAACAGCCAGTGGGACTGTGTTAACATCCTTTGTTCCACATCATCTGATCATCACAAGGCGGGGTAACTTTAGGCGCCTTATTACATCAATGAGCCACGAGAGACGACCAGTTGTATGCATCTCCATAAGACTGTAAAATTCTTCATCCGGGAGGTCACGTAGGCAAACTCTATGCTTACAACTTTCAACCAAATCTGCAATTTTCTTCACAAACCCAATGACTTACAGAAACAATTCCAATGGCATCGCTTTAATGACAGTATCCAAGGGAAACAATTTACATATGCTTTTAAGATTCTTTATGTCAAAACCACACTTTCCTGAGTACAGAGTAACATTTCAATCGAGTTAACTAATAGCTCCACCGCTTCACCTACAATCTCACTGAATCCGAAGCTCCCACATGCAGAAAACAGGGTATGAAGAAACCCCAACATATCCACAAACATCTCTGCTACTCCCGGTGCAAAATCTCTAGATTATCATAAGCCTCTGTATATGCAAGATTTTCTTGAACTGTGGCTTTTAAATGAGCACCAGAAATTATAATAACAATCCTCCATTTGCGCATGAACGGAATGATCTATAACACCCGGCAATTTCACAAACATAATCCACAATCCGGCGCGCTGTTGTAGAGGCCATGTGTCATATAATTAACACGTATGTTATTACTTGTCCAGTAAGACCTTTATTTGCTCATTGCTATCTCTAACCAAGGCTTCATGTTTCCATTATAGTGACAGACAGCTGAATTCTCAATATCTGAAAACTCGACACTTGGGTTGTATCCTAGGCGCAATACGTGCCAGGAACTACTCAGAGGGAAGGTCAAGTTGTAAAATGTAATCAAACCCGGTGGCAGTGTTCCAAGCTTCCACAATACCCTGTCCTCATTCATGCTTTGCTACTTGTGGTAAATGCCAGTTATATCACGTTTCTTCCATTCTTTCAAGTCGAAAACATTCATTCCATATGCCCAACCACAAGTATTCGGATCAATTCCTGGGCTATGTGAGGATTAGAAAAGTTCAGATATTTGTCAAAGCAATGAAAACTTCTCGCTACATGTTTCAACTGTACCATTTACTTTTCCTTGGAGGTTGACAGACCAGAGTGCAGTCAAATCTTTCTGTACCACGATATCATCATCCAAAAAGAGGATCATGTCCAGTTTATATTTCGGAATGATTCATCAAACCTCATCAAACCTGTATATTAAAACCTTGGATACTTGTGCATCATATAAAGCCAGGAATCGGGTACATTCATCAAAAGCTACCAAATCAAAACCCCGTTTAAATGTGCGAATAGGATTGCTCTCACGCAGAAATGGTCCTAGCTTTGGGGACATGTACAAGTTTAACCAATTACATACTCTGTCATGGATAAAAATCAGCAACTCACCAGATCTCAGAAATGCCACCTTTTTAATATCTTCTATCTCAGGATCACAGCACACTAATTCAAATGGATCCGAAAAAGACGGGACAATGCAATGCATGGAATTTGAATTTAACTCATCTAAATCTTTTCAAGCTTCTGACATTCATCATATTAACCATTGTTTGCCCGAAAGACAGATTTGATTTGCAGTCTTTGTGCCGAAGAAGATTCTTTGGAGACATGACAATCAAAGGATGCTCTGGACCCTGGCCATCATATCCATGAGGAAGCAAAACAACAAGTCCAGATTGGCGAAGCCATTTCGATTTCCCACTGCTTATGAGTTGATCAAAAATGACTTGGGCGCCATTTGCAAAATTACCAAATTAAACTTCCCACAGGACCAATAAATTGGGATTCTTTATTGAATAACCCAATTCAAAACCCAGAACACCAAATTCTGACAAAGAACTGTGGCTCACAGTAGACATCTCCTCAGGTTGAATCATGACAACATGGTAAATAACTTGAAGTATTTCATTAAAATAATACCGTGAACCAAAAGAACTTGTAAAAGAATTTGATGCCTAATGCATGCACTATGAACCATCTGAAGAATTTGCCACACCATGAATCTCTGTAAATCTCAAACTCACCAGGACTCCACCGGTATACAAGGACTCCACCGACATACAAGGTTTAGGTGGATTGTAGCCATTTAAACACACATTAAATATCCCCTGCTTCTGCACATAATCTTGCAACATGTTCTCATTCTTCACCAATGTAACACACCTGGAAACTTGCAACATCTCTCTCAAATATAAGCCAGTCACTGATAATGGATTTTGATGAATATGACAGCTGTGTAAGATTGGCTGTGGATTCAGACAAATTCCCCTTTTCGTAGCACGCTACGAAATCACTAAAACGGGCTGCGCTGCGAAAATACTCACTCTTTAAGCCAGGCTAAAAATTTTTGGCTACAGCATTTTCAGTGATAACAGGGTGGAAGAAGAGCATAGACTGAGGGAAAATTTTTGTCAGGGAACTTCTAGTCTTAAGAAGTTCTATTTCCCTTGCAAATCAGTGGTTGTTGTGAGCAGAGTTACTCACTCCAGAAGGGAGTGAGAATAGCCTAGTAGCAGATGAGCAGAAGGGAAGAGGAGATTTTTGACATTGTTTGAGATGGCCACTACTGGACTTCGAGATCAAGACCAGTTGGATGGTGCTTCCAACTATGACATTTGGAAGGCAAGGATGTCCATCCTTCTAGATGAATATGGCTTGAAGCCATTCGTAGACGCATTGGTAGCTATACCCACAGATGCATATCAGTTGAAGGAGTACAAAAAGGAGATTGCGCGGGCGAAGAGGTTGATCCTTGATGGTGTTTGGGATCTCATTGTTTCACACATAGCTGGCAAAGGGATTGCCAGAGAAATGTGGGAGACTCTCACCACGTTGTACTAGGGCACTTTCGATCAGTAGAAGATGTGCTTAGAGGAGAAGCTGAGATGCACGAGGATGCAGAAGGGGGAAGGCATAAAACCCTTCCTCGCCAGGATTCAGGAGATTTGGGATCAACTTGCAGTTGTTGGGGCAACTTCTCAACCCACGGAGCTAGTGCGATTGGCACTCAACAGTGTCTCAGAGGAGTGGTAGGTGTTCGTCCAAAATATCTTGGGGCAGAGATACCTTGCGAAGGTGGGACAAGATGTGGGCCGATTTGCAGCAGGAAGAGTTGAGATGAGATCTAGTAAAGAGCTCCACTAGTGGTGGATCGAAGCAGGTGAAGGAGGAGGAGAATGTGGCCCTTGCATTGAAGGGTCCTAGTCAGGGACAGGGGGAGCAACGAAAGAAGAAGGACTTGTCAAAGGTCAAGTGCTTTAGATGTGGTGAGCTTGGTCACTACAACACCTAATGTTCTCTCAGGAAGAAGGACAAAGAGAAGCAGGCAGTGTCAGCAGTGATCGATAGGCTATCGTCTAGGTTGGAGGAAGACTTCGCCATGTTTGCTGACATACCCCCAGGAGTGAAGTGGGGTGATTTGGTGTTGTAGCCTAGAGCGCTACAGGTGGATAGGATTCTTGAGGAGGTGCACCTCTTAGATCAATACCTTGCTATGGGGGCTCACAATGTTCAGTAGCAGGATGGATCAGTGGCAGTAGATGCAGTGATACGCCAGAGTGACAGGTGTAGAGACTAGTAGTGGTCAGATGCTAGGTAGCGCAGTGCAGATTTGGCAGCAGTACAGAGTCAGTGGCAGCGCAGATGCCTCAGTGACAGCGCAAATACTAGCAGCAGTCAGAGACTCTGGAGACAGATGCATCATACTGATCAAAGTTGATTTAGTATTTATGATGCTTTTCAGTTGCAGATGTTGCAGTTGCAACAACAACAAATGGAGAGGGAGTTGCAGTGCAAATGTAATGTTGGTAGCTGTTCAGTAGGGTCGAAGACAACACATATACAATGTATATGAGAATTGCGCAGTAGTTGGTGGGCAACAACAACCAAACATCAACAACGTGATAGGAGATGATGCAGAGATAGAATGTTGCTACAGAGGGAACCAACACTAGAACACATTCCTCGCTAAGAGGGAGTGTTAGTTTTTGTAGCATCGAATGTGTTGTAGCCTTGAAATTCTGAGGAGAGGCTAGAATGCATGAGATCTCCAAAACCCAAAAATCGTTTCTGGAAATTCCACCTAGAAATGACTTAATTAGATTATTAGTCAGTTTTTAAATATTTCCTAAGTCTAAACTTAAGAAATATGACTAATTAATCAAAATTAATTAAGTTAAGGTGTGAATGTTCTAGAAACTCACACGGATCAACTTCAAGTTAATCATAGCCATCGATTAATATCTAATCTTGGCCGTTGAAGACTTAATAGAAGATTATAAGAAGTCGTCGATGGGGATTGGAGAAATCAATTCAGCAATTCGATTTCATGAGCAGATTGATTTCTAGAGTAGCAGTAGTCAGTTGCAGGAGAGAGAGACAGTGAGATCGAAGTAGTGAGAGAGGGGCAGGGGCAGTGAAGTTGGAGGAAAGTTTCCGGTTTCGGTGAGTGCATTTGTAGAGAGGCAAGTGAGCCACAATGAGGGTAACGTAGAGCAATGCAGTAGCCTCTAGAGGCAATTTCGAATTTACTAGGAAAAAGTAGAGTTTCAGTGCCAAAAGCTGGGCAGAGGTTCCGAAGGCCATGTGAGACGTTTTCCCAGACAACAACAGACGAGACGACTTGAGGAGTTGGTTCAACCTGAGTGCAGAAGTGACTGCACTAGAGTGATGCAGTAGCTGTGCATAGTCAGTTTGGATGACTCAATATGAGCTGAGGTCAAAGCCCAGATCTACCTGTGGAGTGAGGAAATTCCTCACTAGATTTTTCTTGCCAGTTTTTCTCTGTAGGATTGCCAGTTTCGGCATCCAGTTGTACTCAAATTATTTCACAGCTGCATAATAATAAAACCCTCAGCTGCTGCACTGATTTTCCCAAGTTGGGGTTTTTTGAGGACATTGATCAAAAAATAACTGTCATTTTATGTGTGTGTGCTATTATTTATTCCAACATTTATTTCTTTCGCAGTCTATTTTTGTAGGTTGCAGTGTGATTGATTCAATATTTGTTGTAGCAAACAATAAATAAATTGTTAGCAATTAATTTAACAGTTAGGAGAATTATTTCCAGTTGCTGCAATAGGATTTGGGTTTCCGAATTTTCATAGTTGGAGCATTCATATATTTGATAGTTTCATGACCAAACATTATGCAAGCATTAGGAGTGGTGGCAAGATTCCAATTAGCTCCTAAGGAATCTCATTTGCTAGTTGTAAAGAAAATACTCAGATATCAGAAAGACAATCTTAATTTTGGAGTATTGTATCCTAAGAGCACAACACTTACCTTGACAACATACACTGATGCAGATTGGGTAGGAAACATTGATGATCAAAAAAGTACTAGTAGGAATACATTCTTTTTGGGAGATTGTCTTGTATCTTGGCTTAGCAAGAAGTAATCATCTATATTTCTTTCCACAATTGAATCCAAATACATAGCTGCTGCAGATTGTTGTACACAAATCCTGTGGATGAAGGAAGCTCTGAAAGATGTCAATATAGAAACTAATTAGCCAATCACCATCTATTGTGACAACACCAGTGCCATCAACCTTGCAAAAATCCTGTGATGCTTTCAAAGACAAAACATATCCCAATCAAGTATCACTTTCTCCGAGAACGGGTTACAAAACATAACGTCAAATTGGAGTATGTCAACACCAAGTAACAAATTGCAGATATCTTCACAAAACCCCTACCACGAGAAACATTTGAATATCTTCGTCAAAAGATGGGGGTCATCTCTCTTGCATCCCATTAGAGCATCTTATTCAAGAAAAGGGGGAGCAACATGATGACAAGAGAAGAAGCACAATGACAGTGGGAGCTCTATATGAAGAAATTGCCATTGATGAAAGAAAGAAAGAAATAAATTATTTTTAACGTCCACAAGGCTAAAGATAGCCTATGAGACAGATTGCTTCTTCATCTGCTTGATGTATTTGGCCCTTTTTTTGTGGAGCTTCAAAATAAATGCTCCCAACGTTTCGACAAACTCCTTGCTAAATAGATTATCCCAAGAGCTAGATGTCAAAGGGGGAGAGAATGCTGAAGAGAGGAATATATTGCCATCAATGACAAAGGGGACGATTATTGGATAAGGTTGTCATTGATGTCAATATTGTGGTCATATCAATATGAAACCCTAGGAACCCTTGTTCTAGCCCTATATACTAGCTCTTGTTGATACAACCCTTGCCCTAGCCCTAATAGATTAATCTCTATCCTATTTCCCCATTATGAAGAAACCCTTACAATTTTTGATGATGCCCTAATCATAGGAAGAAGCCTTTTGGGAGACTATGCTATGAAGTTTCAAGAACTAATATAAAATTCTGAAGGCTGTCTCATTAAACAGTTTATTCTTGACAACAATATCTTGAAATGCCTTTGACCAGCTTAAAGAAGGCCTCAAGACCTTTCTAATGAGCATCCGCTCACCCTCCAAATCCATATCATTAAGTGTTGAAGAATCTAGGGCAAGCAAAGTTAAGATTATTTTTCGTTACATGATAACAATTTGTAAAGTATTTAAACAATTTATCTTAGCTTGATGTTTAATTCATTATTAGCATGTGTAGGTTAACTTCATCAAACTGCTATCAAAATAAAAGAGACAAGAACACAAATGTTTGGCTCTCTGGCAGGGCCAAAACCTCTCCCTCTTGGAGAGGAAAACCCATGCGTAAATTCTTCTTATAGAGATTCCATTGACGAATACCAAGACCATGACCTTTGACACACTCTGCCTCTCCAAGACCAAGATATCAATCCTCCTTTCTGTCGCTGCTGAGATCATCCTCATTGCTGCACCATTCAAGCTGTTACTGTTGCATCACTGAGATCTATACTGATTGCTTCTTCATCATGTCATTGAGATCTCTTGGCTAGATTGAGCTTATGACCTTCAAGTCCTGAAGTCATAACTTGGGATAGGATCCTGACTGTGCGTGTGCCATGATAAAGTCTTTTCCTTCATTATCATGTACTGAGATAGTCCTTGTTTCATTGATGAGACTGCTTCTTCTAACTATGCTGAGGGTATGGTATTGCTTCCTCTCATTATGAAGATACTGCTCCTCATCATTTGCACCGAGACTGTGATAGTCATAAGGACTGTATCTATCCTTTATCCGAGACTAAGATCTCCTTGTTCTGAGACCTAATGCAGTAATGCCGAGACTGTATCATGGTAGCCTTTCCTTAATAATTATTTGACTGTGTCTATAATGAGTGCTATTGTAAGAGCACCGAAATACAAGCATATACATATATACGCTGAGGCTGCTAGGAGACCAAATACTGTTTATTATGATGCCAAAACAGTGCCTCTGTTTTTCTTATGTAAATACACAGTGATACATCCGTAATGCGAGATTTGTCTGTTCCTTAAGCACCCGAGTTTATGACTGCACCTAAAGCCCAAACGAGGTGCAGTCAAACCCTTTGCTGCAGCTCAGCTTCATGTGGAATTTCAGATGACTGCGGCTCTCTACGACTACATGTCTTGACTGCGGCTCCTCTTCATGACTGCGGCTCTCTGTGGCTACATGTCTTGACTGCGGCTCCTACGGCTACATCCCTTGACTGCGACTTCTGTGGTTACAACCCTTGACTGTGGCTCACTGCGGTTACAACCCTTGACTGCGGCTCCTCTATACGAGTTCAGTCCTGCCCCTTTGCGGATACCCCAGCGGGGGTATTTATAGTGGTTGTGTCATATATCCAAGCCGATGTGAACCTCTTGAACCGACGTGACCTTGAGTTGAGTCGACGTGTCATTTAAATATATATTTAATTTATTCATTGAAGCCGACATGATGTATTTCCTTATCGCTTTGCTTGCAGACTTCGGAAGGCTTGTTTGAGGCATAGATCTTGGTCTTGGAGGGCTGTTAGACAACTTAGAAGACTTGTACATATTTACATGAACTCATAAAGAGTTTCTACATACATGACATGACTCTTTGACAGATAAATAAATCCTAAAGACATCAAGAAGAAGTCTTTTAACTAGAGACACTTCTTGCTCATGAAACCCATGTAGCAAGATTACAAAAATAATTTATTTCCTTTTATTACTTCAAATACAAAGATCATGTCATTATGAAGACTGAACCTAGTTACACTTAGGGAAAAAATATTTTCTTTTAGGTCAAAATATGCACTTTATATAAGCCAACTCAAGTCGGGCTCCTCATAAATACGTGACTTTTCAAAATCATCAAATCACTATAAATATAAGATGGCAATTTGGTCAAGGGATCATCCACTCGGTTTAGATCACAAGAAGAAGATGAAGTGTAGAGGAAAAACAAGTTCACACCTCGTGAACTAGCAAGGAGTTCAAAAGGTTATACATTTGAAGCGTGTAGATATTTATGCAGACCCATCTTTTCTGCAGACCTATGATATTCCATTGCAGACCTGAATTGCTCTTTCTTGTGACCTTATTGCAGACGTATAGGTGCTCCTTCATACAGATCTGAATAAACCTTGTTGCAGACCTTGGTAGTTCTGTTGTGGATTTTATTTGGTGGACCCTTTTGCAATTTTTTTTTCGGACCTGTGCTATCTTTCTGGGGTCTTGGAGATTACAGTTCAGAACTGTGAAGACTCCCTCTCAACCTGTTATTGAAGACACGTGAAAACTTCAGACTACTGATTGCATACCTGTGGAGGCATATTTTTGAAAATAATTGTGGATCCGTTGTGACACTTTTATGTAGATTTGTGAAAGACTAGAATTCAGACAAGTGCAGCAAAGATAACCTTTCGAGATTTATTTTGACTCTCTCTTTTGGACTACAGACCTTAGATAGGGAGACTTCATGATTTTTGGAAAGTAAAACATGTTAACAACAATCACCTGGCTTATAGAACTCTTGGACTTGTGGTAGGTTTAATCTGAAGACTTGTGCAAACCTAAAAACTTGATTGGAGCAGACTTTTGAATTTTCTTGTGCACCTTGGAACATTACATTCTAAAGGCAACTTTGTTGGAGTAAAATCTTTGTCACTGGTGAAGTAGGTTGTTGAATCATTTTTTTTGACCAAGTTGGGGCTTGGTGGGATTTGTGTCCTATTTTTATCAAGTTGGTGCTTGGAAAATCTTTGTAAAGGTTAGAGCCTAAATTATTGAGGATTGGAGTCGTCATCCAAGGTTGGTGTCTTGGAAAATTTGTAAAAGTTTGGAGGCTATAATATTGAGGATTGGAGTCATCATCCAAGATTGGTGTCTTGGAATTTTTGTGAAAGTTTGGAGCCTGATTCGTTGTAAAAGAGGATTGGTGTCCTCAACTTCTTGTTAATAAAATCATTTTATTTCTGTTTCTTAACTTCTAGTTCAATTTGTGAAAAATATTAACTGGCATAGATAACAATTGAAAGAAAAGCACTCCAAAAATCGTGTGGTCCTCTTTGCAAGTTGCTCCCAGATCAACAAAGAGAAGGGCTATCCAAAACTGTCCCAAAGATTAGTCCCCAATCTCTGTCCAAAATGATGTGATTGTTCACCAAATCTGCTCCATAAAACAATGAGAAGGGAAGTTAGAGATTAGAGAACAAGAAGGTGGAACATGCAAGAAATTTTGATTTGCATATGATAGGAAAACCTATGGATCAAAATGATAATTAGAATACACTTGTAATACAACAATTCTCCTTACTAAATCAACTTGCATGAGTTGATATAATGAGTAAAATTGCGACTAAGCCCAATGTTTTAGCCTTCTACGCTTGGTATTAAAATGAAGCACAGGTGAAAGTAACCAAATAAACTTGAATCTCAAATCACGGAAAGAAGAAATATGAGGCTTATAGGAACCCTCTTTCAAGATATTTTGGTGTCTTTGGAAGATCCTTGACTTAAACAACTTGTGAGTGCCTTGTGATCAATGGAGATAGCTAGTCCAACCGAAGACGTCCCTAATCTCCAAACGCACTTGGTAACCTGTCTAAACCCAAACAACACTTGCAATGCCAAATATTATTGCAAAAGGAGACTTTCCATATGAAGGAAAACTTGGATTTGTTGTTCAACTGAGAACAAACAAATTACAACAATGCGCATGATATGCCAAGCTTAAGGAAGATTACAAGAAATTTCAATCTTCCTTCCCTAGGCAAAAATGCCCTCAGGCTATACACAAAAGCATTTAACAATGCAAGATAAATTCAACAAGATATAATCAAGATGTGAGAAAATCAATACATGATACGTTAACTCATGCGCAAAGCATAACATCACAAGAACAGGCATGTAACTACCAAAGACTTTTATTTGCTTCAATAGAAATTTTGGTAGAGTAATAAAAAGCATCAAGCTACTAACCATGAATACAATAAAGTCCAATGGGTCTCTTTATGGCAATTTGGGAGAAAATCCCAATGAAAGAGAGCAATGCCAAGTGGAGAGGTGATGAAGATCCCAATGAAGGAATCAAATCACAAGTGTAGAGAGAAAATGCCAAGTGTGACATCAAGCAAGTCGAGCTAATAGAAGGTGTTCTCTAAGTGGGCAACGTATCGCCAAGTCAAGAAATGTGAGTTCCTTTGTAGTTGCCATGTGTCCACTTGAGTGGGTGAAATGGGAGGCAACTACCCCATCGAATCCTCCACAAGAAATCTGTGGTGACACCTTGCAAACAAGTGCCAACTTATGCCAATCAGATTTGTGTATTGCTTTTGTGTGTAGGCTCAATTGTTGTGCGTAGATCCTTGTACTTAGCTACTTGTGTACATGTGTAATGTGGAGTGGAGTGAGTGGAGACCAATCTCCATAATTTTCTCAATCAAATCTTGTAACTGGTCCTCCATTTTTGTGTTGATCTTGAGGAGATTTGACTTGCCAACAAGGCAAATCGAACCCCAAAACTAGGAAATAACTCTATGTCTTGGAGGCTCAATAACTCATGTGATTATGTGTTTGCCAAATCATCACTTAACTACCATTTGACTGATCTTTTGACTTAACTTGGTTTTCCATGTCATTTCCACTTCATTTGGCATGTGAAAATATTTATTATTTCTCCACTTATTTCATTTTATGGCAATGTATTTCTAATTTTCCCACTAGACATAGGAAAGGTGGGTTTTGAGGGGCCAGAAGTGACTTTTGTCTGCCAAAGTTTGTCTTAGAAGAATGTTGAGGCGGAGAGGATGGATTTTGAGTACTCATACACCCTCAACATCTCTTGGCATTACTTTATTACATTTTACATAAAAAATAAGTAAAAAATCTCGTCCTACGAGAAGTTTTTAATTATTAAAAAATCCTATATGGACTTAGTCAAATTTTGCAAAATTGCAGAGATGACCTAGCATGGTAATATACATCGGCCATAGACACTAGGATGGACCTAAGGCTCGATCTTCAAGTCGTCACCCTAGCGTTGGTGGTATATGTGAGTGAAAAAACTCAGCTAGTTATTCGTTGTTAAAAAGTGAGAATAATTAGCTAAGTGAAAAATACAATCTATGGTGTACTCACTTGCTGATCAAGTTTCAAGTCTCCTAGGCTTGTTACAAAGCTTTATTCATCATGCTAGTGACATTTTTATAATTCCTTGCAAGGTTGCGAAATTTGGCATTCACTTTAGCCACAAGTCAACAAGGGCTATGGGTTGTTGGTCCTTCTTGATAAATATTGCTTCTAGAGCAATTTTTAGGGCATATCATGCAAGATGTTGCTCATGGACAATCTTGTCTAACCCACAATTCTATATGGGTCTAAGGTATGGGGACTTGGTTTATTGGAGTTCAATTGGTTGTCAGTAGAGAGAGTATATATCATCCTCCATCGCTTCATTAGGTGTAAGCAGAGAGTTCCTCAAGCTGTCATCTTGGTAGAGTTCAGTCTCATCTCACTTCTACATTGTGTTTTAGAGCTTTGTTAATACAACGAAGGTGTGTGACTAGTATCCATACTTGGCCTACCGCTCATCAGAGTTCTTTGCAACAACTATCCCTTTGACTTGGCCTCTATGTTGGTACATTGGAATCTTAGATTACTTTGGTTCAATTGGTATTATGTTGGACCAACTTCCTCCATTTAGATATTTCTTGTGTGCACTTGAGCACCTCTAATGAATCAAACAAGAGATGAATACAATCATTTGTGGGCAATGTTTTAAAATTCCGACTCCGACTCGGTCGAGGATCGACTCCGACTCCGACTCCGACTCGGTATCGACTCGGCCGGCTCGATTTCAATGACTCAGTCGTTGTAAAAAATACATTTTTTTATTTATTTATAAAAAAACATAATTTTAAAGATTTTAAACATAATTTTAAAGATTTTCATTCATGTTTCCAAACACACAACATTATAATATAGATGGAAGACAACATATGATCAAAGTAAGCTCATGAATATATCCATTATATCAAAATGGCACCCAGTGCACTGTCCAATGGCAATACATAGTCATACTGATACATGATCAAAGATTCAAAACAAAAAACACATAACCAAGGAGGCTAGAAATGGCCTCTACAACAAAAGTAAACTGTGACTAGACTCCAATACTATTGGCTAGTAGCTATTGCCAGAGGAGCCAAGATCATGTAGATCAATCTTTGGATCATCATCAGAGTCAGACAAGGGGCCCCATGGCTCCTCCTCATCATCATCATCTCCAACTGCAATTGTAGAAGTGGTACCACTAGCAGGCTGTGCCACTGCAGCAGATGCAAGCTGAAATGGAGAAGAAATGCAGCTGCGCTTCTGTTGTGGCTGAGCAGAGGAAGCGCCTGCAACTGGAGTCCTTGCTGGCTGTGAGATTGAGGCTGGATCGGGATCTGCATTCAACTGAACATCATGTTCAACTGATGCCTCAACATCTAAATCTAAATCAAGATCCTTATCAGGATCAAACTCTGCTGGATGACTCTCCACTACCCAATCTGATGTTGGATCAATGTCTTCCAACACAATGGGATTTGAATTAGGTCTTTTGTTCAGCAATTGGTTTTGTCTGAGCCGGAGGTTGTATTGGACATAGACTAGATCATTTAACCGTTTTTGATCCAAACGGTTTCTCCTCTTTGTGTGAATCCTCTCAAAGACAGACCAATTGCGCTCACACCCAATAGCACTGCAAGTTTGAATCAAAATACGAATTGCAAACTTTTGCAATGCAGGACAATGGCCACCAAAAGCATCCCACCATTGTGTTGCAAAAAACATAGGAGTGTAATGAGTTAGCTCAACAAAATTACAAATTATATCCAACTTTCAAATTATAAACGATTTAACAAAATTTAAAAAAAAAGTAAAACTATTAAGAATTTGAAAATTGAAATTTTTGTTTACCTGGCTCATCTGCTTCTCTTGCAATCTTTGCTAGGTTCTTCCCAAAGGTACCTGAGGCATTGTTGAAGGTTGTGACCTGTTGGTGTATCTCCAGCTGATCAGACTCCAATGGGATCATGCGATCAATGCAGTCAATCAGTCCATCTCTGACCTCCCCCCTCAAAGCTCTTGACTCCTTAGCTTTATAATGATACTGTGGGTTCAAAAAATACCCAGCTGCATGTATAGGGCGATGGAGTTGATTGTTCCATCTTTCATCAATGATTGCCCAAATGGGCCCATACTTAGCCACTCTATCCTTGTATGCCCTCTTTATTTGCTCCTTTGCTTGATCCATAGCCTCATAAATGAAGCCCATAGCCAACCTTTCCCCATCCACCAACCGCAACACCTTAACCAGTGGCTCAGCAAGCTTCACAATCTCTGTTGCCTTTCTCCAAAAAGTTTCTTCATTAACTTTCTTTTTCAATTCTTTGCCTTCCGGTTTGTTAAACCAATTGTTTTGATTCCATTCATCACTGGAAAACATTTTTTTGCAAGTTTCTATTTTGGGAAAGCCTAGATTGCAATGTCAAAAAATGAGTAGCAAATCTAGTGATGGCAGGCCTAATAATATCCTTGCCCCCAGTGTGTTTCCTCATGAGGCTCAAAATCAATGAATGATTGTAGATAAATTTTGTTATGCTTTTGGCATGATCTACAATGTTTTTGACCCAATCTATTTTTCCAATATCCTCAAGCATGAGGTCTATGCAATGTGCAGCGCATGGGGTCCAAAAGATGGTCTTGTGTTTTTCCTCTAACAGTTTACCGGCAAGAACATGGTTAGAGGCATTATCTGTGATGACTTGAACAACATTAGCCACTCCCACCTCCTCAACAACCCGATCCAATAGCTGAAACAACAAATGCCCATCTTTTACCTTATCAGATGCATCAACTAATTTTAAAAACATGGTTCCCCGTGGGCAGAAGACAAGAAAGTTTATGATGGTATGGTTTCTTTAATCAGTCCATCCATCTGACATGATGGTACATCCTGTTCTTGCCCATGAGTCCTTGAATTCTTTCAAATACTCACTAATGGAGTCAATTTCTTTCTGCAAATGATACCCCCTTAGCTCATGCATAGTAGGGCCTTTGAAGCCTTTTCCAGCAGCATGTATGGCATCAAACATAGGCTCGTAATATGGTGAACGGGAAGCATTGAAGGGGATATCAACATCATACCACCATCTAGCTATGTACTCACAAGCAGTCTCCCTCAATTCTTTCTTCCAATGGTCATCTAAAGTGGGTTGCATTTGACTTTTACTAGCTTGAGGACCATGTGCATCTTGATGGAGAGGAGGGAGTGAAATAACTTTTGATAGTCATATCACCCTTTTTCATTCTACCCTTTCCCTTATCTTGAATAGAACCAAAAGAGGGAGGAACATATCGAAAAGGGTTGGATGCATCAGTATGAGGGATAAAGGAAGAACCCTCAAAATCATAATGGGGGTTGGTAGCCATCATTTTTTGTATCTCCCTCGTCCTCCCAATTTCAGCCTCTAACTCTCTTTGCCTAGTCATATCTTCTTTAAACTTCTCAAAGTTGTCTAACAATTGCTTCCTAATCTCCCCAATTTCTGGTGAGGTACATGGAGTAATTTGGCCTCTAATCCTCGCCAAGTGTTGTTTTAGCTTATTAATGCCCCCAGGACCTTCCTTAATTTTCCTATGGCAAAATTTGCAATGCATTTCACTATCAACCATTTCAACATATGCCCAAGCAAGATCTCTCGCTCTAGGTGCCATTTTTTGACTAGGAAATGAAAGCACACAATTTGAAAATGAAAAAAAAAAAGTTGATTCAATGTTCATTTCTTTCACAAAAAACACTCTCTAGGCTTTCTAGATATGCACCTAAAATTTAATAAGCAAAAACAGATTTGTAAAAGTGAAAAAAAATACCTCCAGGCACAAACTGCCTCCTCAAGCTTGCTCCAAGAATCAACTCCTCAATGTTGCTCCAAATGGTTGCCCAAGAAGCTCTTCACTCCAGCTACAATGCTTGCCCAAGACTCCTCACTGTTGCTCCAAAAACAAACTCAAGAATTGCTCACTAACTCTCAATGAAGTTCTCACTCAAATGCATGAGATGGCTGTGAGAGAATGAGAGCATTTGAGTGGGTTAAATAGGGTTTGGGAGAGGGGAATGGACCCCAAATAACATTTAACTAATTTATAAAACACCTTGGAGTCTCCATCACTCAGCCAACAGTTAAAAATTAAAAAAAAAATTGAAAAAATGCAATTTTTTTGGGGTTACAGGCTGTAGTCATTGACTCGGCCGAGTTATTGCGGAACTGGCCGGGTTGACAGAGTCATGACTGACTCGGCCTCCCGTTCTATTTTTTCTGCTAGGTCACAAAAAATCCTAACGACTCGGATCAACTCGGCCGTTTCAGATTCGATTCAGCCATTTTTTAAAACATTGTTTGTGAGGATATCTACAGGCAATATGTACAAATCACTTTGATAAACCCTTTGGGTGGCTTACATTCAACGATGGCCTTCTATGCTAGAAACTTCGTAATGGTGAGGGATGGACTCATTTTTCGATCCCATTAGATGCTTTGCCACTGGATGCATGCCCTTCGAATCCCCTTGGGACAATTTAGAATTTCCTCTCATAGATTGTGGATTGAGATGAAACACTAGATACACTGATCAAGGAGGATTTGCTAGCTATTCAATTTTTTCCAGTAGTTGTGAAAATTCCTTGATATAAATTAAATGAAAATTTATCTCCTAATTGTTCTACAATTTATTTGTTATTACGATAAATATTGATAAACTCACAATTGCAATCTTTGCCAAAAGTGAAATACGATGCAGGAAATAAACTGGAAGTTGAGAAAATAATGCACAAACAAAATAAAATTGACACAATAAAATTTTGGACTAATAGTCCCCAGAAAAACCCCAAAGGGAAAACTAGTGCAACATATGAGGGTTTATTTTATTATTATGCAGTAGTAAAAATCTGAGTAGAATATCTGGATGCCCAACTTGCAATCCTCCAGAAAATACACTGGCAAAATAATTTGGAGAAATTTTCTCCCTTTTGCAATGATTCGACCTCCCTTTGGCCCGCTCGTTCTCTCTCCCCGACAACACGACCTGCCTAGAACTCGTACTATTGGCTTGGGGAATTTGCACTGCTTGCAATTCAACTACAACTGAGCCGTCCAAGCTCCCTCTTCGTCTGGAAATGACTTGCTCTACTTTCTGGGTGGTCTCCTAGCCTTCAACAATTGAAACGACTCCCTTTCCAGCACTCACACTAAGGTTTATGGCTGCTCACATTGGTTATTCAGCTCTCTTTGCAAAAATATTTGACCTCCTCTCTACAGCTGGACTGACACTGGAGAGACATTGGAAAGCTCTCCATAATTCTCCTCCTGTTGCTCCCTCAATCTCTGATGCTCTCCCTCTTGCTCAAACTTCTTCCCTCACTGAATATCTGTGCACTGGGTGGCTCAATTTGCCTTGCTTTCGCAACTATGTCTATCTCCATCCCATCGGTTTGCTCTTATAATTTCTTGTTGGAACACCAACAACCATGATTAGATCCCCATCAATGGCTAAGATCATCTTAGATTCGATCCATGTGAGTCTCTAGAGTGTTCTCGTTCATCCTCGATTAATTCCCTTTAATTAATCAATTTTCCTAAGGTAAACTTAGGCAATTTTTAATTATTGATCAATTAATTTAATTGAGGCATTTCACAAGCTTGTCTCGAGAAACCTTTTCTGGGTTTTGAAGATCTCATGTTCCTTAGCCTCTTAGACACATATCGAGACTAGAACACCTGTCTGATGCTACAAAATATAACAATACTCAATCCATACTTGTCTAGACTTTTACAAGCAGGATATCCTCAAACTTCGTGCCCACACACTGTAGCCTCCTCTTAGGCCAATTCTTGTTTAACCGATTACCTTCTTTCTGATGATACTCTCATCAGCTAGGGGTGCCAAGAGATAAGCTAATGACAACAATGCTTATTCCAAGTAGGTGCGGACTAGGGGGACCATTCCTTTTTCCTAGAGACCTCTCCAAATTAGATCCCTTAGCAATACGAACATGAGATCACCTAGACATTGACAACACATTACTAACTAGAGCATGACCTAGTTCTTAAATCCTTTTCCTTTGTAGTTGTCAACACTTGGATTTGAGGGTTTTTTCTATGTTTTGGCATATAGACTTCATGTTTTTAGGTTACTTCTTGTTCTTTATGTAGGGGACATTTTAGTACTCTTACATTTTATTGACATCATTGTACTTAGTAGCTTGTTTGACCTAGTTTTGTGGTCATTCATTGGACATTAATACAATTATGTTATCCAATATTATCTAGTGGAGAAGCTTCCCTTAAAGTGGTCTTGGAGTTTGTAAAAGTCATAGGAGGATCTTTTAGGGTTAGTAGTGGACAAACCTCGTCATCACCCCATAGGAGGATCCTCTAAGATTACTAGTAGACAACCTTAGTCATCACCCTACATGCGTTGTTTACCTTCTCAAGGGTGAGCCCATATGCCCAATGAAAGGATACTAGTTCTTTGGTCCTCCCATCACATCTCATATTCTAAATTCTTTCAAAACCATTTTGTTGGGTATATTGTTCATATCACCTTGAGCTTCATTGCCTTAAAATGCCAACAATCTTAACCTAGGGAAGCCCCCGTTGACCCAGAGGAGAGGCGACTTGAATTGAGAAGAGGGTTGGTGAGGCAATAGTGCCCCCCTCTTGAGTTTTAGTTGGATAACACTTGAGGTTTTGGACTTCAAACATTAAGTGCGAGTTTGATAATAATAGGTGCGATCGGGAATCAATAAAAGAATCTAGTGTAGGTATAACACTCGTCCCGAAAGTAGGGATTGGGAAATTGGAACCGTCGCCCGTTTTTTTAATAAATATATTTTTAAAATTTTAGTTTTAAATTGAAAAACAAAGAAACGAAATCTCAAATCTTGATTAAAGCATGCCAACTAGAAATACTAAACTAATAACTTCATGGTTCAGATTTCTGATGCACACATCATAACATCATAGATTCTGATTCATACAATTAATTTTCTGAATTGAAATCTAATTGAATTTTCAGATTTCCTATGTAAGCGAAATTTGAAAATTTATGATTTGAAACATTGAAATAATAAATCAAATTTCAAATTTTCATTTCACAAAATCCATACTTCATAGATTGTAGATAGATTGAGATGTGTCAACCAAGGTCCATATATTAATATCAAATTGAAATTGAAATAACAAGTAAAATTATTCAAAATAACAAAAACTGAGCTTAGTTGTTTAGCTACACATGTCTGAAATAGAAAATTTGAAATATGAAAAATCTATAGTGTGATAAACTAATTCGACTAATAGTCAGCATTCTCCACATCCTTCAATAGAACATTGTCTAATTCCCTAGACTAATGATATGAAGCAACATGAGTGGAAGTTGTAGTGTGAATGCCGTCTTGCGAACCAAAAATAGAGGCAGAAGAATCATACCAAAATTGACCTAGATCCAGGCATGGATGGATCATAGGCTAAAGCTTGCAGTGGGGTAATGTATGTGTTCAATCAACTAATGCTTATGCCCTTTATGGTGCCTACAAAAGAGGGTGTTGATGTATACAAGATCTTTTGCTATTGCTAATTGATGTCTCCTTCTCTTGGTTGAATGGATGAACCTAGGAGTGCTTTCTAGTTTGTCAATGTCGTTGGAGAGCTACAACCTTGTGAAAGAACTATAGATGCAAGGGTATATAACTCTAGAGTTGTGAAAATTTTATGCACATGGGCAATTAATGCAAGACTAGAATTTCACCTTCTTCCTAGAAGGTTTCTTGGATCATAGCCCTAAAAGTTTTAGCCTTTAGGACCATTATATATTAGAGTATAAAACACTTACGAAAAGATTACAATAATTCATTTCAAATAGGCCCAAACATTTCAGCAATTCAAAGTGAAAGAATACAAAACAAAGAGATAAGTTTCAACCCTTTCTAGGGCAACTTATAGGCCAATAATGAATTTGAAAATGCAAATTTACAACAAAAAATTAGCCATTTTATTCTCTGGCTCTCAAATCAATTAACAATTTGCCCTTTTGCTTATGTCCAATAGCAAAAAGTAAATCATTGTAAATAACAAAGCTTAAAGAGCATATATAATTGAAATTCAATTTTGAAAGTGACACAAGATGTGGACAACTGGAAACTCCTCGTATAAGCTCAAGTTGAAGTACTAGTGCATACCATCTCCTTCTCTCAAGCGTCAAGACTAGTACAAAATCTTTAACTATTCAAAAAGTTCTAGCCAGGGCAAATTATCCACCTCTAACTCAACCAAGAAGATCGAAGTGAACGATTTTTTCAACACAACCTCCAAGGCAAGACATCCTTCTCTTCTCTTCTTCACAAATCCACCCTAGGGTTTTCCTTAAAAATCCTAATCTTCCATCTCTGAGGGATAAACTCTAACCCTAGAACTCCAAGATGCTCTAAGAAACTCTTAAGTGGATGATGAAACCCTAGCGCCTCGAGAGAGAGAGAGAAAGAGAATGCATATATAAGTGAAGACTTAAGAGACAGAGAGAGAGGGAGAAGGAGAGGAAGTGCACACTCTCTTCTCTTAGTTACAATTCATCACAAGATTGAATACAAGTGAATGAATGAATATGTTAGGGAAGGACTCTCTTCTTTCTCTATTTATATTGAAGGTAATTGAGGCCATTATTACTATATGGGCCTAAGGCCTTATAAGCAACCTATATGAGCCCTTGTAGGTCACTCAAGTGAGATGTCCACTCTATAGTGCAAGTGTCATGCTCCAATAATGATGTCATGCAGAATAATTACTCCAAGGTGATGTAGCCACAAGGCAAGTCCACACCACTTTTACACGAGCCTCCACAGACTCCATTTATCCTCTAAAGCAATGGAGTCCACTAGGTTAGTTACCCCCTACAAGAACACTGTTGAAGCACCAAGCATCCTTGAGCCATCTCTAATCCTTCAAACAAGAAACTAAGCTACCATATGTCAACTAGGGCTTGAAGCCCTCCTCCATGATGCACAATACTCCACATCCACTGTGGGTTGCTCTCCAAACAAGTAGCTTGCATATGAGGCCTTAATGGATGGCGTCCACCAAAGTGCCAGAAATCTCCAACACCCAAGGGAAAAACATCGAGCATGCAGTCCACTCAGGTCAAGCATCCTCTATGCAAGCTATCTCAATTGGGCATAACCATCGAGGACCATCTCTTATGCTACAATCCATCTTTGACCATCTAGGGGTTGAACATACACTACATACCCCAAATCTCATGAAGCACCCAAAAACATGGTGTAATTATTTTGGACTAACGCTAAATATTTTGGACTAACGCAAAAATCTAACAAGAGTTTGGGCACCATAATATCCTTAACATGCAAGAGGTGTAATAGTTTCCTTTCCCCATAAACCATTGGCCACCTCATTGTCTTCATCCGGGGCTCTCCTCTAACACCAAAGTTTAGCCAAGTATGCCTTGTCATAGTACTTTAGATTTAAGGCACAAGCTAAAGAATTAGAGGGTATTGCATTTGTTCCATCTATTAATGATTATGTCTTTTATGGTCCATACAAAAAGGGTCTTTTTGTACACAAGATCCTTTGCCTTTATTTATTGAAGTTTGTGCCTCTTGGTCAAATGAGTGGACCCATAAGTGCTATAGCTTCTCTATGTCGCTAAAGTGCCATGTTACCCCTCAATTTTACTTCAGGACTACTTATTTTCTTCTCGAGATTTGTTCTAGTATCTTAGTTGATCTAGTGCATATCTTGAGATGATGTTAAAGCTTAGCGATCAATGATCAATGATGCCTATTACCCCTCTTTCAGCAAGGGTATCCCAAAATTTTTGACAAAGGACCATGCCATTTATGTGCCCAAGTATGTGCAATCTATGGCCTTATAGGCCATGTGGGATTGGAGTGTAAAAGTGTATCCCAGTCCCGTACAGTGATGTGTGGTTTGACGGTAAGTCACATGGACGAAGCCTGGGCAGACCGAAGTTCAAATCTCATTGAGTACATTAGCCTGCTGTGGTGGCAGCTAGAGGGGCGGATTCCCCTTTCCCGTTGAGTCTGCTCTTGCTAAAATCATAGGAACTTAGCATAACTGATTTGCAGGTGATTGGTTATGCTCTTGGTGTTATAGTGGCAGCAGTGAGGTTTGATCCTGGGTCTCTCCTAGATTAGGCCAGGCAGTTACCGATTCACCATGTGGTATAAAAAAAAAAAGTGTATCCCAGTCCCCCTTGGGTGGAAAGTCATGATCAATCTTCTTAAGTTCATCTTCATGGTGCTTGGTTTTATGGCTTTGTTGGCTACCCCCTAGTGGGTGGTAACTTCTTGCCTCGATGGGCATGCTTATGTCCTAGGTTGGTAAAGAAGCATCATGAAGGTGGAGCTATTACCACACATGGCTTAAAGAAACACTTGTTGTATTAGCCCTGTAAAGTTGATTAGACTATATAAGGTTGGAGACCCCCATCTTATCATTGTCTTAGAGCACTTATCTTTTATTCCTTGCATGGATTGTTACGCGAAATCTAGCAGGCCTAGTGCAAAGCCCCATTAGGCAACCTAAGTCTTATGGCAACAAGAGAACAACAACCACTATCATCTTAGTGGCTTCTCTTCAAGTATTTAGTGGTGAATATTATCCTCACAAGGGAGGCTTCCCTACAAAAGATCACCAACAAGATATTCAACTAAGGAGGGCTCAATGATGATGCAAGGGCTAATAATTGAAGGAAAGTTGCTGGCCAAGACTTGAAAGGTTGAGATAAGAGTTGCCTATAGTTCAAGTGCACTTTCATAAGGCATTTATGACTTAGAAGAAAGCTAGTATAAGTTAGTTTTGTATGATATGCAAATTTAGGGCATGCAATGGTGTATACCAACTTGAAAAAATAGTCTATGAATGATAAGATCAGAAAGGGAGCAATGGCTATGAAGACCATTGGCCAAAATCTCAGGAATCTCGGGATTTCTAACCATTTGTTGACTAGTTTCGTTCGTAGTCAATTTTCTTTCGACCATCAATCGAGCACCGGTGTCAGTCGACTATGTGCTTGTGATCGACTATAACCCCATCGACTGCTACAATTGATTATCGACTTTCATTGGTTGCTCAACTGCTCATCGACTTTGATTGTGGTAATTGCTCTCAACTTGACGACCGACCTATCAATTTATTTGTCAACTTGTCTTCAGTTGTCCCGTTGATCTGTTATCCTAGTCGATTGTCTATGACTAGACTTGTTGAGGTTCATTACTAGTTGTGTATTCGACCAATCAATCGAAAAAATAAACTCTAGTTGATTGATATTACCTGCAAAGAGTATAACACCTCAATATTTCAACTTTATCTCCTTTACATATGGCTTTAGAGTAGGAGATAAGGTATTTCCTAAGTTTCTTGTTTAGGAGTAGGTAAGTGTGTTGTAATTAGTAGAAGCGGACTAGGGAAAAGTTTAACCCTCA
Organism: Pinus tabuliformis; assembly: GCA_031772625.1. Classification (NCBI taxonomy): domain Eukaryota; kingdom Viridiplantae; phylum Streptophyta; class Pinopsida; order Pinales; family Pinaceae; genus Pinus; species Pinus tabuliformis. Next base: position 235,205,523 of record CM062814.1, on the reverse strand, counting down.
AAGTCATGAAGTAATGTACTAGGCGTGTCTTTGGTCCATCTAGTCCCTTTTGACTAGAAGTCTTCATTTATGTGCAACAAGCCTTTGAGAGGGATTCATTTTTATTCATTCTTACTACAATGACATCTTTTTACTTAGTATAAATTATCGTGGAGTAATATTTGCTAGCACATATGAGATGAGGTTGTCTAAGAAGCAGGAATTGATATACGTAGGATGATTCTGAAGCATAGGTGTATCATGGAGTATAAGAGAGAAACAAGTGTGGATTTGAGTTGGAACATGATCCTCATGCAAGCAGCGTTATCACATTCAACAAAGTGTGTCTATAAGGTAGTTGCATTGAAGGGGAAACATCGTCCACTCTTGGGGCCTCCTATGTGCCAAACATGTGGCCTTTTTCTCTCTACCTCGTAGCCATTGGCTCTGTTACCACACAATCTAACAGACCCCTAAGGAAGGGAAACCTAAGGGACAACTACTAGACTAAATGACAACAATGGGATGATGACCCATTGTCACCTCAGTCAAGATCCCCTGCTCTTTATGGACTTTCATTGATGGGAGGAGTCCCAGTAGGGTTTAGGGTTTAGGGTTTCTACTGATTCTGATCCCTAGGAGAACAAATTCCACCGAGCTCGAACGAAATGCCGATAACCCAAGTAAACCGAAGTCATAGTTCTATAGCTATTCGGCTTCAACCTGGGGTCCTTCCATCCATAAGTTGAAGGTTTAGTCACGATGAAAAAATATCTTCCCCAAGTTATTGAGAAGTGGGACCACACGGGGCCAAGTGGACCCAACCCAGGTTCGGTGATGGAATGCGGCAACCAATGGTGTTCCTATCCTGGACAAGGTGAAGGGAAAGGACCAAAAATGAATATTTACTTCAAAAGGTTGAATTGATCTTGTTGAGGTCTAGCCTTGGGGATTCCTAGGCAAAATTTGATCCTAGAGCCAGGGCTTGGGAATCCCGAAGATTCCATTGTTAGAATTGCCTCAAATTTGGAGAGGGAGGGGACCCACCAGTGCAATAGCCTGTAGGAGACTGAAATTTTTCCTTGGGTCAATTTTCGGGAAATTAATGCCCTAGGTGACCTTTGAGGGCTAGACTGGGGAAAAAGTGATAAAAGGTGAAAAAGGTGAAGGGGACGACCACCCTTTTTAGGGATCAATACCCTAATTCACTTGGGGGATATGGAGTCAAGGATGATGATGAGTAAGAACTTGGTTTCTTGATCAAGGAGGCCCAGAAAGTCAGCTTCATCCAATGTTGAGAGAAAGAAAAGAAAAGTGACCTTCAAGCATATATACTTCAAAGCAAATGATGCAAGCTTATCGAGACAAACAATCTCTAGGACATCTCATTCATATAACATTGGCCCATACATTAAATTAGCTAAACCATGTTCAATTCGACATTTCAATTATGCAACAACCAACCCTAATTTTAGTAGTATGCAACAACAAGAATAATAACATCAAAATTTACTTAAAACATTATAGAGTATATCCAACCAACATTTCGTTTACAAGACAAAACTCCAAGACAAGATAAATAGCCCAAATCCATACATCAAAATTCATCCATCTCCAAAAATATCCTCCAAGGAAAAAAATGCGAAGTTCTCTATATTAGAGAGATCCCAAGTCAAGTGATGATACAAATGAATGTATCTACAATGTTCCATGGGGACGCATCCCCCAGGGTTGGGTGCACGCACCCCTCGCACCCCACGGACCCGGGATGGGGAGTCTACTGGGGGTGTGTTTCCCCACGCACCTTTTTTAGGGAGTCTTGTGGAGACGCAAGGGGGTGCGTTTCCCCAGTGTGGGGGACAAGACTCCTCAAAAGGGGAGCGTCTGGGTGCTCCCTTTCAAAACTTCAGTGTCTAGTATATAGTATATGGTAATATAGTAGTATGTTTTGCTTTCAATTTAGATTCTAGAATGATGAATGATGAATTTAATTTTTAAATCAATGTAGATTGTAGAATGATGAATGATATGGATCATTGTATTTGAATATTTCATTATTGAATTTTTTTAATTGACTCTCATGGTATGGATGAATAATGAGTATGTGATATGAATGATGTATGTATCAAAATGAATGATGAGCATGGATCAATGTATGACATTATTTAATTTAATTATGAATTTAAATTTTATGTGTGGATCAAATTTCAATTTTCAATGTATTGGTATCCATATTACTATTAGTTTATATAATATTTTGCTTTCATTATTGAACAAAGAATATGAACTTGAATTTTATATATATATATATATATAAAATAAAAAATTATATACCCCGACGTCTCCTCGCACCTCCGAAATTTTCCTAAAATTTGAGGGTACTCCCACACGTTCCCCCTGTGCGCCTCCCCGCACCTGCGTCTCCCCACACTGGAGTCTTGGTGGAACATTGTGTATCTAACACCAATATATAACCTCCTTAGAAGTTCAAATTAGCTTATGGGCCTACATTAGCCCCTAATGATAAAATAATGTGCAAATAAAAACCCTATTGGTGAGAAGCCCACAAAACTAGCTCACAAGCGTAAAAATAAGCCTCACAAGGGGCCAAATAATAATATGTACATGTTGTAGGGCCCTCTAAAGGCTCAATAATATCCTGAAGTGCCATATTGAGGAATAAATTCCTCAGAATATGATGGACAAGGGGTGGCCCCTTTTTCTCCAAGTAGTAGATCGGTGGTGCTCCCAGTGGGCCTGAGGGTAGATAAATGACCCCATGGGTCTCCATATGAATCGAAGATGCCTGTAGATCCTTTACAAGGGTCCGAGTGGTGGAATGAATGATGCCATGACATCGTACAAGTCGTAGGACGTCTGCCAAGTGTGTGGGGCTCTTGTGGGGGCCTGCTAGGCATAATATACCAAGCATATCACCATCATCCCAAAAGTGGATCGCTAGTAGTTTCTGAGTATCCATGAAGATCCGTGGAGTGTTGTCTGCTGTTGTGGAAGCCCATGGCTCTCTATGCACACCCTACGTGTGCCAATGTAGACATTTGGGGGTTGGGATCCCATATAGGGAAACCAAACCTAAATGGAAACCACCTGTATTCTTGCATAAGATCCAATGCGTCCCCTAAGCTTCCAATACAACCAATCATTAAAATAATCGGGTAAAAGAGCTAACAAATCATGGATAACAAAGTGGGCACTTCATAATGGCACGCCCTTCCATAGTGGGCTTTGGCATGTGCTAGTGTCTCCAAGCTCCAAAGGGGGTTAGCCAAGTACCTTATTAGGTGGTTTCATCCCTTAAAGGGGATAGTATGTCCAAGGTACATCCCTCTAATGGGAATGGTAAGTGACAAATAAGTGAGATGGAATATGGAATGAGAGGGGCAATCCCTGGCCACATAGTGGGGCATAGGGGTAGCTAGATAAGGGGAAGCCCACACTTGAGGTATGTAATGTATAGGAGGGAGCGATCGTGGTACATGAGGTGCTTCGACCTTGATTTTTCCACCCATCTTCATATACCTTTTTCCTTTTATGAATTTTCTTTAATTAACTACTCGAGGCTCAAAGGACAAGAGAATGATGTGTAAGATATAACAATGATTACCCCCTTTAGGGAGGGCGATTCATTGCCCTCCAGGGGTTCGGATAATCATGGGTTCCTAGAGGCTCATCTAGGGCCTATGGAACCAGGGTGATGGCCATGGATTGGGGTAGAGCTCATGTAGTGGCTTTTGCCCACATGCTAATTATTTTTGTCCTGACCATCTTTTGCATTTTGTGGTAGAATTTCCTGTTAAATGTGGCCAATTATGCTTTTCACTATTTTTTTTAATTGCTTCAACCTTCGGGTCATTATTCCCTGCCTGACCCGAGGTGGGGGCAAGGGGATAAGGAGGCTATCCCTATGTGGACCTAGAATGGGAATGTGGACCCAGGTGGGAGAAAAGATGAATGTGGGTTATAGTGAGTGGAAAGGGTGTAATATGTGCGGGTAAAGGAGTGAGACCACGCACCCAAATTCAGGGTTTCCCAAGTAGTACCACCCTAGAGCCAAATGGTCAATAAAGGAGATCCCATGGGACTAAGATCCAAGCGTAACAACTAAAAGAGATCAAGGGGACAAGAGCACAAACTAAGCTCACTTTTTCCGTGAAATCCCTCTATCAATCCATACCTAGAAGTATCCATGATAAGTAAACCCAATACGCAATTACAAAATGACAAGACATACCTTTAGATTCGGGAGGGCCACCTTCAAACATACGATCAATATAGGTTTGTGAGGGACCACATGAAGGCAAAGAAATGGCACAATGAGCTAGTAGGTGGCATCAAGGCGCTGCTTGATGGCGACTGAGGCTCATCATGGAGAAAATTTTCTCTTGGAGATATCACCCACAAAGTGGTGGGTAACATCTCGTTCTAACTGGGACGTGATGTCTTGAAGAAGTAGACGAGGCTGCTCGAATGGGGGGTCACGAGAACTCCAACAATCTCTTGGTCACCGTAGACCTGTTATATGCATATGCCAAAGATCAATGCCACGGGGCAACATGCATTTCATGTTGTCTTATGGTCAGCCATGCTTAATGTTATTCCATAAACCAACAAGAATTAATTTATGCATTTTTTTAACCTAAATGCAATCTAATCTATCATGAGAAATATCACATGCGGTTAGTTCTAATGCAGAAATCAATATGCAGTGCATCCTACCCTAACATGCATATAGTAATGTTAATACTAAGTGCAGTAATAAAGCCAATGCAACCAACATATCATCACATGAATATACATATGCCTGCTAGTATGATTACTTATGTAGCAACCCCCAAATCGAATGTGGACATAGTCACATGGCGGGTGAAGCAGGTGGGAGGAGAGAAAATATGATCTCCATTCGAGGTAGAGGGAGGTCCTAGGAGAAAGGAAACTGGTCATTCTAGAGGTCTAGGGATCCCCTTCTAGGTACAAAATGGAGGAATGAATGATCACTCTCGAGAACTCCTCATCGCAATCACTGCTTGTAATATCATGCTCTGAGGTTGTCACATGGTTGTGATGAGAGGGGAATGATGGGTGAGAGAAAGGAGTGCAACAAATAGGTCTCTCAATGTGACGGTCACAACGAGGAGGGGAGGTTGCGGAGTGATCTAGCATGGGTCAAAGGGGATAAAGTATATTCGATTGAGGGCTCTTTCTTGACACCATATTCAGAAAGGGGAAAAAGGGCATGGTCACTTGAGGTGATACCAAAAGGGATGAGGGACTTACTTGAGGAAGACTCAAGGTGATGAACAAGAGGGAAAGACAAAGGGGAGGGTGAAGTGTCATATTCAACGGGTTTTCCTTCCCCACAATCTAAAGGCTCAAGTGATTTAAATACATAATCATAAGGTGGGCAGGTAAGAGCCTCGTTGCTTTCCTCATTATAAGTATCAAAGATTGGGCTTTCATTAAAATGAGAGTCAATCACTTCCATCAAATATTGTCCTTCTTTATGCAAGGGAAAATAATAATTCTCTTTCCCAAGGGTATCAATGGGTATGTCATCATAAATAGCGCCTGAGGGGAAGGGAAGACCAATCTCATCCTAATCCTTTTTTCGGTGTCATAAATGGGAGCACAATCAAATTGAGGACCACCAATTTCCCACTTCTCCCTTTCAATGTGGAAATAATCTTCAATGTCATTTTTCATGGGGCTAATGGGATCATCTCTCTCAAGGTTTTCAAAAGAGGATTCATTGGGAGTAATAGCCTTGAGAAAGGTAGGGTGAGTCTCAATTTCACTCTCCATAAATTCATCCTTCCCAACACATATGTTCTCAAAATCATCCTCCCCTTCTTGTTGTCCCAACGAGGACTCATCTTCCTGCTTATCACCGAGGTCCTTGAGGTCATCTTCATCTTGGTTGGTTGAAAAGCGAGACCTCTCTTCTTTTCTCTTCTCTTGAAGAACAATGGCTAAGGTATTTGTTACATGATTATGGTAGTATGCTTCTAGGAGGAGAGCATTAGTAGGGTTCAGGGTTCTTTTTATACTCCCATTTCATCTTATGAAGCTTCACTTCTTCATCATATAAGCAGGAGAAAACTTCATTAGAATTATATTCCCTTACTACTTCCTTGCATGACCTACGATATTCATCCATTCTTTCTTGTGTGATTTGGAGGCTTTCAAAATCCAGCTCTTCGTCATCTTTAGAGGAGATGTCTTTCACTTCATTGCTATTCGAACCCAATTCCATAATTGGTATTTGCTCATCATCCTCATCTTCTTCGTCATCATGGTCATCCAAATCTTCATTTGGTAATGAGCCATATTTTTCCTTGATCTTGTGAGACAAGGAATTAAGTGCACCAGTATAATAGGCAAGCTCCAAGAAGAGAGAATTTATGGGCCCTTCTTTATACTCCTTCCTTATGCTGTCGAGGTTTGACCTGCTCTTGTTATAAAAAATGAGTTTGAAGTTTTCGTTCTTGTGCTCTATCAGATGATCACAAAGCTCAAACCATGAATCCGATCTTTCCCATAGGTCTTGTTCTTATTCGGGGCTAATGTCGTGGATACTTTCTTCAACCATTTTTCATGATCTCGCATATAATGCAAAAATGGAGTTGCTAGGTTGAATTAAAATGCCTTCACAAATGCCTGCTTCACCCTACAAGCATTGACTTTGAAGTTCAATGAGGAACTAGGACTTTGTTCATCCAATGGAGTCGCTAATAATGATATGTCAATATATCGCACGGAAAACAAACACACGTCTCTACCCCAACAACGGCGCCAGAAATGTTACCACTCAAACCAGCAGGGGACCTAAAGGGGTTCCTAAGAGGGCAACTGCTAGGTTCAGGGCAACGGTGGAGGCTTAGACCATTGTCACCACAACTAAGTCTCCATGCTCTTTATCGACTTTAACCGATGGGAGGAGTCCCGGTAGTGTAGGGATCACTTGTAAAGTATATGTCAATGAATAGGTGGAAGGTGACCCTAGAAACCCTTTCCCGAGGATGGAGTGAAGAATGGAACTTGCTTGCTCTTTAAGCAAGGGACTTGGTCTTCCAAGGGTAAGGGGTGAGGATTGGAGGGTTGAGGGAGAAGGAATAGACTTACAGACGAGATTCTCAATCCCTATAATCCTTGGTAAACTTGGATTCATTCCCAAATGGTCCTTGACAAATAATATTTATTGAGAAGTGGGACAACATGGGGCCAAGTGGACCTAACCCAGGTTCAGGGATGGAATGCAACAACCTATGATGTTCCTGTCATGGACAAGGTGAAGGGAAAGGACCAAACAAGAATATTTACTTCAAAAGGTTGAATTGATCTTGTTGAGGTCTAGCCTTGGGGATGCCTAGGCAAAATTCGATCCGAGATTTAGGGCTTGGGATTCCTAGAGATTCCACTGTTAGAATTGCCTCAAATTTGGAGGAGAGGGAGGGGACCCACCAGCACAGTAACCTGTAGGAGATCAAAGTTTTTCCTTGGGTCAATTCTCCGGAAATTGATGCCCTAGGAGACCTTTGAGGGTTGGACCTGGGAAAAAGTGATAAAAGGTGAAAAAGGTGAAGGGGATGACCGCCCTATTTAGGGATCAGTGCCTAATTCACTTGGACATATGGAGTCAAGGGTGATGATGAGCAAGAACTTGGTTTCTTGATCAAGGAGGTCCAGAAAGTCAACTTCATCCAATGTTGAGAGAAAGAAAAGAAAAGAAAAGTGACCTTCAAACATTTATACTTAAAAGCAAACGATGCAAGCTTATCGAGACAAATAATCTCTAGGACATTTCATTCATATAACATTGGCCCATACATTAAATTAGCTAAAACATGTTCAATTCGACATTTCAATCATGCAACAAGTAGCCCTAATTTTAGCAGTATGCAGCAACAAGAATAATAACATCAAAATTTACTTACAACGTTATAGAGTATATCCAACCAGCTTTTCGTTTACAAGACAAAACTCCAAGGCAACATAAATAACCCAAATCCATAGTTCAAAATTTATCCATCTCCAAAAATATCCTCCAAGGAAAAAAATGTGAAGTTCTCTATATTAGAGAGATCCCAAGTCAAGTGATGATACAAATGAATGTATCTAATACCAATATAAAGCCTCCGAAGGAGTTCAAATTAGCCCATGAGCCTACATCAGCCCCTAATGATAAATAATGTGCAAATAAAACACCTATTGGTGACAAGCCCACCAAACTAGCTCACAAGTGTAAAAATAAGCCTCACAAGGGGCCAAATAATAAAATGTACATGTCGTAAGGCCCTCCAAAGGCTCAATAATATCCTGAAGTGCCATATTGAGGAAGAAATTACTCAGAATATGATGGATAAGGGGGTCGCCCCTTGTTCTCCAAGTAGTAGACCTGTGGTGCTCCCAGTGGGTTCGAGGGCACATAAATGACCCCATGGGTCTCCATATGAATCATAGATGCCTGTAGATACTCTGAAAGGGTCCAAGTGGTGGAATGAATGCTTCCATGACATCGTACAAGTCTTGGGACATCTGCCAAGAGTGTGGGGCTCCTATGGGGGCCCGTTGGGCATAATGTGCCAAGCATATCACGATCATCCCAAAAGTGGATCACTAGTAGTTTCTGAGTATCCATGAGGATCCGTGGAGTGCTGTCTGCTATTGTGGAAGCCCATGGCTCTCTATGCACACCCTACATGTGCCAATGTAGACCTCTGGGGGCTAGGATCACATATAGGGAAACCAAACCCAAATGGAAACCACTTGTACTCTTGCATAAGATTCAGTGTGTCCCCTAGGCTTCCAGTACAACCAATCATTAAAATAATCGGGTAAAAGAGCTTACAAATCATGGATAACAAAGTGGGCACTTCATAATGGCATGCCCTTTCGTAGTGGGCTTTGGCATGTGCTAGTGTCTCCAAGCTCCAAAGGGGGTTAGCCAAGTACCTTATTAGGTGGTTTCAACCCTTAAAGGGGATAGTATGTCCAAGGTACATCCCTCTAATGGGGGTGGCAAGTGACAAATAAGTGAGATGGAATAGGGAATGAGAGGGGCAGTCTTGGGCCACATAGTGGGGCATAAGGGTAGCTAGATAAGGGGAAGCCCACACCTGGGTATGTTATGTATAAGAGGGAGCGATTTATGAATTTTCATTGATTAACTGCTCGGGGCTCAAAGAACAATAACAGTGATTACCCCCTTTAGGGAGGGCGGTTCATTGTCGTCTAGGGGTTGGGACAATCATGGGTTCTTGAATGATAGAGGAGGCTCATGTAGGGCCTATGGAACCAGGGTGATGGCCATGGATTGGGGTAGAGCTCATGTAATGGCTTTTGCCACATGTTAATTAGTTTTGTCCCAACTATCTTTTACATTTTGTGGTACAATTTCTTGTTAAATGTGGCCAATTATGCTTTTCACTTTTTCTTTTAATTGATTCAACCTCCAGGGCATTATTCTAGGCTTGACCCGAGGTGGGGGCAAGGGGATAAGGACACTAGCCCTATGTGGACCTAGAATGGGACTGTGGACCCAGGTGGGAGAAAAGATGAATGGGGGTATAGTGAGTGGAAAGGGAGTAATATGTGTGGATAAAGGAGCAAGTCCACGCACCCAAAGTTGGGGTTTCCCTAGTAGTACCACCCTAGAAGCAAATGGTCAATAAAGGGGATCCCACGGGACTAAGATCCAAGGGTAACAATCAAAAGAGATCAAGGGGACAAGAGCATAAACTAAGCTCGCTCTTTTTGCCAAATCCCCCCATCAATTCATATCCAAAAGTTTCCATGATAATAAACCCAATACTCAATTACCAAATGACAAGACATACCTTTAGATTCGGCAGGCCCATCTTCAAACATACGATCAATACAAGTGGGTGAGGGACCACATGGAGGCAAAGAAATGGCACAACAAGCTAGTAGGAGGCATGGGCTACCCACTGAGGCTCATCATGGAAAAACAATTCTCTTGGGGATATCACCCACAAAGTGGTGGGTAACAATACCATCAATAACATATGCAAGAGCCAACCAAATAGCTTTCAAAATGATCTTCAACAAATTACGGCATAATGGCATTTACTCTAGTTGCAACGAATACATACATTAGACAATTTGCAAAGAAAGATTTCATCAACAAGAGAACTTGCAAAATAGTCATGCAATATATCCGTCCATATTCAAGAAGTAGCTCCAAGACAAGATAAAAAATAAGCTCCAAATATCATAGTGCATCCAAGATACTCCAAAGATTCTAAGAGAAAAAGTGTGAATTACCTAAGAGGGTTGAAAATCCCGAGTGATGATGATGAGCTCTCACAAATGAGAATCACTTTTATTTATATGAGTCTCTCTAAATCAAATTAGCCTAATGAGCCCCCAAAATTATAAAATAATGTGCTAAGAACAAGCCTTGGTCACAAGCCGACCAAGTAGCTATCACAAATTATGAATAAGCCATCCATATGCAAGCCGAGTTGATGACATCATGATGATATAGGGTCGTTGCATGGTCATGTTGAGTCCTCTAAGTGCCATGATGAGGGAGAGGGATCCAAGAAAGATGAATTAGGGGATGGCCCCTAATTTTACATGCAAGTCATCATATGGTGCCCATAGTGGGTTTGGGGCACAAATGCTGGTCTCATGGGTCTCCTGATGAAAGATAAGAATGTAGACTGCTACAAATGAGGGCTCTGATGATGGTGACTGCCCTCCCAAGTCTCAAAGGTGAGACAAACCTCCTCCGGGCTTTGCATTAGTTGTCATGATCATGCTAATCCAGTTGGAGCACACTGGTCCAAGCGCATCATCTCGCGAATGTGGGGCTCTGAACAAACTGTTGAAGGTGCTTTTTGGAAATACAAAGAGGGGGGTGAATCGATATTTCTCTTCAATTAGTATATTTTTAATTTCACAGAGCATTAATTATCATTAACATTATAAATCAACATCGCATCACATGAATATTAAACAACACCATTCAACAATATATGACAATGAAGATAGTAGACACGATATTTTTAGGTGGAAACCCTTTCGATATAAAAACGACCAAACACGTCTTAATGTTTGGCTTCAATAATTTACATCAATTAAGAAGCTCCAACTTCTAAGTTTATTAGCTCCAATTGAAGGAGGCTCCAATCTTCTGTTTTACAGGCTCCAACCTGAAGGACGCTCCAACACCCTGGCTTACCAACTCCAATTGGAAGTGTGAAATTTCCACGAATGCACCAAATGGAGTTTATTCTTCTAATTTGTTAGCTGTTTATTTTTTTAAGACAACTAACGAAAAAATTAGTGATGCATTCTTCACAATAAAATGTTGTGGAATAAAATAGGAACTGAGAAATAGATGCACACACGCAATTGAAATGACACCAATATTTTTGGACTAAATGTTCCCATAAAAACCCTGAAGCGAAAACCAATGCAACTAATGAGGGTTTGTTTTATTATGCAGCAATTAGAGAATTATTACAACTAGATGCCCAACTGGTAATCCTCTGACAATAAACTGGCAAAATAATTTGGAGATTCCAGATCTCCTTTGCAAATCAACTCGGCCTCCTTTGGCTTACTCACACCCACACTGGAAACTTGCACTGTAGCCTCTGCACAACACGCACTACCCTGGATTTGCCTCCAACTGGGCCGTTTAGCCTCCCTCTGCCTCCTGGAAGCTGATCTAACCTCTGGAAACTAACTCAACCCTCTTTCGGCAACTCGCACTGGGGTTTCTAGCTATCCACACTGCTTGTATGACCTCCTCTGCAGATGTATTCGACCTCCCTGTTCTTGCCACTCCAACACTGGGAAAATACTAGGAATCTATCCTTCGGATCTTTGCTCCCAAATCTTTGTTGCGTCCTCTCTCCAATGCTCTCCCTCTGGCTCGAAATGTGCCTTTGTTGAATATTACAAACTGGGTAGTTTGATCTGCCTCTCACAACTCAATCACACTAATCCCTTTGATGCTGTGTCCAAGCCCTTCGACTTGCTCTTATAATCTCTCGTTGGAGTCTCAACAACTGCGATTTAATCTCCATCGATGACTAGATCAATTAGACTTCATCACTAGAAGCCTCTAGAGCAATCTCGAATATCCTTAATCAATTAACTTTAATTTACCACTTTTCCTAAGCTAGACTTGGAGATATTTTTAGTTATGGAAAATTAATTTAATTAAGGTGTTTCCTAAGCTTATCTTGCTAAACCTTCTTTGGGTTTGGAGTCTAAGATCAATTAGACTTTATCAATAGAAGCCTCTAGAGCGATCTCGAACATCCTTAATTAATTAACTTTAATTTACCACTTTTCCTAAGCTAGACTTGGGAGATATTTTAATTATGGAAAATTAATTTAATTAAGGTGTTTCCCAAGCTTATCTCGCTAAACCTTCTCTAGGTTTTTGAGATCTAGTGTTCCTTAGTGTTTTAGCATTATTTGAGACTAAAATACCTATCAGATGCTACACAAACTAGCAGGAAGGACTCTTCGACGTCCTGGTTTATAGGCTCCAACCTGAAGGATTCAACATCCTGTTTACTAGCTCCAACTTGAAGGATGCTCCAATGCCCTATGCAGGTTCCAACCTGCCCTAGCACCACCTTGCCACACTAATCAGCTGGCGGACCACGTTTCACAATTTTCAGACTGGTTCCACCTGTGCTTGATATTGATACAAAACAACTGTAATCAGATTTCCTTCTGCTCAATATATCAAACCCTAGCTTCATAGACCTCTTGCTCAAATTACGTCAACCTGTCATCAATCACTAAATCATATAACCCTGGTTCAATAAGCAAATTAGAAGCACTGCAAAACCTAGCACAAATCATCTACCAATAACACTGTGAAACCCTAGTACTGATCAACAATTCCAGATCCAAGGTTCAGCACATTGGCAACCCTAGCCATCACTCATCACCTTAGTAAAAATCCTGGCATCTCTCTCTCATGATCTGCCCATCATACACACTCAACAACAACTCTGGCCAGTAGTATATCCAAGTGGCAAAGCTTAGCAGCAGTATTATGCATACATCAATGGTATTTCAATGAGCTCACCAATGAGATCAGACCCTAGATGATATTTGTCAAAAGAATATCAACACTTCATAGATATGGCAGCTCTCTGTCTCTGAAATCTGTGCTGTAAGGAAACAAGTTATGGAGGTGTTTGATGCTGTCCTTAAATATGATGATGCCATCAATGCACCAGAGGATATTTCTACAACACTGGTAACTACCCTCGATTCTTACTGCCAAAGTCTGGTCTTGATTAAAGATCTCATTCAATCTGGAGACACTCAGAATCTATCCAAAGAAAAGAAACCTTCAAAATTATGCACAAATAGCTACATGTGGTCAGCTTTATAATAGAGATTCAGTTCGAGATGATATGTGCTGGCCATTATTTCGAACTCAATAAACCAATGTATAGATCACTATGCAATGTTTTCCTTGTTCACACAATAAATGTCTCAAATCGTAGCATTTAAAACACATAGTTATCTCTTTGTCCAAATTCAAAGTCCCTTATTAAGACCTGTCACAAATTCTAAACTTCAAATCATAACTCCACGATCTCTAGTCTCTTCGACACTTACTCTTCAGATAGAGTTGTGACCACAAGGTTTGGGTGCGATTTATTTGACTACAAATCACATTCACATTCATCTACATCCCATATTTCCATTTGCAATCTACCAAGCAACATCTGTGCGTGCGGATAATTATATACTTGAAGAAAATCGAAAAATCGCCACAAACATGATAAGAGGAAATCAGGTCACAAACTTTTTTATCGACACCCAAATCATGAGAGCAGAAATTTGAACCAATCAGCCTAGCCTATCCCGATCACTCAAGATGAAAACAACGAACTTATGTTTTGGAGAATGTTGGTGTCAGCACAATTAAGTCTTACGCTAACAATTCATCCTAGATATCAAATAATCACAAGGTTCCACAATAAATTGATATAGGTTGGTTGGATCATTTCATAGTGCAACAATTTTGTACCACAATTAGAAGTTGATATTGTCTTGCAGCATCAAAGATGATAGCTCTAACAATTTGGAAAGATGCAAATAGATTTCAAGACAAAGGTTCCACAATAAATTGATATAGGTTGGTTGGATCATTTCATAGTGCAACAATTTTGTACCACAATTAGAAGTTGATATTGTCTTGCATCATCAAAGATGATAGCTCTAACAATTGGGAAAGATGCAAATAGATTACAAGACAAAGAAAAAGAAGTTGATATTGTCTTGCATCATCAAAGATGATAGCTCCAACGGTTTGGAAAGATGCAAATAGATTACAAGACAAAGAAAAAGATAACATGACTTTCCACCTTTGAGGACAAAGCATTTCAAAAGGGGAAGGCTATGTTATGAACATAATTAACATAAAATAATATAATAATAATAATTAATTATTAGTTTTAATAATTAGTAGGAAAACCTATCATAACTAAGTTGTCAAACTAGCAGTGGTGACAGCCATCACCGGCTGCTATCCGCAAAATGCAGGCTGACTCATCATTGTTATTCAAGGAAAACCATGCCACCTGGAATTACCGGCTGGTGGTTCATAAGGGAGCAGGCTTTCGCTCTTGTGAAATGCCTCTAGATCTTGGACTGTTAACCTGTTCCTTTATGTCTGAGGAAGATGAACTCTTAGCCAAGCAGAGCAGTTTTACTCAGGCCCAAATTCTCATCATATCACTTGTACTCGAACATTTTATATGAAAATGTTATTTAACCTAGATGGATATTCAAATATTCCAGATATTCTGAATATTTGTGTAATAATGAACATCTGTTCATATCAAATGCGGTATTTCAAGTATATATGGGCTGAGGGGTCTGATCTTGGAGATAATTTGTCTACTTTGGTACAGTTAAAGATGACTGTAAATTGCTGTATGATTGCCAAAATTGATCTGAGTATTCTAAGCATTTTTGAATTGCGGTTTGGCATTTTCAAGTGGGAGTTTATGAAATTTCACCTTTTTGGAAGTTCCTACTTAAATGAAACTTCACTATTTGCTTTGTTGCATACCTGCTAGGGGAACAGATGTTGACAATACAGCACTAGCATTGGTATGCATCTATGAGTTACTTTTATGATTTTTGAGTTGATGTGAACGTTAAGGCATCTTTGTACTGCCGCATTTAACATAAGATTTTTCTGAAACTTTACTCTCGCTATTTGCACTCTAAACAAACCTTTCCATTTGGCATAATGCATACTTCTGAGCGAAAATGTAGGCTCGTGCTGTTTTGTTTTGTTTTTTTTTTTTTTTTTATATCATATTTATGCTGTTCTAAAAAAATATTTATAGTGAAAATATGGTGGCTTTTAAAGTTACGAGTTTTGAAATTTGAAATTTGTGTAGGTATCTTTGTACTTCTAGGTTGTGTTTGCAACTGGGAGATTTTGAAACTTATAATTTGTCAACTTGCACCTCTAATAAAATTTTATCATTTTATTTTACCAAGTCATTGCAGCTGTTCTGGGATTGCATTCGATTTGAATGTTGTTTTCATAAATTGAATCAATCCTACCTTAAAAGAATTTGAGGCAAAGCCTTTTTCTGCCAGACATTAAAGCTTCTTTATGTGAATGACAGTACTCTGGATGACTGCTAGATGAATGGGAAAAATTCCAAGTGGATAGAACAATTAGAGGCTATTCCTGACCCTAACTTTCAGTGCTATGCAAATTTAGGTCACATGCTGATGAAGTGTAGGTGACTGCTAGATGAACAGATTTGTTTTTAGGTTTTACAGATCATTGTAGGCTATTCCTTATCCATTGTCCCCAATGAACACACTGAATGTGTGGTGCTTTAATGGCATAGAAAAAAACTAAATTCTAACTGACTTCAGCTTGTGTTGCATCACAGAACTCAACTTGTTCAGTATTGAAGACAAATAACTGACAATTAGAGTTATGGCTATTTGATTTTGATTAGCAAAAAAATATGGGATGTGATTCTTGTTTCCTCTCTAAAAGAAGCCCCAGCTCCTTTTATGCCATTGGATAGCATTTCAGGCAGCCATTCTCAATATTGGTTGTATACTGTTGACTATCGAGTCTTGAGAGTGACAATCTCACACAATGATACATAGGATGTTCTGTAAACATCACAGCATACATTTTGATAAATTTTCTCTAGCATTTCAGTGCCACTAGCATTTTGAAATGGTAAATATCTTTAAGATGCAGGTGGGCAGTGCAGGCTCCCATAGAGCAGTGCAAGAGGGGATACCAGTTTTTGTCAAACTTGTATATATTAAGTGGCAGCGTGAGGTACTGTACATATCTGGAATGTGTTACTTCACTCTTTTGTTCCTCTTTTGGTTGTTGACGTGATATACCTCTCTGTACTGTTTCCAGAAGTTGAGAATGGATCTTGGTATGCACTTGTCCAGAAGTTTGGGGTTTCAGAAACAAGAACAGGAGAAACTAACTGCTGAAAGGATTCCCGAGCCAGACCATGGAAAATTTTTCAAAACTTGCAAGCAAGGTGCTCCGTAGCCATCTACAGTATAAGAGAGAGACTGTTGGCTTGCTTGAAGGATCAGAACATCAATTAATTCTAACGAGGTCTGGGATTTGTAGTGTGCACTGATCTAGACCAGATTTTAAACTCTTTTTCTGTATTTAATCCAATTTAAAAGAGACATTGAAAGGATCGAAAAGAAATGTGAAAATTGTTGATAGTAATCATTATAGTTAAAGGCTGACATTGACAAATATTAAAGCTTTGCATGAACGAAATAAGAGTTGGTACACAATCTTAGGAAATCTGAGAATGAAAAGAATTGAAAGATGAGAAGTGAAAAGCGCATGCTTACTGTCAAAACTCAGTCATTACTGAAGTTTCTGATTACATGTTTTTTTGAAAGCGATTATTAGAAACACTCTACTGAGGGTTATCGATTCTGCTTGGATGCCAAGTTCTGAGGGTTATCTTTTGTGCCAAAATTGCTTGGATTTGCTTCTGTTATCAACCCTTTGTGTAACATAACATGGCTCTCAGATGGGGTAGACTGTAATGAGATTGGAATCCCGGTGGTCTGACTTATAACTCTCTTTTCTTGGAAACAAAATCCTGTTGACACATATTTGATTTGAACTATATTATACTCGTGACCATCTTTCTTTATGCAGGCACCGTTGTTTCACTACTTTTTCATCATTGATCAAACCATTATTGTTTAATTTTGGTACACAGAGTTCATGTGTATTATTATTGACCTTCTACAACCACCATCAACCATTCATGTTTACGGTTTGTTACTATCAATGCCTTCTGTGTTTGTTTGCGTCCATTTATTTTAAAATACCAATTAAAGACATGCCGATTTTTATTGTCCTATAAAAAAAATTATATTGTTCATTAATCAATGTACTAGGCTCATATTTATTTTCTATAACAAGCTCTCATCGCAATTCCTATGCACTGTCCTAAATATTAGTCAAAGTCCCATTGTCTAAAGCATTACCCAAAATTCACTTTTTGTTAATATTATTTCATTTGTTGATCACTCGATTGTCCACATAAAGAAGCAGAAATATGTCGATATCTATTCACAAAATTTATAGTTTGCAAGAAGGAACTGCATTTATCTTATATACATTTAGCGCCCTCAGCACTCAACCAAGTTTGCCTAGATCTTTCTCACCTTCGGTTACCAATTTTATGATGATGAAACATGGCAACACATGCATAGAGATTCATAAAAACAATTTACCTAGCAACTTAGCACGTCATGGTACAAGTTAGAACAAGATATTGTATGTATGACATACGAGATATCCTTTCCATTGGGTCTTATTGGTCCATGGGGTTCAGTTGAGCCTTGTAAGGCACTTTAATGGATCATTAAGGTTAAACTCTCTTTTTATATGGTTGGCAATGTTGTTAAATGCTTCTAATTTTATGCAATGAGTCGTTTGATTATGTTGGAATTTGTCATCAAACACGGTCTTAAGAGATGACTTATTTGAAAGAGGAGTTATGACTTATGTGAAATAGGTGTTTGGTTGATCGTAAGTAATCATTCATCATATATCAATATATTCTCTTCTACTTTATGGGCTTGAGGTTTAAGGCGTTGAATACATAATTTCAATATATTCTCTTCTACTCGATGGGCTTGAGGTTTAAGGCGTTGAATACGTGTTTTCAATATATTGTCTTCTACTTGATGGGCTTATGGGCTTGAGGTTTAAGGCGTTGAATACATTACATAACTTAACGGGTACCTCATTTCTGGGCTTGAGGTTTAAGGCGTTGAATACATAATTTAACTTGACGGTTACCCCACTTACATTCCTAGCACAAGCGATTTGCAGCCCATCGTTATTGAAGTCATGCTTCCCAAAGTTTTCTTCAGTTTAGCATTATTTATGACACTGCTATTCATTTGTAAAATGTGATTAAATGTTATTTCTGGACATCTATGTTATCATTGATATGTTAAGTTGTTATAAGTGGCTTATAAGTTTGTTATTGTGCTAACAAGTGGTATGAATGCAATGGATTCCCATATTGACACCTTACAAGGAGTACCCTTCATTGTCAGAGCTATATCTTTTATTGTGGATGTATAAATGAGTACCACTTGAATATTTTAAAGAAGGACGTTTGTTGGTACTTTTGGTCAAAGTTTTAGTAAAATTGATGTGAATTTTTGAAGGTTCTTAGTTTTAGTAAAATTGATGTGAATTTTGGAAAGTTCTTAGTTTTATATTTAGGTTTGAAATTTTGATAAAAGTAGCAACATAAAATAGATTTTAGCATATTTAGAGAGTCCAAGATTCAAATTCAATGAGATTTGACTTGTCTAAGTGTAGACAGTCAAGGGTGTTGTACATAAAATTTTACAAGGTTGCTAGACCAGTGCCCACATAGGTGTCTAATTCAAGTTAGCCTAAATTGATCATAACTTAATTAGCCTAAATTTATCATAACTTCTCATATTGGTATGAGTAATTTAGGTGATACAAAAGGCATTTGGAAGAGAAAACATAAGAGAATGTGTATGTAAAACTAGAACACGTTTTGTTGGCTTTTATAGGCATTGGATTTGAAAGTTGGGTCGGGAAATTACCTTTTATTGATTAAAGCAAGAAATAATGGAAATACAACATTTTAATGATGATAAAGATGGGATGGCAACAATATGGTTTTGAAAGTTCAAAATGGTGTAATGAATAGAATTTGAAAAAGTCTTTCGAAATAGATGGATTAAGAAAACAAAGGTGCATGAAATAAATGCTTTTTGAGTTGAACATGTGTAATGTCAAAGGTGAATGCAAGGAAGTGAAAGAATTTCTAAAGAAAGACATTGGAATATGCAAATTGCATTGAACTATACAAATTGCAAAAGAACAATGGTGATTCAAAAGGAAAAATAGTTAGATATTAAAATAAGGTTACATGACTATGATCATTTTTTCTTAGTGAAGTTCTCGGATTTGGGTGTTAATTTCAGTGACTCTATTTGTTGACGATCGGAGTAATTAGCATTCACCATGTTGAAATATGTAACTAGGTTCGGGCTTTATAATGACACGCAATCATGATTTTATGTATTTGATGTAAATAAGAAAAATAAATTTATTATTGTTGTTCTTGAGGCATGGGTTTCATGTTCAAGGAAATTTATTTTTGGCCAAGCTCCCATTGTTAGCTCTTAGGGCTCGTCATTAAGTCTACAAGTCATTAAAGTCATTATCATGTATGAAAGACCCATTTGGGGTATGTTACATATTGTAAAACAAATGATTTGAGTCAAGATAGGGTAAAAAATAACCCTCCAAGATCAAGTCAAGGGCTATCAAACAAGTCGGCCTAAAACAATGGTGTAATATTAAGTGATTGGAAGCCTATATATAGAGCACTCGGCCTCATTCAGGGGACACTCACAAAAAACATTAAGAAGAGTTTGATCAAGGAGAAGAAAGAAGCCTAATACCCAACGAAAAAAGAAGAAATAAGAGAAGTGTTTCCAATCTGTTTTGGGCTAAAATTCCTCCACGTGTGCAAAGATTAGGGCATCATTTTGAAGCAGTAGAAATCAAAATTGCAGACACTCATGGGAGCCGAAGTTGGGTCAAAGAAGGTCTATTTAGCAAGTTGAATTGACAAGGAAAAGAAATCATATTAAGAGAAATCAAAAGAAAGCTAACCTATCCATTTTTCTGCCACACGTGTGACCAAGGGTTTTTATAGAAGAAGCCAAAATTGCAGCTCTGTAATAGCTAGCCAAAATTATGAGTTGGGGACAAAATATGAAGTTGTGGTACAAGTTTGATAAACATTGACTTGGAGAAGGAGAAGTTCATCTAGAGGAAGCATTGACTTGGTCTTGGAGGGGTTATTGGTCAAGGGTCTAGGTCTTGGAATTCATCAATTGAAGATTCTATAAGAAGAATTTTGTGGGTTTTCCTCTCAAGATTGGAGAGGTTTTAGCCTTGGCTGATTGCCTATATCTTGTGTCTTTTGTCTTGTTGTTCTTTATGATTTGATAACTATTTGATGGAGAAAACGCTAATAAGAAACAAGTGAAGGAAGAAGCTAATAAAGATAAGTAAAAATTCACGACAAACAATTATCAAGTAAGAGAAATCATCCTTATACTACTGCCCTAGATTTCTCAACGCACTTGGCACTCCTCTCCAGTGCGATCTCGCATGCCTTCACCCCTCCATAACTGTGGTCATATCCCGCGTCTTCATATGCTCCGAACCATTGGGCTCTCGACCTTCCTTCAACATATTTAAATGCACATCATGTTTGCGATATGGAGTCTCCCTTCTCTCACTTTGGTTGTTACACTCCTAGCCTCTCCCTACACTTTCCCCTGTGGTCTCTTTGTAACCTCTTTGCCCGCCACCTCCTCGCCTAGGAACGCGACTGTGCCACTACTGCGATATGGATAGCTAATGCTAATGCGTACTCCAGTCACCTTTACTCCTCCCTTTGTTGTCTCTCCCACGACCTTGGAGTTTCCTTCCCCCGAACAACTCATCCTCTTCATCTCTTGATCCCTCTGCTTCAATTTCAGTCCCTCCCAACTTCTCCTCATCCTCTATCGCCTTTGTTGTTGGGCACATCTCTCTTGCTAGCGATTCAACCAACACCTCTGTTTGACCCATGGATGTGCAGTCCCCTGGAGTAGAATTTTTCCCCTTATCCCAGTTCTTACATCTGCTACATTGTTGAAGAGAAGTCAGACGTCGAGGTTGCAGGTCCTTCAACAAGAGAGCTTCTCCCCCTGTCCCAGTTCTTACAACTGCTACATTGTTGAAGAGAAGTCAGCCGTTGAGGTTGCAGGTCCTTCAACAAGAGAGCGTGTGCAACAATAGAATGTTAATGCTCCTCCTAGTTAGTGCGATGCCATTTGTTGTTTATAGGTTCTCTTTGCTAATGGCCTTCAAGTTGGCATGTTTTGTCGTCGACTCTTATCAACTCATTTTGTTGATCTGGTATTTTTAGAACAATAGGAGTGGCTCATAACTAATGGCCCTACTCAGTCCATTAGTTTTTGTCCTGGTATAATGAATTTGGTCCACTTTCTCTTAGGCAACTCATCTAGTTTCCCCTTCATAGGGCAAACAATTTGCTCTCTGCATCCTTCTTTGGTGTCTCTGTGTAGTGACTCTTTGTGCTTATCTACTTGTGCTCTATGTAAGCCATTTATGTTAATATAATGTAAATCATTTGCCAAAAAAATAGTGATGTTAATAATGAAGGAATATGTATATTTAACCTAAAATGAAAGATCACGAGAATTAAATAAGAAACATAAGAAACATGTAAAAATCTTGGAGAAAAATAAACATGGAATTGAATAAGAAATTTTAAACCAAAAAATAAGGATGGAAGAAATTAAAGCACAATAACATGGTTTAATTTCAAATAGAGAAAAAATAGAACATAAAAAGTCACATAAAATAACTTGGAAAGTCAAGCTCCAACTTCAAAAGTGAATACTAACTATGATGGTATTTTATAAAAAGTCACATAAAATAACTTGGAAAGTCAAGCTCCAACTTCAAAAGTGAATACTAACTATGAAGGTATTTTTTTTTAAGCAAGGACAATCAAATGTTAAGCACATGGGCTAAAGCATGTTATTATATTAGAATTGAAGATTGAGGATAAGGTTTACATTTATGTTTTTATAAAATGTTTAGTAGAAAAATTAAAGACTAAAATTGAGTAATATTGACTTTTAAGTTAAAAACTTGTATTCATTTCAAAAGTGAATACTAACTATGATGGTATTTTTTTTAACCAAGGACAATCAAATGTTAAGCGCATGGGCTAAAGCATGTTATTATATTAGAAGTGAAGATTGAGGAAAAGGTTAACATTTATGTTTTTATAAAATGTTTAGTGGAAAAATTGAAGACCAAAATTGAGCAATATTGAGTTTAAAGCTAAAAACTTGTATTCATTTGAGTAAAGCAATCTTTTAATCCATAAAAATAAAGGGCTATTTAATACTTAAATGCAAGCTAGAGTTTGTTTCCGATTTAATACTTAGAGTTTATTTTCCATTTAATAAAAGTGTTTTTTTAAAATTTGGGAAAATTAAAAATCAAAATTGGTCCATATTGGCTATGCTATTATTTCTTTTTATTTATTTAAGCAAAATAATCTTTTAACACAAAAATAAATCAAGGGTTATATAATATTTGGGAGCAAAGTAGAGTTTGCATTTTGTGTTTTTTTTTTTCCAAAGTTGTGTGAGCCTTGAGATGATTGTACATTTAATCTTTGGCTTGAGAAACTACAACCCAAGGACATATAAGCCGTCAAAATCATTTGAGGATCGCACTTGGCCTAGGTCACACCAACCCTTAACATTGTTGGATTTTTACCCATGGACTTTTGAACTAGTGGCCTTTAAATTATTTAATAGCACACCCCATCACTGTCTATTCTAATAATACAATAATGGAATTACCTTGATTGTGCTTACAATCACACCTTATCGGGTGCTAAGAGGAGGAGGTGGCAAGGTAGGAATTTAGAAACACATAGGATAAAACTATATCTCATAATGTGGATTATACAATGATGGTTTCCTAATGTTTCATCACTGTATAAGAGGCACGAGTTAACATTCTCCCCTCAATCACAAGTTTGAACAATGATACCAACAATGCAACATAAATTGATATCATCTCTAAGTTTTCACGTTGAAACTCCATGGTTGAGCCTCAATGAAGAATTGTTTAAAAATTTGCTAGTTATGGATGTTGATCTCCAATATGAAGAGAGTGAACCAAGGGAAGTGAATTAGTTGCAATTCTAGCATGTCCCTAAAAATGTCTGACAATGCAATGTAAATGGATCCATATATCATCTCTTGTGTTTAATGACTATCTAGGTGAACAAAATGTCTACAATATTGCTCTCAATCAATGTCCTGATCCTCTATTTTGTGTATGATTAAACCACAAGACATTGAACCATAATTCTGCCAAAGTTTGCCATTTAGAGATTTGTTTGTTTTTCTTTCCACATAAAAAAACTAGAATTTTTATTAATGAAAATAAAAACTACATTTTGTAGACACAGTGTATGCATATAACATCAGAAAGATCATGACAAAACTAAAATAGATAGAAATCAATGGAAATTTCTATTAATAGTTGAGAACCCCCAAGCATATCCAAGTAACCAACAACGAAAGAGCAAAATTCAGGTTGACAACTAGAGCTAGTTTTTTCTTTTTTGTTTTTCTATCTAGAGATTTATTTATTGCCTATATAGTGATTTATTTTCCCATCTAGTGATTTTTGAGAGAAAAAGGATAGGTTGCAGGTACTTTTTGGTTGACCACGGACTATCTTCACTTGATTTGTGAAATCCCCCTATGAAGGTGTAGATGAGTTTTGCCATGGTACACACCAACACCTTCCCCCTTTCCCCACCCCCTTCAAGGTAAAAGAGAGTACCATTCTCATTTTATTGCCAATTGGAAGATTGTCTTTACTTGAGATTGAATTCTTTGGTCAAGACTAATATAATTGTTCTTGATAATCACTGTTGAGGATTGATCCACTCATAGTGAAATTTTAATCTTGTGATTTTGTTTCTTTTGGAACATATGTCAATTGAATGATTCCTTTTTTTGCAATGCTTACAAGGATGCAGATCATGACATTGATCTTCCATATGGTTAGTATGATTGCAATGTTGGCATTTTAGTTTTTCAATTGATCTTTGATGTCCTTGGATCAAGAGATCCTCCACTCACAAACTTGTTTGGTTTGGAGTAATCTAGGATATGAAAGTTGTAGTCTCTAACATATCCTCACCCCTGTCATTTTTTGATGACTCGTATTTCTTCCCAAGGCTTTACAACGTAATTGAAATGATTGTGCTAATTATTTACATCTTCATATTCATCTATAATTGAAGTTGTTTCCATCAATTGTTAATGAGCAGAATTTTGATTCAAATCACCACCATTATCGTCAACAAAGAGAGGGTTGTTTTTAGTAAATACTAGTTCATAACGATTCAATAGCTTCTAATTTTTAAGATCTCTTAACTCATCATATGATAATTGGGATTAAGTCTGAAGCAAATGTATACTTGTTTGCATGACCCTCAGACATGTGATAACATTTGTGTACTTTTTTAACTGCATTGTTCCTATTATACTTGTGGGTCAAACTTGACTTTCCCCTTGTACCAAGTCTATTTGAATCATTAACAAGGATCATAGTTACTAGACTCACGAGTCAAACCCGAATCACTCTTTGAACCAACTCTGTTTGAATCATTGACAAGTCAATCTCATTGTAGGTGAGTTTGACTCGCCCATTTGTATTTAATCCATGATAACTATACTTGCATGTAATTGACTGGGCTGGCAAGCTTGATTTGTTGGCCTAGAAAATAATCATTATGGATAATTTCCATGACATGTTTATGATTAATCTCCTTGTTAGTGCCCTCAACCTTGAAAAAATAGAAAGTAACACATAGAGGGTATCCATGTTGACAATTTTCCATGTAGATGAAGTGGGTTTTGGCATAGATGAGGGCTTGATAATGACATTTCTAGCAACAAAGCATATTAGGCAAATTGTTCTAACTCTTGAACATCGAAGTTTTGAATTTTCATAGCACCTTCATCAATTTATCAATGCCCTAATCATTTTTGGAGGTAGAGTCGGAATGTTATACTCATTTTTTTATTTATGTTGATATATTTAATTTAAAATGGATTTAGTGTAATGAACTTAGTTTTCATGCATACAACTAGGTTCGGTAAAAGGCACAAAAGTCACTAAAAATGCATGAGAAGATGCTACAAAATGTTGTAGAATGAAGGCTTCTTGTTGCAATTATTCTAAATTCAAGATGCTTATGGTTGTTGCAGAAAAGTGAAGTGACCATGCTACATATTGACACAAACTTTATATTAGTTCATATAATCTACCAAACATAATTGTTATAGAATCACCCTAGTTAATGCAAAAGTGGATAAACTAAAAAACTGGTTTTGTATTTTTAGTATAATGGGGGCATCTGAAGTCAAAGGAAGATAAAATTTGGATTGGGGTTAGCTAGCACATATCCACATGTATCCACCAAATTTTAGCCTTAGTTTTGTTTTCTTATCCTTAATAGATGCAAAATGGTTATAGATGTAATTTTTATGTAACTTCATTTTATGATCTTTATTGAAATTGCCATTTTATAGTAGGTCATTAAAAGGTATCTTCGCCTGCCCATTAAATTTTAGTGCTAGATTCATCTATTCCCCCCCCTAACTTGGTGGGAAAATAGTTGAAGGTTGCTCTTGGAAAATATATGGGAATCTTTGGACATTATTGTAAGAAAAATGTTTTCCGTTTCTCCCAAGGGAGCAAAAAGAGATTGGGAGAGGAACATGAATTACTGTTAGAGCTAAGGAAAAGTACTATGTTTAAAACTTAAGGGTTGTAGAATGATAAAGGTATTGGAAACAATTGTCGAAGGACATTTTTCATTAAGAGGAAGTTGAGTAGATAGAGAGAACTACCCCAAATACCATATGGAATAAAGATTGTTAGTTCATGGTTGTTGGAGCTTCTCTATTGGGAAGTATAACAATCATCCAAGGAACTATTCACTTTCTCCAATCGCATGGCCTTCATACTAAGGGTTTTATTGAATCAAACAGAGGAGGATGCATTATAACCATAATATATAATTAATAATTAATAATAATTAGTATATTGAAAAGACATGTCTTAAAGGACATGACCATTCATGAAGGGGCACCTGCCCAAGTATATAAATAAGGCCCTCATTTGTAACCAAACATATCACTTGTACAATCAAACATTTCTATATAAATATATTACTTGTCCTATAATGGATATTTACATATTCAAGATATTATGAATATTCGTGAGTATATGAACCTTGTTAGTTACATTAGTATTAGAGCCGTGATTTCTAATTCCCAGGCCTTTGGTCAAGGTTCAGCCACACTCAAAATTTTAAGAGTTTCACAAGTGTCGACATCCATGACGAAGCAAAAAAATAAATCAGCGATTTATAACAAAGTTTTATTATTAAAAAAGAAAAATTGAAAAATATATATTTAAAAAAGTGGAAAAAAAAATCGTCAAAGTAGTCATAACTTCCTCAACAACGCCTCCACCATGGTCATACTCCCACTTTCTCATCCTTTGAATTGTAACACCCACCTATGATTTTGTGTGTAGTCGCCAGTGCAACCAAAGTCAACCACCACCACTGTCAATCACAGTCGCAACTCTATTGCCATCGTCCAACCTGTTGAAATTTGTCACTAGGTTCGGTCTTCATAATATCTTATGTATTCTTGATTTTATCTATTTGATGTAAAATATAAATAAAATTTATTATTATTATTTTATAGCATGGGTTTCATGCTCAAGGTCAATTTGTTTTAGGTCAAAGCACCCATTGTGTGCTTCTATGGTTTTGTCATAGAGTCAAGAAGGCATATGAATCATTACCATAAGTTATAGACCCTATTGGACATCTATATCAAGTCAAAAGAATTTTTTTAAGTCAATATAGTGTCAAATGTCCCTCCAAGACCAAGTCGGCCTGCAAGAGAACATGTCGGCCTCATGAAGGGTAATTTGACCTCCTAGGAAGCCTATTTTTAAGAAGAACTCAACCTCATTTGAAGGATCAGTTGAGAAAGTTTGATCATAAGGAGAAGAAAAATAAAGAAGATCAAAGAACAAGTCAAAGACTAGAAGACAACAAAATCCAAAGTTTTTGGCTCAATCTCTCTCACACGTGCGAAACGGAAACTAGGGCTTTTTAGCATCAAGGACAAAAATGCAGATCTCCAAAGGAGACAAAAAACTGTGATTAAAGAGCAATACACATCATCCATTTGTCTATGAAAGAAGAAGAAATTCAAGAAAAGAATAAAAACGTCAAAATTAGCCCCTCTCTCACACGTGCGAAGTTGCAACTACTGTAGGAGGGGTCGAAAATTGTAGACCTATAATGAAGATCGGTATTATTGATAAGGTCGAATGAGTTGCTGAAAGGTCGAAGTTTGTTGTTGGAAGTTGTGCAGGAAAATATCATCAAAGGGAAGGTTGACTTGGTCTTGCAGGGGTCTCAGTATTGGGTCTGAAAGGTTTTGGAATTCATCATTTGAAGATTCTATAAGAAGGGAAGAATTACTTGTGGGTTTTCCTCTCTAGGAGAGGTTTTGGCCCTGGTTAGTAGCCTATATCTGGTGTCAATTGTGTTCTATTGATCTTCATTTGTTTGGTAGTTGTCTGATGATTATAAAACAATAATAATCAAGAAAAGAAGAAGCTAATAATAATAAGAACTACAAGTTGAAGAAAGGAATATCACAAGCAGTTATCAAAGCAGAGAGAAATCACACCAAATCTAACCTCCCTAGATTTATCAACATGGTATCAGAGCTAAGGTGACAAGGAAAGGAAACTTGAAGATCATTCAATTGAAAAGGATACATAAGGGCCAAATACAAGAAGAAGAACATCAAGGAGACCCAATCATCACATCACAAGGATCATATCATCTTGAAGGAAGAACTCTTGAAAGGAAGACCTCAAGGACCCTCCCTCCATCTTAAAAGAAGGACTCTACACATTTGAAGCATCTTGAGAAGTCTCTCACATTCTACATCCAAAGGAAGAAAGAAGAACACTTCATCATCAAAGAAATCAAAGAGATCTCCCTCTTATTGAAGAAAGGATCACATTTCAAACATCTTTGAAGAAGATCATCTCCTCTTATCTTGAAGAAGTAACATTGTCTTTTTGAAGAAGGAAGATCACCAAGGAAGCATCTAGTGGAAGATATCATCAAGGAGGCATATTTATTTGTTAAGTAAGTACTTTAAATTTATGTCTCAACATACAAATCAAATAACCACATTTTGCAAGGAGAACAATAAACTTATTGGGACATCAAACTATCTTGCATGGAAGAAGAGAATAGATTTAATTCTCACAAAAAATGAATTTATTGAATATATCATGGGTTCAATCGCCAAACCTCCACAAGAGGAATCTCAAAAACTATCAAAATATATGGAGGAGAAGTAACGGCTCAAAGAATTCTCATTGAATCGATCAAGGATTCTCTCATTCCCTATGTAGGAAAGTTGAAGATATCAAAAGAAATCTATGACAAGTTGGTGGAATTATTTTTTGTAAGTACAACAGGAGAAATCATATCTTTAAGAATCGAATTATACAAGATGAAAGTCTCAAGAGAAGAAGGGGTAGCCTCGTATCTCATGAAGGTATCTCAAATAAGAGATCAACTACAAGAGCTGTGAAAATTTCTAAATAGAAAGACAACTACAGTGACTGATATTATTTATTCTACTTATTTATTCAGAAATAAGTTATTCACAGTGTTTCTACAACAAATATCAAAATAAATTCTACTGCAACCTTCACAATAAAATACTGCGGAAAGTGAATGCAAGGAAAAATACTAGCACAAGTATAATCACAATGACACAATTAATTTTGGACAATTGTCCCCAGAAAAACCCAATGTGGGAAAAACGGTGTAGAACATGAGGGTTTCTTTATTGATATTAAAAAAAATCTCATGTACAAGATACAATCAACAAAATAGAAGAGGAATTTATGTGAGAAAGTTTAATAGACAATATTCTCATGCTTCTTAGTGAGATTCTGACTCTGGAGAGGACCTGCTGCCCTCTCTGCGTCTCACTGTGTCAACTTCTGCGTAGTCCCAACATCATTGCCTATGTGCTGTCCCTCCTCTTCTTTGCGTCTTCTTTTTGTTCCCGCACTCCCGACTGATGCTGATGCCCTCTCTCCTTCTCACCTGCAACTCTCCCTCTGATTCGATTTCCTCTTGCTGAACTTCGACCAATGAGAAAATCAATCTTACTTGGGTTACTGAGTATCTGTCCCAGTGTGATTTCCAAATGCCCATTGAAGTCCTTCTTATAATCCTGCAGTTGAGTAATCAACAACCCATATTAGATTCTAATCAATGGCTCAAATTATATTGACTTGATACTCGTCTTCTTCTAGAAGTTTCAACCCCAGTTTAATTAATATCCTTTAATTATTTTAATTTCCTAAGTTTAGACTCAGACACCCATTAAAAATAATTATTTATTTTAATAAACCTGTCTCCGGGTGGAATTTCCCAAAACGATTTCTGGGTATTGTGGAATACATGTTTCCTAGCCTCCCTGCAAAGTTTTAGGCTTATATCACATCCGATGTTACCATAAATCAACACTCCATATTAGTGAGGAATGTGCTCTAGTAATGCAACCTGCAGAAGCATCACTCTGATTATGTGACATCTCCCTTTGTGTTGCTGATGTCTGACATCACTGTCCATCACTACTGCACAAATGCTGCATCTGTACCACTGATGGCCTTGTCACCGCGAACACTGCATCTGCATTGCAACTCCCTCTCATCTCTTGCCACTACAACTGAGAACCCACCTGTTTATGCTATTGAAACAAATTCTCCACCATACCCATTTGCTCCCTGAACTGGATGAACTTAGCTCTTCCCAGAGCTTTTGTGAGTACATCTACTACCTGATTTCCTGTGGAGACATACTGCAACTGTAATGCCCCACGTTGAACACAGTCTTTGATAAAGTGACATTTGATATCAATGTGTTTCAATCGATCATGAAATACTGGATTCTTAGAGAGTTTAATACAACTCTGATTATCACAGAAAATGCTAGTCGCTTCCATCCTCTTCCTAAACAAACTCACAAGTAGTTTTATAAGCCATATAGCTTCGCACGTAGCTGTGATGGCTGCCGTATATTCTGCTTCTTCTGAGCTCATAGCTACCTAATTCTACTTTTTGCTGCACCAAGAGATCATTCCTGATCCAACACTAAAGTAATAACCGGAGGTACTTTTCCGATCTACTGAACTACCTGCCCAATCCGCATCTCTGAATCCATTCAATCTAACGTCATCTCCTTGGGTGTATTTCAACCCATATTCGACTGGTACATGCACATATCTGAGAATGTGCCTAATTGCTACCCAATGCACCCTTTTCGGTTCATCCATGAATTTACTAAGTGTGTTGACAACAAAGCAAATGTTTGGCCTAGTGTTAACCAGATACATAAGTGACCCAATGAGTTGTCTGTACAAGGTGGGGTCCACTTCCTTGTCTCCTGATGAATCTATTTTATTCCATTTGGTGATCATGGGCGTAGCCATGGGTCAAAAATCTTGCATTCTGAATCTCTTCAGAATCTATGTAGCATATCTTCTTTGACCAAGGAAGATCTCCCCATTCTTCTGCCAAACTTCCAACCCTAGAAAATAATGCATCAACCCCATATCCTTCATGTTGAATTCTACTTCAAGATTCTTCTTGCAGTCCTTTATGAGCCTAGATGACCCTATTAGAAACAAGTCATCCACATATAATACCAGAATACGT
This sequence comes from Pinus tabuliformis, assembly GCA_031772625.1. Lineage (NCBI taxonomy): Eukaryota > Viridiplantae > Streptophyta > Pinopsida > Pinales > Pinaceae > Pinus > Pinus tabuliformis. Next base: position 235,174,499 of record CM062814.1, on the reverse strand, counting down.
GGCTCAGTTTCCGCCATTAAATAGTAGAGATTGAGATCAACATCACTCTTGACGGATCCCAACTGCTGCAAGTAACTATCAATCTCACCATACCGTGCTTTGGGTCCCTGCTTGAGCCCATACAAGGCTTTCTTTAACCTACATATATGAGTTCTCTTTTCATGAGTTTCGAAGCCTTCCGACTTTTCTATATACACCTCTTCTTGTATCACCCCATTCAAGAATGTTGTCTTGACATCCATCTGGTGAATTTCCCATCCCATTTGAGCTGCTAGGGATATAATGGATCTAATAGAGGTATATGTAGCTACAGGGGCAAAGGTCTCCTTAGTTTATTCCTTCCTTTTGTGCGTACCCCTTTGCCACGAACCCAACCTTGTACTTCTCTATACTGCCATATGCAACATACTTGATCTTGTAGATCCATCTTTATCCTACAACTGATTTAGCCTCTAGTCTAGGTACCACTTCCTAGACATCATTCGTCATGATATAAATATACTCTTCTACCATGGAATCCACCCAAACTTGATGTTGTACCACTTCCTGAAAACTGGAGGGTTCTTCAACCTGTGCTACCAAGGCTTGGTACCTCTCATGCTGTCTAGGCTGCCTCTTCTTGGTTCTAGGAGCGTCCCTCAACATTTTCTATACTTCCTTGCTGGTTCTACCATTGGTGGTGGGAGGCTCAATCAAATCCCCCTCCTATTCCTGTTGTTCCATCTACTGAGAACTGCCTGGATTTCCTACTTCTGAGGAAATACTGATGCTCGTCACTGTGCTTGATTCCGGTGTCTGTCCTCCTGCTTGTCCTCCTTGCTGCCCTTGCTGTTGTTGGACTAATGGAACATATACTGCTTGATCTTCTGCTGGCATATCTCAAGATTTCCTGAAGGCTCTATCCTCAATGAAATTTGCATCGTGTCTTACTACAATCTTACTACTGCTAGGAATGTATATTTTGTATGCCTTCAAGATCTCGCTATATCCTACGAGGTACCCATTTTCTGCAGTCTGATTTAGTTTACTACGCTTCTCGTCTGGAATGTGACAAAATGCCACACTTATGAATATCCTGAGATGACTCACCTCCGACTTCTTCCCTACAAAGACACCTTAAGGTGTTTTATTCCCCAATGCCATGTGAGGAGTTCTATTATGGATATACACCGTTGTGTTACATGCCTCGACCCATAAGAATATAGGCAAGTCCTAGTCATACAACATAGCCTTTTCCACCCCAACAATAGTTCTATTCTTTCGCTCTTCTACTCCATTATGATATGGATTATATGGAGTTGTCCATTCTATTTTGATGCCTTCCTTTGCAGAGAAATCTGTGATTTCTTTTTCCATATACTCTCCACCATTATTTGAATGCAATACTTTTATCCTTTTCCTTGTCATGTTTTCTACGAGGGCCTTAAACTCTCTGAAGCAATGAAAGACCTCATCCTTGATCTTTAAGAAATAGATCCAGATTTTTCTAGAGTGATCATGAATAAAGGTGACGAAGTAGTCGCCACCACTAAGAGCTCTGGTGGACATTGGGCCACAAATATCTGAGTGTATCAATCCCAATACACCTTCCGCTCTGTTGTTACTTCTAGAAAAAGCTAGTTTAGCGTATTTCCCTAGTACACATCCTTTGCATACATCATCATGTTCAATACTAAGGACTGGAACTCCTATAATAGTCTCTTTGAGCATCCTCAGTGCTTCATAGTGTAAGTATCCCATTTTCTTGTGCCAGAGTTCATTCAATTCCTTTTCACCATTATGATTATTACCTATCAGTGCCATTGGAGACTCGAGCTGCAATCTATACAGTGTGTCGCTTCAAGCTCCAATTTGTCTCTTTCTTCCAACTTGGATGTTTGGCGTATACTTTCCTTCCAATGAAGTATACATTGTATCCCTTGTCTTGTAACGGGGACACTGAAATTAGATTCATTCCTAACCTGGGCACATATAGAACATTAGTGGCTCAGAATTTGGTTCCTACTTCCACCTGAAATTCTATGGCGCCTCTCCCTATTGTATTACACTTTCTCTTTTTCCCATAGTAATCTAGAATTCCATTTTCTCTTATTGATAGCTCGAGAAATATTTTCATACTCTAGTCATATGGGCTGAAGCCCCGCTATCAATATACCAAACATTTGCTGATGCTGAACTTGACAAGCAAGCAAATTCTTCTTCAAATCTAAAAGATAATTCAAAAGCATCTTGATTTTCAATCCTTCTTTGTGTTTTTTTTCTATCGATTTTTTATGCTTTTCTGCCCCAACAACTGTTGCAGAAAAACCCGCGTCTTCACATGAAGGCTGCTTTGCACTGCTCTCTATGTCACTGGTAAACGTCGATATGGAAAACTTTCTCTATGTCGACTCTCTCAGAGAGATATTTTACTATGAAATTTTACCCTCCTAGACTGGACAGCACAATCCCTCTGAGGATTCGATTTTTTGCCTATGCAGTAATTTCAAACTCCCTCCTTCTCTTCAACGTTGGCTCTTCCGGTTTGTACTCTTGTTTAACCTTGCTTTGATACCATGTGAAAATTTCTAAATAGAAATCCAACAACAGTGACTGAAATTGTTTCTTCTACTTATTTATTCAGAAATAAGTTATTCATTGTGTTTCTACAACAAATATCGAAATAAATTATACTACAACCTTCACAATAAAATAACGTGGAAAGTAAATTCAAGGAAAATTATTAGCACAAGTATAATCACAATGACAGTTATTTTTTGGACAATTGTCCCCGGAAAAACCCAATGCGGGAAAATCGGTGCAACAGATGAGGGTTTCTTTATTGATCTTCAGTACAAATCTCATGTACAAGATACAACCAACAGAATAGAAGAAGAATTTATGTGAGAAATTTTATAGACAATATTCTCATGCTTCTCAGTGAGATTCTGACTCTGGAGAGGCCCTGTTGCCCTCTTGCGTCTCACTACCTAAACTTCTGTGTAGGGACTGTAAAGTCCCAACGTCACTGCCTATATGCTGTCTATCCTATGCTCTATGTCTTCTTTCTGCTCTTGCAATCCCGACTGATGTTGATGCTCTCTCTCCTTCTCACCTACAATTCTCCCTCTGATTCGATTTCCTCTTGCCGAACTTCGACTAATGAGAAAATCGATCTTACTTGGGTAATTGAGTATCTGTTTTGGTGTGATTTCCAAATGCCCATCGAAGTCCTTATTATAATCCTTCTGTTGAGTAATCAACAACCCATATTAGATTCTAATCAATGGCTCAGATTATATTGACTTGATCTTCATCTTCTTCTAGAAGTTTCAACCCTAGTTTAATTAATACCTTTTAATTATTTTAATTTCCTAAGTTTAGACTTAGGCACCCATTAAAAATAATTAATTATTTTAATAAAACTGTCTCCGGGTGGAATTTCCCAAAACAATTTTTAGGTATTGTGGAATACATATGTCCTAGTCTCTGTGCAAATTTTGAGGCTTAGAGCACATCCGATGCTAGCATATAAACCAACAAGATCTAGGAGAAACAATGTCAGATCCATAGATGACCACTCTTGTACTCAATGCACTACTAGATGAATGGCGAAACTTTGTATCAAGTATCTATGGAAAGAAGGAAACTACTCCATTCCATGATTTATGGTCATTATTTAAGATTGAAGAAACCAGATTAAAAGCAAAGAATGGCATTGGATCAAATGAATAAACACAAGCATATGCAGCTATGAAAAGGAAGAAATGGAAGTTTGGAAATTTTGAGCCTCGAAAAAGATTGCAAAAGAAAATCAACATGTCTAAGATTAAATGCTATGAATGTAATGAATATAGACACTTTAAGAGAATTTGTCCTAAACTCAAGAAAGGGATCAAGAAAAGAAAATAAAGAAGTGAGGCCCATGTGACTGAAGAAGTAAAAGAACTGGAAGAAAATAAGTGAAAGAAGGAAGAAGTGAAGGACCTCTACTATTGAAGGTATCACATACATTTAAGTTTATTTTTTAGTATATAGAAGTTAGCAAGTCATGGTAGGTGTTAGCGCTTGAAATTTCACCTCAGGTTGAGAAAGGTAAACCTCAAGGCTACATCAAACCATTTAGCCTCGTAGCTAGCCCTACGGGGTAGGAGAAGGCTCTCTCCGGTCAATCTCGACAGATCTTCAATGAGATGAGATGAACAACAAGGTAACACTGATATTAGGCTAGTAAACTGATTAAAAGTTTGATTTGGGGTTTTTAGGGTTTTGGTGGCAAATTGAGGGGATGGCAATTTTGGGTGCGGGGATTGGACACAGTTTCTGCAGGGGGTTCTTTGGGGCGAGGTAGGAGACAATATTGATGCCTTTGATTGAGGTGAGTGGATGGCAATTTTGGGTGCGGGGATTGGACACAGTTTCTGCAGGGGGTTCTTTGGGGCGAGGTAGGAGACAATATTGATGCCTTTGATTGAGGTGAGTGGATGGAAAAGACCGGTGAGGAGCTAAGGAGAGCAAATAATACTTTGAATTCTCCTTAAACAGTAGAAAACATAGAAATTAAACAAATTTAAAAGCAGAGCATGGCAAGCATGAATTTTTACTAACACTTCATTTGTTTAATGTGCAACAGTAAAGGAAAGGGAATGATTCACATAAACACACTTACAAGAACATTGAGAAACACACCATCAACACATGAGTCCACAAGAATCCCAAAGAGGACTGCAAAACCCTGGTCTTCCTTAGCCAAAAATTGCAGAGATACAGTGAAATAATACAATGATAGCTTCTCCCTCAAGAGTCCAACCATGAAAATGAGCAAGAAAGTACATAATATAGATGATTTAACCTCTTTCCCTGCCTCCATGGGTCGAGCTCACTATCCTAGGAGCTGTTTCAACCACTTCTAAACTAAGCACTACAAACTAGGCAGTCAAAACAACTTGCCTCTATAAACTTGGAAACCAATTCATACATTACATATTTACCCATTACATGAATGAATCTTCTAGAAGAGTTACAAAAGGGTAAAAGTGTCTTAGAGTTACAAAAATTACATCAAAGATAATCATCTTCAACCCCAAAAAGTCAAACCAAGTCAAACTGTGCTTTTCTGAGCTGTACAATGAAATCTGGCAAAGTCTGCCTGACGGGTCGCGCCCCCCTGCCTGACGGGTCGCGCCCCTTTGGAGCTCTGTTTGAGGCACTTTCAGGTGTCAGAATTGGGTGCAGGATAGCTCGTTGGAAAGGTCTGTGAGTCTAATTTCCAACCCAACCGGAATTTTTGAATTTGGAGGTCATTTGCCCTGTCAAAACGTAATTCTCCCAAGACTGGTTTCTGCAACTCAAAAAAGGGGCAGAAAGTCAAATTTTGCATGTATTTTGACCTTCTGGAGGCCCAAAACTCCATAAAAACTCAAGTCCATCCATAGGCATATGTAATTTTGCATGAAAAATCTAGAAATGTTGAGTTTTTGCAAAAAGGAGTTGCCATGACAAAGGGTCTCATCGGGGGTGAGACCCGTTGAGCATCCAAAACCTGTAAATTTCCAAAAAATGCCAAAATTACCCAAAATTCTCAATTTTTTTTGGGATTTGAGCTATGGCTAGGCTATTGAGTGCCATGATCTTTGAGTGAAGCCTCAGCCAAGATACGGAGGGGATTTGGCTTCTTTCTCCGTTTTTGAGCCTCGATCAACCTCCTTTGAAACACTTTCATTTTGGCTTTGCATACATGCATCCTCACCCAATAATGATTTTTCATATTCCTCAGCAGCTTTTTCTCTTGGTTGGCCTTAGCCAACAGCCTCTCTAAGTGTGCATTCACCTGGATGAGCATAGACTCTCGGTCAGCAGGCAATGGATCACCGGGTCTTCTTCGGTTCAAGACTCGGTCACTACGAATCCTCCATAACTCATCAAGTACTTTATCCTCCTCCAACTGTTTGTTCCTTTGCTCCAGGTAAGTGATAGTCCATTGGGCACCCTCAAGTCTCCTCTGCAAAACATCATTTTCAGCCCTGAGATGCTGAATGATCTCCTTTGCCTCTCGGCTAGGAGAACTGGCCTCAAGATCAATCATCTCAGTGTCTGGAACTCCTGATGGACCCTCATGAATCATGGGCTGTTTGCCCCTCTGTGGTACCTGTGCTGGTGAAGAAAGTGAGGCCCCTTCCACCTGGTGTGGAGATAACACTCGCTGTGCTGATGATGAAGGCGAGACCCCTTCCACCTGCTGTGGAGATAGTACTCACCTGGATGCTGCAAATAAGGCCCTCTGGCCTCTCTGATAAGTGAGCTGAGGTGAAGAACTAACATGTCGAGTGACCGGAATATCAGGCTGCTGAGATGGTCCTCCCTCCTCCTAAATGACCTTTGGATGTGGCTGGGGTGGTGCTGTGAAAAACTCACGGGAAATGAACTCCTCCCATGAGATGCCCTGCTGAGTCAACTGATGCAAGACTATGAGCTGAATCAAACCATAATGACATAGGCTCCTGTACTGCTGGGCCGGGGTCTTCCTCTGCAACATAGGCACCATCCTCTGAATGTTATGAAAGAAGAAGACCGGGATGTTCATCATCCTCACTCGGGTGAAATGCATCAAGAGGCGAATGTGATATGAGTACACCTGTGAAAATCTGCCCTCACAGGTAAAATAGTGCATAATAAGCCTCATGATGGGAGCATACTCGCTCCGGAGAAATCTGAATGGAAAAACACCCGCCAAATGTCTCATGAATGGTGGCCGGACATAGGGCTCAAAGTGAACAGTATCTAGCAACTTGCGCTTAGGCCACACCTCACCAACATTCGGGATCCCTGTAGCATGTGAGATCACCTCGGGTGTCAATGTAAAATCTACCCCTGCTAGATTGACATGTCCATCATGCAAATGTAAAACAAAGAGGCGGGCCAACTCTCTGTGATGTTGAATTCGAGAGATCCTCTCACAAAACTGATAACAAGACATGTACTGAAAACAAGTAACTGCCATAGGACAGGCCTGTAATTCTGCCAAAGAGGTGGGCTCCTCTCGCTTATGATGTCCACCCTTACCCCGTTTACGAGGCCTCCTCTGTACCTCAACCTCTGTAGATGATGAATGGTCATCACTTTGCTCATAAGTTTCGGTTTCTGACATGGTTTAGGAGCAAAGTGGACAAGCTGAACTGCTGTCTCTGCCTGCAAAAAGTGCTGAACTCTATGCTGTTTCCAGGGGGAAAAGACATAAGGGAAATGTTAGGGGATGGATCTTTTAACAAGGAATGGGAATATATAAATATAACAGGGAATTTTAAAGGGAAATGTTGCAAATCATTATGCATATAGGAATACATATTTATAATTGGGAAATCATTTGCAAAGATCATTGCATATGGGAAAAAACATGTATGAAAGTGAACATGGGAATATGCATACATGTATTAATAGGGGAAATAGGGAAACCATGCACAAAACATGTTGACATATTTACCAACACTTTTTATTATTTACACATGTATATGGTGGAGAGGAACTAGGGTTTTGAATTTTGTTTTTTGGATGCTTTGGGAGAGGGGTAGGGTTTTCATTTTTAGTGATTAGGGATGGGGAAAGATTTGCATTTCATTTGTAAAATAATATGGGAAAAGAGATGAACATATAAGTGTGAGTGAAAGGGAAATGAGGGAAACAAACCAAAGGGAAAAATAGCTTGAAACAACACAAACCCTAGCACAGTTTGCTCATCAACATTGCAGCCATATAATGTCTTTTCACTTACATGATTTGAGGTTAAAATACAAGCATGAAGGCTTACATTCATCACCAACCACAAAAATGATGTGAAAAGAGCCTACCTCGAACAAATTTGATGACTTGGAGGAAAATTGGGCAATTTGTTTGAAGTTTGCAGCAAGACAGTCCAACGGGTCGCGCACCATGCCCAACGGGTCGCGCCCCTCTGACGGGTCGCGCCTGTTGTTTTTCTGAACTGTGGGAGACCCTCTGACGGGTCGCGCACCTGGCTCGACGGGTCGCGCCCCTCTCTGCTGCCCGAAATTGCTCTGCCTTTGCTCCTTTCTCTCAATCACTCTCTCAAACCTCTCTTGCAAGCATTAGGATGCACAATGAGAGTGAAAGGAGGGAATTTGGGCTTTTATAAGTTTCATTTGAAAAAATTTCATTCATAAACCCACTTTCTAAAGTTTATCTTTGACACTTTTATAACACTGATTTTTTTGGTTTCCTTTATCCTGAATTTGACTCTTTGAGTGCTTTGACTTGATTCTTTTTGCAGGTAGATCATCTGAGGGATCTTGGCAAGTGGACTAGGGTTGCATTTTGTCCGCTGAAGACTTTTGAAATTTCATCACTTCTTTACAAAAACTGAGAAAATGACCTTGGCTTTAAAAAACAGAGTTTTTAAATCCAAGGTGAAAGTTCACTGTACAAGATAAAAATCTCGAAGAAACATGTTTACAATCCTCCCTCTGGCTTGCTGAGTACTCATAGATTTTCAAAGACATGACCTTGCAGAGATAAATGACCAAAACCCTAGACCTAAGACTTTGACCTTAAGACAAATCAAGACAAGCTTGAAAAATTTAATGACTGATATGACCTGATCCAGCAAAGCCAAGAGGGGTATAAATAGACCAGCTCCTTCATCAGGGTTATGGCATGCCTAACGGGATGCAAAATTTGAAACTGATGAGACACCTACTAATGCAAATGCAAAGAGTTTTGATCGCTGATGAAGGGCTTTCAAGACCGACACTAACAGTAGGAAGCATTACAGTCATGATAAAATGCGTTATAGTAGAAATTAAGATGTCATCATTCTAGAAGCATGAAAGAATAACCGAAGTAGCAATTTGTATGGTTAAAGCAAGTCATCTAGCAATATAGGAAGATAAGAGATCATCACACCTCATCATCATCAGAAGGAAGCATTTGCAGAAAAAGGATCATCAACATCCTCCATAGGATTGTTTCTTAAAAGAGTTCCACTCTACCTAGAAGAAGCAAGTGTTACATAGATAGTCTACTTCCACTTAGAGTAGGATCCACAGTTTAGAAGGATGAAGGCATGGTGACAAAAGAAGGGCATCATGTTGAATCTTCAAGGAAGGGAAAGGAAGCTGCTAAACAAAGTCTATATGATCACATGAAGGAATAGGTATGCATATATTTTGATATATAGTTGAAGTCATATCACCACTTAGTTGCAGACATAATGATTAGAAGGCTCTTTCTCATAAGCATGCTTGAAGAAGAAGGAAAATCTTCCTTTTGAGTAATACATGAAGTCATACAATTTAATATGCCTTGAACTATTCTACATGATGACAAAATGAAATCAACATTACATGACCTCATGGAGAATATGAAGTGGTTGGAAACCATTGTTCCTATGATAAAGGAACTATGTATTGAGATCTCGAGGAAGTAGTATATGAAGAAGTTGGAAGAAGAATTTGTAAATATGTACCTATAGCCACTTGAGATGAGATGAGTAATGAACATCTGATAACAATTAGAAGGATTAGACATGACATCTTCATGGAAATGTTATGAAGACCCTGATAAGTATGATGAAGGAGAACCTTGGTAAAGGATATCTTGGAGATAGATTCATACTAAGATGTTGATGTTGCAAAAACAAATGATAAGACGAAAGGCCATCATGAAGAGGTGATTATATTTTTGAAGATTCACGTTTTAACTTTTGAAAAGAGGCATATAGTTAGATTTGAATAGGGCTACTAGAAAAAGGTTGAGAAGGTTGTAGGAATTCACCTACAACTAGTACATATAAAATCAGATGAATAATTCTGAAAGGAACATGACTTGGCAAAGGTAGCAGTATGAAGGATAGCCAGATGATGATGAAGAAGGCCACTTTCAGATGAAAAGAAAAAGGACATGTCTTGTATTATCTAATAAGGGAAAGTGTTGTAGAAGATGGAGAAAACCCTACATAGAAGTTATGAAAGAAGATGGCTCCATGATATAGAAGTTGAAGTTTATCGAAGACATGATGATGCCAAAAGGATCCCTACAAGAAGTCAATAGTATCATGATCTACACCAAAGAGCAAATAGTTGTTGTTGAAAGCAAATCCATATTTAAGAGGGAGCTTGAGTATAATCCTTTCATGTAAAGAAAGGAGTAAATCCTCCCGAGTTGAGAGGGAGAGATAGACACATCATTCTTGTCTTCACATCATGAAGAAAGAATGGAGGTTTGGGTAAGAACCCAAGAACCAATACTCTTTCAGGATGAGGTAGGGCATCCAATAGGTAAGAGTAGTCGAAGAGGAAATTCCTTGAGGATGTGTAAATCGAAGATAGGAATGGTCCTAAAAGGACATACCTTGTAAACATTTGGATGGGGTATGTTCCTTGAGAGACAATGATGAAGGTGTCTATAAATCATTGTCTCCCCAACATTGGGCTCTAATATAGTGGAGAGATAGAGTTGTTAGTCAAGGCCTTGCTATATGACAATGTTGGGTGATGAAGATGCACGGATATAACCTGAAAATATAGCTTATGAGATGGCTTGCCAATCTGAATTGTCTTATGAGAATTCTTCTGTATGATAATGTCCAAGTACCATCTACGTATTATGAATACCTCCCTAGTTAGTTGGGAGTGTTGAAATTTGTAACTAGGTTCAGTCTTCATAATATCTTATGTATTCTTGATTTTACGTCTTTGATGTAAAAGAGAAAGATAATTTATTATTATTATTTTATAGCATGGGTTTCATGCTCAAGGTCAATTTTTTTAAGGTCAAAATCCATTGTGTGTTTTTAGGGTTTTGTCATAGAGTCAAGAAGGCATAAGAGTCATTTTCATAAGTAATAGACCCTATTGGGAATCTTGTATCAAGTAAAAAAAATTTATTTAAGTCAATATTGTGTCAAACGTCCCTCCAAGGCCAAGTCAGTTTGCAAGAGAACAAGTCGGCCTCATGAAGGGTAATTCAACCTCCTAAGAAGCCTATTTACAAGAAGAAGTCGACCTCATTTGAAGGATAATCCAAGCAAGTTCGATCATAAGGAGAAGAGAAAGAAAGAAGAGAAAATAACAAGTCAAAGACTAGAAGACAACAAAAATTGAATTTGTTAGGACAATCTCTCTCACACGTGCGAAAGGGAAACTATGGTTTTTGCAGCATCATGAACTAAATTTCAGATCTTTAAAGATGTTAGAAAATATTTCATATATGACAAAGAAATGCAAGACATATAATATGCAGCATAATATGCAGAAAAACACAAACACATAAAACCAGAGAGACACAGATATACGTGGTTCACCCAGTTTGGGCTACTTCCACCCCGAACAGCCAGTCATTCCTTTCTATGATCCAACAAAATGAAGAGACACAACCTACAACAGATCTGCTGTAATATCCTCTGTTTTCTCTCACAGTCTCACCTATATGTTTCTCGCTCTGAGAATACACATATATTAAACAACCTCAATACAATACCCTCATACAAAGAGAGGGGTTTCCTTCTAGGGGAAAAAAACCCTAAACTAAACATAAATTATACTGTTAGGTCATCCACCTAATTAACGACCCAGATTGACTAGAAATTACTATACTTTTACAAGGCAATTTTACGTCTGTTTTTAGCTTCGGGGGTGCTGTCCCCGAAACCCCCGCTGGGGGACCGCTGGCCCTCGGACCCCCCAGCCGGGGGGGATGGCCCCCCCCCGAACCCCCACGGGGGGGACAAGTCTCCCCCGCATCCCCCAACATGGAGGGGTGTACAATCTTCCTGGGGTGTACATCTGGCTGAAATAGAGACCTCTAAATTAGGATGATAATCATGCTCCACACCCAACAAAAGAGGGTCAAAATCTATGATCAAAGAGCAAGATACATCATCCATTTGTCTACAAAAGAAGAAGCAATCGAAGTGAAGAAGAAAGAAGGTCAAAACTGGCCCCACTCTCACATGTGTGAAGTTGCAACTACTACAGGAGGGGCCGAAAATTGCAGACCTATAGTGAAGGACGAGTTTATTGTTGGGGGTTGAAGCAACTACCAAGGTCAAAGTTTGTTGTTGGAAGTTGTGCAAGAAAATATCATCAAAAGGAAGGTTGACTTGGTCTTGGAGGGGTCTCAGTCTTGGGCCTAAAAGGTCTTGGAATTCATCATTTGAAGATTCTATAAGAAGAGAAGAATTACTTGTGGGTTTTCCTCTCTAGGAGAGGTTTTGGTCCTGTATAGGCCTATATTTTGGTGTCTACTGTGTTCTATTGATATTCATTTGGTTGGTAGTTGTTTGATGATTACAAAACAATAATAATCAAGAAAAGAAGAAGTTAATAATTATAAGAACTACAAGTTCAAGAAAGGAATATCACGAGTAGTTATCAAATTAGAGAGAAATCATACCAAATCTAGCTACCCTAGATTTCTTAACACAACCAAACCAACTGCCATAGTTGTCAATCACAATTTATCCTCTATCTATCTTGTTGTCTACCTTGCTCGAGCCACATACACTACCTTGTGTTTCCACCTATACTAGTTAACGAACATTTCCTCCATCCACATCCAACCACCGCTACATTTCAACCATCCAACCACCACCATACAACATAACCATGTCGTCGTATGTCCAACCATTGTAAGACATTCCTTCTTTCCATTGTCGCTCCATATGATTCATACGTCACTTGTAAAACGATGGTACATCGTGCAATTTTGTAGTTAGTGAAATGTATAAAAATACATGTTTTCTGCATGATTGGTTTTTCATTCTAGCCATCATATGTAGGAAGTGTCATTAGAGGGAGTCGTAGTGGTTGAAACCCCATTTTTTCAAGGGATTATAAAGAGTGTATGTGTTTGTGTGTGTATATATATATATAAAGAGACGAGTAGGATTTTATATTAACAAAACCTAAGTTCTGGGCTAGAACCCTTACATAATCTTTTTGATTGCAAACTCTGCAAGTACCCATTATACCATACAAAATTTACGCTAACATTGTGGTTGCATTTCTTCCCTGGGATAAATATGTTTCTACTTATAACTCTGCAAAAAGACCCTTAAACTGGGAAATATTTACATTGCAACATAAAGCAGTAGGATGAATTGAGAAAAAATAAACTAAACCAATTAGAGAAAACCCATCAACAAAGGCCATTTTTAGGAGTGTCGTTCCTTCATTGGTGTCGAGACTTATTTTTGTTAGGCACAACACTAGGACTGGTGTTTCCATTGTCTACATGCACGTTTCCACCCACTAAATTCTCGAGAGTAGTAATCCAGGCACCGTGAGCTACAACTTTGTCACGGAGTTCAATAAATGAAATTTCTAGGCTACCCAAAATCCTAAGGAATTCTTCCTCCACGAGTATTTGATAGGACTACCATTATCATTCGACCATGTCATCTTATTGTTGTCTTATCACACTCAATGCCTCAACCACATCTAGAAGCTTGTAAATCAATTGACCAACATCATTGTGATCCAGAGAGGATTGAAGATCCTCCATACTGCAAGAAAATTACTGTGACTGAATTCCAATCACTCCAAAAGGATTCTCCCACTCAGTAATACCAAACAGACATAATTCATCATGGAAATATTGAGAGGTTGCATAATCCCCTTTATAAACAAAAATGAGACACTTCCACGAGCCCATTTGAGAAAGTAATTCCAAATCCCACCCTGATTTTTCCAGAGGATGCTGAGAAGATTGGAAAATGAGCACACTAGATGGTCCACTTATCCCAATTTCACAACTCAAAGAAGGAAACACAGTAGTCATACTAGCTTCTAACTAGATTCGCATAAGATGAAATAATTGTTGATACCACAATAAACACAAGGAGGGAGAGAATTCATGATACTTATGTGTTGGAGGGAGATACCTAGAGGAAATATTTAAAACTCGATGTCAGGGTAGTGTGAAAATCCAAATCCCAATGCTTCTTAACATTACGAAAATAACTTGGGACTAGTTACTTTGAAAAACGAATGCCCCATGTTTCTGACATTGGGAATTTCCAGCTAGATTGGGACTTGGATTCAAAAAATAATGACTAAGATTTCTTATAATAATTAAGGGATGTGGGCAATTTTATAGTTTCCTTGATCCATCTCGATTTGACCTTGGGTCATCACTGAGCTTGTTTTACCTAGTGCATCGTCTATTGAATTGAGATGCATGTATATATGAAAAACTTCTAAATGTTCAAACTGAGAGGATAACAAGAGAATCCAATGAAGCATAGGTGGGAGATCAGATCTCGACCAATGTGTGCCCTTGAACATCTGGTGAATACGAGAAACATTGATTTCCAATGCAATTCCTAGGCCTTTCCAAAGAGACAAGTACTCCTCCTGATTGTTTGTCGCGTGACCCAGACTCCAAGCAAATTGTGCTTCAATTTTTTCGTTAGAGCCAAGAAGAACCCCTCGTGCTCCTGCCTCCTCTTATAAAGAGAGAATTTATTAAAGTTGTTGGGTGTGGAGTCTGATTATCTTCCTGATTGTTCTGAGTTTTTTTGTTTCAGCCGCATTGGATCCTTGTTCCTAATGAGAGGCGACAACACCACTCATTTAATCGTTATCAAGGGGGTCTAGGGGGGTCGACAATGAATTTTATGAGCCCCCCCTGGTGTGGGTTTGGGGGCAATGCCCCCGAAGCTAAAAATAGATGAAAATTTGCCTTGTAAAATATTATAATTTCATAGTCAAATTGGTTCGTTCATTAGGTGGATGATTTGACGGTAGAAGTTATGTTAATTTATGGTTTTTTTCCCTAGAAGGAAACCCTCAGTTTATATGAATGAATTGTGTTGTAGTTGTGTATTATTATTCTGAGTGAGAAAGAGAGAGGAGACTGTGTGAGAGAGAAGAAGAAATTATAGTGGATTTGCTGTAGGTTGTATCTCTTCATTTTGCTGGATAATATAAAAGGAAGGACTGGTTGTTTCTTTGTGGATGTAGACCAAATTTGGTGAACCATGTATATCTACGTCTCTCTTGTTTTATGCATTTCTGTATTTGTGTTTCTGCAATTTTGTGTATTTCATTGCTTCGTTGACTTAATTTCTAACAAAATTTCAATAAAAAATAAATTTTACAAAGTATAAAAAAAAGCCTATAAAGTAAAAGTATGTTAAACATTTATAAAGGTGAAATCAAGTAAAGGAAATTATTTTTGCAAGTCCCATTCTATGTGATATTATACCAGAATAATTTTATAAAGTAGAAATTAAAAAAAAGTTTTCAAGTTTCCAAGAAAAACATAAGTTTATAAAAAGGAGTTTCAAGTAAGAGTCGAAGCATAATATTTAGAGTGAATATTATAAAAGAAAAGAAAGAAGAAATTTAAGAAAATTGATTGTAAAAACAATAAAAAAGGTCTAAGATATTAGAGAGATAGGAGCAACTTTATTTATGCCATCTTTAATTTAATTAAAAAAACACAAGTATTATTTTAAAACTCATGAGTGGTTATCTAAATAAAAAAAATCCAAAATAATTAAAATAACTTTATTCTCCATGCAAAATTCAAAAAGGCGAAATTAAAATAACTTTATTCTCCATGCAAAATTCAAAAAGGCGAATTCAAAATAAAGAAGAAAGGTTCTCTTATAAAGTTAGTATGATTTCTTGTTTTCGATTAATTTTATAATAAAATATAATTGAGAATACACATGATTCTTATTTTGAAGAAAAATAAAAAATAAAAAATTTATAAGTAATGATTACGAATATGTAGTGTAATAACTATGTTTAATGAAGAGATTGATATATAGTTTACATTGGTTTAAAAGACGGGGTATTTTCATGTTAAGTATGGAGAAATGTTTTTTTATGTATTTATAATAAGAATATAATGACATTTCAGGAGATGACAATGACATCATAATTGATAATACCATAAGAATATTTATATGACATTTCAGGAGATGACAATGACATCATAATTGATAATACCATTATCAAAAGGCTTTGAAGAAATTTCAAAATTGATGCTTCAGGAGAATAAAAAATCAACATCAAGGATGCAAAATTAATTTGACGAAATTATCTTTGATAAAAAAAAAAAAAGAATTTTCTGGCTTAAAAGATTATGGTAAAAAATTACATAGACAAATCAAGAAATTCAATGCTACGAAGTAGTCAATGGAAAACATAATAGAGTAAATTATTCAAATAGAAACATCAAAGTCTTAAGGTAAAATGTCCAAGTTGAGGAGAAGGGAATAAATACAGATCCCATTAATATTACAACTTAGAACAAGTTATAAAAATACCTTATCGACATCCTCATCATAAAAGTAGATACCTTAATTAGTTAACATATTAAGATCATATAGGACAAAAACAACAAACTTATGATTTGAAAAATATCAATGACAACACATTTTAGTCTTATGATAACAATTCATTCGAGGTATCCAATAACCACAAGGTTCCGCAAAAGATTGATTTGGGATGGTTAGATCATTGTACAATGTGACACTTTTGTACCACACTTAAAAATTCATATCATCTTATATCATCGAAGATGATAGTGCCAAGGATTGAGAAAGACGAGAAATTATGAGACATAAAAAGATATCAAGTGTTTTCATTAATAATTTTTGAGGACAAATCTTTTCTAATTAAAGGGGAAGGCAATTTTATGAACATAATATATAATTAATAATAATTAGTATATTGAATAGACATGTCTTAAAGGACATGACCATTCATGAAGGGGCACCTACCTAGGTATATAAATGGGGCTCTTATTTGTAACCAAACATATCACTTATACATTCAAACATTTATATATAGGTATATTACTTGTCCTATAATGGATATTTACATATTCCAAATATTATGACTAATGAGTATAAAAAGTTTTCTAGTTACAAGATGCTATTGAAGAATGTGAATTTTTAATCCTTAAGTGTTGGAAACACTGAGAGGAGGTTGAATCAATATTTCGTTACTTTAAAAAAATTTCATTTAATTAATATTGAATTTGAATTCATATCACATAATCAATCATTAAAATGTATGAACACAAAGATCAAAAGTCCAAGTCAAAAATTGAAGAAGAAACACTTATAAACAACTTCAATTCATTAAAACCATTTGTGAGGAAATAATCCTCAATAATCACTAACTTACAATTTTTGTAGGCACCAACCTACAGGAAATTTCAGTCCCCTGGCTGAGCTCCAACTCTACAACTTCATAGGCACCAACCTTCAGGATACTCCAATCTCCTCACCCGAGCACCAACTCCATAATTTGTAGGCATATACCTACCCCTTGAATTTGTTCCTTGGACTTGTCAACAACAATTCTCATAATGTATTCACTCTCTTTAGTAGGGTTGTTCACCTACCATGCCACCCTTAAGTTTGAACCTTCAATCTTGACCATATCCACTTGTCTATCTTCTTTATCCTACTTCATGCTCACCTTGTTCTTTTACCCTAGTCACCTTGAAGTCTTCATTACAGGATCCAACTTGTCAAGAAGATGACAACACTCTTTTCTTTAAAATCACTTCAATCTGGCACTCTCTTATTCATTGCTTAATTTCCAATATTTAGAATTTTAGTATGCTTAAAAGTAGATATGTCCACTTGGCAGTTTGTACCCAACATTGTAATTTCTATACTAGCCCATAGTTAGATTTTATAGCCCTTATAATTTTCTTGTCATTATTATTTAAATTGTCTTATAGGCTTGCGACCTAGATAGACCAGGCCTGGCCTTGAATAAGGATAAAAGCACAAAAAAATGCAAGAGAAAATACAATAATCACCTCTTATAAACTTTCTTTAACAACTTTGGCAATCAAAAAAACTCAGCTAACAACTCCCTTAACACTATTGTAAAACCTTAAGCAAACCTTCACCTCTTCAAAAATTTTGGTCCTGATTTTAGGCTTAAAGATAGGTCTGCAAAAGATAAACAAGGGCTCAACCTTCTTTTAAACTGCACACTAAACTCAACCTTCTACAGTGCTAGGGTTCGACCTCCAGAAACAAACTTGGAAATAGCCTTCAACAAAGCTCGATGTCTTCAAAATCAGTTCAAAATGTGCCCTCAAAACCGTGTAATAAAAGGGCCTCCAACGAGGCTAGGACTCGACCTTCAAACTAGGTCTGAACTTGACTTTCAAACAAACTTGAAATTTGGCCTAAAACCTCAAGTACTTTTTCCTTAAAACATACCTCAAACAACCAAAAATCCTTCCTAAAAACTAGGCAAATAACCTTTTAAAATATATGCCAGATGCCTTCCACAGAATTCTACTTGAACTCGACTTAACTCCACCTTTTGGTTAATGAGGTATGAACCTCATAACCACTCCTTCGAAGCCCTAAAAAAAATCATATGTGTACTTAAGTTAGTTTTCTAAATTTCTCCTAGCGTCTATATATAGTGCTCTTTGGGGTCCAAACCATCCACAGTGGGGCTGATTTGTCACTTGTTGAGGCCAACTTGTCAAAGGAAGAATAATTAATGAATAACTTCAAAAATTCAGATCTCCTCAACTGTGAGGAGTTAGGAGGACTTCCATGTACTATCAGAAAGGCCCCATAATGTACTATTTGATTATGTAATCTTCTCCTTGATTTGGATAACCTATGACATGAATAAAAAACCATTTTCAACATTAAGTGATTGTTGAAGGATGTCAATTTTTAAGACCCATGCAAAACCTTGTAATGCTTTTCCTATCTACTACATTGCCTTCCCAATCTAATTATGTATAGCTACCCTATAACTTCACCTCACCATCTACAAAATATTTCAGACCATACTCCACTATGCCCTTCAAATACTTGAGCACATGTTTTGTTGCTATCGAATTCTTATGGCTTGGCTTCACCATGCATTGACTCAAGGTGTTCACTACAAAACATAAATCTAGTATGGTGTTTACTAAATACATCAAGGAAACTATCAGTTTCATATACAATGTGGGATCCACCAACTTTGAATCTGACATTGTTACATTCTCTAGATTTGTGATCATGGGTGTGGCCATAGGATTGTGATCCCCCATTTGAAACCTCTTTAGTGTTCGAACTACATACTTACACTACCCAAGGGAAACCTCCCTTGGTTTTTTCCAAACCTATAAGCTAGAAAAGTAATGCATCATGCCTTTTTCCTTTATCTCGAATTTAGTGGCCATATCTACTTTGCACACTACAATGAGCTTCTCTACACCTATCAAAAAAAGCCATCTACATATAACACAAAAATAGAAAGATCACTCCCAACATGTATATAATATAAGTTAGGATTTTCTTCACTTTTGGTGAAGCCCATACTTAGGGAATATCCATCAATCTTGGAATACCATGCTCTTGGTGCCCACTTGATCCTATACAAGGTTTCTTAAGCCGGGGAACATTGGACTTCTTCCCATTTATCCTCAAATCCTTGAGGTTGGTGTATGTACACTTCTTCCTTAATGGTCCATTAAGGAAAGTTGTTTTAACATCCACTTGATGTATTCTCCATCCCATGATTGAAGCTATAGATATAGTCGATTTAATGGAAGTGTACTTAGCGATTGTAGCAAAGTCCATACACTCTTTTTGGGAGAACCCTTTTAATGGTGAATCTCGTGTTGAAATTCTTAATGTTTCCATCTGCAACATGCTTGATCCTATATAGCCACTTGGAACTCATAACTAATTTCCCCTTCGATCTTGGAAGAATGTCCCAAACATCATTTTTCATGATGGAGGTGTACTCCTCCACCATGGCATCCCACCATACCTAGTGAAAATTAGAAGGCTTAGAATCAATGATGTTGCTCATCAATTCCATGTAAATAGGAAACTTCTTATAAGCCCTTTTCTCACTAAATATGCTCCTGGAATCCCCAACATATTCATGAGTATCCCTCAATGTCTGTGTGAACCATGGAGGTCTCCTAACAAAACTAGAAGGGGCTAATGCGTCCTCCTTACTTGAAGGTTGTCATCTTGAACTGGAAATTGTTGGTGCCTTTGGTGACTCTGGCTCAACCCTTAGAAATTCTTTCTCCTCATCCTATATCATTGGAATGAGCTCATGCAATTTCCTAATGCAAATTATTCCTCAAATTCTGACATCTTCACCTACTATTTTTTTCCTTTTCTATGGAATATAGACCATGTAAGCCTTTGAACTCCCATAAAAAATCCTTGGGCTCCTAATTTTTCCTCTTTTCTATAGGTACATGGATATAAACCAGAAAACCAAAGTTGCAGAGATGTCTTACTTTTGGATTCAACCCAATGAACGCCTCCTCTGGTGTTTTGTCCTCCAAGATCTTGTGAGGACACTAGTTTTGGATGTAGACTATTGTGTTGCATGCCTCTACCCAAAGAAACATAGGCAAGTTTGATCTTAAAAAATGGCCTTAACATCCCTTATGATGGATTGATTCTTTTGGCTTGCAAGCTCATTTTTTTGTGGGTTGTACATAATTGTAAATTCTATTTTCATTCCTGCCTCCTTGTAGAAGCCATTGTACTAGGATTATAGGTATACTCTCCCATATTGTTTGTGTTATCATAAAAAAAAGTAATCACTTAAGAAAAATCACCAAGTGGGTTGAAATACACCATATTAGTATGGGTTATACACATTAAAACACACTTTCACCTAAGGAAATAACTTAAGGAACCACTTTTCCTAAATTATTTTCGTTAATTTACCCATTTACAAGAGAATAACTCATAAATTCATTAAATTTTATGTTATTTCATAATTTTTACCTATTTGTGAAGATAATATTATTATCTCCGCTCATTTCATCTATCCCATAGAAATAATTTATTTATTAATTATTTCTAACTATTTTAGCCAGTGAAATGGAAATAATCTAATAAATCATTTACTTATGGATTGTTTTCATTAATTAACTCAATAAATTATTACTTTTGAGTTAGTAACTGAAGTAAAGGTCATTAACCATTAATTTTTACATTTCCTTCCCACAAAAAATAATAAAATACCAAATTAGTTAGATCTTGATTTGATCAAATAAATACCTTTTAATGTTTGGCCTCATCAAATCTAGCTAAGATTTAATTAGAGGTTTTTCTCTTTATTTCACCATGACCATTATCATTGTCCTCGTTATGATCTATGGAGGTTTGAGCTCTCTCTATTAGTTGATCCAATAATTTTTCCTTTTTTAGCTTCTTTGTCTCATGTACCCATTTTGGAGAGAGGAATCATTATCTTTCATGTACAAAAATTACAATAAATCCTCCCAAGGAGGAGACACACCAAGCATAGCTACAAGGTTTCCTACTAGGTGTAAACACTTTAATAAAATCCATCCTTCGATATTATTGGTTATGTTGCATACTATATTTGTGGAAATATTTGGGGGGGGGGGTGAATCAATGTTTCTTTTCAATTGTTATTTTTACCATTTAGATCACTTATATTTAGAACAAAAAATAAACAATAAGAATAAATGCTTTTATTAACTTTTTCTTTACAATGAATGAATTACAATATATGTAGGGCTACAACCAAAGATGAAGAAACCGATATTCAATCTTCCAGGCTCCAACCATAGATGAAGAAACCGATCTTCAATCTTCCAGGCTCCAACCTATATTTTCCAAGCACCAACTTGGACTTTAAAGGCTCCAACCTTTTCAATTCTGAGGCACCAACCCCAAGGGCTCCAACCCTATATCTGGTTTAGGTTTCGAACTGGTATCTTGAGGACTCCGATCCTCTAGGGCTCTAATCCTATCCTCCAAGTGTTGAAAATAGCAACAAGAAATGCTAAATATATAAGTGCTAAAAATAGTATTGCTATAAATAGCATTTTGGGATACATTCCAATTTTAGTTAGTCCTTGAACTAAAATTGAGAATTAAAATTCGAATTTGATCTTAGTATCTGTTTGAAATAATTAATTAATTCATCTTGAGTTAATTAGTTGGAGAAAATCAAACATGAAGTCTATGTGAAGACATGCAACAATTATCCCTTTGATTGAGGAAGTTATCCCTTAATTAAGGAGATCAAGATGAGTTGTACTTTGAGTTGTAATTAGTTAGCTCAGTTAACTGAGTTAAGTCCAGTTATATTAGTTCCAACAGTTTGTGGAATTGATTGTGAGTTCAGTTAGTTAATGCATGCATGCATGTAACTAGTGTACTCCAGATAACTGAATATTCTCTCATAAATAACTCTTGCATGTTAGTTCAGTCAGAGACCCAGTTGAGATCAAAGGAAGGGACAGTGTATTATTAGTTACAGGAATATTCCCATGAGGATATCTCTTGCATGAAGAAGGAATTCATTCCTTGAGGATTGCGCAGTTATTTCTGAGTTTGGTGAGTTGTGTGAGAGGTAAATTCACACAGGTGGCAGCTTGAGGACCCAAGAGAAACTGCGCAAGGAAATAGGAGGCTTGGAGGACTGAAGGAAGGCATATGTTGTGTCTATTCAGTCTATGAGTAGCATTGAGGGATTGTACTGAGAGCTGGATAGCTTGTGAGCTAAAGCTTTGTGTAATCTGGAGATATTTCCACTTGTACGATAATACAAAGATCGGGGTTTTTAGCTAAGGCTTTCCCCAAAGTATTCTTCTGTGTTCATGTGTGATGGTTTCTTCTTCATCTATTATATGTGTTCTATTTGATCTTGCTCAAAATCGATTAAGCTTTTGCAAGTTTGTTTGTAGAAGTAGATCAAGTATTTTGCTTTAGTATATTGCATTATCAGGTGATCTACAGTGGGAATTTCTACATGATATTGGAGCAAAGGTGATTAAAGCTGAGAACAATATACAAAGAAGGGGGAAGTTCGAAGTTTGAAGTTCTTGATTATAGAAATTGAATTCTTATCACATCTCAAATTTCACCAATGGCGTTCAACGGTTTGAGACTCGAGTATGCCCTGGATGGCAGGTCGAATTATATAGCCTGGAAGGATCACATGGAAGTGGTATTAGAGGACAACAATTTGAAGGACTTAATTGATCAAGAAGTCCCCAAGCCAGCAACTACAAATGCCCAAGAATTGGTGATATGGAAGAAATGTGTGGCTAGAGCGAGGAGGATTCTTCTGGAGGGAGTTCAAGACCACATTGTCTCGAGTCTCCATGGGAAGGAGACGCCATTTTCAATGTGGAAAAAATTGAAGGATATATATTAGAACAACAATGATCAGAGGAAGTTGGCACTGAAAGACAAGCTCCAGAAAATCAAGTGTGAAAAGGGCAACACGATCTCTACATATCTGAACATGCTCACCACCTGCAGGGATGAGCTTGGAAGTGTAGGAATCACGACAACCAATGATGACATGGTGAGTCTTGATCTCCTTGGTCTTCCTAAGAGATGGCATAGCTACCAAGACTCAGTAAATGGAAGAGAGAAACTGCCAGATTGGGAATGAATGTGGTTAGATCTGATGCAGGAGGGGATAAGGAGAAGCACCAGAGATGGTTCTTCATCAAAGCATGATGATGAAGAAAATATAGCCTTAGCGAGTAAGGCGAGGAAAGGGAAAGGGGAGGCTTCCAATTCCGAATCGAGTTCTTCCCATGGTGGGAAGAAGATTGACAAATCAAAAGTGCGATGCTTTCATTTTCATAAGGTGGGCCATTATGCTACGAATTGTCCATAGAAGAAATCCAAGAAGGGATCCTCGAAAGGATTAGATGGTGAGGCATTGGCCTCACAGTTTGAATTGGATTTCACCCTCATCGCATGCATGGTTTCATCGATGGTGGGTTGTGTTTGGTACCTGGACAGTGGAGCCTCATTCCACATGATCAACAACAAGAGTTTATTCAGTAAGGAGAAGGACCTCCAGATGTGCATAGAGATGGGCGATGATGGAAAGTATCGTGTTTCAGGTGATGGCACGGTTGTGTTTCAGAGGGAGCATGGAGCTCCTCTCACCTTGACTGATGTAAAGGATGTGCCTGGTGTTAAGAAGAACCTGGTATCCGTCGCTATGTTGGAAGACAAAGGCTATGATGTAGTCTTTAGTAAAGGAAAGGAATTCCTGAGACACATCGACACTGGATATACCAAGAGGATTTGGATTCGAGTAAAGAATCTCTACAAGCTAGAGGTAGATGACTATGTTGCATCGAGTTCCAAAGCAGAGTTGGTGCAAGGCCATGATATTTGTGAGCTATGGCATAGAAGGTTGGGCCACTTGCACCATGGGGCCTTGAAGATCATGCAACAGATTTTTACCGGACTTCCCAAGGGTACACTGCAGCAAGTGGATATATGCAAAGGTTGTACCTTGGGTAAGTATGCAAAATCTTCCTTTCAGGATCGAGACAGTCAAGCTGGAGCAATCCTGGAATGAGTTCATACAGATGTGTGTGGACCATTCTCGACAGCCTCCACCACTAAAAAAAGTTACTATGTTATTTTCATTGATTATTTTTCTCGTAGATGTTCGATCTACTTAATGCAGAAGAAGGATCAAACCTTCTCAAGGTTTTTGAGTTCAAAGCCTTCGTTGAGAAAGAATTTGGAAAGAAAATAAGAGCCTTGTGAAGCGACAATGGTGGAGAGTATGTCTCTCAACAGTTTAAGGACTTCTGTGCAGCAAAAGGAATTAAACGGGAGTTGACGACACCCCATAACCCACAACAGAATGGGGTGGCCGAAAGGAAGAACATAACGATTGTGGGAGCAGCTCAGGCAATGCTGCATGACCAAGGCCTACGACTTCATTTGTGGGTTGAGGCATGCAATACAACAGTATACTTGTAGAATATAAGTCCGCATCGTATACTAGGAATGAAGACACCGGAGGAGGCTTTCTCCGGTAAGAGACCAGATGTGAGTCACTTTAGGATCTTTGGATCATCGGTTTATTTCCATGTGACCAAAGATTCCTGGAAGAAGCTAGAGCCAACAACTACGTAGGGGATACTTGTGGGGTACACTAATACACCCCACAAATATCGGGTGTTCTTGCCTACCAGTCAGAGAACAGTGGTACGTAGAGATCTGAAGTTCAACGAGTAGAAGGCCATGCAAGTTTCCCTTGAGAGGGAGCTCAAGTTGCATATAGAGGAGGATCTTTTGGTTCCTAAGGAGGAGGAGCCTCAGATTGATGCGGAGCAGCCGCATGTAGAGGATCCAGGAGTGGAGACATCCACTCATGCAGAGTCTTTCAGAGATGGGCAAAAACGCTCAAGGGAAGATGAAAGATTGATGATGGATGCGAGAGAGAGTGTGGGACAACCATCTTCTCAGCATAGACAGAGGAGGTCACTTGAGTGGTACACTGGTTACATGGCCCTAGTTGGGGAATGTATAGAGACCGAACCATCTTCCTTCGAGGAAGCAGTGCAACAGCCAGTCTGGGTTGATGCTATGGTGGAGGAGTATGACTCCATAGTTCAGAATAGTGTTTGGGATGTTGTTCCAAGACCGGAGGACAAGTCAGTGGTGAGTTCCCGCTGACTTCACAAGGTAAAGCAAGCAGCTGACGAAAATGTGGAGAAACATAAGGCAAGGTTTGTTGCCCATGGTTTCTCATAGGTCGAGGGGATCGACTATGATGAGACTTTTGCTCCTGTAGCAAGGTACTCATTTATCAGATCGATGTTGGCACTATTAACACAGATGGTTTGGAAGATCCATTAAATGGATGTGAAGACTGTGTTCCTCAATGGCAAGATTGAGGAAGAGGTGTACATAGAGCAGCCGGAAGGATTTGAGACCTTTGATCGTGAGTCGCATGTGTGCCAACTCAAGAGATCTTTGTATGGGCTGAAGTAAGCACCTCACGCTTGGTACGCCAGGATCGACAGCTATTTCACCGGGTTGGGCTTCACAAAGAGTGAAGCAGATGCAAACTTATACCACATCATGGTAGAAGGTAAGTAGTTGATCATTGTTCTTTATGTTGATGATATGATATTGACAGTTGATGATCAGTTGATGATGTCTTGCAAGGAGGACCTTGCAAGAGAGTTCGAGATGAAAGACATGGGTCTCATGCACTACTTTCTAGGCATGGAAGTGTGGTAGAAGGATGGGAAGTGTTTGTGTCTCAAGGAAAGTATGCCAATGAGATACTTAAGAGATTCCACATGGAGAAGTGCAAGCCCATGCAGAATCCTCTAGCAGGTAACTGGAGGAAGTAGGATGCTACTTCAGGTGAGGTAGTCGCTGCTACTGTTTATTGGCAACCTGTGGGTTCATTGATGTATTTAGTGAACACACGACCAGATTTATGCTTTGTGGTGAACCAGCCGAGTCAAGCTATGGTTCAACCTACCAAGCTATTTTGTAAGGTAATGAAGCATGTGTTGAGATACCTCATAGGCATATCTTAGTATGGATTATGGTATAGATGGACAGAGGGAGTGAAGCTTTAGGGCTTCACAGATGCAGATTGGGCAGGGAGTCCATCAAATCAGAAGAGCACTTCAGGAGGAATTTTCAACCTTGGTTCAACTGCAGTTTCTTGGTACAGTAGGAAACAGAGGTTAGTTGCACTTAGCTCAGCAGAGGCTGAATACATGGCTTCCAGTCAGGCAACATGTGAGGCCATTTGGATGCGGAAAATTCTAGTTGGATTGTTTGGTCAGAGGATGGATCCAACTATGATCTATTGCGATAATCAGAGTTGTATCAAACTCTCTGAGAATCTGGTATTTCATGACAGGTCCAAGCACATCGATATCTGGTATCATAATCTTCGAGACTGTGTGGTGAAGAGGATCATGTTGTTGCAATATGTTTCGATCGAGGAGTAGGATGCAGATATTTTGACTAAGGCATTGTCAAAATGAAAATTCAAGTTCCACAGAGACATGATCGAGGTGAAAGATAATCCCTTTCTTGTTGAGAGGGAGTGTTGAAAATAGCAACAAGAAATGCTAAATATAGAAGTGCTAAAAACAACAATGCTATAAATAGCATTTAGGGATACATATCAATTTTAGTTAGTCCTTGAACTAAAATTGAGAATTAAAATTCGAATTTGATCTTAGCAACTGTTTGACAAATAATTAATTAATTCATCTTGAGTTAATTAGTTGGAGAAAATCAAACATGAAGTCTATGTGAAGACATGCAGCAGTTATCCTTTTGATTGAGGAAGTTATCCCTTAATTAAGGATATCAGGATGAGTTGTAATTAGTTAGCTGAGTTAACTGAGTTAAGTCCAGTTAGATTAGTTGCAACAGTTTGTGGAACTGATTGTGAGTTCAGTTAGTTAATGCATGCATGCATGTAACTAGTGTACTCCAGATAACTAAATATTTTCTCATAAATAACTCATGCATGTCAGTTCAGTCAGAGACCCAGTTGAGATCAGAGGAAGGGACAATGTACTATCAGTTGCAGGAATATTCCAATGAGGATATCTCTTGCATGCAGAAGGAATTCATTCCTTGAGGATTGTGCAATTATTTATGAGTTTGGTGAGTTGTGTGAGAGGTAAATTCACACAGGTGGCAGCTTGAGGTCCTAGGAGAAACTGCATAAGGAAATAGGAGGCTTGGAGGACTGAAGGAAGGTATATGTTGTGTCTATTCAATCTATGAGCAACATTGAGGGATTGTACTGAGAGCTGGATAGCTTGTGAGCTAAATCTTTGTGTAATCCAGAGATATTTCCACTTGTATGATAATACAGAGATCGAGGTTTTTAGCTGAGGCTTTCCCTAGAGTATTCTTCTGTGTTCATGTGTGATTGTTTCTTCTTCATTTGTTATATGTGTTCTATTTGATCTTGCTCAAAATCGATTAAGCTTCCACAAGTTTTTTTGTAGAAGTAGATAAAGTATTTTGCTTTAGTATATTGCACTATCAGGTGATCTACAATGGGAATTTATACACTAAGGCACCAACCTTGTCTTTTTCTGGGCTCCAACCTCTTGGGTTCCAACCCTCAGCTTTACTTAGTCAAGATTTATTTGGTTATTCTTCACGACTCCCTATGTCTTCTTCAACGAGCCTTGTCAATCTTCGCTTAGTATTTTATTTAGTCTTCACGTCACGTCATCAATGACAACCTTGATCTCTTTAGAAAGTGTCACCACTTCTCTTCATCGTACCCAAGAAAATATCTCCAAGGTCACCTCATGATGACTTCAACGCATCATGGTCTTCAATAATATCTCCAAGACCAACTTCAAGATATCTTCACAAGGTCTTCAATATGTTTCCCCAAGAACTGAAGGCTTCTCCAAGGTGTGCTCCAAATCTTCAAGAATGCTAAACAAAAGTCCAAGAGATAGACTCCAAGGATGTCTTTCACAAAGCTTCAACAATGATGGCTTCAGATTAAGGAAAGTCCCACAAATGTCTTCAAGGCATCTTTCAAGATGTGATGTTAATGTTGCTTTAACAAGACTTCTTAAAGATACTTCAAAGTGTCACAAAGGCTGCTCAATAAATTGTCCAATAATTTCCAAATACAATGATGAACAAGTTATGTCACAACCTTGCAGCTTGCCGATCTTCAATGAACTTCCCCAACACAGAAATTCAGCCCAAACATTATCCACAATAGGTCCTTTATAGTCTGCTCCAACAAGAGATCAAAAATGTCTTCAACAGTGGTCCACAACTTCAAAGGTGGTCTTCAAGGAGGTGATAACAGATCTGCAAAAGTGATGTCTGCTTCAAAAACTGCTTCTAGAGCTGCTACAATGATGCTTCAAGAGGTGTCACAAGTCTGCTTCAACTAGATGTCAAAGGACTGCTTCAACAAGTTTTTTAAAGTGTCTTTTATACCCCTGTCTTGCTCGTTGTTATTTGGGCTAATAACCAACCCCAACACCAGCCAAACACAACTCTATTTTAGGACAGAGTAAGGCCTGCAACCTACTCTCCTTTTCTACCTGGATTGCAGATAATATGCAGGAGATAATCCTCTCCTAAACCACACAAAAACCTTCCTTCTTTCTTCTCAGAACTGTGGCTTCTTTCCTTGCTCAGAAATCAGACTACAGGAGGAGGAAAAACGTCCTTAAGACAACAACTGTTCTTCTATACTAATGGGGCCTTCTTACAGGTGTAAACTTTCCCTTAAAAATAGAACCAATCACCTTTTTCCTTCTCCTTATGAGATTGGTTATCTTTATGAGTTTATCTTTTCTCTCTGAAATCCTGTGATTGTCTTCACCAAAAATTTTGTGCTAGAATGATGAATTTTGACTTGTATTTATACTGATTTGAGTTTGAAATGAAGGGACACGTCTTTCTGGAGGGAGGCCGACATGAGTGACAAAGTGTAGGTCGGCTAGCCTACAAATATATATTTTTTACCTTAAAAATTCAATATCTCATCAACCACCGATAGTTTGGGGGCAAGTAATAGCTCATTAGAAAGAGGAAAAAATACTCTTTAAGATGGTATAGGACTAATTGTGGTAAGATGCCTCCAAGTTGTCAAAATTTATTTTTCTTTGTGATTGCCCTTGAATTTTTGTGCATAAAATGTTTGGGACATCATGAGGTCATTAATGGCTTCTTCATTGCAATGACCCCAACTATGTCTTTATATTATTTTCACGTCATCATGTAGTCCTCCATGTCATCATATGCCACCAAGTGATTCATTATAGTGTCAACTTGTAATAGTTCAACATTTATGTCATCATGTAGCCTCGAACCACATCATCAAGAGCCATCACGTATGACATCATCAAGTATAGTTGTCCACTTGTCATCAAAGGCTTGTATATTAGATACATCATTGGCACTTAAGTTATGGATCATCAATCAAGGAAAACGATTGACACTCGACAATATCATAGTTAGTTCTAGGACTTATTAAGATTAATATTAATAGTTTGACATCTTCATTGATGACATCTTTATCAAACAAGAGTTTCTTCAACATGTACCTCATCATCATCTGGAACCATGCATCTCAAGAATACTTGCCATCTCGGTCAATTCCATATTGACATCAATGACAACCTTCATTAATAAATGATTTACTTATGGATTTTTTTCATTAATTAACTCAATAAATCATTACTTTTGAGTTAGTAACCCAATTAAAGGTCATTAACCATTATTTTTTACATTTTCTTCTCACAAAAAATAATAAAATAATAAATTAGTTAGATCTCGATTTGGTCAAATAAATACTTTTTAATGTTTGGCCTCATCAAATCTAGCTAAGATTTAATAGAGGTTTTTCTCTTCATTTCACCATGAACATTATCATTGTCCTCATTATGATCTCTAGATATTTGAGCTCTCTCTATTAGTTGATCACAAGAATTTTTCCTTTTTTCTTCGTTGTCTCATGTATCCATTTTGGAGAGAGGAATCATTGTCTTTTTTTTTTTTTTCCACTGGAAAAATCAGTAACTTTCATTAGTTTTGAAAATTACATATAGCAGATGCCGAGGCATTACTTGTATTGTTCATAACAAACACCAACTTTCATAGTGTTGTTCTGTAGTCATCAATCAAACTGTTCTGTGTACATTCATCTGTCTGTGCTTAATATCTATAAGAGAGTTCTATTTATATACATATTCCATGTTCTATGTACTTCTGATATCCAAAAAAGAAACAAAATCACCATAGCCTATCCGTTGCTGGGACTGTTGTCCCTTTGATCTCTTTGTTCTATGAATGGCCTGTGATAGAACTGATGCACCTCTGCTCCATTCTGCTCCACTGTTATCCACTCGCCTCGGGGAAGTGCCGAGGCCTCTTTGGATAATTTGTCAGCCTCGCTGTTATGCTCTCTGTAAATATGCAAACATGAGCAATGGTTAAAAGCTGCTTTGAGAATGAGTGTATCATGTAGCAAGTTACTGAGAGTGTGTGTATGACAATTTGTGATATTGTTGATCCAGTTTATAACCACCATAGAGTCCCCAAAAATATTGATGCTGGTATGCTGATGTGTTAATGCAAAATGGAGGAGGCTGTGTACAGCAGAGAGTTCAGCGAAGTTGTTTGTTCCATTGCCTAAGCCTATTTTGACAAGGAATCGGTGGTGATAATTAAGGTGCAGAACAAACCCCCCGCCACATCCTTCCTGATTTGCAGCTCCGTCGAAAAATGCCCACGGGATGGTTCTGTCAAATGCGGGCATAGGTTGAATGGATCTCGGGCGAGGGGGAGGAGGGTCCGGGAGCTCATGATATGCTGAAACAATGGAGGCTTCTACCCTGCTCCATGATATAATTCGATCCTCAAATATGGCCCGATTCCGGGCAAGCCAAATATACCAAGTAGCCACGGGTGGCAGGTTTTGTAATTTGGTTCCCGAATGGCAGAGCGACCAAGAATCCCATGCATTCCTGATATCATTTCCTCTCCAATTTACTGCAATTCCCAGCTGGTTGCATATGTTATTCCACAGGTTTATGATTACAGGGCATAGAAGGAAAATATGATCCTGAGTCTCTGATGCATTTTTGCAGAAAATACACCATGATGGGCCACATAATGCTCTGTGGGTGAGGTGTTCACCTGTGGGCACATTGCCATAAAGAGCACACCAGAAGAAGAGTTTGGACCGGGGAGATGCCTTCAGCTTCCAAATAGCATGCCACCAAGGCTGTATCACCTCAGGCATTCTATGAGATATGAGCGCAGTGTATCCCAATTTTGGTGCATATATACCATGGTCGGCATAGCACCAAATGAGTTCATCCGGGCCTTGCTTAATTCGAACATGAGATTCAGATAATGCCTCCGTGTATCGATCCCATTCCTGGTGCCAATGGATAGGGAGGTTCAATTGCTGAGCAGATTTCCAAGCTTGTGAAAAAATATCCGAGCGCTGTTGGTCTGCAATTTGTGCAAAATGCCGAATATCCTGGGCCTGTAAATGCAGTAAAAGGTCTGGACTAAGAATGTGCCTACCCCCACAGTTAATCCAGGGATCCAAACCAATTCTGCCCGTCCACCCATCATTTATGCGCCAAGCAAGATTGTTCCGGATGAGAGGAAGGGATAGAATTAAGGCCTTCCAAACCGAGGAGCATCCCGATGTTGACCAGGTAGGGAAGCGGGCCCAGTCCAAAATATTATGAGGCCAAATGTATTTAAAATAAACTACCTGTGTCCAGAGATTTTGTCTGGTCAGCAGTGTCCATCCCATCTTGGCAGCCAGTGCTATTGCAAATTCAGGCAGTTCCTTGAGCCCCTATCCCCCCCACTTTTTAGGCATAGAGATCTTCTTCCATCCGATCCATGCAAACAATCGTTTGTCCTGATTCCCATTCCAGAGATATCGATTACAAATTTGTTGAAGTCTCCCCAGGATGTTCCTTGGGATCCATGCTAAGGCCATCCAGAAGACCGGGGTGGCTTCTAATACAGACTTGATAAGCACTAGTCTCCCAGCCCTGGAGAGATATCTGAAGCTCCATCCTGAGAGTCTTTTTTCCAATTTGGCAGCCAGCCAGACCCAGTCAGCAATCCTTTGACAGGTAGGTTTCAGATTAAATCCCAAATATTTGAATCCTCTATCCAGGGGGTGAACTGCATATGGAAAGGATTGTAAGCCAATCTGTGTCTCCTGTACCGATGTGCGGGCACAGGTGATGGTAGATTTAGTCTGATTTGGCATCATACCAGTGGCAGATGAAAAAAGATGGAGAATCCTTGAGAAAGATCGAGAGTCTCGAACACTGCCATTTAGAAGAATGAGGACATCATCTACAAAGAGTAGATGAGTGAGATAACAAAGGTCAGAGATGCGAAGTCCCCCAATATCTCCAGATCTCTTTGCAGCTTCCATAAGTCGACTGAGACCTTCCATGACCAGCAGGAACAGGAGGGGTGATAGAGGACACCCCTGCCTCAAACCCCTGCCCGAGTGAAAAAAGTCTGTGGCCGAGCCATTGATAAGTATACTGAAGGATGGAGAAGTAATGCAGGCCATGATCTAGGTTATGAAAGCATGAGGGAACCCCAGATGAATGAGGATCATTTTGAGGTAGAGCCAGCTGACACGGTCAAAAGCTTTAGACAGATCAATTTTTAAGAGGATGGCTTTTAAGTTCTTCGACCATATGGAATGGAGGGCTTCTTGAGCTAGTCCAATGGCCTCATGGATCTGTCTGGATTCGAGAAAAGCAAATTGCTGAGGGGCGATAGAACGGGAGAGGATAGGCCTGAGACGATTAGCAATGGTCTTGGATATGATTTTATAGAGGCAGTTACATAAAGATATGGGCCTGTAGTCATCAAAGGATGCCGGGGAGTCAGATTTGGGGATGAGAGCGATAAAAGTGGAGTTGATGGCATGGTAGATTGATCCAGTAGATCGGCTTTCTTCAACCACCTGAAGTAGGTCCTGTCCCAATACATCGAAGAAGGTGGTGTAGAATTCAATGGTCCATCCGTCTGGCCCAGGGCTTTTGTATTTTTTGAACCATTTCAGAACTCCTTCCAGTTCTTCAGCAGTGACCGGATCAGTTAAAGTCTCCACATCTTCTTCCTCTACGAATCTCGGGAAATGATTAGCCACA
Organism: Pinus tabuliformis; assembly: GCA_031772625.1. Classification (NCBI taxonomy): domain Eukaryota; kingdom Viridiplantae; phylum Streptophyta; class Pinopsida; order Pinales; family Pinaceae; genus Pinus; species Pinus tabuliformis. Next base: position 235,141,055 of record CM062814.1, on the reverse strand, counting down.
TTGATAATATCAAGTAGATTTTCATCTCGTGTGCTCCTGTAGAGGTTCCTGAAATGGGTGATACCCAGTTGAGCGAGCTTATTGAAATTGTCTGCAATATCTCCATCCGGTGTAGGGAGCTTCCAAATAGTATTAGATACTTTTCTGCATTTTGCAAAATTATGGAAAAACTTTGTGTTGTCATCCCCAGCTTGTATCCATAATGCACGACTCCTTAATCTAATAGATTCCTCTCTCTCTTTGAGGATCTTTGCTTTTTGATTCTCCAGGTCTATAAGCTTACATTTCTCAGCAGCTGACATGAAGCCCTGCCCTCTGTCATCAGTGAGAGAACATAAATCCGCTTCAAGCTGGGAGAGTTGTGCAGATTCCCGATCCCTTTTCTCCCTTGCCCAATTTATAGTCAAATGTTTGATTTCAGCCAAGTTCCTGCAGAATCCTTTGGCAAGAGGAACCGTGTCATTGATGGGATGCGAGACCCAGAAGTCCTTAATCAGCCGGATATAATCCTGATCCTTCAGCCAAGAGGAATTGAATTTAAAGGGCGCCTTGGGCTTCCTGAATGGACCCTGGATCTCCAGGTATATAGGATTGTGATCCGAAATCCCCCCGGAACCAACCCATTGACGATAGAGATGAAGGCGCTGCAGGAGAGGGCCCTTTAATAGGAATCTGTCAAGTCTACGAGCAAGTGCAGCATCCCCAACTCTTCGGTTTCGCCAGGTAGGTAGGAGTCGCTGCAATGGAATATCCGCAAATTCAGATTGCTCCAGCAGATTGGTCATATAGTCAGTGATAGAGTCAATTTGTGCCTCTGAGCCCCAAGACTCCCTGAATCCCAGGGAGAAGTTGAGGTCTCCTCCAATAATGACATTGTCTTCATTCAGCAGGGGGAGCTGAAGGGTGTTCCTCCAGAATGATTCTCGTTGGGAACAAGGAGCATATACGTTAACCAATCTGAGATCCATGCCGAGGTCAGCCGAGAAAAAATCCAAACCAATGAACCCTGCTCCTCCCCAGGTAGATATAGGATTGATGGAACGAGGGTTTAATCCAATGGCTAGCCCCCCAGATCGTCCCACGGCATCATTTGCATAAAAACTCCATCCTGGGACCATAGCTTGCATTATACGAATAATTTGTTCAGCTGAACAGAGGGTTTCCTAAAGCATAATAATGTCTATAGGCTCAGATTCAATGAGCCTCTTCAAGGCTAGTTTTTTGGAGGAACTAGCCAGTCCTCTGCAGTTAAACGATAAACACTTCATGGGGGAACACCTCTCGGGGTGTGTCCTGCTCTAAGAACCCCGTCAATGGTCGCTTGCCGGCCAGAGACCACCTCTGCCCCAGCTTGTTTGATGGCTTTAGAAAGATGGGATTTTCTCCCTCTGGAGTTCATTGATGCCCCCTCAGGAAAGACAATGCCCAAACCCGAGTGACCAACAGCCGAGTCTTTTGGAGTGATCCGAGATCGGAGGAAATATGGGTGAGGAGGGGAAGAAGGGCGAGGAGGGGAGTGAACCACATGAGATGAAGAAATGATAGATTCAGTGCAAGTAAGCGGGGATGATAAAGTGCAAGGAATCATAGGAATGTGTGTAGGACCAGAGATATGAATACCATCAAAAGACGAATGCAAAGAAGTGATAAGAGTAATAGGAATCGTACCCGCTTCTGCCGCCGAACGAGCCCTGGTTTTGGGTGGCGAGGATCTCCGGAGCCCATCATCGTCCACAGGGGCAGAGACCGAGGGGGCTGTTCCAGCAGAAGGAGGTCGCGAAATTATGGGGGAAGCCGTCCTGGTAGATGCCGGAGTACCTTTCGCCGAGTCTGTAGCTTTCTTGTTGAGTGGGCAATCCTTCGCGAGGTGTCCCACCTTATGACAACGCCTGCATCGGAAGGGAACCCCTTCATAATCCAGCAATTGTACACGAATGCACCTTCCCCATTGCAGCGTGATCTGTTCTTCAAGCCCATCTCGTGTGTCCAGATGAACCAAGACTCGAGCAAGTGTTCGATTCCCGGATTCCACATAGGTGCGGTCATAATCCAAATATGTCCCCAGGGCATTGCCAACCCTGATAAAAACTTCCTCGTCCCAGAAAGGAATAGGTAATCCAGGGAGTCTTACCCAGATTGGACCGGCGCCGAGCTGCTCGCGTTCTGGATCGAAGAGGGGATTCCAGCGTTTGAGGAGTACCGGGGCCATTTCGATGTGCCAGTATCTCCCCAAAACAAGATTTGTTAGGCAGACCTTGGAGAATTTTAATGAGAACCATCCTCTGGGGAGGACATGAACTTCAGGAAGATCAAAAAGTACACCTCCCCAGATCTCATTGACCCACATATCAAGCCTCTGTTTAGAGTAAGATCGGCCCCTGACGTGCCCTACCAACACTGTGTTCGCGATGTCCATATAGTCTCCCAGAGGCTTTGCTTCGTCGAACTTGATCGATATATCCCTCGCCGTCGACCTGACACACTTAACCTTCTTTATGCTGGTGCGGGGGGCCGACGGGTGATCCACCAGCGGATTAGAGATACCTTCCCGGGGACTAGGGTTAGTGGGAGGAGAGGAGACAGCGGGCGTCTCAAACCATCCGGATGGTCGAACGCTTGAGACAGATGGATGAGACACCGGAGGTGGTCTCGGAGGAATGTGGAACACCTCGGGGATGGATGCCAAAGGGTCGAAAGCGGGTGATGGGGGGGTATTGGAGGCCAGAAATTGCAGAGACCCGGGTGAGAGCGGGGGAACTTCGAACGACGGAGAGACAGGAGGATTCACTACTGCAGAAGATGGTGTGGGAGCCGGAAAAAGTTGATTCGCCGGGACAGAAGAGGAAGCGGAGTGGGATGGCTGAGAGTGAGAAAAATGAGGGATCCCGAAAATAATATTCTCCGGCGAGGGATCCGCCGAGTAGTCCACCGCTTCCTGCTCCCAGTCATCCATAACTGTAAAACTGTCGGAGACCGAAAGGGACAGGCGAGGGTTCCAAAGTGAATGCAGCAGCTGGTAGCAGGACCGTGACCGTGACCGCCGCGTAGCTGTCGATCCTATGCCCTACGAACCGCCGTTGAAAGCTGAAGCCCCATCGAAACCGCAGGTTGCTGTAGAAACCCTAACCCTTCCCTTCACGCGCTCCTTCCATCCTTTCCCTCAGAAGGCGGCCTGATGCTCTCCTCGATCTCTCCTCAACATGCTCAAAATTTCACCATTTGAAGCAGTCCCAGAAAAGTTATAACGAAAATGCCAAGATGACTCGTTCATTACCCAAACTATATTTGGCTCACCGAGAGGAATCATTGTCTTGCATGTACAAAAAATACAATAAATCCTTCCAAGGAGGATACCCACGAAGCATAGCTACAAGGTTTCTTAACATGTGTCAAAAATTTAATAAAATCCATCCTTTGGTATTATTGGTTATGTTGCATACTATATGTGTTACACTTATGTATTTTCTCTTGTTATGATTTAGATATGTAATAATTTCAAATGAATATGTATCCATTTTTAAGGTTTGAATTTCTCTCTAATAATTTAATTGTTGGACTATTTGCAACCCTTACTATAGTTCCTTTTCCTAACCCTTTCTAAAAAAAGACACCAATAATTCAATCTCAAGATTTTGACTTCTTCCCAGTGTAATCTTGAATTAGAACTTTGAACTCTTGATACTTGTTAAAGACCTCAACTTTGTTTTTTAAGAAGTAGATCCAAGTCTTGCAAGAGAAATCCAAAATGAAGGGAACATAATACAAGATTCTTGTTATTGATGATACTGAATTTGGTCCAAAAACATTTGAATGTACTAGGTATAAAGAGATTTTTGACCTATGCTCATTTCTTGGAAATGTAGCCTTAACATGTTTGTCGAGTGTGCACCCTTTGCATGCTCCATATTTCTCAAAGTTGAACTCTAGGAGACCTATGACTATCTCCCTCGGAATAGAAAACACTATATAATGTAGGTGCTACATCCTCTTGTGCCACAACTCACAAAAGTTGTTACTGTTACGAACTAGGGCTCAAATAGACTCACCTTGTAACATGTATAAATTCTCTTCCCTAACCCCTATCATACATGCTACTTTTGGGCTAGATTCCTTTAGTCTAAGAAATACTTGTCAGTTATTGAACACTACTACACAATCCTTATTCTCCATAATTGAAAGTAAAATAATTTTTTTCGTGATACTTGTGACAAACAGAACATCATCAAAGTATGAATAGTTGTTTTATTTAAGATAGAACGAAATAATACCAAATCCTACTACTAAATACTTACCATCATCACCAAACTCAACCTATACTCTTGACTCTTGCTCTGTTCGAATAGAAAAAATTGTCAAGTTGATGTCATATGGCAAGATACTCCATTGTCAACATTCCACACAATTCTCAAAACTATGCTGGTAGAAAGACAAGATACCATTGAGAAATATTTCTCAAACTTGGTAGTGTGAGGTACATATGACTTGGGGAAAGAGTTAAAGTTGATTGAGTCAAACAATCGTGTTTTGGGCACACAATTTTGTGTACCCATGGTTTTGTTCCCATGGTATTCATGTAATGAAGCCTTTAAAAGGATAGGTGAAGAATCTATTGTAATGGGCTAGGGAGGTGAACAGTGAAGGCTCACTTGGCCGACTTGGTTGGGTCTTGGCCAAGGGATCTAATGAAATTCTGTTAATTAGGTTTTTATGCAATTTGGGGTTTTATCAAGGTAAAAACCGTGTGCATTGTATTTATGTTTTGCATATTATGTTTCCAGTAAATTTAATGTCTTTGCTCTCAGTAAATATACATCTCTCTAGTAATTTTAACATGGTATCAGAGCCAAGTGTTTGCTTCAAAGGGATGATTTTTTTGCCAAGGGTTTTTTTGGCCTAATGAGTGTAAGAGAGGCCTAGTGAGTGCAAGAGAGGCACACGAGTATGACAAATGGAGTTTGGAGGTTTGGATTTGGTGGTTAACTCATATCTAATGGAACTAGGAGAGTGAAGGAGGATCTGTTGAACTGATGCAAATATGGAACCGAAAAAACCAGACTAAGGAGGCATAAATAAATTTTATTTGCACTAAAATATTGGAAACGCCCAAGACTCATGCGGCTAGGTGAAGCCAGAAGGAGGAAATGGTTGAGAAGAAACCAACAATTATATAAGATGAATACACCCATCTCCATGCATCCACTGGTAGAGAGAGATAAAATATGTTGGTGTCATTGACCTGCTGCAAAAGTTGTCAATGCATAGATCTATAGTTGATCTATAGTTGAGTTGGATCAGATCAACTAAATGGGTTTCTTTGTATACATAAAAGGATTCATGGAATATGGGAAATGTGAGAGAAAGAAGGTCCTTGGTGTGAATCAATCTAAACGATCATAAGGAACCGATTTAAGGAAAGCAAACTTCCAACAAATCAATCAGGGGAAAGGTACCCCATAAGTAGTTGGAAGCAAAAGCAGCACATAATTATATACCGGAAGCAAGTGGAGTGCAAAATACACATAGTTTCAAGCCCAACGTCGTAGCTCTTCGGGAAATCTGAAAGTATAATAAGAGTAACAATTTTCTTATAAGCTCCCCTTCTAGTGTCTTGTAAGACGGATTTCCCTGGATTTCAAGACCGATCTAAGTTTCCAATCTTTCATGGTGGTAGCGTTGCAAGAGGAAACATAGGCATAACTGGTGAGTCTGTTCGAGGAAACTATCCATGCCATGCAACAACTCAGGAAATTCACTTATGGTCCTTCCACTAAAGAGGGTGAAGTTTGAGTAGGGAATCTATAGAGAGGCTAATGGCACTAGTTTAGCTGATCAGACCCGAGATTTGTAGAGGGAGGTCAGTGGAACAAAGATATTCTATTAAGGGATTTCATGAGGGAGAGGTTTCATATCCTGATGGGATATGAATTGATCTTATAGTAAACCTTCTTCTCCTACAAGACGAGGTGGAGACACTGTTATCTAGGATGTTGGGAGTAGACCTGCTAGATATAAGGATGGTTATAGACAAAAGCATGGGAGCTTGTTACTTGGTGGTGCAAGGCTTATTTTGTCTTGAAGACACTAAATATGCATATAGCAGTGACTAGATAGGAGCACATCCATATGAGGCATGATTCATGTGCCTATGATGATGTCATGATATTAATCGTGGAACAAAACACCCATATGCAACATTGGTTGAAAATCCTTATGAGTTGAGCAATCAAATTCAAGGGAATATGATGGAATATATATATATATATATATATATATATAGTTGTGTGTGTGTGTACGATGATATCAACCGTGGAACACAACACCCATATGCAACATTGGTTGAAAATCCTTATGAGTGGAGAAATCAAATTCAAGGGAATATGATGGAATATATATATATATATATATATATATATATATATATATATATATATATATATATATATATATATAGATGGAGTTAATTTTTAATTTGCATGTAAATGGGCACGTTGTTGTAGGATGTAGTAAGACATGTGTAACCCTATATATATATCTATATATATATATATATATCTATATATATATATATATATATATATATATATATATATATATATATATATATATATATATATATATATATATCTATATATATATATATATATATATATAGATGGAGTTAATTTTTAATTTGCATGTAAATGGGCACGTTGTTGTAGGATGTAGTAAGACATGTGTACCCCTAGGAAATTGTCGGTAAAGTATGGAGTTAGAGCTAAGTGAGAGTGGGGCATGCAAATACCCTGGGTATAAAATTTAATGGAGGCTCAAGGCTAGAGTGAAAGAGAGTGAGTGGTGCTAACTCACTTGGCTAGTTTGGTCGGATTTGGTCAAGGGAAACCCAAGTCAAGGTTTAATAAGAGATTTTTAGGTAAACTTGACTCGAGGAAAGAGTTAAAGTTGATAGAATCAAATAGTGGTAGTTTTGGGCACACAATTTTGTGTACTCATGGTTTTGTGCCGGTGTAATTCATGTAATGAAGCCTTTAAAAGGCTAGGTGAAGATTGTATGTAATGGGCCAAGGAGGTGAGTAGTGAGGGCTCACTTGACTAAGTTTTGGCCAAGGGATCTAATGGAATTCCCATAGCTGGGTTTTCTGATGGAGTTGTGGCTTTTCCAGGGTAAATAATGTATGCAATGTTTTTATGTTTTGTGTATTACGTTGCTTGTAAATTTAATATTTTCGCTCCCAATAAATATATACTGGTAATTTTAGTAGGTAGCATAGTCATTTATTTGAGTTTCCACAGAGGATGATACCTACTTTTGTTGCTGCTTCATTTTTCGCTTCTTCTTATCTAGACATTGTGATGCATAATTTCCAAACTTATGACAAATGAAGCAGTTGATTGTACTCAAATCACTCTTTCCTAGCTATGAGGATAACTACTCACTCTTTCTCTAACCCTTAATGGGTTTGTTTCCTTTTCCTTTATTCGTATGACCAAATGGGGCTAGGTTTTTGTCACACCATTCTTGCTAACCTTTTGACATCGTTCGAGTTTCCTCCTAGATACAATTAGCCCATAATATTTCAACGTTAGGAAAATTTTCGTGAGAAAAAATACCTTTGACAAAGGGTTCCTATGGCAATAGGAATCCATTAAATGCCATGTTCACCAACTCTACATTTGTACCTTCTCCTCAACTTCTGCATGTTTATCAAAAATATGTGTGATATTCATTGGTAATTGGTAACGGTTTCTTATATTCTCATCTTTATGGAACTGGGTTTTTTCTATGATATTACATTTCCTATTATGTTCTCACTCTAGTAAAGGGTAACCAGACTGTTGAAAATCTCCTTCATTATTTTATACTAAGATAGGTGATGACTCAAATGATCCTCTATGACATCTAAAATGTACTTCATTCCCTTCACTTCCTTCTTCTTATGAGTTTCCAATTGTTATATATCTGTAGGCGGAGTAACTAACTTCTCGATAATATTCTAGAGATCGCTTTCTTGCAATAGGAATGCTATGCTATCTTTATATAACAAGTAATTGGAGGCACCATATAATATGTCCTCAAATTTGAGGCTTATTGATGCCATCTCTAATATTGATTACACAAACTCTCAAATCTAAAAACTAAAACTTTAAAATTCTCATGTTGCTAGTCTTTCTTCCCTTCAATAGATTTAATGTTGCAAATCCCTATGAATTTCAATAAGAGACTAAGCTCTAATACCATGTTAATTTTCAAGCCCTATTTGATTGTTGTCCTATGTTTCACTTAGTTAAATAAATAGATCTGAATTTAGTTAACCTCAAAAATAAATATTTCCAAACATGTCACAATCACAAAAATGAAAAACAAAAGCATAAACACTATACATTGATAATTACACCCTCAAAATATCTTTTCAAATAAATATTCCAAACTTATAGGGAAACCTCCACTGGCTACCAAACTAGAAATTTTATGGTATTCACATAAAAGCATATTTGCAATTACTAATATAAATCTACTTGTTGGTCAACTGAGGATTCACCTACCTGAACTACTTTACAATATTGTACACATTGTACTTTGACCTGCTTCTTGACCTCAAATCCTCTCTATTCTGAATCTTCGTAACTAATCTTTCTTGATCTCCTTTATTCTTAATCTTATCAACTTCTCCCTTATTGTTCTATTTAATATTTGAGAGAGATAACAAATCTCCTCAATCCCAGCAACCAATTTCCCAAATCTTAGAAATTAATCTCCTTAATCTTAGCATCCACCTTATTTAAAAAATGAGGTGTATCAATAAGAATATATCAAATCTAATTCACTGATATTATAGAATTTTTCATTTAGATTTCTAAGACTATGAGAATATAGGAAATTTTAGCTTCACTTTTACTTATTTAAGTGAAATTACATGATGATATTTGTAACACCCTCCTCCCACATCTACCCAAGTAATCGACCAACCGAGGTAAACATGTGACGAGAGGCTATTATGATTGGATTCAACCTCCTAGGTGACTATAAGGAGGTGGAACCGACAAAAACACAACATACATACCTTCCGCATCAGCTATAGGACTCCCAGGAACCATCCCAACTACTGAGGTAGCTAGCCCTTGGGCCCCACTGAGGTTTTTGACTATTTGACCTCTAGATTCTCCCATGCTATGGGTCTGACATCGTCTAGGAGGTGCTGGATGCTCTCATAACAAGGCCTGCCAACGTCTAGGGACTATTTTTCTCGGTGTTGTGCCAACCTCACTGGGATTTGAGCCAAGCTCAGAGCCCAGGTCACTTCCCAGAATTGAATGACACATTCATAACAGAAAGATAATAAGGAAACAATGATGCAAATGCAAATACTTGAACAAGCCCTTTACTAGACCCCTACTAACCATGATAAGAATTTCGTCAAACAAATCACAAATATGTAATCTACAAGTGTAAACAACATATTTAAGTATAGGGGTCTCATACTTATCTGAAAGTCACTATGAATCATTGTTCCCTTATATCATTTGTTGCATTATCATCTATTAGGTCATAGATACATTGTTCATTCATTTACAAGTAAAAAAATGATGAGATCCACACATAGCCACTGTTATAAAACATATACACAACCAACATTATAGCAATAGAAATACCAAGGAAATCACAACCATATGATCCACATATAAACCAGTATAATACTCATAGAAATAAAAGGAGAAATAACCTCATATTCATGATGAAAAATCCAAACCTAGGATGGGATTACCACATTCCACCCGACCATAGAATGGCTGTTGGCTTGTTGGGCCTGACCCAAGTTCGGAGATGAATTAGCCAAAAAGATACTACTGGCCCTTTTGGCAACATTCCATGAAGCGCAGACTGAGGTATCACCTGAAGTAGTATGGGAGGGTGCTAGAACCTGGTTTCCGCACCCTAGGGATGTCTGATGGGTTCTAAAGGTCCGCGGTTTGACCCTGCGCACACGTCATTACGCGCACTTATTAGTACCTTGCAACTGGTGATGCTGCCTTCGCGCAGCCTTACTTGGGGCCCGAAAAATGTTATTACCCAAACCCTTACTAGAAACCTAATATTAGTGGATTAACTTAGATTATCTGTACGCTTTCATTTATACTGAACAATATTTATCATTCATACAAAAGTGCGTAGTAAATAAACAATATAATTGCACTTGATATCAAACATGTAATAACATAAGAACGGATACACGAAATTCAGATAAAACTTCTCTTTATTATTCTTCTTCCTTGGTTACAGACTCAAATCTACCCTGCGCACTTAGCTGCAGGGGTCCGCGCACTCAGCTGCAGACTCTACTAGGCCTCTGAACACTTAGATATAGAGCCTCTTCCTACTACTACGACCCAAGATACTATACTCTTGCTCTATGATCGCTATCTTTCAGACTCCATTCGTTGGTTAACTTACTTCTTAAATACTTTACAACTTAGAACCTCACTCTATTTATACAATCCCATGGCCCATGGACCATGGGTAGGCTGAAACTACATTCAAAACTTAGGGCAGAAAACCCTATGACTCTGACATACAATTCGCGCTCCGCGCCCACAAGTCGCGGAGTTTTTACAACAATATTACTCAAAACTTGGGCTTTGAGCCCCAAACCATGCTGTGGGGGGATTCCATGCCCAACATACCCCCAACACAAACATTGTGGCTCACCCTCGAGTCACTCTGTCAACGCGACGATCTTGGTGCGGAGTCCCTCCAACTGTTCTCGTACGACGCTGATGTCTGCAGCGCACTGAGTTGCTGCTTGCTATACATGCTGCATTATTGCTTTTGAGCCCTTTATTTTTGGCGTGCTATGTTGCATCTACGCATGCATCCCCTGTATATGTGTGAGCTTTCCTTCAATATCTGTTGTGATTGTGAAGGCTTCGTCAATCCATGACTAGACGCGCGCTTTGAGAACTGCTTCCTTATGGCGTGCCGTGTCCACCTTCTCCTTTAGCGTCTTGGCTTGCTGCATTCTTGCAAGCCACTAAGTAAGGACTACTATCTGCGCAGTCCCCAGGCGTAATATTTTATAGTCTCGCGCTCCCTTTCAACTGCATGGAGTGCTAAGACTGTCCATCCTACGGCTAGTCAGTTGGGCGCACCACCCGTGCGGGGCTTCATCTCGTCCTCATGGTTTGTGGAGAATCCTCATCTTCTCTTGTAGTGATCGGCATCGTGCACTCTTCTATTTGTATTGCATTGCCCTAGTCACTATGTTTAGCGAGATGCATTCTCAGCCACGACAGCAGACTGATCAATTCCCGACGATATATTTCCAATTTTTCAGTATGACTGTATGCACCTTGCCTTGCCATCCTTGGTTCTTAGATGAGAAATGATTCCTTTATTTCGGTTTCCAGCTTCTTGACCTCTGCATCCATTAAAACAATTTTATCCCTTAGCCGTACCTGGTCTTTTTGAAGTTCCTGAATTCTACAGTTTCCCCGTCGGATTTCTTCTTTAAGTCTTATATGTTCTGTTTTGCGAAACTGTGTGATTTCCTCATTCCGGTTGGTGCGGACCATCGTATCTACGGGTGCTATTATGCGTTGAATCGTCTTCGCATGCTCCACAGGGACTATAACCCCTACTTCATACTCCAACTTTGGAAACACTTGCGCGGTCAGAGTTTTGCACATGGTCCTATAAGCCCATAAAACTGCTAGTACGCGCAGGTCCTAGTCGGTGCGTCTCACATGGTGGACCCTGTTCAACACTTCACACACCTTGTCAAAGGCTTCCCCATGTATGATGTTTTGCGTGCTAGGTTGTATCATGCTTCGTTGGTCACGCACTTGTCTTGCCTGCTTCTGCTTGTTGTTCATGTTTCCTATCGTGATAGCAGTGTGCATTTGTGCACACTGCGTACCATACGCCTGTACCCTTCTAGAAAGGTGGGTGCTCAAGCTGTTTCAGCCCTCATAACTAGCTCTCATTCGTAGTTGAGGTTTTCCAAATCATATAAGCATCCCTGTTCTGCATTCGTGCCAGCTCTCAATACTTCTCTGATGCGTACCCCACCACCTTACAGCCATCGTGTGCAGTGCCCATTTCAGAGCATCAAACTGTTGCTGTTATGGCATTGTGGTTTCAAATTTGTTCAGGAATTCATCCACCGCTGTCAACCTATCATACATAGGCAGATCCCTTACCTCTGTTGTCACGCAACGTAGTGATCTAACCATCATGTTGCAATTTAGCGTGGTTACCTCGTGTAACCGGTTCTACCGTCGTTTTGTTTCCTCATTCGAATCTGATGTGCAGGAGCTTTCACGCTACCATGAAATCCGGCCATCTGCTGTAAGATTCACCCAATCCTGTTCCCCAGCGGTTATCTTGTAGATACAGTCTGGCTCGTCATCACTCTCGTCGTCGCACACTGGCTTTGTGTAGTGCGCTCCTTCCGCAGGGTCTAAAGGCACCACTACACATAGTGACTTTTTCTAAAAAATCATTCTGCACTTCTTTAGATTTATTACTCCGTTCATATCGGTGGCCCAGTCTATTCCTAGTAGCATGGGATAGGGATTGCTGCTAGTGCGCTCACACCTTCAATATCCACCGTTACTCCTTGCAATCTTCCCATGGGTAAGATCTTCTGTTGGTTCGCCATTCACAATTGAATAGGAGACCATTGTAACGCAGGCCTGCCCATGCGTTCCCATGTTTGTTTTGGCAGTACATTTGTGTCCAATCCTAGATCCAGAATCACTTGATCCATTTCGTACTCCCTGATTTGCACAACCAATCTCATTTCCCTCCCTTTTCGCGATGTGTGCTTCCCGAGTTTTTAGACTACGCGTGGTTCTCCTGACCCAACGCACCTAGTGATAAGTTCCTGCAACCATTTCACAGCCTTGCTGTCACGTAGCAGTTTCATACATGGCTCCAGAAAGTTAGTGATCATTGAAGGATCCATCTCTGGCTCTAGTTGATCCTTACTACCTGAAGTGGAGGCCTCCGTGAAGCTCTTCTTAGCTTCCATGAATGTCTCCTTCGCTCTCCAGAACAAATTCAGGTTCCTTTGTAGAAGCCTTGCAAACCCACACACTTTCTTTAGGCTACTTACCTTTGTCCTCTCCTCTCGTGATACTGCTTCTAAGCACTATGTTTACATTAGGGTCCTCTTCTCGTGGCTCAAACCTCATCATTTGCAAATTTTGAGTCGGGGGAGGTTGGAGTACCCCTTTCTCGCGCAACCTCGCTATCAGTGTAGGGTGGTCCTCTGCCTCATGATCAAACTGAGTACAATATAAACATGATGTTCTCATCAGATTCGTACAATCGCGGGCATAGTGCCTTGGCCCTCCGCAATTGTAACAAATTAGTTGTCCGTGACCCCTTCCTATTCCCAGTCCACCTTGGCCTCGTCTGCGCCCCTGAAATCCAGCGCGCGCCATTCTCGCATTTGGGTCGAGGGCTTGTGTTTTAGCCTGCACCCTGTAGGTAGGAGTCCGATCCATCATTAGGTCGTAACTTCTGCAGGTGTGCTCATCATGGCCTACTGACCTACAAAAATGACAGAACAATTACCGAGACATCTGCATATACTTCTGTAATAGATGACAATTATCCTTAGTGTGTTTTCCTCCTATTTGACAGATCGTGCACCATAATGCAGGCGCCGCGCTCGGTCCTGCTTGTGCCTCTGGTCTTAATGGAATTGACACTCCTACCACTAAATAATTTGCGAAGACTGGACAATGGTCCTTGTCATGTCACTAGCCCTTGCATTTTATGCACCATACCTCGTCGCGCGCTTCTGGGCAAGTTGTCCTGTCATGTTTCAAACTTTGCATTTCCAAACACAAATTTTAAAGTTGCATGTGGATTTGCTGGACTCCTAGACCAAGATCTTTTAATGGGGTCTCGTGCAGTCTCATTGCAATCTCCAAAGCTTCGGCCTGGGTGGATAACTTCTGCTGCGACAACGCCGTTCTTAGATGCGGTGTTAGTGACGTTACAAACCATGCGAGGTGCGGCCCATATGTCAAGGTCATGTTGGCTTCACGAATCATACTCTTCAATCTCTGGTCCAGATCCCATGGGGTATCGCCTAGAAGCATCGTGATCTCCTTAAACCTGATAATCGATTGTGTCTCCGACTTTGGCCTGCTAAATTCCCTATTCAGCGCAACCTAGATATCTGCAATCCCTGCGTTTGGATGGTCATTAGAATGCTTAATGCACCATGTCAGTGCGCGATCTTGCAACATGCTCACCAACATTTCCTTCTTTATATTATCATCCACGACCCCTTGTGCTTCCCGTACGACCCTTACCACGTGTTACACAAAATATTGTCACCATGACTTTCTGCAGTCAGTGTGAGTCTATCACCACTCATACTGTCCTCCTTTGCAAGTCTCAAATCTCAGCTCTTCATGTCAAGCTTTAAAAATGAGAGAAAGTCTTTGAAAAATCTATAAAACTCTAGTTTCGCACTTTCTCTTATCATTACCTGCGGTCACGCACCCCTTGGTCATGTTACCTATAGACCTGCCCGCTCTGTCTCTAAAGTAGTGGGTGCGGACCCCTGTGAAAGTCAAAAAGGCGCAAGTTTATTCTTAAAAACTCAATTTGGGTTAATTCTGGACGCTTCTAGAAGGAATCTTGATGTGGTTGGTTCGCTCCTAGGTGGTTCATGCATCCCATAACTAAAGGAGCTAACCCCTTGATGAGAGGAGCTTATCCCTTTGAAGGAGGGCTCTATCCCTTTGAAGGTGGACCTAGTAACTTCCCTCCTCTGCACTATAAATTAAGGCATTGGGCTGGTTGCTAGGGAGGTTGAAAGCTGAACATTTTTGAGGGTAAATGTTGTTGGAATTGAGACTTCCTAGTTAAGCTTGAGAGGAGAGATTACATACCTTTTGGCTTCTTTGGGAAGAGAGTGAAACTTGTCAAAGTAGAGGAGATTCTTGCTAGACCCTGGGAGGAGCTTGTAAAACATCAAGGCACCAAGGTTGTAAAGTTCTTCTTTGATTAAAGTTAATACAATCAGATTCACTTTTCTCAATAAATTGTCTTCTATGATTTATTTCATGAATTCCTTGATCATCATGATAAATATGCTTTATTATATTGGTTATGTAGGTGCTATTTAATAGGTGTGCTTGTTTGTGTTTGCAGATCCTTTAAAAGGGAGCTCATTTGGATCAATGGAGCGTGGCTTCTACAAACTAGCACTGGACCCGAGGTAGGCCTAAAACACCTAGTAACCTTTATTCATAAATCACATATTTAGAGAAAGATAGAATTTGTTTGGTTTGCTTGTCGCTAGATATCATTAGATACTAGGGAGATCGGTCTTGTCCGCAAGAATGATTCATCCGCCCGACACCATGAACCAAAATTGGTCCGGATCTTCATTCCCTACTCCCTTGAATACCGACAATTTTATCACGCTCGCCATATTGAATAGTGGTGGTGGTGGAGGTGGTGTGGGCAAAGATGGAGGTGAAGATGGTGAGATTGGTGGCGGTGTAGGTGGAGGTGGTAGGTGCAGAATTTGCTGCCTTATTAGACTGACCGTGCTTCTTGGAGAAACTTTCGCGAGCTCTTCCTTGCTTTCCCGCCAAGGCGAAATAAAGGGGCTATTCTCTATCTCTATGCTACCTTCATTTCTATAGATCCTCCCACTTCGCGTAGCCCCAAACATCAATTTATTTGCATAACCTGCTTTTCACACAATAACATCTTAATCCAAGTGTTCAAAGATTTAATGTACTTACCTCGCGGTCCTTTGAGGAAACGTCGTTCCGCCTAATTGTAACTAATTGTTGTGTCTACCGTGAACTCGATGATAAACCCCCTATAATTCGATCGAGCCAATGGTCCACAACGTGCGCGATCTTATCTTCCGATGCTTCTAGTCTGCGCACTAATTCTGGAGTCCACACAATTGGTTTGTTGAGCCTACACCTTCCCTGACTGTCTGATAGCTTAGTGATCCACTCATACAACTCAGAGGGAAAGGATGCAAAGAAAATTTTGTGGATTTACGTATATAAGTAGCGCTCCAACCACTGCTCCTTTGATACTCGCGGGTTCCTGTTTTCCTGTGTCATGAAATCGTGAATATTTCTGTATAACCACCCTTCAATTTCTTTCTTCGTTGGATTCCAGTGACACGACACCAAACATCCTTTATGCAGATCCCGGTCCCGACAACGGAACCATTTGTTGGATTGTTGGGGCCTGACCCAGGTTCAGAGATGATTTAGCCAAACAAATCTTGGTACTACTGGCCCTTTCGGCAACAGTCCGTGGAGTGCAGACGGAGGTCTTGTTGGCATTATGAGACAAGTGTTGTCCTTGATGGCAAATCACACTGATGACAAATCATAGTGCAGAAGGATAGCAACAAGGAATTGATGATCAGACTACAAGTATGAAGAAAAAATATATATACGCAGGTTCACTATATACCAAGTAGGGTATACACGCAGGTTCACTATATACCAAGTCGCGTATACGCAGGTTCGCTATATACCAAGTAGGGTATACACGCAGTTTTATGCACGGAAAAGCGTGTACATGTCGGAAAGCTTATTTTTGGTCCGTGGTAGTTAGTCCTCGGTATTTGAACCTATGGTTTTGGACCATGGTATCTCGACAAGTGTGTTGATTCGAAGTATTGGGCTCTTGGTATTGATTTATCATGGTTTTGGACCGTGGTATTGAGCAAGGCCTAAGACTATAAAAGGAGAAGAAGATCATTAGGCAAGGGTATCCGAAAAGTCTTGAATATCTGAAGAAGTATGAGATCCAGGATGCAGGTTATGGGTTGATGATTCATTGCTTGATCTGAGCTAAGGAGGGATCTCACCGGTTGATGGAGAACAAGATCTAAGGAGAGATCAGGATCAAATGGTTTGAAATGAACTATCTTTATGATGCTTATTCTAGATCTACATAATGACACATGTATTGTTCTGTAAGTGTTATGAGTATGACTGATGTCTGGTACAGCTGCAAGTTATGAGAAATTATTTTTAGATCTGTACGCGGGTTGTCTTTGGCAAAAGCGCGTATGTACACGGGTTTGATTCATTATAGCAGCGTATACATTATGAAGGATAACATTTGAAGTTGCAGATGGATTTGATGGTTATGGCAGAGTTCAGTTATCTGCTCTGTGTTCTGGTGACTGTGTTGTTGACAGGGTTTCAGTGTTTCAGTGATTCAGAAATTGATGATGCTAGTATTGACTGTTTTGTGCTTCAGTGATATTTATGGGTCCAGTATGAAAATTTGATGAAACGTGGCCTTCAGATTATGTGTTGTGCTTCAGGAGTATCCAGTCTGAAAATGTATGAAACGTGGTACCTGGAGAAGAGAATATTGTAGGCAGGCGCCTACGTACTAGTATCTTAGCTTGTACAAGAGCAAAGGGGGTTGGAGCTCCCTTCCAGGAGAGTCTGGAGAACGAGAGCAGGTTGTAGCCTGCGTGCTGGTAAAGGACTGCACCAGTACATTGTAAAAGAAGTTTCTTAATAAAGGAAGATAGAAACGAATTGCAGAAGGTGGTTTTCACCCACATTGGGTTTCCACCTTATATCATGGTGTTCATGTGTGTTTCTTATGTGTGTTGATCTATCTGTTTTACTGCTACTGTTGACTGTTAATATGGCTAATAATATTCTGATGCATCCATTGAAGATCACATAACTGAATCATGAGTTTAATGGTTATACGCTAGTTGCAATAGACACAGACGCGTATATACGCGGGTATACTTAACTGAAGTAGCGTATATGTATCTAAGTATGGAAATGAAAAAGTGTTATTGATCTGATAATACTGATTCACCCCCCCTCTCAGTATTATTTCCAACAATTGGTATCAGAGCAGGTCCTTTGGTAGAAGCTTGATCGCTTGAAGGAGATCTGTGGAATAATGGGAAAGAAGCTTAAGAAGAAAGCTCATAAGAAGAAGAAGACATCTCAGAAGAACTATGACAGTGGGAGAATCGATTGGGGATTAGGTATAAGAAGCTCTTCAGACTCAGAATCAGATTCAGAATCAGTTTAGAATGAAGATGACCATTTAGGTATGAATTTGCTATCCTCTGATGTTCCAGCTATCTTTCCTTTTGGAAAAGATGAAAGTGATAGTGAGACTACTGAATTTGCTCTTATGGGTGAGCAAGAAAGATATCAAATAGAGGCAGAATTCAACAGGCTGACAAACAAAATTAGTGAACAAGAAAAACTTCTGGACATAAAGAGTGGTGCCCTCAAAGAAGCTGTTACTAGACAAAAGGCTCATCAAAAGGTATGCAAAGAAAAGTATCAAAAGTTGCAGGTTGAAGCAACATCTCTAAGAAATGAAGTCATTGAAAAGAACAAAACAATCAAGGAGCTCAGAGATCGATCCAGTTATTATGAAAGTCTTGAAGCCACGATCCTCTCACTAAAGGAAGAACTTGAAGAATCAAAGAAGCAGAATGAAGATCTACACCAAGCAATAGAAAAACAAGACAATGAAGTCATCAGCTTAAAATCCCAGCTGGAATGTATCTTCCGAGTTCGTCAAATGCAGCAGGATCTGAATGAAGAACAAGAAAAGGAGATTCTCAAACTAAGGAAACAAATGGAAGAAGGAAGGAAAGCTGAAGAAGATTTGAAAAGGCAATCTCTTGAAAAAGAAGAACAACTTCAGGTTGAGGTAAATATCTTGAAAGGTAAATTAGAAGAAAAGGATAAGCTTTTACGATTTCAAGATAGTTCTAAAGTCTTGGATGACATTCTTAGTAGTCAAAGATCTCCTGCTATAAAGACTGGTCTTGGCTTCCATGAATCTGTTGAAGGTGAATCTAGTTCACAAGGTGAGGCAAGGAACTATAAAGAGAAATCTAAAATGATCAACAAGGAGATAAGAGAGATGAGAAGTCAACCCCATCAACAATCAAGGAAAGAGATTCTTCAAAGAAAATCTTTTACTCCTCCTATGAATAATGTTGAATGTTATGTATGTCATAATCTTGGACATGTTGCAGCTAAATGTAGAAGAAGAAGGTTTCAAGACCATCATGCAGAAAGATCATCACATTCAAGGTACTTTAATGGATATTGCTTTGCTTGCAATATGTTTGGTCACAAAGATGCTGATTGCTACAGGAGGAATATGAAACATGTAAGATGTTATGCATGTAACAAACTTGGACACATAGCAAAGGAATGCAGGAACAAAGGACGGACATCACACCAAAAGGATAAAACATCATCACACTTGAAGATATGGAAGAAGAAGGAAGTACAGTCAGAAAGATGTGGCACAGCACAATGTACTCAGATACAACACAACACAGACTCAGAGGGAGTTGAAAGTGTAAAACTTCAGTATCCTGAATCTCATACGCAAGTTCCATAAAGGGAAGTCGCGTATATACGCGAGTTAGACACTGCAAAGTCGCGTATATGTCAGTCTGAGGAAAAGCAGTGGGGACAGGCTCAGAAAAAGGACCTGATATGATTCAGTCTATTATCTGCTCTATTGATTAATAGCTATAGTCTGCTGAGGATGTGTGGAAATGTTTTGATACTTGTAAGATGTCTAGAAGCGTTTTGATCCTGACTTGATGATGTCTTGATGCTTATTTTTGATATATGCATGATCAGATCTAACAGATGGCACAGGTTGAGGGGGAGCATATGCCTTTAATAATTCATTGTTGGCATTATGGTTAATAGTCCTTGGTGATGATGCTTATATGGCTAATTGATATATCTTGCTATGATGTGGTTATGAGTTGTCCATGATAAAATCTCATATGATTCTTGGGGATACATAGTTGATGTTCAGATCAGATTTATGGTTGATTCTTTGATGATGCATATATGGTGCTTACATGGTGATAAGGAGAAGTACAAAGCTTGAATACACATCTTCCTCACTTGATGATGAGTCACTCATATACTACTGTTGTCATATGCATAAATATCATACAGTTATGATGCAGGCACTCATGTGGATAAGGATTGTTGCTGTTGATGATATCAAGAAGTTTTGTCAAAAAGGGCTTGAGCTCAAGATACATAGTGCTGATACATGGATGACTACTCAAAGTTGCCTTGTTGGAGACATGATGATGAGTTCTTATCTATATGATGATAGGTTGATACTTACATATGTTGATTGATGCAGATGTTCCCAAGTAATGATATTTGGACCATGTAGATCTTGTGGCTATGGTGGTTTCACATATAATGTGAATGATTTCATGATGATGTTTAAAAGGAGGAGTTGACATCTATGTTCAGACATACCTTGTTACAGGACATTTACAGGTTGCTGATATGGAAATTTGTGTACGTGAGTTGGATAAGGACTATCCGCGTATATACGCTTGTTTATGTGGATACAGTCGCGTATATGATAATTTGAAGGAAATCAGTGGGTCAAACTCAGAATGAGAAGATTCTGATATGGGTCTGACAGAGACCATCTGGCACAGGTTCAGGGGGAGCAAATAAAATTCCAATGATGCATTGTTGGCATTATCTTAGAAGCTTTTGGTTCTAGTTCACATTTGTTGTTGGTTTCAGGTGGAACAAAGGCGAAAGGAGAATAGAAGGATCTCTTGGTTGCTGATCTGAATGGTGATTGACAGATGCTGCCAATATCAGTTATTGGTGACATTCATAAGTCTTGCTCTAGATATTTCGTCTCTATGTCATATATCTCTTTTGTGGTATCTCTTTCATGGTGTCAAGGTCATGTAACGGCCTATTTTGGTTTCCCCACTATGCCTGGGATGATTGATGCAATGTGATTGGTTGTCATATGTAAACTTTTGATGTATCCCCACTTGGTTGGGTGGATGAGTCAATTTTTGTATATCCTCACTTAGTTGAGAGATGGATGTATGTATGAGTCTTTGGTGATAGGAAGGTATTTTATGATGTATAGAGTCATGTTCTTCTTGAAGAACATCTTTTGCAGATCTTGCCTACAGTCAGGAAGAGCGTGAACAACACACTTCAGCAGTACAGAGACTCGGCATGTACTCAGGGGGAGCATGGACAGATTGGTACACTTTGGGGAAGATCATTCAGAGATTTTAACAGATACTCAGGGGGAGTATGGACAGCGAAATGTTCAGCAAAGGAAGAGAACATCTTGGTCCACCCTTTGCCCTTGATGTCAAAGGGGGAGAGTGATTTGGTGTTGTTGCCATCAAGTCCAAAGGGGGGGATTGTTGGCATTATGATGCATGTGTTGTACTTGATGGAAACCCTCTCATAGAAGAACATCTCACTTATGTATAACTGGATGAATCTTCAAAAGAGATATCAGATGTGACTGATGGAGGATAGCTCAAAGGAATCAGATGATAGTTCTAAGTGTAACAAGTTAGCTTTGCCATCAAGTCCAAAGGGGGAGATTGTTGGCATTATGAGACAAGTGTTTTCCTTGATGGCAAATCACACTGATGACAAATCATAGTGCAGAAGGATAGCAGCAAGGAATTGATGATCAGACTACAAGTATGAAGAAAAAATATATATACGCAGGTTCACTATATACCAAGTAGGGTATACACGCAGGTTCACTATATACCAAGTCGCGTATACGCAGGTTCGCTATATACCAAGTAGGGTATACACACAGTTTTATGCATGGAAAAGCGCGTACATGCCGGAAAGCTTATTTTTGGTCCGTGGTAGTTAGTCCTCGGTATTTGAACCTATGGTTTTGGACCATGGTATCTCGACAAGTGTGTTGATCCGAAGTATTGGGCTCTTGGTATTGATTTATTATGGTTTTGGACCGTGGTATTGAGCAAGGCCTAAGACTATAAAAGGAGAAGAAGATCATTAGGCAAGGGTATCCGAAAAGTCTTGAATATCTGAAGAAGTATGAGATCCAGGATGCAGGTTATGGGTTGATGATGCATTGCTTGATCTGAGCTAAGGAGGGATCTCACCGGTTGATGGAGAACAAGATCTAAGGAGAGATCAGGATCAAATGGTTTGAAATGAACTATCTTTATGATGCTTATTCTAGATCTACATACTGACGCATGTATTGTTCTGTAAGTGTTATGAGTATGACTGATGTCTGGTACAGCTGCAAGTTATGAGAAATTATTTTTAGATCTGTACGCGGGTTGTCTTTGGCAAAAGCACGTATGTACGCGGGTTTGATTCATTATAGCAGCGTATACATTATGAAGGATAATATTTGAAGTTGCAGATGGATTTGATGGTTATGGCAGAGTTCAATTATCTTCTCTGTGTTCTGGTGACTGTGTTGTTGACAGGGTTTTAGTGTTTCAGTTATTCAGAAATTGATGATGCTAGTATTGACTGTTTTGTGCTTCAGTGATATTTATGGGTCCAGTATGAAAATTTGATGAAACGTGGCCTTCAGATTATGTGTTGTGCTTCAGGAGTATCCAGTCTGAAAATGTATGAAACGTGGTACTTGGAGAAGAGAATATTGTAGGCAGGCGCCTACGTACTAGTATCTTAGCTAGTACAAGAGAAAAGGGGGTTGGAGCTCCCTTCTAGGAGAGTCTGGAGAACGAGAGCAGGTTGTAGCCTGCATGCTGGTAAAGGACTGCACCAGTACATTGTAAAAGAAGTTTTTTAATAAAGGAAGATAGAAACGAATTGCAGCAGGTGGTTTTCACCCACATTGGGTTTCCACCTTATATCATGGTGTTCATGTGTGTTGATCTATCTGTTTTACTGCTACTGTTGACTATTAATATGGCTAATAATATTCTGATGCATCCATTGAAGATCACATAACTGAATCATGAGTTTAATGGTTATACGCTAGTTGCAATAGACACAGACGCGTATATACGCGGGTATACTTAACTAAAGTAGCGTATATGTATCTAAGTATGGAAATGAAAAAGTGTTATTGATCTGATAATACTGATTCACCCCCCGTCTCAGTATTATTTCCAACAGGTCTCACCCGAAGTAGTATGGGAGGGTGCTAGAACCAGGTTTCCGCACCCCGGGGATGTCTTATGCGTTCTAAAGGTTTGCGGTTTGACCTTGCGCATACGTCGCTATGCACACTTATCAGTACCTCGCAGCCGGTGATGCTGCCTTCGCGCAACCTTACTCGGGGCCCAAATAGTGTTATTACCCAAACCCTTACTAGAAACCCAATATTAGTGAATTAACTTAGCTTATCTGTATGCTTTCATTTATACTGAACAATATTTATCATTCATACAAAAGCACACAGTAAAAAAATGATATAATTAAACTTAATATCAAACATGTAATAACATAAGAATAGATACACGAAATTCAGATAAAACTTCTCTTTATTATTGTTCTTCCTTGGTTACAGACTCGACTCCGCCCCGCGCACTTAGTTGCAGGGGTCCGTGCACTCAGCTGCAGACTCTACTAGGCCTCTGCGCACTCAGCTGTAGAGCCTCTTCCTACTACTACAACCTGAGATACTAGACTCTTGCTCTATGCTCTCTATCTTTCAAACTCCATCCGTTGGTTAAGTTACTTGTTAACTACTTTACAACTTAGAGCTTCGCTCTATTTATACAATCCCATGGTCTGCGGACCATGGGTAGGCTGACACTACATTCAAAACTTAGGGCAGACAACCCTATGACTCTAACATACAATTCACGCTCCACACCCACAATTCATGGAGTTTTTGTAGGTTTTAACCCCGTACAGAAATTACCTACATACAAATTCTAAAACACAGAAAATAAACAATGCGAGAGCATAACACATAAAACACATCTACACAGAGATTTTCCCCTGGATCCCAAAACTGGGACTACCAGCTTGATTTTTCATTATATTCCTCTCAATGTTATAATACATATTTATACATGCCGAAGCATCCAATACCATGGACCAAAAACCATCACGTCCAAAAATATGTGCGAAAATCATGCACAAAACCATAGGTGGGTCCGCCCAACCTAACATAGGTTCCAAAACCAAAATTTTCCGGGGCACTTCGTCGGACCCCATAGAGTGGGGTTACCTACATCCCTCAAACCCCTTGTGACCCCACCCCGCTACGCAATCGACGCAACGAAGGGGGGGCTCCGTCCCCCCTCTAACCCCCCGGTTAATTACGTGGGCTAGTCGTGGAAAGAATATAACACAACCCAACATTCTCCCACTTGTTGTTTTCTTTCCATAGGGAGCCATAAGAGATCTTAGTCATTTATCCAGCCTTGCAACACCCATTGTTTCTCTACAACAAGAGAAATTCTCAGAGCTCATAGATTTTGTCAATGCATCTGCATTATTCTTCAAAGTGTCCACCTTTACCAGCAACACCTTTTTGTCTTCTATCATATCCCTCACAAAGTGATACTGAACATCAATGTGCTTTGTATTTGAATGATATGTAGGGTTCTTTGCCAAGAAAATTGCACTTTGGCTGTCACTGTCTATGCTTATAGCTTCCTGTACTAACCCCATACTTGAACACAATCTCTGCAACCAAACTGCTTCCTTGCTTGCATGAGTGGTTGCCATGTATTCTGCCTCTGCAGTTGATAGTGCCACTACAGATTGTTTCTTACTCATCCAACTGACTGCACCTCAAAATAGGTTAAACACATACCCACTTGTAGATATTATCTGATCCAAATCTCTAGCCCAGTCTGCATCAACAAAGCCACGAATATCCAACACTCTGTCCAATCCTGGTCTTCCTTGGTAGCACAAACCATAATCACTAGTGCCACAAAAATACCTGAAAACCCGCTTCATTGCTGTCCAATGCTCCTTTCCTGGTTTTGACATAAACCTGCTCAATACTCCCACTGCATGTGCAATGTTTGGTCCAGTACAAACCATTGCATACATCAGGCTACCGATTGCACTTGCATATGGAACACGGGACATGTCCTCTTCCTCTTCTTGTGTCTCGGGACACTGTTCAGCCGATAACTTTACACCTACAGGAATAGAAACCTTCACCGGTTTACTATCCTGCATATTAAATCTCTACAATGTTGTCTCGACATACTTCCTCTGGTTTAACCGGAGCTTCCTCTTTGCCTGATCTCTTTTAATTTCCATGCCAAAAATATAGTTTGCAGCACCAAGATCTTTCATGTTGAATTTGGAGGACAATTGGGTCTTCAAATCCTGGATAATTTCTTTGTCATTTCCAACTAGTAACATATCATCCACATACAAGACCAAATAAATAACACGGTCACCAATTAATTTAGAATACACACAGTGATCTGCTTTGCTTCTGGTGAAGCCAAGTCCTTGTATAAATGTATCAAATTTATGATACCACATCCTTGGTGACTGTTTTAACCCATACAGATACTTCTTTAACTTGCATACCAGTTCTTTCTTACCCTTCACCGCAAAGCCTTCAGGTTGCTTCATGTAGATTTCCTCTTCCAGATCCCCGTGAAGAAATGCTATCTTCACATCCATCTGTTCTACCTCAAAATCAAAAGCAGCAACAACAGATAAAATTAATCTAATAGAAGTTACCTTGGAAACAGGAGAAAAAATATCACCAAAATCAATTCCCGACACCTGGGAATAACCTTTTGCTACCAACCGAGCTTTGCATTTCTCCACCTTTCCTTCTACATTTGTCTTCTTCTTGAACATCCATTTGTTGCCAATGGGTTTCCTTCCAGCCGGAAACTCCACCAGATCCCAAGCGTCATTTTTGTGCAAAGATGCCATTTCATCAACCATGGCCTTTTTCTAGAGTTTTCCATCCTCTGAATCTACTGCTTCCTTCACAGTTTTGGGATCATCATCAGTAATAGATAAAGAAAAATTTGAACAAAAAGCAGATGGACTATACCTTTCCGGCTGCCTTCTTTCTCGAAATGATCTTCTCACACTCGGAGTTTGTGGCTCTTCATCTTCTGATTCCTCCTTTGTTGTAGAGTCTGATTCTTCCTCCTTTAGCTCAAACTCTATCTTCTTAGGTTCCTTTGGTTGAACTTCATGTTTAATAACATCTTTCACCTCTATGAACACCACATCTCGGCTGTACACAACTTTCCGTGTTATAGGGTTCCAAAGCTTATAACCCTTTAAACCATCCTTATACCCAATAAAGATGCACTTTTTCATATTTACTATCCAACTTGGTTCGTTTCTCCTTTGGAACATGTACATATGCATCACATCCAAATACCCTCAGATGTGAAAGAGAGGGTTTCTTACCAGTCCATACCTCTTATGGGGTTTTATCCTCCAACACTGATGAAGGTGATCTATTTACCAGGTAACACACTGTCTCCACTGCCTCTGCCCAGAATTCCTGTCCTAACCTAGCACCACTGAGCATGCTTCTTGCCCTTTCCATCAATGTCTTGTTCATTCTTTTTGCAACTCCATTTTGTTGAGGTGTATATGGAGTAGTCTTCTGCCATGCTATACCACACTTCTTACATAATTATTCAAATTCCTTACTGCAAAACTCTCCACCGTTATCTTTCCTCAACACCTTTATCTTCTTCTCTGTCTGGTTTTCCACCGGAGCCTTGAATTATTTAAACCTGTAAAAGACTTCAGATTTCTTGTTGAGGAAATATATCCATGTATTCCTTGAGAAGTCATCTATAAATGATACATAGTACATAGAATTACCCAGTGATGGAACCTTCACAGGTCCAAACACATCACTATGCACAAGCTCTAGTATATGTTTCACCCTCTTACCACCAGAGGGGAAACTCACCCGATTCTGCTTCCCATATACACAATTTTCACAGAAATCAAAATCCAAAGAGCTATTACTCATACCTTCTACCATACCTTTACCATGAAGTATTCAAAGGCCTTTCTCTCCAATATGTCCAAGCCTTTGATGCCACAACATGGTCTTCTCCCCAGAGACCACTAGATTTTTTGCTCCACTTTCAGGAACCACAGAACTGTTGCACCCATCAACAACCGGGCTACCTTGCAGCTTGTACAAAGTTCCAATCTGAACTCCCCGCATCAATACCAATGCTCCCCGAACCATCTTGAAGGTATCCTTCTCGAACATTATTTTTACACCTGCATCATCTAAATTGCTTACAAAAATCAGATTTTTGGCCAATTAAGGATTATGCAGAATGCCCAGAAGTGTTCTAACCCTTCCACCTTGCAACATCAACTTTACTTTTCTGCAACCAATGATTCTAGCCTTCCTATCATCTTCTAAGAAGACATCACCACCATCGTATTTCTCATACTCGCAGAAGCAATCTCTATGGGGAGTGAAGTGCAAGGATGCACCTGAGTCAATCAACCATGCGTCATGATCTACATGTGTACTTGAAGAAGCCAAGTACAAATCCCCATCTTCATCTGAGGTGGTTTTCACCTCTGCAGAAGGAGCATCATAAGATCCCTTTCCTTTATCAGGAGCTTTAGATTTACAGTCCCTTTTGTAGTGCCCTTCCTTTCCGCATTTCCAGCACACCACCTTTACAGGTTTTCTTGGAGATTTAGATCTTCCACTCGATGATTTATTTTTGTTTGTGTTTTGGGACTGTCCTCGTACAGACAATGCATCACCATTTTGGCTCTCCATATTTTTACGTCTCATCTCCTCCGTCAGCAAGGATGAGACTATTTCATCAAACTGCAAGGCAATTGCATTGCTACCTATTGCAATAACCAAACTATCCCACGAATCTGGTAGAGAACACAACAAACTAATGCACTTATTTTCATCTGAAATTTTAATATCAGCAGATGCTAAGTTACCACAGTATTAAATGCGTTCAGATGCTCTATCACCAAGTCTCCATCTTTCATCCTCAAGTTATACAACTTTTTCCGCAGGAACAATTTATTCACCAGAGACTTAGATTGGTACAAAGTACCTAACTTGTCCCACAAAGCCTTTTCCGTAGCTTCCCCTGATACATTCAGAAATACTGAATCTGAGACACACAATCGTATTGTGCTCTTTGCCTTCCGATCCAACTTCTTCCATTATTCATCGGACACTCCCATTGGTTTAGTACCCAGATCTACCACGATCCACTGATGTTTATCCACCAATAGGTCCTCCATATTGAGTTTGTGAAACTCAAAAATCTGACCATTAAAGTTCTCGATCTCCATCTTTCCACTGCTTGCCATATTCTTTCACCACCAAAATCGATCTCGTAGATCTCCCACTGAATAGGGTCTACCACAGGCCCAAGCGAAACCCCTTAGCAACAAAGGCGTCCCCTTGAAGCCAAAACAACTATGATACCAAATGTAGGTTTTAACCCCGTATATAAATTACTTGCATACGAATTCTAAAACACAAAAAATAAACAATGCGAGAGCATAACACATAAAACATATATACACAGAGATTTTCCCTTGGATCCCAAAACCGGGACTACCATCTTGATTTTTCATTATATTCTTTTCAATTTTATAATACATATTTATACATGCCGAGGCATCCAATACTATGGACCGAAAACCATCACGCCCAAAACCATGGACCGAAAACCATCACGTCCAAAAAACATGTGTGAAAATCATGCACAAAACCATAGGTGGGTCCGCCCAACCTAACATAGGTTCCAAAACCAAAATTTTCCAGGGCACTGCCCCGGACCCCATAGAGTGGGGTTACCTGCATCCCTCAAACCCCCTGTGACCCCACCCCGCTACGCAATCGACGCAATGAAGGGGGGCTTCGGCCCCCCTCTAACCCCCTGGTTAACTACGTGGGCTAGTCGTGGAAAGAATATAACACAACCCAAAAATTTTTACAACAATATTACTCAAAACTTGGGCTTTGAGCCCCAAACCATGCTATGGGGGGATTCCATGCCCAAAAATGGTTGAGCCAAATCTCTCTTCATCCATTCATCCCCGAGCCATTTTCCAAGAATGAATGCGAGACTCAAACCAAAAGAACCAACCAGGGCATCTCGAGGATAAGCCACCTGACCCTCATAAATAAAAATGAGGTTTTACTGTTATCCATCTTGGATCACTAGGCCAACACAATAAACATGTAATAATAGGCTTTACCATGATCTCCACCTGATACTAGGAAAAAAAAGCATGGATTCCACCGAATTTCTCCACCTACACTGTGAGGAATTTTCCTGTCTCCTAGTCTCTCAGGGTTTACCGCAATCCACACTAGATCACTAGGCCCTAAACCGAGACCCACTCACCAAGATTTACCACATATGCTCACGATTGTACATGGGAAGTTCGAATTTTATGTCCAATTTCAGTAATGGAGTATTTCCTTTTGGGGTTTTGGAATGAGTATGGGCAGTTTCATTGGTGGTAGTGGAAGATGATGCTGTGTTAGATCATGGAGATGATGAGGAAAACTCGGGATTACTAGGCCCAATGGAGAGAAATCCACCTCTTGGCTTTATCATATATCCTACTAATCACCAACAAGGATTCCTACGCCGAACAAGGCAACACAGAATCCAGCTTTACTGCAACCCACAGTCTGGTTCAGGGGTTACTAGGCCATGTTTTCTATCATTCAAAGGTCCACCTCACTCAGCTTCAAATCCATCCAACAATCTAGATCAACCAAAATATGAGAACCCCATCACACCATGGTTTTCCAGAAATGGAAAGGCTAGGCTGAAAACACTGTCACACTTGGAAAAAACCATGCCATAACAACAAAAGAACCACATGCAATACCATGAATTCCAAATCTAGCAAGTAAAATACAAATTCAAGCCAATACTTTCAAATACTATTGTTGTAGCTGCTTGATCCTGCTCTTCCTTTCTTTCTCCTTCCTTCCTCTTGCCTTCTTTTCCCTTCTTGATCCAATGCCAAAGTGCTGCAAGAAAACTCTAAGTGTCCAAGAGTGAGAGAGAGAGAGAGAGAATAATGAGAGATCTCCAAAAATTAATTGAAAAAAGGTTACAAATTGATCCTTAGAAGCCTTTTTATCAATTATGTCTCTATTTTCTTCATTTTCAATTATTTCCCTTCATTTTCCTCCTCACATGCAACCTGTGGCCTTTCACCTTACTAATTTCTATTATTTTCATAAATAAATGTGTCAAAAATGCCATTTTGCCTTTCCAAATTCTTTTCCTTTCCCTTTTCCAATTTCCTTAGCCATAATAAACCAAATTAACACCCACATTAGGATGTCTTGCCTAACATTTAGCTTGGAATAAGTGTCTGATCAATCATGGTTATTATTTTTGCCTTCATTAACTTTTATTACATGGAATTTTCACTAGGGCTATTATAGAGCCCTCCCCCGTGGGGGAATTTGTCCTTAGTGTTCAACCACAACTATACCTCAGAAAAACCACGGAAAAAATACTACCCATGGAGCTTTATAACATAGCTCGATGCAGTATTTACAATTATCACCCTTCTCAAAGAAAACCAACATGACAACATAACAACATGACAACTATAATGACATGACACCCATACTTCTTATTGGAGATTTATAACATATATCATGGAGGTATTTACATCCATACATGTATGTACATATATCAAAACATCACCAAAACATGTACCAAAACATATACCAAAGAAATATACCAAAACACCATACCAAAACTGCTTTGCACCAATTGGCAAATAATGAAGGATACATAGCCTGCATCTGATCTGTCATCTCCCATTTAGATTCATCGGGCCCAAAGTGCTTCAACTGCACTTTAACCTACTTGATTTCTCGGTTCCGAAGCATGAGCACCTTTTTCTACAATATACACTGAGATTCTGATTGGAATTCTCCATCTGGTTCCACCTGCAATATAGACTAGTCAATCACATGGTCAACATATTTAACATAATTCTTAAGAAATGACACATGGTAAACATCATGGAATTTCACTATCGAAGGCAGTGCAAGTCGATAAGCTACTAGCCCAATCCTCTCAACAATACTGAAGGGTCTAGAAAACCATGGTGCTATCTTGGCACATGATCCAATTTGTAAGGAGATATTTTATGGTTTGATGCGCAAGTACACTTGTTCCCCAACCTGGAATTGCTTGAACAACTTTTCCAATTTGCATAACTCTTATTCCTATCTTGTTCTGCCTTTAGATTCTTCTTTATAACCTGCATTTCCTATTCCATGTTCGCCAACATGTCCGGTCCAATCAACACCTTCTTAACTAGATCACTCAAACTAATGGTTGTATTAGAACTCTGCCCATACAATGCCTCAAATGGACTCATCCTAAGAGATTGAGCCTGACACCCATTGTTATAAGCGAACTCTACTAGTGGAAGACACTCTTCCTACTTTCATTATTGATGCATCACATACATCCTCAACATTTCATCCAATATCTTGTTGACCCTCTCAGCCTATCCATTTGTTTGTGGATGATAAGATGTATTGGAGGCCAACTTTGTGCCCAAACTTGCAAATAACTCCTTCCAAAACCTAGAAGTGAAATTTGCATCCCTGTCTGACACAATATTATTCAGAACTCCATGCAAGCTAACCACATCTATGATGAATACTTGTGTGTTGATGGTGTTGGACCCGCCAACATGTCAGAGGATCTCCTAGGTAAGAAGTCCCAACTAGACCTCAGACCGTTTGGTGTAGGATTCCCAACAATGGGTCATACAGTATTGACTTGGCCACGATTGCGCAAATATGCAAGTAATATGTCCCTGTTGGTAGCAAGGGTGTGACATATATAGCAATTCAAGGAAGGTGCATGAGCGGTTATAACACACGGAGGGTGAGGTGAGTGCACCCCTTGGGAACCTATGAAAGAACGGAGTTAAGAAGGGAACGCATGAGCAAAGATGCATCACGAACTGGAAGGAAAGTAAGCTAGCAATCCAAAGTGATGGTTAAACCAACAACACATTTAAGTAAGATTCATACATACATATATAGAAAGAGTCTATATGCACAAGCGTAAGCAAACAAATACATATATCATTTAGAGTAAACAAGATAGATGAAATACAATACGACATATGCATGAAACGTGCTGGCTCTATTATATTAAGAAGTGAAAGTTCTGATTATACAATACAACCATGACCAACCACTAGTTTCGACAGTGGAGCATTACAGTCACTGTCGCCCGCTCCTCCAAAGAGATATACTAGCTCTGCATAATGGAGAAGCCAAGGCTCGTTACAATACTCTCCAAGATTTCTCTAAGATACTCCTATTGGAAGCTTGGCTGACCAAAAGCCTCTACAATGAGTTATGAGGGACTATATATAGAAAAGGGTGGGGTGACCCTTGAAATTCCCCCTTTGTGACTGTTCACCTACCCTCATGACTTTTCAACTACTCTATGACTGTTACATTCAACTATTGACACTTAAACTTCCACTTGAAAAGATGTAACATACAATATGCATATGTACCCATGTGAGACAAATAGGCTTGAGAGAGCCATGAAAGCTATCACTAACATTGAGAAAGTTGTGGTAAGACCAAATTTTCGACATCCTTGCGATGACCGATGGTGACGAACTAATGCCAAGCTTGGTTGTCCATGATGTTGTCTACACGATCAATGGTGACGTCCTGCTGAAAGGGAACTCTTGACTTCGTTGCGTCCGGGTACACTGATATTGATCCTCTGTCCAACTCGCCTGATAACATGTGCATCATCATCTTGAGTGCAGTTGGACCAACAACATACTGATGCATAGTGTCTGTGTTGATCTCCGAGTGTGTGTTGGTGACCATGCGCATCAACTTGTCAAAATACATGTCCAACTCCAGTCGGACTTGCTTCTTGTCTTCGCCTCGGTGAGTGTGACAAATGGATGGGCTCGAATACATGCGCACAATGACATCCATGATCTTAAATACCTTTGCATGCGATCAAAAACACTGCTCACCCTGTTTGCTCCATGTTGGCTGTTGAATGGATCTATAGCTGTATGGGCACAGTTTCATCTGTCTGTGGATGTTGCGCCTCCTGCTGTACCTGTTCCTGATGCAACTCCTTCTCTTGTTTGTGCAGCTCCTATTCTTCCTTGAGTTGTTGCTTCAGCACCTGCAACTCCTTATCTATTTCTCTCTCTACTTTCCCGTGATCCTCTTGCCACACCGTCGCCTCATAGCCTTAATCTCCAAAGCTACTTTTGTCATAGGTGGATCTGCTTGTGCTTTCAACTTTGTTCTGCCTCTGCGTTGTTAACAACCCTCCTCTTGCATTTGTCGCATGTAGGTGTGCTACCTTCTGTTGTTGCTGATGATGCTTCTTGTTGTGATGCCGCTACTATTTCATCTTGATATCCTTGTCCATGAACAACTTGATGTCTTCATAGATAGGCAAGTTCATAGACACTTGATCGACTGCATTCCCAGTTGTGCTCTGAATGGTGTCTTCAACTCTGCTCTCCTATAAGCCATTATACTTGTGCCATTGAGAGGCAGACAAACACCTGTGATACTTGGATACATGGAAAAAATCATGACAAGCAATCAGTCGGTCAAAAACCAAAACAATCTGAAGGAATGACATGCAACATACCCTTGTGACTATCTGTGAAGATTGCACAATTTTCACCAGGAGGCTGGGAGACTGATTGCCAAAACTACGCAAGGCATAGTCCGAGCTGTCTGGAGGTTGGGAGATTGACTTCCAAAACTGCGCAAGGCACAGTCCGGGTTGTCAAGAGGCTAATTGACTATTGGAACTGTGCAATGCATAGTACAACCTGGCTTGCTAAGGACTGAAACAACACAATGTGCAATTTTAGTCAGCAGTGACATGCAAACCAACAAACTGCATTACGTAGTTTCTAGGGCCAGCAAGGCACTGCCTCCCAGAATTTCACAATGCAAGCCTTGAGGTCAGTACTCGGCCAAACTTGCACAATCTCTGAAGGGAAGGTAGAGCCTTCACTTCCAAAAATGCGCAATGCTAGCCAGGCAAGGCAAGGTCCAAGCTGAGGCAGCTCAGACCCGCCGATGGGTGATTGAAAACATGAGAAGTCTGAATGCATGGTGATACTAAGTGCAAACAAGAGTGAATGATCATGCATGCAAATATTAAGTGCAAGATTTAGAAAAGAGGAAAGCATGCATACATGTGAAGCGTGTCGCCGCAACAACGACCGTCGGTGCAAAAACAATGTCATGCATGAGACAACAGTGAGATGTGAACAAAAACTGAAATGGTGCTTCTACAAGCTAACATACATAAAAATGATAGCAAGCACTCACTAAAATCAAGTAGACAACACTCACACAAGCCTAAACACAAAAAGTGACAAAAATGCAGCACAAGACATGCAAAGTGGGTTTACATCAAAACAGCTGAGATGAATGTGCCGATGACTCCTAGATGTGATGTGGGATGTCAAAGCTGCAAGATTGATATGAGGAATGATATCTGCAGCATCCGGTTCATAAGTTTTGATAAAATCAATTTTATGATGCACATGCCACAAATTTAGGAAAAGTGACACTTGGCGGGAGGTTTCTAAAATGAGCATTGCATGTAACCTTCAGCTGTTAAAAATAGATCCCAAAATTTAGGGATGCCTTTTCATGCTGCCTCGGGAAACACAATCCATGCATACAAATCAATTTTGCTCAGTCCCGGAGGGAACATGTTAACTTGAAGGCACATGCATCGGTCTACGAGCCTGGGATGAAAATTTGCGCAGTTCCTGGGCTGAGCTGGGCTAGCTGTCCTAGAGGGATTGCACAATTTATGGGATCAATAGGTGACTGCCTCCCATAATTGCACAATTTCTGGGCTAAGCAGCAGTGCTGGGTCAGATTGCGTAGTTTTCTGGAGGAAGACTACCTAACTGCTCTGTGCAATTCTGGAGCCCAACAGGCTTCCATGCTGATTTGCACAATTTCTGGAGGGAAGGCTGGTTCCCCTCCAGAATTGTGCAATTTTCTTAGGGAAGCTTGACAAACTGATTTGTGCAATTCTTGAGCTCAGCAGGTTGGCGAGCTGATTTGCTCAATTTTTGGAGGGAAGGTTGGTTCCCATCTAGAATTGTGAAATTTTATAAGGGAAGCTTGACAGATTGATTTGCACAATTCTTGAGCTCAACAAGATGGCCAAATGATTAACTCAATTTCTAGAGGGAAGGCTGGTTCCCCTCTATAATTGTGCAATTTTTTGGGGGAGCTTCTTGGCCAGCACATGGTCTAAGTCCAGAAAGACAACCTGTGAGGGGAGTGAAGCAAACTAACCTGCACAGGCTAACAATACATTGAGAAACAACTGAAGCCTATATGCTTGATGGTATAAGACATGTTGCTGAGGATGGTTGGTAGGGAGGCTCCAAAATGAAGCGAAGGAAAAATTTTGGAGGGTGTTTGTAGCCACTACAACACTTGGTGACACACTAGTATAACTCCATCTCTTTGAATGGATCTTGTTTGTGAAAAGCAAGTCTAACACCTCCAGAAGTATTGTTCAGTTCTCTGTTTGTCTTGGTTTCCACACTTGCTTGATTGTCATATGTAGCATCTTCTAAGCCCTTGGCCGGTTGACACACATTCCAACCCAAGTCAACACAGTTGTTTTGATTGGGGATGAGGGGTATATTGGTGCATAAGACATATGGTTGTCAGAGTTTTATTTTCATCTCTAGTGTTGCTCCGCTGCCAGCAGGCCTGGACAGTACCCTAGCGGAGTCACACAGGAACACAAGCATCACTCTGCTACTAGCGAGCCACCATGGTGGAGTTACTTACATCACCTCTCTATGCAGGAATCCTTTCTCTTCTTTCACCTGATTCATTTTTCTTTTTTTTCATTTTTTCATATTTTCATTTTTCTCATTTTCCTTAACTGTGTATAACACTTATTCATTTCAGAGGCGGAAGAGGGATCCCGACTTATTGAGAGCATAAGAGGTTGTTCCTTTAGAGAAGTAGTTTATATATACCTCTGACATGCTTGTTAAGGTTTCCCCCCTCTCCTTACTCTAGTTGACTGAGCTTACAAGGATTAACCCAAAAACGACCGACTAGGGTAGGTGACATTAGTTAGCGCGCAAGTGTTGTGTTTTCACCAAGGTTCACTTCAAACAATACGTATTTTCCATCTATGTATCATGGACTGAAGGCAACATGTTCTTCATAAAAAGGAAGGACGACATATAACCAATTATTGATAACTAAACAAGTCCTCTTGTACTTTACCCAGCTTGTTTCAAGAGTCACACATGGTCCATGCGAAAATGACCTATGAACGAAAATAAGAAAACAAACCGGAAAACAAAGCAAAAATAATAAGTAAATGTGTAAGTAAAGCAAGTAAACAAACAAACAAGCAAGCAAGAAAAGACACAAGGTAAGAAAACAAACATGCATGCAAACAAACAAGGTAAAGCAAACACTACTCCTACTCCTAAGCTAACAGTGCATGGGTCTACTCACATGAAGTGATACTTCCAATGTAGCCACTGGTGCGTTGGTCGACCCATGTTGGTGAAGGCATGGTTTGAGGCGCAGCTGTGTGAACCAATAAACATGAAAGATATAACAGTGAAGCCAAACACACTTCAGGTTTAAATACGTCCACAAAACATAAGTGAGTGCAAGTGCATGACATGTGGTCCGTGGACTTACCATGGTGTAGTGTGACACTGTGTGAAAATGTTAAATGTATGCACACTCTTGACAATGACATGCAAGAAAATGTGAGAAAGGTAGACCAATTACGTTGCACAGGTTTGCTTGCTATGTTAGATTCCTCCAATGCATGAGCGATGGGATCATGTAGTTCGAGTGGAGGAAGCAAAATATGTGTGTGAGATTGATCTTCAATGCATACAAATGAGTGATGAGGAGCCTTGGGTGTTTCAACAATTTCCTAAACAGAAGTGAAACCAAACTCAATACAACAAGGGCCTGACATAACCAACATCTTGCGCTGAAGTTCCTCGATAGTCTGTAGGGTTTCGACTTAGTCTACAGATAGATCAACGTATACCATTGTCTTAGATAGATTAACAACAGTTGAATCAATATCGTGATCGGATGAAGAAGTAGAGAGATCACAACAACCAAGATAAAAAAATTCAGGATGTTTTTCGACATCCTCATGATTTGATGAATCACACAGAGGGGTAGATGAGAAGAAAGAATGTTCACCCTCTGCGTTTCCGGAAAAAGCAGATGAAAAATCTAGTGGATTTTCAATGAATGATTGGTCCTCTCCATTGTCGGATGATGGGTTGACATACAGTGTGCCCTACGAATGATCAATAATAGGCGCATCCATGGATGGAGATACACATGAAAAATTAGGGATGGCAGGATCATCAAGGATGTCAGGAAAAAATGGAGGAGGTAGGGACAGACATGGATAGTCCTCTACTGCCAGTGGATTTTCAAGCTCCCATTCATACTCTTCATGAATGACAACGCATGTTAGTTGTGCAACACCAACTCTGTCGATGGCTTGATACTCATTCACAACAAGTGTAAAGTCGGGAATGGAAGAACACAAGAGAGTGTCATCCGGAGGATCATCTGAGTACGAAGATGAAGGTTGAGGTACAAAATACATGTGATAACCCAATGTATTCGCAACCAAGCTTGCGTGAAAATCTGAAGGACCGATGTCGGGAGGACGTGGTGATTGAAAAACTATGTGTGCATGCTCTCCCACATCACTCTGCGATGGTGGAGCTATTTTATGAGGGGATGATGAACAATCACTTATGACAATGACTGTGTCTATCCGTGATTGTGCAACTCCATCATTGAAGTATGTTGAGTGGGGCTTGAGCTTGAACTTCTCCTTGGGATTGAAAGATTTGATAAGGCAATAGTCAAATCTGTCCATGAGATACTGAAATTTCATCTAACTTTTCAGGGCTTTAAACATGAATAGATGGAAGCACTCTGAAAACTCCATGGGCGATTTGTGTGGGGCCTTATGTTTTTTAACAATTTAATATCAAGTACTTTAGGATCAAAATGACAAAAAACAAATTCCATTAGATCACTAAACTGCTTGAATGAGTGCACGAAGCTATGAGGTAGTGTGTCACACCATTGCAATGGGTGGTCGCGAAGTGTGCGTGTGAGCAATAGAAAAACCTCTGTTTCATTAAAATCTTCCATTCCCTTCATGAGCATATGGAAGTCATCTAAGTGCTCAGGCTAGGCCACTTCGCCTTCACCATCATAAGTGATTTGTGACAAGTGATCCCAGAACTCCCTCTCGATGTGAAAGATATCCCTGTTGGACAAACATTTCGGAGGGCGAACTATAACAAACTCCATGGTAGATGTACAAAGACTCAAAACAGATGATGAGGAATCATCTTGTCATCTGGCCCTCCTTCTAGTGCTAAAATGTTGATGGCACTGGACCTGCCAACATGTCAGGGGATCTCCTCGGTAAGAAGTTCCAACTAGATCTCAAACCGTTTGGTGTATGAGTCCCAGCAATGGGTCGTACAATATCGCCTTAATCGCGATTGCGCACAGAGGAAAGTAAGATGTCCTTGTCGGTAGCAAGGGTGTGACATATGCAACAAGTCAAGGAAAGTGCATGAGCAGTTCTAACACATGGAGGGTGAGGTGATTGCGCCCCTTGGGAACCTGTGAAAGCATGAAGTTTAGAAGGGAATGCATGAGCAAAGAAACTGGAAGGCAAGTAAGCTAGAAACCCAAAGTGATGGTTAAACCAACAAAACATTTCAGTAAGATTCATACATACATATGGAGAAAGAGTCTATACACACATGTGTAAGAAAATAAATACATATATAATTTAGAGTAAATAAGATAGATGGAATATAACACAACATATGCATGAAACGTGATGGATTTATTATATTAAGAAGTGAAAGTTCTGATCATACAATACAACCATGACCAACCACTGGTTCTGACAACCTCCAAAGAGATATACTAGCTCTGCACAGTGGAGAAGCCAAGGCTCGTTACAATATTCTCCAAGCTTTCTCTAAGATACTCCTATTGGAATCATGGTTGACCAAAAGCCTCTACAATGAGTTAGGAGGGACTATATATAGCAAAGGGTGGGGTGACCCTTGACGTTCCCCCTTTGTGACTGCTCACCTACCTTCATGACTCTTCAAATACTCTATGAATGTTACTTTCAACTATCGACACTTGAACTTCCACTTGACAAGATGTTACATACAATCTACACATGTACCCATGTGAGACAAAATAGGATTGAGTGAGCCATGCAAGCTATCACTAACACTCGAACAGTTGTGGTAAGACCAACTCTTAGACATCCTTGCAATGACTGATGGTGACGAACTGATGCAAAGCTTAGTCGCCCGTGATGGTGTCCGTGCACTCAATGGTGACATCCTGCTGAAAGCGAACTATTGACTCCATTGCATTCAGGTACAATGATATGGCTCCTCTATCCAACTTATTTGATAACATGCGCATCATATAATTGAGTGTAGCTGGACCAGAAACATACTGATACATACTGTCTGTGCTGATCTCCGAGTGTGTGATGGCGACCATGCACATCAACTTGTCAAAATACATGTTCAACTCCAGTCAGACTTGCTTCTTTTCTTCGCTTCGGTGAGTGTGCCAAATGGGTTGGATCACATGCATGCACACAATGACATCCATGCTCCTGAATACCCTTGCATGCGATCAACAACACTGCTCACCCTGTCTTCTCCATGTCGGCTATTGAAAGGATCTATAGCTTGTATGGGTGCAGTTTCATCCGTCTATGGATGTTGCGCCTCCTGCTGTACCTGTTCCTGCTGCAATGCCTTATCTTGTCTGTGCAACTCGTGTTCTTCCTTGAGTTGCTGCTTCAGCACCTACAACTCCTTCTCTATTTCTATCTCTGCTTTCCACGATCCTCTTGTTGCGCCGTTGCCTCATAGCCTTAATCTCCAAAGCTGCTTTCATCACAGGTGGATCTGCTTGAGCTTGCAACTTTGTTCCGCCTCTGTGCTGTCAAAAACCTTGCTGTTGCATTTGTCGCATGTAGGTGTGATACCTTATGTTGCCACTGATGGTGCTTCTCATTGTGACGCTGTTGATATTTCATCTTGATATCCTTGTCCATGAACAACTTGATGTCTTCATAGATAGGCAAGTTCATAGACACTTGATCGACTGCATCCCCAATTGTGCTCTGAATGGTGTATTTGACTTTGCTCTCCTGGAAGTCATTGTACTTGTGTTGATGAGAGGTAGACAAACACTTGAGCTACTTAGAGACATGGAAACACTCATGAAAAGCAATCTATCAGTCAAAAACCAAAACAAGTTGAAGGACTGACATGCAACATAGTTGTGTCACTGTTTGTGAAGATTGCGCAATTTTCATTGGGAGGCTGGGAGACTGACTGCCAAAACTGTGCAAGGCATAGTTTGGGCTATCAGGAGGCTGAATGAATGTTGGAACTGTGCAATACACAGTCCAACCTAGCTTGTTGAGGATTGAAACTGCGCAATGTGAAATTTCAGTCAGCAGTGACATGCAAACCAACGAACTGCATTGCACAGTTTCTAGGGCCAGCAAGGCACTACCTCCCAGAATTGCGCAATGCAAGCCTGTAGGTTAGTGCTGGGCTAGACTTGCACAATTTATGGAGGGAAGGCAGAGCCTTCACTTCTAGAAATGCACAATGCTAGCTAGGTAAGGCAAGGTCCGGCTAAGGCAGCCCAGACCCGCCGACGGGCGACTGAAAACATGAGAAGTCTGAATGCATGGTGATACTGAGTGTAAACAAGAGTGAATGATCATGCATGCAAATAGTAAGTGCAAGATTCGAGAAAAGGGGAAAGCATGAATGCGTGTGAAGCAAGTCGCCGCAACGATGACTGTCGATGCAAAAACAATGTCATGCATGCGACAACAATGAGATGCAAACAAAAACTGAAATGGTGCTTCTACAGGCTAACATACATCAAACCGATAGCAAGTGCTCACCGAAATCAAACAGAAAACACTCACACAATCCGAAACACAAAAAGCAACAAAAATGCAGCGCAAGACATGTAAAGCGGGCTTACCCCGAAACAACTGAGTTGAATGTGCCGACAACTCCTAGATGTGATGTGGGAAGTTAGAGTTGCAAGATCGATGTGAGGATTGAGATCTGCAATGTCCAGTTCATAATTTTTGATAAAATCAAGGTTATGACGTGCATGCGACAAATCTAGGAAAAACAACACTTGGCGGGAGCTTTCTAAAATGAGCATTGCATGTAAACTTCAACTGTTAAAAATATATCCCTAAATTTAGAGATTCCTTTTCATGCTACCTTGGGAAAAGCAGTCCATGCATGCAAATCAGTTTTGCTCGGTCTCAGAGGGAACTAGTCAACCTGAAGGCACATGCATCGGTCTGCGAGCCTAGGATGAAAATTTGTGCAGTTCTTGGGCTGAGCTGGGCTAGTTGTCCCAGAGGGATTGCGCAATTTTTGGTATGAGCAGCAGTTCTGGGTCAGATTGCGTAGTTTTTTGGAGGAAGACTGCCTGGCTACTCTGCACAATTCTAGAGCCCAGTAGGCTGCCAGCCTGATTTGCACAATTTTTGGAGGGAAGGATGGTTCCCCTCCAGAATTGCACAATTTTCTAAGGGAAGCCTGACAGACTAATTTGTGCAATTCTTGAGCTTAGCAGACTGGCCATCTGATTTGCGCAATTTTTGGAGGGAAGGCTGGTTCACCTCCAAAATTACACAATTTTCTGGGGGAGTTGCTTGGCCAACACATGGTCTAGGTATGGAAAGACAACCTATGAGGGAAGTGAAGCAAACTGACATGCACAGGCTGACAAATCACTTAGAAATAGCTGAAGCCTATATGATTGACGATGCAAGACATGATGTTGAGGATGGTTGGTAGGGAGGCTCCAAAACGAATATAAGGCAAAATTTTGAAGGGTGTTTATAGCCACTACAACACTGTGCTACATCACTAGCTGAGAATGTAGACATCGCTGTAATGAAGTGCGCAACCTTTGTCAACCTGTCCACAACAACCATGATGGAATCATGTTGTCTCATTGTCCTCAAAAAACCTGTGATAAATTCCATGAAAATGACCTCCCATTTCCATTATGGAATTGAAATTGGATGTAGCAGTCCACTTGGATACTTACACTCTGCCTTCACACATTGACAATCGAAACACCTAGCCACAAACTCTACTACATCCTTCTTCAACTTCAACCAATAATAAAATTTCTTCATTGCGATCAATGTCTTCTAGTAGCATAGGTGACCTTAATATGGTTTCACATGAAAGTCCCTCAAGATCACCTTCTTGATCTCACTATTGTCTGACACATGTATCCTGTCTCTAAATCTGACCAATCCATATGTTTTAAGACAATAGTCCACATCCTGTGCACCTGCACCTGTACCACTACCTGCACCTATACCTGTACTACTACCTATACCTATACCACTACATGTAAATGTAATACTACTTGTACCTGTACTCTATTGCAATTGGTGCACAATCTCCATATACCTGACATCCTGCAGATCTCCTTGCAAGACCCTATCCTGTAAGTCTCTCTAATAGGAGCTCATAACTGCTAAGTGATTTACCTGTACCCACCTGCTAAGAGCATCTTCCACCCTATTCTCCTTTCCCTTGGTATACCTAATCTTGAACTCAAACTCACGGATCGTGGCCAACCATCTAGCTTATCGGGAATTCATATTCGGTTTGTCAAACAAATACCTCAACCCAATGTGATAATTCATCAACACAAAGCTTCTGCCAAGAATATAATGCCTCCACATCTTCAATGCATGCATGATCGCTACTAACTCAAGATCATGTGTCGGGTAGTTTTGTTCATGCTCGTTTAGTTTTCGTTACTCATAACATACCACTTTCCATCCTGC
The DNA here is from genome assembly GCA_031772625.1 of Pinus tabuliformis. Lineage (NCBI taxonomy): Eukaryota > Viridiplantae > Streptophyta > Pinopsida > Pinales > Pinaceae > Pinus > Pinus tabuliformis. Next base: position 235,098,243 of record CM062814.1, on the reverse strand, counting down.
ATAAGGACTCCACCAAGTCCTCTTTTGCAAGCATCAATACATACAACAAACTCCTTGTTCGGATCTGTAATCTGTAACACTAGTTCATGTGTCAACAACTGCTTAAGTTACTCAAAACTGGCCCTTATCTTTTTTGGATCCACTGCTATGCCCTCCTTAGAAACAACATGTCTTAAGTAGTGTAACTCAGTCTGAAAGAATTTCACTTGCTGAGCTTAGCATACAATTGATGCTCTCTCAATAACCTCAACACTGCTTCTAAATGCTCGGCATGCTCTTCCTCATTTTTAGAATATACCAATATGTCATCAATGAACACAATAACAAACTTATCCAAATACGGACATAACACACTAATAATCAAGCACATAAATGTAGTTGGAGCAATAGTCAAACCGAATGGAACTATAACAAACTCATAATGCCAATACCTTGTTTGGAAAGTTGTCTTGTAAATGTCCTCCTCTTTGATGCATACTTGGTGATATCCTGATCTCAAATCAATCTTCGAGAACACTCCTCCCTTCAACTGATCGAACAAGTCATCAATCCTCAGCAATGGAAACCTATTCTTGATGGTTACTTTGTTCAATTTCCTGTAGTTAATGCATAATCTGAGAGTACCATATTTCTTATTCACATACAGTATCTGTGCGCCCCATGGTGATACACTTGGCCTAATGTATCCCTTGTCCAACATTTCCTTCAATTGCAACTTCAACTCTACTAACTCCACTCATCTTGTATGGTGCTTTTGATGTTGGAGCTGCCCCTAGCACTAACTCAATATAAAATTCTACTTCCCAGTGAGGTGGAAACTCTGAAATCTCTTTAGGAAACACATCCTGAAACTCCTGTAGAACTGGGTACCTACTCAAAACATATGCATCCTTAACTTCGTTACCTTTGTCACTAGAAATGTGCGCTGCGAATAACACACAACATTTTCTATGACTACATTTTTCCTGCATAGTTGTCACCACCCTAACTGATGTGGATTTCTTCTTTCCATGTAAGACTCTTGATTCCCCTTTTCATTGAAGCACTCAATGGATTTGTCATAACAATCCACCTTGTTCCTATGAAGGTAGAACCAATCCATGCCCAAAAGCATACTATATGATTCCAATGGTAATACACTCAAATGTGTTGCGGTAGGCATACCATTCAAATCAAATGCACAAGCTCTTACCTAATGATGAACTCGCTTCTTTGTACTTATAGCCAATTGTACTAACCAAGATTCTGCATGTAATTCCTTACTGAAACCACACTTATCCACCATGTTAGGACTAACATATCTATAATTAGATCCAGGGTTAATCAAAATAGAAATAACTTGATCACAAAGCTTACCGTCCATCTCAATGATAGGTTCTAGATGGTTTGCTTGTTTTTTATCCAACGCTACATAAATACGTGGAATGCTTAAACTGACCAACATCCCCAACATTCTGTGCCTCCTATGCACTATATATACGAGGCCTACCACCTTGATTTTCTGACAATCTCTCTTAAGGTGCTTCTTACCGCATGTCAAAAACACCAACTAACCAATACCCTCACCTCTATGTTGCTGGTGTGACCCATGTCCCTATATAGCTGCATTAAAATTCTTTTGTGGTGTCACATTTTCCTTTTTGTCTGCATTTTGAGGCCTTTCTCTTTTTGGCTACCATTTACCCTTACCTTTGTATTTCCATTTCCATCCTTGCTGAGATTCATTCTTATGCTTTAACTGTTCATAGCAATGCTTCAATTTTCCAATAGCTTCCTCAAGTGACCAAGGCTCATCATACTCAATCTAATCTCTAAATGTTAATGGAAATCCACTAACAAATAACTGAACTTTAGCCTTCTAAGCTTTAAGATATGGTACATACCTCAATAGATCTAGGAACTTAGTCGTGTACTCCTCATCTGTCATTGATCCCATCTTTAGCTCATAGAATTATTTGGCCTTATTATCGTAGTACCTTTCTGACAAGTATTTCTTCCTAAAAAACCTCTTGAACTGATGCCAAGTCAATTAATTTGTCCTGATGTCTATAAACCACTTCACATCTTCCCACCAAATGTCTGCTTTACCTCTCAAGCTGAAGATAGCTATTTTGGCCTTCATATTATATGTGTACTCATGCAACTCAAAGAACTTTTTGCTCCCAAGTATCTAAGCCTCTGCGTCTTCCAGATTCTTCACATCTCCGTCATAAGTAGGTGGATTTTCTTTCTTAAACTCATCTGGTAAGTATCCCATATCACTCCTCCTGTAAAGATGATAATGATGACGATCATGATGCCTGTCACAACCAGAGCTAGAATAATACATGTATCCATCACCTCTCCTATCCAAAGTATCCAACAATATGCCATCTCTAACCATGTCATCTCTATCTGACTTATGATCACCATGAGACCTATTGCCATATACCCCATTAGTCATGTCCTCCTATCCATGGATGATCTAAAGTGGCCCTTGTCGTTGCAAATCTGACAAACTTTGAAGGAGTACAACATTAAACTCTGCTTGTTTCTCTTGTGCCTACATGATTTTTTCATTGTTCGCCTTACAACTTATTTCTTCCTTCAATCTTCTCAATGTGTCTTCTAAGTAAGAAGATTTCCCAACACCACATTGCTCATCTGATTCATAGGGAGAATCTCTGTAGTCTACCATCTTGCTATTCATTTGATCTCTTTCCTGCAAGACATAGTATGCCAGCTAAACCAAATCACAAGAAAACAATATACCTTAGAAAAATTCGGGGAGGATATCTCATCTGTAAGAACAACCAATCAATGTACTACATGTATAACATAATCATGATAACATATATACATATAATACATAAGCACATAACCATGTAACCATCGGTCTAGCTAGAGTCCAATCATAAATGCATGACCATATCAACTACACATACCATGATCTCATGCATGAAAACAATAACCATACCAAGATACATTGACATTACACAAGCATAAACGATATGTAACAAATCATACACTCATGATGACACACTTTACAACAATAACATTCTCTTTCACATGACGACATCACTACAACCATGACTGACACCATGCATATGCAACAAGCACATAGATCATAAGAATGATTAACACATGTGCGAATCACATGAATGCATGACCAACACACCGCTCATCCAGTTTGAGGGGTGAACCATGCTCTAATACCACTCTATAACACCCTCCTCCCACATCTACCCAAGTAACCAATGAACTGGGGTAAACATGTGACGAGAGGCTACTATGATTGGATTCAACCTCCTAGGTGACCTTAAGGAAGTGGAATCAACAAAAACACAACATACATACCTTATACATAAGCTATAGGACTCCCATGAACCATCCCAACCACTCAGGTAGCTAGTCCCTCGGTCCCACTGAGGTTTTTGGCCACTTGACCTCTAGATGCTCCCATGCTATGGGTCTGACAATGCCCATGAGGCTCTGGACGCTCTCATGACAAAGCCTACCAAGTGTCGAGGGACTATTTTTCTCATTGTTGTGCCAGTGTCCCTGGGACTTGAGCCACTTTTTCAGGCCCAAAGCTCAGGTAACTGCCCATAATTGAATGACACCTTTAGAATAGAAAGATAACAAGGAAACAACGATGCAAATGCAAATACTTGAGCAAGCCCTTAACCAGATCCCTACTAGCCATGATAAGCATTTCGTCAAACATATCACAAACAACAAATTTAAGTATATGGGTCTCATACTTATTTGAGAATCTCCCTTATATCATTTGTTGCATTACCAACATAGATCCATCTTTACTCTGGATCTACCAAGTGCGGAGAGGGATCAAATATTTTTTCACGCTATGCTAGTTTGCATATTAGGATATTTGATCCCTCTCGGCGCTTAGTAGATTTGGAATAAAGATGGATCTATGCTGGTTTAATTCCCCCCTTTAAATAGGCTACATTCCACGTGAATACCATGGGTCAATACCATTGGTTCTCAATACCATGGGTCAATACCATGTGCCATCTTTATTTTTATTAATATTAATATTAGGGTTAATAATGTTTTTTTTGCATGGTATTAATAATAATTGGGCCCATGGTATTTGGCTCATAGGCTTTACCTCAATAAAACCTGAATTTTGAGTGTTCATAAATATAAAGTGAATTATGGAGTAAATATAAAAAAAAATGTTTTATTTATTTATATACCTCTTTTATAGATATGGTATTTGGCCCATGGTATTTAGCCCATGGTATTAAAATGGTATTTGGCCCATAGGCTTCACCTAAATAAAACCTCTTTTTTGATTCTTCATTAAATATAAATAGGTTTATGGAGTAAATATAAAAATAGTTTTATTTATTTATCATACCTCTAGTTTATTTATATTTTTATTATTTACCATACCTTTGGAGTAGGTATAAAAAGTGGTTTTATTTATTTACGATACCCTAGTTTATTTATATTTATATTTATATACCATACCTATTTTTTTAATCTTCATAAATATCTTTAAATTTTAAATTTATATTGTGTTTATACATAATAATAATTAGATTGATTTATAAATTGGGCCGACATTAGATTAAAAAACATTACATGTTAAATGTTTACGTTTGAGTTTATGTTTAGGTGAGATCTCGACCCCAAAAAACATTACATGTTAAATGTTTACATTTACATTTACGTTTATGTGAGATCTCCACCCCCATACTGGGCTGTAGAACGGCTCTCGGCGCAATCATATATTAGGCCATAGATACATTGTTCATTCATTTACAAGTAAAAACATGATGAGATCCATACATGGCCACTATCATAAAACATATACATAACCATCATAATAGCAACATAAATACCAAGGAAATCACAACCATATGATCCACATATAAAACATTATAATACTCATAGAAATACAAGGAGAAATAACCTCATATTAATGATGCAAAATCCAAACCCAGGATGGGACTACCACGTTCCACCCGACCATAGAATGGTTGAGCCAAATCTCTCTTTAGCCATTCACTCCCATGGCATATCCGAAGCATGAATGTGGGACTCAAACCAAAAGAACCAACTAATGCATCTCGAGGCTAAACCACCTCACCCTCATAAATAGAAACTGGGATTTACCGTAATCCATCCCGGATCACTAGGACAACATAATAAACATGTAATAACAGACTTTTCAATGATCTCCACCCAATCACTAGGCAAAAAAGCATGGATACCACTGGATTTATCCACCTACACCATGAGGAATTTTCATGTCTCCTAGTCTCTCAAGATTAACCGAAATCCACACCAGATCACTAGGCCCTAAACCGAGACCCACTCTCTAGGCTTTACCGCATGTCCCAAAGTGGGATTACTAGGCCCAACGAAGAGCAATCCACCTCTTGGATTTACCGTATATCTTGCCAATCACCGGCAAGAATTCCTAGGCCCACCGAGGCAACACACAATCCGACTTTAATGCAACCCATAACCTGGTTTAGGGGTTACTAGGCCATGTGCTCTATCATTTAGCTATCCACCTCACTGAGCTTCGAATACATCTGGCAATCCATCTCAACCAAAACATGAGAACCACATCACACCATGACTATCGAGAAATGGAAAGGCTAGGCTAAAAACACTATCACACCTGGAAAAACCCATGCCATAACAGAAAAAGAACTTCATGCAATACCATTCATTCCAAATCTAGCAAGGAAAATACACATGCAAACCAATACCTACAAAGAATAATGTTGAAGCTACTTGATCCTACGCTTCTTTGCTTTCTCCTTCCTTCCTCTTGGCTTCTTTTCTCTTCTTGATCCAATGCCAAAGTGCTCCAAGAAAACTCTAAGTGTCCAAGGGTGAGTGAGAAAGAAAGAGAATAATGACAGAGCTCCAAAACTGAATTGACAAAAGGTTACAAATTGATCCTCAGAAGCCTTTTATCAATTAGGCCTCTATTTTCTTCATTTTCCTCCTCACATGCAACATATGACCTTTCACCTTACTTTTCTTCTAATTTCCATTATTTTCATAAATAAATGTGCCAAAAATGACATTTTTCCTTTCCAAAGCCTTTTCCTTCTCCAATTTCCTTAGCCATAATAAACCAAATGAACACCCACACTAGGATGTCTTGCCCAACATTCAGTTTGGAATAAGTTTCCCATCAACCATGGTTATTATTTTTTCCTTTATTAAATTTTATTACATGGAATTTTCACCAGGGCTGTTACAATATTATTTCTCACTCTTACAAAGTGGTCTCTAGAAATTGTCTCAAATTACTTCTTACACGTTTACACCTAACTTGTGCAAGAAGCTCCTAGTTGAGCTATATATCTAATAAAAAAAATTAGATAGAAGTTGCTCAAAATAATTGATGAAGAAAACCCAATGTCATAGAACACAACAATGAGTAAAATGGATTGGATTTGAAGATAAAAGGAGTGTTTGATAATGATAGCATGGCTTGACACTAAATGGGTGAAACATTGAGATCCCTTTCCATGGAAAAAGGAGTGAAGATTGTAATTGGCATCAAATATATCTCTTCAAAATAAAACATATTCAAGTTGGAGCTATCATTGAAAATTGAGAGGATGATGAAGACCCAAGGAAAACTCATTCGTGGTGTTACAGAGATGTACCAAAGCTTGTAAAAAATTATATTATAGATAAATAGCAAAAATACTCCAAAATATTTTATTGGGAGAGAACACATATTTTACTTTTTGTAGGTGTTTTTTTTCTTATGTTGAAAGATATAGGAAGCCATAATATAGGATTTTTCCTAAAATTTGATTTCTAGGTTAAATACACATTATTATTGTGTGGATTATTGTTTACCTCAATTTTTTTTATATATGTTTCAATTTATTTTACAAGCTTTATAGTTATTTAATCAAAGGAAATAACAAGCATCAATATTCCAATTTATTTCCTTATTTTAGTGTTTTTGTTGGTGAGATAGGTGTCCATAGGCCTATCATTTTTGGATCATATGGTATTGTAACCCAAGTTTAAGGCACTTGAAGAAAATTGGTGTCATAGTTCGTTTTGGGACTCAAAAGCCAAAAATAGGGAGATGTGGTTTTAAATGGATATAGTGTAATGAATTTAATTTTCATGGCTACCCTTGGGTTAAATTAAAAACATCGAAGTCAAAAAATGCATGGAATGATCATGGAAAACAAATTCACATTATGGAATGTAGGCTTGTTATTTTAGTTATATTTAATGCAAGATTCTCATGGTTGTTGCAAAAAAGTAAAGTGACCACACTACAGTTTGTAGCATATTTTGTAATACAATGCATAAAATGTTCAAAAACAAATTGTTGCAAAAACCATTTAGTTGCTATAAAAGAAAACAAAATATTATTGGCATAACATGGGCATATAATTTTGGATGAGAACATGATTTGGACTTGGGTGACCTAGCACATGTCCACATGTTTCCACCGAATTTAAGCTTTATATTCCTTTGTTTACCCCATAAAAGTATGAAATGGATTTGTATGTAATTTTAGTGTTCATTGACAATGGAAATTTTACAATGGATAGCTTGATAACCATTTCCATGTGCCCACCAAAGTTCAACATTAGGGTCATTCATTCATTCCTCAAATGGTGGAAACGTAGATTGGTTTGTTAGCTAGAAAATATATGGGAATCTTTGGGTGTTAATTATGATCCTTAATTTTTCGTGTATATTCTCCTCGAATAGGTCATCACAACAGATCTAATAAAATTATTGAATTTTTTTATTGTGAATGTTAATTCCCTTTAAATCTTAGATTCTTTATTTTTTATTTTTATGCTTAAAATAAATTAGATGAAATGTGAGAAATATAAAACAAATGTAAATACACACACCTTCCACAATAGACACAATTTTTTCCTTGGAAAACCCTATGGGAGGAAACCCAACAAGAAGGTGAGGTTGTGTTGTGTTGTGCAACAACCCCCCATTTACTTATATATAAATCTCTTAGGAAATTATTATATAAATAAATAGGGACCCTTTAAAATTAAAAAAGCATATGAAAATAACATAGTTTAGGGTTTTAAAAGGGCAAATTTGAATTTTTGAATAAGCAAATCCAAATTCATTAGGCCCGAACAACTTGAATAAGCATAAATTAAAGAAAATCCCGACATAACACATTTCACAAGTCTCAATGAACAATGCCTTGTTTTATCCTTTCTAAACTTGCGATGCAATAAAGAATAGCCCTCGAGAACCAAACATGTCTAAATCTCAAAAGGCTTAAGTATTGTCAAAAAGGACACTGGCAGGAGTGCACAGATTTCATTGCTAAAAAGGACACTGGAAGGACCCCCGCTGTCCTGAATAATCCTTTCCCCACTCAGCAACAACAACACCTTATTGCAAACCAACCCCAACCTCCGCAAGGGGGCAATGGTGGTTCACAACATCCTTTAGCTGGTGAAGGAACCTCTACCGTTTACACCTTTGAAATGGTAGACCTACAAACCAGAGCCAAATCTTATGGAGTTCTTGTCGCTCATGCAGAGGAACCCTCCTCAAGTCAAAACCCACCACCGCCTAACGATCTTCATATCGAAAGGCCAGTTGCTGACTTTGTGATTCGCCCCCCTAAAGGGGAACTTTGATGCACAACACACAATACATCTGCATGTGCCGCCCAAAACTACAACATTATAGAAGACTTGGTGCAAGCGCCGTTGGCTATGTCGGTGCTCGAAGTATTAAAAACATGTCTAGCACAAAGGAAAGCTCTGCTTTCAGCCATTGGTGGTATTGACCCTTAGCATTCCATGCTTGCAATTTTCGACATGGAAAGTGTAAACCTCCCCTTTCTCACTAGCTTTCATTTCAAGTGAAAATATTTTCAAAAGGTAAAGGTATACATAGAACTATCATAGACGAAGGTGCTTCTACCTACGTAATGTCGACTTCATGTTGGCTCGCTTTGGGTTCTCCAACCCTATCACCGCCGTTGAATTCCCTTAAAGCTTTCGACGACCACACTTTCATCCCAAAAGGTTACCTAGCTAGCTACCCCATCACCATGTATGGGAAAATGGTAATGGTGGACATCAAAGTCGTAGATAGAAAGCTCGACTATAATCTCTTATTGGGCCGCAGTTGGAATTACACCATGACTGCCATTGTATCTAATGTCTTTTGCATCATCCTATATCCATTGGATGGAAAGGTAGTCATAGTGGACCAACTGTCCTTTTGCACCCCTGATTATTACCCATTACCCATTACCAAGCAGCTTTGTACTCTTAGTGGGTGGTGTACCTGACTCTTACGTCAGTATCGGTACCGTTCTACTGAAGGCCTCTTCCCTGATGGGTTGTTTCCCTCTTCTGCCGCCATTGGTTCCACATACGGTCAATATGGTTTCATCCATTCCTCACAAATTGACTGATCCTTGGATCCTACCGGCCCCTTCAGACATTGATACTTAAGAAGAACAAATTCCGCTATCACCAGCTGAATTGGCCTACCAAGCCATTCAATCTGCATCCGAGTCTCTGGTCACTTTGGTCACGACCAATGGTACCACTGCCCCTCCCATAACTGCTTCTTCTTTTGATCCCCTCAATCAAGTCCTACCTACGAATGAAGCTATTAGAGAGATCATGAGTTTAGAAGAGCGACCTTGGGAGGACTCGCACCATCGTGTTTCAATGCTAGATTCAGACATAATGTCTCTTCAAATCTTGTCACCTGACGCAACTGAAATCGTTTCATCACCTTATACAACTATCCAAACTTTGGACTTGGAAGGAAACATGGGCAATATTTAAAAAAAATTGCTCATCGTTATTTCAGTCAAGATAGGCATCATGGAAAATATACAGATTGGAGCCAATCGCAATCCTGAGGAAATTGCAAGCTTCACCTACCCTTTTAAGGACTTTTGTGATGTTTTCCCTTGGTATTATGAGGAAATGCATGGCCTAGACCCTTCTATTGTTAAGCATAAGATCAATAATTATCAAGCATTCTTTTTATGGTATTTTTCTTGCTCCTTAATTTGAAAAAACCTCGAGTCTCCTTCTTCGGGATCATTAAACTACCACGAAGAAGAGAGAGCATTCTTTTTATGGTATTTTTCTTGCTCGTTAATCCAAAAAACCTCGATTCTCCTTCTTTGGGCTCGTTAAACTACTACAAAGAAGATATGAGCATGTTCTTTTTTGGGACTTTTTCTTGCTCTTGAACTAAAAATCCCCGAGTTTTCATCATTGGGCTCGTTAAACTACTACAAAGAAGATATGAGAATGTTATTTTTTGGGACTTTTTCTTGCTCTTGCACTGAAAAATCCCCGAGTTCTCATCATTGGGCTCGTTAAACACCTACAACGATGGTCTAAGCAACTCTTTTTCACTCTTTTTCTAGCTCATTAAACTGAAAAAGATCATTTGAGCATTTTTTTTAGGCGCTTTTTTCTCGTTCATAAAACTGAAAAAATTCCAAGTTTTTTCTTTAGGCTGGTTAAAAACTTATGAAGATGAACCGAGCATTATTTTAGGTACTTTTATCACTCGTTAAACTGAAAAATTCCGAGTTTTTGTCACTGGGTTCGTTAAAAATCTACGGCAACAATATGAGCACTTGCTTTTTTGGGACCATTTCTCCCTCTTAAATTGAAAAATCACCGAGTTTTTCCCTTCTTCGGGCTCATAAAATCTACGAAGAAGGAATGAGCAGTTATTTTACCTCTTTTTTTCTTTCTCACTAAACTAAAAAAGGTACTTTGAGTTTTCTTCATTTGACTCGTTAAAATTCGATGAAGGTATTGAGTTTGTTGTCGTGTGACTCATTAAAAATTCACGACGAATATCAAGTTTAGTCCGTCTCCTTGTACTCGTAACAAAATGAGGTCAACATCTATTGAGCATAGGTTTCTCTTTATCTGGACTCAGTAGATTAACTCACATAAAAGTAACCGATCTGGGTATACTATTAAACCTTTGTCGCACCCAGTTAACAACTATGACAAAGGGACCACCATGGAGTCATTCTTTATGATCTTTTTAGACTCTCTAAATATGAAAAGACCACTGAGTTATCTCATCTGGACTCATTAAATTACACAAATGTGAAATATAGTCGCTCTTTTTACGTTATTTTTCAGACTCTTAAAACATGAAAAGATCAACGAGTTTGCCTATCTGGACTCATTAAACTAATCAGATGGGGCATAGAGTCACTCTTGTTGTGATCCTTTTTAGACTCTTAAAATATGAAAAGATCGATGAGATTACCCGTCTGGACTCACTAAACTAATCAGATGGGGAAAGTGGACAATACAACTGTGTTCAGTATTTGAAAGAATGGTTTGGCAGCAGTCATTCCCTTGAACATGGCTCTCCCTCAGATAAACCTTCCTTGTGACGACCTATCAATATGAATCTTACCATCCTATGAGTTTAGCCTATATACCCTGATGTTCTTGCATCTCCGTATCCTAACACTCTTTGGTGTTCATGAGTCTAGTGCTGCATGGTTAAAACCATTTTCGTTCCTTCTATTGTTCAAGGGAAAACCTTTTTTCTTTTGTTTGCTCCATCAACCCATCAAGCATATCCTTTCATCATGCCGTCTGTCATTTTGAACCAATGCTTAAAGATTCCTCAAAAAATAAATCATTCTTGTCCCATTTCGTGACGATTGATGCAGGACACATTATTGCCTACCTTTCAACATGTCTCTTCCTATCGACTTCAACACTCTATATAGGAAAAAGACCCAGAAACACTTTAGTGCCTTGGTACTTGCAGACATCATTGGCAGGTCACCTTGTGCTTGTTCAAGGGTTCTCATTATTTGTCTCTTGGTTAAATGATTCTATGGGTGTTTGACGACAAAAACATTTTTCACACTCGCTAGATTGTACTGTGCATCTTGGAGACCATCACCATTATTGGTGGCTTTCCTCGCATTTGTTAACAGTCTCCGTTATTGATTGGTAATGAGATGATTTTGTGCATGTTCGACATCAACACATATATTCACATGTATCAATCTATTCTGTTCGGTGAAGCGGAAAATCAAGACCTTGGGTAGAGGCTTGCATCACTCAGCCTTGTTTCCTCTCCCAAATTGCATATATTGTTTTTTGGATACAACTCATTAGAATGATCCTATTATGACACTGGTTCCGCATTGTGCTTATTGATGGCCAACATCGTCATATCTATTTTATGAGAAAATCACTCTGACATAGCTACTGAGTGTGGGAATGCCTGACTCAAGACATGATTTTAGTTGTTATATATATATATATATATATATATATATATATATATATATATCTGTGTGTGTGTGTTGTATCGGGTTTCCCATACTGCCCGAAGCTCCGATCCTCTCTCTCTTTTTGTCAAGAAGGAACATAACAGTTAAGTATAAAGTGTTTTGGCCATCATCGCAGCCTCTGATCTCACACTTTAGGGGGCATCTGTTATACAGGAAAATGACCTCCTCATTAGTTTAGAGGGCAAAGACATGATGATTGAAGCAATGACCAAGTTCACAAGCCTTGTTTCCAAGCTAACACTGTCTATAAACTAGAAACATGCTTTATAAAGCTTCTCAACAAGCCTAAGGGAGCGTTAATGACCCAAGTAACTCTACTTGTTACCTCGGGAGCAACGTTAGTGAACCCTAATGAGGATCTAAGGGTCAAAGGAGCGTATTGACTAAGAAATATCCCTATATTCTCTCCTAAATCAACTCATAAAAGCAAGGAAAAATCCAAATTTGACCTATTTGGGGGATTACTAATCCTAATGGAGTATGCAAATGGGAAAGAGCTCAAAAAAATGGTAACATAATTGCTTTTACGCAAGGAAACTCATGGAGAAACTTGGCAACCCTAACCTCACATGCTACATAAGCAGAGCTAGGGCTATTGTGAAAGGGGTCAGAACATTTGAAAGGATAGATTACTTGATTGTCGAGCATAGTCTTAGACTTAAGCATAAGAAGTTGGTAAAAAAGGAGAGAGAGAGGAGCTAGAGGGGTAAGGGAAGGCTGACGCAATCGATGGTTGTAATCCCTCTTTCGACATTAATATAGAACTGCAGTTGTACTGTCCACTCCGTGATGTTGGTACTATAATTCATTTATATGTTTCTTCAATGTCTTTTAGCATAAGTAGCTTAGTTATGTGCAACTAGATGTCTTTTGTATATTCATGCATTGATTATCCAAGTTTTGTGTTGTGATTACACTTGTCTTTTCTATGTGCAGGACTTGATCTGGAGCCGGCTTAGGGGACTTTCACCTAGCTGCATTGCGCTCTCCAGCAACTCTACATGAAGGCTCGAGGTAACGAATCAGTCTTTCTTTGATAGTTAGTTATTGAATATGGACATGCATGTATCTTTGTGATAGCTGCAGATAATATTACAATCTGCCAAGGGTCCCAGGAAGACCCTTGAGGGTTCCTTCATCTTTCATACACCGTGCATTAATCCCTATAGCATTAACCATTTCTTTCCTTTTCTTTTGACAAGAAAACTATCTAATTTTAACCTTATAACTTCCAATGGCTTAGATTAAGCTTATGAGCACATTTTTATTCCTATGCCTAACTACTGATCTGCCAAGGTTAAACAGTTTGGCTAGATCTTTATTCTCTATCTATAAACATGAAATTTAAAGCATGAATTAGTCAAGATTAAGCTATTTGACTATCATGGGCGGTGGACATTTATGACAAGCTACACACAACCATTATTTTTCACATAAAAGTAAAAGCAGCGGCACTTGAATTTGCACACTTTCATTTTCTCGTTTTGTTTGGGGTTCATATTTTTCACTTGTTTGATCTTTTCTTTTTCTTTTTGTCCTTTGATTATTCTTTTAGGACATACCCTCTTTACAATTTTTATTTTTTAGTATGGAAAAAATTTTGCAGAAAGCAAAAGAATGTACAATATTACAAGACTAACCATAGCCAATTCAAAATTATGAATCCTATTATTATAGGACCCTAACAATGGCTCCACATGGGGATGGCATTTCCTGGTGAAATGTCAAGAACTTTGAGATCAGTAGCCTCTGAAAATGTGACTGAATTTACTTTGTAAACTATTCTTCCGTGATTATGCTTTATTCATACTTATGATGGTGAAACTTTCAAAGCTCAGGGCCTTCTCTCCGGGCTTCAACTTCAAAGATTACCATCCACTCCAATCTAAACTCTGCAATGTTATATACAATGAGTAAAGTAAAGTGAACTATTGTTAATATTTTGAAAATAATGCTCCAACATTCTACCATTGATAGGTCCTCCTGGTAGATCTGATCCATCTATCTCTCTCAAGAAAAAAACATTGTTACCTCTACAACCATAAATGACATAAGGGCCTTGCACATAAAATCAAGTTTGCCATGTTTACCCTTGTCTTTTATTCTTAAATCCCACTTAAGAACTTTTTCACCTATGTAAAAATCATCAGCTTTGGTCTTTTTATCAAATATCTTTTTTATTTTTTCCTGGATTACTTGTGATTTTACATATACTTCTTCTCTGGTCTATTACAAGTGTATGGTTTGATTTATCCTTCTCTGGATATCATTTGGTTCTACTTGCAACTCCTGGATGATCTTCATCACTGGCACTCCGAAAGATGATGGAAAAGAACATCCATCCCATATACTAACTGATAGGGAGATGTACCAATGGACTTTTTGGTAGTTAGTCTGTCTTCCCATAAGGCATTGACCAAATTTTTGTTCCATGTCTTTTTGTTGTCTTCCAGTAATTTCTTAATGATATTGACAAGGCTTTTGTTAGAGGATTCTTCAAGTCCATTACCTTGAGGGTAATAGGCAGTGGAGTGGCCAAGGGTGATGTGGTATTTGTTACAGAAGTCTACCATCTTCTTGGACTTAAAAGCAGTTGCATTATCAATAATGAGCTTTTGGGGGTATCCAAATCTTGACAGGACATTGTTTTCTAGGAAGGAGATAATGACAGAGTTTGTAGCTTAGCTATTTGACTATCATGGGCGGTGGCATTTATGACAAGCTACACACAACCATTATTTTTCACATAAAAGTAAAAGCAGCGGCACTTGAATTTGCACACTTTCATTTTCTCGTTTTGTTTGGGGTTCATATTTTTCACTTGTTTGATCTTTTCTTTTTCTTTTTGTCCTTTGATTATTCTTTTAGGACATACCCTCTTTACAATTTTTATTTTTTAGTATGGAAAAATTTTGCAGAAAGCAAAAGAATGTACAATATTACAAGACTAACCATAGCCAATTCAAAATTATGAATCCTATTATTATAGGACCCTAACAATGGCTCCACATGGGGATGGCATTTCCTGGTGAAATGTCAAGAACTTTGAGATCAGTAGCCTCTGAAAATGTGACTGAATTTACTTTGTAAACTATTCTTCCGTGATTATGCTTTATTCATACTTATGATGGTGAAACTTTCAAAGCTCAGGGCCTTCTCTCCGGGCTTCAACTTCAAAGATTACCATCCACTCCAATCTAAACTCTGCAATGTTATATACAATGAGTAAAGTAAAGTGAACTATTGTTAATCTATGGAAAAATAATGCATCAGCATTCTACCATTGACAGGTCCTCCTGGTAGATTTGATCCATCTATCTCTCTCAAGAAAAAAACATTGTTACCTCTACAACCATAAATGACATAAGGGCCTTGCACATAAAATCAAGTTTGCCATGTTTACCCTTGTCTTTTATTCTTAAATCCCACTTAAGAACTTTTTCACCTATGTAAAAATCATCAGCTTTGGTCTTTTTATCAAATATCTTTTTTATTTTTTCCTGGATTACTTGTGATTTTACATATACTTCTTCTCTGGTCTATTACAAGTGTATGGTTTGATTTATCCTTCTCTGGATATCATTTGGTTCTACCTGCAACTCCTGGATGATCTTCATCACTGGCACTCCGAAAGATGATGGAAAAGAACATCCATCCCATATACTAACTGATAGGGAGATGTACCAATGGACTTTTTGGTAGTTAGTCTGTCTTCCCATAAGGCATTGACCAAATTTTTGTTCCATGTCTTTTTGTTGTCTTCCAGTAATTTCTTAATGATATTGACAAGGCTTTTGTTAGAGGATTCTTCAAGTCCATTACCTTGAGGGTAATAGGCAGTGGAGTGGCCAAGGGTGATGTGGTATTTGTTACAGAAGTCTACCATCTTCTTGGACTTAAAAGCAGTTGCATTATCAATAATGAGCTTTTGGGGGTATCCAAATATTGACAGGACATTGTTTTCTAGGAAGGAGATAATGACAGAGTTTGTAGCTTAGCTATTTGACTATCATGGGCAGTGGCATTTATGACAAGCTACACACAACCATTATTTTTCACATAAAAGTAAAAGCAGTGGCACTTGAATTTGCACACTTTCATTTTCTCGTTTTGTTTGGGGTTCATATTTTTCACTTGTTTGATCTTTTCTTTTTCTTTTTGTCCTTTGATTATTCTTTTAGGACATACCCTCTTTACAATTTTTATTTTTTAGTATGGAAAAATTTTGCAGAAAGCAAAAGAATGTACAATATTACAAGACTAACCATAGCCAATTCAAAATTATGAATCCTATTATTATAGGACCCTAACAATGGCTCCACATGGGGATGGCATTTCCTGGTGAAATGTCAAGAACTTTGAGATCAGTAGCCTCTGAAAATGTGACTGAATTTACTTTGTAAACTATTCTTCCGTGATTATGCTTTATTCATACTTATGATGGTGAAACTTTCAAAGCTCAGGGCCTTCTCTCCGGGCTTCAACTTCAAAGATTACCATCCACTCCAATCTAAACTCTGCAATGTTATATACAATGAGTAAAGTAAAGTGAACTATTGTTAATCTGTGGAAAAATAATGCATCAGCATTCTACCATTGACAGGTCCTCCTGGTAGATTTGATCCATCTATCTCTCTCAAGAAAAAAACATTGTTACCTCTACAACCATAAATGACATAAGGGCCTTGCACATAAAATCAAGTTTGCCATGTTTACCCTTGTCTTTTATTCTTAAATCCCACTTAAGAACTTTTTCACCTATGTAAAAATCATCAGCTTTGGTCTTTTTATCAAATATCCTTTTTATTTTTTCCTGGATTACTTGTGATTTTACATATACTTCTTCTCTGGTCTATTACAAGTGTATGGTTTGATTATCCTTCTCTGGATATCATTTGGTTCTACCTGCAACTCCTGGATGATCTTCATCACTGGCACTCCGAAAGATGATGGAAAAGAACATCCATCCCATATACTAACTGATAGGGAGATGTACCAATGGACTTTTTGGTAGTTAGTCTGTCTTCCCATAAGGCATTGACCAAATTTTTGTTCCATGTCTTTTTGTTGTCTTCCAGTAATTTCTTAATGATATTGACAAGGCTTTTGTTAGAGGATTCTTCAAGTCCATTACCTTGAGGGTAATAGGCAGTGGAGTGGCCAAGGGTGATGTGGTATTTGTTACAGAAGTCTACCATCTTCTTGGACTTAAAAGCAGTTGCATTATCAATAATGAGCTTTTGGGGGTATCCAAATCTTGACAGGACATTGTTTTCTAGGAAGGAGATAATGACAGAGTTTGTAGCTTAGCTATTTGACTATCATGGGCGGTGGCATTTATGACAAGCTACACACAACCATTATTTTTCACATAAAAGTAAAAGCAGCGGCACTTGAATTTGCACACTTTCATCTTCTCGTTTTGTTTGGGGTTCATATTTTTCACTTGTTTGATCTTTTCTTTTTCTTTTGTCCTTTGATTATTCTTTTAGGACATACCCTCTTTACAATTTTTATTTTTTAGTATGGAAAAAATTTTGCAGAAAGCAAAAGAATGTACAATATTACAAGACTAACCATAGCCAATTCAAAATTATGAATCCTATTATTATAGGACCCTAACAATGGCTCCACATGGGGATGGCATTTCCTGGTGAAATGTCAAGAACTTTGAGATCAGTAGCCTCTGAAAATGTGACTGAATTTACTTTGTAAACTATTCTTCCGTGATTATGCTTTATTCATACTTATGATGGTGAAACTTTCAAAGCTCAGGGCCTTCTCTCCGGGCTTCAACTTCAAAGATTACCATCCACTCCAATCTAAACTCTGCAATGTTATATACAATGAGTAAAGTAAAGTGAACTATTGTTAATCTGTGGAAAAATAATGCATCAGCATTCTACCATTGACAGGTCCTCCTGGTAGATTTGATCCATCTATCTCTCTCAAGAAAAAAACATTGTTACCTCTACAACCATAAATGACATAAGGGCCTTGCACATAAAATCAAGTTTGCCATGTTTACCCTTGTCTTTTATTCTTAAATCCCACTTAAGAACTTTTTCACCTATGTAAAAATCATCAGCTTTGGTCTTTTTATCAAATATCTTTTTATTTTTTCCTGGATTACTTGTGATTTTACATATACTTCTTCTCTGGTCTATTACAAGTGTATGGTTTGATTTATCCTTCTCTGGATATCATTTGGTTCTACCTGCAACTCCTGGATGATCTTCATCACTGGCACTCCGAAAGATGATGGAAAAGAACATCCATCCCATATACTAACTGATAGGGAGATGTACCAATGGACTTTTTGGTAGTTAGTCTGTCTTCCCATAAGGCATTGACCAAATTTTTGTTCCATGTCTTTTTGTTGTCTTCCAGTAATTTCTTAATGATATTGACAAGGCTTTTGTTAGAGGATTCTTCAAGTCCATTACCTTGAGGGTAATAGGCAGTGGAGTGGCCAAGGGTGATGTGGTATTTGTTACAGAAGTCTACCATCTTCTTGGACTTAAAAGCAGTTGCATTATCAATAATGAGCTTTTGGGGGTATCCAAATCTTGACAGGACATTGTTTTCTAGGAAGGAGATAATGACAGAGTTTGTAGCTTAGCTATTTGACTATCATGGGCGGTGGCATTTATGACAAGCTACACACAACCATTATTTTTCACATAAAAGTAAAAGCAGCGGCACTTGAATTTGCACACTTTCATTTTCTCGTTTTGTTTGGGGTTCATATTTTTTCACTTGTTTGATCTTTTCTTTTTCTTTTGGTCCTTTGATTATTCTTTTAGGACATACCCTCTTTACAATTTTTATTTTTTAGTATGGAAAAAATTTTGCAGAAAGCAAAAGAATGTACAATATTACAAGACTAACCATAGCCAATTCAAAATTATGAATCCTATTATTATAGGACCCTAACAATGGCTCCACATGGGGATGGCATTTCCTGGTGAAATTTCAAGAAATTTGAGATCAGTAGCCTCTGAAAATGTGACTGAATTTACTTTGTAAACTATTCTTCCGTGATTATGCTCTATTCATACTTATGATGGTGAAACTTTCAAAGCTCAGGGCCTTCTCTCCGGGATTCAACTTCAAAGATTACCATCCACTCCAATCTAAACTCTGCAATGTTATATACAATGAGTAAAGTAAAGTGAACTATTTTTAATCTGTGGAAAAATAATGCATCAGCATTCTACCATTGACAGGTCCTCCTGGTTGATTTGATCCATCTATCTCTCTCAAGAAAAAAACATTGTTACCTCTACAACCATAAATGACATAAGGGCCTTGCACATAAAATCAAGTTTGCCATGTTTACCCTTGTCTTTTATTCTTAAATCCCACTTAAAAACTTTTCACCTATGTAAAAATCATCAGCTTTGGTCTTTTTATCAAATATCTTTTTTATTTTTTCCTGGATTACTTGTGATTTTACATATACTTCTTCTCTGGTCTATTACAAGTGTATGGTTTGATTTATCCTTCTCTGGATATCATTTGGTTCTACCTGCAACTCCTGGATGATCTTCATCACTGGCACTCCGAAAGATGATGGAAAAGAACATCCATCCCATATACTAACTGATAGGGAGATGTACCAATGGACTTTTTGGTAGTTAGTCTGTCTTCCCATAAGGCATTGACCAAATTTTTGTTCCATGTCTTTTTGTTGTCTTCCAGTAATTTCTTAATGATATTGACAAGGCTTTTGTTAGAGGATTCTTCAAGTCCATTACCTTGAGGGTAATAGGCAGTGGAGTGGCCAAGGGTGATGTGGTATTTGTTACAGAAGTCTACCATCTTCTTGGACTTAAAAGCAGTTGCATTATCAATAATGAGCTTTTGGGGGTATCCAAATCTTGACAGGACATTGTTTTCTAGGAAGGAGATAATGACAGAGTTTGTAGCTTAGCTATTTGACTATCATGGGCGGTGGCATTTATGACAAGCTACACACAACCATTATTTTTCACATAAAAGTAAAAGCAGCGGCACTTGAATTTGCACACTTTCATTTTCTCGTTTTGTTTGGGGTTCATATTTTTTCACTTGTTTGATCTTTTCTTTTTCTTTTGGTCCTTTGATTATTCTTTTAGGACATACCCTCTTTACAATTTTTATTTTTTAGTATGGAAAAAATTTTGCAGAAAGCAAAAGAATGTACAATATTACAAGACTAACCATAGCCAATTCAAAATTATGAATCCTATTATTATAGGACCCTAACAATGGCTCCACATGGGGATGGCATTTCCTGGTGAAATGTCAAGAACTTTGAGATCAGTAGCCTCTGAAAATGTGACTGAATTTACTTTGTAAACTATTCTTCCGTGATTATGCTTTATTCATACTTATGATGGTGAAACTTTCAAAGCTCAGGGCCTTCTCTCCGGGCTTCAACTTCAAAGATTACCATCCACTCCAATCTAAACTCTGCAATGTTATATACAATGAGTAAAGTAAAGTGAACTATTTTTAATCTGTGGAAAAATAATGCATCAGCATTCTACCATTGACAGGTCCTCCTGGTAGATTTGATCCATCTATCTCTCTCAAGAAAAAAACATTGTTACCTCTACAACCATAAATGACATAAGGGCCTTGCACATAAAATCAAGTTTGCCATGTTTACCCTTGTCTTTTATTCTTAAATCCCACTTAAGAACTTTTTCACCTATGTAAAAATCATCAGCTTTGGTCTTTTTATCAAATATCTTTTTTATTTTTTCCTGGATTACTTGTGATTTTACATATACTTCTTCTCTGGTCTATTACAAGTGTATGGTTTGATTTATCCTTCTCTGGATATCATTTGGTTCTACCTGCAACTCCTGGATGATCTTCATCACTGGCACTCCCAAAGATGATGGAAAAGAACATCCATCCCATATACTAACTGATAGGGAGATGTACCAATGGACTTTTTGGTAGTTAGTCTGTCTTCCCATAAGGCATTGACCAAATTTTTGTTCCATGTCTTTTTGTTGTCTTCCAGTAATTTCTTAATGATATTGACAAGGCTTTTGTTAGAGGATTCTGCAAGTCCATTACCTTGAGGGTAAT
Source organism: Pinus tabuliformis (assembly GCA_031772625.1). Lineage (NCBI taxonomy): Eukaryota > Viridiplantae > Streptophyta > Pinopsida > Pinales > Pinaceae > Pinus > Pinus tabuliformis. The sequence goes on along the minus strand of CM062814.1, from coordinate 235,076,834 downwards.
AGGCAGTGGAGTGGCCAAGGGTGATGTGGTATTTGTTACAGAAGTCTACCATCTTCTTGGACTTAAAAGCAGTTGCATTATCAATAATGAGCTTTTGGGGGCATCCAAATCTTGACAGGACATTGTTTTCTAGGAAGGAGATAATGACAGAGTTTGTAGCTTGTCTAGAAGGGATGGCTTCTATCCATTTGGTAAAATAATCAGTGGCTGTCAAAATCCACTTATGCTGGGCTGAGGAGGCTGGGTGTATTTCTCCAATGAAGTCTAACCCCCATTGTTGAAATGGCATTTTTGTGGAGATGGGTTTGAGAGGTAAAGGTAAAAGCTTTCTTTTTCCCTCAAATATCTGGCACTTATGACAGGAGATCACATGTTTCTTAACATCTGAAAAAAGAGTGAGCCAGTAAAAGCCGACCCTTAAATTTTGTTAGCAGTAGTCTTCCAATACAAGTGTCGTCCACAATCTCCTGCATGAAATTCTTGCGTAATTTTATCAGCTTCATCTTTCAGTGAGCAATTCAAAAGAATACCACCATTGTCTTTCAAAAAGAAAGCATTATCTATGATAAAATATCTTAATGACTTCATTTTCAAAAATATAGCTTTAGTTCTTGTTAAACCAGGAGGAGCTTGTAAGTTCAGTAATACAAATATGATATCTGCATACCAAGGTGAATCAACAAAAGGTTCATTCATCTGTGCAGTCACCATCTCTTATTGATCATCAAGGGAACCAATGAAATTTATATCTAGGGCCTGACAGTTCGATTCAACCATGAGTTTGGCTAAACCTTGGCCTTTGATAAGTTTAATGGGCTTTATTTCTATGTCATATTCCAAAATAGTGGCAATCCATTTGCCTCTCTTTCCTTCAGGCCCATTTTGTGTCAAAATGTCCTTTAATACTAAGTTTGGAACAGAAGCAATGACGTGAGATTACAAAATGTACACTCTGAAGTCTTTAATAGCCTTTACTAAAGCTAATGCTTGTTTTTCCATAATGTTGTATTTGAGTGTGGCATCTCTTAAGGATTTACTGAAAAATGCAATTGGTTGTTCATATCCCTGGTCATTCTTTTGCAACAAGACTACTGCAATAGTGTGTTTTGAAGCAAAAGAAAAAATTATAAAATCTTTCTGAAAATCAAGACTTATAAGGATTGGAGTTTTGGTTAGGGATTCCTTGATGGCTTCAAAGGACTGTTTTGCCTCCACTGTCCATTTAAGCGCTGAATCTTTTCTTAACATGTTATTAAGTTCTCTAATCAATTCTGCTAAATTTGAAATGAATCTCCTAAGAAAATTATTTCTGCCTAAAAATGTCTGCAATTCTTTGATGTTTCTAAGATGGGTGATGGTTAAGATTGCCTCTATTCTAGTAGGATCTATTCTAATTCCATGTTTGGATATTATATGTCCCAACATTTTTCTTTCTTCTAAACCAAAGAGTGTCTTTTTGGGATTTAAGGAAATACCAAATTTCCTGCATTTAATGAAAACTCTTCTCAGGTGCTCTAGGTGTTCATTATCAGATTTAGAAAAGACTATGATGTCATCTTGGTAAACCACTAAGAAATCATGGATCTCCTTGGCAAAAGCTATATCTATAGCTCTTTGAAATGTTTCTCCTGTGTTCATTAATCCAAAAGGCATCTTCAAATACATGAAGGTACCCCAAAGAGTAGTAAATGCAGTTTTGGATTGGTCCTCTGGTTGAACTAAGATTTGGTTATATCCAGAAAATCCATCAAGTAGTGAAATTCTGGATGAGCCTACTATCCTCTGAAGGATATGGTCCATCTTTGGTAGAGGATAGTTGTCTTTTAATGAGACTTTTTTTTAAATTTATGAAATCAACACAAAGTCTGATTTCTCCAGTTTTCTTCCTAGTAGTGACTAAGTTTGAAACCCAATCTGAATATCTAATGGGAGCTATAATTTGGGCATCATACATTCTTTTAACTTCTTTCTCAATAGATGGCATAAGAACTGGATTAATCCTCCTAAGTTTCTATTTAAAAGGCTTATGATCCTCTTTGATAGGTATCTTGTGTTGAATTATGCTTGTGTTATAAGATTTTAGGTCTTCATAACTCCATGCAAATACATCTTGAAACTCTTTAAATTTTTTTATGTATTTAACCTTTTCATCTGGAGGTAAGGCTTTTGATAATTTAATGATTTTATGTTTTTCTTCAGTTCCTATGTTACATTCTTCTATATCTGCTCTCAAAGGCTCCATTTTCGGTTTCCTAGCTACATTGTTGGAATCAAACAAATATTCTAAGGGGACTAATCCTTTAGGCAAAAAATTATTTTTAAGATTAAGAATTTCAGGATCATCGTTCATTATTTCCTCTATTTCTACATTTTCTAAGTTATCTACTTCTAATTTAGTGAAATTAGTAGGTTTACCTATATCTAAAATATTTACACCTATCCTACTATCTATGTCATTGTTTACTGTACAGTCTGTATCTATATTACAATTATGAAACTCACCTTCAACATTCATGAAGTCATAAATTTGGGAATCCTATGAGAAAATATGCCAATACTTCAAATTGTCTGGAATGGTAGGCCTATGTCTCACTTCTGCAGTGTATTGATGGTTGGGCTGAAAAGGCAATTTGCAGGTACTGGAAAAAGTAGCTAGACTATGGGCCTGCATATTCTGTTTTCTAGGAATGGCAGCAAAGTTTGTTTCCAGAAGGCCTTTGATCAAATCTAGGATAGTCTCTCTATATTGACTCAGTTTGGGATTGTTTACAGAGTATTCCCCATTAATTTTTTTAATAATCAATTCCGAGTCTCCAAGTATAGAAACTCTCTTGGCTCCAAGTTTTCTAACCATTCGTAATCCTAAGATTAGAGCTTCATACTCTACCATGTTATTTGTGCATTTAAAATTTAACTTAAATGCATGACCTTTGGCATGATTATTCTCCATATTGTGGATCCACACTCCTGCTCCTGTCCCTAACTTATTCACAGATCCATCAAAATCCAAATGCCAGAGGGACTCATGAAAAATGTTTTCACTTTCCGCTATTTTGTATTTCTGTTGTTTAGCTGTGATTTCCTTTCTGTCATGGTTTGAATTGTACAAGATGAAAGAGTCCATATCAAAATGCACGGAGTATATAGGAAAGTTTTGTGCTTTTTCTGCACTACTCACCATGTATTTCATCAAGGTCTCTCTATATAGTTTTCTTTGTTGACCAAAAACAGATATGGTGGCATATGACATGTCTAATTGCAAGGATCCTTTCAATTTTTCTCCCATGAGTGAGATAACAACATTGCATATTTTGGTGGGATGTCTGCAACTACTACGTCCATCACAATACTCTTTGTTGGGCATTGGACTAGAGTTACACATAAATCTTTAATCAAGCCAAGGCATTTAACTTGACTAGAGTCAAAGGAAAACAAATCCTTATATGGTCTGGTGATATCTAAGTTTAGTCTCTCCATGATTGCTTTTGGCATCAAGTTATGGGATGCCCCTGAGTCTAGCATAGCATTATGTAATACTTTGTCATGAATGTTCAGGCTAATGTAGAAAGGAGGGATTCCTCCTTGCTGATGAGTACCATTTACCTCAGGGCCAAACAATAACTCAGGTTGATCATCATTCAAATTGACTGCATCTTCCCCTTCACCTATATTTAAATTTTCTATGATCTGTGATCTATAGGATTCATTTTTCACTAGCTCAGTCAAAGGGACTGATATTTTCAATTTTGCTATTTCAGTCTTGAGGTTGAAAGGCAATTGAGCTTTGTTTGTGTGGGTGATATCTTCCTTAACAAATGCAATTTGTGTGTTTTTGTCTTGTTTTTTAGTACTTGGTATTTCAGTTTGGGTTTCAGTAGTTTTGTTTTGATTACTCCTATTTGGAATGTTTTGAGTGGCTGTTTCAGTTTGAGTTTCGAATGAAGTTATATCTACAATTTTTGGGCTAGAAGTCTCCTGTGTTCCCCTAGGAAGGATTTGTAAAATTTTAGTGATAGGAGCTTCGATTATCTTTTTAGTTTGGGTTTGGATTGATCTTTTAGTGGGAATGTCATTGTTCTTTTTACTTCTTAAGCTATACTGTTTGTGAACTTCATATATAGTTGACTCATAACCCTGTTTAAAGTCGAAAGATTCCCTAGATTCTAATTGCAATTGTTGCAACATATACAATTCATGTTCTTCTTGAGTAAGAAAAACAACATCTTCATTTTTGATTCCTAATAAGTTTATCTGGGTGTCACCCTCTCCTTCATGGCTCTGTGAACCCTCAACATAGTTTTCCTGGAAGGGTGGTCTAATTTGCTGATCTGGTATTGCATTATTTCTAGTGTTAGGATTCTTCCTGAAGTTGGGGTTTCTTATTGGGGGTGGCTGTTGGTTCTCCCACTGAATTTTTATTTCCATGTTTTCTAATCTATCCATTATTCTCTCTACACTCTTTGCCAAACTATCTATTTTACCATCAGAACTGGAAGTTTCCTCTTTAATGACAACTCTCTTTTCATTTCTCGTTCTAGATTTCTTGGATAATAGGTTGGCCTCTACACTAACAACATTACTTAGCATTTGTTCCAATGTTTTAGGGTTTCTTTCCCTTAACTAGTATGACATGTCAGTGTCAAAACCATCAGGGAATTTAATTAATGCTAGGTTAGGTGGAGGCTTAAGATTAGAAGGGATTGCATTGTAGATGCTATTGAACCTAGTACAATAATCCTGAGTTGACTCATTAGGATCTCTTCTATTGTTATCATATTCATAAAGTATTTGCAGAGGGTTTTTCTTTCTCTCCCATCTATCAATGAATAATCTATGAAAAGCATCTAAATCTGCAATATGATTAGCTGGTTAAGCTTTGAACCATTTCTTAACATCCCCAATTAATGTTTGGGCAAACAACCTCATTTGGACATCAAATTCATCTATCTCATGCAACTCAAAATAGTCAGTCATTTTGTTCACATGCTATTGGGAAGTATACTGACTAGTAGCATCAAACAAAAAGATTTTTCTATGATAATCTTGGGACATGGCATGGAGTTGTGCTGGTAAAACTGGAGGTGCATATCAGTCTACCATGGGTTGGATTCTGGCTTGACTAGGGGGTAAGGTGCTGGTACTTGAGGAAGGGCTTGAAATGGATGGAGATGAACTAGATGAGGATGAGGTGTTTGGCTGATGAATAACTGGTTTAGGGGAATGGAATGTGGTGGATACTATTGGTGAGGTGGTGGTAAATGAAGGTGTATTTATAGTGATTGAAGATTGTGTAGAAATTTCAGAGGCAACAACAGTAAGGGCAGCTAGTTCAACTGATTGTTGAAGGTAAGCATCATCTATATGGCTTATTAATGTGGAGGTTAAAGCTTCTAACTTGTCAAAAGTATCCAACACAAATTTATCTAAATCTAGATGTATAGGCACCTTTTTTGATTCAATGAGTTGAATAAAATTAGGGTCTAACACAGTTTCATGAATTGCATTCTCTGATTTAGTTCTAAACAATGAGAGATCAAATGACAAATCAAATGGAATTTCCTCTAAAGTTGATAATTCTTTGGGGAGTGAATTTGCTTTAACTAACTGGCTACTACTTGCTTGAGTTTCTACCTTTTTTGGTTTTCTTAAAATCCTGTCTGGATCATCAACTATTGTAGCAGGGTTTTCCCTGGTATAGTGAGTCTTCTTGGGAGCCAAAATTTTAAATTTTAAATTATTTTTTATGAAAATTTTTAAGAAAAACTTATAAAAATGACCTTAAAGAGCTCAAGATGGAATTTTAAGGTTTATTTAAAGTTTTATTTGACTGAGGATCGAAGTTCCCCAGTATGGTCGCTAATTATGTTATCACTCCAAAATTTCTTCTAAGTTGTTAGAAAAAGAAATGATAGGGGTAACCACAAACCAACTTTGGAGATCAGGATCTAGCCTTCCTAATCTCAGAGAGGGATCTCTCTTTTTGATTTAACTTTGTTTAGTTATTTGATTTTAGGCTAGTTATGATTGTGCTTGGTTTTTTGATTTCAATTTGGGTGGTGGGATCACTTACTTAGATGAACAAAGGGTTGCTTTTACCATTGGGCTATGGGGTCAAAATGCCAGACAAATAGGACTGGATCAAGTTCTAAAAACAGTGTCTACAGGGAAAGATAGAAGAGTTACTACAGATCTCAAAGGCTTGATGGTGAAATGGTTTCCAATCGGATCCAGGGAGCAATTAAGGGTTCCTTAGACTGGATTATGAAGAGAAATGAAAGGGGTCAACCAGGATGGGAGAGCAATTAAGGGTTCTCAAATCCAGATATCAGAGAAAAACATATAAATGATTAAATATTGAATAGAGTGTACTTAAACAAATTCAGAGTTAAATTTCCAGTTAATTCATTCAAATTTAGATAACATTTAAATTTATGAAACACATAAGAAAGTAAGAAAATTAGACAAAGAATATACTTTGCTGCAATAACTCATCTCATGAATCCTGTAGTGCAATATTTTTATTACTTGCTCCAGTCTGTTGACTTGAAAATTGGTACAATAACCCTTAGGTTTAAGATCAAAATAAATCTACAAATGTATAGAAATCCACCCTTAATACTTAGAATTATGAAGTATTTATACAAAAAGAATTTACAAAATATCCCAAACTGTTTTGGGAACTAATCTAGGAGAAAGAAATATCTTCATGCAAGAAGATAGAGATAACTATTGAACTGCTGCTTACTGTCCCTGTTATTTAGATTCTGTTGGCTTTGATCTTTTGATATTTTGCACTTTAATCTGCTTTGCTATTTGGTCTTCACACTGGATGTTCTATTTACTCTGACCTTTCATCTGATACACTTTGACCTGGCTGACCTGTCAATATCCTTTTACTGTTCCCTTTTACTTTTACTTTACATTTTCCATTTTTACTGTGTATTTCTACAATAAATCATTTAGTTTTTCCCATGTCTCATCATATGGTAATTGGATATTGAGCATCTTCCTGTAGATCTCATCTGCCTTTGTATACTTGGTGTTGGGCATGGGATCCCCCGCAACAAGTTTTGGGGCTTAAAGCCTGAGTTTTGGTCATTTGTATTGTAAGACTCCACGAAGTGCGGGCGTGGAGCGTGAAAGTTTAGGATGAGTCATAGGGTTGTCCACCCTAAGAATTGTAAAATAATGTAAAGTTGTGTCAGCCTACCCATGGTCCAAAGACCATGGGATTGTATAAGTAGAGCGAGGCTCTAAGTGTAAAGACATTAATTGAAGAAGAGAATAGATAGAATAGCGAAGGCATGGTAAGAGAATAGAGGAAAAGCTGAAGTGTACTGGGTCGTAGTAGTAGGAAGAGGCTTTGCAGCTGAGTGCGCAGAGGCCTAGTAGAGTCCGCAACTGAGTGCGCGGACCCCTACAGCTGAGTGCGCAGGGCAGAGTCAGGTCTGTAAGTGGGATTGTACTTGAAAAGGAATACTAATAAATATAAGTTTGATTCGGAATATTATGCATATATGTCTCTGTTTATCTTAATGCATTTATATTGTTTATGATTACGCACACTTGCCTGAATGTTGAATGAAGTAATAAGAATATTGGGCCCTCACAAGTAAAGTTAAGCACTAATATAATAATTCAGTAAGAATAGAGATTAGGGTAGTACTTTCTTCGTGTCCTTACAGGGGTGCGCGGAGGTAGTGGCACAAGTCGCGAAGGATAGATAGCTGCGCGGAGTAGTGCAAGCGCGCAGGGTCAGACTGTGACCCCCCAGAAACTTCATCAAGATATCCCTAGGGTGCGGAAACCTAGTTCCAACACCCTTCCGTACTACTTCAGGTGAGACCTTAGTCCGCGCTGCACAGACTGTTTCCAAAAGGGCTAGTAGTACTGGGATTTTCTTGGCTAAATCACTTCTGAGCCTAGTTCAGGCCCCACTAAGCCAACAAATGGTTCCGTTGCCGAGACTGGGATCTGCATAAGGGATGTTTGATGTCATGCCACTGGAACCCAACAAAGAAGTAAATTGAAGAGTGGTTGGATAAGAAGATTCACGAGTTCGCGACACAGGAAAACAAAACTTTGCAAGTACCTGAGAAAAAGTGGTTGGATTGCTACATGTATATGGAAATCCACAAGATTTTCTTTGCATCCTTTCCTTCTGAACTATATGAGTGGATCATGAGGTTAGACGAAAGCCAGGGAAGGTGTAGGCTTGACCAACCGATAGTGTGGACTTCGGAATTAGTGCGCAGACTGGAAGCCTCAGAAGATAAGATAGTGCTAGTTGTGGACCACTGGCTCGATCGAATAATAGGAGGATTTATCACTGAGTTTGCAGTGGACACGACCGTCAGTTACAGTGAGGTAGAATGACATTTTCTCAAGGGGCTGTTACAGGGAAAAGTGTCTATTTAGAACTGCTCTATCCCACTAAGGTGTGACAATTGCCTTAGAAACAAACAGAGAAAAGCTACTTTTGTATTTCCTTTATGAATTATAGATAAAGAGGAATAGAAAGAACCAACCTCTGTCTTGCGTTAATCCTTTGATTCGATCCCTCTCTTCTTTGATAGTCTCCAGCTACCTGCTCCCTTGCACGCCCAGCTTCACAAAGTACCTGTAAGATCACAGAAGCATAACACTATACAAAGACATGGATCTATATTCATAAACAACTTAGGATCATATTTAAATTGACCATACAAATGTAACAAGCATCAATGATACAAAAGCATGGAGGAAAACTCAAATATCTTTTATTGATAAACAAGAAAAGATCCAGGAGGAGTTATAACCAGTGGTTCCGACCCAGCATCAAACTCCCAGCAAAGAAGCCCCTCTTCACCTCAAACAAATCTTATATCACCCAACAATTTGATGTTTGTCTCTAGAAACCAACAACAATTCCTTACAATATGCAAAATTCCAGCCTCTGGATCTCTGGGATGAGGGATCCATATATAGATATTTGTAAGGGGGATGAGTCAGCTTGTGATTTTATTAGTGTCTTCTCTCTTACAGTTCTTGCTTCCACTTGGAGACTGAGGGCCTCTTACTCATCCTTGGTCGAATTCAGTGAGGCAAGTGTCACAGGAGAAGATTCTGGAAGCTTCCATTGCCTCTCCACCTCGCGGAATGACACTGCCATTTGTCATTTCTTGCCCATCGCACCCCACAGAAGGGAGTTTTGAAATGCAATGCACCCTCACAGTGCATTTGGGTGAGATGCAACACACCTAGCCAGTGGAGCAGCTGCAATGATCCTGTTTTGACCAATTTTGAGTAGTTTTTCATAGAGAACTTCTGGGAGAAGCTGTAATCTGTTGACCTTGTTCCTTTAGGGGTTAGAACAACACTTTTAGGGACTTAGGAGCCCTTGGTTTATGGACATTTCATGCTTGGAGTTGTAGGGCACAAAAATGTCTATAACAGTTGCCCCCTAAAGTATGAGGCCGTTAACCTTTTGGTGTCGGGTGAAATGCTTTATTATGAGGATCCGAAGTTCTTTCAATGCTGGGAGGAGACCTGTAATAAGATACAATACAATACATTATCTTCATAATATTTTCATGAGCTAGCTGAGGCGGGCATTCCCATGCTCAGCTTTATAAATTCATTTTCATGTACATAGGACAGACAACCGTCTGAGTGTAGACTGATGATTCTGATAGAGCCATCATCCTTGCAGTAGGATGATTATCTGTGCTGCAATGCTGTACATTTAATGTCTTTATTTCCTTGAATATATATCACAACCTGGATGGATGAAACTAGATCCGGGGTTTTCAATCTCATCTGATCTTCACTCGAAGTACAAGTCGATCCATGTGAGAAATGTTCTGAAGTCGAACATGGAAAGACATCACTTGATTACCAGTCAATGATGTAAACTGTTAACAAGCGCGAGAGGAATCACCGATAATGATAATGACCCTCAAGGTACTGCAGTACAATTCACGTGGTGTGAATAAAGGACTTGGCGTCGAACACCACGCAAAATCTTTTGGTCGAAGGCCATGGATGTATACCTGTCGCCGGAAGTGAGAAACTTGCCATTGAGGCATGCAAGCTTCAAAGTACTGAATGGGGTGTTCCTAGATCAACTTATTGGATAATGAGCTGATGTCGACAAGAAGTTATCCGTCACAGGAGGGCCTTAATGAATCCCACATCAATGACACGGAACGGAGCAAATGATTTTGATGGAGGTGAAAACGATCTGGTGATATAAGGTTCAGGGTGGCGGTCATGAAAGAATGGAGTATAATGTATGGTAGTGGGTGAGACACAGGTGACTTCTCTGGATGACTTCTCTTGAACATATCGATGACACTGATGTGATGGATTGGTAGCATTAACCCCAAATGTGGATGGTATGGCGTGACCATGGTGATGTGACCGGTGAATGAAACAACCCAACCCGACTCGGACACGGAGTGGAAGTGTCATGTTCAAGAGCGACTTGCTACCAACAAAGTTTCTTTGAGTTTTCTTCCCAATTTTTTCCCCAGTCATTGCTGACCAACAAAGTTTCTTTGAGTTTTCCTCTTTATTTTTGTCAAACTTGAGGAGGATAACATATGCTTGTTCTATAATTTTCCCTTCGGGCAAACCCATCGCTATGTTTTAACGAGCCTAGTGATAGTGAAACTCGTTCTCGTCTAAAGACAAGTTTGTCGCTATTAATCTTTTTAACGAGTTTAACGACAAAGATAACTCGGTCCTTTTCAATTTTAGAGAGTCTGAAAAGGAACGTAAAGGTAACTCCAAAATTCCTTTTTCATCATCTAATCCCTTAAGTCCGGAAAAGTATAAAACAATACAGAAGGGATGAATTTTCGATAGTTTTAACGAGCCGAACAAAACAAGCGCTCGATCTTTTTGTGTAATAATCCCTCAGGTCCAAAAAGATTAAAATCTAGAGGAGGGATAACACTTCCTGTCCCTTTAACGAGCTGGAGAGGCCAATGGCTCGACAATCTTTTCATATTTTACGAGTCAGTTGAAAAGAGCTTAAAGGAGACTCGTCTTTTGAGGAACGAGTGATAAAACGGGTAGCAGCTGATTCCAGGTAAGGTTTGGAATTTTCCAATCACGGCAGTGTCACAAGGATGGCTAGTGAAATCACTCTTCGCAGTTGTTCCTCAAAATGGGTAAACAATCAAATGGAGGTGAATGATCGGCCAATGAAAAAGTGGAGGTGATGGTGCAAACACAACCAAGGCTTTAATGGCTGAAGTACTACATTCACGATGGTTATTTACCGGGGAATAGTTCATTTTTTAATGAGCTTAAACGCGGGTGGAAACATTTGCTCATGTCTTATGTTTATTTTTTAACGATCTTGAACTATGTGCTAAAACTACTCGATCAATCCATTTGTGTGATAAGAATGTCTCATATAAAAACGACAACTTTTAGAGATTTTCCCCGCATCCTTTCTTTATGCAAGTTAGGAAACGACCAATCCTACGAGTTTAAAGGGTTAGAGGTCCTATAAATTAAAAAAAAAAATAGTCGATCTTCGCTTGCACTCCAAAAGGTTTGCATGCCCCCAGGTATAAAACAGAGTTTCAAGGTTACCCCTACTTCTTTCCGATAAAACATTTGTTTAGCGAGGGAGGCATACCTCTTATAGGTTACCAAAGATAGTTCTATTTACGGCGTAAACAAAACACTTCTCTGGCGATGTCTACCGAGATAAACAAAGGTGAGCGGTGATGCTCGCCAACTCACATAACTTTGACAAGAGAATCTTGTTCTAGAATAACCCCCTCTTCCAATCACGGACGAGGGGTACAGACTAGTCATATTCTCCCGTGGAAACCTACCCTATACCCGAAGTTTTCCTGCCGAAACAGACCAGGGTGCATGCCCCCTGGGTTTCAGTCATATCCCTCCGAATCACTCGCGCTCATCGGGAGGACGGACTAGAGATTGAGACATTTCTCGCGTGAAAAGACCATTTAGGGATGGTATATGACTATTTGCTATGCGTGATCCGGGAAATGAAAGCTGGTCCACGAGCTTGACCACTCTTCCTTCGTGTGGAAAACACATCACTCTAAAGAGTGATGAGACAATGGCTCTCATGCAATAAATATAGTCTCGTCCAAGGAGTAGATTGTAATCTAGGGGTCCTTGAACTACCATTACGTTCATGTGAACAGTTTTCCCTCTCAATGTTATGGGCACATCGGGAAGGATCCCTAACGGTCGACTGGTTCCTTTATCAAAGCCTGTTAGATTTCTCATCTCAGGCAAAAGCGATGGCGAACCAAGCGCTTTCCAAGCAGTTGAGGAAAGGATACTCACAGAAGCCCCCTCATCTATGATGGTACCAGCCATAACCATTCTATATATTTGAACAATAATTCAGAATGGTACACTAGCTGGTAAACGGGGTCTGCCTAGTTGATTCCAGTCGAAGGAGACAACTAGGTTGCTTGGAGGTGGGACCGAATAGACGACTGGGTAGGACTCTGACGAACTTCCTTCCTGCGGTAAAGGAACGGGTAGACTGCCCCCATGTTCGTTGGAGTCTGTGCTTATGAAAAGAATTTGGACGGTGTCATCCTTGTTCTCTTCAGTGATTGTATCATCTAAAGATGGAACCTCTGAAGGCAAAACCGGGTCAACTGCCGCCTCGACCTTTTGACTTTCATCTGGTATGGATTCAGATGGTTCATCTTCAATGACAGATGCTTCGGCGGACCACCTGAGCGGGTCAGCCGGATTTTCAACTAGTGACGGACTCGGCAAGAGTTTTTTATATCCAGGAGGAAGTCGTAATGGTGAAACTGGATGATCATCCAAAACTCTTTTAGCTTCGTCTAAGAAGGGACAACGGTGGACGACATGATCGCCTTCGCACAGTTTACAAGGAAACCTATATTTTCCTTTTTGTCCTGGGGCTTCACTTTCATTAGTTGACGGTGTGTTTTCAACATGATCATCAGAGGTTGACGACACCGGGTTGCGCAAACGAGGAGACCAGTCCCTTAAGATCTGAGGGATGCCAGGACAATCTCTGTGATAGTGGTCTCCCTTGCAAATGACACATGGCGATTTAGGCCTGGTCGGTGCAGTGTGTGGATTTTCGTTAGACGACACTCGTTTGCCCCCATTCGCTTTTGGCTCCTTCTTCTTCTTCTTCTCTTTCTTCTTCTTTTCCTTCTTCTCCTTAGGTACTTGACTTTTGGCTTTACCAGCCCCATCAAGCGAAGAGGAAGGAGGAGAGGAAGAATTAGAGGAAGTAGAAGGTTGGTGGGTAACTCTGGACTCGTCTATTTGCTGATTCGACTGTTCAGGAATTGTGGTGTTTTGAACGACAGAGGTTGAGAAGAGCCATACAGGGAAACCAATTGTCAGTCCTGGAAGTGACAATGTGGCCATATGGGGTGCACCAACATCTCCCCAAGAGGAGAATGGACTAGGATTTCCTCCAAGGGGAATTCCTTGGTTGGTGGGTTCCATTTTCTCAACCCAAGATCAACGTAGGAAAGGGGTAATGAATATTCCGTTTAAAATAAATTTTTAGACGCTTTGACACAACTTGTTTTTTCAGTTTTTAAGAGTCGAGAAAAAACAAAAGATGACTCTAATCGCCTTCGATTTTTAATGAGCCTGAAGTGACAAGTGCTCAGATGGACCTTTTCCGTTAAGAAGTCTGAAAAGGAATGAAAGGGACTGCTCTGGAAGTCTAGGTAGAGGGAGTACCAAACCAATCACAAAACTGCAGAATACTTTTTACGGTATGGCAGTAAATCTTCCCGAATGCTGTGTTCAGTGCATTGTGATCGATAGGGCGGCAGACACGGCTTCCTATGGATAAAGGATTTAAGACTATAGGGGTCTCCCAAAATATACTCGACGGTACGTGGGAGCACAAGTCCGTACTAGTACTTATCGTCTCAAAGTGGAGGAATCACCCAACCATCAGTGAGAACAACAGTTACCAGGCTTTACGACGCCGGAATACGTCTCTAGCCTAGACCTCTAAATGTTGTGCGTTAAGTTCCAAAGCGTTGTTAGATTCATTGAATTTATTTTAAGTTGATCTTGTTTATGAAGTTTGCCTTTCGGGTTCACCACGAGATGTAGATGTAATTCCTAAAATGCAATCTAAAGATGATAAACAAACTTTTTATCTCTTTTGTGCAATGAAAATCCTAGCTACTAGGGAAAAGAAAGACATAATCTTTTCACAAAGAGCAAAGAGCACACTGTAAATGCACTTTCCTAAATCAAGCCAAACAGACTGTCTATATGCAAATGCACATGCATGTATTTGTTTTCGACTTTCTTAGTATATAGATGCTTAAAAAGAAAGTTGATGTACAAATCTGAATTTCTTTTCAAGCGACAAATATAAACAAGCTCCTTTTCGAAATCAAAAATAGAGACGATTACAACACTTTACGATTTTGAAATGAATACTTGTTTTTGGCATTAGAAAATTACAAATTCAGACCAAAAGCAATAGTAACAGGATAATCGACCATCAATAGCAATCAAACTTTCTCCTATGATCGAAATCGACACTTGCGACAGATTCAAATCAAAGGACGACAGTACGACTATGCTACTTTTGCAAAGGAAAACTGTAAATGACTCAACAAACACACAAAAACATCTACAGTTCTTTTGTACAAAGGAGGCGGAATAACAGCAAGGAAAAGGGGTTTCAAACAGACATATACTGATCACAGGTAGCAAAATTCAAGAATAGAACTGGAAAGGATGATCCACAGAAGCCACAACTGCACAGAGCTAGTCTGATCAGCGCACCTGTAACACAGGGAATCTGAAATGCAGTGCAGGTTGTCCCTTCGGGAAGTGCGCAGAAATTCAGAATCTCTGAACAGTACCTGCGCTGGGACAGAAAGAAGATTCTATCCGTGATCCGGATTTAAACAGGAACGCAACAAATTACAGAGATAACCATATACACAAAGATGCAGCGGAAATAATACTTCATTTCATTAATGGAAAATACTGAAATATGCTTACAAACAGAAATGGCAATAAACTAGCTAGGGCGATGGTAGCTTATCTCTGAGAAGAGATGTGATGGCTACATGCCTCTGAACTGTGTTACAATGAGGCTTGAAGGCCTATTTATTGTTGAGAAACAATGGAAAAACCCTTAACATTCCAAAACCTAACCCTAGGAGATGAAACGCCAAACTGTGGGCCCCGTTTGGGGGTAAGTTGGTACATCAACTTCCCAGGGTCGTAACTTTGGCATATGATCTCCGTTTGACGCGTACAATAGCTCATTAGAAAGATCTATCCGAGCACTATCATTGTTGGAACGAGGAACACTAGTCCAACTCGTGTTGCCCCCGGATTCCCCAAAAAACGTTGTTTAGGGCCTCAAAACGGCTCCGGAAGTTTAGGACCCGAAAAAATGCTAAAAATAGTAAGTTGTGCTACAATTAAGGAAACTGAAAATGCTGAGAAAGACAATGGTGGGGGTCCAGGTGGACTTGGCAGGTGGCCACCAATATCCACCTGGATCAGTCCGGGTTCCGGGTCACAGTTTGCAGTCCAGTTCTTGGTTTTTGACCGAGTAAAAAGCAATCAGTAATGCAACAATCAAGGGTAGATCTAAGGAGGATCTAAGAGCTATCACAAGGGCAATCAGATAGTTCGTGAATCAGCTGTTTAAATCATAAACAGATCCAGTGAATGGATTGAAGCAGCAGTTATCTACTTTGCATTTGTTATGGCAAATGCAGTTCGAATGCTACTTGTAGGTTTATGAAACAAACAACAAAGAATGATAAACAAACAAACTAATTAGCTCCCCAGCGGAGTCACCATTTTGTTACAGGGAAAAGTGTCTATTTAGAACTGCTCTATCCCACTAAGGTGTGACAACTGCCTTAGAAACAAACAGAGAAAAGCTACTTTTGTATTTCCTTTATGAATTATAGATAGAGAGGAATAGAAAGAACCAACCTCTGTCTTGCGTTAATCCTTTGATTCGATCCCTCTCTTCTTTGATAGTCTCCAGCTACCTGCTCCCTTGCACGCCTAGCTTCACAAAGTACCTGTAAGATCACAGAAGCATAACACTATACAAAGACATGGATCTATATTCATAAACAACTTAGGATCAGATTTAAATTGACCTTACAAATGTAACAATCATCAATGATACAAAAGCATGGAGGAAAACTCAAATAGCTTTTATTGATAAACAAGAAAATATCCAGGAGGAGTTACAACCAGTGGTTCCGACCCAACATCAACCTCCCAGCAAAGAAGCCCCTCTTCACCTCAAACAAAGCTTAGATCACCCAACAATCTGATGTTTGTCTCTAGAAACCAACATCACTTCCTTACAATATGCAAAATTCCAGCCTCTGGATCTCTGGGATGAGGGATCCATATATAGATATCTGTAAGGGGGATGAGTCATCTTGTAATTTGATTAGTGTCTTCTCTCTGACAGTTCTTGCTTCCACGTGGAGACTGAGGGCCTCTTACTCATCCTTGGTCGAATTCAGTGAGGCAAGTGTCACATGAGAAGATTCTGGAAGCTTCCATTGCCTCTCCACCTCGCGGAATGACACTGCCATTTGTCATTTCTCGCCCATTGCACCCCACAGAAGGGAGTTATGAAATGCAACACACCCTCACAGTGCATTTGGGTGAGATGCAATGCACCTAGCCAGTGGAGCAGCTGCAATGATCCTGTTTTGACCAATTTTAAGTAGTTGTTCATGGAGAACTTCTGGGAGAAGCTGTAATCTGTTGACCTTGTTCCTTTATGGGTTAGAACAATAGTTTTAGGGACTTAGGAGCCCTTGGTTTATGGACATTTCATGCTTGGAGTTGTAGGGCACAAAAATGTCTATAACAGGGGCCACGAGATAAGTATATTAAACCTTTGAATACTTGGATTAAGATGTTATTATGTGAAAATCGAGTTATGCGGATAAATTAATGTTTGGGACTATGCAGAGCGGAAGAATCTACAGAAGCGGAAGTAGTGAAGAATTAGAAAATAGTCCCTTAATTTCACCCTCATGGGAGAGCGAGGACGAGCTAGACTAAGTTTCTCTGAGAAGTGTGGTCAGTTTGATAAGGCAGCGGATTCTGTAGTTACCACCCACACCACCACCCACTTCACCTCCTTCACCTCCACATCCACCCACTCCACCTCCACCACCTCCACCGTTCATTATGGTGAGTGCGATCAAACTACCAGTATTCAAAGGAGTAGGGAACAAGGATCCAGACCAATTTTGGTTTGTGGTAAGAGCAGTATGGGAAGCACAAGGTGTCATAGATGACAACATTAATAGAGATACATTGGTGAGTGTGCTGCAGGATCGCGCATTAACGTGGTACATCAAGCACTCTAACGACCACCCAAATGCAGGGATAATAGAGATCCAGAATGCGCTAAACAGAGAATTTAGCAAGCCAAAATCAGAGACATAGTCAATCATCGGGTTTAAATAGATCGTGATGCTTCCGGGCGAGACCCTATGGGATCTGGACCAAAGGCTAAAGAGTATGATCTGTGAGGCCAATATGACGCTAACGGATGCACAAAATCATGCAAAGTTTCTAGCATCTCTAACACCACACTTGAGCATGACGCTGTCACAACAGAAACTTTATACCCAGGTCGAAGCATTGGAGATGGCGATTACATGAGACCCTGATACAGGACCTTGGGTTGGAAGTTTAGCAAATCCACGCGCAACTACAGAATCTATGTTTGGAAATGCAAAGCTTGAAGTAGGATAGGACACCGCAGCCAGAGGCGCATAAAATGCAAAGGCCAGGGTCATGACAAGGATCGCTGTCAAGTGTTCGCGAACTACTTGGCAGGAGGAGGGCCAATTCAATTGAGACTGGAGGCACAGGCAAGGTCGAGCACGGCACCCGATTTATGGTGCGTGATCTGTCAGATAGGAGGGAAACACACGACAAATAGTTGTCATTTGCTGCAGAAATATACGCAGACACCCCAACAATTGTTTTGTAATTTTTGCAGGTCGGTAGGCCACGATGAGTGCACTTTCCGCAGTTACGAGCTAATGATGGATCAAACCCCAGCCTATAGAATGCAGATCAAAATATGGGCCCTCAACCTAGATGCGGGGATGGAGCGCGCTGGATTTCAGGGGTGAGGTCGAGGACGGGGTGGAATGGGACCAGGAAGGGGCCGCAAACAGTTAATTTGTTACAATTGTGGAGGACTAGGGCACTATGCCCATGATTGTACCAACCCGACAAGGATATCATGTACGTATTATGCTAAGTTTGATCATGAAATAATAGGCTATCCTACGTTGAACACAAAGATGCGCAAAAAAGGGGTATTCCAGCCTCCCTCGACTTAGAATATACAAATGATGAGGTCTGAACCGCGCGAAGAGGACCCGAATGTAAACATGATGCTTAGAAGTGGTGCGACCATGGGAGAGGATAAGGGAAAGTAGCTAGAGGAAAGTATGTGGGTTCACAAGGCTCCTGCAAAGGAACCCGAGTTTGACTTAGAATGTGCAAAGGAGACATTCATGGAAGCTAAGAAGAGCTTTACGGAGGCCTCCACTTCAGGTAGTAAGGATCAACCAGAGCCAGGAATGGATCCTTCAATGCTTACTACCTTTCTGGAGACATGCATGAAATTGCTGCATGACAACAAGGCGGTTAATGAACTGCAAGAATGGATCACCAGGTGTGCGGGGTCAGGGGAACTGTGCATCATCTGGAAATTGGGGAAGAATGCATTGCGCACTGGAAGAGAAATGAGGTTGACTGCATAGATTGGGGAATATGAAATGGATCAGGTAATCCTAGATCTGGGTTCAAACGTGAATGTATTACTGAAGCAAACATGGGAATGTATGGGCAGGCCCATGTTACAGTGGTACCCTATTTAATTACGAATGGAAAACCAACAAAATATTTTTCCCATGGGAAGGTTGCAAGGGGTAACAGTTGATATTGAAGGCGCAAGCACACAGACGGATTTTAAAGTGATAGAGATTGTCGATGACAACAATCCATATCCTGTGTTGTTAGGAATAGACTGGGCCACCAATATGAACAGAGTAATCAATCTAAAGAAGCGCAAAATGATATTCTAGAAAAATTCGCTACGCGTAGTAGTCCCACTGGACCCAGCCAAAGGAGCGCGCTACACTGAACCAGTGCGTGATGATGATCTTGATTGTATTTACAAGATAACTGCATGGGACTAGGATTGGGTGAATCTAACTGCAGATGGGATCATCTCGTGGGAGCGCGAAAGCTCCTACACTTTTGATTCAGAGGAAGAAGTAGAGCGCTGGCAGAATTGATTGCACGAAGTGACAACACTGAATTGCAACATGATGATTAGATCACTGCATTGTGTGACAACAGAGGCACGAGAGCTGCTAGCATGGATTGACAACGGTAGATGAATTATTGAGAAAATTTGAAAGCACAGTACCGGAACAACAACGGTTCGATGCAATGAAATGGGCACTGCTCGCAACACCCGCATGATGGTGGGGTACACATCAAGGAAATTTCGAGCACTGGTGCGGATGCAGAAGGATGATGCATCTACGGTTTGGGAAGCCGCAGATGTGGCTAGAAGACAAATACGATGGACGAGATGACCTGCGTATGCACCTCGTGAAAAGGACCAAGGTCTACATGGAAGAACCACAGCCTGAATAGGTACACTTATTCTACCATACCTTGGATGTCATACCCATGAACTAGTATACTGAGACAAAACTCCGACATGGTACGTGCGAATGGGATGTCTTGTGCGAGGGATTTTTTTTAACATTCACATTTGAAGACCAGTGGTCAGAAACTATTAACGATGCACTGCAAGTAGTAAAAGCTGCCATCTTCAAAATACCACAGGAGCCATTGGAAATGCTACAACCAGTATGGGCAACCTAGTTAAACAGTGCTCTAGAATTTTATCACGTGCAGGTGGAGGAGGATGATGAAAACCCCTAAAATATTGATATCCCATAAAACGAAGGCTGTCGCAAGGTTTTAGGACCATCAATTGAGGATCCTGACACCACCGTGTCGCTAAAAACAAAGCAGGTAAACATTGGCATAGAAGTAGAGCCGAAGTATGCGACGCTTGGGGACTATTGGGACGATGTTATAGTAGATAAGGTCGTTGAGTTACTTGACGAATACCAAGACTTGTTCCCGACCAAAATCACGAACTTAAAAGGGATCATTAGTGACTTAGGGATGATGAAGATCACTCTGAAACTGAACGCGAAGCCATTTAAGCAGCGGCCTTACCGCTTGAACCCAAAGTATAAAGAAAAGGTCTGCGATGAACTAGATAAAATTCTCGTAGCCAGAATTATCGAACTAGTGGAAGAATCCGATTGGGTGAGTCCTATGGTAGTGCAGGAGAAAAAATAGAAAGGCGAAATAAGAATATGCGTGGACCTCAGGAAGCTCAATGACGCCTGTGTTCATGATCCATTCCCGACACCATTCACAGATGAAGTATTGGAGAATGTTGGCGGTCAAGAAGCTTACTCATTTACGGATGGCTTCTCAAGGTACCATCAGATTAAGATCGCATTGGAAGATAGGAGCAAAACAACCTTCGCAACAGAATGGGGCTGCTTTCAATACACCGTTATGCCCTTTGGACTGAAGAATGTGGCAACGATATTCTCACACATAGTGGTGGCAGCGTTCAAATAATACATCCACAAGTTCTTGGAGGTTTATCTAGACGATTGGACTGTCTTTGGATTAGTTAAGCACCATGTAGGGAGCTTACGGTTGATGCTATATACTTACTGCCGAAACCAGATTGCGCTGAACCTTAAAAAGTGCACCTTCCTCATTCCTTTTGGCAACTTTCTAGGCCATGTGGTCTAAAAACAAGCCTTGATGGTGGACCCTGCGAAGATTGTTGTTATTTTGAATCTAGAAGCACCGTGTAGTGTCAAATAGTTACGTGCTACATTGGGGAACACTGGCTACTATAAGAAGTTTATCAAGAGTTATGCCCAAATAGCCACGCCAATGAAAAAGCTATTGAAAAAAGAGGTGAAATATTGTTGGAATGATGACTGCATGAAGAGTTTGGATGTCCAAAAGGGGAAATTAGCCTCTGCGCCAATTTTGGTCTTCCCGAAATGGTACATGGAATTTCATGTGCATGTTGATGCGTCATGTATCATGTTGGGGGCCGTACTCACACAGGAGGGAGTGGAGGGTGTGGATTACCCGATCGCGTTTGCGAGTCGAAGATTGTCTAAAGCAAAAAAGAACTACTCTACCACCGAACGCGAGGGGTTGGCAATGGTGTACGCGCTCCGAAAATATCGACACTATTTACTTGGAGCACATTTTAAGATGTATACCGACCATTTCGCATTGAAATACTTGGTGAACAATCCTGTGTTGGGGGGGGGCACATATGCCGATGGCTCTTACTTTTTCAAGAATATGATTTTGAGGTCATAGTCAAGCCGGGATGCTTAAATGCAGGCCCAGATCATTTGTCATGAATTGAGACAGGCGAGGAACCAAAAAATTTAGAGGAGGTACTACTGGATGCACAGCTCTTTGCCATACGTATCGCGGACGGACACTTCGAAGATATAATCCATTTTCTAACAACAGGGACTGTGCTGAAGGAGTACTCAACCTAACAAAATAAGGAATTGGTTGTGCACGTGACAAATTTTTTGTCATGATGGGGCACCTCTACAAGATGGGAAATGATGAGATATTGCGAAGATATGTACCTGAATTTGAGCAAGGTTAGATCCTCGCGGAAGCACATGGGGGTGTTGCAGGAGGACACTATTCAGGATGCACGACCGCACAAAAGATTCTTCACGTAAGGTTATGGTGGCTGACCCTGAACCAGGATTCGAAAGGCATTGTAAGGCCTACGATATATGTCAAAGGATGGGAAAACCATCAAGAAGGGACAAGATGACGTTAAATCCCCAAATGAAACTGCAACCATTTGAGAAATGGGCAATCGAATTTGTATGCCCAATCAAACCTCAGTGAAAGATGGGTGCACGCTACATCATCACCATGATGGAGTACCTAAGACGACCGATAGAAGCACAACCGGTTAAGGACTGCACAACTGCCACGACTGCAAAGTTTTTGTTCGAAAACGTGTTGACACAATTTGGCTACCCGAAAATCTTAATGAGCAATCGTGGAACACATTTCTTGAATGAAACCATCAACGCGTTCACAGAAGTGTTCCAAGTTTATCACCAGAAAAGTACACCATACCACCCACAGGCTAATGGAACAGTAGAAGCATTCAATAAAATACTAGAGATTGC
This sequence comes from Pinus tabuliformis, assembly GCA_031772625.1. Classification (NCBI taxonomy): domain Eukaryota; kingdom Viridiplantae; phylum Streptophyta; class Pinopsida; order Pinales; family Pinaceae; genus Pinus; species Pinus tabuliformis. Next base: position 235,054,500 of record CM062814.1, on the reverse strand, counting down.
GTTGACCAAAATATGTAACGCACAATGGAATGACTGGGACCTGCACGTACCCGCTGTGTTATGTGTGTACAGGACAATGTGCAAGAAATTGACAAGGCAGACACCATTTCGGTTGGTCTACGGTACGGAAGCAGTCATGCTGATGGAATACATCGTACCTAGTCTGCAAATAGCAGTGCTCACATGCATGACAGACCGCGAAGCTCTGGAAGAAAGGCTCACACAATTAGAAGAACTCGAGGAAGAACAAATTTTGGCCAAATTTCACCAGAAGGTACAAAAGCAACGTGAGAAAGCCTGGCACGACCACCATATCAAGTTGTGCACCTTCAAAGTAAATGATTTAGTGCTGCTGTATGACAACAAGTTCGAAAAATTTCCTGGGAAATTCAGAATGCACTGGTTAGGACCATATGTGGTAAAAGAGATCACAGACGGAGGTGCAGTCCAGCTAGCCAACCTTAATGGAGAACCCTTCTGAGGAAAAGTAAACGACAGTCGCTTGAAGCCCTACATAGGTGGGCCACTGTCTGACTAACTACTGAATAACAGTCTTCGTGACCTGAGAAGCCGGACAGGGGTGCAGGACTATAAACACAAGCACTAGAAGCTGGTACAAAATAAGAGAATCAAGTCAGACGCAGATGATTTAGAAGCAGAAATGGAGCAAATTCGGCAGACAACAAAATGGTGCGGTGTGACCTTCGCGTAGCACAGGCACAATTGGAGGGGTTCCTTGCCACGATCGCCGCACCAATAGAGTGATTCGGGACAAGTCACGATGATTGTGTTGGGGGCCTGTTGGGCATGGGATCCCCCACAACAGGTTTTGGGGCTTAAAGCCTGAGTTTTGGTCAATTGTATTGTAAGACTCCGCGAAGTGCGAAAGTCTAGGATGAGTCATAGGGTTGTCCATGCTAAGAATTGTAAAATAATGTAAAGTTTTGTCGGCGTACCCATGGTCCACGGACCATGGGATTGTATAAATAGAGCGAGGCTCTAAGTGTAAAGACATTAATTGAAGAAGAGAATAGATAGAATAGCGAAGGCATGGTAAGGGAATAAAGGAAAAGTTGAAGTGTACTGGGTCGTAGTAGTAGGAAGAGGCTCTGCAGTTGAGTGCGTAGAGGCCTAGTAGAGTCTGCAGCTGAGTGCGTGGACCCCTGCAACTGAGTGCGCAAGGTGGAGTCGGGTCTATAAGTGGGATTGTACTTGAAAAGGAATACTAATAAAGATAAGTTTGATTTGGAATATTGTGCATCTATGTTTCTGTTTATCTTTATGCATTTATACTGTTTATGATTACGCGCACTTACCTGAATGTTGAATGAAGTAATAAGAATATTGGGCCCTCACAAGTAAAGTTAAGCACTAATATAATAGCGCAGTAAGAATAGAGATTACGGTGGTACTTTCTTCGTGCCCTTATAGGGGTGCGCAGAGGTAGTGACACAAGTCGCGAAGGATAGACAGCTGCATGGAGTAGCATAGCCCCCAAAAACTTCATCAAGACATCCCTAGGGTGTGGAAACCTAGTTCCAACACCCTCCCATACTACTTCGGGTTAGACCTCAGTGCCCTGTTCTTGGAGTTGAGGAAGCGAATGATCCTTGTAGCTTTGTTAGGCCCCTATACTACTCGTGTAACCCCTTATTGTTATTAGTACAACCCACTTATTATATTGATGTGCCCATGTAGTGCCCATATTGTTACTCTTGTGCCCCATAGAAACCCACTATTGTTATTATTGTGCCCTTACATTATTATTGTTATGTCGGCTCTGATTATGTTATGACCCCTTAGACTCCTATATATAGAAAGGAGGTATTTTCATTTGTATCATCCAAGAATTGTTCATTTATGAAATGTAAAGGAGGTTTCCCCCTCGAAGAGGCTGAGTTCTAAGGCATTGATATATCTTTTCTATATTTTCTTGAGCTGGTTTCATAACATTTGGTATCAGAGCTTTGGATTCTAGGGTTTCGCTGCTCCAAACAAGTCATCGTGGAATTTTCGCTATAACTTTTTTCTGTGACGTTTCAGAAGTCACAAAAAAAACCCATTTGAGAAGAAATCATGCTGAACCTTGTGTCCGAATTTCATAGCTTTTCGCACGATATTTTCGGAGATATGATCTGAGGAAGTTGGTCTTTTGCAAACTCCTGAATTACATTCAAAATAGGTGACCTAGGGAAAATCATCATAACTTTCTCTCTGAGTATCAGATTGAAATTTCGTAAGAAGTTACAGAAAGAGGACGAACTGTAGTTTCTTATATATATTTTTCAAAGCCAAAGGTCGAAACATTGACACGTGGAACTTCATACACTTTCGCTCTTCTAGAAAGGTCTATAATCAGGTCATCTTGGGAGATTGTGCATAACTCTTTTTTGGAGAATTCAATTTGGATCAGACTAGTGGCATTGGAAAGAGGACATAGAGGGCTACTACAGGTAGCTATTTTAGAACTTAAATATCCAAAAGTATAGAGTTACAATCATTTCAATATCGAGGTCCTAAAATCAAGAAAAATCAAGATGAGGAAGTTTGATGGCAAGGATCCGGTAAATTGGATACTTCAGATGGAGCAATATTTTGATCTACATGGTGTACCACTGTTACAAAAGGTATGTATTGCATCTTCATATTTAGAACCGGATCAATTTTTATGGTATAAAGGGCTTTGTTCTCGTAAACAACTTGTTACGTGGTCAATTCTCACGGAGGAAATGATAGCACATTATGAGGATACAAAGAGCAACACCTTCTTTAGAGCAACACCACAATAGTTGGAAAGAGTAAAAGGGCTTTGTGACATATTGGAAAGTAAAATTATGGCAACAAGGAAGTCTACCCCTCACAAATATAAAGATGTAATTTTTGTTTCTCCTAGCCTTCCACAACCTACAAGGGTTACACCACAACAATTGGAAGAAAAAAAAGAAAAAGGGCTTTGTTACAATTGTGATAGCAAATGCACTAAAGGTCATAAGTGTGCTGAGAAGAAATTATTTTACATAGAGTATGAAGAGGAGGAAGAAAAGGATCAAGAAACATCAAAAGAAGAGGATATATGCCAGGATTCAACCCCAGAGAAAGAAGAAATGAATCAGACCATATCTTGTAAACTATTAGCAAGAATGACCACTCCTCAAACTCTCAAGATAGGACATATCAAGAAGCAAAATGTGAAAGAAGTGAAATATCACATCAAGAAAGAAGAAATGAATCCAACCATATCTTGTAATTCATTGGTCAGAATTACCACTCCTCGAATTATCAAGATAGAAGGACATATCAAGAAGAAAAATGTTCAAGAAGTGAAATATCACATCGAGCGTCAAGAAATGAATCCGACCATATCTTGTAAAGGATTGGAAGAAATTAACACTCCTCAAACTCTAGAGATAGAAGGACATATCAAGAAGAAAAAGGATCAAGCAGTGAAAGATCACATCGAGCATCAACAACAAGTTCTCCAACTTTTAAACGATAACGCCACTTTGGTGCAAAATCAAATGAAACAACAGGTAGATCAACATCATAGTGAAAATTGTTTTGATGTAGGTGATTGGGTATTTTTACTGCTACATCTAAAGAAAGCTATTTATGAGAAGGAAATGTTGGCAATACTACATGCACTTAACAAATGGCGACCTTACCGAATGCGAAGGCTCTTCAAGGATGAGGATGTGGAAGCATTTTTTTGTGCTATTTCTATTATCCAACCAGATTGGATAAATGAAGCAAGGGATGAATGGAAGAAGGACAAAGAAGTATGGCCACTTATTCAAAAGTTGCAAAAGATTCCAATGCAAACAATATTGCCAGAAATTGAAGAGGAAGGAAAAATCATATTGGAACCTGGAGTAGTCACAGAAACAAGAACCCAACAGCTACGAAATCGATCAATTTCAGAGTATCTCATCAAGTGGAAGAACTTATCTGCTGAAGGTTCCACATGGGAGGACCAGAATTTTATACGGAAGCATAAAGAACTACTCAAGCGTTGAGGACAACGCTTTTTGAAGGAGAGGGGCATGTTAGGCCCCTATACTACTCATGTAACCCCTTATTGTTATTAGTACAACACACTTATTATATTGATGTACCCATGTAGTGCCCATATTGTTACTCTTGTGCCCCATAGAAACCCACTATTGTTATTATTGTGCCCTTACATTATTATTATTATGTTGGCTCTGATTATGTTATGACCCCTTAGACTCCTATATATAGAAAGGAGGTATATTCATTTGTATCATCCAAGAATTGTTCATTTATGTAATGTAAAGGAGGTTGCACCCTCGAAGAGGCTGAATTCTAAGGCGTTGATCTATCTTTTCTATCTTTTCTTGAGCTGGTTTCATAACATTACATAACTTCACCATGAATTTGTCAATGGCCAATTGCAAGGTTTGGCACTTATCCTCTAGGTTTAGCATCAAATTCCTCTCGGTGAGGACCCTCTTCACTTCCAAAATTGTACCTATTCTACCAGGTATCTCTAATTCCTGCAGCTCATACCTGTTCTTGGAGTTGAGGAAGTGAATGATCCTTGTAGCTTCCTCTGGCATGTCTCCAAGTTCTCCTTTGACTCTTTGAATGGATTATGTAGCTTGATTTATTAGATCAATTTGTTAAAAAATAACTTGGATGGATGGCCAAATATCATTGACAGAGTTAATGATATTGGCCCATAGTTGCTCCTTAGCCTGACCTAGAGGTTCTTTCAATGTTAGTTCCTTCTCCAGGTCTTTGATTCTTTTGATCATCCTTGTGGACTTCTGTTGTTCTTCTTTGTGCATGATTTGGGCCAGTTTGTAGTTTGTTTCCAAGATGGTCACTTTTTCCTGAAGCCTGTTCATCTCAGTTGTTTGAATGGACATTTCTTCCATTGCTTTGACCAACCTATTTGCCTCATCATCTGGAGAACCTGTTCCTGATGTAGTTGGTGTAGATGATGGCAATGTTGTGGCCATTGGAGCTGTGGGAGCTAAGGATGCTGCCAAAGTAGAAGGTACAACAGTGGTAACTATTGGGATGACAGTTGTAGGAGCATCATCAAGACTAGCTTGTTTTAGCTGAATCAAGCTATCGAATTCTTTCTCCATCTCCTTTAACTGATCATTCAGCTGCAACACTAGGTCCATCATCTCTTCATGATTGGTTTAGCTCTCTAGGACCTTCTTTGTTTGTCGGTTATGTAAATGTGGTAGCTTGAGTTGTTTCTTGAGGGATGCTATATCTTCATTCTCTTTTTGATAATATTTTCAGTATCCTTAATGTCACTTGGATCATGGCCCAACTCAATGAACAAGTCCTCTAATGAATTTATCCCGTTGTCTTTGGTCTGTGAGGAGGCCTTCTCCAATTTGTACTGGGTTGTCCCATTATCTAGTGAATCCTGCAACTTGTGTGCAGCCATGGATTTTCCTGTTAGGGTGGAGTAAATAATTTCTCTAGCCTGCTTGTGGAACTCTATCTGGTCAATGGGATGAAAATCCCTAGCCAATAACTCAAAATCAGTCTTTTTATAGTTAGCCGAGGTCTTTGGTTGCTAAACAATGCGCTGCAAAAATGATACTTGCATCTTTCATGCTATGATGTCAAAGGCTGACATCAACTTGCTCTAGTTGGCTGGTGTATGTTTGAAGTATTGGGCATATGTGTCTGCCTTCAACTTCTCATTCCTGATCTTATTTCTTTAAACCTGTCTATGATGTCATTTTCTCTGAAAGCTGGTCTGACAAAGGAAGAAACCTCAACACTTTATTGTCTTTCAATCATTTGAGTGTTGGAGGTTGATGGATGTTGTGTTTCACCTAATGCAACTGTGCCTTTACTCCTCTGCCCATTTTTTCAGTGTTAGTTATTTCCACTGATTCAATGTCCTCCTCCTATTCAGACATAGGATTCAACTTGGGCCTTTTTCTGAGCTCAAACAGCTCATCTGTAGACTCCATGGCAGAACTAGATGCCTCTTCCCTATTCCTCTTTGGATTCTTCTCCTCATTGGCTGGGGTATATAACATAGGAGGATTACTCATTGGTTCCCCTAGTTCTCGAACCTGCAGGAAAGAGCTTTGATCAAATTACTTTTCTAGATCAATGAGTCTGTTTTCAACATCCACAACTGTGTTGTCCATATCAATCAATGTGTTTTCCAACCACTCAAATTGGTTGGTAAACTGTTCCATGTCAGATCTTGGGTGGTGGATGTAAGGTCCCAATTTGACCTTGAGTCTTAGCTTGTTTATGACCCCATGAGGGTCATACTGCCACATGAAGCTGTTGTTGAAATTCATCTGTTCTATTATCTTATCAGCCTCTGATCCAGCCTATCTTTTATTGCAAATAAATGGGCCCAATTGGTTTTTCATCTTAAAATGAGTCTTCTTCCTAGCAGATAGGAAGTGGACTTCATCAGAGTAGATGATTTGTCTAAAATACTCAAGTGAAAATATCCTCAAAGGGAGGTATTTGGGCAACTTGTAAGGGGCCAATTGGTAGCCATAAACCCTAATTTCAGTGTGGTTCTCGTACAGGTATCAGTCTCCCACCTTGCTGTTCTTAGCCAACTGTAGCACCCTCTTGATTTCTTGGCTGATTTTAGTTTGAGTGTTACTAATCAACATGTTCATGACTGGGTAGACGAATGAATCTATGAACTCTTTGTATGTAAATGTTGTGGAAAATTTTTGGATCAATGGAGTCTAGAAGACAATTGATCTATCTTTTCCCTTGGTATCCAACTTCTGGATGCTTACAGGGAACTTATCTGCTTGGTAATATAAAAACATGTGAAACAACACTGAAGAGTACTTGAAAACTCTTTCAGTGGGCAGTCTTATGAATTGTTCATGCATCCTGTCTGCAATGAACTAAACATAATTGCACATGATAGCAGGAGGCTTGCCTGGGGTAAAAATGGACATGAAGGTCAGGATAACCTCATCCACATGCTCATATGTGGTGCAACCTAGGATGCATGAGAGCATGGTGATTATATGTCTTCCAGTTTCTGAAAAAATAGTGGCAGCATAGGGTGGGGTATCTGTAGGAGTATGGCGGTCTTCAATGATGAAAGTCTGGAAGATTTGCCTTATCTTAACTAGGTCCAGGGTGATATACAGATCCAATAGGTCTCCAATGGATAGAGAGGTATGATTTTGGCTAGGTTGGACTTGAAGAATTTGGTTGATGGACTTTGGTGTAATGGTGAATAAAAGCTGCTCGTTTGGAGCAACAATAGCTCTTTGGCCAGGGACATAGTAGGCATGAAAAAAATGTATGATATCAGGGAATCGGTGGGCTTATTGGAATAGATATTTGGGTAAATTGGATTCCCAAAAGTGGATGTCATCGGCATGGTTCAGGAATCTATCCTTACTGCAGCAGTGGAGCCTCAGAAGGTTGGCTCGGGTAGCAGTGTCTGTTATTTGGAAATCCTTGTCTGCTAGTGCCAAATGGTTGATGTCCAGGTGAGGGGTTGACACAGGTCTCACATCCATAGAGGTTTGGGAAGCCATTTCTAGGGGGAAAGGTGTGAATTAAGCTTGTATAGGCTGTAGTAGTGAGGCTTTGAGAAATCTGGTACAATGAGAGGGTAATTTGCAGTTTACAAAAGAGGGGTTTAGGTATTTAGGTGGAAATACTCTTCAATTTAGGGGAAATTAATTAAATTCAATTAATTATTTTTTTAAATTAATTGAACATTTTCAAATTGAGAGGGCCATTCTGGTTTTTCCTCAAAATACCTGGAAATTGGTGGTTTAGGCTGCAAACTGGTTTCAATGGTGATTATAGAGGGTACAATGGCTTTAGCTGTGCACTGGATGCTTGAATGGGGCATCCAGAGCTTGTTCAGGAGGTAATAGGCGATCAATATGGGTTGCAGAGGCTCAAGGTAGCGCAGGAAGGCTTAGGCAACATTCACAGTGCAAACGAGTGAAAAGACCCAAAATGGGCTTCTTCAGCATTTTAACCCGCAACGGTTAGAACTTGGCGCGGAATTCATAAATGAACAGTGGTTGGTTTTGGCTTTTTGCGGGGAAGCAGTTTCATGGGCCATCGCACTGTGTTTGGTAGGCAGGTGGTATTTCCTTGAGAGCACGTGATTTCACATGGAAGTGCCACATAGGAGAATGGGGCTCGAGCGAAACCGTGAATCTCACGTGCTCTCGGGCTGGTAAAGGTCGGAGAGGGAATGATAGCGATATGGATGTGCGTTGTTAGATCTAGGGGTGGGAGATCTAACGGTTGTCGCGCGGTCAAGATGCACGAAAGGGAATCAGGGTGAAGATTTGCGGGGCCCGGAGGATTAATTACAACTAATTGTAACTAATTAATGAATAAGGCAAGGATTAAATATAAGTGGGTTAATGGAGTGGGACCAGAGTTTAATGTGGCGGGGTTTTCTTAACCGCACCAAGGGTGGTGGGTTAAAAGGGTTGTTTGGGAAACTATGAATTCGGGGAATTAATTAAATAATGGGGGGGGGGATAAAACTTAGGATAAAGGGGTTTAATGGGTTTTTTAGGTAAAAAAGGGAAATTAATAAGGGAGAAGGTGATTTTTCAATGGGGAATGGGTTTCAGGGGAATTAATCAAATAATGGGGGGGGATAAAACTTAGGATAAAGGGGTTTAATGGGTTTTTTAGGTAAAAAAGGGAAATTAATAAGGGAGAAGGTGATTTTTCAATGGGGAATGGGTTTCACACTAAGGAAAAAGGGGTTTTGGATAGGGGATGACCTTTGGAGGGTAATTTGCTAGGGAAATGTGTGAAACCAAGGGGTAAGGATCAAAATGAAGGGAAAAGGGTATTTTCATAAGACATGATGGGATAATGGGAAAATTAGTAAGTATGTAGTGGGGGTGAAATGAAATGAGGGGAAGTTAATCAAGTAAGCTTGTGAACATCTTTTCACTCTCATAAATGCTCCTACACACTGAAACATAGGATTAATCATGATACATGTGCCTATGATTTAACAACCTTGTACATCTGCAACCTTTCTTCTACCTACCCTTTACTTATCTTAACATTTTTTCTTCATTTTATTGGGTGAATTTAAGCTACCAGACCCTTTCTTTCCTTTTCTTTTGATAAGAAAACTATCTAATTTTAACCTTATAACTTCCAATGGCTCAAATTAAGCTTATGAGCACATTTTTATTTCTCTACCTAACCACTGATCTGCCAAGGTTAAACAGTTTGGCTAGATCTTTATTCTCTATCTATAAACATGAAATTTAAAGCATGAATTAGTCAAGATTAAGCTATTTGACTATCATGGGCTGTGGCATTTATGACAAGCTGCACACAACCATTATTTTTCACATAAAAGTAAAAGTAGTGGCACTTGAATTTGCACACTTTCATGATCTTTTTTTGTTTGGGGTTCATATTTTTCACTTTTTTGATCTTTTCTTTTTCTTTTTATCCTTTGATTATTCTTTTAGGACATACCCTCTTTACATTTTTAAATTTTTAATATGGAAAACATTTTGCAGAAAGCAAAAGTATGTACAATATTACAAGACTAACCATAGCCAATTCAAAATTATGAATCCTATTATTATAGGACCCTAACACCTTCATATTTCATACATCGTGTATTAATCCCTATAGCAGAATTGGTGACTCCGTTGGGGACTACACTTTAGTTCCTGGTTTTCCCAGAAAGTTCCTAGATTTCTCCTTCTTCCAGACCTTCCTGTACTTCTTCATTCCTTTTCTGACCACTCAAGACCTTGCAACACTCTTATTTCATTGCTCAGCCCTGGATTTGATCCCCAAAACCATTTTTTGAAGTGTTTTCCCTCACTAACGCAAGTTACCTATGAACAAAAAGCTTTATAAAGCACTGTAGCTTCAAAAACAGAGTGTTAGTGCCACTACTAACTCTCTGTGGCCTCTAGCATAGAGCATTAGGCACCCATTTTTTGATAAACAGCTGTGTCTGTGATCTAAAAGGGTTAGGAAACTTGCTTCAGGACTAATAAGGGATCTGTAGCTGTGTTTTGTTTGACTGATCTGTGTCCTGAACATAATTTTTTTTTATAAAGAAAATAGCTTTCCTTCTTAAAGTTTTTATTTTCATAAAAGAAAAAATCAAATTTTTTTATTGTTTTCTGCTTAGTTTGTTAGTTCTGCATTATTTGGTTTCAGTAGTTGTTAGCGAGCATTGAAAAGTTCTGTCATTTACGTGAGTGTTTTATTGAGTAGGATGCATGGAATGAATATTGATGTATGAATGACTCTCCCTTTGTAGAAGCAACTTATTCATCAAAATTGAAAATTTACAAGCATTGTTTTTGCATGATTTGAGTCAGAGTCCCATAAAATCTCATATGTAAACACCCCTACCTAAGACTCTAACAAAGTACACTTAAAATATACCTAATAAAATCAATCAACAAATCTTTCTAGATTAAACACACATTAGTTTAGGCTAGGATCTTGGGTTAGGCAGTGTGCGTAAACTGCCCAAGATCATACACCAAAACTAGTGTCATTAAAGAGAGAAATCCTTCTACACTCATACTACTGGGACCACGCCAGTAAAAGCGAAGCTAAATACGAGACAACATCGGACTGTAAGTGAAGGTAACCTACCTTTGCTTGCATCTCCTTTGGGTATTATGTGTATTAGGGATCCCTTCGGGGATATCGGAGTTGAGTCGGGGACTCAGGTATCCTACCCACACAACGTACTATTTGCGGCTATGTCCCCCTCGGTAGTGTCTGTGATCTGAGGTATCCTTAGTGGCCATAATTTTAGGGACTAACACAAGGTGACTGGGGCAAGATTCCCTGGTACTTAACACAGACGAAACTACTCTGTCTTTAGTTTTTGGGAGGGTGCTCGTCTTCACGAGAGTACTTGTCCCCTCAATATAAGGTTCGGGTGAAGCTCTAGAGTAACCGTAATTGTACATTTGTCTAACTCTCTCTATTATTCATTGTGATACTGGGTTTCATCTCCAGTGATCGGTGCTTATCAGACAGGGTCATTTCCATCTACTTGTTGATTGATTTACTTAGTGTATTTTTTATTTTTTAGGTGCCAGAGTGTTGTCATTGAGACTTTAATAAACATCACTGTAAAATTTGCTGATAAAAATTATCGGCCACTGTGGCTACATCCGGTCCTCGTTGTCAATCTAGATTATTGTTAGGACTTCCCCCATTCACTGTGGAGGATCCACTGAGCTCCAGTGAGTCGGATTCCCCATCTTCAGGAAATCAATCTCTGAGATCTCACACAGAATTAGTTTGGACATTCGACGATTCAAGCTTACCAGAGGATTTATTTACAGTAGGATTTCTTCCTCCATACAACCCTTCGATCATGAATCCGTTGGGACCACTCTTGGTTCCCATTGCATCTGTACCTCCTTTATCTTCATTTGGAACACTTCCACCCATCCCGTCAATGACTAACGGGTTGTGGGACTTTTTTGACACTTTTGGTCCCCCACCACTTCCCTAGTCGACAACCAATTCCACACCTTTGATGGTGAACCCTCCTATCCCATTTGTCCTAGGTTCAACCCCTATCATGACACCCTCCACGAGTGGAACCCAGTCAATTCCGGGTTCCGCCCCTTTAGTGTCAAACCCTGTACCTTCGACAAGTGCTACATATAGCACTCCTTATAATGCTCAATATAGCATAGTTAGCGCGGGTCCCTTCAACCAATAATATGGTTGGAATCCATTGTATAGTTCTAACCCCCAGCTCCAAATATCTGGGGGCACTCCCAATATGCATATACCAGTCAGGAATGTAACAGTTCCCCCTTCATTTTCAGGCATGCATGGTCAATCACTGATTGACATGAACACTCCTTATGCTAGTCAAGGACTTATGGTTAGTTCTGTGGCGAGCGGGAATCCTCAAGGAGGTCCCAATCAATCCATGGGGGCACCCTACTCACAACCTCAAATGAGTCAAGGGGGCACTGCTTATCCTGGGGGCACTTCTATCCCCCAACCTAACAATCCCTATGGAAATCCACATTACAATACCATACCCCAAGGCACCTACTATACCATGCAACCTGTGTATAATATTGGGAACAACACGATGGGAGGACTGCAAGGATCCTCAAGTCATATGTCATCACCTTGGTCTGATTCGGGGGCATCAAACACTTTGTTGTTCTTGGCAACGCTTGATATCCCTGACTTGTACAAACTTACAAATGACCCCATCTATCATTACTTAATTTGGCCACCAATCCCGCATAAAATACCGATGGACATCCCTAAGTTCGAAGGGAAACAAGGGGAGGATCTCGGTACACACATCACCACCTATCATCTATAGTGTGTTTCTAACTCAATGGTGGATGATAGTATACAGTTACATCTTTTTCCCCACACCCTTACTAGCAACGCAGCCAAGTGGTACATTGAGTTACCACGCGTGTCAGTCAATACCTTTGGCGCTCTAGCGATGGAATTCTTAAAGCACTTCCAGCTACCCATCCGCTATGAAACTGGGATGAAACTCCTCACTTCATTACGTTAGGATACCACCACCCACATCTCTGATCATATACATGAATGGAGACGTAGGCGGAGGTTGGTCAAAGCTCCCCTCCTAGACTATCTCTTAGCGGATTGGTTCTGCAAGTCTCTACTCCCCCAAATCACTAAGGATGTCGCCTTAGGTGGTGCGGTCACAAAAGACCAATCCATACGTCATGCCCAACACTTAGATCTGATATATTCGAAGTCTGGCACTCTATAGATAGAATTCCCAATGCACCTTGTAACTCTAATGCTCTTGCTACTCAGCAACCTGGAGCGCACATCGATGAGATTATCGGCTCAACCTTCGGGGCTGTTGTAAAACAACTAAGTGGTCACATTGCCCAGATGTCAATGGACCCCTATACCAAATTGACTACTCTTCCTACCACCGTGATCAACTCTGTGCAGTCTACACAAAAACACAGTGGTAAGAACAAGAAGAATAAGAAAAAGACCACTCCTTCTGAAGAGAAGTCAACAAAGCAGTCTAACTCCATGTAGAAGGTAGTTGTGCCCTATGACGATGGAAAGGATAAACCTGCCAAATTCCCTTGCAAAATCTATGCTGAAGACCACATGACCTATCACTGCCCACGTCTTCAGGAGTGCACAAATTTCATTGCTAAAAAGGACATTGGCAGGACCCCCACTGTCCTGAATAATCCTTTCGCCGCTCAGCAGTAGGAACACCTTATTGCAAACCAACTCCAACCCCCGCAAGGGGGAAATGGTGGTTCGCAACATCCTTCAGCTGGTGAAGGGACCTCTACTGTTTACACCTTTGAAACGGTAGACGTACAAACTAGAGACAAATCTTATGGAGCACCTGTCGCTCATATAGAGGAACCCTCCTTAAGTCGAAACCCACTGCCGCCTAATGATCCTCATATCGAAAGGCCAGTTGTTGACTTTGTGATTTGCCCCCCTAAAGGGGAACTTCGACGCACAATGCACAATACATCTGCACGTGCTACCCAAAACTACAACATTGTAGAAGACTTGGCACAAGAGCCATCGGTTATGTCGATGCTCGAAGTATTACAAACATGTTCAGCACAAAGGAAAGCTCTACTTTCGGCCATTGGTGGTATCGACCCTCAGGATTCTATGCTTGCAATTTTTGCAATGGAAAAGTGTAAACCACCCCTTTCTCACCAGCTTTCATTTCAAGTGCAAATATTTTCGAAATGTAAAGGTATACATATAACTATCATAGATGAAGGTGCTTCTACCTACGTAATGTCAACTTCATGTTGGCTCACTTTGGGTTCTCCAACCCTATCCCCTCTGTCAAATTCCCTTAAAGATTTCGACGACCACACTTTCATCCCAAAAGGTTACCTAGCTAGCTGCCCCATCACCTTGTATGGGAAAACAGTAACGGTGGACATCGAAGTCGTAGATAGAAATCTCATCTATAATCTCTTGTTGGGTCACAGTTAGACTTACGCCATGACTGCCATTGTTTCTACTGTCTTTCACATCATTCTATTTCCATTGGATGGAAAGTTAGTCACAGTGGACGAGCTATCCTTTTGCATCCCTGATTATTACCTGTTACCAAGTGGCTTTGTACCCTTAGAGGGTGGTGTACCTGACTCTTACATCCGTATGGGTATCGTTGTACTGAAGGCCTCTTCCCTGATGGGTTGTGTCCCTCTTCTACCACCAGCAGTTCCACAGACGGTCAATATGGTTTCATCCATTCCTCACGAACTAACTGATCCTACCAACCCCTTCAGACATTGACACTTATTGAGAAAAAATTCCATTGTCACCAGCTAAATTGGCCTACCAGGCCATTCAATCTGCATCAAAGTCTTCGGTCACTTTGGTCACAACCAACGGTGCCACTGCCCCTCCCATAACTTCTTCTTCTTTTGATCCTCTCAATCAAGTCCTACCTACAGACAAAGCTGTTAAAGAGATCATGAGTTTAGAAGAGCAACCTTGGGAGGACTCGTGCCATCGTGTTTCGATATCATATTCGGACATGATGCCTCTTCAAATCCTGTCACTTGACGCAACTGAAATCGTTTCATCACCTTATACGACTATCCAAACTTTGGACTCGAAAGGAAACATGGGAAATATTTCAAAGACATTGCTCATTTATTTTCAGTCAAGACAAGCATCATGGAAAATATACAGATTTTAGCCAATTGCAATCCTGAGGAAATTGCGAGCTTCACCTACCCTTTTAAGGACTTCCGTGATGTTTTCCCTTGGTCTTATGAGTAAATGCATGGTGTAGACCCTTATATTGTCAAGCATAAGATCAAGAAATATCAAGCATTTTTTTATGGTAATTTTCTTGTTCCTTAATATGAAAAAACCTCGAGTCTCCTTCTTTGGGCTCGTTAAACTACCACGAAGAAGAGCGAGCGTTATTTTTATGGTATTTTTCTTTCTTGTTAATCCGAAAAACCTCGAGTCTCCTTCTTTGGGCTCGTTAAGCTACTACAAAGACGATATGAGAATGTTCTTTTTTGGGACTTTTTCTTGCCCTTGAACTGAAAAATCCCCGAGTTTTCATCATTGGGCTCGTTAAACACCTACAACGATGGTATGAGAAACTCTTTTTCGCTCTTTTTCTAGCTTATTGAACTGAAAAAGATCATTTGAGCATTATTTTTAGGCACTTTTTCTCGCTCATAAAACTGAAAAAATCCCAATTTTTTTCTTCAGGCTCATTAAAAACTTATGAAGATGAACTGAGCATTCTTTTAGGTACTTTTCTTGCTCGTTAAACTAAAAAATCCCAAGTTTTTGTCACTGAGCTCATTAAAAATCTATGACAACAATACGAGCACTTTCTTTTTAGGGACCATTTCTCACTCTTAAATTGAAAAATCCTCGAGTTTTTCCCTTCTTTGGGCTCGTTAAATCTACGAAGAAGGAATGAGTAGTTCTTTTACCTCTTTTTTACTTGCTCACTAAACTGAAAAGGATACTTTGAGTTTTCTTCATTTGACTCGTTAAAATTCGATGAAGGTATTGAGTTTGTCATTGCGTGACTAATTAAAAATTCACAACGAATATCGATTTTAGTCCATATCCTCAGACTCGTAACAAAATGAGGTCAACATCTATTGAGCATTGGTTTCTCTTTATCAAGGCTTAGTAGATTTACTCACAGAAAAGTAACCGATCCGGTATACTTTTAAACCTTTGTCGCACCTAGTTAACAACTATGACCAAGGGACCACCATGGAGTCGTTCTTTATGATCTTTTCAGACTCTCTAAATATGAAAAGACCACCTAGTTATCTCATATGGACTCATTAAATTACACAGATGTGAAATAGAGTCACTCTTTTTACGATCCTTTTCAGACTCTTAAACCATGAAAATATTGACGAGTTTTGTCTAGACTCATCAAGCTAATCAGATGGGGCATAGAGTCGATCATTTTACGATCCTTTTCAGACTCTTAAAATATGAAAAGATCGATGAGATTACCCATCTGGACTCACTAAACTAATCAGATGGGGAAAGTGGACAATACAACTATGTTCAGTATTTGAAAGCGTGGTTTGACAACAGTCGTTCCCTTGAACATGACACTCCCTCATATAAACCTTCCTTGTGATGGTCTCTTAATATGAATCTTACCATCCTATGAGTTTAGCCTATATACCCGGATGTTCTTGAATCTCTGTATCCTAACACTCTTTGGTGTCCATGAGTCTAGTGTTGCATGGTTAAAACCGTTGTCGTGCCTTCTATTATTCAAGGGAAAACCTTTTTTCTTATGTTTCCTCCATCAACCCATCAAGCATATCCTTTCATCATGCCCTCTGTCATTTTGACTCAATGCTCAAAGATTCCTCAAAAAACAAATCATTATTGTCTCGTTTCGTGACCATTAATGTAGGACACATTATTGCCTACCTTTCGACAGGTGTCTTCCTATCGAATTCAACACTCTATCTAGGAAAAAGACCTAGAAACACTTCAGTGCCTTGGTACTTGCAGACATCATTGGCAAGTCACCTTCTATTTGATCAGGGGTTCTCATTATTTGGCCCCTGGTTAAACGATTCTACGGGTGTTCGACGACAAAAACATTTTTCACACTCGCTAGATTGTACTGTGCATCTTGGAGACCATCACCATTATTGGTGGCCTTCCTTGCATCTGTTAACGGTTTCCATTATTGACTGGTAATCAGAAGATTTCATGCATGTTTGACATCAATGTGTTAGGTTCCTATACCAATAGGAGTCATAATTTGAATGGTTGAGATTAAACCTGTAATATGTACATACCTTTGCTTTCTTCAAATGTTTTCCATATTCAAAAAATTAAAAAATGTAAAGAGGGTATGTCCTAAAAGAAAAATCAAAGGAAAAAAAGAATAAAAAGGTCAAAAAAGATGAAAAATATGAACCCCAAGGAAAGAAAAGACTAGGAAAGTGTGCTAGTCAAAATGCCACTACTACTTATTTTTTATGTTGAATAAATGATTGTGTGCAGTTTGTAACCTATGCCACAATCCATGATAGTCAAAATGCTTAAACTTGGCTATTTCATTTTTATAGATAGAGAATAAAAAAATGACCAAACAGTGTAATCTTGGCAGATAAGTAGATTAGGTAGAGTAAATAAAAATGAGCTCAACTGTATAATCTGAGCCCTTGGATGTAATAAGGTTAGATTTAGTCAGATTACCATTGTAAAGAAAAGAAAAATGTTTGATAAGGGTTTGCTAGCTCAAATTCACCCTAATAAACAGAAGTAAAAATGGTAGGATGAGTAGATGGGTAAGTAGAAGAAAGGTTGTAGAATTGTGATGATCGTTAGATAAAATCACATTTATCACCCTCATCATGAAAGTTCTAAGTATGAATGAGAAATGGGACTGGCATAAAATTCACAAAGTCAAATTAACTAATTTCCCCTCACTCATTTCACCCTTTACTTAACTAATTTCCCACAATAAGTTTGAAGTACCCAAAATCTTAAGTCAAAGGGGCTCAGAGCATTTCTCTGACTTCTGGAGGGACTAGACCCTTGGCCCAATGACTTATAGATCTTAAGTACTAAAATCCCCTCATAAACATTTACCCCCCTTCAATTCATTCATTTTCCCCTAATAAATTCCTTTTCCTAAGGTTAAAACACCATTTTCCTAAGGAAAAACAATCACCCCCATGGATACCCCTTTTTAATGAAAAACCCACAAAAATGCACTTAGCCTAAGTTGTAATGTTTCTATGTAAAAAGCGAAGGAATTACAAAAACACATTATGCTTAGCGCACTTCATTTATCTCCCACAATTTTCATATTAACTTTTAACATTATTTATATGTTAATTCCCAAAAAAAACCCCTTTTCCCATATATTTTATTAAACCCCTTTAATATTAATATCCCTACCCCGAAGTTTGAAATATAAACTTTATAATATCCAAACCCTGACAAAAGACATAATTAATCGATCTGCGATTAATTAAAGTCAAACCATTCGCCAATCATATCCCACCCGATACCTTAATCCCCGCTTTAATCCCTCATTAAGCTAAAACTGCCACGTTTAATTGCCCGTCGGGCCCCTCCATTACCTTTCGTGCAACTCCCGCGCCCGACCACCACACGATCTCCCCCCTCCCCATCCGATGGCCCATGTTGATTTCAGAAGGGCTTGAAATCCAAACAATACCCGCTCGAAATGGGTTGTTTTTTGTTGGGCCCCTGAAGCAACGTGGCACTCGATGAATGGAATTAGGCGGCCTCCCCCCAATACCACCAAGTGCCCAAAGGCAGTGTGAAGTAAACCACTTACCGCTAGCTCGCTACCCACCAAAACTGTCATTGTTCATCCCGCTACGTGACAAACAGTCATTGTTCACCCGTACCTGCCAAATTGACTTTTTGTGCATGCATCCAAAAAATCTCCAAATCGTTGTTTTTATCATTTTTAACTGTAATTTTCCATGCACGCACCTGTGAACGTTGAAAGCCGTCAACCCATGTACACTTGCACTCTGAAGATGCCAAAAGCTCCCAGATTTCCTTCCAACCCGATTGAAGCCTTTTCAACTGTTCAAAATTGCAAGTTACTTGGTTCACACCCTGTTTTCTTCAATTCCATGTATTTAAGCTAGAACCCATTGAAAGCCCTATTAAATTTCCAAACTAGTCTCTAAAGATTTCTTAATTGAAATTAAAGGAAACTTTAGTAACATAAAACCCACTTGGAATTGAACCCCCATTACCTCAAAAACTGAAAATTTACCGTCTCCATTAGTAAATCCACAAGAACTAAGAATGGTTGCCCCTATTGCCATGGATGTCAGGCCAATTACTACTCCTCATTTGGACCTGGACCATCTTCCCCTTGCTGATAAAGATTTCCAAATCAAAGACACCTCTGTCCATGAATCCCATTTAAAATTATACTGCCGATACAGAGATCAATACCTAAACCAAGCTGATAAAATAGGTCTGTGGGAATCTAATTTTCCCAAGTATCAATTCCCTGAGGTGCACATCTTTCCAAAGATTGTCCATTATTGCCATGCAAAATACATCCCCAGTCAAAGAGCAGTGATGTCCCCTGACCAAACCATACTTTTCACCATCACTACCGAGTCAATCAATGAAATGTTGCAACTACAACTAGGGCAGAACTTAACCCCTATTTCAATTGGAGACCTACTAGACAAATTTCCCAAGATTACCATTGCCAAGCTTGCTGAACTGTTCCAAACTTTTATTGTAGAAGAAAAACATACCCCACAATATCATCCCCTGTATATATATACCCTATTTTCTCAGTTTGGCCAGACATTGTGTCAATGATATCTAGTATCTTAGGCTATACAACCAGTGAATACATAGATGAAATCATATTAGCCTTCATGTCAATTTTTACTCCAGGACAACCTCCTGCTGTCATGTATGATTATGCTAAGTACATAGCTGATAGGATGCATGAACAATTTCTGAGAATGAGTAATGAAAGAGTGTTTAAGTATTCTTCAGTTTTGTACCACCTTTTCTTATATTACCAAGCTAACAAGTTCCCCTTCACTCTCCAAAAGCTTGACACTAAAGGTCATCCTAGGTCAGTCATTTTCTAGACTCCTTTGATACATAAGTATGACTCCCCATACCCTTACACAGATTTCATAGATCTTTTTGTACATCCTATACTGACCATGCTGCTAGGAAGTCCTCCTTCGAGAATCAGCTCAGATATTAGTAGGATACTGTAATTGTCAAAACAACACAAAGTGGGAGATTGGTACTTGTACAAAAATCACACAGAAATTAGGATCTATGGTTGTGAGTTGGCCCCATATAAACTGCCTAGATGCCTCCCAATGAGGTTGTTTTCTCTAGAGTACTACAGACAAATAATCAACTCAGATGAGGTGCATTTGTTAAGGGCAAAAAGAAGGCCCGACTCGAAATCAAAGATCAACTAGGCCCCTTTGTATGTGATAGCAGAGAAGCTGGGAAAGAAGTAGAGGAAATCCTTCAGAGACTTAAACTAAAATAAAGCTTCATGTGGAGATATGATCCTTGTGACTTCATCTACAATAGAAGCCAGAAAAACAAGATGGCTCCCTACATTCACCATAGAGAAATATGCAAACCAATTGGAATGGGTGGAGAATAATTTAGTGGACAGGGATAGCACTGAAGTAGCAGTTGAAAATGCTCTAATTTATTTAGAGAAAATGATTGATGAAGGTTCTTTCCTATAGGTGCCAGGAGAATCTCAAGTCCAAGGACAATCCCAAATCCAAGAAGAATCACAAGCACAGGGAGAATCTCAGGCACCAAGTGAATCACAAATAGAAGAAGAATCCCAGGTGCAAGAAGAGTTTGAGCAGCCAGACCTATCAGAGGAATTAAATCAAATAGGTATACAACAACCCATTATGAGTACTCCCCCTAACTTGTAAACTCCTCTAAATGAGGAGAAAATCCTCAAAAGGAATAGGGAAGAGGCCACTACATCAGGTAGGGCAACCACATAAGCATATGTAGAAACCAGCCTAGTCAAAAGGTAGAGATTAAATCTTGTGTCAGAACAGGAATTCACAGAAGAAACTGTTGGGGCCACCAGCATAGAAAGAGAAAGAAGTAGGCTTGCCACTCCCTCTGGGGGCACACTAGAACCTTCCACATCACATACTCAGATGTTGGAAAGGCAACAGAGTGTTGAAGTGTCCTCCTTTAGGATGCCAGCTGACAGAGATCAAGACATCAGAGAAAGGTACAAGGATATAAAGGCCAGGAATGAGAGGCTAAAAGCCCAGACTTATGCACAGTACCTAAAGATGGCACCTACAAACTAGACAAGGCTTATGTCAGCCTATGATGTTAAAGAAGGCAAGATGCAGATGACATTTGTCAAACCTACCACTCAGCAACCAAGAATAACAGCTAACTTCAAGAAGATAGATTTCGAAGTGCTGGCAAAGGACATACATCCTATTGACCAGATTGAGCTACACAAATAGACAGGGGAGATGATTTACTCCACCTTGACAGGGAAGGCCATCGTAGCTCACCGATTCAAAATTCCCTAAATAACACATCAAATCAATTCCAATTGGAAAAGGCCTCTTCAAAGGAAAAGGAAACCAGAATTAAGTCCTTAGAGGACTTAATCATTGAGTTGGGACATGATCCCAAAGATGTGAAGGCCATTGAAAGATTGATAAAGAAGAAAAATGATGACATCGTAGCTTTGAAGAAGCAACTTAAGATTCCACCACTGCATCGCCCACAGACAGCAGAAGTCCTAGAGAGCCAAAAAGGACAAGAAGAGCTTATGGACTTGGTCCTAAAGCTAAATGACCAGTTGAAAGAAACAGAGAAAGAATTGGACACATTGATTCAGTCCAAACAAAGTGAAATGACCACCACTTCTACAACTGCCATTCCCACAGTAACAACTGCAGTTCCCTCAACACTGGCAGCATACTTGGCACCAATAGCTCCTCCTGCCACAACACTACCAGTCACAACTAAGTCTACAACAGTAGGTACTTCAATAGAAAAGACAACAGAGCTAGTGAAAGCCATGGAGGAAATTTCCATCTAGGCAAAAGAACTTAAAAGGCTCAAGGAGAAAGTGGCAAACTTAAAAACTAACTGCAAGCTTGCCGAGATTCAACAGAGAGAAGAAATACAGAAAGCCCTAAGGATGGGTGAGAAGATTAAGGTCCTAGAGGAGGATATAACTCTACAAAAGCCACTAGGACAGACTAAGGAGATGCTCTGGGCCAATATCATTGAATCTATTAATGATATTTGGCTATCAATTCAAGTAATATTTGAGCAAACAGAACTGGTGAAAGTGGCCACCGAAGTAATTAAAAAAGTAAAGGAAGACTTATGAGACCAACCTGAGGATGCTAATCGACTCATCCACTTCTTGAACAACAAGAAAATGCATGAACTAGATGAGCTTGATGTGGAGGATAGAACTGAAGCCATCATAGAAGTCAAAAAGGCTCGTTCTAAAAGAAACCTTATGCTTAACCTAGAGGAAAAATGCCACAACATGCAGGCGGGCATTGACAGATTCATTGCAAAGTTTCAAATTTTGAGGGATAAAGGTCTTCTGAGCCTTATGGTCATCCGTGACAAACTTATGACCCAATTGGACTATGTTGATAGATTAAAGAAGTTGTCCAAGTAACAAGCAAGCACTTCAGGAATCAAAGCCTTGCCAACAGGGAAAGTACTGTATGATACTTTAGAGAATCTATTTTTCCTAGAGCATGAAGTGAAACATCTATTTGTCAGTAAGCCTAATTTTTCCAAATAAATTGAGGCAAACAAGATCTATAGGAGAATTCTCAAAGTAAAGTTACCTGAGGATGAATGGTGGGAAAAAATGACAGATTTACTATAAGTTACCACAGTAAATCTCAATGGCAGCCAGATGAAATAGGTGAATAGGGTCAAAGAGTAACAGGTTAAATAGTATCAGTAAAATACTAAAGACAAAGATTATTCCAGTGACAAATATCAACCAGGTTAAAAGGGCTCAAATCCAACTGCAACAGCCAGCACTACCACAATAAGAGGGACAACATGATGCAGTTTTCCATCTATCTCTATCTTCATGCTTGAAGATATTTTTATTTCCTTAATTAAATCTCAAACTGTTATGAGATATTTTGTAATATTTTTTGTATAAATACTTCCCATTTCGAAGTATTTAGTGTGGATTCAAAGATATTTTTATATACTTTTATCTAGAATCAAAGTGCTAATGTATCAAAACTGGATTGGATTGTTGGATCATGGAATAAAGTTCAGACATTTTACAGGATTCTTGTGTGAAGCGAAAATAAAATAAGTATTCTCTCATGTCTATTATTGTTTTTCCTTATGTTTATTAATAATCATATATGTTTCTATGAAATGTGAATGGTAAACTAGGAATGATATATCATAACTTGCTTTAATGCACTCTGTCTTGACTATTTACCTTCTTAATGTTTTCTACTAAACTATCTTAGTTATGGAATTCTTAAATGCTCCGTTAGTTCCATAGTTTCTCCTTGTGATCTATGTAGCAAAGGATTCTTAATTGCTCTTTGTTGATGATCACCCTCTATTCCTCATTTTGATCCCAGTCTAAGGATTCTTCATTTCCCTTTTACCCTGGTTAGAATCATTCCATCGATCAACCCTTTGAAGATTTGCCTCTTTCTTTGCTAGCCTGCCCTGTGAACAATCCATTTAATGATCTGGTCCAGTTAATCTATCCTTTGATTGACTCCATAGCTCAATGGCTTAAATACCTAGCTCTCTCCATCTTTTCCAAGAATTCCACCACCCAACTTTCAATCAAAATCAAAATCCTCATGAACACTAAGAACTAGCCTAAAATCTGATAGAAACAAAGTTAAATTATAAAGAGAGAGCCCTCTCTGGACTTAGGTTGGCTAGAACCTGAGTCTAAAATATTTGGTTTCTGGTTACCTCGGATTATTCCTTCTTTTGATAACTTCTAGGAAAAACTTCTGAGTGATAACACATTGCATATATTCACGTGTATCGATCTATGTTGTTCGTTGAAGTGGAAATCGAGACCTTGGGTAGAGGCTTACATCACTCAGCCTTGTTTCCTCTCCCAAGTTGCATATATTGTTTTTTGGAGACAACTCATCAGAATGATCCTATTATGACACCGATTCTGCATTGTGCTTATCAGTGGCTAGCATCGTCATATCTCTTTTATGAGAAAATCACTCTGACATAGCTACTGAGCGTGGGAATGCCCGACTCAGGACATGATTTTAGTTGTTTTATATATATGTGTTGTATCAGGTTTCCCGTACCGCCCGAAGCTTCGATCCTCTCTCTCTTTTTGTCAAGAAGGAACATAACAATTAAGTATAAAGTGTTTCAGCCATCATCACAACCTCTGATCTCACACTTTAGGGGGCATCTGTTATACAGGAAAATGACCTCCTCATTAGTTCAGAGGGCAAAGACATGATGATTGAAGCAATGACCAAGTTCACAAGCCTTGTTTCCAAGCTAACACTGTCTATACACTAGCAACATGCTTTATAAAGCTTCTCAACAAGCCTAAGGGAGCGTTAGTGACCCAAGTAACTCTACTTGTTACCTCGGGAGCAGTGTTAGTGAAACCTAATGAGGATCTAAGGGTCTAAGGGGCAGATTGACTAAGAAATATCCCTATATTCTCTCCTAAATCAACTCAGAAAAGCAAGGAAACATCCAAGTTCAACCTATTTGGGGGATTTCTAATCCTAATGGAGTATGCAAATGGGAAAGAGCTTAAAAGAACGGAAACATCATTGCTTTTACCTAAGGAAACTCATGGAGAAACTTGGCAACCCTAACCTCACATGCTACATAAGTAGAGCTAGGGCTATTGTGAAAGGGGTCAGATCATGTGAAAGGATAGCTTACTTGATTTTTGAGCAGAGTCTTAGACTTAAACATAAGAAGTTGGTAAAAAGGGAGAGAGAGAGGAGCTGGAGGGGTAAGGGAAGGCTGACACAACCGATGGTTATAATCACTCTTTCGACATTAATATAGAATTGCGGTTGTATTG
Organism: Pinus tabuliformis; assembly: GCA_031772625.1. Taxonomy (NCBI): domain Eukaryota; kingdom Viridiplantae; phylum Streptophyta; class Pinopsida; order Pinales; family Pinaceae; genus Pinus; species Pinus tabuliformis. The sequence continues at coordinate 235,029,884 of CM062814.1, read as the reverse complement.
TCTACTCCACGATGTTCGTACTATAATTCATTTATATGTTTATTCAATGTATTTTAGCATGAGTATCTTAGTTATGTGCAACTAGATGTCTTTTGTATATTCATGCATTGATTATCTAGGTTTTATGCTATGATTACGCTTGTCTTTTCTATGTGCTGGACTTGATCTAGAGCTGGCTTAGGGGACTTCCGCCTAGCTGCATTGTGCTCTCCAGCAACTCTAAATGAAGGCTTGAGGTAACGAATTAGTCTTGCTTTGATCGTTAGTTATTGAATATGGACATGCATGTATCTTTGTGACAGTTGTAGATAATATTACAGTCTACCAGGGGTCCCGGGAAGACCCTTGAGGGTTCCTTCATATTTCATACACCATGCATTAATCCCTATAGCAAGAAAGAATAAGAAATGGTCTCTTAACAAGGTTCTAAGCATAATTCATTGAAGAAATTAGAACAGGCTTCAGAGGAGAATTTAGGGCACAATTTAGAACATGCCTAACAACAGAACTCAGAGCCGAATTCAAAGAAAATTTCAGAAAAAGATTCAGAAGATAAATCGGAAAAAGTTTCCAAGGATATTGAAGTGGAGGATAAATCCACAGAAGTACATACTGATGAATATCCCTTCAAGAATCAGCTGGATGAAGCATGGAAACAATTTTATCAGCAACTTAGAGGGAAACAAGGGTCAAAAGATGTTGAAATGGAGAAAACATTTATCACACCCCAGAACACTAGACATAGCTCGTTTATTGATAGGGCTTCTGATAAAGTTGTCTCTACAGAGGAAGTTGAGATCATCCCAACCTTCCCTTCATCTAAAATCATCCTAAAAGTGGAATAAATCCCTCCTCTTGATGTCTTTTACAGTCCTAAACATCGGGATGTGGTGAAAAGATAGAGGAAAAGGAGAAGAACACCATAATCAACAATAATTCCTAGTGATGAACCTATGGATATAGTATGGAAGGATATTCCCATTGATCCTTTAGAGAATTTGACAAAATTTTCACAGTATGTAGGTGCTTATGCATCTGCTACGATTGACAAGACAATCGAGGTTAGACAACTGGTCAGAGAAAAAGAAGAAAGAATTCAATAATTAGAACAACAGTTGGTAGAATGGATACAAAGTATTGACTATCAAATGAAAACACAAATGCCCCAATTACAATAGAGCTTTGATCAATTAAAGCTCCAATATCACAAAGAGACAAGTACTAAGGATATCCAAATACAAAAACTACAGTTTTCACTTGATCAGTTGAAGGATAATCCTAAAGTGGAGGATTTTATTAAAGAAGCATTAGAGATCAACACTTTGTTATCAAGGAAACAAGCAACATTTTGTCAAAAGTTATCTATCATCAATCCAATGTGTATTACAAGTGATTCACTGATGAATCAATCATCCAATCTGAGGGTGACTTTCAATGATATTGATGATAAAATATCAAGATACATAACATGGCAGGATACTCCAGAGGGCAGAGCAGCAGATCTTCCAAGAATAGAGGAATCACACAAGGAAATCCTCTTTACTAATTGGGACATTCAATTGAAGCAAGCAGAAAGAGCAGTTTCCAGAGCAACCAATGCTGCAAATAATATCATTAAAACTATCAATGATAGTCTACACACTTGATACAAGAATTCCCACCTGGTAGTCTCCCTGATATCAAAGTTCTGGAAAGGCAATGGTAATAAACTTCAAAAGAAAAGGAAGAGGAAATTAAAAAGCTGACCAAACTCGACTAGGAAGTGTATTGGAAATATTTGGTGAAGCCACACAGTAAGTAGCTAATGCTACGCTTCCTTGCTGACTCATCCACCCATATGATTCCTATGCTTTCAAATGCAATGTACATGATTTCTACACATGAGGAGAGGCCAGCTTCCTGAAGTTAAGCCAATGATGGATATTTATGAGCTCAAACAATGAATGAAAGAATACAAATAATTGCATTCTTGAGCTCGTCATTTCAACCGTTTCTATTTTTGTATTTTTGTCACTTATTTTAAGGAGAGTTTCTTTAACCTCCTTAGAACTTTCATGTAATGTCTATTTTTATACTTTATTTTTATTATATAAACCCTTTCATGTCTATGAAGAAAGGGTCCCCAATTTTATAAATAAAAACTTTGGAAGCTTGCACTACTGTACTTTTAAAGTTTTTCTTAGTAGAACAACCAGATCAGAGTCTTGAAGTTTTGTAAAGAAGGCTTTGGAAGCTTGCACTTTTGTACTTTTGAAATCATCTTAATGAAAAATACTGGAATGGAGCTATTTATGTCACAAGCAGAGTCATATACATCGGGTACTTTTATCATTGTATATTTGTTTTGTTTATGAATTGATAATCATTTCTATTGGTATTGTTTGTTATATGAATATCTTTTAATGCAGCTTTGTATTAATTCACTTCTGAACATACTAGAATTTTCATCCTTAATACATATATGAGCAATGTTTGAACGTTATTTGATGCGATATGTGTTTCAACAATTATTTTGATTAAATATTCAATCAAAATAATTATCTTAAAAGATTTTCACTTCTGTAAGTGTTTGATCAATCTTTATTGTCACACACTAAGGAAATTTTTTCTAGATCACATAATCATAAGTAAACCTTAGGTAGTAGATAGAGTAATATACATGTATTCTAGTTCGTAAACCACCCGATCTATCACGTAGTTTTTGGTCATAGACACTTTATACATCCTATCACATTTTTATTGGGAAATTGGTCCCAATATATCCATTGGGAGCCACTATTCCAAATGGATAAGGGATGGTATTCAAGTCCCCAACCAGGTGGTTTTCTCCCATGTTGTTGCAGTGATTTTTGAGGCTTCAACGTGTTTCTCTACTATCTTTTCTCTAGTATGGAAAATGTACAAGTATGAAGAAAGTGGTACTCTCTATGGAGGTATTTGAGACCTGTGGCTTGTAAGTATACTACAAATTCTTAACCCCCATCTATTTTTTCTCTCTAACTTCCTACTCCTAGTTTCTCTACTCAACTATGGAATAAAATGCAATAGCTTATCATGGAGCCCCTACTCCTTGTAGTGGCCTGATATTTAGCATAACTCAATACCCAACTAGGGGTAAGGTTTGACTCCCTTAATCCTCAAATAGAGTTATGGGTTGAACCTTCTAGAGTCTTATTTAAAGGCCACACATGGCTATCCCCATATTCATGACTATCAGGTGCTAACATGGCATCCATTCATACCATGGTAGTCAACACAATGGGTCAACTTGCGAGAGGAATAAATTTTTCATGTGAACTCTATTTGATGTGATTTTTGCCTAATTGGAAGATTATTTAAGTGTAGATCAAGATCTCAAGGTATAGCACTAAATTGGGAAAAATTTTAACCCTAAAAATATCATTTAATGCTTGAAAAATGGATTCATAAGGTTTTAGACCCCAATTCTCCAAATTGGGTCTCACTAGTAAAAATGGCCCTACAAGCATCCATATCATAATATATGTTATTTGAGGGAGGCTTTGGTACCCAAATTATACGTTAATTATACCCTAGGATAATTATAACATAAAATAATTGACATTTTACCCTAGGATAATTATATGTTATTTGAGGGAGGCTTTGGTACCCAAATTTTTTACTAAATTAGATGAGGTTATTTTTCCTCCACTTTATCCTAGGAGTACCACTTATTTCAACATTAACCCATTCTCCTATTTCAACATGGAAGGCGTATATAGTTTGAGGTTCTCCACATTCACTACTAAGTAAATGTCCATGTATGGAGGTAGACTAAGTCTATAGGCATTATCTCCCACATTTTTTGAAATCTCAAAAGAACCATAATGTAGATCCTTGATCTTCTTACTAGGACCCTATAGTCTTTCATTATCCAATTGTAACCATACTTTGTCTCCCACTCTAAAGGACTTGCATGGCCTTATATTTTTCCTATGAATTATTCAGTGTCTGTAGTATTTTCAAATGGATCTAGCTAATCTTCTCAAAAAAAATTCTGCTCTTATTTCTTCTCCTGTGAGATCCTCCCTCACTCCTCCTTTGTCAAGACCCAACTAGGGGTCCTCTAACTACTACATTAATTCAATAAGTTTCACAATCATTTCAAAACAAGGAAAACTTCATCTTTATAATACAATTTTAGCATATACATAGAATTTGATCTGCAACATATTATACATGTCATTTGAAAATTTACATAGATAAAATAATAAACTAAAGAATACTTTATATGGTGGTTCGATTGGGGTGCTGATACTTGGACTATCCAACTGAATTTACTTCCCACCCAACTAGGAATGACTTCCTAGCCCAGGGAGCCTCCACGGGTTCCCTAGCCCTTCAAGCCCAAGTAAAACCAACAATAGTGTGTCCAAGTTAGATTTAGATCCATCAATCTCTAGTGAATTCAAGTCTAAGTTCTCCCAACTATATCTTCCACACCCACTCTAAAATATAAAGACCAAAAGAAATCCCCCAAAAAAAAGATCAACAACCCCCTTCTTCAATCCCCCTTCCTTGTATTACTCTTCCTTCCCCATTTGTCCCAACCACCTCTCATGAATGCCTTGAATGCCCTCGTATTTTTGACTTCAAGGACTTTGAATTTCACCCCCTGACACCTCCTCAAGCCACCCCATCCTTATTAATCTACCTACCCCTTCTCCCTTACTACACTCTCGAGTGGTTCATTCCCCAACCACCCTTGATTAATTCAATAAAGTATTACATTCATTTTTTTTTTGTAAGTCAAAGTTTTTTTATTTCTCAAAAGGCATATACAAAGATGTCAAAATGCATGTGGCCTCACCTCGACTAGGTTTTTTGACCAATGTTATTACCATGCTACAGACAAAAATAAAAATACCCGATTGAGAGATCCACAACCTTATAGGCCTTACACACCAAAAGACAAAAAGAACTAGAAAGACATTGGTTACCATAATCAGTCATCAAAAGCGATTGAAATAGGATTGTTTGGTCCCATTCTTGGAGAAGGAGGTGGAAAGTATAAGCAGTTGACATGTTTCTCAAAGTGAGCAAGCCAAGCTTCCATCTTTTCAAGCTTCTCTGTCAGCACATTTTGGCCATGCCAAACAACTACAATGCGTTCATGGATGTGGCATTGAAACTAATGGATTTTCTCCATCTTGGCCATAACTATCTCATGTTCTTCCCTCCGGACCCGATCATGAAATTCCATCATTTCCATGATAGATTGGCACATCTATTTTTGCGCCATAGTTCTCCTTGTTCGCCTAGTCATTGCATTTCCAATTGACCCCACGCTTCTTGTTTTGCTACTCTACCCTCATGAGCTAGGGCCTTGGCCACTACTTGTGCCCATGCTCTTACTGCCTACTCCAAAGCCACCTTGAGCAAGGATCCTGCAATCCCTACCATCTACAATATTAGATGAAGATCTTTTCCTGCCACGTACTCCACGGACCTCGCACACGCTTCCTTGCACAATTCCCGCATTCTGGCTACTGATATCAACGCCAAATCCTAGACCGACACTTTAGGCTCCATCAGGCACACTTGACCCCTCTCTAAGACGAGACAATTTCGCCTTTTCTAGCATAGGACTATGCGAGGAACGTGGAACCAACTTCATGCTAATGTCCATGTCGTAACCCAAACTCCCGAGAGGAACCAAAATCAACACCAAGGTCCAACTAGTTAGACCCAGAACCACGCCACCAACCACTACACACTCTACCAGCTGACCGACCTCCACCAGGAACCCTGCACTCCACACCATAGTTAGAGAATTCAAGATAGCCTAGCCTCGTTGGTATCCTCAACCCAATTTTGCCACAAAACAATCACAAATCTAGGCTAGCACTTCCAAACAACCCCTCGCCTAGAAATGTCATAGGAACACCTCTCAGCTAAACAAAAGAAAAACTAAACACTCAGACTCCTAGAAACCTGACCGACGCCAGAGCCATTGGGCTTCCCCAAAAGGAATTCTTTGTCCAACATCCCTAGGAAGGAAAATCCATTCATTTGCTATCCCAGAAAGCCAAAACAAATCCAACACCAAAGCCTCAACCCGAGCAAAACCTCCACCACAAAAAACCATGACACCAATTGTAAAAGCGATAAACACTTTACATAGAGAACCAAAGCACCACCACCTTGAATTCCAATGCAAGAATCCACCCAGGCCCAAGACACCTATACCCAATACCAGTTATTTCTCTAACCAGCACACCATCCAGCCAAGGAATGAAAAGGAAACTTTCACTCGGAACAAAAAGGAGAGATTTGCTACCTGAATAATCCCACAGGAGGAATGATAAATAGAAGACTGCCACCAGACTCACACGACCCAAAGAAATGTAAACATAGGCAAGTTCGTATCCCGCAAAGAGCCAAATACCACCCAGATTGCTACATGCTTGACATTACTTAACCACCATAACGCAAGTGCCACAGATCCCTGAGATTGTATTATTCCCTTAGGTGTAGGTGAGGGGTGATGCTTCACACATTCGAATGCAGAGTCATTAACCACAACATAATGGAAGGACATATTTCCTACCCTCCTCCACCCTTTCCAAATGTCGAATGTCATGCTTCACGTGGCGTGGAGTTCCATGTGTCCAACACCCCCATCAAGGACAAAATATTATTATTTTAATAAAACATCACCATTCAATAAATAATATGATTCTAATAAATGTTACCATTCAATAAAATATTATTATTTTAATAAAATATCTCCATTCAATAAAATATTTTTATTCTAATAAATATTACCATTCAATAAAATTATTTTAGAAATGTTAGTCAAACCTAAGAAATTTAATTAATTTAATAATTAAATGAATCTTGTTTAAAATATAATTATTAATTATAAATCATGTTTTAAGGTTAATGAATCACTAATCATAATTAACCGTTTGTTTAATCATCCAACACTTTAAGCTTTGGAACACTAGTGTATTCATGCAAAGTGTGGGTATGTAGCTAGCATACACATACTCATACTTATACTAATAATATCTATTGTAATTAGGCACAAAATTCAATTACTCAACAGGTAGACTAATAATATTGTTAGAGTCATTATTTGCATACTTCCAACAGTGATCAAATATGCTCTTATATAGTGGTCTTAAGGTTTCAAAGTCAATTTTTTTCATTTCAGTAAGTCTTCAAGTAAAAATTTGGTCACTGGGTATTAGGTCTAGGGTTTGTTTTCACTCCTTCCAAAATCTTCCAAGTATTGGTTCATGTCACCATTCGGCTGAGTGTACCATCATTCAAAGAGTTTCCACCATTATTTCAGGTTCCAATGGGTCATATTACACCTTGTTTGTGCTTCAGTTATGCTTAGGTAAGGCTCATTTCCCTCTCTTAGGGTTTTGAAGGTATTTTTTCTTGGATGGTCAAATCATCAACAAAACTTGTATCATGATGCTCATACACCTTCCCCTATCCTTAATATACCTTCTTAAACACTTCCCATCACTGATATCCCTCAAATTCATCATTTTCCCACGAACCCTAACCTATTGCTACAATTTGACACTTTTCTAGGTTAGGCCCGTGTTTTTCCCTTTTGGATACCTTCCCCTCACTCAATCCTTGAAATTCCATTTTCCCATACTTCCTAACATCCCTCCCTAATTACCAAAACTTTCTCAAGAATTTAGAAGCCCCTCATCCCCTTCATTTCCCTTCATTTCTACAAATCCCCTATTCCACACATCGGGATAGGATTTATTCAAATGATGTTTCTGAGAAAGAAAAGATGAATTTGATTTAGTGAGAGAGGTTTTTGTCCATAATATACCCAAGAAGAAAAACGTCCTTCATTGTTTACACAGGTCTCATGGTTTGGGAGAAAGTTCCAAACAATCATTTGTCACAGGAGAGTTGCTGCACTTCTGGAGTGACCTTGGGAAAATAAAGCTTTCTCCTAGCTGGAGTATCCAAATGACTTGCTTGATGAGTCAAATGATAACTAAACAAAAATAAATTTCCAATGAGTTATCATGCACTCAATTTTGAGTTGAGGAAGACCTCCAAAAGTTGATTGCAACAGCATTCTACATTTTGGCAGCCTCATTCTGCACATTTTGACTAGTCTTGGGAGATTGAGCTTTTGACAGGGCAAATAAGCTCCAAATTGAAAAATTCAAAATGTCCTGGAAATTATACAGGACAATATTTTCAACGAGCTATCCAATGCCTAATTTGGATATCGGGAAGGCAGTCAAAATTCATCTTGAAGTGGAGCTACGCGTTCAGGCCAGAGCACTGCGCGTAGAGACTGAGCGCTGTGCGTAGGCCAATTTTGGCAGTGTAAAAAACAACTGCGCTGTGTGTTCAGAATGGCACTACATGCTTGTAGGAGGCACTGTGAGTTGGGCCAACAAGGGCCAAAAGACCTCCTGCCACCTAAAAAACATCAAAATTTCCCTTCTTTCCCTCAAACAAGTAAGTTTTCTCCCTTGACTTCATTGTTGGTTTGCAATTAAAGTTTTTTAAGGATAATTTACCATGGCAATGTAAAACCCTAGATTCTCCCATCACATATGCCTAAAACCCTAACATCTATTACTCCTCCCATCACCTATCACTAAACCCTAAACCCCTTCCCTATATCACTCTATAATATTCACATCCCTTTATCCTTCTTCCCAAAAGAAATATCTCAAAAACCCAAGCCCCTCTCCCTCATTTTCATGATTCATACCCTCCCATTCATTTTCTAGCCCACCAAACACATCACAAGGTCATTTCCCATTCCCTTATTCCTAATCACTCTTGCTCACTTCCTTCATCCCTTTTCTAGGAGTGCACAACCTCAAAATTTGCAAACATGGACAAAGAAGACAGAGACTATGAGGAGGAGGAAAACACTGGCAGTGACAGTTCAATAGATAGACCTAGGCATCAGAGAAAACCACACAAGGGAGGAAAAATTATCAGGGAAGAGCCATCAAACCTCAGAGAGTTGCAGGCCTCTCATTTGGTTGTCACTTGTTTCAAGCATCTAGGGTGCTATGAGTTCTGTGAGCAGGTAGAGAGAGTTCAACACCACCCTGAGCTCACTAGGATTTTTGTAGCCAATATTCGTGACAAAAAGGTGACTCTTGCTAGGGTGAAATTTACAGTTTCACCCTCCATTATTGCAAATGCAACCAGAATTCCAAATGTAGGGGAGAAGTGGTACAAGGCACAGGACCTGGATGAACACTATTATGAGCCTTACATCAAACCTAGGTACAGAAATGAAGCAAAAAGGATTTTTCCTTTTAGGTTCCTTGAAGACAAGTATGCCCCCATGTTGAAAATCATCATGAAATATTTCACTTGTGAGGGTAGATTTTCCAGATTGTACATCTATCACATCAGGCTTCTCATGCATTTTACCAGGGTGAGGATGTTAAACCTCCCTTATTTCCTTTTCAAGAATATTGAGAAGATGGCCCACTTTGTGCAGAAAAAGCCATACCCTCATTAGATGAGTAGTCTTTATCATTATTCCCTGATCAAGATGATTTTGCTTCATCATCTTAACCTCCTCAACATCTCTTGGGAGACATTTATTGCTCATGACATCTTCAGGGGTCCTCAAATTCCTCCACCAGTATCCCAAGAATTAGGAGGACCTTCTAGCAGTGCTTAGGTGAAGAAAGATGAGAAGGCCAAAGAGACTAGAGCTACTGAGGTGCCCAGGACCTACATGACATACCAGATGGGCACAAAAGTGTAGAAATTCCCATTGTAGATCAACAGATTATGCAATATACTAAAACACAATACAAGATCTACTTCTACGAAACTTTGCGGAAGCTTAATTGAATTGAGCAAGATCGAGAGAACACATATAACTGAGAATGAGAAATCAATCACACATAACACAGAAGAATAACCCAGGGAAATCCTTAGCCTAAAACCCCAATCTCTATATTATCATACAAGTGGAAATCTTGTTCAAGTTACAAAAAGAATCAACTCTCAAGCTATCTTGCTCTCTCTGTATCAAACAATACTGCTCATAGGTAGTCAAAGGCTCTCACAACCTTCTCCTCTGCCCTCCAAGCCTCCTATTTCCTTGCGCAGTTTTTCCTGGGATCCAGTGCTTCCACTTGTGTGAATTCCCACCTCACACTGCTTACTTGGCTCAGAAACAACTGCACAAACCTGAAGGAGATAATTCCTTCTACATGGATGAGTTTCCTATATAGGAAAATTCCTCCAACTGATAGTACATTGTCCCTTCCTCTGATCTCAACTGGGTCTCTGATGAACTGACATGCATGAGTTATTTATGAGAGAATATTAAGTTATTTGGAGAGCAATAGTTACATGCATGCAAGCATTAACTAACTGAACTCACAATTAATTCAACAAACTGTTTGAACTAATCTAACTGGACTTGACTTAGTTAAATGAGCCAACAAATTACAACTCAATATTACAACTCATCCTTATCTCTTTAAATAATGGATAAATTCTTCAATCAATGGAGAAACTGTTGCATGTCCTCACATAGACTTCATGTTTGATTTTCTACAACTAATTAACTCAAGATGAATTAATTAATTATTTTACAAACAACTGCTAAGATCAAATTCGAATTTTTACTTCTCTATTTTAGTTCAGGGACTAACTAAAATTGGAATCTATCTCGAAATGCTATTTATAGCAATGCTATTTTTAGCTTTTTCCATTTTTCATTCCTTGTTGCTATGTTCAACACTAGTACCTGAACTTCTATTTATAGCAATGCTATTTTTAGCATTTCTTGTTGCCATTTTCAACACTCCCGCTCAACAAGAAAGGCATTCAACTCGAACCCGATCCCGAACCTTTGGAATGTTCTGCATGCAACACTTCTCCCAAGTGTTATTGCTCCAACAACTCTAGAAACAAAAAAACTGCCAACTGACCTCTCTGTTGGGCTAGAAACACCCTCTAATGCTGACACTCCCTCTGTCGCTGATAAGTGCTCCCTCTCTGACCTTTGAGCTGCTGCAACACTCCATGCATCTCGTACCGTTGCACACCTCTTTGTGCCATCATGCATTGGTGCAACACTCATGTACCTCTCGCATTTTTGAAGCCTGCTAGCTTCGCACTATCTTGGGATTCCTACATTGTAGCTCTCTCTTCCACTCCATCCACATCTATCTCTACCCACTCATCCAGTCCTAATACTCCTTATCACGGCTCCCATAGCAAGGTCTAATCAAAGAGGTTGGGTACCTCAATGATCCTGCCCCGATTCTAGCCTTCTTGGGACTGTCACTCCACATTGCCCCACCTCGTACCTGGAGGTATGGATGCATGTGATCCCTTTTCCCACCTGGCTCAAAATTTCCCCCTATTGGAGGTCTCTGCATGAGTGTATGCCTCCACTCGATCTCCTCTCGGCTTCTCTAGTTGTGGCTACTCCACAACCTCCTAAAGCTGCTTCACCAATTGTGGCTCCTCCACAATTGTCTGAGACTTCTTCTGGCGTTGCATGTTGAGAGGTAATGTAATCTCCCTCTCAACCACCAAGTCTCCATCAGTTTCCTTGATCCTCAAGGCTTTGCATGCATTTTGAACCTCAAGATCATACAGGTTCTTGACTCGTGAACCGATCTGCTTCACCTGTCTCGTGGTGATGTGTCGAAGGAAAACCTTTCCCTTACTGAAGACTACATCATAGCCTTTATCTTCTAGCATTGCTATCGACACCAAATTTTTCCTCAGTCCTGGTACGTACTTGACATCGGTCAAGGTAATGCGAGCTCCATGCTCCCTTTGAAAGACAACCATGCCTACACCTGAGGCCTTATACTTTTCATCATTACCCATCGCTATGAGTATCTCGAGATCTTTCTCCTCCAAGGTACTGAACAAACTCTTGTCGCCGATCATGTGGAAAGAAGCTCCACTGTCAAGAAACCAATCACATCCCACCATGGATGAAATCATGCATGTGATGAGAGTGAAATCCAACTCGAATTGTGAGGCAAGTGCCTCACCTTCTGATCCTTCCAAGGATCCCTTCTTGGATTTCTTCAGTGGACAATTTGTAGCAAAATGGCCCACCTCATGACAACGAAAGCGTCGCACTTTCAATTTTTCGAACTTCTTCCCACCATGGGAAGAACTCGATTTGGGATGAGAATCCTTCTCCTTCCCTTTCTTCACCTTACTCGCTAAGGTGCAATTTTCTTCATCCTCCTTGGATGAAGAACCATCTTTGGTGCTTCTTCTTATCTCCTCCTGCATCAGATCCGGCCAAAGTCGTTCCCAATCTGGCAGTTTCTCTCTTCCATTTACCGAGTCTTGGTAGTTATGCCAACTCTTAGGAAGACCGAGGAGCACAAGACTCACCATGTCATCATCGGCTGTCATGATCCCTACACTTCCAAGCTCATCCCTGCAGGTGGTGAGCTTGTTCAGATATGTAGAGATCATGTTGCCCTTTTCACACTTGATTTTCTGAAGCTTGTCTTTCACTGCCAGCTTCCTCTGATCACTGCTGTTCTGATATAGATCTTTCAATGTTTTCCACATCGAAAATGGTGTCTCCTTCCCATGGAGACTCGAGACTATGTGGTCTCGAACTCCCTCCATAAGGATTCTCCTTGCTCTAGCCACACATTTCTTCCATTCTGCCAATTCTGGAGCATTAGCCGTTTTCGGCTTGGGAAATTCTTGATCAATGAAGTCCTTTAGACTGTTATCCTCTAATAATTCCTCCATGTGATCCTTCCAGGCTATATAATTCGAGTTGCCATCAAGGGCATACTCGAGTCTTAAATCGTTGAACGCCATTGGTGAAATTGAGATGTGATAAGAACTCAATTTCTATATTCAGAAACCTCAAACTTTGAATTTCTCCCTTCTTGCATACTGTTCTATCCTTTGATTACCTTTTCTTTGATACCATGTAGAAATTCCCACTATAGTTCAAGAGATTATGCAATATACTAAAACACAATACAAGATTTACTTCTACAACACTTTGCGGAAGCTTAATCGAATTGAGCAAGATCAAGAGAACACATATAAATGAGAATGAGAAATCAATCACACATAACATAGAAGAAATAACTCGGGGAAAGCCTCAGCCTAAAACCCCAATCTCTGTATTATCATACAAGTGGAAATCTTGTTCAAGTTACAAAAAGAATCAACTCTAAAGCTATCCTGCTCTCTCTGCAATCAAACAATACTGGTCATAGGCAGTCAAAGGCTCTCACAACCTTCTCCTCTGCCCTACAAGCCTCCTATTTCCTTGCACAGTTTTTTCTGGGGTCTAGTGCTTCCACTTGTGTGAATTCCCACCTCACACTGCTCACTTGGCTTAGAAATAAATGCACAAACCTCAAGGAGATAATTCCTTCTGCATGGATGGGTTTGTCACACGGAATCAGTCAAGGGTGCGGACACAACTGACCTTCCTAGAAGTCTAAGACATTCTAATGACAAACAAAACAAACTGGAGCTATCCTTCTCTAAACATACATTATGATATGAGAAATCAAGTGTTTCGTTCTTACCTTTGTCCAAACGCTGTTGTAGAAGTCCAAGCTTTGTTAATCTGGATGAGCTCCTCCTTTTCTCCAAAACCTGTAATCACCAACAGTCAAACAATTAAATAGCACCTGATTATAACATAAAACAAAGAATATTCAACACATAGACCAAGGAGTACATGAAATAACCCATTAACAACAAGTTATTGAGAAGAATGGACCAATTTGCATTAAAGGTAATCAAAAGGAACCATTACAACCTGAGCCTTGGTGTTGTGCAAGCTCCTTCCAGGGTCCACAAGAGTCTTCCTCTACTTTGACAAAGCTCACCCACTTCCAAATAGAACAAGTAAAGATGACAATCTCTCCTCACAAGCTTCTAAATGGGAGTCCTAATTCCTGCAGCATTTACCCTTAGAAATCTATAGCTTTCAACCTCCTTCCTTCTGGCTCAATGCCTCTTTTTATAGTGCTCAAGAGGAAGTTAATCAGGTCCACCATCAATGGGATAGTCCCCTCTTTGGATGGGATCACTCCCTTATTGATGGGATAAGTTCCTCTTTGATAGGAGTGCATGAACCATCTGGAGGCGCTCAATACACATCAAACAACCTTCTAGAATGCTCTAGAAATGACCACAAGTAAGTTTTTGAAGATAGAACTTGCGCATTTTAACCTTTTCAGAGGGACGCACCTGCCCCTTTAGATACAGAACGTCCTTGGACGCAGACCTTATGAACAAAAGGTGCGTACCCGCAGGCAAGGCTTGAGAGAACCTGCGTACCCAGAGATAAACATGTTTATAAAGACTTTCTCTCTTTCTTGGAGTTTGACATGAATAGTAGAGGCATAAGACTTGCTCAAGAGGGTAGTATGACTGTTGATAGAGCCATACCAACTGTAAATAGCCATGGTGACATTTTTTAGTGTAACAGATTGCCCCCTAAAGTGCGAAGCCTGGAATAGATTAGGGTTTTGTATTATCTAGGAAGGGTGAAGCGCTTTATCATTTCGAGGATTATCTCGTGGAGAACCTGGTTGGAACCTGCAATTTTCAACACAAAATACATGGATAAGATTATATCATCACTGAGGTAGGCATTCCCATACTCAAATAAAAACTTTAACTAACAGACTAACTACTCTGATACAGGAATGATTTTGCAGTACATCATAATCATAGACTTTTGTAGACACAGTATGGGCGCAGCCATCTGTTTATGATTAGTCTACTTAGATAATGAATACAAAACTCCTCGCAGCCTGGATGGTAAAGATTTGATCCAGGGTCTTCATTCCTACTTCTCGAATTGGTACGATTCTAGCCATGCGAATAAATGAGTCGATGTCGAACATGGTAGAAACCACTTGATTACCAGTCAATGATGTGAACTGTTAACAAGCGTGAGAGAGACCACCAGTAATGTCAATGGTTCTCAAAGTACCCAGTACAATCCATGAGATGTGAATGAATGAGTTGATGTCGAACATTTCACGGAATCCTTCGATCGAAAGTCAATGATGTAAACTGACGTCAAAGGCGAGAAACCTGCCATTGATGCATGCAGACTTCAAGGCACTGACGATTTCTAAGTCATCTCTCTAGATAATGTGCTGATGTCGATAGAAAGTGACCCGTTGCGGGCAAGCCCACAACACGAAATCTTTGTTCAAGTTGAAGAAATACTGCTGTAAGGACTGACTCAGGGATGGTCAAATGGATGACAAGTATTTTGCAGATGAAAGTTTTGTTTGCAGACCTCTTGGACACATAACGACACGACAGATGGTTTGGTGCTGAATAACTCAAAGTTAATCCCCGGAACCCGGTTGAAGACTTTCAAAAGTGGTTTGATTGACTGTGAGGTAAAAGATTTCCCAACCCAGGTGAATGAAAAGTGTCGTGTCCAAGAGTGGTAATAAAGTTTCTTCTGAGACAAAAGGTAACAAATAGGCTCATTCTTCTCTCTTTTCCCCCACCATTTCTGGCAAGTACCTCTTTATTTTTAACAAGCTTGAGGAGGATAACATATGCTTGATTATAAGCTCATCCTTCGGATGAGTCCAACCCAGTTTTGATTCGAACCCTAGGAAGGAGTGGTTCGTTCCTGTTTGTAATTGAACAGGTCCTTTACTGTGAAATGTTTAACGAGCCCAGTATAGGAGAAACTCGGCGTTTTTCAATTTTAGAGAGTCTGAAAAACTTAAGGAAACTCCAAGTTGAACTTTTTCGTAGATTTGTGTCCCTCAAGCCCGAAAAAGTATAAAATAATACCTGGGGGAACCGCTTGATCTTGCGACCAAGGAGTACTTTCATAATTAGTGCCACTGACCTGAAAAGTAAAAAGCGATCAAAGACACGTCGTTTTATTTCCGTATCGAGTTTGAAACGACAAAAACCCGGCAATCTTTTCCTGATTTTACGGTCAGAAAAGGGCTATAAGGGGACCGTCTTTTAATTCCGTTTTAACGAGTGTAAAAGCAACGCTCGGCAATCTTTTCATATTTTGAGAGTCTGAAAAGGGCTTAAAAGAGAACTCCAAGGTTTCACTTTTTCGTAAGTTTTAACGAGTTCGAAAAAGGGATAAAAATGTACTCATGGTTTTCATTTTTTCGTAAGTTTTAACGAGTTCGAAAAAATGATAAAAATGTACTCATATGGCCGACTTTCAATTTAATTTACGAGCAGGAAAATACGGAAAGAACTCGGCATTTTCATTTGTTTTACGAGAATGAAAGATGGCAAAATAATCTCGAGATTTTCATGAGTTTAACGAGTCTTGAAAATAACTGAAATTGACTCGAAATAGGTTTCATTTTTATAAAAGCTTGAAACAGATAAAAACTATGCTTCAAAGTAGTTTCATTTTTACACAAGCTTGAAACAGAGAAAAAATTGTGCTTGATGCCCCCTAGCTTCATTCAACCAGTTGGATGAAATGAAGGTTCATGAACGAGATCATTTGAAAGACTCGACCTAAAACTATAAGAAAATTACGCAAAAACTGAAATAACTAACCTAAAAACTTAACATTTATGAGATCTAGTCAATCTCTCGACTCAGGTAGAGGAGGATTTGTTTCATTTTTTAATGAGCTTGACACAGGAAAAGAACTATGCTCGGATTTGGTTTCATGTTTACGCAAGCTCGAAACGAAAAACTATGCTTGTTATAAGTTCACATGCCCCCATCATAATGACGCAAAACGAGGTACATGCCCCCCAAGCTTCATTGCATTCAATGAGGTGAATGGAATGAAGCTTTACTTTCAAGATCTTGGAAAGACGAGTGGGAGATGTTTCATTTTTTAGTGAGGTTGACACAGGAAAAGAACTATCCTCAAAACCCTTGTTTCATTTTTTAAATGAGCTTGACACAAGATAAGGAACTATGCTCATAACTACTCTCTACAATCTACCTAACAAAAACTCTACTCTAAAAACCTTGATTCATTTTTTAACGAGCTTGACACAAGACAAGGAACTGTGCTCTAAAATCCTTGATTCATTTTTTAATGAGCTTGACACAAGACAAGGAACTATGCTCATGACTACTCTCTATAATCTACCTACTTAACCTACCCTTGTTTCATTTTTTAACGAGCTTGACACAAGATAAGGAACTATGCTCAAAAATTTCGCATGCCCCCAGTTTAATGATGCAAAATGAGGTACATGCCCCCCAGGGTTCATTGCATTCAACTAGATGGATGAAAGGAATGAAGGTTTACTCTCAATATTGAACTTGAAAAGGGAGTTGTTTCATTTTTAAGGAGGTTGACACAAGAAAAGAACTATCCTCATACCTGATTCATTTTTTAACGAGGTTGACTCAGTAACAGGAACTATCCTCAAAACCCTGATTCATTTTTTAACGAGGTTGACTCAGTAATAGGAACTGTCCTCAAAATCCTACTTTCTACAATCTACCTACATATCCTAAAATCTAGCTGATTCATTTTTTAATGAGGTTGACTCAGTAACAAGAACTATCCTCTTACCTGATTCATTTTTTAACGAGGTTGACTCAGTAACAGGAACTATCCTCGGACAAACTGATTCATTTTTTAATGAGGTCGACACAGTAAAAGGAACTTTCCTCGTACACACTGATTCATTTTTTAATGAGGTTGACACAGTAAAAGGAACTTTCCTCACTACATCCAGTTTCATTTTTTAACGAGGTTGATACAAGAAAAAACTATCCTCGCACCATTGATCATGGCTTCCAACTGGAAGAAAGACATGTTAATGGACACACCTTGATCATGGCTTCCAAAAGGTCTTCATCCGAAGGAAGAATAGTTTTTTGGAAGGAACACACGTCAAGGGACTCAAAAGGGATAAGAACATCGTGTTCAAGTAATCCCATAGAGTTTTCCATGTCAATTACCGGATCTAAATCAAAGGAAGATGAGCAAACAGTGAGAGGCTCACTTACATCGGTAACTGAAAACATGGGACCAGTTGCCACATAATTAACCCGTGGCAGGGTAGATACCACTTGAGAATCAGGAACATTTAGGGATGTCATATTATTGGTAGCTGAAACAAGATTAGGGAACGAAAGTTGGTCTACAGTCACAATACTGCCATTGTGAGGGAAAGACATCACGCGAAAGAGTGTCGATACGACAGCTTTCATTGCATAAACATAGTCTCGTCCAAGGAGTAAATTGAAATCCAAGGGACCTCGAACTACCATAAGATCAATACAGACAGTTTTACCTTCCAAGGTAATAGAAAACTTAGGAAGGATCCCTAAAGGTTCACTAATGGTTCTGTTAAAAGCTTTCAGATTCTGCGTAATAGGCGTAAGCTGAGGGGAACCCAAAGCTTTCCAAACAGTTGAGGATAAAATACTAACAGAAGCACCTTCATCTACCTGAGTACGATGTATGTCCCTACCACCAGCTTTGACAATGATTTGGAAAGGGATGGAGGAAGGAAGACGAGGTTCTGTCAGTCTATTCCAATCAAAGGAAAAGACCTCAGTGCTTGGAGGGGGTTCTATAGAAACAGGTGAAATGCCCCCCGGCATAGAAGAATCTGATGTAACAAGAAGAACCTGAGCGGTATGAAGTTCACTCTCTAGATGGAAAGTGGGATCGACCGAACGTGAATTTGAATCGACCACTTGATCAACTAATAGATCATCAACCTGAGTGACATGAGTTTCACTCTCCAATGGAAGAGTGTGATTGACCGTACTTGAAATTTGATCAATCACTCCGTCAGTTGACGGTAGGTTGGGAGAAAGTTTACGGTAACCAGTTGGAAATTCTTGCTGTGGAACAGTAAGGTTTTCCAACAATTTCGAGGCTTCATCCATGTGAGGGCAAATGTGAGTTTGATGACTCCCTTTGCATAACTTACAAGGAAACCTAACTTTACCCTTTTTCCCAGGAACCTGACTATCACTAGTTGATGGATCAACGAAAAGTTGATGAGATTTTTCTGACCATACTTCCAAGACCTTTGGAATACCAGGACAATTGACAAGGAAGTGGTCACCCTTACAAAGCCTGCAAGGGTATTTGGGTTTACGGTGCATGTCGGAATTTTCCTCAACACAACTAACACTTACAGCCATGGTTGGTTGGTTGACTTCTTTCTTATCTTGCTTCTTCTTCTTCTTCTTCTTCCCTTTCTTCTTCTTCTTAGCCTCCTGGTTACTAGCATCAAGGCTTTTACCAGGCGAAGAGGAAGAAATGGAGGAAGAAAAATTAGGCGAAGAAGGTAAAGGGTCAACAGAAGGTTGGTGATGTTGAGATGGTGAACTCTGTTGAGGTGAAGCATCCGGTTGAGGTGGAACAATTGGAGTACTTTGGGCCAACGAAGTTGAAAATAACCATATCGGTAAACCTATTGTAAATCCAGGTAATGACAAAGTAGCCATATAAGGAGGACCAACATTTCCAAAGTAAGGAAAAGTACTAGGATTCTCGTTAGGAGGGGTTCCTAGGTTGATAAATTCCGGAACATTTGCCATTATATTCAACTTCAGTGAATTTTATTAACAATTTAAAACTAAAATTAACAATTCACAATTCACACCTACCAATTAAAATTCACAATTCACACCTATGGTCTCTAAAAGTAAAAACAAACAAATTAACACGCGCTATCAAATCTAGGAGTCAAACCATACACAAACAGTAGCTTTCCGGACCGAAAACACTAGTTGGTGATTAAGCCCAACCTCGCAGAATCCAGTACAGAAATAGTGGGTGGAACAGTTACCCCGACAACCTGCTTAATGAATAGACTGGACCAAGTTCCTCCACTTTAACCGTCTCGAGTGAAGTGAACCCCCCAGAAAATCCAAGTGAGTATAGCCGACGTCTGCTCCAGGTACAGTGGGATCTTCCCTCCACCGTCACCTTGGGTAGAATCCTAAGATAATGGTCACTAAGGTTACCAACAGCAACAAATGCACCTGGGGGAACAGTCTACACTCCGACAGCACGCAAGGGCAGAGTATCAAGCTCAATCCCCTTGCCGGCTCCTTGACAATAATCCAAGGTTTACCGACAAGTGACCCCTGGCTCCTCGACAATGGTTAATCCGAGGTTTACCGTTTGTAATACGTGCGTGTCTGGCGTCGTTCCCAACGAGGGAGGATTGATCCCCTCACTGGTTCGGACACGAGCTCGTGCTTCTCCTTTAAGAGGAGCTTTCCCAGAGTACAAATGAAACAGTTGGATTTATCCTACCACAAGATAAGCTACTTGTTTGGTTTTGCTGTCTTGGAGAGTTAATTACTCTCCTACTCCAAGACACTAGCCTAAGCTATGTTGGTGTTTCAGAGCCCTAGAAATGTAAAAATTACTAGATGAATTTTAATTAAGCGCTGTGTTATTAAGGCTGTTATTACTCAAATGGGTAAATGGATATGAAACCAATGGTGTTATGACCCGACTCAACTGAATGCAATCGAATATGATAATGTAATCTTTTCAATTCGATGAATCCTAACTAAAGTAAGGAGAGAGTTTCCATTCACTTCCAACAATGCAAAAAATTGATCACTAAGAGAAAATATAACAAATTCTCTAATGCACTAATTTTATCAAGAAAAACTAATGCAAATCAATTCCAAACCATTTTTATTTTTATATTTTTGTGTAAATTCAAATCAAAGAAAGCTGATCTAAATCTACGATTGATTTTTCAGAATGTAAACTATGCAATTGTAATCTAAGCACAATTCACTTGAAAAGTATGCAAATGTAATCTATGCACATTTTTCATTCATATTCTGAAAATGAGAATTCTAATTATACAAATGTAATCTATGCAAGAGAATTCTCAAACACAAGACGATTCTAATGTAATCTAAGAACCAATCAAGTGCAAGTCGAGAAAATTGGGCGAGAGTTCCAAAGATCAAAAATAAAAACACTCAAAGGCGATTAACACTCATACACAATTTAGCCCCCCCCCGGCGAATGAGGGGGAAATTTTTTTGCAAAAACAGAAGCAAAAAGATGCAAAATTGTGAAAAGACTGAGAGAAACCTCCAAGTAATGACCAAAGGAAAATAAATCAAGAATTTCTCAAGAAAGAGACTCAAAACACCCAATTGATGAAAGCTTAGAGCAAAAATGCCAATGAAACAAGCCAGGTGAAAATCTTTGACAGGATACTAATGGATCTGGGCAGTAAAAACTAAGAAAAAGCAAAATCTAAGAGAAAAAATGCAAAAAATGGAATTTTCTCAAATTTTAGCAGGGGACGCAGGCAACCCGTTAGAACAGGTGCGTACCCGCTCTGTGCACACAGCAACAGTGCGTCCAGGGACGCACTGTGCAATACTAATAGGGTGCGTCCTACTGTAAAAATCAAGAAAAACTAAATCTAACTTAATGCTAAGCTAATCCACCCAAACACAAATTCACACAGTCAAAAACCAGAAAAATAAATCAATTTTCTCAGAGCAAAGTTCATTCAAAGGAAAAATCTTTTTCATTCATGGATTCCCCAGTGGAGTCGCCAATTTGTCACACAGAATCAGTCAAGGGTGCGGACACAACTGACCTTCCTAGAAGTCTAAGACATTCTAATGACAAACAAAACAAACTGGAGCTATCCTTCTCTAAACATACATTATGATATGAGAAATCAAGTGTTTCGTTCTTACCTTTGTCCAAACGCTGTTGTAGAAGTCCAAGCTTTGTTAATCTGGATGAGCTCCTCCTTTTCTCCAAAACCTGTAATCACCAACAGTCAAACAATTAAATAGCACCTGATTATAACATAAAACAAAGCATATTCAACACATAGACCAAGGAGTACATGAAATAACCCATTAACAACAAGTTATTGAGAAGAATGGACCAATTTGCATTAAAGGTAATCAAAAGGAACCATTACAACCTGAGCCTTGGTGTTGTGCAAGCTCCTTCCAGGGTCCACAAGAGTCTTCCTCTACTTTGACAAAGCTCACCCACTTCCAAATAGAACAAGTAAAGATGACAATCTCTCCTCACAAGCTTCTAAATGGGAGTCCTAATTCCTGCAGCATTTACCCTTAGAAATCTATAGCTTTCAACCTCCTTCCTTCTGGCTCAATGCCTCTTTTTATAGTGCTCAAGAGGAAGTTAATCAGGTCCACCATCAATGGGATAGTCCCCTCTTTGGATGGGACCACTCCCTTATTGATGGGATAAGTTCCTCTTTGATAGGAGTGCATGAACCATCTGGAGGCGCTCAATACACATCAAACAACCTTCTAGAATGCTCTAGAAATGACCACAAGTAAGTTTTTGAAGATAAAACTTGCGCATTTTAACCTTTTCAGAGGGACGCACCTGCCCCTTTAGATACAGAGCGTCCTTGGACGCAGACCTTATGAACAAAAGGTGCGTACCCGCAGGCAAGGCTTGAGAGAACCTGCGTACCCAGAGATAAACATGTTTATAAAGACTTTCTCTCTTTCTTGGAGTTTGACATGAATAGTAGAGGCATAAGACTTGCTCAAGAGGGTAGTATGACTGTTGATAGAGCCATACCAACTGTAAATAGCCATGGTGACATTTTTTAGTGTAACAGGGTTTCCTATATAGGAAAATTCCTCCAACTGATAGTACACTGTCCCTTCCTCTAATCTCAATTGGGTCTCTGATTGAACTGACATGCATGAGTTATTTATGAGAGAATATTAAGTTATTTGGAGAGCAGTAGTTACATGCATGCAAGCATTAACTAACTGAACTCACAATTAATTCAACAAACTGTTTTAACTAATCTAACTGGACTTGACTCAGTTAACTGAGCCAACTAATTACAACTCAATATTACAACTCATCCTTATCTCTTTAACTGATGGATAAATTCCTCAATCAATGGAGAAACTGTTGCCTATCCTCACATAGACTTCATGTTTGATTTTCTACAACTAATTAACTCAAGATGAATTAATTAATTATTTTACAAACAGCTGCTAAGATCAAATTCGAATTTTTACTTCTCTATTTTAGTTCAGGGACTAAGTAAAATTGGAATCCATCTCGAAATGTTATTTATAGCAGTGCTATTTTTTGCACTTCCATTTTTTATTCCTTGTTGCTATGTCCAACACTGGTACCCGAACTGCTATTTATAGCAATGCTATTTTTAGCATTTCTTGTTGTCATTTTCAACAAGAATATTGTTTGCAGCTAATAGGCAAGTGTTTGCTCAAGAGGATGTGGAAGGGACCCTGCCTTCTTCATCAACTCATAGGAAAATTCTTGCTCCACATGATGTGGAAGGGGCTTTGCCTTCTTCATCAACACAATAGGAACAGGTGCAACAACTGCACAAAGGGAAAGAAAAGATGCGGGTGGAAGATCTTGATGATTAGGAGGAAGAAAGAGACATTGATTTGATGGCGAATGATGAGCCAGAACAACATTATATTCATCATGGCATAGAGACAATTGACATAGAGGCTCAGGATGAAGCAACAATAAATGACAGCATCATACAAGAAAAAGAGGCTCAAGTCCAAGCATTGATGGACAATTTGGAGAGAGCCAAGTATTTCATCACAGATCTAGAACAAGAGAACAAACAACTAAGTGATAAACAGGTCCTCATGGAGCTATAACTTCTCAATATAAAAATACAAGGTGACAAGGGTGAATCATCTATGCAAAAGGAAGAGGCACCGGTCACTTTGACTCCCATTGAGAAGGAAATTGAGGGTGATAGAGAGATTTGGCTTGAAAGAGTCAATTTTCACTTGGAGAAGATGTTTCGAAGGCCAATAGGGACAACCAGATCATCAGGCACATGGCCTACCACTACAGGACCCGGAACAAAATTTGCAACATGAGGGTCAAATAGATGAAAGCTAGGCTAAGGTAGGCTCTAAAGGGAAAAAAAGAGGAGGATAGGCTTAGGTTTATTTTTTAAGCTTCCTTGTCTCATCAAGATGCTTGATGACGGTGTTTCTCACCAAGTTTGGTAAGGTTTGGAGGAGATTTCATTTTTTGCAAATTTTGGAAATTGCACACACAGAAAATCTGGCTCAACGCGCAACACCAGTGCTTTTCCTAGAGGCACCCAATGGATAAATGGCTTGAATTTTTGGATTCATAGTGATGAGTACATGCACCCTATGGATTTTCGAAGTTTTTGGGGTAGAACTGGTCCACCAAAAAGTCAAAAAACACCCGAAAAATGACCTTTCTGCCACTTTTTGGACATACAGAAGTAGTCTTGGGAGAATCAACTTTTGAGAGTTCAAATGAGCTTCAAATGAAGAAATTCCAGGTATTTTTGAAAGTAGACTTGAAGATATTTCCAATGAGCTATCATGAGCTCAATTTGGATGCCAGGAAGGCCTCCAAAAGGGACCTGAAAGTGGCGCTGCGTGTTGGACCAGTGGCGCTGCGTGTAGGACAAATTTTGCACAAGATGGCCATTTTTCTATGTTTTGACTGTGTTCATGGATTTTCTCTCATGGAGGATGTTTTACTGATGTAAATGATGACTTGGCTTGTAAATATGATGGATAATTAGTAGTAGAGGGTAGATTCATTAGATTAAAAGTCAATTTGAGCACAAATGAATCAGTTTTCTCACTTTTAGAGGCAAGTTGTTAGGATGCCTATATTCCAGTTTCTTGTTCAGTGTTGGTTATATTAGCTCCTCATCTTAGGGATTCGACCCCTAAGGATGGGAGGAGGTTGAAACAATGCCTATATCTTCTTCTTCTTTCTCATTGTAAAGGGTTGGACTTAGCTGGATGCTTATGCCTTGATTGTACATCATTTTGTAGCAATTTAGCAGGAGATTAATAAAAATTGCAGCTATTTCTTTGGGATCCATGTGGTATGGAGTTTAGTTCAATTTCTTCTCTTGTGATAATATGTTAATATGTTTTGTGTACTTCATTAATCATTTCATTGCTTCTAAGTGAATGTTTTCAAGTTGATAGGAAGAATTCATAACATCACTGCTTTGCTTTGGGGAAATATTCACCATTATATGTTTTCTACAGTCTAGGCAGGATCCATTGTAATCACATGCTCTTCCTAGCTTCTCACTAGTCTTAAACACCTCACCCATCAAGCCCTAAAGTGCTAAACCTTATGCCTACCTTGCCCCATTGAACACCCTGCAATTTTGACCTAATTCCCTAGCCCAAATTGTACGACTCCTCTTGATCCAACAAAACCCCTTCAAAATCAAATCAAACCTTGTGCTACTATACCTAGCCTAATATTATTTTCCTGATCTAGTCATCTTGGCTGAGATCCTTATGGAGAGTGCCCTCTCCTGGCCTAGTAGGGCTAGCTACTTGGCTAAGCGTGATTTGTGGTTACCCTGGCATTGTCTTCCTTCAGCCTGAGGTTCAATCCAGGTGATAACAAAGATAATGTAAGATAATAGGATCAAGTAGGGAATTACATACACCCCTCTAAGGAATTCATCCTAAAGATAGATTCAAAAGGTTACCATCATTTTGGAAGTAGTATGACAATAAGGCATAACAAAACGGAGAGAGATATAATAGTCAAATTAAGTAACTCAAGAAAGAATGTCACTTCCCCTCTAGAGTCTCTAGCTAACCTATAGCCTTATATCCTCCATAACCTACTTCCGCTCCCATCCTATCCATCCTTTGCTACAATATACTATGGCATTGGTTATACTGATCTAACCACTAATAGAACCAAGATGGAAGAGGAATCGACTATATTGAACTAACTTCCCTAGTAGGAAATTGAAAATCGTCATCACATGTCTAAGGGAGTATGTCCATCACTTCCCTCCCATGATTCCATGTTTGGAGGTTACATGGTGGGAAATGCCTCCACCCCTCCTCAAAATTAAGGTTAACATCCTAATATGAACCACTCTATGGTGCTGGTTCGATACTTGTCATTGAACAATCCAGTCGAGAAGTCATGCCACCTGAAATATTCACTTTACCCATGTCATAATAGTGCATATCAAGTAGATACAAAATGTAATAAAACAATGTACATCATTAGTGTTTTTATATTTATGTGGGATTGACCTTGATTGTGAGCTATCGTAAATTTCTCCATAGTGGACATTTTTGACTGTCGACATTTCGAGTTTATACCATTCCTCATTGGATGTGTTGGCATCCCCTAATCACTAGCATGGATCTTGGATATCAAATAGTTCTTTCCAATCTACAAGTTATTTCTCATCCATGCATATACCAAACAACAAAATATATATATAAGTGATTATAATATCATGTTATTAAGTTAGGTATCCACATACCCATTTTTTAATTAATATCAACATATTGGAAGTAAATCTTGCATTATATAAATCATAACTTCGGTAAGTCATTCACTAGATAAATCATATCCAATTAAGCCATGCATCAAACAAATCATAAATACTATAAGTCATACGTAGATAATACATAACCAAGTAATCCATACATCAGGTAAATCACACTTCAGATAAGTCATACAACAAATACTTTAATCAATAAAACCTAATCCATCAATTGTTTTCTATAAGTAATTTCATTTGTCCAACTAAAATGTATCAATATTAAATAGTGTTTATAAATAAAACAACATGAAAATACAAATATATACCTAGCATAGGTAGCTATCTAAGTCAAAATGAGCATAAAAAATGCTCAAAATTGAGGGGTATTCACGATGTATAGTCTTTGCATCCTCCCAGGTATCATATCCTGAAATATACTTGTTCCACAAGACCTCCACCTAGTCCACCACATGATTTTTATGCTATAGAACCCCATGGTCCAATATGCGTGAGGGTTCAACCATTATAGTTCCCACATTCGAGACCTGCAATTCCCTCCAATCGAGTTTGTGAGATTCGTCAGAAACATAATGTCATAGAAAAAATACATGAAAAACATCATGAGTTTAATGCAAATGGGGTGGCAGTACAAGACGATAGGCAATTGGTCCAATGTAACAACCCTGGTGAAAATTTCATGTAATAAAAGTTAAAAACAATAACCACGAATGAATGAGACACTTATTCCAAGTTGAATGTTGGGCAAGACATCCTAGAGGCTTTTCATTTGATTGTTTATGGCTAAGGAAATTGGCAAAGGCAATGGCTAAGGCTTTGGAAAGGTAATAAATGACATTTTGGCACAATTATTTATGAAAATAATGGAAATTAGGAGAAAAGGAAGGTGAAAGGTAACAGGTTGCATGTGAGGAGGAGAATTAAGGAAAATATGGAAAATGAAGAAAATAGAGGCTTCATTCATAAAAAGGCTTCTAAGGATAAGTTGGTAACCTTTTGTTAGTTTATCTTTGGATCTCTTTCATTATTCTCTCTCTCTCATACTCTTGGACGCTTTCTTGGAGCACTTTGGCATTGGAGCAAGAAGGGAAAATAAGGCAAGAGGAAGCAAACATCAAGTAGGGAAAGGTAAGATCAAGTAGATACAACATGCTTCATTGCAGGTATCAACTTGCATGTGTATTTTCCTTGCTAGATTTGGCATGCATGGGATTGCATGTGTTTCTTTTCTACCATGGCATGGGTTTTGTCAGGTGTGACAATATTTTCAGCCTAGCCTTGCCATTTCCTGATAGCTTTGATTAGATGGGTTCTCTCATGAGGTTTGTGTGAGATGGCCAGATTGGATTCGAAGCTGAGTGGGGTGGATCTTTAAATTGACAAACACATGGTGGTAGTGGTCCCTAAACTAGATTGAGGATGCACCAAGTCACTGGCCTAGTAACCACTGAACTAGATTGTGGGTTGCAGTAAAGATGGATTGTGTGCCTCGGTGGGCCTAATAATCCTTGTCGATGAATGGCGGGATATACAGTAAAGCTAAGAGGTGTATTTTTTCTCCGTTGGTCTTAGTGATTTAGGGATGGAATGTGTTATGCTCCTATACCAATAGGTGTCATATGTCATGATTGACTTGGTGAGCTCTGTAATATGTTCGTTCCTTTCCTTGTTGCAAAGGTTTTCCATATTATCAAAAAATCAAAAAATGTAAAAAATGTAAAGAGGGTATGCTCTAAAAGAAAAATCAAAGGGTAAAAAAGAATAAAATGGTCGAAAAAATGAGTATAAATGAACCCCAAACAAAGAAAGACCAGGAAAGTGTGCAAGTCCAAAATGCCACTACTTTTTCATTTTCTGTAATAAGCATTGTATGCAACTTGTTAACTTATGCCACAATTGATGAATGGACAAATAGCTTAATCTTGGCTAGTTCATGTTTGAATTTCCTGTTTTAAAGATAGAGAGTAAAATCTGACCAAACTGTTTAATCTTGGCAGATAAGTAGATAGGTAGAGTAAATAAAAAGGAGCTCAACAGTTTAATCTGAGCCCTTGGATGCAATAAGTGTAGACTTAGGTAGGCTTACTATGCTAAGAAAAGAAGATTGATAAGGGTTTTCCAGTCTAAGTGCACCCAAATAAAGAAGAAAAAATGCTAGGGTAAATTAGGCTGGGTAGGTAGATGGTGTTGCAGAATGATACTTGTGATAGATTATGTCTCTAAAATGTGTTAATCTTTATCTCTATCACAAAGTGAGAGGCGAACATTATACTTGATGCAGCTCAAGCAAGACGAGGTTAAATAACTAACTCCCCTTCATACTTCTCCCTGATCATTCACTAATTCCCCCTAAAGTATTAAGATTTGTGTTTAATATCACTCATAAACCATTCAGTCCATTTCATAAAGTTTGCCTAAGTAAAAACCCTATTTTACTTAGGAAGATGCACAATCTCACCTAAAAGCCCCATTCCCACTTTAGCCTAAGTTTAAATATATGTAAAGTGTTTTGACTTGGCGCTTTCTCATTTCATTTTCATATTAACTATTAACACTTGTTATATAATTCCCATACAAACGTAACCCGTCCCGTAATATATAAATACATTTAAAAAATCCTGATATTATAAATACCCCGCCCCGGTCGAATACGACCATAGTCATAGTTTAAACAGGAATTAATGGATTTATTCGGAATTCGTTAAGAACCTATCCCCGCTGCGATAAAGGAATTAGTTAACCTCCAGTTAATTAATAGCCTTTCCTTAACCAATCACATGACTCGATGTGATTAAACATTGTTTATTATGCCGACCCCACAGCATTAAAATCTGACCATCGCCAACACCCGTCTGTCATGCGATCCCTGCTCGTTCATCCAACGGTTGACATCAATTTCGCGACCTCCCTTGTGACCACGCTTTAACTCGCGATCACAAGGCGGTTTTCCACCTGTACAAAAGCCACACGTCATCTGTTTAATGTGCTCGCTCACCTTCCACTCAATACCACTCAGCTCCAAAAGCGGTGTGAGAAAACCGCTTGCCACCCTCCGTGTAACGACAAAACGTCACATCCCGCTGACGTCATCTGCCCAATAAATGCAAAAAGACCCGTCAAACTGAATTTCGTTAAAAAATGATAAAATGTCATTTTCACTGTAGTTTTCTGGGTCCAAGCTCCCATGCAAAATAACGTCCAGTCAACTGTTGGAGCATTCAACCCACCACCCGGCCAAGAAACTCCAGCATCGCGCTTTGTAGCCCATCGTTCAACCTGCAATTACACAGTTTACCTCCTTAATCTAGGTATTTGCCCAATTTACTCTACAAACCTACAATTTTAGTTTTCCACTGAGAAATCTACTAGAGAAGGCCGAATTCAAGTTAAAGACAGTCTATAATTACCATAAAAGACCCCAAAACTGCTGTTTAGTCCATTTTTCCATAGAAGCACAAATTGCCAGAGTAGAAATGGTGGGAAGACATGTTAGAAATTTTGTAAATTTATCCTCAGTAAAAGGTAAATTTTGGACTTTTTACCATAGTAAGATGAAGAGAGATGAACAGAGGTAAACAGGTCAAAGTGTATCAGATTAGGGTTAAAGAGTATTCGTAAAGATAGGGCAGCCAACACTGAGTGACTGAACAGGATAGCTGCAAGCCAAATCAAAGGGCCTGCCTCCAGCACATTCAACAAAAACAGGACCAACACAACATTAGTTTATCTTTTTCCTATTTTCGAGACTAGTTGTTTCTATTTTCTTGTAAAACTATTTTTAGTCATCCTAGATATTATCTCACTCTCTTATGAGATATTTGTTATACAATTTTGAGCATAAATACCCCTTCAATTAGAGTATTGTGGGGGGATTCCTAGACTTTGCTGTAATATTGATTTTTTGGAATAAAGCGCTGTTGGGATCAACTATTGCTTGGCTTACTAGATGAAGAATTGAAGCAGAGGACTTGTCACGGACTTCTTGAATCAACCACCAGATCAATAAGTCCTCTATATCTTGCATCTTAAAGTTTTCTTGTTTATTATATCATCTGTATTTCACAATCTGAATGATAAAGAAAATATTAAATTTCAGAATATGCTTGATTGCACTCTGTTTTCAGTCATTATTGTTCTCTGTGTTTTCTTCAGAATTAGGATAAGCAGTGAAATCTTAATTGCTCATGTTTCCTAATTCTTTCATGTTGATTATTTGTTAAAGAATAATTAACTGCTCCTTATCAGTAATCATCCAATTTCCCTCTTTAAATAGGTTGAAGGATTCTTAACTGCCCTCCACCCCATTTGAGCCCATTCCATCTGTTTCAAGTCTTTATTTGTTCCTTGTTTGACTACCTTGCTCTGTGAAACCATCCTCTATTAAGAAACCAAATCCAGTTAATCCATCTTCTTTGACTCCATTAGCCCAATGGTCTGAACTACTCAGTATTACCTCTCTGCTCTATTGAATCTCACCACCCAAACTCAAACAAAACTCCTAAACTTCATAACTAGCCTAATACCTTTCAAAACAAAGTTAAATCATAAAGAGAGAGCCCTCTCTAGATTCAGATTGGCTAGATTTTGTATCTAAAATATTGGTTTGTGGTTACCTCGGCCTCCTTTCCCCTTCTTACAACTTCTGGGAAAACCTAAGTGATAACATCAATGGCGACTCCACTGGGGACCTGAATAATTTGTTTTTTATAAGCTACAGACGAAGCCTAAAGTTAGCCAGGTAGCCTTTGAAATGCTTTTTCTTTGCAATTGCAGAAGTAAATGAATGCTACTTCAGTCTATCTCTGGTCTAGCTTATAGATTGGACAGTTGGTTTCAAATACTTGATCAGTTCCTCTTTTCAAATAAGTCTTTAAGAAAATTCAAAATTCCCACATCTAAAACTTCTTAGAAGAGACTGTTAAAGTTGTATTGTCAAACCTATTTCAAGAAAAAACCAAAAATACACCTAGAAACCTAGCTTCAGAAAGGATTCATTACACCAGATCAACTCCTGATCCAAATCCACCACCTGTGTTTGAAAATCCTAATCTGATTCCTAGGATTCTTAGAAGACAAGAGAGCCAAGAAAATTCTGCTAGTTCTCGACCTCTATACAGATCAAGATCCTATCCTGTGAAGTGGATCTACCTTGAGGATGAACCTTTTGATGAGTATTTGGAAAGCTCTTCATTTGTGACCTTTTCAGAATCTGGGTTAACCCACACAGTTCAAGATCCAATATTCATTGAAAATTTGTAGATTGAAGTTGTTACTTCACATCTTGACAGATATTTGCAGAACTCCATCCAATCTGAGCTTACCTCTGAAATAACACCAAACCTTTCTTTGATTACTACAACTTCTCTAAGTTCACCATCAACACCTCAGACTTCCCAACCTCCAGCCATCCCTTCCACTCCTCCATCTACAACACACATTCCCATTGTTATCCCTACTCCTCTAGTTGTCACATCTACTTCCGCAACCATGGCAAACTGATATACTCCCCTGCACTTACCTGCCAATCCAGGGGGTATGCCCCAAGACTATCAAAGTAAAATCACTTCTTTTGAAGGTACTGGCACTTACACAGCTCAACAACATACCAAGAAAATGACCGACTATTTTGAAATATATGAGGTTGATGTTGATGATGTTAGAATGAAAGTTATTGTTCAAATTTTAACTGGAGATGTTAGAACCTAGTTTAGAGCCCTCCCTGCAAATAGTATCAATGACCCACAAGCTCTTTATCAGACCTTCTTGAACAAATGGGAAAATAAGAAATATCTTCTCCAGATTTTATCAGAATTAATTAAACATGATGTCTACAGAAGTCAAATCAGCAGATCACTCAAAAATTTTGTGAACGAAGATTTAGTAAACGTTTTTTATGACCAACCGAAATTGATATTTGGCCCTGCAGTAAATGGAAAAACAGTAGAGGGAGAAGTTCCTCCTTTCTATGTAAGTTTAAACATACATGATAAAATACTTCATAATTCCATGTTTGATTCTGGTGCTTCCCATAACTTAATGCCTAAATCTTTAATGGAGAGACTAGACCTTGACATCACCAGGCCATATAAAGACATTTTCTCTTTTGATTCAAGTCAGATCAGATGTTTGGTTTTAATCAAAGACTTATGTGTATCACTAGTCCAATATCCTACCAAAACCATCTTAATGGACATAGGCTGATATTCCACCAAAGTATGGCATGTTATTGTCTAGATCTTGGGGTGCAAAGCTTCAAGGATCTCTACAGTTAGACATGTCTTATGCTACTATTTCAGTGTTTGGTTAACCCAAGAAACTATACAGAGAAACCTTAATGAATTATGTAGTAAGTAGTCAAGAGAAACCTCAAAATTTCCCTATCTACTCAGTACATTCAGATATGGATTCTTTTATCCTTTACAATGCTAAAATTAATCCCTCACATGAAATAAAAGTTTTAGCAGATGAACCAAAGAAAATTACAAATGAAAGGTCTAGTTTCTGAATCCAAAAAATTTCTGAAAATCATGAAACATTAGATAAACCAGAAGAAACTAAAAAACAAGATCTCCCTATTAAACAGACCCCTGAAACTCTAGATACTAATTATGAACATGAAATCCTTTGGTACTTAGAATTTGATGGTTCTATGAACAAATTAGGAGCAGGAGCAGGAGTCTGGGTGCACAATCTTGAAAACAATCATGCTGAAGGCCATGCCTACAGATTAAACTTTAGGTGCACTAATAATATGGCTGAATATGAAGCTTTATTTCTAGGTCTTAAACTGGTCAAGAAATTGGAAGCAACTAGAGTATCAGTCCTAGGAGATTCTGATTTAATCATTCAACAGATAAAAGGGAAGTTCTTAACAAATGATCCCAAATTAAGAGAGTACAGAGGAATAGTTATAGAGATCCTCAATAAATTTCTAGAAACTCAGCTTGCCAAAATCCCGAGAAAACATAACTTGCAAGCTCATAGCCTGGCAATGTTTGCTAGCACCTGTAAATTACCATTTGAACCAAATCATCAATTCACAGCTGAAATTAGACACAGGCCAGCCATACCTGACAATGTAAAGAACTGGCAAGTGTTTGACAGTGATAATCAGATCAACGATTTTTTAACCCTAGAAGAAGAATTTTCTAGCACTAACATAGATGTAGATACAGTTAGTGAGTCTGATCTAACAAATCAGATAGAAATAGACAATTCAGCAGAAAATGAAACTCAAATGCTTCATCCAATGAAATTTACCAAAAAGGAAATACAGGATATTAAAGAAATAGATGTTGATGAGATTATTGAAGGAGAATCTGAAGTTATCAATTTGAAAGACAGTCATTTGCCCAAAGGATTAACTCCTTTGGAAGATCTCTTTGATTTCAACGATATTCCAAAGAAACCCAAGATGGAACCTCTAAAAGCAGACATTGAAGACTATAACATAGGAAATGAATAAAACCCAAAAATGGTAAAATTATCCAAATCTTTGTCCCCTGATCAAAAACTTAAGTATGTTGAACTAATCAAAGAATTCCAGGATGTTTTTGCCTGGAGCTATGAAGACCTGAAATATTATGACACCTCTATAATTCAACATATAATACCCCTCAAAGGAAAATTAAAAACCATTGAAACAAAAGCTCAGAAGAATTAACCATGTACTGCTTCCTTTAATTGAAAAAGAAATCAAACGAATGCATGATGCAGGGATAATTGCTCCAATCAGATTTTCAGAGTGGGTGTCTAATTTAGTGCCTACCAAGAAGAAAACAGGAGAAAGCAGATTATGTGTTGACGTAAGAAATGTAAACAAGGTTTCTTTGAAAGACGATTACCCTTTACCTAAGATGGGTCATATTTTACAAAGGGTAGTAGGTGATTCTAGGATTTCACTTTTGGATGGGTTTTCAAGTTATAATCAGATTCTGGTTCATCCTGATGACCATGAAAAGACTGCATTTACAACACCATGGGGTACATTCAAATATGTTAAAATGCCATTCGGACTTAAGAATGTAGGGGAAACCTTTCAACGAGAAATTGACATAGCTTTTGCAAAAGAAATTCATGGTTTTCTGGTCAAATATCTAGATGACATGACTGTATTTTCCAAATCAGATCAACAACATTTAGATCATCTCAAACAAGTGTTTTTAAAATTCATAAAGTATGGTATATCTTTAAATCATAAAAAGTCTTTGTTTGGTCTAGAAGAAGGCAAACTGTTAGGCCATATCATCTCCAAAGATGGCATCAGAATTGATCCTGCTAGAATAGAAGCTATTCTGCAAATACCCCACCCCAGAAATGTCAAAGAACTTCAAGCTTTCCTAGGAAAGATTAACATTTTAAGAAGATTCATATCTAATTTGGCTGAATTAAGTAGATTGCTGAACAATATGTTAAAAAAGGATTCAAAGGTTAAATGGACAGTAGAAGCCAAACAAACATTTGAAGAAATTAAAATGGCTTTGACCAGAACACCAGTCCTTACAAGTCCAAAGTTCGATAGAGACTTCATAATTTTTTCATTTGCATCAGAACACACTATAACAACGGTTTTACTGCAGAAAGATGATCAAGGATGTGAAAAACCCATAGCCTTTTTCAGTAAAGCACTTAGAGATGCACCTCTAAATTACAAAATCATTGAAAAACAGGCTTTTGCACTTGTGAAAGCTATTAAAGACTTCAGAGTCTATCTATTGTACTCTCATGTAATAGCTTATGTACCAAATGTTGTTGTCAAAGACATCCCGACTCACGATGGAATTGAAGGTAAATGAGGTAAATGGATAGCTATTATATTGGAGTATGATATTGAAATAAAACCTACAAAGCTTATAAAAGGATAGGGATTGGCTAAACGCATGACTGAAACAAACTTTCAAGCCCTGGAAATTAATGAATTGGATAATGAACAGGAGATGGTGACTCCACAAATCAGCCAGGCTTTCTTAGAATCGCCTTGGTATGCTGATATAACTCATGTATTATTAAACCTGCAGGCTCCTCCAGGGTTATCCTGAACAAAGAAAAGGTTTTTAAAGATGAAATCTTCAAAATTTTGTATTTTAGATAATGCTCTCTTTTGGAAAAATCATGAAGGTATTCTATTGAATTATTTAATAAAAGAAGAAGCTGACAAGGTTCTCAAAGAATTTCATGCAGGGGACTACGGTGGACACCTTTACTGGAAATCAACTGTAGAGAAAATCCTCAGAGCTAGATGTTATTAGCCAACCTTGTTTGCTGATGTAAAGAAATTTGTCACTGCTTGCTACAAATGTCAAATTTTTGAAGGCAAGAGAAAACTTTTACCTCTACCCCTTAGACCAATTTCCACTGAAAAGCTCTTTCAACAATGTGGTTTGGACTTCATTGGAGAAATTCATCCTCCCTCTTCTGGCCAACATAAGTGGATCCTCACTTCCACAGACTATTTCACCAAATGGATAGAAGCCATTCCTTCTAGAAAAGCCAATGATACAATGATTATAGGATTCTTAGAAACCAACATATTGTCTAGATTTGGATGTCCTGAAAAGATCATAATTGATAATGCTACTGCCTTCAAGTCCAAGAAAATGATAAATTTTTGTAACAAATACCATATCACTTTAGGCCATTCCACAACCTATTACCCTCAAGGTAATGGTCTAGCTGAGTCTTCCAATAAAGCTTGATTAATATTATTAAGAAATTGTTGGAAAAGAACAAGAAAAATTGGCACAAGAAACTTATAAATGCACTATGGGCAAACAGACTTACTACAAAGAGATCTATTGGAACTAGCCCTTATGAGCTGGTCTATGGCATGGAGGCTATATAATCCTTCATATTTAGGAGTCCCTGTAATGAAATTACTGCAAGAAGCTCAGATGGAACCCAATGACTTTCAAAGGAGAATAAATCAGACCATCCATTTGCAGCAGACCAGAGAAGAAGTACACCAAAGATCCCAAGTGTTACAAGAAAAAATTAAGAAAATATTTGATAAAAGGAGCAAAGCAAAAGACTTCTACCTCAGAGACAAAGTTCTAAGGTGGGATTCTAGGAGAGAAGATAAAGAAAAACATGGGAAGTTTGACTTCCTATGGAAAGGGCCATTTATCATCCAGGCATTGCAAGGGAACAATACTTACTTTCTGAAAAGCCTGGATGGCACAGAAACAGAAGAAGGACCCTTGAATGGTCGAATGCTGAAACATTACTTTGATCCAAATTTTAATGTATTCTGACTCTAACATGTACATACTATATCCTTAATAATGTCATAGTTTGGATTGGATAGTAACTTGCTGCAGTTGAAGCCCGAAGAGAAGGCCCTAAGCTTCGCAAGTGTACTGTCATATATACAATAAAGCAACCAGCAAAAGGAGATTTCAGAGCATAATCTAAGTTATTCAAAAGGCCATCTGACCTGTTGTTTTTGACTTTCCACTAGGGAAAACCATCCCCAAGTGGAGCCACTGTTATGCCCCTATACAAATAGGTGTCATATTTCATGATTGACTTGGTGAGATTTCTAATATGTTCATTTATTTCCTTGTTGCAAAGGTTTTCCATATTATCAAAAAATCAAAAAATGTAAAGAGGGTATGCCCTAAAAGAAAAATCAAAGGATAAAAAAGAATAAAATGGTCGAAAAAATGAGTAGAAATGAACCCCAAACAAAGAAAGACCAGGAAAGTGTGCAAGTCCAAAATGCGACTACTTTTTCATTTTCTGTAATAAGCATTGTGTGCAGCTTGTTAACTTATGCCACAATTGATGAATGGCCAAACAACTTAATCTTGGCTACTTCATGTTTGAATTTCCTGTTTTAAAGATAGAGAATAATATCTGATCAAACCGTTTAATCTTGGTAGATAAGTAGATAGGTAGAGTAAATAAAAATGAGCTCAACAGTTTAATATGAACCCTTGGATGCAATAAGTGCAGACTTAGGTAGGCTTACTATGCTAAGAAAAGAAGATTGATAAGGGTTTTCCAGTCTAAGCGCACCCAAATAAAGAAGAAAAAATGCTACGGTAAAGTAGGTGGGTAGGTAGATGGTGTTGCAGAATGATACTTGTGATAGATTATGTCTCTAAAATGTGTTAATCTTGATCTATATCACAAAGTGCGAGGCGGACATTATACCTGATGTAGCTCAAGCGAGATGAGGTTAAATAACTAACTCCCCTTCATACTTCTCCCTAATCATTCACTAATTCCCCCTAAAGTATTAAGATCTGTGCTTAATATCACTCATAAACCATTCAGTCCATTTCATAAAGTTTGCCTAAGTAAAAACCCTATTTTACTTAGGAAGATGCACAATCTCACCTAAAAACCCCATTCCCACTTTAGCCTAAGTTTAAATATATGTAAAGTGTTTTGACTTGGCGCTTTTTCATTTCATTTTCATATTAACTATTAACACTTGTTATATAATTCCCATACAAACGTAACCCGTCCCGTAATATATAAATACATTTGAAAAAACCCCGATATTATAAATACCCCGCCCTGGTCAAATACGACCGTAGTCATAGTTTAAACAGGAATTAATGGATTTATTCAGAATTCGTTAAGAACCTATCCCCGCCACGATAAAGGAATTAGTTAACCCCTGGTTAATTAATAGCCTTTCCTTAACCAATCACGTGCCCTGATGCGATTAAGCATTGTTTATTATGCCGCCCCACAGCATTAAAATCCTGCCATCGCCAACACCCATCCGCCGTCTGATCCCCGCTCGTTCATTCAATGGTTGACATCAATTTCGCGACCTCCCTTGTGACCGCGCTTTAACTCGCGATCACAAGGTGGTTTTCTGCCCGTATAAAAGCCACGCGTCATCCGTTTAATGTGATCACTCGTCCTCCTCTCATTACCACTCAGCTCCAAAAGTGGTGTGAGCAAACCACTTGCCACCCTCCGTGTAACGACAAAACGTCACATCTCGCTGACGTCATCTACCCAATAAATGCAAAAAGACCTGCCAAACTAAATTTCATTAAAAAACGATAAAATGTCATTTTCGCTGTAGTTTTCTGGGTCCAAGCTCCCATGCAAAATAACATCCAATCAACTGTTCGAGCATTCAGCCCACCACCCGGCCAAGAAACTCCAGCATCGCACTTTTTAGCCCGTCATTCAACCTACAATTACACAGTTTACCTCCTTAATCCAGGTATTTTCCCAATTTACTCTGCAATTCTGCAATTTCAGTTTTCCACTGAGAAATCTACTAGAGAAGGCCAAATTCAAGCTAAAGACAGTTTGTAATTACCATAAAAGACCCAAAAACTACTGTTTAGTCCATTTTTTTCACAGAAGCACAAATTGCTATAGCAGAAATGGTGGGAATACATGTTAGAAATTTTGTAAATTTATCCTCAGTAAAAGGTAAATTTTGGACTTTTTACCATAGTAAGATGAAGAGAGATGAACAGAGGTAAACAGTTCAAAGTGTATCAGATCAGGGTTAAAGAGTATCCGTAAAGATAGGGCAGCCAGCACCGAGTGACTGAAGAGGACAGCTGCAAGCCGAATCAAAGGGCTTGCCTCTAGCACATTCAACAAAAAAAGGACCAGCACAACAAGAGTTTATATTTTTCCTATTTTCGAGACTAGCTGTTCTATTTTCTTGTAAAACTATTTTTAGTCATCCTAGATATTATCTCACTATGTTATGAGATATTTGTTGTACAATTTTGAGCATAAATACCCCCTCAATTAGAGTATTGTGGGGGGATTCCTAGACTTGGCTGTAATATTGATTTTTTGGAATAAAGAGCTGTTGGGATCAACTATTGCATGGCTTACTGGATGAAGAATTGAAGCAGAGGACTTGTCACAGACTTCTTGAATCAACCACCAGATCAATAAGTCCTCTATATCTTGTGTCTTAAAGTTTTCTTGTTTATTATATCATTTGTGTTTCACAATCTGAATGATAAAGAAAATATTTAATTTCAGAATATGCTTTATTGCACTCTGTTTTCAGTCTTTATTGTTCTTTGTGTTTTCTTCAGAATTAGGATAAGCAGTGAAATCTTAATTGCTCCTATTTCCTAATTCTTTCATGTTGATTATTTGCTAAAGAATACTTAACTGCTCCTTATCAGTAATCATCCAATTTCCCTCTTTAAATAGGTTGAAGGATTCTTAACTGCCCCCCACCCCATTTGAGCC
Organism: Pinus tabuliformis; assembly: GCA_031772625.1. Classification (NCBI taxonomy): domain Eukaryota; kingdom Viridiplantae; phylum Streptophyta; class Pinopsida; order Pinales; family Pinaceae; genus Pinus; species Pinus tabuliformis. The sequence continues at coordinate 234,990,399 of CM062814.1, read as the reverse complement.
CATTCCATCTGTTTCAAGTATTTATTTGTTCCCTGTTTGACTACCTTGCTCTGTGAAACCATCCTCTATTAAGAAACCAAATCCAGTTAAGCCATCTTCTTTGACTCCATTAGCCCAATGGTCTGAACTACTCAGTCTTACCTCTCTGCTCTATTGAATCTCACCACCCAAACTCAAACAAAACTCCTAAACTTCATAACTAGCATAATACCTTTCAAAACAAAGCTAAATCATAAAGAGAGATCCCTCTCTAGATACAGATTGGCTAGATTTTGTATCTAAAATATTGGTTTGTGGTTACCTCGGCCTCCTTTCCCCTTCTTACAACTTTTGGGAAAACCTGAGTGATAACAGAATGTAAGGTAAATCCTGGAGAGTATGTCTCTGTGTAGGGATTAGTGATCCCTATATCAGACTATGGATGCATAGTAAATCCTGAGAGACTAGGAGGAACTCAAATTCCTCATGGTGTAGGTGGAGAACTCTAGTGGCATCCACATTGATTGGTGTTTTTGATGTGTTCTATGAGTCCCACATTCATGCTTGGAATATGGCACGAGGGTGATTGGATGAAGAGAGATTTGGCTTAGCTAATCTATGGTCAAGTGGAATGTGGTAGTCCCATATCCGGTCAGTTCATTGCATTAATTAATGAGAAATTCATTCCATTGATTTTATATGTAAATGTATTGGTGTATATATGGATTTTGATGGTTGATATGTTTATTGTACTTTTGTTCCTATTATGTTGGTTATACATTCATTTTATGGCCGCAACTATGTTTGGACCTCATCATGTTTTTACTTGTATTTGAATGGATATTGTATCTATGATCTAATAAGTGACAAGGCAGCAAATGACATGAGGAAACAATGGTTCATGGTGATTCTCAGATAATTAAGAGATCCCTACACTTAACTCTGTTGTTTACACCTGTAGGTTACATTACAATGATATGTTTGATGAAATGCCTATCATGGATAGTAGGGGTTTAGTTAAGGCCTTGATAAAATATTTACTTTTTCATCATTGTTTCCCTATACTTTACTTAATTCTGAACTTTCATTCCATTTTGGGCAGTGGCCTGGGCTCTGGGCCTGAAAAAGTGGCTCAAATCCTAGAGTTTCTGGCACAAAAATGGCAAGTTTGGACCATATTCACTGGAAGGCAGGCCTATGAGAGAGACTTTAGGTCTCTAGTCACTCCATTTCCCATAGCATGAGAGCGACTAAGCCTTAAATTGTCCAGGACAGTAGTGGGACCCAGGGACAGGTTTTTTGAGTGGTTGACTTGTCTCCTAAGGGGTTTGTTGATGGTGTTAGATGGTTGCATGTGATGTTCTGTCGATTTCACTTCCTTAAGGTTACCTAGGAGATCATAGTTGCATCATGTCTCATGTTTACCCATGTTGGCATGGTTACTTGGGTGGATGTGGGAGGAGGGTGTTACAGAGTGGTACCAAAGCATGGTTCAACTCTCAGACTGAATGGGTTGAATGTGTGTTGGTCATGCATGCATGTCAGTTTCATGTGTGTCTCTTACACTTATATATTTGTTGCATTTTCTTGATGATGGATTAGGGTTGTAGTATGGTTATCATGGAGAATTTGGTGTTGATTTCGTGAAGAGTATTCAACATGCATAGTGAATGATTGTATATGGTTATTTGTCGCTTACATGTTGATTTTATGTCGCCTACTTACATCCTTGTATGTTAGGTTACATTTTGAATATTTTGATTACATGCATTAGTCTTGTAGGTTGATTACAAGAACTGATCGATTATGTTTGACTACATGCGGTTATGCGTATTTTTAGTTGGTTAGGCATTCCTTATGCATATTGTCGATTGCATGCAAAAATGTGTACAATGGGGTAATGGTTGTGGTCATGCCTGATGTCATAGCATGCATTGTTGATATGGCCTTGAATTGATGACTGAATCCTAGTTAGAGTGATGTTTACGTGTTGATTCATTTATTTGTGCATGTATATACACTGATATGATTATGTTATACATGTATCACATTGATTTGGTGATCTTGGAGAAAAGGTATCCTCCCCCATCTATACTAAGGTACACCAATTTATTGTGATTTGATTTGTATGACATATTATGCATTGCAGGTTGAAAGAGATCAAATGGCTAGCTAGGCAGTAGACCACGTAGAATCTCCCTATGCATAAGATGAGCAACGTGGTGTGGGGCATACTTCTAATTTGGCTAATACACTAAGGTGCTTGAAGGAGGAGATAAGGAGTTGTAAGGAAGATAATGATCAGATCATGCAAGCACAAGAGAAGCAAGTAGAATTTAATGTTATACTTCTTTAGAGTTTGTCAGACTTGTAGTGACAAGGGCCACTTCAGATCATCCATGCACATGAGGATGGGACTAATGGAGCATATGGTAATAGATCTCCTAGTAGACACGGGTCAAATAGATCTGACGTGGTGAGAGATGGCATGTTGATGGACACTCTAAAAAGGAGGGGCGACGAGTACAAGTATTATATTAGTTCTGGTTTTGATAGACAACATGATCGTAATTGTTATCATCCTTATAGGAGGAATTATAGGGGGTACTTCCTAGTTGAATTCAAGAAAGCAAAACCACCTACTTTTGAAGGAGATGTGAAGAAGTTAAAAGATGGAGAGGCTTGGATACTTGGTATGAACAAATTATTTGAGTTGCATGAGTACATAGATAACATGAAGGCTCAGATAGTTATCTTTAGCTTGAAAGGTAAAGCAAACATCTGGTGGGAAGATGTTAAGCGGGTTAGAGACATCATGACAGATGACTTGAGTTGGCAGGAATTCAAGAGGCTTTTTAGAAAGAAGTACTTGTCAGAAAGGTACTACGACAAAAAAGCTAAAGAGTTCTATGAGTTAAAGATGGGTTCAATGATAGACGAAGAGTATATGACCAAGTTTCTTGAGTTATTGAGGTATGTACAATATCTTACTAATGAGAAGACTCAAGTTCAGATATTTGTCTGTAGTTTTCCATTCACATTTAGACATCAGATTGAGTATGATGAGCCTCGGTCACTTGAGGAATTTGTTGGGAAACTGAAGCATTGCTATGAGTAATCAAAGTGTAAGAATGAATCTCAACATGGATGGAAAGGAAAAGAAAAAGGTAGAGGTAAATGGAAGCCTAAGAGGACAAGGCATCAACATGCAAATGGGAAAGAAAATGTGGTATCACAAAAGAGATTTAATGCAGCTAGATAGGGACATGGGCAACAACAGAAACAACAACATAGAGGTGAGGGCATTGGTCAGTTGGAGTGATGGACATGTGGTGAGGAGCACCTTAGGAGAGATTGTCTGCAACATCAAGGTGGAATACCAAAGATATACAGTGCACAAGAGGTGTAGACTGTTGGGGATGTTGGTCAGAGTATTCCACGTATCTATGCAGAAGTGGACAACAGGAAATTAGAACACCAGGCATCTATCATTGATATGGATGGTAAGGTTTGTGATCAAGTGTTGGCTTGATGGGGCTTGACCAGGTTTAGATTTATTTAACCAAAAAAATCCCTACACTACTGGCCCTTTCGGCATCAGCCCGCGGAGCGCGGATTGAAGTCTAACCTGAAGCAGTATGGTGGGATGCTAGAACCAAGTTTCTGCACCCTTGAGATGTCCAAGGGGTCGGTTTAGTCCAACTATGCCTACCTTCGCGCACTGTGCTAACCTGCGAGACCTTCGTGATCTATTATAATCACCTTCACGCATCCCTAACTAGGGGTTGAGATGCTTTCGCACTGCTATCGCAACGATCTGCACTATTTCCCTAAATTATACCGCAGATCTTACTTATCTTCTTACAAAGGTTAGTTAACTTTGCATAAACAGATATTTGATCTCACATTCACTTATTCAACATATTCATACATGTTTGCACACCATATAAACAACATAAATGTATTTATACCCAATACATTCAATGCAGAAAACAAGAAATAAATACACAGGGATGATATAATACTTCTCTTTATTAATGCTTCAATGGTTACAGACTCAACCTGCCCTGTGCACTCAGCTGCAGGGGTCCGTGCATTCAGCTGCGGACTACTAGGCCTTTGCGCAATTCGTTGTAGAGCCTTCTCCTACTCTATGACCCAAAACTAGAATTTACACTCTAGATATGACTCAACTCTTCATCCTTAGACTTCTTCTGATTGATTCCATTATTTGTTTACACTTAGAGCCTCACTCTATTTATACAATCCCATGGTCTGTGGACCATGGGTAGATTTCTATAGCTGACATTACATTATAGAAATAAGGGCAGACAATCCTATGACTCATTTACAAGCTACACGCTCTGTGCCCACAAAATGCGGAGTATTTACATCGGAGTTACAATTTGTGACCAAAATCTGGGTTCTAAGCTCCAAAACTTTCCTTGGGGGATCCCACACCCAACAGGCCCCCAACATAAACATTATGACTTGCCCTCGAGTCACTCTGTTGGTGCCAAGATATTTGTGTGAAGACCTCCCAACTCTGCCTGGATTGCTATAAGATCGGTAGTGCACTGAGCGGTTGCCTATTGCATTTCCTGGATGCGTTGTACAGAAACTGTTGTAGCTGAACTACTTCCCTAAACTTGTTCCTATGTGTCCTGCATCTGCGCAAGATTTGCTTCAATAGAGGCTATAATGACAAATGCCTCATCAATCCATGGTTGTATGCATGCCCTCAAAATGGCTTCCTTGTGTCAAGAAACATCTACCTGCTCCTTGAGCGCTTTTGCCTATTGCATCCGCGTGAGCCTTTGCGTAAGAGCAACCGTATGCGTGGTCCCTTTTATCTCATCATATTTCTACTGCAGCTCACGTGCCTCTCTTTCTAAGCGCTATATGTTCGGGTCCTCCTGGAGAGTGGTGAGAACCTCAAACGACTCTTCAAATAGCCTGGTGTAGTCTTTCACTACACTGGTGACCTCTGTTATGGCCGCTGTAATCACGCTGGCGCGTTGTTCCTTAACCTCCGGCGGCGTTGAAGGTTGCGCCTTTAATTGTAGCTCAGCTATCTGAAGGTTCAGATCTAGCTGAACCTTGGCCATCTCTTCCTTAGCCTCGTGCACCCCTGCTGCTAGTTTCTGGATGCGCGCCTTTGCTGGTTCCTCTACTTGGATGGCTAGCTCTGAGACCATCTGGAAAGCTTCGTCGACCACCTGCACAATCTGTCAGTTCTACACCACTACCTGGTCGTGTTGCAAGCTCAACTATTTGATGTTCATGCGCTGCTCACTCATGACCTGGAGTGCGCGACCCTCCCTAGCTCACAGTTCTGCAGTAACTCCGTCCTGCAAAACATAGAGCGTCTCCCAAGGGAGTGCAGCCATGTTTATCCCAATCCCCTTTAATCCGTTGACCATAGGCCTATCGGCCTCATTTTCTGTCACGAGTGCTCCCTCTGGCAGCACTATGGTGTTGGTCATGCGAGCGCGCAACATTTCCTCAGTCGCTGTCGTGCCTAGTGCGAGGCTGGTTGACATAGTACCAGCCTGTGGATTGCGCACCTGCAACTCCTGTATCTGTGCTTAAAGGGCCCCCAAAACTGTGTAGTGTTCCTATGCAAACTGTTGGAGGGCCTTTGCGGTGACGTCCCTCATCATCTCCCCAATGTCATGTAGATCCCCCTCAGTGAGGGCAATCGGGTCGAAAGAATACTTTGAGGCCTTCGACTTCTTCCTTGGCCCCACCTGCTCTCTTGGGCGCTGTCATTTCAACTGTTTGGACGCTATTTGTGGGTCCACGCCACCTTCCTCTAGATCTGTTTCCTGTTCGGGCGAAGGTGACTTCTGGCCTTCGCGCTCCTCTCTGCTGCCTTCCATTGCTCTTCCACTACCTTCACAGCATCGCGTGCCTCCTGCACCTTGGCTAATGTTGCTTCGTTACTTCTCTTCTCTACCAACTGTGCCATCCACAATTTTTCCTCCTCCTTCTTCCTCTATGCAACGAACTTCTCTGCTTCCACCGCAGAGCTGGCTGGAGTATGCCACTTCAGCGGCCACGACTCAAGCACGGCGAATATGACATTGTCTGTCACCAGATAAGGTAGCTCCTTCCATGCCTTCACGGGGTCCTTCCTCACTCTGATGTACATGTGATCAAAGTCTACCTTGAACTCTGCGAAGCTCTGCAGACTGTTGTAAACAATGGGCGATAACCGCGGCTTGCGATTAATCCCCATTCTGATGTTCATCTCCATGAACAACCAGAATATTTTTCTATCTCTTTTTCTCTGCGCATCTCTGGTTGCCCATAGAGAATCGTAATTCGCTGCCTCTGGAAGATCCTATGAAATCTCTAGGAATTGGTTGTCCTCGGGCAATTCCAAAGTCACCAGCACTATGGATAGTAGAAGCCATGCATATTGGAAAGTCTTCCCCTACTCCTGCACCTCGCAGTAGTTCTCCAGGAAATCTCTGCACAAGTAGTTCGCCCAGTTAAACTAGACCCCTTCTGTGCATTGTGCAGCAAGTGCAACCACTGACACGGCCACCTCATCTGCGCGACACTTTTGCATAACCTTCCCAGCCAGTATTTGTGTCACGACTTTGACCACTGCATTGTTGATGTTGGAGATCACGTACCCTCTTTTCTTCTTCTCTAGCTTGAAATTTTTCTTCATGGCCTCCGCGATGGCCAAATCATCACTTTTACCCTCTGAGATATTCATTGGATCCTCCTATTTTCAAGGGAGCCGGGTAATTCTATGAATCAGATGATCCATGATGGAGATGGGCTCCTCCAACCATAGGAACTATTGAACCTCAGAATTACCCTCTCCTTAACGACTTTTCTCACTTATTTCCCTTGTTTTTCATAAGAATACAGATCCCCATCAATGATAAATTATAGATTTTGTCTTGAGGAGGACATTAAATGATTGACATGTTATAATTTTATGTTTTTGCTATTTGAATAAGTTTTTTCAAATTAGCTACAGAACGCAGCCTATTCTGCAGCTAACTGCGTGTTCTGTAGTTACTTCCGTGGTTTGGCAGGTTCTAGGAGTCAAACGAAGAAACCAACCACATGGGCATCTCTGGAATCATGTCGACATGGATTCCATCCTAGTCACCCAGCCTAGATCAATAAAAAAGCAAGCTCAAGACCACAGTCAAAGGTGGAGTCAAACATATGAAACCCGGAAGCAATAGGACTCTTTGTCTACTCTTTTGTGGTTAATTAATAAATCCAACAGTTTTGTTGTAGCATTAACTCGGATCAGCCACCTGTGTTAATGGTTTTGTGAAACCATCTTTCTCGAATTCAAGTCACTTGTAGCTGATCAAACATTTACGCAGTTTTGTTGTGATATGTGTAGACCACTTGTAGCTAATTTTCCTCCAAATACAGTTATGAATATTTTTCTTTTAAATACCATTTGTATAGAACCGAGGGGGGTTCGAATTTTTTGATGTATTAAGCTCAGACTTGCAGCTCTGTAATTTTGAACTTTTGTTCTTGTTTATAATATAAAGTCGTGTGTTGACCAATGATCATTTGAAGGAGCATTTGAATTAGTTAGCAGCTCAACCCAATTAGTTGCAGAGGGCTCTTGCATTGAAGGAGGTTTTCTTTTCATTATTTTCTGTTCAATTTTAATTTCATCATTTGCTTTTAGCAGTGTTTGTAACTTAGGTTGATTTCTTGTAGTTCTGATCAGTAGCATAATGTTAGAATTCAATTGTGCAGTCTTTTCTCTCCAATCCATTTCATAAAGGAAACGACTTTGTTTTTAAACAGATTAAGGTTGAAAGTAATGAGGATGCATTGTTGATTAGTTGACCCATTGTTTTTGTTATTTATTTCCTAGTTCAGATTGCCAATGCACTGTGTGAAGGAATGATTTTGATCATCATTTCAAGTTGATATCCATTCTAAAATAAATGGTTAAACATTCACTTTACACAAGGGTTGAAACCAATCAATTACTTTCTGCATGTTTTATTTAGTTCTTTAGACCATAAACTACAGAAAGTTGCTTGTATTCCTTCTCAAGAAAGCTATCTTTCAAAATTGAAGGTTTGGGTAACTAGAAACTTCAGTTAATTTCCTTCTCTATATTTATTTCAACTTGCCTTACAACTTTACCTTTTAATTTTAAGAATTAGATTCGTGAATTAGGATTAATGACAAGATAGGACAAATGCTCTGTTTTTCCTTCTTTTAACTTAGATTTCGACTAGTTTTAAGCTCTTGGTTCACCTTTAGGAAGTTTAGATTCATCTTCCCATAGTTTAGATTGTACATCATTAGGAATCAAAGGATAGAAACCCCAAAAAAAACAATATAAAATAAAAAACAACGAAGTAAGAAGGGTTAACTAAGCGCATACAGTGCACTACACTTCATAAGCTTACGAACCTTGGTTGATAATTTGTGCAAGCAATTTAGGACACTAAATTGACTAAACATTTTGGCGCTATTTCTGAGGAAGTGTAATTAGGTAACCTTATCTCTTACATTAAAAAAATAAAAATAAAAAATGAAATGCATAGAGAAAGAGATTCTAGGGGTAGATTTATAGCTAGAGGCAGGAGTTCAATTCCTACACCACCACCTACTCCACCAAGAACAAGAAAAGATAGACCTCCATCTCAAGCTCATACTCACAGCCATAGAACTCCTGAAATTGTAAGGTCAAAAATCCAATCAAAAGAATCTCCTACTTCATCTCCCGAGGCAGTCCTAGAGGAGAAAAATCTTGGGTCTCCAACAGTAGGAGTAGCCTTTTTCACCTCCATATGGGAGCACATTTTAGTTGAAGAATTAGGAATACCTAGTGAGGAAGAAGAAGTAGAACCTCTCTCCCATATTCCATTAATAGAAGAACCAGAGGAAGAGAAAGTAACCTTGCAGGTTGAACCTTATACTGACTCTGAAGAAACTATAATGGCAGAAGAGGGAGAGGATGGATAATTCACACTGTTTGGAGGAGGGGGTAGAGGAAGAGGTAGAGGAAATAATGGAGAAGGTAGAGGAAATAATGGAGGAGGCAGAGGAAATAGGGAAATATATAATTATTTTGGATTCCCTATAGTGGATAAAGAAACAAATGCCACAACAAAAAATACCTCACCTTTTGTCCTCCCAAATTTCCATGGGTTAAAAAGTGAGGATCCTGAAACATTTTTATTTGAGTTTGAAGTCTTGTGTAGAACCTATGATTACTTAGAAGACTCTCAAAAACTTAAGTTGTTTCCTTCAACATTGAAAGGAGCTGCTTTGAAGTGGTTCATGGGGTTAGTCGCTCAGTCCATTAGAACATGGAATGAGATGAAGCAAGCATTTTTGGATAGGTATTTGGATTATTGCATGCCTACCAATCACAAGGATGAAGTGTTAAAACTGATATAAAGAGAGGATGAAAATTTGGAGGATTTAATTGAAAGATTCAACTATAACTTGAAAAGAGCAAAGATGGACAATTTAGATGAAGATACCTTAAAATCTCTTTTATTAAAAGCCATTAGAGATGAGTGGATAGATATCCTTAACATGATGAGGAAGGGAGATATCTCTCAATTCCCTTTAAGTGACATAGGAGAATTATGTGATCATCTCTCAAGAGGGAAATCCAAAACTGGGAAAGGTCCAAGAGATCCTTCTCTTGTTAGAGTGAATAAGTCTGCAACTGGATTAGTGAGTAGGGTAGAAATTGGGAATATGCTTGATGAATTCAAAAAAGATATTCTAGGGAGCCTTAGTGAGTAAATAGACACCCTTAAGTTGCAAAACAAGCAGAAAATTGAGGCTGATGCTTTAACTATTTTCTGTCCCAAATGAAAAAAAAAAAACACGCTTTAAGAGAATTTCCTTTGGATGCAAAAATTATAGAGACTTCTATGATTTGTTCAGAAAACCATGAGATCAAGGGTTTTCCTTCAATTCCAGGTCTTAAGGTTGTTTTTCAAGAAGAAACAGTTCCAAATTCAGCAGAATCTCTTTTCTTTGTCTCTAGAAGACCTTGGTAGGGGCCACAAAATCAGGGATTTAACAATCAAATGTATCTTCAGCCCCCACCAAATTGGAATTCTTGGCAGCAACCTTGGCCTCAACCTCAATCTCAATCTCAACCTTGGGCTCAAGGAGTACAAAATCCTTATGGGAGATTTTCTCAATATTATCAATATCCTCCATCATATGAGAATTATCCTTCCCCACACATGCCACAACAAAATCAGTAGCCACAACTTCAAAATTAGAACCATCAACTTTCACTACCATTTCCACAACAAAACCAAAATCCTCAACTCTTACTACCATTTCAGCAAATACCAAATCAACTACCTGCCCAACCATTACCAAACCTCAACAATAAAAATCCTCGAAATACTTACATGGTGGAAGGACAACAATTTCCAACTTATATGATCACTCCTCTAGATATCAATGATGTTCAACTGAGATCTGGTAGGATATTAGAAAAGGAAAGGCTTTTGTAGTTATTCAAGAACAAGACAATTTTGAGGAAGACTCTCTATAGCCCAAGAAACGTTTTGAAGGAACATCTCTCCAAAACCAAAACATTGAAAATGAAAAACAGAATGAACCAGTGAACTCAACTCCAATTATTGAGCAACCAGTATCTACTTCTGCACCTCCTTTTCCTGAAAGGTTACAAGTTGATAAAGGAGTAGAAAAGCAGATTATGTTGCCTAATTATGATTTTCTAGATGAATTGAAAAATATATGTATCAAAATCCCTTTGTTACAAGCCATTAAGGAAATTCCAATCCTAGCTAAAACAATAAAGGAGTTGAGTCTAAAGAAACCAGGAATAAAAGCAAAAGAAACAAAAATAGCTCACCTAGTAGGAAAAATAGTAGATATAATGATGGGAAAAATTGCCATACAAAAATATGTACATCCAGGAAGTCCAATTGTGAAAACACATATCAATGGAATTGAAATTCCAAATACATTGATTGATTTAGGAGCAACAATAAACATCATGAGCAAACAAACCATGGAATAGCTCAAGCTTCCTAATCTTCTTTACACACACTACATTACTGCAATTAGCAGACAAATATGTAATCAAACCAAATGGTGTGTTATAAGATATTTTAGTATCCTTAGATTCTTTGGAATATCCTGTTGATTTTATGATCTTAACCCCTGCTCAGGATTTCAAGCGCTAACATATTGGCGACCATACTGGGGAGAACAAACTTGTTTTGATGTGTTTGTCTCATAAGTCTTAGACGAAGCCTGAAGTTATGCCAGGTAGCCTTCGAAACGCTTTTGCTTTGCATTAGCGGAAGTAGATAAACGCTGCTTCAGTCAATCTCCGTGAGCTTGTGAATACAGCACTTCATTTGCATTTTACCCCAGTACATGTATCAAGTTCAGATCTGATTGTTGATGGTGGACAACGATCAGACACTGACAAGGCTGAATCATTCACTGGCGACTCCTTCACTGAAAACTCCAGAGATCAATGCTTCATGGTGACTTCACTGCAGAGAGATCAGTAGCTTTGAGCTTTTCAAGATGGATCGAATTGCAAGAAGATATGCTCCCTTGAGCCGAGATCACATCCCTGGTTTTCCAAATAAAATTCCAAAGGTAGATTGGTCAAGGAATCTGCCTATATTTAATGATGATGGTAAGAAGGATGCTGCTTTACATCTAGTTAGATTTCATATGCATATTCACAAGTTGAAGGTGGATTTTCCTGAAGATTGCTTGATGAAGATATTCTTGGCCACTCTGGAAGGTAAAGCCCAATCATGGTATGAAATTTTGCCGCCTGCTTGTATTTATTGTTTAAAGGATTTTCATGCTATGTTCATTGAACGATATAAGGACTCTTATCCATCATTAAAATTGGTTCATGATTGTTGCAAGCATGCTTATAGTTTTATTGAAAGCCTTGAGAAATATTATGAAGATGATAATTTTATGGACGTTGAGATTATGGAGGCTTTGTATGAGAATCCATTTCAGCAGCACACAGAAATCTTAGAGGATACTTGTCAAGATCAGCGGGCTGAAGATGTCCATATGGTTGAAAATGAGGAAAGAGAAAATGTTGTTTCAGATCTGTCCATAGAAGAAGACAGCATGCAGGTAACGCAGGAAAGTAATGTTCCAATCTCAGAAAGTGATGATGATAAATCTGATTGGGAGATAAATTGTGATGAGGCAAAACATGTTGTTCCGGATCTCATAAAAGAGAGTTGTATTGTCGTGGCTACCTCAAATGAAGAAAATGGAGTAGCAGACCTAAATTCTCTCATCTCACCAGCACTAGATCTTCATGAGGAGGTAGTCCATTGCCTCTGTGAAAACCAAGACAAGATCTTCGTTCAAGTAAGTGAAAAGGTTTCTTTGGATGAATCTATGATAGATGATAGAAATGTTAGTGTTGGGTTTCACGAAACATCTGAAATTTATTTTCTCATGATTGATGAATGTAATGAGAATCTGGCTATGATATCATATGAGGATGACCTACCATATATTCAAACTACAAAAGATCAGACCATTCAGGATTCCATTTCAGATTCTTCCTCATATGTCTCATGTTTTGAAATTTTATTTCAAGAGGAGATCTGCTCGTCTACCTGTTCAGAGTTTTTTGAAGCCCATGAGCATACTTTTACCGAAGCACATGATGAAGGCAGATCAGAATTTGAAACAAAGGATACCTTGTTCTTTCAGCAGGAGGTGGCAATGTCAAGTCTTCATGTTTTCCAGGATCCAATGGCAGATTTGTTACAGTCAGCAGTGAAAGTGATTATTGTTGTGTTCAGTGATGAAGGAGATCATGGTCGGCTATGTTTTTGGATGCCCAGTTACCAGTATCTATTGTTGACCAGAAGATCTAATCAGGAGAATCAATCAAGAAGGCATCTGCTTGATTGGTTGCATTGGCATTTTGATATAGTTTGATGTATATTGTCTTGTAAGAAACACAGGTGGTTGTCATCATGATTTCAAATCTTGATGGACTGCTACCCTTCAATAAGCTTTGTAAGTTCTTGTTTTAGTTAAGTCGGTCATGAGTCATTTGTGAGTCAGTTTTCAGTCATGTAGGTTTCATAATTGTGTCGGCTTGAGTCAGTTTTCAGTCAATAAATGAGTCAAAGTCTTGTATTGTTTGTCAAATAATGACTCCATTGCCCAATTATTGAAAGGCACTGGTCTGCTCTCCCAGAGGTCTAAGGTTCTTGGCACCTCCAAGGAGCTACCATCCCCATTGGAGCCAATGTTAGAGTCGGTCTAGTAACCCTCCATCAGCGATCAAAGCTCTTTGCATTTGCATAAGTAGGTGTCTCATCAGTGTCATCTCATTTGCATCCCATTAGGCATGCCATAACCCTAATGGAGGAGCTGGTGTCTTTATTCCCCTCTTGGCACTGCTGGATCAAGTTGTTTCAGTCATTAAACTGTTCAAGGTTACTTGTCTTTGTCTTTAGGTCAAAATTTTTAGGTCTAGGGTTTAGGTCCAGTTTGTTTTCAAGGTCACGTCTCTGAAGGTCAATAAGTGCCCAGCAAGCCAGAGGGATGATTTTCAAAGTATTTCTTCGAAAGATTCTATCTTGTACAGTTAATTTTCACCTTGGATTTAAAAACCCTATTTTTAAAGCCAAGGTCATTTCTCAAAATTTTGTAAAAATTGTAAAAATTCAAAATGATTCAAAGGACAGCATGTAACCCTGGCTCCCTTGTCAAGATCCCTCAGATGCTATCCCTGCAAAAATTATCAAAGAAAAGCATCAAATCAATCAATTTCAGGACAAAAGGAAACCAAAAAAGTCAAGTTTATAAAGTGTCATGAAAAAACATTATAAAGTGGGTTATGACATGAAATTAATTCAAACAAGGCTATAAAAGCCCTAATCTCCCTCCATCAAGCCTCATTGTGCATTCAAGTGATAGATCAATTGTTTCCAAGAGAGTTTGAGCGAATTGTGTGAGTTGGGAAGGTGCGCGACCCGTTGAACCAGGCGAGCGACCCGTTGGAGGCGCGCGACCCGTCAGGCGCCCTGTGCCAGTGTTAAGTTATAACGCGCGCGACCCGTTGAAGGCGCGCGAACCGTTGGGTGAGGCGCACGACCCATCAGCACTCTCTCTGCCAAAACCGCCAGCAAACTTGCCAAGGAACCACAAATTTCCAAATTTTGCAAGGTAGGCCCTCCATCATAAAAAATTATTGCTTACTACAGTTCAAGAAGGTCATGATTGTATTTGTAAAAGTCTCCATTTGCAAGTGAAAGTCTCCATTGTGCTTTTGGTTTGAAGTTGTCAAATTGCTAGGGTTTTATATGTTGTTTTGAGGTATCCCATTGTTTTCATTTTTTTTTTCCATCTCCCATTTCATATTCCTTATCATTCTATGTAAATTTCCCTTCCAAATATGTGAAGAGCCTTAAACCCTACCCCTCTTCCCAAGAAATCAAAAAATTACACCCTAACCCTATAATCATAATATCCTTGTAAATCAAATTGTATAATGATGTATATGCAATAATTCTTCCCCTAAACTCCCTGTTTTATTATCATTCCCATTTTCCCTTTAAAGTATCCCTCCCCTAACATTTCCCTCGTGCTCCTTGTCCCCTTGAAACAACATTCTAATCAGCAGTTTACAAAAAAGAAACAACAGTATATTTCAGCCACTTTGCTCCTAAAACAATGTCAGAAACCGAAACCAATTATGCGCAAAGTGATGACCATGCGTCAGCTTCAGAGTTTGAGGTACAGAGGAGGCCTCACAAGGGTGGAAAGGGCGGTCATCATAGGAGAGAGGAGCCCACCTCTTTGACCGATTTGCAGGCTTGTCCAATGGCAGTATCATGCTTCCGTTATATGTCTTGCTATGAGCTTTGCAAGAGGATCTCTCGGATTCAGCATCACAGGGAGTTGGCTCGCTTATTTGTTTTGCATTTGCATGATGGACATGTGAACCTTGCCAGGGTGGATTTTACATTGACACCCGAGATGATTGCTCAAGCCACAGGGATACCTAATGTCGGAGAGGTGTGGAATAAGCGCAAGATGTTGGACAGTGTTCAGTATGAGCCTTTCATTAGACCTGCATTCATGAGACACTTGACGGGTGTATTTCCCTTCAGATTTCTGAGGAGTGAGTATGCCCCCATGATGAGGCTTATCATGCTCTATTTCACCTATGAGGGCAGATTTTCACAGGTATATTTGTACCATATTCGCCTGTTGATGCATTTCACACGGGTACGGATGATGAACATCCCTGTTTTCTTGTGCCGGAACATTGAGAGGATGGTGCCCTTGATGCAGAGGAAGAGCCCAGCACAGCAGTATAGGAGCCTCTATCATTATGGTTTGATTCAGCTTGTGGTCATACATCAGTTGGCTCAGCAGGGCATCCCATCGGAGGAGTTTATCTCTCGTGAGCTTTTCACAGCACCACCACCACCACATCCTGAGGTTGTTCACGAGAAGGGAGGACCATCACAGCAGCATGACACCCCCGTGACTAGATATGTCAGCTCTTCTCCATTGGTCACTTATCAGAGAGGCCAAAGGGCCTTATTTGCAGCAGCTCGGCGAGTATTTTCTCCACACCAGGTGGAAGGGGTCTCGCCTTCTTCATCAACACCACGAGTGTTATCTCCACACCAGGTGGAAGGGGCCTCGTCTCCAACAGCGGCACAGGTATCAGAGAGGGGCAAACAGCCCAGGATTGATGAGGGGCCATCAGGTGTTCCAGATATAGAGCTTGTTGATCTTGATGTCAGTTCTCCTAGCCTAGAGTCAAAGGAGATCATTCAGCACCTTAGAGCTGAAAATGATGCATTGTAGAAGAGATTAGAAGGGGAAAAATGGACAATCTCATATCTAGAACATCGCAACAATCAGTTGAGGATGAGCAAACTCTTGATGAATTGTGGAGGATTCGTAGTGACCGCAACTTGAATCGAAGAAGACCCGGTGATTTAGTACCCGTTGAGCGAGAGTCTATGCTTATCCGGCTCAATGCTCATTTGGAGAGGTTGTTGGCCAAGGCCAACCAAGATAATAAATTGCTTAGAAACATGAAGAATCATTATTGGGCACGGAGCACGTGTGCAAGGCGAAGATGAAAGTGCTCCAAAGCCAGTTGGCCAAAGCACAAAAACGAAGAAAAAGGTCCGACCCCCTCCACATCTTGGCCGAGGCTTCCTTGAAGGAGCATGGCACTAAATAGCTCAGCCCCAGCACAAATTCCAAGAAATTTTTAGCATTTTGGGTCATTTTTGGTTTTTTCAGGCAAAAAATAGGTTTTGTCCCCTCAACGGGTCTCACCCCCCGCGCGACCCTTTCATTTGGCTACTCCGTTCCAGGAAAACTCAACATTTCTGGATTTTTCATGAAAATTTACACATGCTCACCCATTGCCAAGAGATTTTATGAAGTTTTGGGCCTCCAGAAAGTCAAAAAACAAGGAAAAAATGACTTTCTGCCACATTTTTGACACACAGAAAGCAGTCTTGGAAGATTGCAATTTTGGAGGGGAAAATGACAACCAAATTCATAAATTCCACTTGGGTTGGAAAGTAGACATCCAGACCTTTCCAACAAGCCACTCTTGCCTCATTTGGACACCTGTAAGTGCCTCCAAAGGCGCGCGACCCGTCCAGGAAATGCGTGCGACCCATCAAGCAATTTTCACAATTTTTCACCTACAGCTCAGGAATGCGCCCAGCTTTTACTAGTTTTGACTTATGATGGGATTTTTCACCCTCTTTGATGTAATTTATGTATTTTCATGTTGATATGAAACTTATTTACCTTCTCTAGAAGATTCATTCATGAAATAGCATGCATTTAATGAATGAATTGGTTTCCTAGTTTATAGAGGCAAGTCGTTTTGACTGCCTAGTTTTCAGTGCTTTGTTTAGAATTGGTTGAAACAGCTCCTAGGATAGTGAGCTCGACCCCTAGAGGCAGGGAAAGATGTTAGATGATCTATATTATGTACTCTTTTGCTCATTTTCATGGTTGGACCCTTGAGGGAGAAGCTCTTATTGTATTATTCACTGTATCTCTGCAATTTTTCGCAACGGAAGACCAGGGTTTTGCAGTCCTTTTTGGGATTCTTTTGGTCACATGTATTGATGGTGTGTTTCTCTTTGTACTTGTAAGTGTGTTATGTGAATAATTTCCTTACTTTTCCTTCTGCAAATTAGGCAAATGAAGTGTTAAAGTAGAATTCATGACTGTCATGCTCTGCTTTTAAGTTTGCTTAATATCAATGTTTTCAATTGTTTAAGGGGAATTCAAGGTTATTGCTTGCTCTCCTTAACTCCTCACCAGTCATTCTCATCCATCCATCTCTATCAAAGGCATCAATATTGTTTCCTACCTCACCCCAAAGAACTCCCTGCAAAAACTGTGTCCAATCCCCGCACCCGAAATTGCCATTCCCCAATTTTCCACCAAAACTTTAAAAATCCAAATTTAAACCTCTTGATCAGTTTACTAGCCTAAAATCAGTGTTTTCCTATTGGTCATCTCGCCCATTGAAGATCTTTACTGAGATAGACCGGAGAGAGCCCTCTCCTGCCCCGTAGGGCTAGCTACGAGGCTAAGTGGTTTGATGTTGCCTTGAAGTTTACCTTTCTCAGCCTGAGGTGAAATTTCAAGCATTAACAACCCCCAAGAACAATCTAGGAGGACATCCACTCATATTAGGAAGACCTTGGTTGGCCACAGTTGATGCTTTCATTAGCTGTAGATCTGGTGACATGTATATTTCTGATGGGAATTCAACAAAGAAATTCACTCTATATCCTCCAGCTAGAACAATCACAGAAAGAATGGATTGATAATGAAAATGACATTCAGCCTCTATTTACTATTTCAGACATTAGTGAAGATAGTCAAATCTTAAATACAACAGAAATTTTTGAATCATCTCCAGAATATGAACATGATCAATTTCAAGAAAAATCCAATATTGAATATTTGTCATCTAGGAAGATGTCTCTTTATTCTATGGAAGAATTTGGTAGCTCTATAATTGAAATATTTCTAGGGAGAGCATTGAACATAAACAAAAACTTGGAGAAATTACAACAAGAAAAGCTAATCAAAACATTACAACAACATTCTACTGCATATGCATGGGAATATACTGACATGAAAAGAATTAGTCCTAAGACTTGTATACATCACATCTACATTGAGGAAAATTGTAAACCTATCAGATAACCTCAAAGAAGGATGAATCCAAATCTTAGGGAAATTGTGAAAGAAGAGCTGCAAAAACTACTGAATGTAAACTTCATTTACCCAATTTCAGATAGCCAATGGGTTTCCCCTTTAGTGATTGTGCCTAAAAATAATGGTAAATGGAGGGTGTGCATTGATTATCGAGAATTGAATAAAGCTACCCCTAAAGATCATTTTCCTTTGTCCTTTATAGATCAAGTGTTAGATACATTAGCAGGTAAGAAGTATTTCTTGTTCTTGGATGGTTTTAGTGGTTATAATCAAATTCAGGTGGCCCCTGAAGATCAAGATAAAACCACATTTACTTGTCCATGGGGAACCTATGCCTACCGAGTACTTCCTTTTGGGTTATGTAATGCACTTGCAACATTCCAAAGAGAAGTAGTAGGAATTGTTTCTGATCTAATACATGATTGTGTAGAGGTATATATGGATGACTTTACAATCTATGGGAATACATTTGAAGAATCTTTGGAAAATTTGGAAAATTTTCTTAAAATATGTAAGGAAGCAAACCTTTCACTAAGCCATGAAAAATGTTTTATCATGTTTACAGAAGGGATTGTTTTAGGACATCACATTTCAGGAGATGGGATTAAAGTTGATAAATCTATAGTTGAAGTCATCTCTAAATTATAAATTCCAAATTGCCAAAAGGATGTTAGAAGTTTTCTAGGATTTACAGGATACTATAGACGATTTATAGAAAATTTCACTAAAATAGCATCCCCACTCTTCAAAATACTCAGCAAGGATTGTGAATTCAATTGGAATCTTGATTGCGAGTTAGCATTTGAGACTTTAAAAACAAAATTTTTGAAGCACCCATATTGAGAGGTCCAAATTGGAAACTCCCTTTTCACATTTCAACAGATGCTTCAGATACAGCTCTGGGAGCTGTATTAGGACAAAAATATTTGATTCCCTATGCCATCTACTATACAAGTAAGAATTTGACTCCCACTTGAATTATATTGTAACTGAAAAGGAATTTTTAGCTGTTGTTCATGCAATCAACAAGTTCATACATTATATAACAGGCTATGAAACCTTTTTTCATACAAATCACTCTACAATTAGATACTTAATGAATAAACCTATTACTAATGGCAAAGTTACAAGATGGCTATTACTCTTACAAGAATTCAATATTACTGTGCTAGATAGACCTGGAAAACAAAACACAGTTGTTGATTTCTTGTCCAGAATTCAAAATATCAAAGATGACACTCCGGTTGAAGATAAGTTTCCTGATGAATATCTTTTTGTAGTGACTACTCAGACTCCTTGGTTTGTATATATTTCCAATTACTTAGTCACAGGGAAATTGCCTTCACATTTGTTTCCTAGAGAGAAAAGAAAAATCATTCAGATAAGTGCAAGATACTCATGGATCACTAATGAATTGTATAAAATAGGGCTAGATCTCATGATCAAAAGATGTGTTAGGGGAGATGAAATGCCTGAGATTCTTAAGTCATGTCATGACGAGCTGTGTGGTGGACACTTTACTGACAAGAGGATAGCCTATAAAAACCTTTCTTTAGGGTATTATTGGCCATCCATCTTCAAAGATGCCAAAGAATATGTCAGGAGTTGTGACAGCTGCCAAAGGGTAGGGAAACCTGCTCCTTCAAATGAAAAGCCACTACAAATTCAGGTACTCATTGAACCTTTTGAAAAATGGGCCTTGGATTTTGTTGGACTAATTAATCCCCCATCTAAGCAAAAGAAGTATATATTGGTATGCACTGATTATGTCACTAAATGGGTAGAGGCTAAAGCATTACCTTTTGCTAATGAAAAATATGTAGTTAATTTTATTTTTGAGGACATCTTCACTCGTTTTGGTGTTCCAAGAGAAATTGTGACAGATCAGGGAACTCAATTTACATTTAAAATGGTGAAGGGTCTTGTGGAAAATTACAAGATCAAACATAGGAAATCTACTCCCTATCATCCACAAGCAAATGGTCAAATTGAATCTACAAATAAGGTGATTGAAGGAATTCTCACTAAGACTATGCATCTACATAGAAGAGATTGGGCAAAAAGGCTTCCTGAAGCCTTATGGGCTTATAGAACTACATGGAGGAAAACAACGGGACATACACCCTATGAACTTGTTTATGGGAAACAAGTCCTGTTCCCTATAGAGTTTCAAATCAAAACCTTCAAGATGGCAATCTAATTGAGACTGGATTTATTAGAGGCGCAGAAATATAGATTGGAGCAACTCAATGAACTTGATGAAATCAGGCAAGATGCAGTTCAAAGAACCAGTATAGCCAACAACAGAGGTCTAAATGGCATGATAAATATATCAAGGAGAAGAAGTTTCAAGTAGGATATTAGGCATTATTGTTCGATTCAAAGTTCATGTTAGCACCTAAATCTGCCTTAGGCTAAAGGAAGGAAAATTTCAGGGTAGCCACAAACCACGCTCAGTCTGGTAACTAGCCCTACCAGAATAGGAGAGGGCTCTCTCCGAGTCACGCTCAACGAATAAGTAAACGGAATGGCCTGAGATGACTAACAGTGAAATATTTATCTTAGGCTAGTAAGTAGATATGGACGCAAGAAGCAATTTTTTATGAATGACTGAGTTTCTGGGATGGTATGGGACCAACGGACAGCAATGAGCAGAGAATTTAATACAAAGGCATAGATTACTTCGTGAGGCAAGACAGGCAGAAAGTCTAGAAATTTAGTTTGAAATAACTTGGAATGGAGGAATTGCATAGGAGGGTGAAAAGGGCATAAGTACATGAATCCTTTTCAACAAAAGAAGAACACTGAACATGAAATTTTCCCACAGGCAAAGCAATAAAAATGAATTCTACCTTATCTAACTTAGAAAATTTCACTGGAAATGAATATGCAATGAACTGTGAAACATTACGAAATACATATGAAACATAAGAGACACATTTGCTACACTCATAACCACATGAATCTCATGAAACAGAGCCGCTGCCTTTCATTAACTCTCTGTCAAAATATACAATAAAGAACTGAGTTTCTCTCCCACAGTATCCCAAAAATTACAAGCCAACCAACCCTTTGCAAATAGTTTGCATACAATATATAGAATGTTCCATGAAGAGATAGAACGCCCAAGGGTTGGGGAGTTACTCGAATCATTACAAAATGGAGGTGGAAAGCCAACCATTAGCTACAAGTGCAGTGTTACAAGCATGACAAATGGATTGGGTGACTGTTTGCCTTCCTTTGCCACTTGGATAGAAGCCAATCTGGAGTGAAAATACTTTAAATGCCGCTTTAGGTGCCGAAAAAGTGAAATGTAGATGATCGGGCCCACTTGGAGAAAGTCGCGAATCGAAATTTTGCGAAACAGGCGCGATTTTGACCTTTTTCTCTATATGCGCCGCGCTCAATTCTATATGCGCCACGCAACTTTGGAGGCTATTTTGAGGCACCTGCAGGAGTCCAAAATGTGCCCAAGTGTGCTTGTTGGAAATCCTGTCTTGTCTACTTTCCAACCCAAGTGGAATTTCTGACTTTGGTGCTCATTTGCCCCTCCAAATCTTCATTCTACTAATACTCCTTCCTGTGTGTCAAAATAGGGGCAAAGAGGTCATTTTTTGAGTGTTTTTGACCTCCTGGAGACTCAAATCATGCCCAAATTTCTTTTCCAAGCACTAGTAGTCATGATTTTGCATGTTGAATCCAAAAATACAAACCATTAGTGATTTGGAGCTCCCAATCCTAAGCGCTGCGCCACTGGGAGAAAAAACCTGTGTTGTGACCAAAAATTTTCCATGTGACCAAAATTGCCCCAAATTTCTTGAAATTTGGGCTAGAGATCCTCTATGAGGTGCTATGCTGGGCCAAAGAGGCTTCGGCCAATATCTGAAGTCGATCGAGCTCCCTTTGCCTCTTTTTCTTCTTGATTGCCTTCCTCAATATCGCCTTCAAATTCCTAATTCGAGCCTTGCACACTTTGTTTCGCGCCATGTAGTGGAAAGCCATGTGTCTCAGCAATGCATGGTCCTTTTCGGCCTTGTCCAATATCCTCTCCAAGTGCATGTTAACTCTCTCGAGATTGGCCTCCCGATCCTCATTGATCTCTTGCTCCAATGACGTGAGCTCTACTCTTCTCCTTTTTGCATCTTGGCGATGCTCATGAACGTTTTGTAGCTCCATGATCGCTTGCTAATCCTCAAGCTTTTTGTTCCTCTACTCCAGATATTTCATGTTCCACTTAGCCCTCTCCAAGTCAAGGAATAAGGCTTTGATCTCTGATTTCTGCTCCTGGATGATCTCTTTGAGTTGTGCACTTGTCGGTTCTGTGTCTGTATTACCATCATGAAGGAGAACGAATTCAGTCTCTCTTTCACCTGATGGCTCACCTGAAGTCCCCTCATCATGCATTGGCTCCTTACCTCTGTCATGTACCTGTAGTGCTGATGTCGGAAGCGAGGCCCCTTCCACCCCGGGTGCAGATAACACTCGCTTTGCTGCTGCAAACAAATGTCTATCACCCCTATGATATGTGATGAAAACCAGCACACTAGCAGTCTCATGGTGTTCATACCGACGAGAAGGTTCACCCTCTTGCTTAACCTCTGATAATACCTGTGAAGTGCTAAAGAAGTCACGCGAGATGAAATCATCCCAAGTAATGCCCTGCAATCCCAGCTAATGATCCACCAAAATCCTAACAAGAGCAAAGTGATAAACACTGTTAAGTTGCTGCTGAGAGGTATTGTGCTGCATGAAGGTGTTCATCCTCTCTATGTTCCTGCAAATGAAAAATGGGATGTTCATCATCCGTACCCTGGTAAAGTGCATGAGCAACCTGATGTGATAGGCATATAGATGAGAGAACATCCCCTCACAGCTGAAGTACTTCATGATCAACTTCATGAGTGGAGCATATTCATCTTTCAAATATCTGAATGGAAATACTCTTGCGAGGCGCCTCAAGCACTTGGCCTTAATGTAAGGCTCATAATGCTGCCGATCGACTTTCTGTTTCTTGTGCCATGGATCTCCAACATTCGGTATACCGGTTGCTAATGAGACAGTTTCGGGTGTCAGTGTGAAGGTGACACTGGCCAAGATAGAGTGATCTCCATGTAGATGAAGCACAAAAAGACGGGCCAACTCATGATGAACTCAAACATTAGCCACTCTTTGACAAAACTCAAAACATGATAGATGCTGGAAGCATGACATGGCAAGAGGGCAGGCTTGCAATTCAGTGAGGGTAGTGGGCTCACCCCTAACATGTTTTCCACTCTTGTGATGTCTCCTGGGAGCCTGCTCTTCCGAGGATGAGTCACTTTGTGTCTCGATCTCATACTCTGATGAATGTTGTGATGCCATGATTGTTGTGTGTACTATATTTAGGCTGCACTTTGATGATGGTGTGAAGCTGGGTGCTTTTGTGATATCTGCCACCAAGGGGAACAATGAAACAAAAGGGAGTATTAGGAGGTGAGTAATGTGATGGGAATAGGGGTTATGGGGAGAAGTTTGTTTAGGGATATGTAGCGGGTTTGGGTATTTGATAGGGTAGGTTTTTGGGGTGTTATGTTGACAAATAAGAGGAGGGGAAAGAGAGTAGGGTTTGGTAGTGTTTTAGGGTAGGGATAATAGGAAAAATGAGAAAGGGAGGATAGGGAAAAATGGTAGGTGAGGGAAAAGTGGTGGTTGAAAATGGAACCTTGGCCTCAATACCACAATTATGCAACCCTAGCAACAATGGCCTTTGGTGTTTTCTTGTGGTTGATTTTATGAGTTTTGTTGCATTCAAACATAGCCATAAACCACCATATCATTTATAAACTTTGATGAACAAGTCATGTCATAGAGCCTACCTTTCAATTTGATGTGCTTCATAAGAAATTTGAGGTGATTTGGCACGGTTTTGGCCCTTTGTGGGTGTGTGCCGCGCGCAAAACCCAGTGCACTGTGCCCTGGGTGTGCGCCACGCCCATTGAAAAAATACACTGAGGGATGGCTCTGTGTACGCCGCACCCTCTGTGTGCACTATGCCCCTGTGTATATGCGCCGCGCTCCTGGAAACTACCTCTGACTCTCTCCAAACACGCACTTTGCCTCTCAAACACTTTGAAATTTCTCCCTATGCACTTGATTTGCAAAATGCCTCTGATTTTGGTGAAAACTTGTATATAAAGACTTGGAAGTTATGGGTTAAATTTTTGCTTCTCCAAAAACCCATTTTTCTAATGTTATGTTTTGACACTTTTTCACTGTCTTAAAGAAACACTGATTTTCACTTTCCCTTTGAAATTTTAGCTCAAATGATGAAATTTTCGGCACTCTTTGCAGGGATTACATGACAGGACATTTAGCCACGGAAACCATGCCTACATCTGAAGAAATCAACTAACGACTTTTTTGAAAATTTGATCACCAATGACACTGTTTGACTTTTCTTTAAAACAAAGTTTTGAAGAACAGTCAAAGTTTATCAATATGACGATGAAACTCTCTGAATCATTACTTTGTAAGGGCCCCACTCTGGATTGCATGGCTTTACTGGACATATTTAAAGACCAAATTGATTAATCCCTAGACCTAATGATCGAAAATGACTTTTGTCCATTAAAGGACCAGACCTTGACTGTCATGGACTTTGGTGATCATTGACAAAATACCTAAGCCAGCAGGAGCCAGACATGGGGGGGAAATGACTAGCAATGACCTTTTCTGTCAGATCATGCCCCTAGTGGAATGTAGCTGGGTGAATGGAGCGAGACTCCTAAAAAATGAAATGCATAAAGAGTTTTGATCTCTAACGGAGGACTGACCAGACCGACTCTAACATTGGCTCCAATGGGGGATGGTAGCTCCTTGGAGGTGCCAAGAACAACAGATCTCTGGAAGAGCTAGACAGTGCCTTCGTCCATTGGGATATGGAGTCCATTATTCCGACAAACCAACATGACTCAATTTATTGACTAAAACTTGACTGAAACTGACTCAATGCGGACTGAAATGACTGAAAAACTTGACTCTAACAAACTAACTCAAAATACCAAGACCTGAACTTAAAACTTAAAGCTTGGTGGCAATACATGGCCACCTGTGTTTCTTACAAGGCAATATACGATCAAACTATATCAAAATGCCAATGTAACCAATCAAGCAGATGCCTTCTTGATTGATTCTCCTTGATTATATCTCCAGGTCAACAGTAGATACTTGTAATTGGGCATCCAAAAATCTAACTGACCCTGATCTCCTTCATCACCGAATACTACAATAATCACCTTAACTGCTGGCTGCAACAGATTTGCCATTGGATCATGAAAACATGAAGATTTCCCTCTTGCTGAGGAAACAAGATGTCTTTCTCCTTTGATTCTGATCTTTCTTCACACTGTACTTCAATAAGAGTATGTTCCTGGTCCTCAAAAAATTCTGAACAAGTGGATGAGCAGATTTCCTCTTCAAAGAACATTTCAAAACATGAAACATAGGAAGAAGAATCTGAAATGGAGTCCTGAATGATCTGATCTTCGGTAGTCTAAATATACTGTAGGTCATGTTCATATGATATGATAGCCAGATTGTCTTTGCATTCATCAATCATGAGAAAAGAAACTTCAAATGATTCTTGAAACCTAACACTAACATTTCTATCATCTACCATAAATTCATCCAGAGGAACTTTTTTACTTGCTTGAGCAACGATCTCATCTTGTTGTTCATGATCTGACTAGATTACCTCTTCATGAAGAGTGTGTTTTGCTGACATGAGAACATTCGAATCCAAAACTCTGTCTTCTTCATCCCAGATGATTTCAGCAGCAGAGTTCTTTTTCATGGGACTTAGTACAAGGTTTTCTTGGTCATCACAATCTGAATCTGAATCTGAAATGGGTGACTTGACATTATCACATTCTGGAATTAGAACTGGACTTCCTTGCATGTTGTCTTCTTCTATGGACAGATCTGAACCGACAATTTTTCTTTCATCACTTTCAGCCATATGGAACTCTTCAATCTATTGATCTATTTCATGTAATTCATGTTCACTGTCAAGATGCAAAATTCCTTCATTTTCCACCGTACAAAGATCTTGATTCTGCTGCGACGTTTCCTGAGCATCTTGATGGGACTCCTCTAGTTTCTCTTCATGTTTCTGAAATGGATTCTCGTACAAGGCTTCCATGATCTCATCATCCATAAAATTATCATCCTCATAGTATTTTTCAAGGCTTCCAATAAAAGTAGAAGCATGTTTGCAACAGTCATGAACTAGATTTAATGATGGATAAGATTCTTGATATCTTTCAATGAGTAGGGCATGAAAATCCTTTAAACAGTAAATACAAGCAGGTGGCAAACTTTCATACCAAGATTGGGCCTCACCTTCCAGAGTGGCCAGGAATTTCTTCATCAAGCAATCTTCAGGAAAATCAACCTTCAACTTGCGAATATGCATGTGAAATTGAACTAGATGTAAAGCAGCATCCTTCTTACCATCATCTTTAAACATAGGTAGATTCCTTGACCAATCTACCTTCGGAATTTTATTTGGAAAACCCGGGATGTGATCTCGGCTCATGGGAGCGTATCTTCTTGCAACCCGCTCCATTTTGAAAATCTCAAAGCTACTGATCTCTCTGCAGTGGAGTCACCATGAAGGATTGATTGTTGGATTCTTCAGTGAATGGAGTTGCCAGGTGAATGATTTCAGCCCTTTTATGTCTGATCGTTGTTCACCATCAACAATCAGCTATGAACTTGAGATATGTACTAGGGCAAAACAATCTTTAAGCAAACCATTTTCTTCCCCAGTGGAGTCGCCACTATGTTAGCACCTAAATCTACCTTAGGTTGAAGGAAGGCAAAATTCAGGGTAACAACAAACCACGCTCAGTCTGGTAGCTAGCCCTACCAGAACAGGAGAGGGCTCTCTCTGAGTCACGCTCAGCGAATAAGTAAACGGAATGGCCTGAGATGACTAACAGTGAAATATTGATCTTAGGCTAGTAAGTAAATATGGATACAAGAAGCAATTTTTTATGAATGACTGAGTTTCTGGGATGGTATGGGACCAACGGACAACAATGAGCAGAGAATTTAATACAAAGGCACATATTACTTCGTGAGGCAAGACAGGCCGAAAGTCTAGAAATTTAGTTTGAAATAACGCAGAATGGAGGAATTGCTTAGGAGGGTGAAAAGGGCATAAGTACATGAATCCTTTTCAACAGAAGAAGAACACCAAACATGAAATTTTCCCATAGGCAAAGCAATAAAAATGAATTCTACCTTATCTAACTTAGAAAATTTCACTGGAAATGAATATGAAATGAACTGTGAAACATTACGAAATACATGTGAAACATAAGAGACACATTTTCTACACTCACAACCACATGAATCTCATGAAACAGAGCTGTTGCCTTTCATTAACTCTGTCAAAATATACAATAAAGAACTGAGTTTCTCTCCCACAGTCTCCCAGAAATTACAAGCCAACCAACCCTTTGCAAATAGTTTGCATACAATATATAGAATGTGCCATGAAGAGATAGAACACCCAAGGGTTGGGGAGTTACTTGAATCATTACAAAATGGAGGTGGAAAGCCAACCATTAGCTACAGGTGCAGCGTTACAAGCATGACAAATGGCTTGGGTGACTGTTCACCTTCCTTTGCCACATGGATAGAAGCCAATCTGGAGTGAAAATACTTTAAATGCTGATTTAGGTGCCGAAAAAGTGAAATGTAGATGAGCGGGCCCACTTGGAGAAAGTCTAGAATCGAAATTTCGCGAAACGGGCGCGATTTTGGCCTTTTTCTCTATATGTGCCACGCTCAATTCTATATGCACTACGCCACTTTGGAGGCTATTTTGAGGCACCTGCAGGAGTCCAAAATGTGCCCAAGTGTGCTTTTTGGAAATCCTGTCCTGTCTACTTTCCAACCCAAGTGGAATTTCTGAATTTGGTGCTCATTTACCCCTCCAAATCTTCATTCTCCCAAGACTCCTTCCTGTGTGTCAAAATAGGGGCAGAGAGGTCATTTTTTGAGTGTTTTTGACCTCCTCGAGACTCAAATCATGCCCAAATTTCTTGTCCAAGCACTAGTGGTCGTGATTTTGCATGTTGAATCCAAAAATACAAACCATTTGTGATTTGGAGCTCCCAATCCTAAGCGTCGCGCCACTGGGAGAAAAAACCTGTGTTGTGACCAAAAGTTTTCCATGTGACCAAAATTGCCGCAAATTTCTTGAAATTTGGGCTATAGATCCTCTATGAGGTGCTACGCTGGGCCAAAGAGGCTTCGGCCAATATCTGAAGTCGATCGAGCTCCCTTTGCCTCTTTTTCTTCTTGATTGCCTTCCTCAATTTCACCTTCAAATTCCTAATTTGGGCCTTGCATACTTTGTTTCGCGCCATGTAGTGGAAAGCCATGTGTCTCAGCAATGCATGGTCCTTTTAGGTCTTGTCCAGTAGCCTCTCCAAGTGCATGTTAACTCTCTCGAGATTGGCCTCCCGATCCTCATTGATCTCTTGCTCCAATGACGTGAGCTCTACTCTTCTCCTTTGTGCATCTTGGCGATGCTCACGAATGTTTTGTAGCTCCATGATCGCTTGCTGATCCTCAAGATTTTTGTTCCTCTACTCCAGATATTTCATGTTCCACTTAGCCCTCTCCAAGTCAAGGGATAAGACTTAGATCTCTGATTGCTGCTCTTGGATGATCTCTTTGAGCTGTGCACTTGTCGGTTCTGTATCTGTATCACCATCATGAAGGAGTACGAATTCGGTCTCTCGTTCACCTGAAGGCCCCTCATCATGCATTGGCTCCTTACCTCTGTCCTGTACCTGTAGTGCTGATGTCGAAAGCGAGGCCCCTTCCACCCCGGGTGGAGATAACACTCACTTTGCTGCTGCAAACAAATGTCTAGCACCCCTATGATATGTGATGAAAACCAGCACACTAGCAGTCTCATGGTGCTCATACCGACGAGAAGGTTCACCCTCTTGCTTAACCTCTGATAATACCTGTGAAGTGCTGAAGAAGTCACGGGAGATGAAATCATCCCAAGTAATGCCCTGCAATCCCAGCTAATGATCCACCAAAATCCTAATAAGAGCAAAGTGATAAACACTGTTAAGTTGCTTCTGAGAGGTATTTTGTTGCATGAAGGTGTTCATCCTCTCTATGTTCCTGCAAATGAAAAATGGGATGTTCATCATCCATACCCTGGTAAAGTGCATGAGCAACCTGATGTGATAAGCATATAGATGAGAGAACCTCCCCTCACAGCTGAAGTACTTCATGAGAAACTTCATGAGTGGAGCATATTCATCTTTCAAATATCTGAATGGAAAGACTCTTGCGAGGTGCCTCAAGCAACTGGCCTTAATGTAAGGCTCATAATGCTGCTTGATCAACTTTTTGTTTCTTGTGCCATGGTTCTCCAACATTCGGTATACCGGTTGCTAATGAGACAGTTTCGGGTGTCAGTGTGAAGGTGACACCGGCCAAGATAGAGTTATCTCCATGTACATGAAGCACAAAAAGACAGGACAACTCATGATGAACTCGAACATTAGCCACTCTTTGACAAAACTCAAAACATGATAGATGCTGGAAGCATGACATGGCAAGAGGGCAGGCCTGCAATTCAGTGAGGGTAGTGGGCTCATCCCTAACATGTTTTCCACTCTTGTGATGTCTACTAGAAGCCTGCTCTTCCGAGGGTGAGTCACTTTGTGTCTCGATCTCATACTCTGATGAATGTTGTGATGCCATGACTGTTGTGTGTACTATATTTAGGCTGCCCTTTGATGATGGTGTGAAGCTGGGTTCTTTTGTGATATCTGCCACCAAGGGGAACAATGAAACAAAAGGGAGTATTAGGAGGGGAGTAATGTGATGGGAATAGGGGTTATGGGGAGAAGTTTGTTTAGGGATATGTAGCGGGTTTGGGTATTTGATAGGGTAGGTTTTTGGGGTGTTATGTTGAAAAATAAGAGGAGGGGAAGAGAGTAGGGTTTGGTAGTGTTCTAGGGTAGGGATAATAGGAAAAATGAGAAAGGGAGGATAGGGAAAAATGGTAGGTGAGGGAAAAGTGGTGGGTGAAAATGGAACCTTGGCCTCAATACCACAATTATGCAACCCTAGCAACAATGGCCTTTGGTGTTTTCTTGTGGTTGATTTTATGAGTTTTGTTGCATTCAAACATAGCCATAAACCACCATATCATTTATAAACTTTGATGAACAAGTCATGTCATAGAGCCTACCTTTCAATTTGATGGGCTTCACAAGAAATTTGAGGTGATTTGGCATGGTTTTGGCCCTTTGTGGGTGTGCACCGCGTGCAAAACCCAGTGCATCATGCCCTGGGTGTGCGTCGCGCCCGTTAAAAAAATACACTGAGGGATGGCTTTGTGTACGCCGCGCCCTCTGTGTGCGTTGCGCCCCTGTGTATATGCGTCGCGCTCCTAGAAACTGCCTCTGACTCTCTCCCTATGCACTTGATTTTCAAAATGCCTCTGATTTTGGTGAAAAGTTGTATATAGAGACTTGGAAGTTATGGGTTAAATTTTTGCTTCTCCAAAAACCCATTTTTCTAATGTTATGTTTTGACACTTTTTCACTGTCTTAAAGCAACACTGATTTTCACTTTCCCTTTGAAATTTTAGCTCAAATGATGAAATTTTCGGCACTCTTTGCAGGGATTGCATGACAGGACATTTAGCCACAGAAACGATGCCCGCATCTGAAGAAATCAACTAACGACTTTTTTGAAAATTTGATCACCAATGACACTGTTTGACTTTTCTTCAAAACGGAGTTTTGAAGAACAGTCGAAGTTTATCAATATGACGATGAAACTCTCTGAATCATTACTTTGTAAGGGCCCCACTCTGGCCTGCATGGCTTTACTGGACATATTTAAAGACCAAATTGATTAATCCCTAGACCTAATGATCGAAAATGACTTTGTCCATTAAAAGACCAGACCTTGACTGTCATGGACTTTGGCGATCATTGACAAAAGACCTAAGCTAGTAGGAGCCAGACATGGGGGGGAAATGACTAGCAATGACCTTTTCCGTTAGATTATGGCATGCCCCTAGCGGAATGCAGCTGAGTGAATGGAGCGGAACTCCCAAAAAATGAAATGCATAAAGAGTTTTGATCTCTGACGGAGGACTGATCAGACCGACTCTAACAACTCAAAGATTTTCAAGGGAAGTTTCAAACTCATTGGCTTGGGCCATATGAGATTGAAGAAGTCTTTAATAACAGAGTAGTAAGGATAATGACAATAGATGGAAGCAAAATACCTCTTCTTGTGAATGGTCATCAGTTGAAGATATATCAGAAACCAATTTCAAGAGAGGAGTTCATTAAGATTTTCCAGAATAACTCTGAAATGAAGCTAGTGAAGAAGAATTCTTCTTCTCCACTAACTTAGTCTTTATTTTTCCTATAAAATAATAATAATAATAATAAAATGTATGATGTTGAAAACCAATCATTGATTGGCATACTTATACAGAAAATACAGGGTGAAAATTAGAGATTTCTAACATCCTATATTTTCCATTTCCTTTCTGTAATAAGTAGTGACAAAAATCTACATTCATTTGCAGTTTAGAGTCTGCAAATTCATAGTCTCATTCCATCTCATTATGTTTTCACTTTATTTTACAATTCCATTTCATCTCACTGTCATATTTCATTTACATTTTATGTTTACAATTTTACTCCATTTCACCCTATTTCTCATTTTATCTCAAACCTCATACCATCTCACTGTCATAACTCATTTCCATTTCATTTTTATACTCATATTCCATAGCCATATTTTACTTTTCCTTGTTTTCACATTCTACGATTGATTCCATTCCGCAGCTAATCTAATTCTGCAGCTACAACTTACTTATCAGCTCTAGCACAATTGTACAGCTCACAAATAAATCATGAATGCAGGAAAATCGAAGAATCGAGTTTTGGAGATCAACCATGCTAAAATTACCTACGGATCAACACCAAAAGAAGTATCAAGCAAAAGGTTAAGTTCTAAAGGTAAAATGCAAAATTTATTTCAAAAAGCAAGTTACAAACATAAGTCATGTATAATATGAATGATCATATGTCTCCTTAACAAGTCATCATTTGATTTGACTGCCACTTCATGATACCACATCTCTGCCACATCTTCCACATTCGGTACCAAACGGTCTATAATAATTTCATCATACCACACCTCCGCTACACTCTCCATACTCTGTACCTAAACGGTCCCTAATAACTCCATCTGTTAATGGTCAAAACTATGATGTGACCAACGTATTCACATCTCTCCAAACCCTCACTGTCTACTTATTCCATGCAAACCCATAGTTCTTTTTCACCATACCCGCAGTCAGTCCATTTCATAGACCAAGAGAGTAATTCTGAAGGTTAGAAAATTCTACGAAACAGAAGCCATGGGACTCATTGTCAGGACAGAGCCAATAGGAGAAAAATATATGGAAGGATACCCACAACTCAAGGAGATGCTGCAGAAGGCTGGATGGCTCAATTTCATTGAAAAATTTGATGGACATCACAAAGATATCACAAAATCTTTTGCTAGATCATTCGATGGTACAGAAGTAGAAATTGGAGACATTAAGTTTGCAGTAACAGAATCTTACATAGCAGAGGCTATAGAACTGCCAAGACTTGATGAGAGATGGTTCAAAAATAAGGAATTTCACAGTGAATCATGGAAGGTAATCCTCAGAAACCCAGGTATGGATGTCTCTATGTTTAGAAAAGGAATTCGTATTTCAACACTTCAAAATAAATGGAGAAGCATGCTTTTGATATTATAGAAATTCATTACCTGTGAGGGGAGATTCGGGTGCATGTATGTCTATCATATACGTTTATTGATGAAATTTCTAGAAAATGGAGACATAAACCTCCCTTTATTCTTTCTAAACAATTTAAGGAGGATGGCTTCAAATGTACAGAAGAAAACAAAATTCATAGACACAACTATGTATCATCATGGGTTGGTAGAAATATAAGTTGAGTTTCATTTGAAAAGAATAGGAGATACTTGGGAAAACTTCCTGATAAGAAACTATTTCCAAGAGGCACCAGAATCACCTGAAGAGGGTAATGTTAGAAGGAATAGGAGGAAAAAGACCAGTATGACTATTCAAAGCAAACCTGAGTCCTCCACACAGAAAGATGATGAAGAGCTAGTCTCTGAAAAATTGACAGAGATCAGACAGCAAATCAAGCAAAAAGGGAAGATGAAAAAGAAAGTTGGTGTAATTACTAGAAATAAACCAGAATCTTCATTACAAC
Source organism: Pinus tabuliformis (assembly GCA_031772625.1). Classification (NCBI taxonomy): domain Eukaryota; kingdom Viridiplantae; phylum Streptophyta; class Pinopsida; order Pinales; family Pinaceae; genus Pinus; species Pinus tabuliformis. The sequence goes on along the minus strand of CM062814.1, from coordinate 234,956,815 downwards.
AATATGATGAACAATTAATCTTTGAAAATTTGATAGAGATTAGGAAACAAATCAAGAGAAAGGAAAATATAGGAAAGGAGAAAAAGGGTACAAAGGAAGAGAACATAAGCCCTCTACAACTTAGAAGGAGCTCTAGACTCCGAGGTATGGTAAAGAAGGTATCATCAAAGGGAACGAAGTTCATAAATCTAGAAGAAGAAACCCCAGTACCATCTCCTGATAATGTTCCATTTACACACAGTCCTCAAAATTCCCCTGAACAGTATTTTGAAGGCAACCCCAGAAGAGGATCTCCAGGCATAGACCCAGTGCAACAACAAATTTATGATTATATAGAATCACTGGAGAAGAAAAGTGCCTCAATGGATCCAAACTCCTCAGCCAATCTAGAACCCCCTGTAAATCCACAAGAACCTCTAACTGACTCTCTCAAACAAGAAATCTACGAGTTAGAGATATTGAACATGCATATTAAGAAAGAAAATGAAACCCTGAGGGAACAAAGTAAATTGGATAATGCTATTCATGATAATACAATACTACACCTAGGGCTATGGTACAAGAAGAATAGGAAGTTGAAGAGGAAGAATAGAAACTTGAACAGAACAGTCATCAACCTTAAATACAGACTTCTCATGAAGAAACCTAGGATGGCAATCACTTCAAAAAGGAGCAAGAGAAGAAAATTAGATGTACTAGCAGAGGTGTCTGAGCAGAGGCAATAGGAAAGAAGAATTCACATTTTTGGAAAAATTGCATGGGGACATGCAATGATTTTGCAGGGGGGTATGTTGAGCCTTAGAATTACCCTCTTCTTGAAAACTTTTCTCACTTATTTCCCTTTCTTTTCCATAAGAATATAGATCCCCATCAATGATAAATGATAGATTTTGTCTTAAGGAGGACATTAAATGATTGACATGTTATACTTTTATGTTTTTTCTATTTGAATAAGCTTTTTCAAGTTAGCTACAGAACACAACCTATTCTGCAACTAATTGTGTGTTCCATAGCTACTTCCGTGGTTTGGCAGGTTCCATGTGTCAAACGAAGAAACCGGACACATGGGCATCTTTGGAATTGTCTCGACATGGATTCCATCCTAGTCACCCAGCCCAGATCGATAAAAAAGCCAGCTCAAGACCACAGTCAAAGGTGGAGTCAAACATATGAAACCCGGAAGCAATAGGACTCTTTGTCTACTCTTTTGTGGTTAATTAATAAATCCAACAATTTTGTTGCAGCGTTAACTTGGATCAGCCACCTGTGTTAATGGTTATGTGCAACCAGCTTGCTCGAATTCAAGTCACCTGTATCTGATCAAACATTTATGCAGTTCTTTTGTGATACGTGTAGACCACCTGTAGCTAATTTTCCTCAAAAGACAGTTATGAATATTTTTCTTTTAAATACCAGCTGTACAGAACCAAGGGGGGTTCAAATTTTTTGATGTATTAAGCTCAGAATTGCAGCTCTGTAACTTTGAACTTTTGTTCCTGTTTATAATATAAAGTCATGTGTTGACCAATGATCATTTGAAGGAGCATTTGAATTAGTTAGCAGCTCAACCCAGTCAATTGCAGAGGGCCCCTGCACTGAAGGAGGTTTTCTCTTCAATTTTAATTTCATCATTTGCTTTTTGTAGTGTTTGTAACTTAGGTTGATTTCTTGTAGTTTGATTTCTTTTAGTTCTAATTAGTAGCATAATGTTAGAATTCAATTATGCAGTCTTGTCTCTCCAATCCATTTCATTGAGGAAACGACTTTGTTTTTAAATAGAGTAAGTTTGAAAGTAATGAGGATGCATTTTTGATTAGTTGACTCATTATTTTTGTTATTTATTTCCTAGTTCAGATTGCCAATGCACTATGTGAATGAAGGTTTTTAATCACCATTTCAAGCTGATATCCATCCTAAACTAAATGGTTAAACATTCACTTTACACGAGGGTTGAAACCAATCTGTTACTTTCTACATGTTTTATTTAGTTCTTTAGACCATGAAGTACAAAAAGTTGCTTGTATTCCGAGAAGGAGTACTTTAGTTAATTTCCTTCTCTGTATTTATTTCAACTTGCCTTACAACTTTACCTTTTAATTTTAAGAATTAGATTCATGACTTAGGATTAATGACAAGATAAGACAGATGCTCTATTTTTCCTTCTTTTAACTTAGATTTTGACTAGTTTTAAGCTCTTGGTTCACCACTAGGAAGTTTAGATTCAGCTTTCCATAGTTTAGATTGTACAACATTAGGAATCAAAGGACAGAAACCCCCGAAAAAACAATATTAAATACAAAAAAACGAAGTAAGAAGCGTTAACTAAGCACATACAGTGCACTACACTTCATTAGCTTATGAACCTCGGTTGATAATTTATGCAAGCAATTTAGGACACTAAATTGACTAAACAGGAACCCATCATGCACCAGGTAGAGTAGCTACCTGATGACAAAAATAGTCATTGTGGCGCGATGGTAATGCGGAACCCATAGTAGGTTTAACGGTCCTTATTTCTCCATACCTTGCAGCCATTGGCATGGATCCAACTCTATAACTCCCGGCGGTGTGTTTTTCTTATGGTGCATGAGTTGCGCGATTGCCAAATGTGGGAATTTCTCGTGGTCTGCGAGATCCCAGTCTTCAAATCTTAATACCAACACTCGCCCCAAGTGTGCTCCATAAAAAATAATGTCATCGAGGAGAAGTGGCGTCTGCAGAGAGCTCTTGCTCTCATCTAGGTCCTTGGACACCCTTGCTTTCCTCTTCCGTGGAGGAACATACGTGGGCAGCCTGGTTAGGGGGTCCACACCCTGGGTTTCCACCTCCATCTCTACATCCTCCTCCTCTTCTACTAGGATTTCTTCAAAGTCTTCCTCCTACTCATTAGATTCCAAGTTGATAGCCTTCCCCTTTTCTTCCATAGTAAGCCTCGTTCTCAACGGTTTTCTAAGGGACACACACACTGGTACCATATGTTGCTTGTCTTTCTTAGCTCTTAGCGTACGGGGCCATTTAGGGATTTCTACCACTATCCTCACACTTTTTGGGGCTTCGCCTACCATTAGGGCCTGTGTGCCCTCCTCAGCGGTCATTGCTTTGGTATCCATGGCTTCCTTAGGTGTTGCCGTACTACTATTCCAAAATTCTCTCAATGGCTCGGGTAAGTGCTCAAACAATGACTTCGACTTTAAAAGGTCAAACAAATCTGGGTTCATGAATCTTTGGGCATGCAATAGTTCAATTCTCAAATGGCAAAGTGTTGTTTGCTGGGCAGGCCTTTGCAATTTATAGCACCTTTTGAATTCAAATTTGACCGTTCCCCCCATTTTTGGTCCATTAATGCTCCCTTGGCGGCAGATTTTCCCAAATCTAGCCTATAAAGTTCACCTTAAATGCCTATCGCCCGCTCCATTTGGTCTCAAGCCAAGCATTACATCGTGAATATCGACTGTAACGATCACTTTCTAGCCAATCCACGCGGCAGCGTAGCTACCCTTGCGTTGTCGCGGATCCTATGACACTTCGCTATTGCGAACAGTCCTGACATCGCACAGCTCTCGGGCAAAGTAGTTTATAGTCTCACGCCTCCTTTCAGCTGCCTGGAGTGCTAAGACAATGCTTCTACTGGCTAGCCAGAAGGTTGGGCCACCTATGTACATCTTCAAACAACTGCCATTGACTTTTCCTGGGAAGAGTTCTCCATTTAACTTTACCAACTGCACCACGCCACCATCTGTGTTTTCCTTAATAACATATGGTCCCAGCCAATGCATTCTGAGCTTCCCCGAGAATTGATCAAACTTACTATCATATAGCAACACCAAATCATTCGTCTTGAAGGTGCGCAACTTAATATGTCGATCATGCCAATCCTTTTTGCGCTGCTTCTATACTTGCTAGTGAAATCCAACCAAAAATCGTTCTTCTTCAAGCTCCTCCAACTACGCAAGCCTCTCCTCCAGGGCTCCACAGTCCATCATACCTATAAGCGCCACTATGTGCAGACTAGGTACGATGTACTCCATAGGCATTACGGCTTCTACTCCATAGACAAGCCGAAAAGGTGTATGTCCCGTCAGTTTCTTGCATGTCGTCCTATAAGCCCATAATACTACGGGTATGCACAGGTCCCATTCACTTTGTTGTGCATTGCATACCTTGGTTAGCGAAGTCTCCTGTACTTTGTTAAACGCTTGTGCTATCCCATTAGCTTGTGGGTGATACGGTGTGCTTTTTTGATGATACACCTTAAACTCTTCTGTCAGTACACTGATCGTCTTGTTCAGGAAATGTGTACCGTGATCGCTCATCAAGATTTTTGGACATCTAAATCACATCAATACATGTTCAAATAGAAACTTTATGGCCGTTGCAGTAGTGCAATCTTTTACCGGTTGCGCTTCTTCCCAATGAGTCAGGTACTCTGTCGTAGTGATAATATATCTCACACCTATCTTTCCTTGAGGTTTGATAGGTCCTACAAAGTTGATCGCCCACTTTTCAAAGGGCTACAACATCATTTGCGAATTCAAAGGCATCTCGTCCCTCCTCGATGGCTTACCTGTTCTTTGACATACATCACAGGCCTTGAAATGTGCTTTTGAATTGTGATGAAGGGTCGGCCACCACAACCCTACACAGAGAATCTTCTATGTGGTTCCTCTCCATGCATAATGTCCATCCGCAGCACCCCCATGAGTGTCCGTGAGGATAATGCTTCGTTCAAAATTATGTACATACCTTTGCAGTATCTCATCATTCCCCATCTTATATAGGTGCCCTGCAATGACAGAGAAATCTGCCATGCGCACCACTAGTTCCTTCTTCTGCTAGACAGAGTACCCTTTCGGCGCAGTTCTAGTCATGAGAAAGTGAATTATATCTTCAAAATGTACATTTGGTACGTGCACAAAAAAGAGTTGCGCATCGGGTAATCCTTCCTCCAGAATAGTAGGTTCGTCTCCTGTCTCAATGTACGACAGGTGATCTGGTCCCGCGTTCAATCGTCCAGGCTTCATAACAAATTCAAAATCATATTCTTGGAACAATAAAAGCCATCAACATATGCGCCCCACCAACACAGGCTTATTGACCAAGTATTTCACCGCAGAATGATTTGTATAGATCTTGAAGTGTCCCCCTAGCAAGTAGTGTTGATACTTTTGGAGCACATACACCATAGCCAGTCCCTTGCATTCAGTGGTGGAATAATTTTTTTTTGCTTTAGATAATCTATGACTGGTGAACGTTATAGGGTGATCGAAGCCTTCTCCACCCTCTTGTGTTAGTACTCCCCCCAGATCTATGCTCGATGCGTCAACATGGACATGAAACTCTTTCTTCCAGTTCGGGAAGACCAAAATCGACGTAGTGACCATCTTTTCTTTCAATACATCTAGGGTTTTCTTACAGTCATCGTTCCAGCAGAACGTGACATCCTTTTTCAAGAGCTTTTCCATTGGCGCAGTGATCTGGGCTTAACTTTTGATGAACTTCCTATAGTACCCCGTATGCCCCAGAGTATCATGTAGCTATTTCGCACTCTGTGATGCTTGCAAATTGAGAATCATAGCGATTTTCGTGGGGTCTACCATCAACCCTTGTCTACAAACCACATGCCCCAATAGGGTCCCAAAAGGGACGAGGAACGTACACTTCTTGAGGTTGAGTGCGATTTGGTATCTTTGGCATGTATCCAACATCAAGCACAGGTTCTCTTCATGGCACCTAACCAGTCCGAATGCAGTCCAGTCATCAAAATAGACCTCTAATATTTTATAAATATATTCCCTGAATTTCGCAACAACTACACGCAAAAAGATAGCAGGGGAATTCTTCAATCCAAATGGAATGACAGTATATTGAAAGCAAATCCACTCAGTTGCGAAGGTTGTCTTACTCTTATCCTCTGGCGTGATTTTGATCTGGTGGTACCCTGAGAACCCATCAGCGAAGAATATGATTCTTGACTACCTACATTGTTCAACACCTCATCTGTGAACGGAGTTGGGAATGGATGATGTACACATGCGTTGTTCAACATTCTGAGATCCACGCATATTCTTATTTCTTCCAGCTGCTCAATGATGCCTGCCGCGAGCATCTTGTATAGTTCTATGTGAAACTTCTCCTTATATTTCTAATTTAAGTGATACAGCCTCTGCTTAACTGGATTTGCGTCAGGTTTTAACATGATCTTCATTACCCCTAAATCTCTGATTATTCCCTTCAAATCCGTAAACGTGGTCGAGAATAGGTCCTGATATTCGCAGAGTAATTCAGTGACCTTATCCACCATTGGGCCATCCCAATAGTCTTCAATATTCACAATTTTAGGTTCCGCCTCCGTACCAATATTCACTTGATTAGTCTTCACCGGCGCAGTTATGTCAGGGTTCTCAATCTGTGGTCCCTAAACCTCAAGGTGGCCTTACGTTTCTGGAATGTTAATTTTCCATGGATATTCATCTTCTTCTTTAGAAATTACATTGTAACATTCCAGCACGCAGTTTAGTTGAGTAGCCAGTTCAGGCTGAACCGATTCTACCGGTTCCTATGGTATCCTAAAGATGTCTGCCTTTACCTCTTTTAGCACTTCATCAATACTATCCTACTCATCCTCAAAACTGAAGGTTATCATGAACACTTCGTGCAGAACATCCCATTCACCTGTCTTGTGGCGGAGCTCTGTTTCTATTTACCAGTTCATTGGTATAACATCCAAAGTATGGCAGAATAGGTGTACCCACTTAGGCTATGGCTTTTCCCCATAAGTCTACGTCCATTTGGCCAGATGCGTGCATGAATCATCCTGCCCATTATACTTATATGTCAGTTGCACCCTAGGCTTCCCAAATTGTAAGCGCATCATTCCCATACACTCACGCCAGTCGTCAAAGCTCCCTTTGTGCGTACCCCACCACCTCGCAGGCATAGCGTGCAGTACCCAATCCAAGGCCTGTAAGCGTTGATTTTCTGGCACCTCCCCTTAGAATTTATTCAAGAAGGTGTCTACCTCACTTAGGTCGTCATAAGTAGGCAGGTCTCTTACTTCTGTCAATATGCAACGCAACGACCTTGTCATCATATTACAATTCAGTGTAGTTACCTCATGTAACCAATTCTTCCATCGCTTCATATTCTTGTCTGAATCCGAAGTACAGGAGCTTTCTCACTCCCATGCAATCCACCCATCCACAGTGGGATTCACCAAGTCCTGGTTTCACATTGTTATCTTATAGATGTAGTCCAAATCATCATCACTTTCATAGTCGTGCATCGGCTCTCTATAGCATGATCCTTCAGCAGGGTCCAGGGGTATAACTGCGCGTAGTGACTTCTTCTCAAAAATCATCTTGCGCTTCTTCAGATTAATCACTTTGTTCATGTCAGTGGCCCAATCAATTCCTAAGAGCACAGGGTAGGGGATCACTGCATCAACAATCTCTATCACTTCAAAGTCTGCTAGCGCACTTGATCCCTCAATATCCATAATGATTCCCTGCAATCACCCCATGGGTATTATCTTTTGATGGTTCGCCATTTGTAGTTGAATAGGAGATCATTGTAGGTTAGGTCTCCCCATTCGCTCCCATGATTGCTTCAACAGAAAATTCGCATCCGATCCGAAATCCAAAATTACTTGGTCTATTTCATATTCTCCAATTTGCTTGGTTAACCTCATTTCTCTTTTCGTCCTTGTCTTATACTTTCCAATCTACCTGACTATGTGTGGTTCTCCTAGTGCAGTCCCAGCGCATCTATTAATGAATTCCTGTAACCCTTTTACCGCCTTCCTGTTGCGTAGTAGCTTCATACATGTTTCTAGGAATGTTGTGAGCATGGATGGGTCCATCTCCGACTATGGTCTATCTTTTCTTCCTGAAGTGGAGGCCTTAGCGAAGCTCTTCCTAGCTTCCATGAAGGTTTCCCAGGTGCTCTCCAAATCAAACTCTGCTTCCTACGCCTAAGCTTTGCGAACCCAAGTACTATCTTCTGGTTGTTTTCCTTTGTCATCTCCCATCATGATTCCACTTCAGAGCACAATGTTCACATTTGGATCTTCCTCACGTGGCTCAAACCTCATCATCTATAGGTTCTGAGTCAGGGGAGGTGGTAGCGCTCCTTTGTCATGTATCCTAGCTATTAGTGTAGGACAATCTTCTATCTCATGATCAAACAAGTTGCAATACAAACATGATGGGTGCGTTGGATTTGTACAAATGTGGGTGTAATGCCCTGGCCCTTCGCAATTGTAGCATATCAACTACACGCGACCTCTTCCAGGTCCTCCTCCGCCTCAGCCTCGTCCACACACCTGAAATCCTATTCACGCCACTCCTACATTCTGGTATGGGGGTCATGATTTAGCCTAAACTCTGTAGGTGGGAGTTATATCCATCATCAACTCATAGCTTCTACAAGTGCGCTCATCGTGTCCCATCGACCTACAAAAGTTACAGAACAATTGCTGCGAATTTTGTGTATACTTCTGTAACAAATGGAAATTGTCCGTAGCATGTTTTCCACCTATTTGACAAATCGCGCACCACAAAGCAGGAATCATTCTTGGTCCTACTTGTGCTTCTGGCCTTAACGGCATTGGTCCTCCTCCTGCGAGGTAATTCATGAAATGCAGGTAGTGGTACTTGTCATGACCTTGACCTTTTCATTTTATGCACCACACCTCTTTGCGCACTTCTTGTTGAACTGTCCTATCTTGTTTCAAACTTTGCATCTCAAGGCATAAATTCTTCAGTCGCATGTGGATTTGCTGAACTCCCAAGTTGGGATCCTGCATTGGGGTCTCATGCAACCTCATCGCAATCTCTAAGGCCTCTACCTGAGTTGTTAACTTCTGTTGTGATAGCACACTCCTCAGACGTGGTGTTAGCAATGCTATAAACCATTTGTGATGTTGTCCATCTGTCAGATTCATATTAGCTTCGTGAATCATGCATTTCAGTCTCTGATCCAACTCCCAAGGAGTCTCGCTTGGTAACATTGTGATCTCTTTGAATCCAATGATCGATTGTGCTTCAGACTCCGCCTGCTAAATTCTCTGTTTAGCACTACTTGGATATCTACGATCCCCGCATTTGGATTTTCATTGGAGTGCTTAATATACCAGGTCAGTGTGCAGTCCTGCAGGGTGCTAACCAGTGTCGCTTTCTTTATATTGTCATCTGTAACTGCTTGTACTTCCCATACGGCTCTTACAACGAGCCAAAATTGGTCCGGATCCTCACTTCCCAATCCCTTGAACATAGGAAACTTTATCGTGTTTGCCATATTGAATTGCAGTGGTGGTGGAGGTGGTACAGCTGAAGATGGAGGTGTGGGTGGGGGTGGTATTCGTGGAATTCTTTGCCTTATCAGATGGATCGCACTTTGCGGCGAGACCTTCACGAGCTCTTCCTTGTCCCCTCGCGGAGGTGAAATCAGGGGGCTAGTTTTTGGTCCCTTATTTCCTTTGTTCCTGTAAGTTTTTCCACTTCTCATAGCCCCAAACATCAAGGTAACTACATAACCCTCTTTCCACACAATAGCATTTTAATCCAAGTATTCAGAGACTTTACTTACTTACCTCGCTGTCCTTTGAGAAAGTGTTGCTCTGCCTCGTTGTAGCTAACTAAGGTGTCGACCACATACTCAGCAATGAATCCTCCTATAATCCGATCGAGATAGTGATCAACGACACGCATGATCTTATCCTCTGATGCTTCCAACCTTCATACTAATTCTGGGGTCCACACAATAGGATTGTCGAGTTTCCACCTTCCTTGGATATCTGCTAGCTTCGCAATCCACTCGTATAGCTCAGTAGGGAAAGACACAAAGAAGATTTCATGGATCTCTGTGTACAGGTAGCATTCTAACCACTCTTCTTTTGATAGATTTAGGTTCCTATTTTCCTGCGCCGCGAACTCGTGAATTTTTTTGTCCCACCAGCCTTCAATTTCCTTCTTAGTTGGATTCCAATGATACGACATCAAACATCTCTATGTAGATTATGTTCCTAGCAATGGAACCATTTGTTGGCTTGATTGAGCCTGACCCAGGTTTGGAGTTATTTAGCCAAACAAATCCCTACACTACTGGCCCTTTCAGCATCATCCCGTAGAGCACGAACTGAAGTCTCACCCGAACCAGTATAGGGGATGTTGGAACCAAGTTTCTGCACCCTTGAGATGTCTGAGGGGTCGATTTAGTCCAACTGTGCCTACCTTCACACAGGTCACTTCGCACACTGTGCTGACCTGCGAGACCTTCACGATTTGTTATAATCACCTTCGCGCAGCCCTAAGTAGGGGCTGAGATGCTTTCACACTGCTATGGCAGAGATCTATGCTATTTTCCTAAATTATACCGGAGATCTTATTTATCTTCTTACAAAGGTTAGGTAACTTCGCATAAACAGATATTTGATCTCGCATTCACTTATTCAACATATTCATACATGTTTGTGCACCATATAAACATAATAAATGTAATTTATACCCAATACATTCAATGCAGAAAATAGGAAATAAATACACATGAACGATATAAAACTTCTCATTATTAATGCTTCAATGGTTACAGACTCAACCTAACCTGTGCACTCAGCTACAGACTGCTAGGCCTCTGCGCACTCAACTGCAGAGCATTCTCCTACTCTACGACCCAAAACTATACTTTACACTCTAGATACGACTCAACTCTTCATCCTTAGACTACTTTTGATTGATTCCATTATTTATTTACACTTAGAGCCTCGCTCTATTTATACAAGCCCATGTTCCATGGACTATGGGTAGATCTCTACAACCGACATTACATTACAAAATTAAGGGCAGACAACCCTATGACTCATTTACAAGCTACGTGCTCCACGCCCACAAAATGCGGAGTCTTTACATCGAAGTTACAATTTGTGACCAAAATCTAGGCTCTAAGCCCCAAAACGTTCCTTAAGGGATCTCACACCCAACATCAAGTTATTTCTATTTTGATTAACCTTGGATCTAATTATAGCTATGTTTTTCCTAAATTGGTGGATAAGTGTGGGTTGAATAAGGAGTTTCATGCAGAGTCTTGGTTAGTGCAGTTGGCTATAGGTACAAATAAGCAAGTTCAACATTGGGTAAGAGCCTGTGAATTTGATTTGAATGGTATGCCTATAGCAACACATTTGAATGTATTACTGTTGGGTTCATACAATATGTTATTGGGCATGGATTGGTTGTATCTACATAGAACCAAGGTTGACTGCTATGACAAAGCTATTGAGTGTGTTGATGACAATGGAGAACCAAGAGTCTTGCAAGGTAAGAATAAGGCCACATCAGTTAGGATGGTGACAGCTATGCAAGCAAAGTGTAGCCACAAGAAAGGGTGCAAGCTATTTGCAGTACACATTTCTAGTGATAATGGTAAGGAGGTTGAGGATGTGGATGTGTTGAATAGGTACCCAGTGTTGTAGCAGTTTTAGGGTGTATTCCCTGAGGACATTATAGATTTTCCACCTTACAGGGAGGTAGAATTTTTGATTGAGTTAGTGCCAGAGGTAGCTCCAGCATCAAAAGAACCTTACAGGATGAGCACACCTGAGTTGTTGAGTTAAAATTTCACCTGAAGGAAATGTTGTACAAGGGATACATTAGGCCAAGTGTATCACCTTGGGGCACACCGATTTTGTTTGTGAGGAAGAAACATGGCACCCTTAGATTATGTATTGATTACATGCATCTGAACAAAGTGACTATCAAGAACAGGTACGCTTTGCGAAGGATTGATGACTTGTTCGATCAGTTGAAGGAGCAACAATGTTATTGAATATTGACTTGAAGAGGAGGACATTTAAAAGACTGCGTTCAGGATTAGGTATGGGAATTATGAGTTTTTTGTTGTTCCATTTGGCTTAACTAATGCTCAAGATACATTCATGTGTTTGATGAATAGTGTGTTGCGTCCATATTGTTGAGAAATGGCAACAGGGAATTCTAGTTTAATTTGTCCTTGAATTAAACTAAGAATTAAAATCAAATTATATTCTCATAGCAACTTGTAAATAGTTAATTAAGTTTAATTAACTTAATTAGTTTAGGAATTTCGAGTTGGAAGTTTTTTTGTAGTCATGTATATGTTCTCCTTAACTTTTAGGGGTCCAGTATGAGTTTAAATTGAGTTGGAAATTAGATCACTCATTTTACTAAGTTAAGTTCAGTTAAATTAGTTCTAAATTGTTTTTGGAACTAATAGAGGACTAGTAGTCAGTTGGTGCACTAATGCATCCACTAGTGTTACTCCAGTTAATTGAAGATTCCCTCATGAGAAACTCATGCATGTCAGTTCATAGAAATACCTAGTTGAGACTAGAGTGTAGGGATAGTGTACTATCTGTGGTATTATTTACTGGAGTGTAAATATCATGCATGCATCAGATATTGATCCTATGTTTGGATTGTACAGTTTTGGAAGCATGAATTCCCTTTAAATACATATTATTCGTCCTAGGAATAACGCAAGAGATTAGGAGTTTTGAGAGTTGCAGAATAGGCTAAGGGTTTAGCTTGAGCTAGCTTGTGAGTTGAGAGAGTTGAGCATACTTGTGCGAAATTGTTCTAGTGAGAACAAGCTTTGTATCTTCACTCATATTTATGATATATGCGATACATCTAGCGGGGTTTTGAGCAGTGGATTTCCCCATATACATATTGTGTTATGTGACATTGGTTTATCTTCTTCTTTTTCATATTGTTTTCATTGATCTATTGAATTCTGCTGGTTGAAAGTAGAAGTAGATTATTGTCCTGTGCTTTAGTAAATTTCATGAGCTTGTGAATCTACAGGATGTTCTACATGGTATCGGATCTGAGAATAGTATAGTAAAGGAGATTTCTAAGTTTTCAGTTTTCAGTTACAAGTGAAATTAGAATTTGCAATACATACTTTAGGATTGGTAGATGGTGTTCTACGGTTTGTGGCTCGAGTATGCCTTGGAAGGAAACTCAAATTTTATAGAATGGAGGGACAGAATGGAGGCTATGCTAGAGGATAATGGCTTGAAGGAATTCGTTCAAGAAATTCCTAAGCCAAAAACATTGGATGCACATAATTTTTCCAAATGGAAGAAGTGCGTGGTGAAGGCGAGGCAGATAATCCTTGACAAAGTTCGAGACCACATTGTCTTGAGTTTGCATGGCAAGGAAACTTTGTATGCTATGTGGAAAGCATTAACAGAATTGTATCAAAATAATAGTGACCAAAGGAAATTGACACTAAAGGACAAACTAAAAATCAAAATGGAGAAAGGCAAGATGATTCCAAAATACTTGACCAAGTTCACTCAGTGTCGTGATGAACTTGGAAGTGTTGGAATCATGGTTGTTGAGGATGATGTGGTGAGTCTTGCTCTTCTAGGAATCCCAAAGAGTTGGCATAGTTATCAAAAAATTGTCAATGGTTGAAAGAAGCTACCAGATTGGGAACGACTGTGGTCGGATTTGATGCAGGAGGAGATCAGGAGGAACACCAGGGATGGCTCTTCATCAAAGACTGATGATGAAGAGAATTGTGCCTTAGTGATTAGGGTGAAGAAGGGGAAAGTGAAATATTCTCATTCCAAATCGGATTCTTATCATGGAAGTAAGAAGAAATACATGACGAAATTTAGGTGCTTTCATTTTCATGAGCTGGGCCATTTTGCTACAAATTGTCCACTCAAGAAGTCCAAAAATAAGTCCTAAGGAGGAGCGACGGGTGAGGCTTTTTCCTCTCAATTCGAATTGGAATTTTCCCTCATTGCATACATGGTGTCATCAATGATGGGAAGTGTATGGTACTTAGACAGTGGAACTTCATTCCACATGACTGGCAACAAAGAATTATTCAGTGACCTGGAGGAGAAAGATCTCCAGATGCATATCAAGATTTTTGAAAACATGAAGTATAGTGTTACTGGATTGGGAACGATCACTTTTCAGAGGGAGCATGGGGCTCCACTCACCTTGAAGAATGTTATGTATGTGCCCGAGATGAAGAAGAACTTGGTATTCATTGCCATGCTTGAGGATAGAGGCTATGATGTGATCTTCTCGAAAGGAAAGGTGTTCCTTTGACACATAGCCATGGGTCAAGTAAAGAAGATAGGGATTTAGGTGAAGAATCTTTATAAGATGGAGGTAGAGAAGTGTGATTATTTGAGCACAAAAGAAGAAGGGTGCAAATATGAGACATTAGTGAGTTGTGGCATAGGCGATTGGGACACTTTCATCATGGGGCTTTGAAGATATTGCAGTAGATCTTTACCGATCTTCCCAAAGGTACGATTGAGCAAGTTGATACATGCAAGGGTGTACTTTGGGAAAATACCCCAAGTCTTCCTTTCACGATAGAGACAGTCGAGCAGAGGTTATTCTAGAGTGAGTCCATTCAGACGTGTGTGGACCATTCTTGATAGCATCCACGGCCAAACACATGTATTATGTTATATTTGTTGATGACTATTCTCGTAAATGCTAGATATTTTTCATGCAGAAAAAGGATCAAACTTTCACAAAGTTTTGTGAGCTTAAAGCATTGGTGGAGAAAGAGTCGGGCAAGAAGGTTAAAACACTATGGAGTGATAATAGTGGTGAGTATGTCTCAAATGAGTTTAAGAACTTTTGTGCATCGGAAGGGATTAAATGGGAGTTGACGAAACCCCATAACCCTCAGAAAATTGGGGTGGTTGAGAGGAAGAACATAAGCATAGTAGGGGAAACAAGGGTGATGTTGCATGATCATGGCCTACCACTACACAACAGTTTATGTTTAGAACGTAGCCCACATAGGACACTTGAAATGTAGACACCAAAGGAGGATTATTTTGGTAAGAGGCTAGATGTTGGTCACTTAAGGATTTTTGGGTCATCGGTATATTTCCACGTGACCAAAGATGCATGGAAGAAGCTTGAGATGACAACAAAGTTTGGGATATTTGTGGGGTACATTGATACACCTCACAACTATCGGTTGTACTTGCTGACTAGTAGGATGACAGTGGTTCGTAGGGATGTGAGATTCGATGAGAAGGCCATGTGATTTTCCTTTGAGAGGTAGCTTGAGCTACATGCGGATGAGGAGATTTTAGCTGCTAAGGTTGAGGAGCCTCAGATTGATGTGGATTAGCCACATGCAGAGGATCCGGGCGTGGAGACATCCACTCAGGAAGAGTCTTCCAGAGAGGGAAGAAAGCGCACCAAAGAGGTTGACAGATTGTTGGATGATGCACAGCAAAATGTGCGAGCACACACTTCTCAGCGCAAGCAGAGGAGGTCACCTGAGAGGTAAATTGGATACATGGCTCTTATGGGTGAATGTGTTGTGATAGAGCCATCTTCCTTTAAGGAAGCAGTGTAGCAACTGGTTTGGGTTGATGCGATGGTGGAGGATTATGACTCCATAGTTCGTAATAGTGTTTGGGATGTGGTATTGAGACGAGAGGATTATTCAATGGTGAGATCATGTTGGCTTTACAAGGTAAAATAAGCTGCAGCTGGTAGTTTGGAGAAGCATACAACTACATTTGTGGCTCGTGACTTTTCACAGGTAGAGGGGATTGACTATGATGAGACATGTGTTCATGTTGTAAGGTACTCCTTGATAAGATCTATATTGGCACTATCAGCACAGATGGGTTGGAAGATACATCAGATGGATGTGAAGACAACCTTCCTTAATGGTATGATTGAGGAAGAGGTGTACATAGAGTAGCCTGAAGGTTTTAAAACCTTTGACCGTGAGTCGCATGTGTGCCGACTCAAGAGAGCATTGTATGGGCTAAAGAAGTACCACATGCTTGGTACACCATGATAAATAACTACCTCACTAGGTTGGGCTTCATGAAGAGTGAACTAGATGTGAATATGTACCACATAGTGGTGGAAGGTAAATTGTTGATCATTGTACTTTATGTTGATGATCTCATACTGACAGGTGATGATCAGTTGATCAAGTCTTGCAAGGAGGACCTTGCAAGAAAGCTTGAGATGAAGGACATGGGGCTCATGCATTACTTTCTTGGCATGGAGGTATGGCAGGCAGACGGGGAGTTTTCTATGTCTCAGGGAAAGTATGCCAATGAGATACTCAAGAGATTTCCCATGGAGAGCAACAAACCCATGGAGAATCGTCTAGCAGGTAACTGGAGGAAGGAGCATTCTACTTCAAGAGAAGTAATGGAAGTTATTGTTTACAGGAAGATTGTGGTTTCACTCATGTACTTGGTGAACATACAACTAGATATGTGCTATGCAGCTAACGAGTTTATTCTAGTGATGGTCAGGCCTACCAAGCTATATTGGAAGGCGGAAAAGCATGTGTTGAGATACCTCAGGGGCACTTCTCAATATGGACTATGGTATAAACGGATAGAGGGAGTGAAGCTTCAAGGCTTCACCAATGCGGATTGGGCAGGGAGTCCATTCGACAGGAAGATCACATCAGGAGGGATCTTCAATATTGGGTCAACGACAATTTCTTGGTACAATAGGAAACATAGATTGGTTGCACTCAGTTCGGCAGAGGCAGAGTACATGGATGCGGGTCAGGAAACATGTGAGGCCATTTGTATGAGGAAGATCTTGGTTGGTTTGTTTGGTCAACAGATGGATCCAACTATGATTTACTGTGATAATCAGAGTTATATCAAACTCTCTGAAAATCCAGTTTTTCATGATCGGTCCAAGCATATTGATATCCGATATCATCATCTCAGAGATTGTGTATTGAGGCGAATTATGTTTTTTGAGTACATTCCCATGGAGGAGCAAGATGTAAATTCGAGTTTCACAGAGACAGGATTGGGGTAGCTGATAATCCCTTTCTTGTTGAGAGGGTGATTCGGTGCTCAAAATTACGTTCAAAAATCAAAGTGTCATAATCTTGATAAACTTGACTTCAGATAGAAGATCTCATCATTTTGATTCCAACGATGTGAACGACACTCGAATTCGAGCTCGTATGAAGAAGTTAGAGGAAGTCAAAGTTCAGGTTTGACTTGGACAAATGGCAGGAAAAGATGATGTGGCAAGGCCCTTCATAAAATGGGGAGGCACCAAGTGGTAGGCTGCCATTGGCCCCCACATATCGCAAATCGCATGTCACAGACAGGTCGGCCTTAAAAATTGGCCCCAGAACAACCAAGGTGTGATGCGATAAGGCAAGTGGGAAGGCATTAAATAATCGTCCCTGAGCAAGGAAGGGTTGCGATGTGATGGATCACAGTTTGCAATCACACTTTGTAGAAAAACAAAAGCATTTCATACATGGACCGCCGATACTCTATCGAATTGTAATTTATGAAAGGATTTCGGATGCGATATGTTTATCGGTTGTGGTTAAGACTTCCTTCGGGTCCACTACCTCAAAATCACACATCTCCCATCGCATTCACAAACTATAAATCCCACTGGTTTCCTCGCCGATTGTGATTTGTGATAAATAGTCAGCCAACAGATTATGGCCCATCATACAACACTACCACGTGTCCTTGTCATTCAGCCAATTGTATATTGCCACTTGTATGTTCACTAGGTGTCTGCCATGTGTCATTGTTTTGTTAGCCTTGTGAGGGGTTAAATGTTGAGCATCTCTACACACTATCCACCATACATGCTTTTGACCATCGTTAGATTAGTTCATGAACCTTAAGTTGTTGATTGTTGCCAATGTTTGGATTTTCCCTCAACATGTGTCATATTTAACGAATTTGGTGATTTTCAAATAAATTTGGTGTTTTTGTCCTCATTATAGCTGCCAACTTCAAATGATCATAACTTCTCATTTGGGACGAGGTTTTCCAAGTGTGATATACCGTCGGAAAGGTCTCGGAGAGGATTATGCAACCATACCATTCACAGATAATAGGACATCATAACTGCAAGAAAAATTTAGTAAACTTCAAACCACTTTGAATTTATTTGATTGAAGTCATGCAAGAGATTGGACTACCACACTGCTTCCTTTGATTCATGAATGACACTGTTACTTTCCTAACCATTCCCTTTGACATCAATTACACTAGTTGTCATCAATGACAAAACTATGTCCAACACTCTCCTCTATTATAAAGCCTTCCTCTCATCTTTAAAGTATTAGAATATAAGATTTAAATGCCAAGTAACAGGACACCTCCAAATAGGGCTCGTGTCCCTATCCTACGTGTCGGATACGAATATGTGAGGACACATGTTTGGCACGTGTCGTATTCACAAGACACCTACCAAACACATGTTTGACAGATGCTCCCATAGTGTCCCCCGTAAAAGAAGCTTGCACCCCATAAAAATACATTTTCCCCTTCATTTGAGCTCATTTCACTCAACAGGTTGGACATATAAGACATTTCGTAGTGCAACAAAGGTTATTGTGTAGTGTTAGAAGGGATTCTGAGTGTTGTGCAAGTGGATTTGTCCACCAGTCTTCAAGGTTTTTTCCTATAGTAGTCCATTGTCTTCCTCTTTTCACAAAAATCATGGCTCAATCATCAAGGGTAGTTGGAAAAAGTAAAAGGAAAGTGAGTAATGCCCCCACTAATGGTTTCGCCCCTTGCCCCCCTTCCTTCATTTTCTTCATGGTTTGCTAGTGTTAAAACTGTTAGAAGTGGGGCTGCAATAGTCGTGCTTCAATATGATGAAAAACATTGTTTTAGCAAGACATTAAGGATAAAGAGAAAATGTGTATAATTGAATTTGTATCATTATCATGTAAATTCTAAATGTTTTTAGTTTCTAAAAAAATGAATCTTTGTCTATATTCATTTTTGTATGTTTAATTTAGTAATGTTTATAGTTTTTAATATTTATGAAAAATTTGTGTGTGTGTGTGTGGGATGTGTCCTCTATGTCCTATTTTTGTGTTCATCGTGTCTCTTGTTGGACACTTGTATTTTTGTGTCCTACGTGTCTCATGTCACTGTGTCATGTGACTTAGATTATATGTATAATAGTCACCTCAGTGGCTTCGATGTTTCGATATATTATTAGCTTTTAGGGGTTTCAAACAAAATATAACCTCTTGAACTCTATATAAGAGGTGATTCTTATTGTAATAGTCTGAAATATTTTCGTGATATATTATTGTGCTTATTGTTGAGAAATGTAACTAGTATCGGTCTTCATAATTGTATTTGAGTCATGATGTAATGTATTTGTCAAAAGAAAGAAAAAGGAAATTTACATTAAAAGAAAATTATTTATAATCATGGGTTTCATGCTTTGCTTATTTTGTTTCTAGGTCCAAAGCCTCCATTGAAGGCTTCTAGGGTTTATGTCATGAGTCTTAGTCCTTTCAATTATGTAATAGATCCTTCTTGGGCCTTTGTACGTCAAGGAAGAAATTTATTTTTGAGTCTAAAGTGTCATGTATGCCTCCTCCACCAAGTTGGCTTGTCCTCCAGTAAAGTCGGCTTCATTAGGGGAATTCGACCTCAAAAAACCATTATAAATAAGCATTTACTAGACCTAATATGAATTTTGGACAATCAATCAAGCAATTTTCAATCTGCAGCTGCAATAGGAGAAAATAAGTGCAAAATGCCTAGAAGAGGAAGAAGAAACCTTAGCAAAGGAAGGAGGAACCCTAGCTAAGACAAAAAGTTATTTTTCTCTTGTTTTTGGCTCACACGTGCGAGTTTTTGGGTTACAGAATGAGGGAAAAATTTGCAGGTCTACAGTAAGGCCGGAATTTTGTTGCAAGAGGACCAAAATCCAAGGTTGTTGTAGGGTTGAAGCAATTTGACTTGAGTTGACTTTTGATGTTTGGGTAATCATCTTCGCAAGCTTACTTGGTGGGATAAAGGAGATCTTCTTGTTGGTCATAGGTCTTGGTTATCTCATTTTATTTGGTTCTAAAGAAGAGAAGAGAAAATTTTGGGTTTTACCCTAGAAAAGGGTTTTTAGCCCTGTTTGGGAGCCTACATCCTGTGTCCCTGTTGTGTTGACCTTCATATTTTGTTTTTGATAGTTGCTTGATGACAAGAAGATAAAGGAAGACATAAAAGAAGCTAATAAAGATCACAAAGTAATCACATTAATTATCAAGATAAAGGAAATCTTTTCTCCATTTTGATTTTCTAACATGGTATTAGAGCTAAGGTGAAAAGGAAGGGAAAAGGCAGCTAGAAGATCAATAGCTCTCATCAACTTAAGGAAGGTTTCTAAAGAATTTTTCATGGAAGATCATAAGGAGAAGAAAAATTCCATTCAATAGAAGGAATGAAGTCTTGAAAGGAAGTTGAAAGTTACAAGTACATCTATGGCCTCTTTAATGAAGTCTGAGAACAAGCTTCAAGGAGAATAGAGCATGGAAAACAAGGATGGACCTCATCCTTGAAAAGAATAAAGTATTGGAATTTGTACAAGGAAAAGCCAAGGATCCTGTAGATGAAGCTGGAAAGGAAAAGTACAAGGAGACTAATAATCTTGCCATGAACTTAATTGTGGATGGAGTCAAAGACAATTTGATTCCCTATATATCCACTCTAAACTTTTCAATAAATATGTACAATACTCTCTCAAAATTGTTTACAATAAAAAATATTGGACAAGTGGCAATCCCAAAGAATGAGCTACGAACAATTAAGATGACAAAGGATGATACAATACGTTCCTATTTTGTAAGAATTGCTCTTATAAAGGATGAACTTCAAGCAATTGATGAGCTAGTACCAGAGAAGGAACTTGTGATTGCTACCCTTTTAGGACTGCCAAAATCTTGGAATGCATTTGCAGCAGGAATTAGTAGTTGGAAGAACTCTCCATCCTTCGAAGAGATGTGGTTTGCTTGTATACAAGAAGAGGCTCATTTATCCATGATAAAGGGTAAACAAGAAATAAAGAAAATACCCCAAATGCCTACCCTACTCATGTCGAGAACAAAGGAGGATTTAAGATGTTTAAAGGGTCAAAGAAGAAGAGTGATCTATCCAAAATAGAATGTTACAATTGTCATAAGATGGGACACTACATGAGTTAATGTCCCGATAATCCTAAAAATAAGAAGAGAGAAAGGGATCAGGCTAATGTTGCAGCTGAAGAAAATCCTCAAAATAAGTCTAAAAATGACGACACCAAAGTCAAAGACTTATTCTATTAAGCCTTATATATCCTGCGCTTATAGTTTAGGCTATTGTTCTTTCCATTATATTTGATTTCTAGGGTTTATAGATTTATTATGTTTTGTTATTGAGTTGTTTTGATGTAAAGGAATCCCTCACAAGACTAGGTTAACCAAAAGGGAACTTCTCCACATTTTTCACAAAAGATAAGTATCATGTTCTTTATTTGTTTTCTTTTTCTTTGTTGACTTCCTCTATGGTGTTTAGTTTCATTTGTGCATGCTTATAATCCTCTCTTGTATTTTCCTTGGAAGGAAAGTTTGCATGAAAACTTTAAAGAGGGAGCTTACAATAAGAATTATGGCTAGATTTAGAGGGAGACTCCAATAAGAAGGAAGCTTTGTTGAAAAGAGAGCCCTTTCAATAGGAAACCCTACAAGGTTTGTAAACAAGATTTTTTGTAGACATTCCTCATCAACCCTTAAGGTGATTATTCTTTAGATTAGATCAACCCTTACCATTCATTGTGAAACACTATTCTTCCTAGGGTTTGGAACATATGATCAAATCCTACTCTCTTGATGTTTAGGGTTTGTTAATGTTTAGCCTTTTAAAGCTCTGTTGTTAATATCTAGGATATATGATAAAACTCTAGAATTTTAGTGTTTATCGCAAAATCCTTGTAATAGTGAATGAAAGATCCTAGGAATGAAAACCTAGGTGTATGTGCTTCCATATGATTGAAACCCTAGCTTGGTCAAAATTGTTGAATATCTAACATTGAAGTCTTTACAAAAAACCCCTAGCATTTAAGGTTCACTATAAAACCCTAGTCTTCCTAGGGTTTGGAACATATGATGAAATACTACTCTCTTGATGTTTAGGTTTTGTTAATGTTTAGCCTTTTAAAGCTCTATTGTTAATATCTAGGATATATGATAAAATCCTAGATTTTTAGTGTTCTATGAATTAGGGTTGATGATCCTAGGAATGAAAATGTAGGTGTATGTGCTTCTGTATGATTGAAACCTTGGCTTGGTCAAAATTGTTGAATATCTAACATTGAAGTTTTTACGAGAAAAACCCTACTAGAGATTGATATGAAATTCTAGCTTATTAATGAAACCCTAGATATAAAATGCTTTCACTATGATTAAAGCCCTAACTTGATTTAGTTGTTTAGTCTTGATGATGGAATCTAGGGTTTGTGACAAAACCCTAGTAAAGTTTGTTAACAGAAGTTTAGGGAATAAAAGGTGTAATGCTTGTTGATTGTAAATCTAACTAGGTTTAGGTTTTGGATTTCTAAAGTTTGATTTCTTTTTCTAAGATGCTCACATTGTGGTGGCATGCTAACCATATATTGATAAAGTTAATTTCATGCTCATGTACATCTATATTTGTGCTTGAAGATTTGCAGGTACATAGTCTTCAAGATGTTGAAAATACTTATGTCATATTTGATGACGACTTTATGATAATGGTGAGAATGATGGAAGGATGAAGTTGCAAGAATTTTGGTATCATTATTAATTAGTAGATGACCTTGTTGCAATGAGAGGTGAGAAGGAATAATGATTTGAAGGTTGAAGTTCTCTATGACCTGATGATGTGAAAAGAAAAAGCCTATGTGATGAATTTGTCCCTTAGTAAAGAAGCAGTTTGGATAAAGAAAATATATATTTCCCCAATTAATAGGGAGGGCATATTATGATAGCTATAGTAAAGACCTTAAAGAAAGAGTAAAGATTAGAGAATGGCTAAAGCACTACATGATGATTATTCGAGATCAATGAAGTTGTGAACAAGAATTGGATGTTTTGAAAAAGTGTTGAGGATGAGTTTGGTGCAGCTAAAGAAAGTTGAAGAAGGAAGCTTCTGTTAAGACGTGTTTGATATTATGATGACCTAAGCAACATTAGAGTAGTTGAGGACCCCGAAGTTTCATGCTAGCATACAAGAAAATATATATTGGAGGTTGATGCTAGTTAGGGTTGTGAAGCTACTAGATGTTCTAATGGTTGAATAGGTAGTTGATCTCTCCCTTAGAAGTTTTGAATATTTAATAAGCATGCTTGGATTGAGAGGGAGAGATGAAGTACCATAAAACTGTCTGTATGATGGTACTTGGGAGGATATCTTGGTTGGCCATTGATGATGTGTAGATCTTGGTGAGGGAGGGTATCATTGGTATTGTAGAACTTTGACCTTGGATAACCTAGATCCCTGAGGGTTGGTGTTAAGGTTGAAGCCTGATGGTACCTATAGAGGCAAATACCTGGATAACACCTTAGTTACTATTAGTATCTTAGATCCTTGCATGAGTGTATGACAATAGTGTCGTGACACTTGGATCTCTGATGTGTTGGATACCTTGGCAACACATTAGTCCCTATTAGTATCTTAGATCCTCGCATGAGTGTATGAGTGTCGTGACACTTGGATCTATGATGTGTTGGATACCTTGGTAGTTAGGGTATCCCTAGCATTACAAATGTTGTGTACTTTTGTACTCTTTTTGAACACTTGAAATTGTGGCCAACCTTGTACCGATTGAACAATTATGAATACCTCCCTAGTTAAGAGGGAGTGTTGAGAAATGTAACTAGTATCGATCTTCATAATTGTATTTGAGTCATGATGAAACGTATTTGTCAAAAGAAAGAAAAAAAAATTATTATAAAAGAAAATTATTTATAAGCATGGGTTTCATGGTTTGTTTATTTTGTTTCTAGGTCAAAAGCCTCCATTGAAGGCTCTATGGTTTATGTCATGAGTTTTAGTGCTTGTAATTATGTAATAGACCCTTCTTGGGCTTTGTATGTCAAGAAAGAAATTTATTTTTGAGTCTAAAGTGTAATTTATGCCTCTTCCACCAAGTTGTCCTACCCTCCAGTCAAGTCGGCCTCATTAGGGGAATTTGACCACATAGAACCACTATAAATGCTACTCAACCTCTTTTGGACAATCAATCAAGCAAGTTTCGATTTGCAGTTGTAGGAATAAGAGGAAGAAGAAACCCTAGCGAAGGAAGGAGGAACCCTAGCAAAGTCAAAAAGTTGTTTTTCTCTTGTTTTTGGCTCACACGTGTGAGTTTCTGGGTTGTAGAAGGAGGTCCGAAGTTGTAGGTCTGTATTACAGCTAAAATTGTGTTGCAAGAGGACCAAAATCCAAGGTTGTTGCAAGGTTGAAACAATTTGACTTGAGTTGACTTTTGGTGTTTGGGTAATCATCTTGGGAGGTTGACTTGGTGGGCTAAAGGAGGTCCCCTTGTCTGGTCAAAGGTCTTGGCTATCTCATTTGATTTGGTTCTAAAGAAGAGAAGATAAATTTTTGGGTTTTCCCCTAGAAGAGCGGTTTTAGCCCTAGCTGAGAACCTACATCGTATGTCCCTATTGCGTTGATCTTCACATTTTGTTTTTGATAGTTGCTTGATGATGAGAAGATAAAAGAAGGCATAAAAGAAGCTCATAAAGATCAATAAGTAATCACAAGTAATTATCAAGTTCAAGGAAATGTGTGTGTGTGACATGTCCTCTATGTCCTATTTCTGGGTTTGTTGTGTCTCTTGTTGGACACTTATATTTTTGTGTCGTATGTATCTCGTGGCACTATGTCATGTGACTTAGATTATATGTGTAATAGTCACCACAAAGGCATCGATGTTTTCATTTATTATTAGATTTTAGGGGTTTTGGAAAAAATATGACATCTTGAATTCTGTATAAGAGGTGATTCTTATTGTAATAGCCTGAAATATTTTCGTGATATAATATTGTGCTTATGTTTGATTAAGTATCTCTATTTCAAACTTATTTGTTGTTTGGTGATCTAGCTAGTTTCATAATATGGTATTAGAGCTCAACTGACATGAGGAGAAGTAAGTGTTGTGATTAATGTACAACCACCATGCTTATCCATTGGGGGAAGGCACAATTGAAGCAACCATATGTCAAATAAAATAAAAACAAGTAGTCGATTTGGAGAATGGAGCTGCCATAACAGGCATTGTTTTTGTTTGAGTTGATTTGGAGAAAGGATCTACCATAGAAATCACCATTTTTGTTTGTGTTGATTTGGAAAAGAGAGCCACTAGGTCAGTCACCAAGGGAAAGGATACATTGCCAAGGAAAAATTGTCTAGCTTCTAGGGAAAAATATGACTAGTTGCCAAGGAAAAATTGTGTAGCCACTGCTAGTTGTTGTACAACCATCGCTATACATAACTCATTCACCATACAAATGCTAGGAAACCAGCTACGCAGATCATCATATATCAGCCATCAAGTGTTAATACAAAGTTATTTTTTCATAATTGTATATTCTAGAGGACAATGATTTTTTCTTTGTTTCAATAATTTTTAGAATGGAAACTCTAGAAAAATTCAATGACCAAAATTTCCATACCGGGAAAGTGAAAATTCAGATGCAATTAATGAATAAATATCTGAGGGAACTAATAAAAGATACCAAGCAATTGCCCATAGATCCAAATAAATTATTGGAATTGATAGAGAATGATAAAGCCAAATTTATTGTTGGCATTGGTCTCTCAAACCTTGAGTTGCATCATCTTGGTTTGGAAACATCACTCAAGGAAATGTGGGATATATGATTAAACTACTTGGAGCAAAAACAATGAATGCAAAGTTTTCATTGAACTTACAGTTATTAAGATTCAAAATGTTCATTGAAGTCACTATGTCTAGCTACATAAACAATTTGAGATATCTTATCATACAACTAGTTGAGGTCAAAGCTATGGTGGAGGATGAGGATACCAAAGCCTTTTGTTTAAAAAATCTGCTTTATGAATTCAACAATGTCATTTTACTCTAGTCATATGTTTTTCGTGTCCACACACTTTGGAGGACACAATTTCATCTCTCTTAGTTAAAGAAAAGAGTAATTGTAGCAGATTTTTAGCTAGAGACAACAGTAAAAGAAATGATAGGTGAGAGTGGATTGAGTGTTACTACGATGGAAAAAACATCATATACGACAGCTAATTGCAAAACCCTTTCCAGTGACCTTCTCAAAGGAGATCTCAAACAGTCAGCAAATGTGGCTATCATTTGAGATGCTCCAGATATTAACAATGTTGATGACCCCATTGAAGAAATGGCATTATTTTGATTTTAAGAGGTCTGCACTTTGAGGAGGAATGATGCAATGGATGAGAGAGAGGCATGTAATGGTTTGGGATGCTTGTGGATTGGAGAAACTTATCTTATTGGGGTTATGTGACATGCATGTGGGGATTGTTGTTCTATATTTTAAGGAGATGTGGGATTTGGAAGTTTGATATTATACCTTAATGAGGGCTATGAGGCATTTCATGTGCAAGTGTGTTCATTGGCACAGGGGACTTGGATTATGGTTGGGAGGCCATGCTTTTTGGAAGAATAAGGAACAACTTGAGGGAGTCCTTTATTGGTTCAACTATTGTTTTCACAGAAGCAATTGAAGAATGGTTGATTTTATTGATTTAGTTTTCAATAAATGTGTTTGCAGTCAAAGTGTTTATTTTTAATAAGTTTTGGGTTTAGTATCGTAAGGCTTAAGATAGGGTGTTAGAATATAAGGATTACATGTGTAATAAATTCACCTTAGCGCCCTTAGGGTTTTCAATTATTATTATGTTAAATTATGGTATGTTTTATGCTCAGAGTAGTTTACTTCTTTTCTTCTTATTAGCTACTGATTAGCAATCACATATACATTAAGTAAAGTGCAGATAGAACATTAAACGATTGACAGAAAACAAGCCAAGTAAAGAGACACAAGATGTGGCGGCTAGCCAGGGACAAATCCTAATGTGGGGAAACCCTTTGATCAAATCTTCTTTTACCTTCAGTAGTTCAGCAGAGAGAAATAGTACAAAATCAGAATTCTATAATTTTATATCAGCAGCAGCAAACCCTAGATCAGCAAAGCCAAACTTAGTCAAACGAGATGAAATTGACCTCCAATATGTTTGGTCGATTTCCCAGTCATCTAGTCCTCGAACAACCTGAAGAAGTAGCCCCTAAACAACCCCAAATACATAGTCAAACTGCAGTTGAATGAAGTCAACCTGTTGCCACAAACTAGGGCAGTCAACGCTGGTCAAACCTAAGGTCAGATTACCTCGATTTTCATGCCAAAAACTACGGCCTGCCTAGGAGAGGCAACCACACCAAAACCGCACTCTTCTAAGGTCAATGCTTGGTCAACACTGGTCAAAGAGACCTTCAACAACCTCTGCGTCCTCCTTCTGTGTCCTTCTTGCCCTACTGTGTCCTCCATCTTCCCACATCTAAGCTAATCCTTGTAGGAGAGAGAGAGAAGAAATGAGTGAGATGATATGATGATAAAATGAATCAACCTCACTTGTATTTATATGATTCACTGGACATGTGTGCCACACATTTAACTGCTGGCCAGCCTTGACAATTTGTAAAATACAAATAAATTCGTATCTCCATAAATACTTGTCGGAATTGGATAATATTTAGATCAATCCAAAACCTCTCGACGAGAGGAATCTAGGAAAAATGTCAGTTGCCATAAATGAGATGACCCACATGGATTTTGACCCTAGTTTCCAATTTTAACACTCCCTCTCAACTAGGGAGAACTCCATCTGCTAATTCGTCTAACCATCAGTACTTCCCCAACCATCAAATGCACTGCCTTGAACTGTTGACTCTGCTCTGCTAAACTATGAAGAAGAATAAGAAATGATCGATAATATACCATACCATCCTCTACTAACCCGGAGTTAGTCTCAGAGTGTGTGATACCACTCTCACTGATCCCATATCAATGGAGGTTATCCTAGCATAGGGAGTATGGTAGATACAACAATGTGTCCATCGATAGTACTACTAATGGTCCCTAACCCCATTTCCCTACTCATTGAACAAATGAGAGGTATTTCCCATGAGTCCCAGACTACATGGGTAGGATGCCTCGACAGGAGAACTAATCATCATGTCCACATGAGAACGAATCATCCTATCCAACAGTCGTCGCAGGAGAACTAATCACCCTATCCACAATTGCCACGAGAGAACTAATCATCCTGGCCCACAAGAGAACTAATCATCTTGTACCACAGTCGCCATGGGAGAAATAATCATCCTGAGACACAGGAGAGCTAATCATCTTGTCCTATAGTCGCCACAGGGTGTCACAGGGGAAGGTTGAACCTTTCACCCTGTACATAGTGCACCACCAGGGGATGGTGAGTTTCCCTGTGGTCGCATGTCACTCCAAGAAGTACCCCACGCCCCCGTGGAGCTCCCAGAGCTCAATATATGCATCATACATGACCCTCATAAGAGGGTCTCTCAAGGACACCAAGTCGTTCTTGGAAAGTCAAGAATTTGACCTTTTCCAGGGGCTTCTTCAAAATGTCGGCGACTTGTTCATCTGTATCGATATGTTGGAGCCTTATTGCTCCCCGCTATACCATATCCCAGATATAGTGGTACCTGATATCGATGTGCTTGGAGCAATCATGAAATACGAGATTCTCTGATAAACGAATCTCACTCTGGTTGTCACACAGGATCACCGTAGTATCCAATGTGAATCCAAATAGCTCACTGAAGAGCTTCCGAAACCAGTCTGCATCACAAGAGGCCATACTAACATAAATGTATTCTGCCTTAGCGGTGCTCAAAGCCACCGACTTCTACTTCCTACTCATCCAGGATATTGAGACGGATCCCAAAAAGAAACAACACCCGAAAGTGCTCTTTTGTTCCACCACACTACCTGCCCAATCAGCATCGGTATATCCATGTAGTCTCATATCTTCGACAATGTATCTCAAACCATGTGTGATTGTGCCACGAAGATATCTCAACAGATTCTTGACACCAATCCAATGTGTGTGGTGAGGCTCAACCATATGTTGACTCAATGTGTTGACTGCAAAGCATATATCCAGATGGGAGTTCACCAAGAACATCAATGCTCCGATGAGTTGATGATACATGGTAGCATTTTGTAAAACAGGTCTGACAACACTACCGCTTAACTTCTTGAAGTCAAGCTCCATTGGGGTAGTCACAGTCTTGCAGTCCACCATACCGAACCTTTCCAATATCTTCACCACATATTTTCCTTGAGATAGGAAAATCTCCCCTGGTTTCTTCCAAACTTTCAGTCCTAGGAAACAATGCATCAGTCCGAGGTCCTTCATCTCAAACTCGGAAGCCAACTCCCTCTTACATTTTTGAATGAGAGGGTCTGCACCTATTAGAAAGAGGTTGTCAACGTACATCACCAGTATGAGAGGTTTTTCATCTTCAACCTTAAAGTAAAGGTTAGGGTCGACTTCACTCCTACTGAATCCCAGCTTCATTAGGTAGCTATCGATCCTCTCATACCACGCTCGGAGTGCCTGCTTCAGCCCATAGAGGGCTTTCTTCAACCTACACACTTGAGATTCCCGATCATGAATCTCAAATCCTTCGGGGTTTTCCACATAGACTTCCTCTTTGATCGAACCATGCAAGTACGTAGTATTGACATCCATCTGATGTAGGTTCCATCCTTGCGAAGTAGTAAGGACTATGATCAAGCGGATGGTGGTATATCGGGAAACAGGTGCAAATATCTCGTCATAGTCTATACCTTCCTTCTAAGAGAAGCCACGAGCGACAAAACAAGCCTTATATTTTTCAACACTTCCATCAACTACATGCTTTATCTTGTAAAACTATTTCGAAGTGACAACTGCTTTGTCCTAGGATCTAGGGACCACATCCTAGACATCATTTTTCATGATGGACTCATATTCCTCAGTCATAGCATCTTTCCATAGTTGACGCTTGACAGCTTATGCAAATGATGAAGGCTCATTTTAGATGATCATGCTCATGATGGTCAAGTATCCCTGATACTTTGTCGGATTCCTACTTTCCCAGAAAGTCCCTCTGGGTGCAATGTGTCCTTCAACATCATCAAGTGTCCCCCTAAACCATGAAGGCCTCTTCCTAGAAGAGGAAGGCTCTTGCAGAGGGGGATCAATAGGATCCATAGGTTCTTCCACATTGGGCATCATCTCATCTTCCCTTTCCTTCGATTCCCTGGTGTCAGCTTCTTTATATCCCCTTTGAGCAGGAAGATTGTCAAATTTGCTAACAGCCATATCTTCATCAAAGGTGACATCATGGCTAATCTCGATTTCCCTTTAAGCAGGGACATAAATTCTATAGCCTTTAGTATTTTCTCTATAGCCCACGAAGATTCCTTTCTTTCTAGATGCACCCAATTTATTCTTGTTCTCCTTCGGCACATGAAAATATATAGGACTTCCAAAAATTCTAAAATGAGATACGTCAGGTTTCTTACCAGTGAACATCTCTTCGGGAGTCTTGGAAACCCATGCTTGATGATGGCTTGCACATATACAGCGGTATTCACAACTTCGGCCCATAGAAACTTCGAAAGTCTTTGATTATGGAGCATAGCATGGACAACTTCCACAATCGTACGATTCTTCCTTTCCACCACACCTTTCTGCTCAGGAGTATATGGTGTTGTAGTCTCCCTCTTAATGCCATCCTCTTTGAAAAAGTCATGGAACTCATTGGATTCATACTCAGTCCCATTATCATTCCTTGATCTTCTTTTTGGTTTGATTCTCGATCAAGGCTTTGAAGTGACGAAACCAAGTGAACACTTCATCCTTCTTTTTCAAGAAGTATATCCAAGTCTTGCGAGAATAGTCATCTGTAAAAGTGAGGTAATATAAATATCCTTCCAAGGAGTTCACAGGATCATACTAGATATGTTTGAGTGAACCAATTGCAATATATTGGAGGTCTTACTTGAGCTTCCTTCGGCACATCAAGGACATACACTTTCTTGCTCTACTCGGAACTCGGGCATCCCTGTCACCATTTGTCTTGTATTGGGTAGAGCTTTATAATGAAGGTGAGCAAACCTTCGTTGCCATAGTTCAGACTGGAGTGATGTGTCACAAGACATGACACCCAACGGACTTCCTCCAACCTGATATAATGAATCGACTCGAAACCCAAGAGTGAAATCTTCTTTAAAATCCTTTTTCCATACATGTACCTTGCCATCGATGAAGGTCACCTTGTAGCCTTTGTCTTCCATTGACGAAACGGACACCAGGTTCTTTTTGAGATCAAGTACATATAGGACTTCTTGCAAATGAATTGTATTACCTTGATTCAATTTAAGAGTGACATTCCCTACGCCTTTCATGGGATATTTTGCGTTGTACCCAAGAACAATTTCCAGGTTGGTATCCTTCTCTATCAGATTAGAGAGAGCTTCTTTGTAACCAGTGAAGTGCCTTGAGGCACCACTATCAATAAGCCAATTTCCCAGCGAGTCCAGGGGAGCAGTAGTAGAGAGGGCCACTGGTAGACAATATTTATCTTGCTTATTGTTAGCAAAGTTTGATTCATACCTGGATTTTCTTGCCTTCTTGAAGGGTTGTCCTCTTCCTTGATTTCTCACATTTCTTTTACCTCTGCCATTGGACCTACCATTCCTTTGATTTCCTTGAGAGTGACTTTGGTTATCGTCACGGCGTCAGTCCCTTTTATCAGGGCACCCCCTCTCTTAGTGGCCCATTTTGTTGCAATTGTAACATTGTCCTTTTCTTCCACCCTTCGGTCCAGCCTTTCCTTTGGATTTAGCCCCATAATTGTTTCTTCTTTTACCATGAGAAGAAAAGGCAGAGGGATTTCCTTTAAGTACAGCCATTTCTTGCTCTTCCATCCTAGTTTCTTCTTAAATACATCTAGCCATCAATTCCTCAAATCCTGGGATGACATTATCGTTGAGAAGAGTAGTCCTGAATATATACCATTCAGGTGGTAGTCCTCCAAGAGTTGTGATAGTCATTTCCCTGTTAGGAACTACTTCCCCAATAGATAGGATATCATTCTTGATCTTGGTGATCCTTAAGAAATATGCTTGCATACTCTCATCTTCGCTCTTCTTAGTTTCCTTCAGCTTATTTCTAAGGAACAAAACTTGATTTGCATCATTAACTTTAAATAAACTCAACAGTCTATCGTAGATTTCCTTGGAGGTGGTCAGCTCGGAAACATAGGCCACTAGGCACTTGTCGATAGAGTTCTGGATGATCTTCTTTGATTTGACTTCTCGCTTGGTCCACTTTTCTTCTGGCAGTAGCAGATGCATTTGATGGAGGCGCAACAATATTGCCTCTCACATGGTCCAACACTTCCTGATCTTCTAAAGTCAGATCGAGAGACATTTTCCATCCATGATAGTCAGACTTCTCACGGAGCTTGTCTTCAGTGGGGAAGAGTGTTGAGGACCCCATGAATATTTTAGGATAGCTTTGCCAACCTTCGGTGATTGCTCTTGCTCTTGCTCTTTCTTGGGCTTTGTCTTCACCTCAACTCTGATACCATGTTAAATTATGGTATGTTTTATGCTTAGAGCAATTTACTTCATTTTTTCTTATTACCTATTGATTAGAAATCACATATACATTAAGTAAAGTGCAGATAGAACATTAAATGATCGACAGGAAACAAGCCAAGGCAAGAGACACAAGATGTGGCAACTAGCCAGGGATAAACCCCAATGTGGGGAAACCCTTTGATCAAATCTTCCTTTATCTTCAATATTTCAGCAGAGAGAAATAGTACAAAATCAGAATTATGTAATTTTATATCAGAAACAACAAACCCTAGATCAAAAAAGTCAAACTTAGTCAAAGGAGATGAAATTGACCTCCGATATGCTTTGTCAATTTCCCGGTCATCTAGTCCTCAAACAGCCTAAAGAAGCAGCCCTTAAACAACCCCAAATACATAGTCAAACTGTAGTTGACTGAATTCAACCTACTGCCCCAAATTAGGGTAGTCAACGCTGGTCAAACATGAGGTCAAATTGCCTCGATTTTCATACCAAAAACTGTGACCTGCCTAGGAGAGGCAACCACACCAAAACGGCACTCTTCTAAGGTCAACACTTGGTCAACACTAGTCAAAGAGACCTTCAACAACTTATGTGTCCTTCTTACCCTATGTTATAGACATTTTTGTGCCTTACAGCATTGAGCATGAAATGTCCATAATCCAAGGGATCCAAAGTCCCTAAACATGTTGTTCCTACCCCTAGAGGAACAAGGCTAACAAACCACAGCAATTCACAGAAGTTCCCCACCAGAAACTGCTCAAAAACAAGTCAATTCAGGATCAATTCAGAGGCTCCACTAGCTGTCTGCGCTGAAATGCAAAGTCTGCACTGGCTACCTGCACTGCAACGCAGGTAGAAGCACTACCAGGGTGCGCTGTGCGGGAATTGACAAATGGCAAGTTCATTCAACAAGGTGTCAAGACCTTGGAAGCTTCCAGAATCTTCCTCAATGACACTTGCCTCAGTGAATTCGACTAGTGATGAGTAAGAGGTTCTCAATCTCGAAGTGGAAGCAAGAACCTCCAAGTGGAAGCAAGAACTGACAGAGGGAGAGGACACTAGTCAGATCTCAAGCTGACTCATCCTCTCTCCAAACATCTATATATGGATCTCTCCTCCATGGGATCTAGAGGCGGGAATTTTTTATTGTAAAGAATTGTTGTTGGTTTGAGATTGGAATCATTGGGTTCTTAATGCTTTGAAGGAAGGTGAA
Source organism: Pinus tabuliformis (assembly GCA_031772625.1). NCBI lineage: Eukaryota > Viridiplantae > Streptophyta > Pinopsida > Pinales > Pinaceae > Pinus > Pinus tabuliformis. Next base: position 234,923,085 of record CM062814.1, on the reverse strand, counting down.
GATAGGAATTTCATTTGTTGGGAAGGAGATGCTGGATTGGAGCCCTCTGGGTTGTATCTCTTCCTGAACCTTGTTATTCATCAATAAAGCTATCTTGGTTTCTCCTATATGCTGATGTGTCTTTGATGTATGATTGCATTAGTATGTTTAGTTTATTTCTAATCCTGAACTAGTTATGAATATGAATCTATGTCTTTGTGTAGTGTTCTCTTCTTGTGATCTTGCAGGAACTTGTTGAAGCTGGGCGAGCGAAAAGGCAAGTAGCTGGGAACTCTCAAAGAGAAGAGAAACCGGATCGAGGGACAAACAGAAGACACTGGTTAGTCCATCCATCTCTCTTCATTCTTGATTCATAAAGGAAGAATACTAGAATAGTTGTTTCTGTTTGTTGCTAAGGCACTGTCACACCTTAGGTGGATAGGATCGTCCTGCATAGGCATTTTTCCCCACAACAAATTGGCGACTCCGCTGGGGAATCTGTTTAGTCATTTTATTTGTGTCTCTATCATTGTTTGTTTCATAGACTCAGGAGCAGCAATCGAACTACATCTGCTATTCTCATATGCAAAGTAGACAGTTTCTGCTTTGATCCAATCACTGGATTTGTCTATGATCTGAACAATGGACTCACAAATGATTTGATGATCCTTTTTTATAGATCTTAGCCCTCCCTCAAAGCATCCCTTTGATTGTACCTTGCATGTTGCTTTTATTTGGCCTGAAACCGTAGATTAATCAGCAAACTGTGACCCAGAACCCAGTGAGAAACTCTCGTTTCTCCTTCAGCGCAGACCCTGTGAAGAGGTTCTGCATTTCAACGCAGGTCCCGTGAAGGCTACCTGCGCTGAATGTCAAAACCTCTGTGTTGAGGGTGCGTTGATTCAGTTGGGCCTTGTGCAGCTGGGGTTCTCTACTCTGTTTTGCCTTGTTTTGATCTCTGTTTTTTGCAGCCTGTAACCAGCATAGGTACCTGTCTGATAACTCCTTTTCTCTGCTTAAATTCCGCCTCCTTTTGTACAAAAATACTGTGAGTGTTTTTATGTGTTTGTGGCGTCATTTACAGTTTTCCTTTGCAAGAGTGAAATAGTCATCCTGTAGCCCTTGATTCAGATCTGTTGATTGTGATCTTAGGAGAGAGTTCATTGGCTGTTTGCAGTTGGTTATACATTCATTTTTGCTTTTGGTTTGAGTTTGTCTCTTTTAAGTGTCGAAACAAGTGTTCATTTCGAAAATCGTTAAGTGTTGTAATCTCTTCTACCCTTTCTGATTTCGAAAAAGTAAACTTGTTTGTATTTGTCATTTAAAAGCAAATTCAAAGTTGTACAAAAAGCTTTCTTTTTAGGCATCAATATTAAGAAAGCGGAAAACAAACACCTGCATTGTGCATTTGCATCTTGATAGTTTGCATGCTTGATTTAGGGAAAGTGCATTAGAGTGTGCTGATTGCTCTTTGAGAAAAGATGGTGTCTTTCTTTTCCCTTTGTAGCTAGGATTTTCATGGTTGAAAAGATATAAAAGCTTGCTTATCATCTTTAGACTGCATTTAGGAATTGTATCATACATCTCGTGGTGAACCTCAAAAGGCAAACTTCTAAAAAGATCAACCTAAAATAAATTGAATGAACTTAACAACGCTTTGTAACTTAACGCACAACATAGAGGTCTAGGCTAGAGACGTGTTCCGGCGTCGTAAAGCCTGGTGACTGTCGATCTCGCTGATGGTGGGTGATTCCTCCTGAGGGACGATAGCGCCAGTACGGATTGTGCTCCCACGTACCGTCGAGTATATATTGGGAGACCCCTATAGGCATAAAACCTTTATCCTTAGGAAGCCGTGTCGGCCGCCCTACTGATCGCAATGCACTGAACACAGCATTCAGGAAGATCGACCGCCCGTACCTTAAAAAGTATTTTGCGGTTTTGCGAAAAGTTTGGCACATCCTCTATCTAGAACTCCAGAGCAGTTCCTTTTGGCCTTTTTCAGACTCTATAACGGAAAAAGTCCATCCGAGCATTTGTCACTTCGGGCTCGTTAAAACATCGAAGGAGACTAGAGTCATCTTTAGCTTTTTCTCGACTCTTTAAAATTGAAAAAGCAAGTTGTGTCTAAAGCGTCGTTAAAATTTATTTTAAACAGAACAATCACCCCTATTCCTGTGTTGATCTTTAGGTTGAGAAAATGGAGCACACCAACCAAGGAATTCCCCTTGGTGGAAATCCTAGTCCCTTCTCCTCTTGGGGAGATGTTGGTGCGCCCCATATGGCCACATTGTCGCTTCCAGGACTGAAAATTGGCCTGCCGGTCTGGCTCTTCTCGACCAATGTCGTTCAAAACACCACTATTCCTGAACAATCGAATCAACAGTTAGACAAGTCCAGAGCTGCCCACCAGCCTTCCACTTCCTATAATTCTTCCTCTCCTCCCTCCTCTTCGCATGATGGAGCTGGCCAAGCCAAAAGCCAAGCTCCTAAGGAGAAGAAGGAGAAGAAGAAGAAAGAAAAGAAGAAGAAGGAGCCAAAAGCGACTGGGAGCAAGCGAATGGCGTCTAATGAAAATCCACACACTGCACTGACCAGGCCTAAATCGCCATGTGTCATATGCAAGGGAGACCACTTCCACAGAGATTGTCCCTGCATCCCTCGGATACTAAGGGACTGGTCTCCCCGTTTGCACAATTCGGTGGCGTCAACCTCTGATAGCCATGTTGACAGCTCACCGTCAACTAGTGAAAGTGAAGTCACAGGACAGAGAGGGAAAGCTAGATTTCCCTGCAAACTGTGTGAAGGCAACCATGCCATCCACCGTTGTCCCTTCTTAGACGAGGCTAAAAGAGTTTTGGAAGATCGCCCGGTTTTACCAGTGCAACTTCCTCCTGGATATCAAAAACTCCTGCCAAGTCCTTCACCAGTTGAGAACCCAGCTGGCCCGCTCAGGTGGTCAGCCGAAGCACCTATCATTGAGGATGAACCTTCTGAATCCATACCTGACGAAAGTCAAAAGGTTGAGGCGGCAGTTGACCCGGTTTTGCCTTCAGAGGCTCTATCTTCGAATGATACCATCACAGAAGAGAATAAAGACGACACCGTCCAAATTCTCTTCATCAACACAGACTCCGACGAACAAGGGGGCAATTGGCCCATTCCTTTATCGCAGGAAGGAACTTCGTCAGAGTCATACCTGGCCGTCTATTCGGTCCCACCACCAAGCAACCTAGTTGTCTCGTTCGACTAGAACCAACTAGGCAGACCCCGTTTGCCAGCAAGCATACCATTCAGGATTATCGTTCAAATATACAGAATGGTAATGGCTGGCACCATCATTGATGAGGGGGCATTTGTGAGTATCCTTTCCTCTATTGCTTGGAAAGCGCTTGGTTCGCCAGCGTTTTTGCCTGAAATGAGAAATCTGACAGGCTTTGATAAAGGAACCAGTCGACCTTTAGGGATTCTTCCCAATGTGCCAATCACATTAAAAGGGAAGACCGTTCAAATGAACGTGATGGTCGTTCAAGGACCCTTGGATTATAACCTACTCCTTGGACGAGACTATATATATTGCATGGGAGCCATCGTCTCCTCACTCTTTAGAGTAATGTGTTTTCCGCACGAAGGAAGAGTGGTCAAGCTCGTGGACCAGCTTTCATTTCCCGGATCACGCATCGCAAATAGTCATATGCCATCCCTAAATGGTCTCTTCACGCAAGAAATGTCTCAACCCACGGTCCGTCCTCCCGATGAGCGCGAGTAATCCGGAAGGATATGACTGGACCCCAGGGGGCATGCGTCCTGGTCTGCTTCGGTAGGAAAACCTTGGGTATAGGGTAGGTTTCCATGGGAGAATATGACTAGTCTGTACCCCGTCCGTCTTGGAAGAGGGGTTATTCTAGAATAAGATTCTTTTGTCAAAGTTACGTGTTTGGCGCTGAGGTCATTCACCTTTGTCTATCTCGGTAGATATCGTCGAAGGAGTGTTTTGTTTGAAAGATTAATGAAACAATCTTTGGGTAGCCTGAAAGAGGTAGGCCTTTCCTGCTTAAACAAATGTTTTGGCGGACAAAGTAAGGGTAACCTTGAAATAATATTTTATACCTGGGGGCATGCAAACCTTTTGGAGTGCAAGCAAGGGGCAGCTATTTATTTTTTTAAATTTTTAGGTCCTCCCTTTAAACCTGTAGGTCTAACCCTTTAAACTCGTAGGATTAGTCGTTTCCAAACTTGCATAACGAAAGGATCCTGAGAAAAGCTTTGTAAGATGAAGCTCCATAAAAAATAGAATCTTAATGAGACATTCTTATCATATGACTAGGTAATCGAGCAGTTTTAGCACACAGTTCATGCTCGTTAAAAAATAAACGCAAGATCCGAGCAGTTTTAGCGCATAGTTCATGCTCGTTAAAAAATAAACATAAGATCGAGCAAATGTTTCCACCCATGTTTAAGCTCATTAAAAAATGAACTATTCCGGTAAATAACCACCGTGAATGAAATATCAGCAGCCATTAAAGCCTTGGTCGTGTTTTCCCATCACCTCCACTTTTCCATTGGCCGATCGTTCACCTCCATATGATTGTTTACCCATTTTGAGGAACAGCTGCGAAGAGTGATTTCACTAGCCATCCTTGTGACACTGCCGTGATTGGAAAATTCCAACCCGTACCTGGAATCAGCTGTTAACCCGTTTCATCACTCGTTCCTCAAAAGACGAGTCTTCTTTAAGCTCTTTTCATCTGACTCGTAAAATATGAAAAGATTGCCGAGTTTTGGCCTTCCAGCTCGTTAAAGCAACCGGAAGAGCTATCCCTCCTCTAGATTTTAATCTTTTTGGACCTGAGGGATTATTGCACAAAAAGATCGAGCGCTTGTTTTTTTCAGCTCGTTAAAACTATCGAAAACTCATCCCTTCTGTATTGTTTTATACTTTTTCGGACTTAAGGGATTAGATGACGAAAAAGGACTTTTGGAGTTAACTTTATGTACCTTTTTAGACTCTCTAAAAATGAAAAGGACCGAGTTATCCTTGTCGTTAGACTCGTTAAATGCATTAAATAGCGACAAACTTGTCTTTAGACGAGAACGAGTTTCACTATCGCTAGGCTCGTTAAAACATAGCGATGGGCTTGCCCGAAGGGCAAGTTATAGAACAAGCATATGTTATCCTCCTCAAGCTTGACAAAAATAAAGAGGTACTGATCAGCAATGACTGGGGAAAATTGGGAGAAACTCAAGAAAACTTTGATGGTAGCAAGTCGCTCTTGAACATGACACTTTTCCTCCGTACCACAATCGGGTTGGGTTGTTTCATTCACCAGTCACATCACCATGGTCTCGCCATACCATCCATATTTGGGGTAATGCTACTGATCCATCGCATAAGTGTCGCCATATGTTCAAGAGAAGTCGTTCAGAGAAGTCAACCGTGTCCCATCCACTGCCATACATTATCCTTCATCCTTTCATGACCGCCACCCTGAATCATATATCATCATATCGTTTTCACCTCCATCAAAATCCTTAGCTCCGTTCCGTGTCATTGATGTGGGATTCATTAAGGCCCTCCTTTGACGGATCGCTTCTTGTCGACATCAACTCATTATCCAAGAAGTGGATCTAGGAACAACCCCTTCAGTACTTTGAAGCTTGCATGCCTCAATGGCAAGTTTCTCACTTCCGGCGACAGGTATACATCAATGACCTTCGACCGAAAGATTTTGCGTGGTGTTCGACGCCAAGTCCTTTATTCACACCACGTGAATTGTACTGTAGTACCTTGAGGGTCATTATCATTATCGGTGATTCCTCTCGCGCTTGTTAGCGGTTTACCTCATTGACCGGTAATCAAGCGATGTCTTTCCATGTTCGACTTTAGAACATTTCTCACATGGATCAACTTGTACTTAGAGTGAAGATCGAACGAGTTTGAAGACCCCGGATCTAGTTTCATCCATCCGGGCTGCGATATATATTCAGGAAAGATAAATACATTGACATGTACATCATTGCAGCAGATAATCATCCTACCCAAAGGATGATAATTTCATCAAAATTATCAGTCTACCATCAGACGATTGTCTGTTCTATGTACAGAAAAATGAATTTATAAAGCTGAGCATGGGAATGCCCGCCTCAGCTAGATCATGAAAGCAGTATGAAAAATAATGTATTGTATTGTATCTTATTACAGGTCTCCTCCCAGCATTGGATGAACTTCAGATTGTCCTGATAAAGCATTTCACCCAATAAACGGCCTCATACTTTAGGGGGAAACTGTTATAGACATTTTTGTGACTTACAGCATTGAGCATGAAATGTCCATAATCCAAGGGATCCAAAGTCCCTAAACATGTTGTTCCTACCCCTAGAGGAACAAGGCTAACAAACCACAGCAATTCACAGAAGTTCTCCACCAGAAACTGCTCAAAAACAAGTCAATTCAGGATCAATTCAGAGGCTCCACTAGCTGTCTGCGCTGAAATGCAAAGTCTGCACTGGCTACCTGCACTGCAACGCAGGTAGAAGCACTACCAGGGTGCGCTGAGCGGGAATTGACAAATGGCAAGTTCATTCAACAAGGTGTCAAGACCCTGGAAGCTTCCAGAATCTTCCTCAATGACACTTGCCTCAGTGAATTCGACTAGTGATGAGTAAGAGGTTCTCAATCTCCAAGTGGAAGCAAGAACTGACAGAGGGAGAGGACACTAGTCAGATCTCAAGCTGACTCATCCTCTCTCCAAACATCTATATATGGATCTCTCCTCCATGAGATCTAGAGGCGGGAATTTTGTTATTGCAAAGAATTGCTGTTGGTTTGAGATTGGAATCATTGGGTGCTTAATGCTTTGAAGGAAGGTGAAGATAGGAATTTCATTTGCTGGGAAGGAGATGCTAGATTGGAGCCCTCTGGGTTGTATCTCTTCCTGAACCTTGTTATTCATCAATAAAGCTATCTTGGTTTCTCCTATATGTTGATGTGTCTTTGATGTATGATTGCATTAGTATGTTTAGTTTATTTCTAATCCTGAACTAGTTATGAATATGAATCTATGTCTTTGTGTAATGTTCTCTTCTTGTGATCTTGCAGGAACTTGTTGAAGCTGGGCGAGTGAGAAGGCAAGTAGCTGGGAACTCTCAAAGAGAAGAGAAACTGGATCGAGGGACAAACGGAAGACACCGGTTAGTCCATCCATCTCTCTTCATTCTTAATTCATAAAGGAAGAATACTAGAATAGTTGTTTCTGTTTGTTGCTAAGGCACTGTCACACCTTAGGTGGATAGGATCGTCCTGCATCGACATTTTTCCCCACAACACCCTACTACATCCTCCTTCTTCCCACATGTGAGCTGCTCCTTGTGTAACCCAAAGCTAAGGGGAGAGAGTGAAGAAATGAGTGAGATGAGATGATGATTAAATGAATCAACCTCACTTGTATTTATATGATTCACTGGGCATGTGTGCCACACATTTAACTGCTGGCTGACCTTGACAATTTGTAATGTAAATACAAAGAAATTCATATCTCCATAAATACTTGTTGGAATCGGATGATATTTAGATCAATCCTACACCTCTCGACAAGAGGAATCTAGGAAAAATGTCAGCTGCCATAAATGAGGTGACCCACATGGATTTTGGCCCTAGTTGCCATTTTTAACATATTAGCTTTTAGGGTTTTGGACAAACATGACCTCTTGAACTCTATACAAGAAAGATGAATCTTATTGTAATAGTATAAAGTATTTTGTAATATAATATTGTTATCATTCTTTGTCAGGTGTCTCTGTTTCGATGCTATCTAGGGCTTTAAACATTTGGTGATTTAGCTCATTTCATAGTATAAATCTGTCATAACAAACCTTTTGATTAGGTATCTCTATTTCAACCCTATCTAGGTTTTTAAACATTTGGTGATCTAGCTCATTTCATAGTATAAAGCTTTCATAACAGACTGTTTGAGAAAGTAGTATAGAAAATTGCATATATGTATTTTTGCAATTGTTTCTATCCCTTGGCAAGCACCACTTGATAAATTACCTCAAAATGTTGCAACTTTGTGTAATGGAGTTGAAACATGGGGACTTCTCTTGTGCACCATTGCAAAGGATCCCATATATGCGACCACCGACAACCATAAGAGGACCAGCATAGGTTTCAACTCATACAATGGACAACAGATGCCAAGAAATGAAACCAAGGACTCTATTTAAATGCAAAATCAAGGGGGCCTGTATATCCTACCAATAAAATAACCAATAGGAGTATTGGCATAGGTTTTAGCTTGCACAATGGGAGTTATATGCCAAGAAACAAAACCAGAGATTCTATTTACACGAAAGGAAGTGGTCCTGGTTATTTGGACCAGCCAATCCTAGGGGAAAGGATTATACATGTGAGACTCTTTATGAAGGAAGAGTGACTTAAAAGTTAACGAACCAGATCAAAATGATGAGGGAAACCTCTGAGGCATAGGCTAACACCATGTTATAACCATTGGAACAAACAATTTGGTTTATTTCACTTTAAAACTAGACTAGGTTTCTTGCAACATTACCAGGATTTTTATCTATAGTTGTACAAATAGGCTACTAAGGTATTACACATTACTGAATAGAGGATACAGCCAATAATCCATACTTGGAAAGAATATTAGGTGATGTGTATCTAAATGTACTATGTTATTTATGTGAAGTTGTATATGAGCTTTTACTATGTCACGAGTTTTTGGTACTAAAACAGGATATGCTATTTAGTAGTTATTCCAGGCTTTGTTAGTTATCTTAACAAGGCTTTGTGGATCCTACAAATTATTTTGCTAGCACATTCTTAGCCTTATTCATTTCAGACACATATGCTTACTATGTCACAAGTTTTTTGTAATAAAACAAGATGTGTTGTTTAGTAGTGAGTCCAAGAACTTTTATATTAAATATTAATACCAAATCTAATTTATTTATACCTCAACAATTCTTTTATTTATTCAACAATCACTGAAAACTGCTGGAAAATAAAATTACTGGTATTTTAACTTTTAGAAATAAAATAGGGAAATCAATCACACTACAACAACAAATTTTTTCTCCACACAATCTCCCTTCATATTAAATGTTTCAAGAAAATTTGGGCCTAGATCCACAAAGAATACACAAAAAAATACAACTGCTAGGAACTTGGAAATTGGCCTTCAAGGAAATCGGTCCCTGCAAATCTGTACCACTGAAAGAATTCAACCTCTTGAAAACATAGCCTCCCTCACCAGCAATTCGGTCCCTCTCTTTCCTCTCCTACGATCCTCGCACTCTTGAGAAATTTGGGCTTTGTATATTTTGGCTCTCCAATAATTTGACCCTCCTTTTCAGTTGACTCGGCCTCTCTCTTCTAGCTTTGGTTTCCCTAAAAATTTCCCCTGAAATTCCCCTGCTGCAATTCTTCTCCCTTCTCTTCAGTCTTGGAGTCTCTCACTCCTTGAGAAAATCACTTTCTCATAACTTTGCTGCCGTGTCTTCATCCTCTCCCATGTGTTCTTTTTATAATTGCTCCATGGACCAAATCCCTTATCTCCAAGGTGATTGAGGGCTATGATTAAATCTTAGCTTTTTTTATCAACGATGGAGATTAGATCTAAGTCACTTAAATAATTACTTATTTATATTTAGGAAAACATTAGCCCAAAGTTACATAATTTAAATAATTAATCAGTGTACTTTTTCCTAAGTTAAAACATAGGAAGGAGATCATATTAGTTGCTTCTCTCGAACAACCACCTAAAGAAGATTTCTTCTCCTGCATGCAAGACACCAACCTACGCAGAAGACTTTCGGACGCTACAGAAACAACATGTTAGCTATCTTAACAAGGCTTTGTGGATCCTTCAAATTATTTTGGTGCATTGGTTATTGCATGTTTCTATTTTTAATTCTGTGCTACAGTTTGCAGTGAGTATAGAACATTAATTTCCTGAGTTTATGGTAATATACTTCCAACATTCTTAGCCTTATTTATTTTAGATGCATATGCTTACTAATGAAGCCTTTGTACCAGTGCATCATTTGACTCAACAATCAAACTATGGGATGTTGATCAAGGAAGCCAATTGTTTAGCTTGACTAGTCATAGGTATGTAAACTGAATTTGTGCTTCTTATTATCGTCGTGTGAAACCATTTACTTTTTATTGTTTCACGTGATTATATATATATATATATATATATATATATATATATATATATATATATATATATATATATATATATATATATATATATATATATATATATATATATATATGTTGAATTCTTAGTAGATACTTGAGAACTTTAGTTTTGAGAGCCTCATGCTCTAGTAAAGTGAACCACAATCCCAAGGGCATGGTACTTTTGTTTCACTACAAAATATAAGGCACAAGGAATGTGTTCTTGATTATAGCATCTTATGAAATATGTGTCCTATGAGATACATATCTTATGAAATATATTTAGTAGTGGAAATATCAAAGTTGGTGTGTGTATGTGTCAGAGAGAGAGAGAGAGAGTTCAACCTGCTGGGTTTTCACTTCTCTTATTTGGTTTGAATTCATTTCCATTTTGATGTTTGGATATTTTTTTTTCCAGATCATTTTCCTTTATTCCCCCAAAATTTGGAGGACATCATTATGTTTTCATCCAAAACAATTATTTTCGACTCTATTGTTCCCTTGTAACAAGTGTATAACAAATTTCGGTAGCTGGGTGAATTGCATTATGAGTGGGTCTTGTCTTCTTTATCCAACTCCAAAGTTGTCTTCTTTATATAACTTCTTGTTTTGGAAGGTGTTTTCCCTTTTCATCTTCAATCTTCTCTTAAGCCAAATAATTACTTTGGAGGTTTCCCACCCTTCGTCTTTAGCCTACCAAATTACTTTAGATGTATAGAACTGTCCTCATTCTGAGCATTTTGTTTTTTATGAAAATCTTGATGGATTTTTCACTAATTTATGTGGAGGATTTGGATTATGCATCTTAGTGTGGAGGGTCGCGGCCTCTACCCATTGCCAGTTTTTTGTCTATTTTCTATTATTGTTACCGCTGCCAAAAAGTTTGTGCAACACACATGAACTGCCATGTTTGTTGTGCTTAGTTTGCATCTGTGCTTGGTCATGCTTTATCATCTCAACTAGCCATAGTATACTCACCAGTAGACAAAAGAACACTAGTATAAATGAGTATCAAATATTGGTAGTATAAATAGATTTGATGTTGTGCCATGATTAACATGGGGATCACGCTAGTGAAATTTTCCTTTTTATCTTATGAATATTAAACCAAGTTTCTTAATAAATTTATCTGATGTGTACCTTAGCATGCTTCGAATACAAATGATGCATGCAATCCTACCGGTGGGTTGGATTAGAGCTTAAGAATGCGTGGCTTACACGATTTACAGTTGGTTCTTGTTAGCAATTATAAAATAAGATGTTTGATTCAACTGCATAATAAGAAGTAAGAATAAAGCAGGGGTTAGAGAATTATGTCTTGTTCTTCCATCCTTGCCAAAAATAGGTAGATGGTCCTTTAGGGTGCTTTGTCTTGGACAAATAGAGGTCAAAATGCATAACAATTCACCTCTTCTGTAATTATTTTTATTGTTAAGTGTACATACCTAGTACCATATACAGTAATTTGCTTTTTTGTTTATTTTTCATCTCATCGTCTTTCATATTACCATGCTCCCTGTCTCTGAATGATGTTGGCTAATTGAGTTTCACTAGAATCTTAGATTTGTCCTGTCTATTGGCAAATGGTGGTTGGACATGGTGATTGTTATGAATTTTGGGCTATTTTGGGCCTCTTTAGTACTCTTCCATATTTGTTTGGGTTTGACACAAACTAGGTATTGTATGACTGGTAGTTAGCGTTCTGGTCTCCGTGATTTACATTTATGATTCCTGGTCAGTAATGTTTTCAAGTATTCACTTAAGAGAGAACCATAACAACTTTTTTATATCTTGCTGCTTCTTTGTTCAGTGAACCTGTATATTCAGTTGCTTTCAGTCCAAATGGAGAGTACCTGGCAAGTGGATCATTTGACAGGTGTTTGCATATCTGGTTTGTGAAGGATGGAAGCCTTGTCAAGACATATAGAGGAAGTGGTGGAATTTTTGAAGTTTGCTGGAATAGAGAAGGCAATAAAGTTGCAGCTTGTTTTTCAAACAACACAATCTGTGTATTGGATTTTAGAATGTAACTTCAGGAAATAGCAATGATTCTTCCCCAGAAGGATGTTTCCTGCTGGGTTATAAAATAGATTCATTTGGTTCATTCTACATTATTTTGTCTGATCGTTAAAATTTCTCAGTTATATTTGCATATGGCTTCCTGTTGATCTTGGTGTTGTTTGAGTTATTCCAACTAACTACTAATTTACAGGTTGAGATCCCATATTATTTATATATTGTGCAAGGTTTACTGTTTGTAAACTGTATAAGCAGTAAACCGTATGTATATCATATAAGGCTAACATAATGAAAGTAGTCAATTGTGATACCAGGAGCATTAGAAGTAATTTTGGTTTTTATTAGTTGTTAGATGTAAACTGGTTAATGACTTCACTTCCATTTTTGGTGCTTTGGAATCTGCTTTTCACTTGGACGAAATGAATGTTCTTCATATTTGGTGGTTTGGAATCTACTTGTCACTTGGTAGAATGAGCATAAGGAGTCTTATATCCTTTAATGATGGAAGATAAGAATGACAATGTAAGTTAAATTTTGTTACGAAACTAAGTTTTGGTGGTTTGGAATCTACTGGTTACATGGGTTTGAATGAGAATAAGGGGTCTTATGTTTTGTTTATATGAATGCATATAAGAAATGACAATATAAGTTAAATTTTGTAACAAGACTATCGTATTTTATGTTGCTTCTTTAGATTGTAATGCACACCGGGGCATTCATTTACAATAATAGAATTAATAGGGGCATGCCTAAGATTGGCAAGGACAAATTTGTTTTATGAATTTAGTATTTGGATGGTGTAAACTTTTTTTCTTTTAGACTAGGGAGTATTTTGTAGAGAACTTTTAAACAGTTTAATTCATTTTGAATCTAGAGGAAGAAAAGAATACAACTTTGAACAACATGGTATGATATTTGTTTCATTCCTTCTAATATGTGCTTGAACAATACTAAACTATGCAAAATGTTCCTTTAAATGCTAGCATGCACTAGTATGGCTGAGTGATTTTAGAATGATCGGATGTTCCTAATTAAAAAGAACGAATATGGAAAGAGGTGGAAAAAGTGAACGAAGGCTACTTTATTCTTGTTTGTTTTCTCCAATTTCCTATATTATGACACTGAGGAAGTATTTGGACCAGAATGTGGACAAAGTTGTTCAAGCCTATGTTAAAGATTGATTACCACTTACTGTGGCATGTCGTCTTCATAGTCTTGAGGTTAGATCCCTCTCACATTTTTGATACACTACTCAATCGAGCTACGAAACTAAAGGCAAAGGGACCAGTCCTAACATCTACATTGATACTCTTTTTTTCTTTTCCGCAATATCCCTATTTCACTGTTGGAATATAGTCTAACAAATTTATATGCTATTAAATAATATAGTGTTTGGTTTTATGTTATTAAATAATTTAGCGTTTGGTTTAATTATTTCAATGATAACATAATCTAACATATTTGTACTGCAGTGTTATTAAACAATTCTATGTTTAATTGCTTAATTATGAATAAAGGTGTTATTAAACAATTCTATGTTTAATTTCTTAATTATAAATAAAGTTGGAGATATAGGTGGAATACTAATAGCAAACGTTCCAAAGAATAACATGTAAGAGGGGTTTTCGTTCCAAAGAATGACATGTAATAAGGGGTGTTCGGGCCGTTAGTCTTTACTTTTTATCAACCATAGATTGATCTCTCATCACACCCTTAGATTGCTCTCTCATTAGGGTTGTAATTTGAAGTTTTGGTTAATCGAATTTGGTAGTTGATTGGGTGCTTTGACTTGAAATATTTTCCATTGAGTTTGTAATATAAATGTAGATTGTATTCGAAATTTTCTAAATTCTTGTGTGTGAGGTTGTAAATGGATTGTATTCCTAAGGGATAGTTCAGTTGGTCGAGTTCCTATATTTCACCAATGGAGGTCATGGGTCAAATCTCCTCGAGCCCCTTGGAGTTAGGCCCTTCAAGTCGACATGTCATATATTTATATATTTAAACCATTTTTGAGCCGACATGAATATCCTTTGAATCTTTTGCTTGCAGACTTTGGTAGGCTTGCTTTTGAGGCATTGATCTTGGCCTTGGAGGGTTGTTTAGACAACTTGAAGACTTGTACATATTTACATAAACTCATGAAGAGTTTTTATACACATGACATGACTCTTTTACATATGAATAAATCTTAAATACATGAAGAAGAAGTCTTTCACCTAGAGACACTTCTTGCTCATGAAACCCATGTAGCAAGATTACAAAAAATAATTTATTACATCATGTATTACATCACTGACAAAGATCATGTCATTTTGAAGACCGAACCTAGTTACACTTTCTTCAACATGATCCACCTGGATTTTCCCATGGATGTAGTGGGCACTCAGTGTCCATGAACCACATTAAAAAAAGAGAGGTTGTAAATGGATTGTGTAATAGATAATCCATTGTAATTGGCCAATAATTATGGATATGATATTTGTATAAAACTTGTAATGCTTTCTATTTTGAATTAATTTTATGTTTGAAAAGGAAAATAAAGATATGCTCTTAAAATAATATTCCCAATAATGATAGTAATAAATATAATAAAATAACTAATTATATATATATATATATATATATATATTAATTATACTGAAAATGGAATTAAGAGAAAAAATTAAATAAAGTGTCAAATAATGCATATATTCTAAATGCTAATTGTTTGATGAGTGAAATGTATGAATGGAGTTTTTCACCATGGAATGAAAAGAAAATATGAATAGAAGTTAGCACAAGTTATTAAATGAAGACTTGGTGGTCTTGCATTCTAATGATTTAGAGGTTGGTTGGGTGGAGGGTTGTCCCCCATGCATGGTTGTGATTAGCAATTGTGGTTTTGTTGGAACTTAATGGTTCTATGTTCATCCGCTTGCAAGTCAAATTATCTTTGAAACTTTTAAGCATGATCCATAACTTCTCATCTCATATTCGATTATGCTGATTTATTTAATAAAAATTAAAATTAAAATTAAAAAGTCTACAAATGTGCCTTATTTATACGTGTTCATATTTAGCAATTTGAACATGTCATATAGTGTTATAAATTTTTCTCTAACCCTAAGGGCTTATGAACCTCTCAATTAACCCCCCAATTAGAATATGGGTTGAAAAATATATTGATCTAGTTATTGATATTAAGTAGCCATTCTAAAATCTATATGATTTTTGATGTCTCATTATCTCAATCCATAGGTTTTGAAGCCATTGTAGATTTATTTATTTATTATTTTTTTAGAAGAAAAAAACACTAATTTTTTATAAAATGAAAAATTAGTACATATATCATAATATTGCTATCAGCACAATCTAGAAAAGAGAGGAGATATGTCGAAGTCTATACATGATCGAGAAACAAAACCAAACAAAACAACATAATCCTCCACTAGGATAGATAAAGTGCAAAAACACATTACAACATTAAACAATTGCCAACATTAAAATACGTTATTCTTTGATAGTCGCCAAATAGGAAAATTTGAAGTTGCTATTACATAGTTAAATGATTGAATAAGATCTTAATTATTACTTATCACTATTGTTGACAAATTTAATGAACTTGAATTTAATAGTTTTAGACATTGTCTTTTTTTGTTCAAAAAAACCAATATAGATGATTTGGAAGAAAAGATAACAAATACTCCACCAAAAGAAAAACCATCAATACAACTGTGAATAAAGAACATGCTCAAATCTTAGCATTTAGATTTTGTTTGACAAAACAAGGTATTTTGAGACTTACAATGCACATCTTGGGATCTCTAACTGTTGGATTTCATTGGTTTTATGTACAACGACAATTTGCTATAAGTGTTTGTACAACAACATATGAATGCCCATGAGAAGGTGCTATCCCAAACAATGTTTTGATAGAGTTACTAGATTAATGAGAATATTCATTTACAAGGGATTATTATGTGATTAACCACTAAGGGTAGTGATTGCAATTTATTGTGCATATTTTATCTCATTAAATAAGATGAGCAAAGAATAGAGTATGACTTTGAACTATGCACTCTTATAAAAAGAAATCGAGAACAACAGACATATTAAGCAACCATAATGAACACATAAATTCTGCTGTAGAAACCCAAATTGGAAACATAACTTTGAGTGGGGCTTAGCTTTACATTTCAACAATCTATAGTACAAGCAGATTGTGTTTTTTTATGCATCTTTGTTGTAGCAGAATTGATCCAAAAGACACAAACTATGTAATAGATATTTTATTAATGAATGAAAAGTTGAATGATGGTACAAATGCCTTTGTGACGGTTGCCTATATAGGCATTGACGCGTCACGAAGGTGACGGGTCATGTCTTTTTTACCATAAAACCCTTCATAATTAATATAATATATCATTTATTATTGTTTGTATAAATTATTTATTCATAACAATCTCTCTCTCTTGGTTAGCAAAGATCCCTTTCATAGTGAAATTATTTCAAGGCTAACAACAATAATTTTTCATTTCCCCTTCCTGAGCCTTATTTCTATTTTTTTTAATTTACTTATCATTTCTTTTTTGTTTTCCTTTTGTCTGATTCAACTTTTATATTGCATTGATTTATGTGGTTTGTTGACCTTCATAAATTGCCAAATTTTTTGTATAAGCACAAAGTCTTACATCCATTCATTAGTTCAGATCCACTTCATATCCCACATTTCCATTGAGAGTAATTTTGGATTTCAAAAACTAGGAAACTAATCTGGATCAATGCACCCATTTTCTTCTTTGGAATGTGGCTTATAATGGCTACCCTTGCATCAACTTATTGTTTTCATTGACCTCCTTCATTGTTATAGGTCCTTGACTATCCTTTTTTCATTGGATTGGAGATGTGAGACACTTAATCATCTTCAATCTTCATTGTCCACACCCTTCTCTTGATGTTATGAGATAAAATCCTTGGGGCTAGTGTTGGTAGCCACAACATAGAAAAAGTAAAAGATCAACAAAGGAAACTTAATCAATCCAACAATTCAGTTAGAATTCACAAAGTAGGACATGGGTACTTATCGATGGGTCCTACGCTTGATATAAATATTGAAGCGTTCAAACCCTCGTTCTTCCTTCGAAGGTGCAAACTTGCAACAAAAATACAAACTAGAGAGTAGAATGAATAATTCAAAGTTTGCAAAGAGAAACATTCTCTGTTAATCCATCATTTGTACAATAAAACAACATAAACATAACATATGAACAAGTTAGACTGGAAAATGAGTTTATTTATTGAAATTTGTGGTAGTGAGGTAGTTACACTCACCTGATCCTAACTAAGGGCACCAAGTGGAATCTTCATTCGGATCGTCCCTTCTCGAGCCATTGAAGTTCTCCAACAAAGCTAGATGAGAGTGAGATAAGGGAACTCAACACAACAACATGGAGCTAAGGTTTCCTGAAGTAGGGGGTGTGCTTAAAAACACTAGAAACAACAAACTTGATTGGTGACAATTTTGTCAAAGTTTGGATGCGAAGGCAATTCATGACTTCGAGGACCACTCAAGGCATGTATAAATACCACCAGAAATTGGTTTGGGTGGTTATGCCATGGGTTGCAATAGGTGGGTTTCTTGTCTAACCCGCAAATCCCACATGAAAAATCACATTATATATGTGTGTGTGTGTGTGCGGGAGTACTCGCATATATACACATTTTACATTTGGGTGGCTTGTGTATAGAATTTGGAAGAATCTTTTTAAGATAAGGTCATGGCTGCATATGGAAAAGTAGATGTTGCCCTACTCAACAAGTGTATCTAGTGATAGGTGAGGCAAAATATTCTATAATAGATGCCCCCTAATGTATGAGGTCAGAAGGGGGTTTGATGGTAGATGCACATTATGTATACACGCAAGGACACATCAGGAGGGTTCGAGAGGAACTCACCAAATTGGGGACCAATCAATACTTGCAAAAGGAACTAGAAAGAAAACTCATATCCAAGTATATTGTTGATCCATGATGATGTTTTTACAAAAATATTGCCAAACATTTTACAACGTGCATATTAGGGACTAGTAAGATTTTCCCAGGTATGTGTTTGTGATTTGTGTGTTTTTATTTTGTTGTTCTCTAATTTTTGTATAGTTATAGTTTTCATACATATGCAATTAACAATACTTAACAGGTCTAGAAAATCTAAGGAGAAATAAACTTTCAGAATTTCGGATTTTAAGCATGATTTTTTCATATTTATTGTGACAAATTGTCTAATAGAATATCCACGAAAATTTACAAACTATTAATACTTTTGAATTCAAAGACCTCCAAAAATATGTTGGGTCACCTACAAATGAATCAGGGTTTTTATTGAATATGATAAAATTATTTTTTAGTATTATATAAAAAGAATAAGATTCCTTCCATTTCAAAGATGAACAACATATCATATTTGTTATTTATATTGATTTTATAATTGTTATTAGATTTCATCCAACTATTACTCATGTATATTATTAACATAAAAATATATTCCCTGAATAAACATCCGAAAGGAAATTTTAAGATAACATCAAAACTCTCATCAATTAATACATTTACATAAAAACTAAAAATTATTATATATTTATAGAAAAAATATTTAGTTATTTTTCTAAAATATTATTTTCAATTTTATATTTACAATAGTGAAATTTTGAGGGCTAAAATGGACCTCAAATAAAAAAATGTACAACGAAAATCAAATTTATAAGAACCAATAAAATTCAAAATGTACAAACAAAATCAAATTTATAAAAACCAATAGAATTCAAGATGATGTTACAGATCATGATGTACCATGGGGATGATTCACTATTTTTGGAGTAAAAAAATTAAAAAAAATAAAAAATAAAAAAACTATTATTTCAACTCGTATTTTCAACTTATCTCCCTGGATTTTTACTCAAATTTCAAGCAAAGGCATTCATTGGATGTATTATTTAATTCCTCATGCAAAGTGTACACATGTTGCATACTTTCGACGAAACCTACTACATGAAAAATGAGAAATACATGCAAAATGTGATTGCAATCATGTTTTTTTTCTAGTATTTTCATTTTTCATGTAGCATGGTCTATCGAAAGTATATAACATGGGTATTCTTTGGATGAGGAGTTAAATTCTGCATACAATGAATGCTCCCACTCGAAATTTGAGTAAAACTGTAGGAAGATAAGTTGAAAAGTAGTTTTTTTTCTTTTTTCCTATAAGATTTGATGATGTAATCTAATCTTATTTTATTATTTCCACTATTATTTTATAATATTACTTAGGATGCCCAATTTAGAGCTCACAATTTCTCATAAAAAATGTTCATAATGCAAAAAAAAAAAAAATTAATTGATAAGCACATGAAATAATATAATATTATATCAACTTTAAAAAGAGATAAAGTAATTGGAAATAAAAAATCAAAGTGTGAATAAGATGTTTAAACCTTATATTTTTCAAAAATATTTCAACGCACTGAAAATCTATGTTAATTAATTTAATGTTAAAAGAAAATATTTTAATGTTGTATATAATAAATATTAAATGTACAAAAAAAAAAGTAATTGAAAATTAAAAATAAAAATAAAAATATCAAAACTTCCTAATAACAATAATAAGGTATTATATAATAAGTCTTTGGCATAACTCCATCTGTGCCGAATACTATTGGAAAAGCAACATACATGTGTGTAGCACCAATGATCCCCGTGCAATTTGAATTTCTGGGTTCATCTACACGGGCATAATGTCATGTCTGAATGAAAAAGGAAGAAGTAAAAGTATAATATTCTCGATGAATTTTATTGATAGCAATTCATATCCTTTGCAAGCAGCGCTCATCCTCTTTTTCAGAAGCTAATTCCAATCGAAAATTTCCATGGTCTATGCTATTGTTACAACATCGATTGAGGGAGTTGGGGTTCCTTAGGCCCGGACCGACCTCGGAACATGCAATATTCTCTTCTTTCTGTTGGGATTTAGTCGACCAAACAGAAATAAAATAACTGCTGACAGGAACAAAATCATCCTATCTCATTCATTCCCGATACTTATCAAAATCCTTCCCGATACTCATCAAAATTGTATTGTTGTGTCAAAAAACTTGTGATAATTATAATAATTGTGACTTAAACAAAGCACGCACTCCCACTACATATAAGTCATCAATTCAACGGTATATTGATTGCAAACACGGTCAATGTCAATTTCAAATTCTCATAGCATAACTGCCTTACCATCACATGCTAACCAGTCCATTCATATCCATCTCGCAAGAAAGTGAGAAAAGGTGCGGGCAATACTTCTACCCTGTTGAAATCAACGACACCCGAGCATTTAAATGTGTGCATCTTTTCATAGACTTCGTGGGAGACGGTCAAACTGTCAAACTGTAGCCCTTCAAGTTGTATTAAGTTTCCAAACGAATCTGGAAGCACCTGCAGACTCCAGCACCCGGACAGGTCAATAGTTTGGAGATTAGTCAAGTTTCCAAACGAATCTGGAAGCACCTGCAGACTAGAGCACCCGAACAGGTTAATAGTTTGGAGATTGGTCAATTTTCCAAATGAATCTGGAAGCACCTGCAAACTAGTGCAGAAACGCAAGTCAATAGTTTGGAGATTCGTCAAGTTCCCAAACGAATCTGGAAGCACCAGCAGCTTCCTGCAGTACAGGGTAATAGTTTGGAGATTCGTCAAGTTCCCAAACGAATCTGGGAGCATGTTCAAACTGGAGCACCCCACGAATTCAAGCTTACCATGGAATCCTGCAAGGTAAGATAATGGAAGTTCGTTAAACTCCCAAAGGAATTCGGCAGGGACTCTATTTCGAAACAGGTCCTTAAATTCGCAAAATAATTTGGTAGGCAGTCCATTTTTAGACTATAAAAAGGGAAATTGTAGCTCCCACTAACTCTAAGTGTTTCAACGACTGTAGATGGCAGAGTTCGTCTGGTAAAGTTACATGCTGAGAAAAAGAGACCACAATTTTTTCTAGATGGCTCAACTTCCCAACAGACTTCGGAACCTCCACATGTCTAGCTTTAACATACAATTCCCTCAACTGCTCTGGTGCCTGCAATCTTTATATTATCAAAATTGGTTTGACCGCTAGTATGCTAACAATACTAAAGATCAAAGCAATTTCCGAGATAAAAACATATTATGACAACATTTCAAATGACTACCTGCGATTCATGCAGCCACAGCGCTTGAAGATCGCTCCATACCTTCTCTATTCTTAGAACTCTTAGGAAAACATCGTCTAAAATTAGGAAAACATGAGAAGATTTAAGATAACTTGTCAGCTTCTCTATACCATCAGCAGTATTGTCTATTTGCACATTAACTTGAGCCAAGCCACTAAGAATCATACTCTGGATGGATTTTAGAGAGTTTCTCGCGACATTTTCTCTGACATCAAATTGAAAGTAAGTTTTCTTGTAATTTGATCTTCGACGGTTAAAGATCTCCTTTGCTAGGGTGGTTTTGCCAGCACCACCAAGTCCGACAATTCCTATAACTCTAGTCTCTCTGCTGCTTTGTTGGTCGAGTAACATCGCCCCTTCAAATTCTGCAACTTTCTCATCCAACCCAGTTGGATATGTAGACACATGATATGACCTTTTAACTTTTTTCAACACTTCTTCCACGACCTGTTCAAGGAGCTGCTGCTCATCGCTGAAATGAAATTACTAGTCAGAAATACCTACAATATCAAACAGTCTATCAATCCAACAAGTTGAAAGGAAGAGAGTAAGAGGGAGAGTTGGAGTACTGACCCATTATACGTCTTCATATCGAAACCTTTTATCTCTGAAGCATCAAAGAGAGCCTTCCTCCATTTTTGAATGGTGTTATAGTCGTATCGAGGTTGAAAATCGAACGTTCTCTTCTTTTCGAGTGTTTGCAGGGATCGACCATAGACTCTTTTTCCGTCCCGCGTTCCCCATCGAAGATCTGCAGGCTCGACACCATAGAATACTGGAATAATTGTTGACCCCGATTCGAACATGAGCAAGAGCTCATCAAGGCACCAATTTGAGTCTGCATATCGGGGAGAGAAAATAGCGATATGCACCGAAGCTGTTCGAATGGCACTCTGGATTTGAGGAGTTATATACTCTCCTCCTTGCAATTCATCTTCGTCGAGAAATACTCGCAATCCTTCTTTGTTAAGGCGGTCGTAGAGATGTTTGGCGAGGGTTTTCTTGGAGTCGGGACCCCTGTGGTTGATAAAGATATCAAAGACAAAGCTGTCGTTAGTGCTGGAGGATCCATATGAGGTGGATGCCAGGGAAGAGAGAGCAGCTGCAATAGCCTCAAGAGTCTCCTCCTGGTCTGGCTGATCTCTCAAGCGGCAAAGTGGCTACCCGCTGATCTCTCTTTCTCAACACTCGCAATTGAGATTTATGTTCAGCAGATTTGTTGCCATTATATACAACAAATTTTGTTAATGGTCAGGTAACGTGGGCGTTGATATCCATTTCTGGCTCTACATAATTTATGTGAACGCAGCGCATCTCTAAAATAGAATAGACCTTAAATTATTGCAAGTTGTCACTCAGTGCCATATACTTTGTCAAATAATTATTATTAAAATGATATACTTTGTAAAATATTTATTTTAAACTGATTCTTTTTCGGAGTTATTAGGCAACTCTTCTTTATCAAAATATTATTTTAAGTTGTGACTCAGTCCGATATACTTTGTCAAATAATTATTATTAAAATGATTCTTTTTCGGAGTTATTAAACTCTCTTTTATCAAAATATTAGTTCGTGCGATATGCTTTGTTAAATGATTCTTCTCCCGAGTTATTAGGCAACTCTTTTTTCTCAAAATATTAATTTAAGTTGTGACTCAGTCCGATATATTTTGTCAAATAATTATTATTAAAATGATTCTTCTCCCGAGTTATTAGGCAACTCTTTTTTCTCAAAATATTCAATCATTTTTGGGAGTTTATCCCAGTTATTTATGTCGGTTTAAGTTAAAATTCAAATTACATAAATTTCATATTCAAACTTTCGCACTTTCCTGCGAGTTTATCCTAGTTATTTATGTCGGTTTAAGTTAAAATTCAAATTACATAAATTTCATGAGGAAGTATCAAAATATTCAAGCTTTCCTGCTAGTTGATCCTAGTTAATTTATTCCCGTTAAATTTTAAGTTTGATAACTAGTTTCTGCACAATGAAAGCGTCCGAGGGGTTTTTCAGGGTGCTGAATCCGAATATGCAGTTAAAAAACCATTTTAACTGCAACAAATCATGATTTCATCTCAATTTCTTCCGCCGGATTCCGTCACCGGAATCTCAAAAAGTCGCATTATAGACAACTCCTTTCTTAATTATAATTTTTGTTATTTATTAATTTAAATTAATTTATAGTTTTTATATAAATGTATATATTAATTCTATTTGAGTGGAAATTTATTTTTTTTAAATGAAGTTTTAATTTAATTTTTATTAAAAAAAATGAAAAAGATAAAAAAAAATTTCAAAAATCATTAAACATAATAATTTAATATAATTTTTAATAATATCATTTTACAATTAAATACCTTGATGGGGTGGTAAAATCGAGGATAGTGGAGGTTGGGCCTAGTTTCTTTACATACTTCCCATGCCCATGACATACATGAGGTATGTGTAGTAGGTACACCACAATTGGTCCATGTGAACCCAGCAAGTCACACTTGTGTGCATTTAAATGGAGGTCCATCGAAAATGGGAAGTCTATAGAATTCGATGGTAATTGTTTTGATACTTTGGCAATGGGAGTTCAAGGCGTGCGAGTCCATGATGATAAATTTTGGAGGGGGGTTAAGGCAACTTGTTGCTCCTTGGATGATGTCGGAGGTGGTTTCTCGCTGCATAAGGGAGTCATAAGTCCTCTGTTCCTGTATATCTTTCGGGTTTCTTTGTGGCACCTTCTTGATCACATGAGCTTTCATAACCCGTCCACCGACCACCCTCCTTTGGTCTCTTGATTGAATTGTGGTCTATTGTTGGGTACATTCCAGTTGGCACTACATGGAAATTCGAATGGGATTTGGGGAAATTCTTACCCCAATTGCCTCTCGTTATTTTGGGCCTATGGTGTTGGGTGGCTCGTCACTTTAAGGGTGTGACAGTGCACTGTCTTGGGTGGGCTAGCACACTTGAGTGCCTTAGCTTGAGAAGGTGTTACTTATTGAGGTCGAACTGGGGCAGGGCAACCAATACAGAGTAGGAAGAGGGTTCGAAGGCGAAGGCGAAGATTTGAGAGTAGGAAGAGGGTTAGAGATTTTATTTCTAACGTGGACATGTTGCGGTGTTATTGGTGTTGTGGTGATGTTGTGGCAATGCTGGTGTTGCTATTGTTGGATGTGTTGCGGTGTGGTGGTGTTGTTGGTGTTACGATGGTGAAATCAACCAAGGAGCTAGAGAGGTTTTGTGTTGAGGCGTGCACATTGCACCGCGATGTAGCTCATGCTTGGGTGGAGGTGGAAGGAGGTCGATCACAGAGCCCAAACCTCGATGCCGATACCGGAAGTGGGAGGAGGTGGGGTCGAGCTTAAAGCAACATGGAGCTTGCGGGGACGCTGCCATGAACGCTAGCCACTGTCGAGGAAGAGGAACAATCCCTCTTGCGCCACCAAAGGTCAATCACACCAGTCTATGAAAATGCACTTGGAAGCCTACGAGAAAATTCGTCGAGAGGAATACGAGGTAGTCATGGTAGCCTTGGCTCAAAATCCCATATTTCCAGTGTCAACATCAAGAGCGAGTGGTGGTGGTCTGGCATAGACATATACGCATTGTCGACAAGTTGGAGTAGTTGGAGGCTTGGCTGGCTCATCTGGATCAACTCGTTAATTGCTCGTTTCAACCCCCTCCTCCACCTAGGATGGGTCCAGATAACCCTGATGATTGACTATGTGTTTTGGTGTTCTGTTAGTTTTGTCAGTCTTCTGGCATATTTTGCCCTTATAATTATGGTCGGTTAGTTTATATATATTTTTAGACTATTTATTTTGGACTCATGACAATGGTCATCAAACTAAGTGTGGGTTTTCTAACGTGGACGTGTTGCGGTGTTATTGGTGTTGTGGTGATGTTGCGGCAATGCTAGTGTTGCGGTGTTGCTATTGTTGGATGTGTTGCGGTGTGGTGGTGTTGTTGGTGTTACGATGGTGAAATCAACCAAGGAGCTAGAGAGGTTTTGTTTTGAGGCGTGCACATTGCACCGCGATGTAGCTCATGCTTGGGTGGAGGTGGAAGGAGGTCGATCACAGAGCCCAAACCTCGATGCCGATACCGGAAGTGGGAGGAGGTGGGGTCGAACTTAAGGCAACATGGAGCTTGCGGGGACGCTGCCATGAACGCTAGCCACTGTCGAGGAAGAGGAACAATCCCTCTTGCGCCACCAAAGGTCAATCACACCAGTCTATGAAAATGCACTTGGAAGCCTACGAGAAAATTCGTCGAGAGGAACATCAAGTGGTCATGGTAGCCTTGGCTCAAAATCCCATATTTCCAGTGTCAACATCAAGAGCGAGTGGTGGTGGTCTGGCACAGACATATACGCATTGTCAACAAGTTGGAGTAGTTGGAGGCTTCGCTGGCTCATCTGGATCAACCCGTTAATTGCTCGTTTCACCCCCCTCCTCCACCTAGGATGGGTCCAAATAACCCTGATGATTGACTATGTGTTTTGGTGTTCTGTTAGTTTTGTCAGTCTTCTGGCATATTTTTCCCTTATAATTATGGTCGGTTAGTTTATATATATTTTTAGACTATTTATTTTGGACTCATGACAATGGTCATCAAACTAAGTGTGGGTGAGACTCACAGACCTTTTAGCAATAACCCTGTAAATATTTCCTTTTACAACAAATAAAATGTTCCAACTTAAAAAAACATTTTACAATTAAATAACCTAACTTCACTTGAAAAAACTAAAAAACCTAAAAATATAAAATTATATTTAAAAAAATACCAAACAAATTAATGAGTTATGATGATGATGATGGTTACCATCCACTGAGACCAAATTGGTCTATCGGACCTATAATTTTCTTTTTTTTCTCTACGGTTTGCCAACTTCCTTTATCTTGCATCTCCTTCATCTCTTCTGGTTCTTGGGACATTGGTGTCTTAGCTTCGCGATCTATTGTATTCGCCCTTTTGAAGATAGTTGGAGAAGAAGTTTGGTCTAGGAAATCTACTTTGCTGTTAAATGAAGATTTATTTTGTGCGGTATTCGAATCCTTATAACTGTTGATGCTTGAGGGCTTATCAAGTTCATTTTTTTGTTGTTGGGCGGGGCTTTCTCCCTGCTTGTCTTGAGAGTTGTTTCTTTCTTGCTCGATTTCTTGTGATTCAGAGTTTTCTCTAGAGTATTCTTCTTTGATGACAGTGTAGTGTTCTTTTTGTGCTCCTTCCCACCATATAGATTTGTGGTTGTTTTTTCTAGCAAAAATTTTCTGGGAGGCTTTTGGGCAATTTTTGGCTAGATGGCTTGTCTCAAAGCAGGTTCGACATCGGAAGAGGAAACTTCATAATCGAGTTTCTGGTTCCACACATAGTCTTTACTTGTTAGGTTTGTTTCCGCTGGGAATCTGGCGCTGAAGTTCATTTCCACACAAATGCATGCATAAGTGGTTTTGACATATTTCTCTGTTTCTGGGCACTGCAGTAAAATTTCCCAATTGCATTTCTAATGACTTTTAGCAATGAGAGATTCCAGAAATGCAAAAATATACTTGGTAACATATATAATATTTATTATTTATTAATTTAATTTTTTATGTGTAATTTTCTAAATTGAAAAAATAAAAATAAATATTATATATATATATATATATATATATATATATTAATTATAAATTAGTTAATTTATATAAAATTTAATTTTTATGAAGTTTTAATTTATTTTTATTTAAAATAGTGAAAGACAAAAACTTGAAAAAAATCATTTCAATTTAATATAATCTTCATAATAACATTTTATAATGCAAGATTGAAACTCGTTAACCTAACTTCACTCGACAATAAAAAAGTGAAATTATATTTAAAAAAAAGCTACCAAACAGATTAATGAGCTATAGTTATATATCTTTACTATTTAGGGAATTATTATCATTTACTCTTTATGGATTTATGAGTTCACAAACGGATCTTGTATTTTTTCCTAATTTAATATTATGTATTATTTATTATTATTATTTTTAAATGATAAGATTTATTTATTTCTCATACCAACTTCTCGGAATTGATGTGCCTTTTTATTTAAGAACTCATACCAACTTCTCGGAATTGATGTGCATTTTTATTTAAGAACCCACTCACAAGTGTAATAAATTTTATATCTTTAAATGAATATTGGAGGAAAGTAAGTTGAAGCCACGTCACGGAAGCCAAGAGGAATCGACGGGAAGCCAAATGCACAGCAGATTCGGTAAAATGAGTGGGGTTTAGGGTATAGGGGTCAGTCAAAATGGTCAAATCCGTGTGGAATATAGTGATCCCAAATTATGGGTGAAAATCTCAGAAATTGGGTCTCTACAACATTAAATAAAAAAATATTGCAACTGAGTTTATGAAAATCATTTTATTATTTATTTATTTATGAAATATAAAAACTTAATATAAAATATCTTTAGTAATTTGTACTAATTGAAGTGTAAAGACACGTTTATAAAATTGTTAAATTGTAATAATTTCAATTATATTTATATATTTGATTCAACATTTTTAAATTTCAACATCTCAATATTATCTGTTTTTCAAAGAGGAAATACAACAATAATTAATAATAAAAACAATTAAATTACTCCCACAAGTAATAAATGTAATATCATTTGTTTTTTAAAAGAGAAATACAATAACAATTAATAAAAAGGAACTATTAAATTACTCCCATAAGTAATAATGTAAGTATTTTAATATTTATTATAGATTGATATCTATTATATTACCAACTCACATCAACTTCGGTGTGAAGCAGGATGGTGAAAAAGGCCTAAAGAAGCTTGGGAAGATCGGGTGTGTACATTTTGCACTTCTAGGGAAGTGGAATCGGAAAAACATTTCATTTTGGAATGTGATGCATTCAAAGACATCAGAGAAAGTTATGGGAATATGCTGACATTACACCTCTAGCGCAGTGGAATTGGAAAAACATTTCATTTTGGAATGCCATGCATTCAAAGACACCAGAGAAAGTTATGGGAATATGCTAACATTGGTTTATGGCTTTTCAGTGAGGGGATTGTTGGAAAGTTGGGTCGGCTCATCATCAATTTGAACAAAAAAATGATTAAATTGCAAAAGACGAAAAATATGGAACTAATAATCCCATAGAATATTTTTAGTTTCATAAACATTAAAATATCATTTCATTTCTATTATTACTCTATATTTAAATTTTTAAATGTATAAATATATAAATATTACATTTATTTTTTATATTAATTATTATAAGGGAAAAAAAATTCCTGCTATTAAAAACTATTTATTATTTTAAAATCTAACATATAAATTTATAATTATATTATTATTTTAATTAAATAATATTCTTAATTTAAAATATCCTTAATAATATATTTTCGTAAAATAATTTATTAATATATAAAAATAATATTAATATATAATGTAATTCACATAAACATAAAATTGCATGAAAGTACTTATAAAAGATTTCCCTTTAATCTAATTTTTTATGATAATTATAAATATAATAATTGTGATGACATCATTTTCTTTTATTCCCCCAAAATTTGGATGAGATCATTATGTTTTCATTCAAAACAATTATTTTCGACTCTACTGTTCCCTTGTAACATGTGTATGGAAAATTCCTGCTGACTTGCATTATGAGCGTGTATTGTCTTTCTTTATACAATTCCAAAGTTGTCTTCTTTATATAACTACTTGTTTTGGAAGGTGTTTTCGCTCTTCATCTTCAATATGCTCTTAAGCCAAATAATTATTTTGGAGATTTCCTACCCTTTGCCAAATTTTTTTAGATGTATGCATAGAATTATTCTTATTCTAAGTATTTTCTTTTTATGAAAATCTTGATGGATTTTTCTCTAATTTATGTAGAGGATTTGGATTATGCATCTTAGTGTGGAGAGTTGTGGCTTTTACCTGTTGTTGTTGTTGCTGTTGTTGTTGTTATTATTACTGTTGCCAAAAAGTTTGTGCAATAGACATGAACTGTCATGTTTGTTGTGCTTAGTTTGCATCTTTGTTTGGTCATGCTTTACATTTCAACTAGCCACAATATACTCACCAATATAGGGATGGCAAATCACACATGGAAAGATAAGGATTTTGGGGTGTACAACATCGATTGGATATTTCAGACATTGTAGGTCGGTTGTACCTCCTGCTCACAAACTGGAAATTCATTTTACAATGTGTGGAACAACTGTCAGCACTTATCCTTCTCAGTGACAAGGCATTATTTTATGTATATATCACTATGTATTTTTTTTTTGTAAATATAATGTAAAATATTATTATGTATTAGTCATTTTTAGTTGCTATATAAGAATGTAGGCTGGCTCATCACTTTTATGCAAGGAAAACCACTTCGCCACCTAAACTAACTCACTTGTGGTCTGTTAGGGGGCAGGCTTTCATCCTGCCAGATGCCTCTAGATCTTGGGCCGTTAACCTCTTTCCTTATGTCCAAGGAAAATGAGCTCTTAGTCAAGCATTTAGGGCATGCCCCAAGCCCATCATTGTATATTCTTATAATTTACATGTTTGTATATGTTGTTTATCCATTAAAATTTTTAATTTCAAAATATTAACGAATAATATTATTAAAAAAAATCTATACTATTAACTATAAATAAATAATATCATTAAAAAATATATTATTATTTAAAAATAGTTAATAAATATTTTAAAATTTAAATAATGTTATTAATTAATTTAAACTAATATTTTTATTATTAAACATTAGTTTATTTGGTATTGTAAAAATATAAAATAAAACTAATACAATGTTTTATGTTCAAATTTCTAACCATATATTGAGGCCCAAGATTGTTCACCTAAACAATTATAGTGGTAACAATAAAAATTGCCCTCATATTTGGATAGTACAAAACCAGGTTATAGACTCATCTAAACACACACATAATTATCAAATGCAAATATATAAAAAAACTTTTTAAAAACTTACTTAAACACAAATTTGTGACTAAAATTTCAACAAATTTAATATATCACATATAATTATCAAATGCAAATATATAAAAAACTTACTTAAAAACAAATTTGTGACTAAAATTTCAACATACTTAATATATATGGAATTAAATTGGAGTTTTTGGATTAATTTAATGTTCATTTTTAAAATATGTATTTATTTCATTTTTAAACCATTTTATTATTCATTCTTTTCTATAAATATGAAAAATAGTTATAAATTTGTTTTCCTAAAATTATTATACTTTATTTTTATATAATTTTTTTGTATCACTTTTTTTTCCAAGAAAAATATGTTAAATTTGGCAACTAGGGCCAAACTTCATCTTGGACAACTCATATGATGTAGCTGAGTCTTTGACAAAGGACTCAGTTTGCCCAACCAAGGGTCTCAACTTCGCAGCGAGGAACTTGGCCAGGAGGTAAGTCGGACCACCGATGGTATTGACAATGGGTCTCAGGGGGACCCCATCCTTATGGATTTTTGGAAGACCATAAATCCTAGGAGTGATGGGGTTTTAGACCTCTCAACACTATCCGGGGCTCCCTCAGGTCGGTGAAAGACCCGATTGACCCTAAGGACATGAAGGGCGTATATATCATTCCCTGTTCCTGTGGGACCCCTTATATTGGTGAGACTGGTCGCTCTATCAACCAACGGATTAGCGAGCATTCGGCTGACTTAAGGCATGGTAGGACCAAGTCCTCAGCCCTAGCTGAGCATGCAGAGAAGACTATGCATCATGTATGTATAGAGGAGGCTCAAGTCATTGCCAAAGTTGCGCAGTTTCACCATCGCAAATTTAGAGAGGCCCTGGAGATTGAGAAAAGGCCAAACAATCTTAATAGGGATGATGGCTGGAGGATTAGCAGTTGTTGGGTCCCAGCCTTGGCTTCCTAAGCCTCCTCATTCCCCATTTGTTAGGTCTTAGGGTTTCTGTCTTCCCTCTCCCTTAGTTTGTTTTTGGCGGGTTGGTCCTAATATTGTGGAGTGTTTGAGTTTTTTAGGTTATTAATTAATTTCAGGCTATTAGTGTATTAACCGTATCCCGTTTATGATACTATTGGGTATATTTTAATTAAATTTGAATTTTTGTTTCCTTAATGTCAATTGTTTATGCCTTTATACTTAGTTCTTCTATAACTCTTTTTAGACCATATAAGTAATAATTTAATTCCTAATGACAGAATTAACTTTAATAATTTTATTGGAATATTTATCTAATATAACTATCCTTTGCCCAATTATCTTACACCTAATATAACTAAATTTATATAGTTATTTACCTCACTAATAATTACCATTTATATAAATTAAATAAATAATTTACTATTATAATTATTAATTTATAATTTTATATTTATTTATTTATTTAATAAATAAACAAATATATTTTTATTATTGATATATTTATTTAAAAAATAAATAATTTACTATTTTATTTATATATCTATATATTTAGTTATCTCCACCTAATATAACTAAACTTATATGTTTATATATGATTTTATATTTATTTACCTCACTAATAATACCATTTATATAAATTAAGTAAATAATTTACCTTTGCTATTATATGTATTAATTTATATTTTTTTTATATTTATTTTTATTTAATAAATAAATAAATATAAATTATTATTAATTTTATTTATTTAAATAAATAAATATAAATTATTATTTATATAGTTATATATTTTTAATAAATAAATAATTTATTATTACTTTATTTATATATTTATATATTAATTTGGTTATCTCACACCTAATTTTAACTAAATTTATATATATTTATTTATTTTTGATTTATTTATAATTTTATCATTGATATATTTATGTATTTATTTTTATATTTATATTTATTTAATAAATAAATTAAATATAAATTATTATTAATTTTATTTATTTAAATAAATAAATATAAATTATTATTTATATAGTTATATATTTTTAATAAATAAATAATTTATTATTACTTTATTTATATATTTATATATTAATTTGGTTATCTCACACCTAATTTTAACTAAATTTATATATATTTATTTATTTTTGACTTATTTATAATTTTATCATTGATATATTTATGTATTTCTTACCTTATATAACTAATTTTGACCTTGCTCCTTGAGTCAACCTTTGGCTAGGTAACCGTTGGTGTCTCTACTCTAGCTATTTAAACAGGCTAAGCTGGATCTGTTCTTCAACTTGTCCTGACGATGAACCACACTGGTTGGTTCGAAACGCGTCGACAAAAGATTGGTTATGTGATTTTGCCGAAGATTATCTAAACAATGTATATATAATTGTTTGGCGAATCTCTCACCAGGCATGGCGAATATTTTACTCAATTATAAAATCTTGTAAGATCTTGGCGAGTCTTTCAATAAATAATAAAACTTTGTAAAGTCCTAGTGAATCTTAGCATAGGCTACATGTTGGTTTAATTCCCCCATTTAAATAGGCTACATTCCAGGTGAATACCATGGGTCAATACCATGTGCCCTTTTGGTGAATACCATGTGCCATTTTTATTTTTATTAATTCTAATATTAGCGTTAATAATGGTTTTTTGCATGATATTAATAACAATCTAGTCCATGGTATTTGTCCCATAGTATTTTGGCCATAGGTTTCACCTAAATATAACCCATTTTTTGAGTGTTCGTAAATATAAGGTGACTTATGGAGTAAATATAAAAAAAAGTTTTATTTGTTTACCATACCTCTCGTTTATTTATATTTTTATTAATTTACCATACCTCTTTTATAAATATGGTATTGGTTATGGACTAAATATAAAAAGAGGTTTTATTTATTTACGATACGTCTAGTTTATTTATATTTTTATTTATTTACCATACCTTTTGAGTAAGTATAAAAAGACGTTTTATTTATTTACCATACCTCCACTTTACTTATATTTTTATTTGTTTACACCCTTACATGTATATAAGGTGACTTATGGAGTAAATATAAAAAATGTTTTATTTATTTACCATACCTCTCATTTATTTATATTTTTATTAATTTACCATACCTCTTATTTATTTATATTTTTATTAATTTACCATACCTCTTTTATAAATATGGTATTTGGCCCATAGGATTCACTTAAATAAAACCTATTCTTGAAAATGGGCGAATGGATTCACTTAAATAAAACCTATTCTTGAAAATGGGCGAATGGAAGGTTGTAAGTCCTAATTTCAAGGGTTAAATTTACCTTTTTTACCCTCTCCCTTAAAATAAGGTGGGCTATTTGAGGTGATTTGTAAAAATGTACTATGATACAAAATATTCGCCCACTAAAAATTTAAAACCCCTTAATTTCGCCAAAGGGCGAACATTCGCCCCTAAAATTATCCTTGATCAAGGGTTTCCCCACATTGGGGTTTGTCCTTTGTTGGTGTCATATCATGTGTCCTTTTGTCTTGGCTTGTCTTCTACCGTTATTGTTTATGTTCTACCTGTATTTTACTATCACGATGATGTGATTTCTAAATTGTATATTGATATTGGGCTAATAAAGAAATAGAAGTAAAATTATTCTTAGCATAGAACATACCATTGTTAACTAAAATTAACATGGTATCAGAGGTGAGGTGAAGACAAAGCCCAAGCAAGAGTGAGAAGAGGAATCACTAAGCAGAGCAATCACTGATCAAGGAAAAAATTCAATGGCCTCCACATCCTACTTCAAGTCTAATGATAAGCTTCATGATAAGTCTGATTATCATGCATGGAAGATGTCTCTTGATTTGACAATAGAAGAGTAAGATGTTATGGATTATGTGCAAGGAAAGATTTCAGAACCTCCTTCAAATCATCGGTTGCTGCTAAGACAAAGTACAAGATGGGTGAATTCAAAGCCAAGAAGATCATCAGGGATTCTATTCATAAGCATTTAGTTGCTTACATCTTTGATTTGAACACATCAAAGGAGATATATGACAGGTTGGTTGGCATGTTCAAATCTAGCAATGAAAACCAAATTCTTTTCCTCAAGAACAAGCTGAAGGATATAAAGAAAGGAAGAAATGAAGATATTCAATCCTACTTCATGAGGATTACTGAGATAACAATCCTACTTCATGAGGATTACTGAGATAAAAAATGATCTTCTTTCGATTGGAGAAGCTATTGCTGATAAGGAGCTTACTCTCATTGCCCTTGGAGGACTCCCTCGTGAATAGCACATGTTCAACACTACTATTAACAATGACATGATTCTAGGTTTTGAAGAATTTCTGACTAGATGTTCTCAAGAAGAAACAAGGATGATGGAACTAGATATGCCTTCAAATGGGAATGATCCTACTGCATTCTCTGCTCATGCTAAAAGGAAGAACAATGTAGGTTCAAAGAAGCAATGTCAAGGAAGGTCAGGTTTCAAAAATGGAAGGAAGGGAAGATGCTTCATTTGCAACAAGTTTGTTCACTATGCTAGCAAGTGTCCTAATAGAAGGGATACACCTCATGATGATGATAACCATAACAACAACAATTTCAGGGGCAATAACAATCAAAGGAATGACAGATTCAACAACCAAGGAAAAAGGAATGCTCTCACTCCTCATAAAGGAAATGGTTGCCCTCCCAAGAGATCAAGAAACACCAGGTATGATGAATCTAATGTTGTTGATAAAAAGCAAAAATAATTATATCTTATATATGCCCTCTCTACTGCATCTCCTCCGGTCACTTTAGGAAATTGGTTGATTGATACTGATGCCTCAAGGCACTTCACCGGGTATAAGGAAGCTCTTTCAAATCTGATTGAAAATGATACAAATTTGGAAATTATCCTTGGAGATAATTCCACCTATCCCGTAAAACATGTTGGGAATGTTACTCTTCAATTGAATCAAGGTAACACCATTTATCTACAAGAAGTAATATATGTACCCGACCTAAATAAGAACCTGGTATCTATCTCAGCGATGGAGAACAAAGGATTCAAGGTGGCATTCATCGATGGAAAGGTACGTGTGTGGAATAAAAATTTCAATGATGCATTTACACCTGGCTTCAGGGTTGATAGCCTATATCAAGTTGGAGGAAGCCCATTGGGAGATATGTCTTGCGACACACCACTTCAATCCGAATTACAACACCAGAGGTTTTCTCATCTACATTATAAGGCCCTACCCGATGTCAGGAAGATGGTGACAAATATGCCTGAATTTAGAGTAGAACATGAAGGTAATTGCTCCTCTCCTATTATAACTTTATGATCTTATATTTAAAATAAAATTAAAATAAAAATATCCCCGAACAGAATTAATAAAATTAGTTATTAATTATAATTCTTAATAATAATTATCATGATTATTATTAGGTATTTATAATAATAATTAATTAAAGATTATTTATAATAATAATTGTTATTATTAGTATCATTAATTATTTATAACAATAATCAATTATTATAAAATTTTATTAATCATTTAGTTAATTAACAAAAAAAATTAGAATTAACACATAACAATAATTAGTCATTACAATACCTTTTAAGTAATTAATTAATCAATTAATTATTCTAATTAAATAAAAGTGTATTAATCTAATGAAATTAGTTATATTAATTATAATAAAATAAGTCATTTACAATAGCAATTAGTATTTAATTATAATATCCATTAATTAATTAAATCCAACAAAATTAGTTATATTATTATAATAAATAAAATAAATTTATTTTTTATTAATAACAAAATTAAAAAAATTAATTATCTTTATCAAATATGAATTTATCATTATAATATTTAGTAATTAATTAATTAATTAAACTAATTAGAATTTAAGGTATAATAATGAATTAAAAATTTAATAACAAAAATTAGTCACATTATAATAACATTAGAATAATAAGAAAACTATTAATAATTAATTAAAAAACTATTCATTAAAGGATCTTTTAATAATAATATAAAATACAATTTAAGATTATAATATAACTTTAAAACATGATTAATAATTATTAAAAATTAAAATTAAAAATTAAAAATAGAAATGAAAAAAAATTAAGCTGACCTCATCTCCTTAAAATCAAATTATCCTTTTACTATTTATCCTCTCACTAAAGCTCTTCTTCTATCATCATTCAGAAATTGTCCTGATGATGGATCCCTGTTGGGATTTGAAACGTTGACAAGTATGATTATTATTGTGGATACTCTGAGATTCAACTTGAAAGAAATGAACCACACATGCCTCAAATCCAAAATTATATCCCTGTACAGAGGGGATACATGGAATGAGACCATTTTACTCGAAAAATTCCGAATGAAGATAGCAAGAAGAGCTGCAAATCTCCAATTTCTTAAAAATTGTAGAGACAATAACCTAATTTCCTCTTTTGCGCAGATTAATCATAGATCACATAACATATATAATGATAAAGCATTTTTTAAACTAAGCAGATCTCTGGTACATGCAGAAATTGAAAAACTTTGGGCTTCTCTGGATAGTCTTGGATGATTAGCATTTTCTTCGCATCTAAAACTAGCTAGCAACATTAACAAGGATCGTTGGTCCATAGTTCATGCCAAGGCGGCGCTGAAAGGAAGGCCATATCACTCAAATAAGACAACTGAAGAAGCTCTCCAAACTATTAAACAGATTGGTGTTTAATAATAATATCGAAATAATAGGCAACAGATCTATCCCATTTAACAACACAGTATCAACCAAAAATAACGTGAATTTCGGTAGCAAAGGAAATTGTTCAACAATTTCAAGATTAGAATTACCCTCAAACAGAAGCAGCAGCACAAACGTGAATTCAGATTCTGCACATGAAGCAATGTTCGATGGAAGCAGGGTTTCGGGTAGCGCAGATAAAAAAGGAACTTCAGATTCTCTGGAAAATAAGAGAGCCAACGTCAGTAGCATAAGGAAAGCCTCTACGGTTGTAATAAATGAGACTGAAGTAAAAACCAACAAAAGAGATAAACTCATAATGAGGGAAGGAGAATCATTTAAGCTTTTGGGAGATGCTGAAAATCAGGTCAACAACAAAGCGAATATAATTGAGGACACAGGAAGGGTCGATAACAGCCCGAGTCAGGTTTTAGAATTGATATTACCGGATAGTAGCGCAGATATGAACTTCATTCTTGATGAATGGACTAAGAGTACTGTCCCCAACGCTGATGAGGAAATAAGAAGTTGTCTGTCACCTAACAAATGCGTTAATATCGCTAGGAGAATGGGGGAATCGTGCACTGGTGAAATAAGAACGGAGACAGAAGCTGAAGATTCTAACACAGGAAATGACTTCAGTCCTGATAAATGGATTGAGAAGACCGTCCCCAGCCCCGTGGAAGAATTAAAAAATTCAGTTAATAATCTTTTGTCTTTCCATAGTTGTGTTTCGATCAATAAGGGAAATGGGGAAACACGCATAATGGAGAGTAGAGCGAATAAGTTTGATAACACTGATCTTAATAACAATGAACTGAATAGGGACCAAGCTGTAGGAAAGGCCAGTGGCAGTAGCGTAAGTCAAATAGTTCGCAGCTCTTGTGATTCCGTTAGAAGCAGTTCTTTAGGTAAAGACTGCAACTCCCCGAATTCTGTGAACCCAACAGGATTCAGTAACCTAGGCTCCAACTTTTCCTCTGAATTAATTCCCAGAAGAAAGGTGGTTAGTTTGTCTTCTCAGGAATTAGGCCCAAAGGTTATTGGTGTTCTCAACAAAGGTTTAGGCTTTGTAGTTGCTCCTAGGAGCATCCCTGTTGAAAGTATTATTTGTAGCATAGAGGATGGGATGATTAACCTCTCTTTGGAAGATAAGGAGGCATTAAGGCAAGAATTTTCCCTCATTATGAGAAAGGCTAAAACTCCAAAGAGTAATTTAAATAAGGAGGAGCAAAGTGCCTTTAGATCCCTTTGGAATAATGACAAGATTGTGGTTCTTAAGGCAGATAAGGGAGGGGCAACAATGATCCTAGATAAAGAAGACTACATTAGTAAAATCAAGGAACATCTTAGTTGTGGCAGTTATAAGAAGCTAAAAACTAACCCCATTCCTAAGATTATGAGAGAAGTTAAGAAGACAATCTCAGATTCCAACCTTGATGAAAAATTAAAAAAGAGATTAACTCTTTGCTGTGAAACCATCCCAAGAATTTATGGGTTTCCCAAGATCCACAAGGAAGGGGCTCCGCTTAGACCAATAGTTAATACGGTTGGTTCTCCAACCTATGAGCTCGCTAAGTATGTTGCAAAAATCCTTAAGCCTCTCGTTGGGAATACTAAATCTTTTATCAAGGACTCCCATGATTTTGTGAAGCTTATCAGAAATGAAAGGGTAGACCAGGATGACATCCTGGTAAGTTTTGACGTGGTATCATTATTCACCAAGATCCCCTTGGATGAAGCCATTCTGGTTATAAATTAGGTTACTGACCCAGAAGCTGCAAAACTTGTTGAGATTTATTTGTGATGAACAATTTTCACATTCCAAGGAGGTTATTATGAGCAGACATCTAGGGTGGCAATGGGATCACCCCTCTCGCCAATTGTGGCCAACTTATACATGGAATACTTTGAAAAGAAAGCCCTTGAATCTTACCCTTTGAAGCCAACTTGGTGGAAACGATTCGTCGATGATACCAACCTGAAATGGACTCATGGTAGAGCAGAGCTTGATAATTTCTTTATGCACCTTAACTCTATCTCTCCCGAAATAAAATTTACTATGGAGCTAGAGGAGAACAATAGTATCCCATTCTTAGATGTTCTTATCATCAGGAAGGAGGATGGCTCTTTAGGACATAAAGTTTTTAGGAAGTCAACTCACACAGAAAGCTACCTCCACGCTGAATCCTACCATCACCCATCCCAGAAGCTTGGTGTCCTTAACACTCTTGCCATTAGAGCCCTTCAAATTTCTGACTCTGAGCATCTCGAGGAAGAGATAAAGCATTTATCCTCAGTATTTAAGAGTATAGGCTATAGAGAAAAAGAAATTAGGAAAGCTATAGAAAGAGCGGAAAGGAGGGTGTTATCTCAGGAACCTAAGGCCCAGGACCTACCTCAGTGTGGTAGAGTTTTCCTACCATATATTCAAGGGGTGACAGATAAGATTGCCAAAATCCTGAAAAGGAAAGACATAGTCACATAATTCTCAGCACCTGAAACAATTAAACAAGGTATGAGGTCTATCAAGGACGATATTTATAGACATCAGCTCAAGGGAGTTCACAAAATTGATTGTTCATGTGGAAAAAGTTACATTGGTGAAACAGGTCGCTCTTTGCATAAAAGACTAAAAGCACATGGAACAGATATTAAGAATGGAAGGTCTCATACGTCGGCCCTTG
This sequence comes from Pinus tabuliformis, assembly GCA_031772625.1. Taxonomy (NCBI): domain Eukaryota; kingdom Viridiplantae; phylum Streptophyta; class Pinopsida; order Pinales; family Pinaceae; genus Pinus; species Pinus tabuliformis. The sequence goes on along the minus strand of CM062814.1, from coordinate 234,883,313 downwards.
GGGAGCATTCCTCAAAGACGAATCACCAGGTGTGTTTGGAGAGCGCCTCAATTATCGCAAGAGAAGAACATTATCAAAGACGGAAGATTAGGGAGGCTCTTGAAATTATAAAACATCCACAGAATCTCAACAAGGATATTTGTATAGAGATCAGTGGAAATTGGTTTCCTTTAATCAAAGAGATTAGGACTACCAGCACATCTCAGGTAATTAGGTAACTGCTCCTCTCCTATTATAACTTTTTGATCTTATATTAAAAATAAAAATAAAATAAAAATACCCTCGAACAGAATTAATATAAATAGTTATTAATTATAATTCTTAATAATAATTATCATGATTATTATTAGGTATTATAATAATTATTAATTAAAGATTATTTATAATAATAATTGTTATTATTAGTATTATTAATTATTTATAACAATAATTAATTATTATAAAATTTTATTAATCATTTAGTTAATTAACAAAAAAAAATTAGAATTAACACATAACAATAATTAGTCTTTACAATACCTATTATGTAATTAATTAATCAATTAATTATTCTAATTAAATAAAAGTGTATTAATCTAATGAAATTAGTTATATTAATTATAATAAAATAAGTCATTTACAATAGCAATTAGTATTTAATTATAATATCCATTAATTAATTAAATCCAATAAAATTAGTTATATTATTATAATAAAATAAATAAATTTATTCTTTATTAATAACAAAATTAAAAATAATTAATTATCTTTATCAAATATGAATTTATCATTATAATATTTAGTAATTAATTAATTAATTAAACTTATTGGAACTTAAGGTATAATAATGAATTAAAAACTTAATAACAGAAATTAGTCACATTATAATAACGTTAGAATAATAAGAAAATTATTAATAATTAATTAAAAAACTATTCATTAAAGGATCTTTTAATAATAATATATAAAACACAATTTAAGATTATAATATAATTTTAAAACATGATTAAAAATTATTAAAAATAAAAATTAGAAATTAAAAATAGAAATATTTTTTTTTTTTTTACGCCGACCACATCTCCTTAAAATCAAATTATCCTTTTACTATTTAGCCTCTCACTAAAGCTCTTCTTCTATCATCTTTCAGAAATTGTCCTGATGATGGATCCCTATTGGGATTTGAAACGTTGACAAGTATGATTATTACTGTGGATACTCTGAAATTTAACTTGAAAGAAATGAACCACAGATGCCTCAAATCCAAAAAGAACATGAAGGTGTTTGTTAGGGGTGTGCCGAAGGAAAGCTTAAAAAGGGGACCATTCCCCTCAAGTGATAGCAAGACTACTGACATATTGCAATTGATTCATTCTGATCTATCTGGTGCAATGTCCATTAACTCATTAGGAGGATATTTATATTATGCTATCTTTATGGATGATTTCTCTCGCAAGACTTGGATATATTTCTTGAAGAAGAAGGATGAAGTATTCTCATGGTTATGTTCTTTCAAAGCTTTGGTCGAAAATCAAACCAGGAAGAAGATCAAAATATTGAGGACCGATAATGGAACTGAATATGAATCAAATGAGTTCAAAAATTATTGTAGAGAAGTTGGCATTAAGAGGGAGACTACTACCGCATATACTCTTGAGAAAAATGGTGTTGCTGAAAGGAAGAATTGTTCTATCGTAGAAGCCACTTGTGCCATGCTTCATGATCAAAGCCTTCCAAAGTTCTTATGGGTCGAAGCTGCAAACACCGTCGTGTGTTCAAATATATGCCCTCATCAAGCATTGGACTCCAAAATTCCTGAAGAAGTTTTCATCGCTTAGAAACCTAATGTTTCTCACTTTAGAATTTTTTGTAGTCCTCTATATTTTCATGTGCCGAAAGAAAAGAGAAGCAAACAGGATGCTTATGGGAAGAAAGGAACATTTGTGGGATACAGTGAAACTTCTAAGGCATATAGAATCTATGTGCCTGGTTAAAGAGAAGTGGAGATAAGTCGTGATGTCACCTTCGATGACGATGTTGCCCTTCGGAAGGTTAGTAACCTTCCTCTTCCAAGGAAGGACAAAGAAGAAGATTCAGGAAAGCAGGGAGAACTGCAGGATGAGAAAATGCCCGATGTTGAAGAACCAATGGATCCTATTGATCCACCCCCTCATGATCCCTCCTCCTCGAAGAGGAGGCCCTCATGGATTAGGGAGACTCTCAAAGATGCCGAGAGACATGTTGCACCTAGGGTGACTTTTGTGAAACCAAGAAGCTGAATAGGTACCAAGGGTACTTAACTGCAATGAGCACCATTATTCAATCTAAGCCTTGCACATTCGAAGAAGCTGCCAAACACCAAGTTTGGAAGGATGCAATGAATGAAGAGTATGAGTCGATTATGAAGAATGATGTCTAGGATGTGGTTCCTAGACCCAAGGAAAAATCCGTTGTCACCTTGAAATGGCTCTACAAGATCAAGCATGGAGCTAATGGAAGTGCTGAAAAGTTCAAGGCCAGATTCGTTGCTCGAGGATTCTCTCAAAAGGAAGGTGTATATTATGATGAGATATTTTCACCGGTTTCCTACTACACCACCATCCATTCGATCATTCCCCTTGCTGCCTTGCAAGCCTAATGGAATCTACACCAGATGGATGTCAAGACTACCTTCTTGCATGGTTCACTTAAGGAGGAAGTCTATATAGAACAACCCGAGGGGTTCGAAGTTCAAGATCGTCAAACACATGTATGCAGGTTGAAGAAAGCACTCTATGGGTTGAAGCAAGCACCCCGGGCTTGGTATGAGAGGATCGATAGCTATCTAATGAAGTTGGGATTTACGAGAAGTGAAGCTAATCCAAAGCTTTACTTTAAGGTTGAGAATGATAGACCTCTCATATTGGTACTCTATGTGGACGATCTCTTTCTAATAGGTGCAGACCCTATTATCAATCAATGTAAGAGGGAGTTGGCTTCTGAATTCGAGATGAAGGACCTAGGATTGATGCATTACTTCCTAGGATTGGAGGTCTAGCAAAAGCCAGGTGAGATTTTTCTTTCTCAAGGAAAATACACTGTAAAGATACTTGAAAGATTTGCGATGGTGGACTGCAAGTCCATGAATACTCTGATGGAACTTAACTTCAAGAAGTTATGCGGAAGTGCTATTAGGCTTGATTTGGGAAATCCTTCTGAGTATCGTCAACTCATGGGTGCCATGATGTTCTTGGTGAACTCTCGTCCAGACATATGTTTTGCAGTGAATACATTGAGCCAGTTTATGGTTGAGCCTCATCACATACATTGGATTGCTACCAAGAATCTCTTAAGATATATTCGGGGCACAATCACTTATGGAATGAGATACATTGTCGGGAATGTGAGTCTCCATGGTTACTGTGATGCAGACTGGGCTGACAGTGTGGTGGATCGTAATTTCACATCTGGAAGTTGCTTCACTCTAGGTTCTTCTTTGATATCATGGATGAGCAAGAAGTAGAAGTCGATTGCCTTGAGCATTGCTGAGGTTGAATACATTGATGCTAATTTGGCCTCCTGTGAAGTTGTTTGGTTGAGGAAGCTCTTTAGTGAGTTGTTTGGACATGTGTTGGATACCACCATGATCTTCTGTGACAACCAGAATGGGATTCGTCTTTCTGAGAATCCTGTGTTTCATGACTGCTCCAAGCATATTGATATCAGGTACCACTTTATCCGGGATATGTTACAACGATGAGAAATAAAGCTCCAACACATTGGGACTAATGATCAGGTCGGGAATATTCTTACAAAGCCCCTGGAGAAGGTCAAATTCTTAACCTTCCATGCACGACTTGGAGTCATGGAGAGACCCTCATATGAGGGTCCCATATGAGATGGATGTTGAGCTCTGGGAGCTTCAGGGGGCTTGGGGTACTTCTTGGAGAGATGAGCGACCATAGGGTGAGTGGTTCACCTTCTCCTGCCGGCACATCCTACCCATGCAGTCCGGGACTCATGGGAAATACCTCTCATCTGGCCAATGAGTAGGGAAATGAGGATAGGGACCATAGTACTACAGATGGACGCATCGTGTATTACCATACTCCCTATGCTAGGATGTTTATATTGATCTAGAATTAATGGAAACTGACTTCGGGTCTGTTAAGAGTGGTATGACACACTTTATATTATTGGAGACTGACTTCAATTTAGTGGAGAATGGTATGATACATTCTAGATCATTTATTCTTTCTTCATATTCAGCAGAGCAGAGAAGAGAAAAGCAAAGACAAGGATGGTACAATTTGGTAGGTGAAGTTCTCCCTAGTTGAGAGGGAGTGTTAAATTTGGCAACTAGGGCCAAACTTCACCTTAGACAGCTCATATGAGGAAGCTAATATTTTTATTGGATTCCTCTCTCCGAGAGGTGTAGGATTGATCTAAGGATCATCCCATTCTTACATGTACAAATGGAATTATGAATTTATTTTGATTATGGACAAATTGTCAAGGTCGTCTAGCAAACTCATGTAGGCTCAGAAGCCCAACAATCACATCTATTCATCCTCAACATTTGCATATAAATACATGGTGCCTCCTTCTCATTTGGACACTTCATTCACTCACACATCTCTCTTGATTGGGTACGAATTTCTAAGGCCTCTCTCTCTCCACACGTGCGAAGAAGGGATTGTTCTTTTGTTGTCCCTGCATTGACCGATGTTGACCATCTTTGACTATGGTTTTGTGTGGGGAATTTCTATTTGGGCAGGCTGCAATTCTGGTCACGAAATTTGAGGCAGTTGGACCTCTGTTTGACCAGCGTTGACTATGCTAGGGCTTGCTGTTGTGTTGACTTTTGTTGACCAGATTTGACTGGACTTTTTCAGAGTATTTTTGGGCTAATTTGACTCATTGTTGGAGGCCGATTTGACCGAGTTGTTTTGGAGGTCAAAATATGCCTTGTTGACCAATGTTGACTTTCTGGTTAGGGCTTTCTATTTATGTTGTTTGACTGATCAGATTTCATTGTGATTGGGAAAGTGAATATTGTATATTGTACTCTCTCTCTTTCTGCTGAAATTTTGAAGAATTATAAGAAGAATTGATCAAGGTTTTCCCCACATTGGGGTTTGTTCCTGGCTGGTTCCATATCATGTGTCCTCTTGTCTTGGCTTGTCTTCTACTATTATTGTTTATGTTCTATCTGTATTTTACTATCATGATGATGTGATTGCTAAATTGTATATTGATATTGGGCTAATAAAGAAATAGAAGTAAAATTACTCTTAGCATAGAACATACCATTGTTAACTAAAATTAACATGGTATCAGAGGTGAGGTGAAGACAAAACCCAAGCAAGAGTGAGAAGAGCAATCACTGATCAAGGACAAGATTCAATGGCCTCCACATCCTACTTCAAGTCTGATGATAAGCTTCATGATAAGTCTGAATATCATGCATGGAAGATGTCTCTTGATTTAATAATAGAAGAGTAAGATGTTATGGATTATGTGCAGGGAAAGATTTCAGAACCTCCTTCAAATCACCGGCTACTGCTAAGACAAAGTACAAGAAGGGTGAAGTCAAAGCCAAGAAGATCATCAGGGATTCTATTCATAAGCATTTAGTTGCTTACATATTCGATTTGAACACATCAAAGGAGATATATGACAGGTTTGTTGGCATGTTCAAATCTAGCAATGAAAACCAAATTCTTTTCCTCCAGCACAAGCTGAAGCATATAAAGAAAGGTAGAAATGAAGATATTCAATCCTACTTCATTAGGATTATTGAGATAACAATCCTACTTCATGAGGATTACTGAGATAAAAAATGATCTTCTTTCGATTAGAGAAGCTATTGCTGATAAGGATCTTACTCTCATTGTCCTTGGAGGACTCCCTCGTGAATAGCACGTGTTCAACACTACTATTAACAATGACATGATTCCAGGGTTTGAAGAATTGATGACTAGATGTTCTCAAGAAGAAATAAGGATGATGGAACTAGATATGCCTTCAAATAGGAATGATCCTACTGCATTCTCTGCTCATGCTAAAAGGAAGAACAATGCAGGTTCAAAGAAGCAATGTCAAGGAAGGTCGGGTTTCAAAAATGGAAGGAAGGGAAGATGCTTCATTTGCAACAAGTTTGGTCACTATGCTAGTGAGTGTCCTAATAGAAGGGATACACCTCATGATGATGACAACCATAACAACAACAATTTCAGGGGCAACAACAATCAAAGGAATGGAAGATTCAACAACCAAGGAAAAAGGAATGCTCTCGCTCCTCATAAAGGAAATGGTCACCCTCCCAAGAGATAAAGAAACACCAGGTATGATGAATCTAATGTTGTTGATAAAAAGAAAAAATAATTCTATCTTATATATGCCCTCTCTACTGCATCTCCTCCGGACACTTTAGGAAACTAGTTGATTGATAGTGGTGCCTCAAGGCACTTCATTGGGTATAGGGAAGCTCTTTCAAATCTGATTGGAAAGGATACAAATTTGGATAATTATCCTTGGAGATAATTCCACCTATCCCGTAAATCAAGTTGGGAATGTTACTCTTCAATTGAATTAAGGTTACACCATTCATCTACAATAAATACTATATGTATCCGATCTAAATAAGAAACTGGTATCTATCTCAGCGATGGAGGACAAAGGATTCAAGGTGGAATTCATTGATGGAAAGTTACGTGTGTGGAATAAAAATTTCAATGATGCATTTCAAATGATGGAGGGTCTGGGAATTTCCATCCATTTTTATTTTTCAGTCTCTTCTTTGTTATTTTCTTTGCTTGTTTGCATGTGTTCTGCAAGTGCCCTGTTTGATGGCAAACCCGACATCTAAAGGCAGTGATTTTGAAATCTAATCACTATGTCCACTTGAAGTCTTGATGTGTCTAGTGAATAAAATCCAGGAGGCCTTTGCTTAAAACCACCTCCACACAAATATGAGCAAAAGTGAAGATCCCTTTGTCCATTCTTTCTCGTTCCATTTTTAGGAACCTTCCCAAAGAGTTTCCAATGCCTTCTAGGACCTAGTGGTGCCAAAAAGGGAGTGGAAGGTTATGTAGCCTTACCCAAATCGACATTTTTGTAACCACCATTGAGTTTGCATCAAAACCAGGAAACCATGGGGTTACAAAGAGACCTGTCCTTCCCCAAAACCATGGTCCTTCATTTATGACATAATTGAAATATTTTTGAGTATCAAACTGAACCACAAAAAACCTTTTGCACACAGATAAATATCGCAATATCTGGTCCAGTTGAGGGAGATCCACTCATTCAGATCTTTAGATTTGGGCCAGAAACCATTAAATCGACAAATAATAGCTTTTGCTTGTAAAATAGTGAAGAGACCACTAACTTCTGGTAATTCTATGGACAGATCTGGGGCTTTTTCCATCTTATCTACAATGTACGGGCCTGGGATTGTTAGATTTGGATTTTGTTTGTCTTATGTGGCAGCTTTCCCTCTCAATGCATCCTTGAATGAAGTCGGACCCTTGTCTGTTGAAGATGATCTAGCTGGTGTGCTTGCTCCTAGGGCACCTCCTTGTAGTCTTAAATTCTGGATAATGGTAGAGTTCCTTTGAATACCATATTCTTTCAAATGGATCTCATCTTGCAACACTTTTCCGGAGGAAAAAAAAAAAAATCAAACTTTGTAATGAAGTAGGAATACCTGTAACATTTTGGGCCTTTTGTTTCAGATCTGTCACTAGATCCGTTTCTATCACTAGATCCGTTCCCCGGGCCCTTAACAATATCGATTTTCCAAGAATGGTTTTGATAAAAATTTGAAACAAAACCTCTGAATTTGGGTCCTCACCTCTGTCATCGCCCCTCGAGTTTTGTCCCCAATTTAAATTAGTACTGATTTTCTCTCTGTTTGATGGTTGGGAACAAAACCCCAAGTTGCATGGGGCATTGCTCTTCTTGGCCTTTTCTCTTGCAATGCCATTAGTCACAGCGGCGACGATGTTGATCGATGTTCCTCCAACCCTGATTGCAATGCCTTTAGTCTCAAATCCAAGCATCATGGGATTGGGGGGTTCCATTGAACTGTGCCCATAGCTGATGGATTTTTTCTTTGCATGCAACACATAACCACATGGCTTAACCATGGATTTGCTATTGCATGGGCATAAACTGTCCCAAAGGAGAAAACACATTATCTTCAACCCATCTCTCTGCCCATAAACAAATCTGGGGATTTGGGCGAGAACAGAGGGTATACGCAAACTCTGAAACTGATCTCTCTGCACATAATCAGATATGGGATTCTTGCCGAGAAAAATGGGTGTACGCAGACTCTGAGGTGTCGAAAGAACCAGTGCTATAGAACCTATTGCTTCTTGCCTCCATCGTGTCTCCTTTCTCACATTTCCAGTTGCCCCCAATGAAGAACTTCCCAGTGCCCGCCATAGTAACAACTCCGTGACAACCATTTCCAATGGCTTGAACATTCCTCTGCACTTGGGCAAATAATCAGAGCCTGGTACCCTTTTCAGACACCGAATCTAGTCATCGCAATCCAACAAACTCAGATCGAACCAACGACGATGCGATGGAGACGAAAACAAACTTCCTACAACCAATGTGGAATGTTGTAGAGCTGGAGCTGATTTCCATGGTCGCCATCGTCCTAACTTAAAAAATCCTCGATACTCACTTGTATAATTGTTAATATGTATTTGTTATTATTATTATTTTTACATCAAATTTTTCTATTAATTCTTGAAAATGATACATTGTGAGGAGATCTTCTGCCATATAATTAAGGCTTCACTCCTACTGGATTTGTTGGCCATCAAGTACAAACAAAAGAACATCGAGATCATAAAAAAAAGCTATAGGACCACATGTCAATGGCCTAGAAGGCCCAAAATTGTTCAAAAAACAAAATGCAACCCTCTCTTCTCTTCTCATTATACATTAACATTATCGGGACCTTGGTCAGCATTACCTCCCTTAGCTAGGTAGTGAAAAGCATCATGAACATGGGATTCCTTATGAGCCATGTGGCCCTCGAAGTTGTCCATCCGATCTTGGAGCCCCTTTTGGCCATGACAAAGTGAGTCCTGTTGGTCAAGAATGTGCCACTGGTTATGTTGAATATCATTGAGAAAACTGATAATTTCATTCCTATCTTTGTGTCGATCTAGGGCTTGCTCCTCAATTGATACCTAGACAAGGCAGATTTGAGCTTCAAAATAATTGAAAGGGGGGCAGGTCCACCCATCTAGGAGAACCGCCAATCGGTTGTTCCAGCTCACCCTCGTCTGCTTGTTACCCCATAGAGTGATGGTCCTCTTGACCCCTCTGTCTGCCACCTCGTCGCAGCCTACCTCATTAATGTTGCACGGGGAGGCCACACACACTAGACCACACCACCAAGTAAAAACCCAGATTCCTGCACCCTTGGCTCTTGTGCATGCCCACTACAAGGGGTACCAAATGTCTCTCCTCCCCCACCAAATCAGAAAAACACCCTCTCCCTAGCCAATGATCTCCACTCCCTTCCCAGAAGAACCACCATCTTCTACTTCTAGGGCTCGAGGTGGCCACAACCTGCCTAGATTATTGGCTACTCCAGAGTTATCCCCACTCTAGGTCCACAAAGAAGGTCCAATTGTAGCGCCCACAAATGCCTCGGTGAACCACTCTACCTAAACCCCACCCAAACATTCACAATTGAATTGAAATGCGGGGTGCCTGAAAAGCACCAGTACCCCAACCTCTCTTGGTTGAAAACGACTACCTTCCAAATTGAGACTAAAACCAGAGAAACAAAGAAAACACACTCTCTTGGGCTACCAACCAAAGGAAAGTGGGACTGGAAACCACTACTCACACTGACTGTTAAGCCATAAAACTAAAGCATAAAATGTAAACATTGTAACAACCAAGAGTATTTGAATTACCTGAGAGGCAACTCTATCCCCTTCACTAATGGCCACAACATAACTATGCCTAGGTATCGAGGTTAGCCTCTCATCGATTGAGCCAAAGACATGAGGTCGACTACCAGAAATATCCAACTCCCAAGCGCGAGCTGACTCAGGGTTCCATATTACAATTTGAGCTACCACTACATGTAGAGCGACTTCATAAGGTCAGTCTAAAACCATAGTCATTCTTCTCCACCAGTCAAGACCCCAACTTGGCTCTCCATAGAGGCTCCTTGAATGAATCAAGCTAGTAATTCTGGCCAAAATCAAAGCTCGCATCTCCTGGTCGCTACATCTACTCGCAAATGCCATAGCCATTAGAATAATAACCCAGGTGATTTCGAGAACATTCCCCTACAGGCCATCAAGCCTTTTGTACTCAACACACTTAATCGTCATTGTTGTCACATGGGAGGGCAGTTAATGCCCCGCTCTGGCGTACTTACCAAGTTCGTCACCCCCAACAGGGAAATATGTATTTATTATTATTAGATAAAAAAAAATATTGTCATAAATTGTCCTTTATTGTAATATCTGCAAAACCTTTACTAATAAGAATTACGAAAATAATTATATATCAACAAGTAAAAAGGAAATCCTTTAGTGTTAGGACTTTGGAGCTATAGTTTTTTAGAAAGAGTAGCATAAAAGAATCAATTTGACTTTAGCCTTAGTCAAATTAAGTTAATCAAAATTCCACATCAGTAGGACAACTTGGAGGGAGTTAACTTGTGTGACGTGGAGCTTGTCACTCAATTAGATCCGCAAATTCAAGTTAGTGGGCTTGGAGTTTAGTTATGCATGTGTTGATTGCTAATTTATAGAAATCTGATTCATTTATTTTCAATTTTGCTCAGTTAATTTACCTCTAACAAATAATAGAGTTAGTAGAGGATCAGTTGTGTAGTGGGAAAACAATCTAACTCAGAGATCTGTCAATTAACTGATCAATCAACCCAAAATAGCTAATGCATGCAAGGAATTCGAATTACTCAAATGTGGTGGAGATTCCAAGGAAGTGTAACATTAATTGTATACTAGTTGAGTGTACAGTTGTTGCATGCAAGCAAGAGATCAATTCCTTGGGAATTGCGCAAGGAAATAGGAGGCTGGTGAGGGCATAAAGTGGCTAAGTGTTGGCTAGAAGTTCTCATTCAGAGGGAGAACAATTTTACCTTTGCAGGTTGTGCTCAGAGCTGGAGCATGCAATTGTAATAAATTCTCTATTCTTCTATATTAATGCAATAGATCGGAAGGGGTTTTTCCCATTTGGGTTCCCCTAGACAACATTGTGTACTTGTGGTTTCGATTGTTGAATGTTTATGCATGTTGTTTTAAATTGTGAATTCCTTTTCGCAGATTAATAGGGTAGAATTGTGTCTCTTGATTTAGTTTAATTTCTTAAGCAATTGCAATTCTATCACAAAATTTATATTCTATGGCATCTAACAGAGAAATTTTGTGTTTATGTGAGAAGAAATATTATTTCAGATTGCTCATATTAGCATATCAAAATTTTGTGGAAATTATACATGGTATCAGAGTTGGATTCACATTAGAACCAATATTTCAAAGTTGTTCCCCAGGAGGTTCGAATTTGCAGCTTCAGTGTAGCAGGATTTCTTAAGATTTGGGAGAATGGCCTTCAACGAATTGAGATTAGAGTATGCACTTGAAGGAAGCTCAAATTTCATTGCCTGGAAGGACTGCATGGAGGCAATGATTGATGATAATGGTGTGTTAGAATATGTTAAAAGTGACATTGTAAAACCCTAGTAGTCTAATGCACAAAAAATGGCCCAATGGAAGAAGGATGTTGCTAGAGCTGGGAGGATCATCCCGGAGGGTGTGAGAGACCACATAGTCTCAAAGATACATGGCAAGGAGACTCCCTTTGCTATGTGTAAGACCCTCACTGAGCTATTTGAAAATAACAATGGCACCATAAAACCTGGTTTGATGAACAAATTGAGGATTGAAGACAAAGGGTATGAGGTAGTCTTCAACAATGGGAAGGCATGCCTCAAGAATTTTTCTTCAGGTCAGATCAAGTAGATTGGTGTCAAGATCAAGAGCCTCTACACATTAGAGGAAGATGCATTTGCAACTTTGAGGAGAAACTCAGATATTAGAGATGTGGTGGTTGAGAGGGAGCAATATAGAGCTCTCAAGATGGAGCCTCAGCCAATTGGAAGTTTGGCTGACCAATAGGATGATGATGATGATGACCAGTCAGAGGCGTCCAGTAGAAGAAGAGTTCAAGCCAAGGGAAGAGGGAGAAATTGCAACTATACCTCCAAGAGTGAGGTGGGGTGATGTAGAGCCTTAGCCCCAGAGTTGTAGATATTTGGGTAGGGTCCATTGAGGTGTCCTCCTCATGGATCATTACCTTAATACAGGGGCCCAAAGTATTCAATAGCAGGAGGATCAATGTCAGTCAAATATTGAGGAGTGCAGAGTATTGTTGACAACAGAGCAAGAGGCTCAGTAGTAGAGTCAACAACAGCACAATTTTCCCAGTAAACAGTTGCAGACATAGTTGATTCAATGTTTTGGATGCTTCTCAGTTGCAATTGTTACACAGGAAGCAACAAAAATGAGAGGTAGTGCTACACTACATTCCATTGATGTTGGATAGGGGTGGTTCAATATCCATTTCTTGCTAAGAGGGAGTGTTAGAAAGTGTAGCAAGAAAGGCTCAATTTGACTTTAGCCTTAGTCAAAATGAGTAAATCGAAATTCCACGTCAATAGAACAACTTGGAGGCGGTTGGCCATATCTAGACATGTCTTAAAATGGACTGAGGATGAAGCTGCATCGCCTGTCTGAAAAGGGTTAGGGTTTTGCAGTCAATCAGCGACACGACTGCATCCTACCTGCGCCATACCTACCTTAGTTGTCGCCATGTGTTTCTACCGGCTATCTACATCGTGTTGGTTCCCATAACACGTCCAAGATATCTATAATAGTGTTGTAACCCCATTCTCTTCCCTGCTTGCTACATACCTGCCGATTTCCGACATCCCATTGCGGCGATGGTTACGATAGTCTTGGAGGGAGCTAGCGGAGAACTTCATGGAACAGGCATGGAGCTAGACCTAGTAGATTATTCGAAGGACCCATTGGAGGACGTTAACCTCTGGAAAACTCCTCGCTCTGCCATGGATGACCTCCTTCCCTTCTGCTGCGATCTAACGGCTACCATCGCTGGTCTACCCTCGATCTCGGGACCCTCCTGCTCCACTGTGACCTTCTCTGAGCCTCCTCCAGTATGGTCAGTACCACCCTCACCGCCGCAGTCACATTTCGCTGATAACTTTGCATCTGCTTGCTTCCATCCTAACCCTGTGGCTGCAACCTCACAACCCCCCCTTCCCTCCCAACCCGAAGGCTCTCCAAGCTACCCCCCGGGACACCTAAATCTGGCTCAGGGAAACCCTCAATCTGCAGTATCTATGGCTCCTCCATCTGGTAGCTACTTGGCAGTACCCCTGCTTTCTGAACCTATCCATGCGACCGACCACTTCAACTCTGATAACCCTCCCTCAAACCTTACTCAGCCTGTGGATCAATCGAACGCCCCTAAAGAAGCTGCTAAACCTATCAATAAGCGAAAGTGCTTCAAAGCCAAAGACGAAGACGTAATTCTCAGGCTTAGGGAGGATATATAGTGGGGAAACACCATGGATATGGCGGATCGTGTGCTAGTGGGAAGAATTCATGGCAGAAGCTACACAGCGGCTAGACTCAAGCTGTGGACCTCTGAGGTATGGGGGCAACACCTGGACGACCTTCCCTTTGTTCAAACTTTTGTTAGGGGTTGGTTCGATCTGCGCTTTACCAGAGCCGAGCACACAAATTGGGTCTTGTCTTCCTTCTAGAATTTTGGACATGCTCTAATAATTCTTCGCCGATGGAACCATATATTTGATCCAGAAAAAGAGCAGATAGGAGTAGGGCCTATTTGGGTTCGGCGCCTTGGATTAACCCTCCAATTTTGGGCAGAGGATATTTTTCGTCGCATCGACAACACACTTGGAACCTATCTAGAGCTTGACAGATCCTATCTAGCTACTGGCATGATGGCGTATGCTAGGATTTTGGTTTATCTGGACACTAGGGGGGCCTCCAGGAGCATATCACTCTGTAAAGGAGAACCTTCTCCTGGCAACAAATTCTAGATTATGAAGGAGTCCCGTTCCGCTATAGGCGATGCCACAAGGTGGGACATCTATACAAGGACTTCCCTTTGAATAGGAAGGCAAGTGAGAGAGTAAAGGTGAAGTTAATTCTACAAAAAATCTCACAAGCACAGGGTAGCCCCCCCTTGGCTGAAGAAGCAACAAACTTGGCACAATCAGATGCAGATCAGGCACCTTCAAAGGATACCACGAAGAAGTGGGGAAAGCACCCTTTGGTCCACCCTCTCCTCCACTAACCAGAGCAAGGGTGGCTGCTGAGGCTGCATTCTCCATGGGTATTTTGAATTCAACCTCCTCCTCTACTTATTCTACTGCTTCATCTCATTGCATTGATACAAATCCTGTCTGGCCCCCTGTCCACACCAATAACCCTCCCACATCTCTGGATTTCCCCTTTAAACCCTCCACCCCCATCATCTCCTATACCCCGCCATCTTTTCTAGAGAACCCTCTATCCACCCCCCACATTCGTGCTCCTACCCCTCCACCAAGCCCTCCAACCAACAGATACCCCCTTCACTCTCGGATTCGATCTCAGGCTCCTAATTCCCTGGGTATTGGCCTGATTTCCTCTCCCCCTCCTCTAAAGAAGCCTCGAGGCAGACCCTCCTCCTTATCAAAAGCTAAGCAAAAAGTCGAGGAAGAGATTGTTGTTGGCAGACAACAATCCATCGACTAGGTACTTAGAGCAGTGAATACCCTGGTGCATCCCCTTCCATGAAAATGCTATCCTTCAACCATAGAGGGTTGGCTAGCCCTGACAAAAAATTAGCCATGAGAAGACTATTTTTATTTGAACCCTTTAATATCCTTTTCCTACAAGAAACCCTAGGATAGGGTAGTATCATTACCCACCTTCTTGAATCATGGCTATCTGGATGGAATTTTCACGCTCTAGATGCATCTAGCCGATCTGGGGGACTGGATCTGGGAGTTAACAATTGATCCATTAGAATCTGCAATATTTGGGGAAGCTCAGGTCACTTAGGAGCAAATATATACTCCTCTAAACTCGATACTGATATTAGGATAATTAGTAGATGACCTTGTTGCAATGAGAGGTGAGAAGGAATAATGATTTGAAGGTTGAAGTTCTTTGTGACTTGATGATGTGAAAAGAAAAAGCCTATGTTATGAATTTGTCCCCTAGTAAAGATGCATTTTGGATAAAGAAAATATATATCTCCCCAGTTAATAGGGAGGGCATATTATGACAATTATATTAAAGACCTTGAAGAAAGAGTAAAGATCAGAGAATGGCTAAAGCGCTACATGATGGTTATTCAAGATTGATGAAGTTGTGAACAAGAATTGGATGTTTTGAAAAAGTGATGAGGATGATTTTGGTGTGGCTAAATAAAGTTGAAGAAGGAAGATTTTGTTAAGACGTGTTTGATATATGATGACCTAAGCAACATCAGAGTAGTTGAAGACCCCAAAGTTTCATGCTAGCATACAAGAACATATATATTGGAAGTTTGATACTAGTTAGGGTTGTGAAGCTACTAGATGTTATAATGGTTGAACAAGTAGCAGATCTCTCCCTTAGAGGTTATGAATATTTAATAAGCATGCTTGGATTGAGAGGGAGATATGAAGTACCATAAAATTGTCTGTATGATGGTACTTGGGAGGATATCTTGGTTGGCCATTGATCATGTGTAGATCTCGATGAGGGAGGGTATTATTGGTCTTGTAGAGATTTGACCTTGGATAACCTAGATCCCTGAGGGTTGGTGTTAAGGCTAAAGCTTGATGGTACCTATAGAGGCAAATGCCTGCATAACACCTTAGTCACTATTAGTATCTTAGATCCTTGCATGAGTGTATGACAATAGTGTCGTGACACTTGGATCTCTGATGTGTTGGATACCTTGGAAACACCTTAGTCCCTATTAGTATCTAAGATCCTCGCATGAGCGTATGACAATAGTGTCATGACACTTGGATCTATGATGTGTTGGATACCTTGGTAGTTAGGGTATCCCTAGCATTACGAATGTTTTTGTACTTTTTGTACTCTTCTTGAACACTTGAAATTGTGGTCAACCTTGTACGAATTGAACAATTATGAATACCTCCATAGTTAAGAGGGAGTGTTGAGAAATGTAACTAGTATCGGTCTTGATAATTGTATTTGAGTCATGATGTAATGTATTTGTCAAAAGAAAGAAAGAAAAAAAAAATATTATAAAAGAAAATTATTTATAAGCACATGTTTCATGCTTTGTTTATTTTGTTTCTAGGTCAAAAGCCTTCATTGGAGGCTCTATGGTTTATGTCATGAGTCTTAGTGCTTTTAATTATGTAATAAACCCTTCTTGGTCTTTGTATGTCAAGAAAGAAATTTATTTTTGAGTCTAAAGTGTAATTTATGCCTCCTCCACCAAGTTGTCCTGCCCTCCAATCCAGTCGGCCTCATTAGGATAATTTGACCACACAGAACCACTATAAATGCTACTCGACCTCTTTTGGACAATCAATCAAGCAAGTTTCGATTTGCAGTTGTAGGAATAAGAGGAAGAGGAAACCCTAGTGAAGGAAGGAGGAACCCTAGCAAAGTCGGAAAGCTGTTTTTCTATTGTTTCTAGTTCACATGTGCGAGTTTATGGGTTGTAGAAGGAGGGACGAAGTTGTAGGTCTGTAGTACAGCTGAAATTTTGTTGCAAGAGGACCAAAATCCAAGGTTGTTGCAAGGTTGAAACAATTTGACTTGAGTTGACTTTTGGTGTTTGGGTAATCATCTTGGGAGGTTGACTTGGTGGGCTAAAGGAGGTCTCCTTGTCTGGTCAAAGGTCTTGGTTATCTCATTTGATTTGGTTCTAAAGAAGAGAAGATAAATTTTTGGGTTTTCCCCTAGAAGAGGGGTTTTAGCCCTAGCTTAGAACCTACATCGTATGTCCCTGTTGTGTTGATCTTTACATTTTGTTTTTGATTGTTGCTTGATGACGAGAAGATAAAATAAGGCATGAAAGAAGCTAATAAAGATCAATAAGTAATCACAAGTAATTATCAAGCTCAAGGAAATGTGTGTGTGTGTGTGACGTGTCCTCTATGTCCTATTTTTGGGTTTGTTGGGTCTCTTGTTGGACACTTGATTTTTGTGTCCTATGTGTCTCGTGTCACTGTGTCATGTGACTTAGATTATATGTGTAATAGTCACCACAAAGGCATCGATGTTTTCATTTATTATTAGATTTTAGGTATTTTGGACAAAATATGACCTCTTGAATTTTGTATAACAGGTGATTCTTATTGTAATAGCCTGAAATATTTTCGTGATATAATATTGTGCTTATGTTTGATTAAGTATCTCTATTTCAACCTTATTTATTGTTCGGTGATCTAGCTAGTTTCATAATATGGTATTAGAGCTCAACTGACATGAGGAGAAGTAAGTGTTGTGATTAATGTACAAGCACCATGCTTATCCATCCGGGGAAAGGCACAATTGAAGCAGCCACATGTCAAATAAAATAAAAACAAGTAGTCGATTTGGAGAAAGGAGTTGCCATAACAGGAATTGTTTTTGTTTGAGTTGATTTGGAGAAAGGAGTTGCCATAGAAATCACCATTTTCGTTTGTGTTGATTTGGAAAAGAGAGCCACTAGGTCAGTCACCAAGGGAAAGGATACATTGCCAAGGAAAAATTGTATAGCTTCTAGGGAAAAATACGACTAGTTTCCAAGGAAAAATTGTGTAGCCACTGCTAGTTGTTGTACAACCACTACTATACATAACTCATTCACCATACAGATTCTAGGAAACCAGCTATGCAGATCATCATATGTCAGCCATAAAGTGTTAATACAAAGTTATTTTTTCATAATTGTATATTCTAGAGGACAATGATTTTTTCTTTGTTTCAAGAATTTTTAGAATGGAAACTCTAGAAAAATTCAATGACCAAAATCTCCATACCGAGAAAGTGAAAATTCAGATGCAATTAATGAATAAATATCTGAGGCAACTAATAAAAGAGACTAAGCAATTGCCTATAGATCCAAATATATTATTGGAATGGATAGAGAATGATAAAGCCAAATCGATTTTTGGCATTGGTCTCTCAAACCTTGAGTTGCATCATCTTGGTTTGGAAACATCACTCAAGGAAATGTGGGATATATGATTAAACTACGTGGAGAAAAAACAATGAATGCAAAGTTTTCATTGAACTTAATGTTATTAAGATTCAAAAAGTTCACTGAAGTCACTATGTCTAGCTACATAAATAATTTGAGATATCTTATTAGACAACTAGTTGAGGTCAAAGCTATGGTGGAGGATGAGGATGCCAAAGCCTTTTGTTTAAACAATTTGCTTTATGAATTCAACAATGTCTTTTTTACTCTAGTCAGATGTTTTCAGTGTCCACACACTTTGTGCCTACCTAGGAGAGCCAACCAAACCAAAACTGCACTCTTCTAAGGTCAACGCTTGGTCAACACTGGTCAAAGAGAACTTAAACAACTTTTGCGTCCTCCTTTCTGCGTTCTTCTTGCCCTACTGCATCCTCCTTCTTCCCACGTGTGAGCTGCTCCTTGTGTAACCGAAAGCTAAGGAGAGAGAGAGAAGAAATGAGTGAGATGAGATGACGATAAAATGAATCAACCTCACTTGTATTTATATGACTCACTGGGCATGTGTGCCACACATTTAACTGTTGGCCAACCTTCACAATTTGTAAAGTAAATACAAATAAATTCATATCTCCATAAATACTTGTCAGAATCAGATGATCTTTAGATCAATCCTACACCTCTCGACAAGAGGAATCTAGGAAAAATGTCAGCTTCCATAAATGAGATGACCCACATGGAGTTTGGCCCTAGTTGCCAATTTTAACATTCCCTCTCGACTAGGGAGAACTCCTTCTGGTAATCCGTTTGACCATCAGTACTGCCCCAGCCATCAAATGCACTGCCTTGCACTACTGACTCTGCTCTACTGAACTATGAAGAAGAATAAATGATCGAGGATATATCATACCATCCTCCACTAACCCGAAGTTAGTCTCAGAGTGTGTCATACCACTCTTGATCTAGGTGGATATTGGTGGCCACTTGCCAAGTCCACTTGGACCCCCACCATTGTTTCTTTCAGCTTTTCATTTTCCTTAATTGTAGCATAGTTTACTATTTTTAGCATTTTTTCGGGTCTTGGACTTCAAAAGCTATTTTGAGTCCCTAAACGACGTTTTTTGGGAAAACTGGGAGCAACATGGGTCCATGGATTGATGTTGCTCTTCCCAAATTTGTAGTTCTCAGATAGATCTTTCTAACGAGATATTGTGCGCGTAAACGGAGATCATATGTCAAAGTTACGACCCCGAGAAGTTGATTTACCAATTTACCTAAACGGGGCCCACAGTTTGGCGTTTCATCTTCTAGGGTTAGGTGTTTGGATGTTTAGGGTTTTCCATTGTTTCTCAACAATAAATAGGCCTTCAAGCCTAATTGTAACACAGTTCAGAGGCATGTAGCCGCCACATCTCTTCTAAGAGATAAGCTACCATCGCCCTAGCTGGTCTATTTCCATTTCTATTTGTAAGCATATTTCAGTATTTTACATTAATGAAATGAAGCATTATTTCTGCTGCATCTTTGTGTTTATGGTTAACTCTGTAATTTGTTTTGTTCTTGTTTAAATCTGGATTAGTGGTATCAGAGCAGTCTGCTTTTTCTCTATTTTTCTTTGCATGTCCCCAATAAGGTCATGATATAAGGAGTTAGGGCTTGAACTGGTTGAACCTTTGCAAGACCAACCTCGCAAATCCCGACGGCCTCCCATGGCCGATGAAAAGAAAGACAAGGGGGCAGAAGATCCTATCAGAATATTTCTTGAAGAAGCTCTCGAGCGACAAAGGAACGCAATGATGGACAACTTTTCCCAGATCCTTCAGTGGCTACCTAGGGGTGACGCATCGACTTCCAACGGCTACTCTGAAATGCCACACCATTTAAAGTACACGTTAATTTTGAAATCCCCATATTCGAGGGTCAGATAGACGCAGGTTCCGTCGATAAATCGTTAAATCTGCTAAAGGGTTTTTTTTTGTTCATGATTTTTCCAGTCAGGAAAAGATTATTTTCACTCTTCTCAAAGCAGCCCCCCACGTCAAGGACTGGTGGAAAACCTACTGCGAGAAGAAGGATGAAAGTACAGGCTCACTATTTTCAGCCGCACCCACTTGGAATTCATTCCGGGATGCCATCAAGGAACAATACTACCCTGTCAGAAACTATGAGGATCAATGCATAAAGTGGACCACGCTGTAGCAGGGAAGGGACCAAGACGTGCCAGAGTTTACCAATATTTTCCATACCCTTCGCAAAAAGTTGGGTATCAAGGATTCAGAGCAGCATTTGACACTAAAATACCACGGTTGCCTGCACAAGTACATCTAGGAGGAAATAGAATTCCTGAACATCTCCTCGCTTAGCACGGAATACCTATATGTTGTCAAGGTCGAGCAAAAGTTTAAACAGAAGAAGCGAGATTTTGGATTTGCGAATCTAAAGCAAGGGAAAGGTGCCCCCAAACTGCAGAACAAAGGACAAAGCCAAGGCGGGGTGGCCCAAGACAACCCACCAAAGCTGCAAGCAAAGAACAACGCCACGAAGCCGAAAAAGGACACGGGAAAGTGGTGTGAGTTCCATAAGAGCTCCACCTACAACACAAGTGAGTGTCTGGCCAAGTAGTCACTGGTGGCTGAGCTAAAGGTTTCAGTCAGATGCATGTTCTAACTCTGAGTCAGAACCCGACAAGGGGAATAACAAAGGGAAGTAGATTATCGATGCGGAGCCCAATGCCACCATTTCCACCGCGAAGATCCAGAAGGATGAACCCGAAGATCCAGAGGAGGAGGAGCATCTCTTCCACTCCCAGATGTGGGTAAAGGGCTCCCCGCTACAGTTCATTGTCGACAGCGGGAGCCAAAAGAACCTCATTTCGGTAGAGGTCATGAGGCAGCTAGGCTTACCAACCATAGCACATCCACAACCATACACCATCGGGTGGCTTCACCAAGGATGGGATCTTCACGTGAGCCAGCAATGCCACCTTCCATACAACATCAAGCCCTTCATGGATGAGGTATTATGTGACATTGCTCCCCTTGAAGTTTGTGATGTATTATTAGGACAACCATACATGTGGAAGCGACATGTTATGTATGAATCAAGGCCCCGTGCTGTTATTCTTAATTTTGGAAATAAGTTGTATAGGATACCAGAGGTAGCACCGCCTGCCGACATCTCTTTGGTGACTGCAAAACAATGAAATTAGCTCATTTCCAAAACCGGGAAATTTGTTTTCCTAATGATATGCCCTCAAGGAAAGAAGAAGACGGTGGCCACAACCTACATACAAGGCCCCTCTGCACGACAACTTCAAATGGACAAGGTCGTGAAGGAGTACGAGGACATCTTCACCTCCCCTGCAGGGGTTCCTCTGCATTGTCAGGTCAAGCACTGCATCGATCTGACCCCAGGTGCGCCGCTGCCCAATGGGCCAATCTATTGATGCTCCGTTCTAGAGAACGATGAAATCAAGATGCAGATTCAGGAGCTGCTGCAGAAAGGTCACATCCGTTCGATTTCATCTCCCTGTGGAGCCCGATTGTGTTGGTACAGAAGAAGGATGGGACTTGGAGATTCTGTATTGACTATCGGGTGCTGAACAAGATCACTGTCCGGAATAGGTACCCGATCCCACGGATTTTTGACCTCCTGGACCAACTAAAGGGGGCAAAATATTTCAGCAAGATCAATTTGAAGTCAGGATATCACCAGGTACCAATTGAATCCTCTGATGTGTGGAAGAGTGCCTTCAAAGCCAAGGAGGGCCTTTTCGAATGGTTGGTTATGCCTTTCAGATTGACGAATGCTCCTGCAACATTCATGAGGCTAATGGAAGACATCTTGCATCCATTCACCAACTCATTTGTAGTGGTATACTTGGATGACATCCTGATCTTTAGCCAGAGTCGGGAAGAGCACCTCCACCACATCCAACATGTTATTCAAACACTACGGAAACACAAGTTATGTGCCAATTTGGAGAAATGCACTTTTGGCATGACCCAGGTTTAGTATCTGGGATACATTATTGATGAAAAGGGGGTGCATGTGGATCCAGCCAAGGTCCAAGTCATTCAGGATTGGCCATCTCCAACAACTTTGACAGAGCTCCACAACTTTCTAGGTCTTGCCAACTTCTACCGCAGGTTCGTGTTGGGATCTTGTCATATCACTTGGCCCTTGAGTCAAGTCACAAAGGGAGGAGCGAAAGCAAAATTATTTTGGTCTGAATCTCAACAGAAGGCATTCATAGAGTTGAAAGATCGCCTCTTCTCGACACCAGTGCTCGCATTACCAGACTTGCAACAACCGTTTGAGGTCGAGACAGATGCCTCTGACTATGCTATTGGGGCAGTCCTTACTCAACACGGGCATCCAGTGGCATATCACAGTGAGACACTTTCAGACACAGTCCAAAAGTATCCCACTTTTAACAAAGAGATGTATTCCATTATGCAGGCCTACCGACAATGGAAGCATTACATTTTGGGGAAGGAAACGGTCATCCACACAGACCACCAACCCCTGCAGTTCATACAGACCCAAGGGAAATTGCAGAATGATCTTCATCAAAAGTGGTCCACATACCTGCAACAGTTCCATTTGAATATCAAGTATAAGAAGGGAAGCACCAATAATGTTGTAGATTGCCTTAGTCGACCACCGATCATGGAATTAACCACCGTCCTCAATTCTTGTGGGCATGAGACTTCTGATTGGCACTTCTCTACAAAATCGACCCAGAATTTGGCCACACATACCAGACACTCTTGGAGGGTCAGCATGTTCTAGATTTTCACCTCTAGGATTCCCTATTATGCCACCTGGGTCACCTTTGTGTTCCTTCAAGCGAGCATGCCAAGATGATTTGGGAAGCACACTACAGTTGGGCTGCTAGGCATTTTGGGGTCGAGAAAATGGTGGCAGTACTGCAGAAGTATTTCTATTGGTTGAATCTTCGACAGGATGTCGAGAAGTACATCAGATCATGCACTGCCTGCGCCATTGCTAAACCAACCATCAAGAAGCAAGGCCTCTATACCCCGCTACCTACCCCGAGTCGACCTTGGGAATCCATCTCCATGGATTACATGTCAGGCCTTCCTTCCACTAAGCATGGAAACGACCGTGTTTTTGTGGTCGTCGACAGGTTCTTGAAGATGATCATTATGGTGGCCTGCAAGAAGAATATCATAGCAGAAGCCACTGCTAAACTCTTCTTTGAACAAGTGTGGGTACAATTTGGGATCCCACAGTCTATCATCTCAGATTGGGATAGCAAGTTTCTCAGTACATTTTGGTCCAGTCTCTAGTTGATGTTGGACACCAAACTCACTAAGTCCACAGCCTTCGATCCTCAAACTAATGGTCAAACAGAGGTTGTCAACAGAATGATCGTACACATTCTGTGCATGTACAACTCAAAGCATCCACACACATGGAATGAGAGCCTCCCCTATGTTCGGCACAACTACAATCGGGCTCTCCATAGCTCAACGGGCCACAACCCTTTTCAGGTGGACTTGGGATTCCAGCCACTATGTCCCATTGATGTGGCCATGCCATTTGCAGCTACTCATGCAGGTTCAACTCATGTCTAGTCCGAAACAGGTAAGGCAAGCAACTTCATTGAGCACATCCAACATATTCACCAACAGGTCCATGAAATTCTGGAGAAATCAAATGCCAAGTATAAGCAGCGACACGATCAACATCTGGAACCACACAAGTTTCAGGTGGGCAATAAAGTCTGGTTTCATTTGCAAAAGGAACGCCTTATCGGAGCCTATCGAAAACTCAGACCACTCTGATATGGTCCTTACACCATTACCAAGGCTATGGGAGACAATGCATTTGAGCTCAGCATTCCCCTATTCCTTGTCCTGCACCCAGTGTTCAATGTGGATTGCCTTCAGGCATATGTTCCACCATTACTAGACACATCCAACATTGCAGAACAGCTCACACCCATAGAGTTAAATCCATATTTCATGGAACAAGCTGCAATTGATAGGATCATGGACACACAGATCAAGCACACTCGCTAGTAGAATATCCTACTATATCGAGTTGTCAAAGCAGGCCAACTCCTTCACGAGGGCAAGTGGCTCACTAGGGACAAAGTTCAACAGAAGTTTCCTCATCTCATAGAGGAACTCAATGCAATGGGGACCATTGCTTCCTAAGGGGGGAGGAATGATCCAGGTGGATATTGGTGACCACCTTCCAAGTCCACTTGGACCCCCACCATTGTTTCTTTCAGCTTTTTAGTTTCCTTAATTGTAGCACAGTTTACTATTTCTAGCAGCTTTTCGGGTCCTGAACTTCCGAAGCCATTTTGAGGCCCTAAACGACGTTTTTTGGGAAAATTGGGAGCAACATGGGTCCATGGACTGATTTTTCTCTTCCCAAAGTTGCAGTTCTCGAATAGATCTTTCTAACGAGATATTGTGCGCGTCGGATGGAGATTGTATGCCAAAATTACGACCCCGGGAAGTTGATGTACCAATTTACCCAAACGGGGCCCAAAGTTTGGCATTTCATCTTCTAGGGTTAGTTTTTTGGATGTTTAGGGTTTTCCATTGTTTCTCAACAATAAATAGGCCTTTGAGCCTCATTGTAACACAGTTCAGAGGCATGTAGCCACCACATCTCTTCTCAGAGGTAAGCTACCATCACCCTAGCTGGTCTATTTCCATTTCTGTTTGTAAGCATATTTCAGTATTTTACATTAATGAAATGAAGCATTATTTCTACTGCATCTTTGTGTTTATGGTTATCTCAGTAATTTTTTGCATTCTTGTTTAAATCCGGATCAACTCTCACTGATCCCAGATCAGTATCATTGATCCCAGATCAATGGTGGTCATCCTAACATAGGGAGTACGGTAGATACAACAATGCGTCCATTGATAGTAATACTAATGGTCCCTAACCCCATTTCCCTACTCATTGATCAGATGAGAGGTACTTCCCATGAGTCCCAGACTGCATGGGTAGGATCCCTCGACAGGAGAACTAATCATCATGTCCACATGAGAACGAATCATCCTGTCCAATAGTTGTCGCAGGAGAACTAATCATCCTATCCATAGTTGCCACAGGAGAACTAATCATCCTGGCCCATAGGAGAACTAATCATCCTATCCCACAGTTGTAATGGGAGAAATAATCATCCTGACCCACAGGAGAAATAATCATCCTATCCTACAGTCGCCACGGGGTGTCACAGGAGAAGGTTGAACCTTTCACCCTAAACATAGTGCACCACCAGGGGATGGTGAGTTGCCCTGTGGTTGCATGTCGCTCCAAGAAGTATCATGCACCCTTGTGGAGCTCCCAGAGCTCAATAAATGCATCATACACGACCCTCATAAGAGGGTCTCTCAACGAAACCAAGTTGTTCTCAGAAAGTCAAGAATTTGACCTTTCCTAGGGGCTTCATCGAAATGTTGGTGACCTATTCATCTGTATCGATATGTTGGAGCCTTATTGCTCCCCGTTGTACCATGGATAGGGGTGGTTCAAAATCCATTTCTTGGTAAGAGGGAGTGTTAGAAAGTGTAGCAAGAAATGCTCAATTTGACTTTAGCCTTAGTCAAATTGAGTAAATCTAAATTCCACATCAATAGAACAACTTGGAGGCGGTTGGCCATCTATAGACATGTCTTGAAACAGACCGAGGATGGAGCTGCATCGCTTGTCTGAAAAGGGTTTGGGTTTTGCATTCGATCAGTGACACGACCTCATCCTACCTGTGCCATACCTACCTTAGCTGCCGCCATGTGTTTTTATCGCCTATCTACACCGCGCGGTTCCTGTAACCCATCCAAGCTATCTATAATAGTGTTGTAACCCTGTCCTCTACCTTGCTTTCTACATACCTGTCGATTTTCGACATCCCATTGCGGCGACAGTTACGATAGTCTTGGAGGGAGCTGACGGAGAACTTCTCAGAACAGGCATGTAGCTAGACCTAGTAGATTATTCGGAGGACCTGTTGGGGGACGTTAACATCTGGACAACTCCTCGCTCTGCCATGGATGACTTCCTTCCCTTCTACTGCAATCTAATGGCTACCATTGCTGGTCTACCCTCGATCTCGGGACCCTCCTGCTCCATCGTGACCTTCTCTGAGCCTCCTTTGGTATGGTCAGTACCACCTCACCACCGCAGTCACCTTCCGCTACTAACTTTATGTCTGCCTGCTTCCACCCTAACCCTATGGCTGCAACCTCACAACCCCCCCTTCTCTCCCAACCTGATGGCTCTCCAAGCTACCCCCCGTGACACCTAAATCCGGCTCAAGGAATCCCTCAATCGCAGTATCTATGGCTCCTCCATCTGGTAGCTACTCGGTAGTACCCCCGCTTTCTGAACCTATCCCTGCTGCCGACCACTTCAGCTTTGATAACCCTCCCTGAAACCCTACTCAGCTTGTGGATCAATCGGATTCCCTTGAAGAAGCTGCTAGACCTATCAAGAAGTTAAAGTGCTTCAAAGCCAAAGACCAAGACGTAATTCTCAGGCTTTAGGAGGATATATAGTGGGGCGACACCATGGATATGGCGGACCGTGTGCTGGTGGGAAGAATTTGTGGCAGAACCTACATAGCAGCTAGACTCAAGCTATGGACCTCTGAGGTATGGGGGAAGCACTTGGCTGACCTTCCCTTTGTTCAAACTTTTGTTAGGGGTTGGTTCGCTCTACACTTTGCCAGAGCCAAGCACACAAATTGGGTCTGGTCTTCCTTCTGGCATTTTGAACATGCTCCAGTCCTTCTCCACCGATGGAACCATCTATTTGATCTAGAAAAAGAGCAGATAAGAGTAGGGCCTATTTGGGTTCGGCCCCCCGAATTACCCCTCCAATTTTGGTCAGAGGATATTTTTCTTCGCATCGACAACACACTTGGAACCTATCTAGAGCATAATAGATCTTATCTGGCTACCGGCATGATGGTGTATGCTAGGATTCTGGTTCATCTTGACACTAGGGGGGGCCTCCAGGAGCATATCACTCTGCAATGGAGAAACTTCTCCCAGCAGCAAATTCTAGATTACGAAGGAGTCCCGTTCCACTGCAGGCATTTACATAAGGTGGGACATCTATGCAAGTACTACCCTTTGAATAGGAAGGCGAGTGAGAGAGAAAAGGCGAATGTAATTCCGTATAAAAGCTCACAAGCACAGGGTAGACCCCCCTTGGCTGAAGAAGCAGCAAACTTGGCACAATCAAATGCAGATCAGGCACCTTCAAAGGAGACCAGTAAGAAGTGGGGAAAAGCACCCTTCAGTCCACCCTCTCCTCCACTAACCAGAGCAAGGGCAGCTGCTGAGGCTACATTCTCCATGGGTACGTTGAATTCAACCTCCTCCTCTACTTAGTCTACTGCTTCATCTCATTGCATTGATACAAATCCTGTTCGGCCCCCCTATCCACACCAATAACCCTCCAATATCTCTGGATTTCCCCTTTAAACCCTCCTCCCCATTCATCTCTTGTACCCCACCATATTTTCCTGAGGACCCTCTATCCACCCCCCACATCCATGCTCCTACCCCTCCATCAATCACTCCAATGAAAAGATACTCCATTCGCTCTTGGATTCGATCACAGGCTCCTAATACCCTGGGTATTGGCCTGATTTCCTCTCCCCCTCCTCTAAAGCAGCCTCGAGGTAGACCCTCCTCCTTATCAAAAGCTAAGAAACAAGCCGGGGAAGAGATTACTATTGGCAGACAATAATCCATCGACTAGGTACTTAAAGCAATGAATACCTTGGTGCATCCCCCTCCATGAAAATGCTATCCTTCAACTGTGGAGGGTTGGCTAGCCTTGAAAAAAAATTAGCCATGAGAAGACTGCTTTTATTTGAACCCTTTGATATGATTTTCCTATAAGAAACCCTAGGACAGGGTAGTGTCATTACCCACCTTCTTGAATCATGGCTACTTGGATGGACGTTTCATGCTCTAGATGCATCCGGGCGATCTTGGGGACTGGCTCTGGGAGTTAACAATCGATCCATCAGAATCTACAATATTTGGGGAAGCTCAGGTCACTTAGGAGTAGATATATACTCCTATGAACTCGATACTGAGATTAGGATTATCAACATCTATGGCCCCTGTCACAATAGGGAAGAATTTTGGAACATGCTACTAAAATCTCACATCCTTCAAAAGGACCAGCTCATTTTTTTTTGGGGGGGGACTTAAACTTCTACATTGGTTTTACGGAATCTTGGGGGCACAATGCACAAAGAGATAATCTCTCAGATTTCTTTGAGACCAGACTAGAGGAACATAATCTTATTGATATCCCCTCCTCCAAAATCCTACCTACTTGGAGAAACAACAGATCAGGAGAGGACAGTCTCTCGAGAAGACTAGATCGATTCCTCATCAAGGAGCACCTGTTGAACATGGGCCAAGGATTTAGACGGTGGGTTGGCTCAGGGGGATTATCAGATCATAGAACGATCTATCTGGAAATAAGAGGGGGTATGCACAAACCAAAATCTCCCTTCAAATTCAACTCTGCATGGCTAAGAGATGCAGAATATATCCAACTAGTCACCAAATTCTTGAAGTTTCACCCCCCTACGGCTGAAAGGACAATCTGAGAAGGTTTTGCAAAAAACCTGAGAGAACTAAAGAATCTCTCTAAAATATGGGCACACAAAAAGAGAACCCTAGAAGACCTTATCCTTAAGACGACTGAAGAGGCAATAGAGGCTTATGAGAATGAACATGGTGGGATATTCTCTTCCCCCGAACACAAAGATCATATAACCTCCCTTCTGGCTAAGAGGAGTCAGATTCTCAAGGATAGGGAGGAAAGCTGGCGACTAAGAAGCAGAGCCATTTGGCTTAAGAAAGGGGATGATAATACCAAGTTCTACCACAAATTCACAAATGGGCGCAAAGTAATAAATACTATTTGGTAGCTAGCAGATGAATAAGGAGAAACAATGAATACCTTCCCCTGATTAGTAGCTTTGGCCACAGCTCATTTCAGAAACATATACAAGGCCCCTCCAAATGCTACCCTTGCTGAAATCATGAGAACAACTCAGTTATTTCCAAGGTTTGTTGACCAGGAGGATGCTTTGGATTTGGAGGGATAGTACCATCTTCAGTGCCCTCAACGTTGGAGCATAGACAAAGATTTTATCACTTGGAGACCCATGAGACCCATTTTTATGCCCTAAACCCACATTTGGGATCCACAGGATGATTTGCATGGAGATACAAGGGCCAACCCTTATATCTTTATTTTTTATCTAGATTGGATCATTATGTTGTTTCCATCCATCTCGATGTTTTCAAAGTGGAAACATAGGAGGAATAAGATCATATGACTATTTTTACCGACGGAATCTAGTTTGGCAAAACAAGGTTTGAAACCTTCTAGGAGAATTTTGAGGCATCAAATGATGTTTTTAGGGGTAAACATTTGTCGCTTTGGTGCTACACCTTTTTCTCCTATTATACACATAGATGCATTTCCAATGGTGAAAGAATCACATCAATCAGATTTCATATGCAATAGTTATGCCACTCATAAGTTGACCTTCCCATTTTCACGACCATAATTCGAGAAGATGCCACGTCAAACCCCATAATTCATGGGAATGGGCTAGTCACATGATTATGATGAATAAAACTATAGAAGAATATATATTGTAACTATATTTAAGAGTTGTGGTAGTAAAACCTAACCACTAGTAGGCTATCAGGTTGTGTTATGACTAGGCCACCAGGAGGAAAAGGGGTTCCATTATTTCGATTGCATTTGTTCCATAGCTTAGAAACAATAATCGAGAAGGATAGGAGATAGAGAAAACAAATATGATTTGTGCTCTATAGTAGGTCATGAGCCATAGGCAATACTTCTTTGTACTTGCAGGAATTTTCTAATCAGGGAAAGAGAATAGAGCAGCCTCACCTTCCAACTAGGTTTTCTTCCGAAAGGGTTTCCCAGGTCATATCTTGTGTCAAATGTGTTTGTGGGCTTTCATTTTTTCCATTTTCTATTTTTTGCATAATTTTATAACCCATGCATACACTATTAAAATTAATTTACAGATCCATAAATATAAACAGAAATAAAATTGTAATAGTGTAGAATTTCATATTTTAAATATAATTTTAACAGATTTGTTGCGATGAACTATCCAGTGGAATATCCACGACAGTTTACAAATCATATTGGTATCAAAGCATGTTTATTTAGGTATATTGTGTATATTTGCAAGGTATCTAGATTGGTTGGGCCAAAAGTAGTAAAACCCTAATCACTTGCCATGAATCTGTTAATAACCCTCGTGATCCTATAGAGGAGAGGTTTTCACAGTTGGAACAACAAGTCACATCTATCAATTGTAATGTAAATATCCTCATGGCAGACCTAAGAAATAAGCTTGGAATATTTGGAGAAGATGGGGTTTCTAATGCAAAGGACAAATCAGAGGGGAGATTAAGAGATCGGGGAGAAAAGGAGAACTAGTCAAAGAAAGAACCCGAAAAAGATCAACCTAGTTTTGAGTGTCATGAATCATTCACAGTCCTTATTCAAAATGGAAGTGAAGGTTTATACCAAAGCATACCATGGTGAGATCGATGTTCTAAAGCTAAATGATTGATTGTAATAATTGTAAGCATATTTTAGTGTCCATCAAATTTAGGAAGAACAAAATATTTCATTTGCACGACTGAACTTAGAGGGCCATACTATGACATGGTAGGAAAGCCACACAGATACCTTAAGGTTGGAGGGGGAATCTCCAATTACTAAGTGGGAGGAATTCAAAACCCTCGTAAAGCTACATTTTTACCCTATTGGGTATGAACATGACTAGTGGATTCAGTGGCACTACTTCAAGCAAAAGCAGGGGAAATGTGTGCAGGAGTACATCATAGAGTTCAGAAATATGGCCATAATGTTGGGTATCTCCCCAAATAACCCATATGTACTCCTCAAATACTTTGGGGGTCTACATCACCATCTACAAGAGCAAGTGATGTTGGTCAATCCAAAATTGGTGGACAAGGCTTGTGTACAGCCACAGTACCTGGAAAACATAGGTCTGAAGAAGGGGAAATCAAGTGGATTGAAGAAGAAGGAGCAATAAAACGCTTCTAAGGAGAGGAAAAAAAGCAGAAAGGGGGAAAAGAAAAAAATATAACCGCCACAACACACAAGTGCAAATATCCCAACAACCATTGTTATCACTTCAACATTGATGGTCATATAGAGGAGAAGTACTGGAAGTTGCATCTAGAGCTTAGCCTGAAGAACAAAAGAAATATAATAAGAAGAAGAATCTCATGGTCACTATTTTAAGAAACCAAGTTGAAAGAAACTCGGACATGGAAGAGAAGGTTGTTTGTACATCATAGTAGAAGGATCTAAATATGAGTAGCCTTCAACAACAAGAAGAGAAATAAATAACCAAACTCTTCCATGTAAAGATACAAGTCAAGAAGACAAATATTGATGCTCTGTTTGACTCAGGACCGCAAGTGAATCTCATTATAGTAGATTTCATCAAGAAATTGGGGTTGGAAGTTAATGATCATCCAAGCCCATATCCATTAGGATGGGTAAATAAGGATGTGGAGTTGAAGGTAACAAAATAGTTCAAAATTAGATTTTCTATTACTATTGATTTTATTGATGAATTAGAACTAGATGTGGTTCCCCTTGATGTATGTGGAGTCGCGTTTGGGAGTCCCTACATGTACATGCAAGATGAAATATTCATGTGGAGATACAACCATTATCATCTTGTCAAGGATGGAAAATCGTTCACCATCAACGCACAAAAAATCAAGTCAATTTTTTTGTTGGTAAGTGCCAACCAAACCAATAAATTTATCAATTCCAACAATGATCTGAAATCACTCGTGAATGATCTCAGAGAATTAATGAACGTATTACAGACTTATGTGCTAGGGTGTGCCTATGTTATTTTTATGCAACGAATCGATAAGATTGTGAAATACACAGACACTGAAGCAGTAAGAGAAACACAATAAGAAAACACATAAATACAACAAGTTTAATAAGGAGTTCACCCAATCCTCCTGGGCTACGTCTCTTAGTCCAGCATTCAGTGGTGGCCTTTCTATTGTGTCTTAAAAAGCAGAGTTTTTACAATAATGAGCTCAATTTGAGTCTCATTCAATAGAGGATGATTAGTAGGATTGTACTTGGATTCCCCAAGACTCGAGAGTACACAAACTCCTCTTAGTGAATCTCGACCTCAACTGGCCACAGTGATATGAGTCCAATCTTAGACTCAATACCTGACAAGTTTACTCAGAGGAGTTAGCTTGAACCTCTCAAGTCTTCTCTGGAGTTCACAAACTCTCGGACTCTCTCTATCTCTGTCTAGCTCGATGTTGCCTTTTCTCTGCAGGTTAGCTCGGCTTCTTCTCTATTCTTTGTAATTCACTTCTCTCTGGCCTCCTAGCTTTCTACTTCCTCTCTGCCTATCTTACTCTCTGTCAGTTCATGGCTTAAAGCCAATACGCTTCTTGACTGTTCGTTTATGCTTCCTGGTTGTCTGGATCTCCTACCTCTGTCCGTTTGAATTCCCCTACTCTACGTCATCATCACTATGTAACACTTCACAAAGAGGTGGCCACCTGTTTCCTCACAAACTAAGTGTTAGTTTTCTTTGAACGATTGTTATTTCTGTTGCTCTAAGATTTCCCACAAAACTGATTCCTCTGCCAACTCATCGATCATGCCAGACCTCAAATCTTATGTGACTCAGCCTATTTCCCCATTGAATCCATTCATCCATTGGATTTATTCTCTGCCGTTGATCTGGAGCCTCCAGATCCTATGGTCTCCGTCCATATCGGGCAGGTAAGTAGCATGACTTTTACTCATCTGATGTGAGCGATTTATTCTCTCATCCGCCAGACGTGTGTCACCTAGTGTATGGCATCGAGCGAGACTCGGTCGAACCCGCTTACCACTTGAAGTCCTTCCGATATCCTGTCGGTTTTAGTGTGGGACCTGCCTTCTGACGAAATCGGAAACTTCCATACGGTTTTATGCTTTTCTCGGGACCGAGCGCTTAGGGGCTTTCCTTCACTGAGGGGGACGCCCTGTGATACGCAATTAGAAACTACCCCCGTTTCTAGATTTGACCTCCCATTTGTCAATTTGTGCCAACACACGGTTACCATGGGCCAATGGTCTGCACACTTTGACCGAGGGTCCTCTTTGCTCCATGTTGATCACAAATTGCATTTGTTTAGAGGTTATTTCTGATAATTTCAACATCCATAAGACTTTTAAACTTTGGCACGAGTTTTACAAAGTTCAGGAAACTTTAAGAGTGTTTAAGGATCTGATTCAGATCACAGCCTTCGCACTGAAAAAGCTTTTGGACCACCAAAAGTTGGTTTTCTTTCAAGAATCAATCAAGTGAGTGTATTGCCTCCTCGCTTGTTCAATTTATATTCATTTCACACTGCTTGGTTTTGAACCTTTGAGTCTGATCCTGAGGTACTCAACATCTCCCCTGCGCGTCGTCCTCATCCTCCTGTCCAGAACTATGTCTTCCTGCAATTCATTGAGATATTCAGGTAACAGATCATCAATAGAAGGCAATTGACTCTACTCTTTGGGATTTTCAATTAATGAAGGTTCAAATAGTCTCAAGCTATCTGCATTAACGACTGAGTAGATGTGCATGTAAGCTGGTAAATCAAGGCAAAATCTCATCAATTTTCTCAAGTATCTTGAAAGGTCCATACCTTATTGGCTTCAGCTTCTTACCTTCACCTTGCATTTTGTCTTTGCTGATATACAACCAAACTTGATCACCAACTTGAAAACTGTGCTCCATCCAATGCTTGTCATGCCTTGCCTTGTACTTGGCTTGGCTCTGTTCCAGTTGTTCCTGTATTGCTTGGTGAATCTCTTTGATTTGTTTAATGAACCTGGTTTCTTTGTCCACATCACTATGTCCATCAACCGCTATGTCTTTACCAAAGACAAAATCCAAGGGAGACCTTGGTGTGAAACCAAAACAGGTCTCAAAAGGAGATCTTTGTGTAGAAGAATGTTTAGCACAGTTGTAAGCATGTTGCACATAACATAAATGTTCATCCCAAAGTTTGGGATGCTTGCTGCAATAGCCTCTGAGAAACTAGATCATTGTCCTGTTGACCACTTCTGTTTGGCCATTTGTTTGTGGATGAAAGGTTGTGCTCTTCTTCAGTTTGGTGTCCATCAGTTCCCATAGACTCGACCAAAACTTCCCAACAAATCGGGAATCTCGATCAGATACAATGGAAGTGGGTAATCCAAAATGAACCCATACATGTTGGAAGAACAACTTTGTTGTTTGTTCAGTTGTAATCTGTTTGTTACATGGTATTAGAATACACATTTTACTGAACCTATCCACAACAACATATAGATAGTCATGACCTTTTCTAGATTTGGGCAGTCCCCCAACAAAGTCCATGGAAACACTTTCCCAAGGATGAGAAGGTACTAGTAGTGGAGTGTACAAGCCTGGTTTTCTATTGCTCGACTTGCTTTTTGCACACATAGTACACCCCCTTACATATCTAGAAACTGTCTCATTCATTTTAGGCCAATAACAAAATCTTTGCAGTTGTGCAACTGTTTTACTTACATCAAAGTGACCTGATATTAGAGAAGTGTGTGCTTCTTGAATTATATTTACTCTTTCAGTTTGTGGAATGCATAACTTTCCCAAATGATACAAGAGTCGGTCCTTAATATGATAATCCAATTCTTCTATTTGTTTGCCATGACTTAAAGTTGCATATACATCTTTAAAATCTATATCTTGAGCATATTTTTCAATGTAGCTTTCATGCAATACTGAATTATGCTCAAGTATAGTAGATGCATTGATGATTGGTCTGGACAACATATCTGCAACTTTATTATGTATGCCTTTTTTATATCTGATGACTAAATGAAACTGTTGTAGAAAACCCATCCATCTATAGTGTCTCGATTACTGCAACTTAGTTTGGGAGTGTAAATATTGAAGTGGTTGATGATCAGTATATATAACTGTCTCTTTGCCCATTAAATAATGTTTCCACTTTTTCACACTCTGTACTAATGCATACAATTCTTTATCATATGTGGGATAATTAACTACTGCAAAATTAAATGTCTCAAAATGATAACATATGGGTTTACCGTGTTGTATCAACACTGCTCCCATGGTATAGTCATTGGCTTCTTTTTCAATCTCAAATGATCTTTGAAGATCAGGCAATTCTAGTACTGGTGTTGTACTAATCTTTTCTTTCAAGGTGTCGAAGGCTTTCTGCTGTTTGCCTCCCCACTGAAACACCTTGTTCAATCCTATCAAAGCATGTAAAGGTGTTGCAATTAAGGAAAAGTTAGCAATAAACTTTCTCCAATATTGTGCTACCCCTTGGAAACTTCTAACTTCAATAGCAGATTTGGGTTTAGGCCAGTTTACAATGACTGCAACCTTAGAGGGATCTATCTTCAATTCACCACCCCCTACTATATGACCCAAATAATTCAAAGATGTTTTACCAAATTCACATTTTGAGAGTTTAACATAAAGTTTTTCTCTTTTTAAAACATCTAGAGTCTGCTTGACATGCTGTAAATGTTCTTCCCATGTTTTACTAAATATAAGAATGTCATCCAAATATACAATTAGAAAAATCATCAATAAACGGCCTGAGTACATCATTCATCACTCTCATGAAAGTAGCTGGAGCATTAGTTAAGCCAAAAGGCATAACCAACCACTCATACAATCCCTACTTTGTTTTGAAAGCAGTCTTCCATGCATCTTGCTCTGCAACTCTAACCTGATGATAGCCACTATGCAAGTCCAACTTGGAAAAATAAACAGCTTCTTTCAACTGATCCAGTAGATCATCTATGCGAGGAAGGGGATAACGATTTTTTATCGTTATCTTATTTAGTGCTCGGTAATCAATGCACATTCTCCATGAGCCATCTTTCTTTCTCACCAAGACAATTGGAGACCCACATGGTGATGTGCTCGATCTGATGAACCCCTTCTTGAGCAACTCCTGTACCTTCTTCTTGATTTCTGCATTCTCTAAAGCAGACAACCTGTACATTTCGATGTTAGGCAAAGAAGCATCTTGCTGCAAATTAATATCATGTACTATTTCCTTTTGGGGTGGCAGACTTTTAGGTTCTTGGAATAGTATATCATATTCTGAAACAAATTTTTCTAAATTAGCTTGTTGTTTAGCATTAGAGCCCTCAAATATTTTGGTTTTATCAGGTTTCTTTTCCTTTACAACCATCAGTAAAAATTACTTGCATGAATTTACAATTCTTTTCATTTGCCCTGAGTTTATGAGAGTATAATTATTTTTGAGTTTGTGAGCTCTTACAATATATTCGATTCCATCTTTAACGAGTTGATACTTGTTTTCTACTCTATAAAAAATTGCATTTCTATCATACAAGTAAGGACCTCCTAAAACAATTCCACATATATCCAAAGGAACTATATCTAACTCAACCTCATCTACAAATGTTGACACAAAAGAAAACTTAAGTTTACATTGTCTAGTCACTTGTAGCTTTGCTTATCACATAGCCAACCTAATGGATATGGTTTCTTGTGAGGTGTAGTCAATAATCCCAACTACTTTACAATTGCTTCAGAAATTAAATTTACTTGTGAGCCACTATCAAACAAAGTATCAATCTTTTGATGCTTGGAAATAACTCGAATATGAAAAATCTCATGTCTTTTCCTCTCATTTTCTTCATTATCAGTAGATTGTGTAGAATTACTAGTAGATGCTTCAGAAGTTTTACCTTTTATACCGGTGGTTGTAATGGTTGTTTCATCTCCTGAGTCTGACCCCAAATCTCTTTGAATAGCTGCAACAGTCTTCTTCTTTTTGCCATCGAACTTCTTAGGTCTTAGCTTCGGATGCAAAATCCAGCAGTGTTCATCATCATGCCCATCCTTTTTATAGTGAGTGCATGAAGACTTTGTCTTTTGTACAACATTGGCCTTCCTCTCTTTCCATTTTTGTTTTCTATTCTCCTTGTTCTTGCTTGCAGTGGGTTTGGATGATCCCCCAACTTCTGGGACCACATTCTTGCCTCTAGCCTCTAAAAGGGTAGCTAGAACAGAGACCTCATCTATGCTAGTAGGGTTAAACATGAGAATGGTATGTCTTAAATAACTATGTAGACCACCTATATACTTCAGCAGAGTTTCAGGTGAGTCTAAAGAAATGCCTAGAATCAATGCTCTTTTCCTAAATTCTTGGTGTAACCTTGTACACTTTACCCTTTCAATTGTTGAAGAGTTTGCCAGCTCATCATGGCTTGCTGCATATAAGCTAGTGGATAGAATTGCTTTTTAATTGAAAAAACAAATTCACTCTAGATAGATAGAATTTTACCATGCTTCTTCATGTCAGCTTGTGTTCGACCTTCCCACCATAACAAGGCAGTTCCTCCAAGGCGTAGGCTGGCCAATTGAATCTTACTTCTGTCTGAGTCAATATTCTTCACCCTGCAATACATATTAATCTGTCAGATCCAATTATCCAGCTTCTCTGCATTCAACTCTCCATCATAGATAGGCAAATCAAATTTAACATCTAATTTAATCAAAGATTTCCTCTTCTTATTTTCAGGGCTATTATGAGGTGTGAGAAATTTTTCTTCTTTCCCTTTGCCTTTAGAGTGGTCATGGAGGAGAGATTCTTCTTCTCCTTTATCTTTAGAGTGTGATGAATCTGCATCTCTACCTTTCATAAACTCCCTATACATTTCCTCTACCATGGACCTCATGGACAGGAAACTATCTATGAACTGGGGATCTGATCCCGAGGGACTTTCTTCTGACATTTTCTTCTTAGGATAGACTCTTCCAATTTCTGGGTTAGCTTCAACCAACTCTTCTTCTCCTAATTCAAGCTTTGATCCAGTTAGCATTCAACAACAAAATCTAGCACAAGCTTGTCTAACCTTAACAACCTAGAGCTCTGATACCACTTGATCTGAAATCACTCGTGAATGATCTCAGAGAATTAATGAAGGTATTACAGACTCATGTGTTAGGGTGTGCCTATGTTATTTTATGCAACGGATCGTTAAGATTGCGAAATACACAGACACTGAAGTAGTAAGAGAAACACAATAAGAAAACACATAAACATAGCAAGTTTAATAAGGAGTTCACCCAATCCTCTTGGGCTACGTCTCCTAGTCCAGCACTCAGTGGTGGCCTTTCTATTGTGTCTTAAAAAGCAGATTTTTTATAATAATGAGCTCAATTTGAGTCTCATTCAACAGAGGATGATCAGTAGGATTGTACTTGGATTCCCCAAGACTCTAGAGTACACAGACTCCTCTTACTGAATCTTGACCTCAACTGGTCACAGTAGTATGAGTCCAATCTGAGACTCAATACCTGACAGGTTTACTCAGAGGAGTTAGCTTGAACCTCTCAAGCCTTCTCTAGAGTTCACAGACTCTCAGACTCTCTCTGTCTCTGTCTGGCTCTATGTTTCCTTTGCTCTATAGGTCAACACAGCTTCTTCTTTGTTCTCTATAATTCACTTCTCTCTGGCCTCTCAGCTTTCTGCTTCCTCTCTGCCTATCGTACTCTCTGTCAGTTCATGGCTTAAAGCCAATCTGCTTCCTGACTATTCATTTTCGCTTCCCGACTGTCTGAATCTCCTACCTCTGTCCGTTTAAAATTCCCCTGCTCTGTGTCATCATCACTATGTAACGCTTCACAGAGAGGTGACCACCTATTTCCTCACGAACTGAGTGTAAGTTTTCCTTTAACGGTCGTTATTTCCGTTGCTCCAATATTACCCGCAAAACTGATTCCTCTACCAACTCATCAGTCATGCCAAACCTCAAATCTTATGCGACTCGGCCTATTTCCCCGTCGAATCTGGTCATCCATTGGATCACTTCTACATTGTTGATCTAGAGCCTCCAGATCCTACGGTCTCCGTCCATATCGGGCGGGTAAGTAGCATGACTTTTACCCGTCCGATGTGAGCGGTTTTCTTTCTCATCCGCAGGACACGTGTCACCTAGTGTATGGCATCGGGCGGGACTCGGTCGAACCCGCTTACCGCTTGTAGTCCTTCCAATATCTTGCTAGTTTTAGTGTGGGACCCGCCTTCTGACGGAATCGGCTATTTCCGTATGGTTTTATGCTTTTCACAGGACCGAGCGCTAAGGGGCTTTCCTTCATTGAGGAGGACGCCCTGTGATACGCGATTAGCGCTAATCGCGTATCAGAAACTACCCCCGTTTCTGGATTTGACCTCCTATTTTTCAATTTGTGCTAGCGCGCGATTACTATGGGCCAACGGTCTGCGCGCTTTGACCGAGGGTCCTCGTTGCTCTATGTTGATCACAAATTGCATTTGTTTAGAGGTTATTTCTTATAAGCTCAACATCCATAAGACTTTGAAACTTCGGCATGAGTTTTACAGAGTTCAGGAAACTTTAAGAGTGTTTAAGGATCCGATTCGGATCAAACAAGAAGTATGTTTTACTCATTTTAAGATAAAATTAGTCTATATAAGAGTCAGTAAGAGGTAAGGCATCCCTAGAGAGGTTTTCTAAGAAACAAAAACAACAACTGGAAGAGTTGATAAAGGCATACAAGGATGTGTTCTGGGAGCCTAAAGGGTTACCACCTAAGAGGGAAGTGGAGCATGGGATCCAGTTATTTCCAAACTCCCCATTTCCAAACATTTGGTTGTATAAGCAGTCTCTTATAGAAGCAAGTGAGGTGAAGAACAATTGCAACAGCTACTGGAATAGGGTGTCATTCGACTGAAGATATCACTAAGTGGGTCACCCATTTTCATTGTGCTAAAGAAGGATGGGACTTGGTGGACATGTATAGATTATAGGGTGTTGAACAAAATAATGCTCAAGAACAGGTACCCCCTTCCCAGGATAAATGACGAGTTGGATCAGTTGCAGCAAGAAAAATACTTAACCATGCTAGACTTAAATTTTGGATATCACCAGGCTTGAGTTAGAGAAGAAGACACCTTGAAGACCACCTTCAAAACCAGGCAAGGTTTGTATGAGTGGTTAGTAATGCCATTTTTCCTATGCAATGCACCAACTATGTTTATGAGAGTAATGAATGATGTACTCCGCCCTTTTATAGATTCATTTGTTATTATCTATTTGGGTGATATACTGGTATACATTGCTACCAAGGAGGAGCACATCTCACATTTGATGTAGGTGTTGAGGAAATTAAAGAAGCACCAATTGTTAGAAAATATTAATAAGTGTGAGTTTACACTGCAACCTTTGGTGTATTTGGGGTACGTGATAGGTGGAGGAGAGATGAAGATAGATCATGCCAAGATGGAGGCCAACATGAAATGGTTGGTTCCTACTAATGTTTTTAAGTTTAGGAATTTTGTTGGGGCAACATGGTACTTTAGGAAATTCATAGCCTCGTTTTTAGTGGTGAAAGGGTCAACAGAGGGTCTTCGAGGAGATAAAGAAAAATATCAGTCAAGTACTAGTTCTAGCATTACCAAATTGCAACATCTTTTTGAAATGGAGACAGATGCGAGTGGGTATGTTATGGGAGATATCTTTAAGCAGGGAGGAAGGCATGTATGCTACCATTATGAAGTATTTCATAGGTCATTTCTTAACTACCCTACCTATGACAATGAGCTTTATGCCCCGGTGCAAGTTATGAAGAAGTGAAAGCACTATTTGATGGGAAAGGAGACAATAATCCACACAAATCACCACTCACTGCAATACTCACGGGCCTAGAGTAAGCTACAATAGACCAAGCACTACAAGTGGATGGGGTTTCTACAAAAGTTTCATTTAGTGATTAATCACAAGAAGGGAAACACAAACAAGTTGGTTGACATGCTTTCAAGGCCACCCACATCAAAGATCACAACTTTTGGAACTCTAATGCACATGGATCCATTCACTCATGATGCATATAGATAGGCATACTCAGAGAACAAGGACTTCGGGGATGTGTTTTAGTAGTTGCAGAGTCAGAGTCATGTGCACAATGGTGATAGCATTGTTGACTACCATCTCCAGGATGGGGTACTCTACAGATTAGATAAGCTATGTGTTCTAAAAGGTGAGTGATTGTAGCTTATTACGGAGGCTCACGCCTCTAAGATTATAGTTTACTTTGTTGTAGGGAAGACCATGGTCAAATTTCATAGGAATGTGTATTGGCCAAGGATGCAAGAGTGGGTAGTTAGGTTCACAAAAGGATGCATTTTTTGTTGTACCAACAAGTGGAGAAATAGGAAACAAGGTTTATATCATCCCTTACCTGTACCCACTCATCCTTGGGAGAGAATTTCCATGGACTTTATAGGAGGTTTATCAACAACCAAAAAGGGCATGACTACCTATTTGTGGTAGTTTACAGGTTCAACAAGATGTATGTTCTCATACCATGTAAAAGGACCATCACTGGGTAAGAAGCAACAAACATGTTCTCCGGACAAGTCTAAGTGCACTTTGGGATACCGAGGAGCATTGTTTCATACAAGGACACAAGATTCTCAGTGCATTCATGGTTACATTGTGAGAGAAGATGAAAATAAAATTGAAGAGATCTACAACATTCCATCTATAGACAGATGGGAAGACATAAGTAGTCAACAAGACTTTGGTGTAGCTTCTGAGGGTCTACGACGGGAAGCATCATAAGTCCCAGGATGAAAATAGGTTATATATATATTGCATTCTTACAATAGATCAGTCCACACTTCTAATGAAAAGTCCCCATTTGAAACTTGTTTTGGATATTTTCCACCACCACCTTTGGACATTGCATATGGTTAGCAAGGATGAGTGAGAGAAGATCTTACAAGAGATGCCTTGAGGGTTAAGAAATTTATAGAGAAGACTAGGTAGATCCATTTACAAGTATAAGAGACACTGCATAATTCGTAGGAGAAATAAAAGGCCAGACATGATCAACATAGAACAGAGAAATCGTTCGAGATAGGAGACAAAGTATGGCTATAGTTGAATATGGAGAGGCTAAAGGGTCCTGGTAAGAAAATAAAGGCTCTGCAGTGAGGTCCCTTTGAGATACTAGAAAATATGGGTGATAATTATTATCGACTTAGTTTACCACCATATAAGTGTATTTAATTCATTGCGAATGTAGATAATTTGAAACTCTATGAGCCTTCCATGCTAGATGAGGAACATGAATAGGTCCTACCTTCTATGGAGGATTTGGCACCAGATGCTCAAGAATTGTTGATAAAATATACAATTTTTTATAAGAGTTCAAAAACTAAAAGACAAGAGCAACATGAGCTTTAGCAGATTGGGTTGAAAGGACAACTTCCAGGAAAAACTAAATCATACACCCGAGAGAAGGTGAAGGGAAAATTTCCCCACCTGATTCAGTAGAATATTTTGGGGACCAAAATCCTCCAAAAATGGTGAGGTCTGTTCTAGATTGGATAATTAATTTTTTTTATCCATCTTGATGCTTTAGAGTAGAAAAAGTGGAGGAATGAGCTCACGTGAGCATTTTTACCAGTGGGACATAGTTTGGTAAAAGAAGGTCTAAAACCTTATGGGAGAATTTTTAGGAATCAAGCAACATTTTTGGGGTTACAACTTTGTTGCTTTAGTGCATCACCTTTCTTTCATATTCTACACATAGGGACCTTTCCAACAACATAAAAATCATGTCAATCAGAGTCCTTATGCGAAAGTTATACCTCTCAAAAGTTGACCTTCCTATTTTCACCACCATAATTTGAGAGTATACCATGTTGGCCCCCATAATTCATGGAAAACGGGCTATCCATATAATTATAATGAAGAAGACTCTAAAAGGGTCTATGTTGTAACTCTGGTTAAGAGTTAAGGTAGTCAAACCTAACCACTTGTAGGTTATCGAGCTATGTTATAAACGAGCCACCCGAAGGAAAAAGGGTTTCATTATATTGAGTGCATTTGTTCCATAACTGAGAAAAAATAGTCGAGAGGGATAAGAAATGGAGAGAATAGAGAGTATTTTTGCAATGTAGTAGGCCATGGGCCACGTGGCCATACTTCTTTATACTCACAACCATTTTCTATTCAAAGAAAGAGAGCAGAGCAATGTTGGGTCCCTATAATACTAGTGATTACCCCATTACTATTGTAGTTGTATCCCTTATTAATATTGTTGTGCCCCTATTGTCCCCATCTTGTTATTACTGTGCCCCATAGAATCCCTCTATTGTTATTTTGTGGCTTTATATTATTATTGTTAGGTCGGCTGGGTTATATTGTGACTCCTTAGACTCCTATATATAGAAAGGAGGTTTTGTCATTTGAATATCCAAGAATTGTTCATTTGTGTAATGTAAAGGAGGTTTCCCCTTCGAAGAGGCTGAATTCTAAGGCGTTGATCTCTCTTTTCTATCTTGTTGTGAGCTGGTTTCATAACATTTGCTATCAGAGCTTTGGATTCTAGGGTTTCGCTGCTCCAAACAGGTCATCGTGGCATTTTCTCTATAACTTTTTTCTGCGACGTTTCAGAAGCCAAAAAAAACCCATTTGAGATGAAATCGTGTTGAATCTCGGGTCCGAATTTTAGAGCTTTTCGCGATATATTTGCGGAGATATGATCTGAGGAAGTTGGTCTTTTTGCAGACTCCTGAATTACATTCCAAACAGGTGACCTGAGGAAAATCGTCATAACTTTCTCTCTGAGCATCGGATTGAAATTTCGTAAGAAGGTATAGAAAGAGGACAGAATGTCGTTTCTTGTATATATTTTTCAGAGCCAAAGGTCGAAACAGTGACTCGTGGCACGTCGTACAAGTTCGCTCTACCGAACTAGTCTATAATCAGGTCATCTTGGGAGATTGTGCATAACTCTTCCTTGGAGAATCCAATTTGGATCAGACTGGTGGCATTGGAAAGAGGACACATAGGGCTACTATAGGTCACAATTTTAGAACTGGATTATCTGAAATTGTAGAGATACATGAGATTCAATATCAAGCTTCTACAAAGTGAAAAAAGGTGTGTAATTTTTTTTAAATTTTTGCATAAGCTTGGTTTGAAAAATTAGTTTGAATCGGTAATTGATGACCCGAGGAAAGAAAATGAAAACACCCAGTAAGCAACCTGAAAGCTCTAGCATGACTCATGAAGAAGAGGAAGAAATGCAACATGATATATCAAAATTACGAGACCAAGTGCAACAAGTGTCACTTGCACAAAAAGCAACAGAATCTAAGATGGATTGTTTAAAGAAAGGTGTAGAAGCTAAGATGGATGGCATGGAAGCTAAGATGAATGGCATGGACGCTAAAATTGATGGCATGGATGATAAGATGGAAGAATTGAAGATAAATATGAATAA
Organism: Pinus tabuliformis; assembly: GCA_031772625.1. Taxonomy (NCBI): domain Eukaryota; kingdom Viridiplantae; phylum Streptophyta; class Pinopsida; order Pinales; family Pinaceae; genus Pinus; species Pinus tabuliformis. Next base: position 234,838,660 of record CM062814.1, on the reverse strand, counting down.
GTTGCTACAAGAAATGGTCACTAATGGTGCAAGGGTAGTAAAGGAAACTCATGATGAGAAAAAAAGAAATGTTAATCATGATTCCATAGACTCTAATGTTGCATTAAAGACCCACCCTATTCCAAAAATCGATATGAGGAAGTTTGATGGCAAGGATCCCGCAACATGGATATTACAGATTGAGCAATTTTTCGATCTCAATAATGTGAAAAACACAGTAAAGGTACGTATTGCAACTTTATATTGGAACCAAATCAGTTTGTATGGTATAAATGGCTTTGCTCTCGTAAACAAATTATCACTTGGGCAATTTTTACGGAATAATTGACAGCACATTATGAGGATACAAAAAGCAACACTTTTTTTAGCCAATTGATAAGTCTCAAACAAAAGGGTTCAATAATGGAGCACATTGAGGAGTTCCAAAAATTGAACATAAGGGTAAAAAATATTCCAGAGGAGCATAGGATTGATGTGTTCATAGGGACTTTAAAGGATAATATCCAGCATGATGTTCGCCTTTGGGAACCTGATTCATTAGAGAAGGCATTCAGGTTAGCAAGAAAAATGGAAAGCAAAATTATGGCAACCAGGAAGCATACCACTCACAACTATAAAGATGGAAGTGTTGTTGCCCCTAGTCTTCCACAACCTATAAGGTTGACACCACAACAATTGGAAGAAAAAAGAGCAAAAGGGCTTTGTTACAGTTGTGATAGCAAATACACTAAAGGTCATAAGTGTGCTGAGAAGAAATTATTCTACATAGATTGTGAAGAGGAAGAAAAAAAGGAGCAAGAAAGGTCAAAAGAAGAGGATATACTCGAGGAAAAAAGCCTAGATAAAGAAGAAATGAATCCGACCATATCTTGTAATGCGTTGGCGGGAATTACCACTCCTAAAACCATCAAGATAGAAGGACAAATCAAGAAGAAAAAGGTAATAGTGTTGATTGATTCAGGAAGTACCCACAATTTTATTCATTGTAAGGTAGCAAAAGAATTGAATTGCTTCTTATATCCAGCACCAGAGTGTCAAGTGATGGTGGAAATGGAGGAACAACAATTGCTCGGGAAAGTGCCATAATATCAAGCTATCCATGGGAGAATATGTATTGACTAGCCCAATGCTTTCCATTCTAATGGGAGGTGCTGATGTTGTACTAGGAGTCCAATGGCTACAATCCTTGGGTACAATAGCTTTTAATTTTCAAGAACTTTTCATGAAATTTTCTGTGGAAGGAAAGGAAGTTGAATTAAGGGGTATTGCAGGGAAACCGGGAAAGATAATCAGCTCTAAAGGTATGACAAAGCTTCTAAAAAAGGAACAAAGAGGTGTAATTGCACAATTATGTTCGCTAGATGTTTCCACGTTGGAATCATCTCTTTCACCATATCTCCAAAAAGTCTTGGATAATCATTCCAAGGTATTTGAGACTCCCAAAGGTATCCCACCTATTCGTGATCATGATCATGCTATTCATTTGATTCCAGGAAGTGTTCCTCCAAACATCAGGCCGTACAGATATCCCTATGCCCAAAAGAGCGAAATTGAACGTATGGTTGCAGAAATGCTAGAGGCTGGTATAATTCAACCAAGTCAAAGTTCTTTCTCTGCTCCAGTAGTATTGGTGCACAAGAAGGATGGATCATGGCGCATGTGTCCAGATTATAGGGAGCTCAACAAGCTCACAATTAAAGATAAGTTTCCCATTCATGTCATTGATGAATTATTGGATGAAATGCATGGATCAATTTACTTCACCAAGTTGGATCTTCGTTCAGGATATCATCAAATCAGAATGAAGACTGAAGACATTCTGAAAACAACATTTAGAACTCATGAGAGTCATTATGAATTTTTGGTCATGCCTTTTGGCCTTACCAATGTACCTTCAACATTTCAAGGTTTGATGAATTCCATTTTCAAACCATTCCTTAGAAAATTTGTGTTAGTATTTTTTGATGATATACTAATCTGCAGTAAGTCTTGGAAGGATATGTTGAACATGTTGATAGGGTGCTACAACTATTGGAGGAGAAACAATTATATGCAAAAAGATCCAAATGTTTCTTTGGAGTACAAGAGGTGGAATATCTTGGTCATATTGTATCTCATGAAGGAGTTAAGGTAGACCCTAGCAAAATTAAAGCCATTAAGGAATGGAAAATCCCCACATCCATAAAGCATCTGCGAGGATTTCTCGGGTTGACAGGGTATTATCGCAAGTTTGTTAAGAATTATGGGAGAATAGCAGCACCTCTAACAACATTATTGAAGAAAGATGCATTTTCATGGACTCCAGAAGCAACAAAGGCCTTCGAGCGTCTTAAAGAGGCAATGTGCCAAGCACCGGTCTTAGCTACACCAGACTTCACAAAAACCTTTATTGTGGAATGTGATGCTTCAGGAAATGGAATTGGTGTTGTTTTAATGCAAGATGAAAGACCCATTGCTTTTGAAAGTCGTCCAATCAAGGGAAAGTTTTTACACAAAGCTATTTATGAGAAGGAAATGTTGGCAATACTCCATGCACTTAAGAAATGGCGACCCTACCTAATGGGAAGAGACTTCAAGGTAAAAACGGATCATGATAGCCTTAAGTACTTTTTAGAACAAAGATTATCCTCTGAAGAGCAACAAAAGTGGGTCACAAAGATGTTGGGTTATGACTTTGAAATCATCTACAAAAAGGGAAGCAAAATGTGGTGGCAGATGCACTCTCAAGAAAGGATGAGGATGTGGAAGCATTGTTGTGCGCCATTTCTATTATCCAACCAGATTGGATAAACAAAGCAAGGGAGTAATGGAAGAATGACGAAGAAGTGTGGGCACTTATTCGAAAGTTACAACAAGACTCCAGTACATCTGATACATTTAGCTGGAAAAATGATTCGTTATGGTACAAAGATCGCTTATACCTCTGTAAGAATTCCCAGCTAAAACAAAAGATTCTTATGGAATTGCACACTTATCCCTTAGGAGGGCACTCAGGATTTTTAAAAACTTACCACAGGGTTAAGAAGGAATTTTTTTGGGAGGGCCTTAAATCAGATATTCAAAAGTTTGTGGCGGAATGTTTGGTTTGCCAACAAAATAAAGTTGAAACAATTAAGACACCGGGTCTATTACAACCTTTATCCATTCCAAGCCAACATTGGGAGGAGGTTTCAATGGATTTTATCACAGGTTTACCCAAGTCTGAGGGAAAGAGTGTCATCATGGTGGTAGTTGATAGACTTACCAAGTATGCACACTTTTGTGCAATATCACATCCATTTAAAGCCAATACAGTTTCTACTGCATTTATGGAAACAATTCAAAAGCTACATGGAAACCCAAAGATTATTGTAAGTGACGGAGATCCCATTTTCACTGGAAATTTTTGGACAGAATTATTTTCTTGTCTTGGTACTCAGTTAGCTCATAGCTCATCTTATCATCCTCAATCTGATGGGAAAACTGAGATAGTAAACAAATGTTTGGAAGGATATCTTCGTTGCTTTGTATCTGATAAACAAACACAATGGGTCAAATGGTTGCCTGTGGCTGAATGGTGGTATAACACTTCCTTCCATACAGCAACAAAAATGACCCCATTTATGGCACTTTATGGATATCAGCCACCATCCATCACATCATATTTAAGAGAAAATTCTAAGGTTCAAGCAGTGGAACATCACATCGAACATCAACAACAAGTCCTCCAACTCTTAAAGGATAACCTCGTGTTGGCACAGAATAGAATGAAACAACAGGCATATCAAAATTGCAGCGAAAGAAGTTTTGGTGTAGGTGATTGGGTATTCCTATGGCTACAACCATATAAGCAAATGTCCCTCAACCAAGCTAAGAAGGATAATAAATTATCACCAAAGTATTATGGTCCATACAAGGTGTTGCAAAAGATTGGTACTATGGCATACAAATTGGAGCTTCCTGCAGCTTCTCGATTGCACCCAGTTTTCCATGTTCAATGTTTAAAGAAGGTTATAGGCGACAAGCTCCCAATTCAAACAATATTGCCAGAACTTGACGAGGAAGGAAAAATTGTATTGGAACCAGAAGCAGTCACAGAAACAAGAACTCGATAGTTACGAAATTGATCAATTTCGGAGTATCTTATCAAGTGGAAGAACTTATCCGCTGAAGATTCCACATGGGAGGATGAGAATTTTATACAGAAGCATCCAGAACTACTCAAGCGTTGAGGACAACACTTTTTTGAAGGAGAGGGACATGTTGGGTCCCTATAATACTAGTGATTACCCCATTACTATTGTAGTTGTATCCCTTATTAATATTTTTGTGCCCCTATTTTCCCCATATTGTTATTACTATTGCCCATAGAATCCCTCTATTGTTATTTTGTGGCTTTATATTATTATTGTTAGGTCGGTTGGGTTATATTGTGACTCCTTAGACTCCTATATATAGAAAGGAGGTTTTGTCATTTGAATATCCAAGAATTGTTCATTTGTGTAATGTAAAGGAGGTTGACCCCTCGAAGAGGCTGAATTCTAAGGCGTTGATCTCTCTTTTCTATCTTTTTGTGAGCTATTTTCATAACAAGCAACCTCACCTTCCAGCTGGGATTTCTCCCAAAAGGGTTTCCCATGTCATATCTTGTGTCAAGTGTGTATGTGAGATTTTATTTTGTCATTATCTATTTTCTTTGCAATTTTAATTCACATGCATACACTATTAACAGTGTAGGGAATTTTAGAGGCCTTGTATAACTGTCATGGCACTAAAAGGCCTCGATGTCAGCCCTCAAGGAGCCCACAAAAGCATGACATCAACATTTTGGCTAGAATTTGAGGAGATAAAGTCAAAATTACAAAATTTATTAGGTCGACTTGTGACTCCTATGTTACAGGCCATTTTGTCACATCTGGTTAATAGGCTCGCAAACCAGATCAATCAACATCCATGAAAATTTTGTCATCATCCTTTCACAAAACCCTAAGCATCACTTCTCCAAAAAGTCTTAGTTTCTGGCAAAAATTTCTCAAAAACCTTATTTTTAGCCTCACTACACATTTCCTACTTGGTCACATGCATTCAGTGCATGCTACATGCTTGTTCACTAGCACTGGTCAACACATGTTTCTCCCTTCTGCAGGTGCGCTGATTCTAGAAATCTGGGAAAATAAAAAAAAATATCTTTGAAGCATCCTCTTCCATAAGCTTCCAAGGTAGTTTTAACTATGTACCACGGATATGGAGCTCGAATTCCTATCTGATTTTATCTTGGAGACCTTATCTCTTATCCCTTGAGCTCATCCTCCCATCATATGTGGATCTCAAGCCTAGAATGCTAAATCCTAAACTACCACTCTTACCCCATATATTAACTACCTCCCATAGAGTTTGGGTTGGCTTTTGTAGATTGATAGTGCCCTTATGTTGTTGCTTTGAGCCTAAAGGAGTCACCATATTCATGCATTAGGGTTGATGTTGAGGTGTGCTTTGTGACAAGTAAAGACAAGTCAAATTTGGGAGACCTACAAATTCAGAGATCTATTTATGGTCGTAACTTTCTCCTATATTTGTTAATACAAAGAGCATCTATTTTTCCTATATTTCTTGTGTTGTGTTTGCACTCATGTATTCCAATGCCATGCTGACTCATTGAATAGATATTTTAGATTATGTTACATGGATTTTGGTTCCTTCTCTTGTTTTAGTCGTGTGTGTAGGTTCTAATTATAGCACTCGGAGCTAGAGTTGGAGCTTATAAGCAAGGAGGAGAGGAAGACTTACTCAAGATTTCAGGTATGCTTCTTTCCATTTTCTAATTTCTCTAAGGAAAACTCGAATATTTTTGTCTTCTATCGTTCTATATCAAACCACTAGATCTAGTGAATTCACCTTTGTCCACAATAGTGAAAATTCCGTATAACAATTGCTACCCTTTATACCACCTATTCCTCTAGGAGGAATCGTCTTTGAGCTCTTTTCAAACTCCCAAAACATGAAAAGATTGTCAAGAACTTGCCTTTTCAAACTCATTAAAGTAAATGAAAAGACGTCTTCCCAGTATAAGTTTAACCCTTTTCCGGACTGGGATAAACTATTTATGAAAAAGGAATACCTTAGTCGAACATGGCTAAGAGGTTCTCTTGAGTATCGTTTTCTTCCTTTTCGGACTCAAGAGACAATTTTACGAAAAGGAACCTTTGGAGTTTTCTTTTTTGCCTCTTTTTCAAACTCTCTAAACATGAAAAAGGAGTTGAGTTACACTTCCACTGGACTTGTAAAAGCATCAAACAATGTTGGACTTGTCAAACATGACAGGACCAAACCACTCCTTCTCAGGGTTCATTAAAAATACTCAAAAGGATTCATGCGAAGGGTGAGCTTATAGATCAAACATATGTTATCCTCCTCAAGCTTGTAAAAAATAAAGAGGTACTAACCAAAAATGGTTGGGGAAATTAGGAAAACATGGTACTTCACCTATTAATGGCAATGAGTCTCTCTTGAACATGACACTCTTTCACTTCATCTCTGTGACCATTGGGTTCGAAAATCTGCTTGACTCTTTGGTTCATCACGTGATATTAAAATCCTCCGCATTCAGTTTTGGGTCAATTGTACCAACTCAATAAAGTGTCACTAATATGTTCAGGAGAAGTACTTTAGTTGTATATACTATGATACTCTTAATCCTTCATTCATGTCTGTCGTTCCTGGACCAGCTCTATAACAACATCATTCTGTCTCAAATTTTGGTACATGTTTTGTGTTGTTGATGGGGGATACATCAAGGCCCTGATGGGATGGGTCACTTCTTGTTGCCATCAACATATTATCCAGGAATTTGACTTAGAAACTCAACTTAGTGCCTTGGGACTTGCATACATCAATGACAAGTTTCCTTGCTTTTTGCAGCAAGTTTTCATCACTGGCCTTCGACTGAAGGATTTTATGTGGTGTTTGACTTCAACTCATATTCACACCATATGGATTGTACTATGGTACCTTGAGATCCATTATCATCATCAATGGTTTCTCTCGCATCTGCTAATGGCTTACATCATTAGGTGGTAATTAGATGGTGTTTACCACGTTTGACTTCAACTCATTTAATCGCATGGTTAGACTCGTACTAAATTTGACCGATCAGGTGAAAGAGATAGAATACCCCAGATCTAGTTTCATCCATCCAGGTTTCATTTTCAAGATTCATACCATATCACAGAGTACGATGGCTATGATCATACAAAATATTATCCAAGCATGGGTCCACACTTTGTCATCAATGGACGAATTTGTTTTATCATTGTACACGTAATATGGCTTATATGTTGAGTATGGGTATGCCTACCTTAGCAATGAAATCATGATGAAAATGTATTGTAATAGATGATAATTTCAACTAATTGTTCTTGATTCGGACTTGTCACAAGGTAAATCACTTCAGTCCTCAGCCACTGCTTTTGACTTTATACTTTAGGGGATAATATGTTATAGGCCATTTTGTCACATTTGGTCAATAGGCATGAAAACCAGATCAATTAACATCCTTGAACATTTTTTCATCATCCTTTCACAAATCCCTAAGCATCACTTCTCCAAAAAGTCTGAGTTTATAGGATAGATTGCTCAAAAATACCGTTTTTAGCCTCAACACATATTGCCTGCTTGGTTAGCTGCATTCAACGCATGTTTCATGCTTGTTCACCAGCACTCGTCAGCACATGCTACTCCCTTCTGCAGGTGCATTGAATCTAGAAATTCGGGAAAATAAAAAAATATCTCTGAAGCTTCCTCTTCCATAGGTTTCCAAGGTATTTTTAACTATTTACCACAGATAGGGAACTCGAATTCCTATCTGACCCTATCTTGGAGACATTATCTCTTATGCCTAGAGCTCATCCTCCCATCATATGTGGATCTCAAGCCTAGAATGCTAAATCCTAAACTACCACTCTTACCTTATATATTCATTGCCTCCCATAGAGTCTGGGTTGGCTTTTGGAGATTATTAGGTTGAATTTTGGAGATTGATAATGCCCTTATGATGTTGTTTTGATCCTAAACGAGACACCATATTCATGCATTAGGGTTGATGTCAAGGTGTTCTTTATGACAAGGAAGGACAAGTCAACTTGGGGAAACATATACAAAGTCATACTTCTATTCATGGTTGTAACTCTCTCCATTATTTGTTAGTATAAAGAGCATCTTATTTTCCTATATTTCTTGTGTTATGTTTGCACTCATGTATTCTAATGCCATGTTGACTCATTGAATAGAGATTTTATATTATGCTACGTGCATTGTGGTTCCTTCATTTGTTTTAGTCATGTGTGCAGGTTCTAATTATAACACTCAAAGCTAGAGTTGGATCTTACAAACAAGGACAAGGGGAAGGCTTAATCGAGATTCCAGGTATGCTTCTTTCCAATTTCTAATTTCTCTAAGGAAAACTTGAATCTTTTTGTCTTTTGTTGTTCCAGATTAGACCACTAGATCTAGGGAATTCACCTTTGTCCGCAATAGTGAAAATTTTATATAATAGTTGCTACCCTTTATACCACTTGTTCCTCCAAAGGAGTCCTCTTTGAGCTCTTTTCAGACTCCCAAAACATGAAAAGATTGTCGAGCATTTGTCTTTTCAATCTCGTTAAAGTAAATGAAAAGGCATCTACCCAGTATAAGTTTAACCCTTTTCTGGACTGAGATAGACTATTTATGTGATCTGATAATGAGATATAAGACAATTAATAAGGTTTTAAAGGCTCATGTGCATGGATTTTTCTATATTACTTATGCAATGGATCGATCAGATTGCGAGTAAATATAAGCAGTTAAGTAGTGAGGGAAAAAACATAACAGACAATACGCATAACACAGCAAAATTAATATGGAGTTCACCCAACTCTTGGGATACGTCTCCTGGTCTTGCCTCAGTGGTGGCCATTCTATTATGTCTTCTAGCGCAGAGTTTACAACTATGTGATTTCAACTTGAGTCTCAACACACAAATAAGAACAACAAGAGCTTCAGCTTGAACCCCTCAAGTCTCCTGAGTACACAAACTCTCTCACTCTCGGTTTTTATCATTGTTCTACCTCAACACTCCCTCTTTGTCTCTGTCCTTGTCATCCCGTGGCTTTAAAGCCATTCGGGGCTGCCTGTTCACCTTCGCCTTCTCAGCCTTTGGTCTCCCGGCCTCTCTGTTCATTCGAATCCCCCTGCTAAGCGTTAGCAAGCATGGCATAACGCCTTTCAGGGAGGTGGCCACCTGTTTCTTAATGGATGAGTGCCTCGGGTTATTGACATCCCTGTAACAGTTTCTTACTGTCAACACAGAGAAATGCCTTTCAAAATTATGAAAATTCGCCAAAACATTGTTCTGCCGGACTTCAAACTTTCATAACTACGCCCTATTCTCCTATCGGGTCTGCCCATTGGTTGTTGTCACTTATCACAATGGCTTTGTCTCTTTGTATTTCGTTTAATAACTAAAATACATTAAAACACTGTAAAATCTTTCATATCGGACTTTAAAAAAAAATATGTTATCACCTATTTTTCCATCGGGTCCGACTATTGCGAGTTATGATTGTATCGACCCCGCTTCATTAAGCTGCTCCGAAGCGACGTTGCGATGCGATTGATTTCAATCTCACATCGCACATATCCCCGAGCCATTTGGTAAGCGCTCCATTATTGTTTACCGATGCGACATGGTGATGCAACGTGGGCCATCGATCTGTGCGCTTGATTGACAGTCCTTGTTGACTCCACTGACCGCCATCGCAATACATATATGTCAGGCACCGATATCCTCTATCCGTCCTTGCTGATTGCGATTCGCCAATTGGATCTGGACCGTTGATCGGCCAGATCCGACGACTCTGATCCAACGCTGCTTTAAACAACCGATACACCTGTTTCCATTGTTTTCTCAGTCTTTTTGCTTCCCGATAGTGTTTTCCGCCATTCCAGGGGCTGTTTTCATGCGATCAGTTTGACCTTTGAAATGATTTTGAGAATATTTCAAGACTTAGAGAGCGTTCTTGGATCCATTTGGATCATGCCTTCCCACTGAAAAGGCTTTTGGACCACCAAAAGTTGGTTTTTCAAGCATCGCTCAAGTGAGGGTACAACTTCCTCACTTGCCCAATCTCTATCCATTTTGCACTGTTGGGTTTTGAACCTTTGAGCCCAATTCTTGAGTACTCAAAATACCCTCTGTGCATGGTTCTCACCTTCTTGTTTAGAACCATATCTTCCTACAACTCATTGAGATATTCAAGCAACATATCATCAATGGAAGGCAATTGACTTTGCTCCTTAGGATCTTCAATTAATGAAGGTTCAAATAGTCTTAAATTTTCTGCATTTACCACTGAATAGATGTGCATGTATGCTGGTAAATCAAGGTGAAAAGCATTCTCACCAATTTTCTCGAGTACCTTAAAAGGCCCATACCTTATTGGCTTCAGCGTCTTTCCTTCACCTTACATTTTGTCCTTGCTGATATACAGCCAGACTTGATCACCAACTTGGAAGTTGTACTCCACCCGATGTTTATCATGCCTTGCCTTGTATTTGGCTTGGCTCTTTTCCAACTGTTCCTGCACTGCCTGGTGAATTTCTTGGATCTGTTCAATGAATCTGGTTTCTTTGTCCACATCACTATGTCCAGCAACTGCTATGTCTTTTTCAAAGACAAAATCCAAGGGAGACCTTGGTATAAAACCAAAACAGGTCTCAAAAGGAGATCTCTATGTAGAAGAATGTTTAGCATGGTTGTAAGCATGTTTCACATAACATAAATGTTCATCCCAAAGCTTGGGATGCTTGCTGCAATAACCCCTGAGCAACTGGATCATTGTCTTGTTGACTACCTCTGTTTGGCCATCGGTGTCCATCAATTCCCACAAACTTGACCAAAACTTCCCAACAAATCGGGAGTCTCGATCAGATACTATGGAAGTGGGTAACCCAAAATGCACCTATACATGTTGAAAGAACAGTTTCACTGTTTGTTCAGTTGTAATTTTCTTATTACAAGGTATTAAAATACACGTTTTTCTGAACTTGTCCACAATAAAATATAAATAGTCATGTCCCTTTCTAGATTTTGGCAATCTCCCAACAAAGTCCATGGAAACACTTTCCCAAGGACGGGAATGAACTGGTAGTGGAGTGTACAAGCCTAGTTTTCTATTGTTGGGCTTACTTTTAGCACACATGGTACACCCTCTTACATATTTAGAAATTGTTTCATGCATTCTTGGCCAACAGCTGTATCTTTGCAGCTGTGCAACTGTTTTACTTACACCGAAATGACCTGATATCAGAGAAGTATGTGCTTCCCTAATTATGTTGACTCTTTCAGTTTGTGGAATCCATAGCTTTCCCAAATGATACAAGAGTTGGTCTTTAACATAATAGTCCAATTCTTCTACCCTTTTTCCATTACTTAAAGCTGCATATGCATCTTTAAAGTCTATATCTTGAGCATATTGTTCAATGTAGCTTTCATTCATGACTGAGTTATGCTTAAATATAGTAGATGCATTTATGATTGGTGGACAACATATATGCAACTTTATTGTGTATGCCCTTTTTATATCTGATGACTAAATGAAACTGTTGTGGGAAACCCATCCACCTATAGTGTCTTGATTGCTACAATTTAGTTTGTGAGTGAAAATACTGAAGTGGCTAATGATCAGTATGGATAATTGTTTCTTTACCCATTAAGTAATATTTCCAATTTTTCACACTCTCGACTAATGCATACAATTCTTTATCATATGTAAGATAATTAACTACTGCAGAATTAAAAGTCTTAGAATGGTAACATATGGGTTTACCATGTTGCATCAACACTGCTCCCATGGCATAGTCACTTGCATCGGTTTCGATCTCAAACGGTTGTTGAAGATTTGGAAATGCTAGTACTGGTGTTGTACTAATTTTTTCTTTCAAGATGTCGAAGGCTTTCTGTTGTTTGCCTCCCCATTGAAACACCTTGTTCAATCTTGTTAAAGCATGTAAGGGAGCTGCAATTAAGGAAACGTTAGAAATCAACTTTCTCCAATACTGTGCTACTCATAGGAAGCTTCTAACTTCTGTAGCATATTTGGGTTTAGGCCAGTTTACAATCACTGCAACCTTAGAGGGATCTATCTTCAATTCACCACCCCCTACAATATGACCCAAATAATTCAAAGATGTTTTACCAAATTCACATTTTGATAATTTAACATAGAGATTTTCTTTCTTCAAAACATCTAGAGTCTACTTTACATGATTCAAATGTTCTTCCCATGTTTTACTGAAAACAAGAATGTCATCCAAATATACAATTACAATATCATCAATAAAAGGCCTGAGTACATCATTCATAACTCTCATGAAAGTGGCAGGAGCATTAGTTAAGCCAAAAGGCATAACTAGCCATTCATACAGCCCTTGCTTTGTTTTGAAAGCAGTCTTCCATGCATCTTGCTCTGTTACTCTGACTTGGTGGTAACCACTACGCAAGTCGAACTTGGAAAAGTAAACAGTTTCTTTCAGCTGATCCAATACATCATCAATGCGAGGAAGGGGATAACGATTCTTGATCGTTATTTTATTCAATGCTCTGTAATCAGTGCACATCCTCCATGAACCATCTTTCTTCCTCACCAACACGATTGGAGATGCGCATGGTGATGTGCTTGGTTTTATGAACCCTTTCTCGAGCAGCTCCTGTACCTGCTTCTTGATCTCTGCATTCTCTAAAGTGGATAACCTATACATTACGATGTTAGGCAATGGAGCATCTTGCTGCAAATTAATATCATGTACAATTTCCCTTTTGGGTGGCAGACCTTTAGGTTCTTGAAATATGATATCATATTCTAAAACAACTTTTTCTAAATCATCTTTTTGTTTAGCATTACAGCCCTCAAATATATTGGTTTTATCATGGCTCTTTTCCTTTACAACCATCAGTGAAAATTGCTTGCATGAATTTACAATTCTTTTCATCTGCCCTGAGTTTATGAGAGTGTAATTATTTTTGAGCTTATGAGCTCTTACAATATATTCTATTTCATCTTTGGTTAATTGATACTTATTTTCAGCTCTATAGAAGATGGCTTTTCTATCATTCAAGTAATGACTTCCTAAAATAATTCCACATATGTCCAAGGGAACTATGTCCAACTCAACCTCATCTACAAATGCTGACCCAAAAGCAAACCTAAGTTTACATTGCTTAGTCACTTGTAGCTTTTCTTTATCACATACCCAACCCAATGGATATGGCTTCTTGTGAGGTGTGGTTAGTAATCCCAACTTTTTTACAAATTCTTCAGAAATCAAGTTTACTTGTGAGCCACTATCAAATAAAGTATCAATCTTTTGATGCTTGGAAATAACTCTAAGATGAAAAATCTCATGTCTTTTTCTCTCATTTTCTTCGTAATCAATAGTTTGGGCAGAATTACTAGTAGATGCTTCAAAATTTTTACCCTTTATACCTGTGGTTGCGATGGTTTTTTCATCCCCTAAGTCCAACCCCAAATCTTTCTGTATAGCAGCAGTAGTCTTCTTCTTCTTACCATCGAACTTCTTGGGTTTTAGCTCCGGATGCAAAGACTAGCAATGTTCATCATCATGTCCATCCTTCTTGTAGTGAGTGCATGAAGGTTTGGCCTTTTGTACAACATTTGCCTTCCTCTCTTTCCATTTCTGCTTCCTCTTCTCCTTGTTCTTGCTTGCAGTGGGTTTTGATGATCCCCCAATCTCTGGGTTCACATTATTGCCTCTAGCCTCTAGATGGGTAGCCTGAACAAATACCTCATCTATGCTAGTAGGGTTAAACATGAAAATGGTGTGCCTCAAATAACTATGTAGACCTCCTATATACTTCAGCAAAGTTTCAGGTGAGTCTAAAGAAATGCCTAGAATCAAAGCTCCTTTTCTAAATTCTTGGGTGTAGCTTTGTACACTTTGCCCTTTTAATTGGTGAAGAGTTTGCCAACTCATCATAGCTTGATGCCTATAAGCTAGTGGATAGAATTGTTTTTTAATTGCAGAAACAAATTCACTCCAGAGAGAAAGAATTTTACCATGCTTCTTTAAGTCAGCTTGTGTCCTGCCTTCCCACCATACCAAGGTAGTTCTTCCAAGGCGTAGGCTGGCCAACTGAATTTTACTCCTGTCTAAATCAATGCTCTGCACCCTGCAATACACATCAATCTGTCTAATTCAGTTATCTAGCTTCTCTGCATTTAATTCTCCATCATACATTGGCAAATCAAATTTAATATCTAATTTAATCAGAGATGTTTTCTTCTTTTTATTTTCAGGGTTGTTAGGAGGTGTGGACAGAGGAACCTCTTTTCCTTTTCCTTTGCCTTCAGAATGGCCATCTATGAGAGATTCTTTTGTTCCTTTGCCTTGTTTGGAGGTTGAAGAGTCTTCACTTCGACCTTTCTTAAATTCTCTATACATTTCTTCTACCATGGCTCTCATGGTCATGAAACTGTCCATGAACTGAGAGTCTGATTCCAAGGGATTTTCTTCTGCCATTTCCCTCCTAGGATGGACTCTACCAATTTCTAGGTTAGTTTCAACTAGTTCTCCTTCTCCTAATTTGATCTTTGACCTAGTTATCATTCACCAATCCAACACAAGCTTGTCTAACCTTAGTAAACCTAAAGCTCTGATACCACTTGATCTGATAATGAGATCTAAGACAATTAATAAGGTTTTAAGACTCGTGTGCATGGATTTGTCTATATTACTTATGCAATGGATCGATCAGATTGCGAGTAAATATAAGCAATTAAGCAGTGAGGGAAAAAAACATAACAGACAATACACATAACACACCGAAACTAATATGGAGTTAACCCAACTCTTGGGCTACGTCTCCTAGTTCTGCCTCAGTGTTGGCCATTCTATTATGTCTTCCAATGCATAATTTACAACTATGTGAGCTCAACTTGAGTCTCAACACACAAATAAGAACAAAAAGAGCTTTATCTTGAACCCCTCAAGCCTCCTGCATACATAGACTCTCTCACTCTCGGTTTCTATCGTTGTTTTACCTCAGCACTCCCTCTCTGTCTCTATCCTTGTCATCTTGTGGCTTTAAAGCCATTCAAGGCTGCCTGTTCGCCTTCGCCTTCTCAACCTTTGGTCTCCCGGCCTCTCTGTCCGCTCGAATCCCCTTGCTAAGCATTAGCAAGCATGGCATAACGCCTTTCGGGGAGGTGGCCACCTGTTTCTTAACGGATGAGTGCCTCGGGTTGTTGACATCGCTGTAATAGCCACTAATTGTAAACACAGAGAAATGTCTTTCAAAATTACGAAAATCCGCCAAAACATTGTTCCGCCGGACTTCAAACTTTCATAACTACGCCCTATTCTCCTATCGGGTCTGCCAATTGGTCGTTGTCGCTTATTGAATTGGCTCTGTCTATTTATATTTCATTTAATAACGAAAATACATTAAAACACAGTAAAATCTGGGATATCAGACTAAAAAAAAATATACGCTATCACCTATTTTTCCATCGGGTCTAGCTATCGCGAATTATGCTTGTATCGGCCCCACTTCGTTAGGCTGCTCCGACGCGACGTTGCAATGCGATTGATCGCAATTGCACATCGCACATACCCCTGGGCCATTTGGTAAGCGCTCCACTGTTGTTTACCAATGCGACATGACGATGCAACGTGGGTCGTCGATTTGCGTGCTTGATCTACGGTCCTTGTGGACTCCGCCAATCGCCATCGCAATACATATTTGGTAGGCGTCGATATCCTTTATCTGTCCTTGCCGATTGTGATTCACCGATTGGATCTGGACCGTTGATCGGCCAAATCCGATGGCTCTGATTGAACGCTGCTTTAAACTGTCGATATGCCTGTTTCCACTATTTTCTCAATCTTTTTCCTTCCCGATAGTGTTTTCCGCCTTTCCAAGGGTTGTTTTCATGTGATCGGTTTGACCTTTGAAATGATTTTAAGAAGATTTCAAGACTTAGAGAGTGTTCTTGGATCCATTTGGATCATTATGAAAAAGGAATACCTTAGTTGAACATGGCTAAGAGGTTCTCTTGAGTATCGTTTTCTGCCTTTTCGGGCCCAAGAGAAAATTTTTGAAAAGGAATCTTTGGATTTTTCTTTTTCACCTCTTGTTCAAACTCTCTAAACATGAAAAAGGAACCAATTTACACTTTCGTTGGACTCGTAAAATAATTAAACAACGTTGGACTAGTCAAACATGACAGGACCAAACCACTCCTTCTTAGGGTTCGTCAAAAATACTCAGAAGGATTCATCTAAAGGGTGAACTTATAGATCAAGCATATGTTATCCTTCTCAAGCTTGTCAAAAATAAAGAGGTACTAACCAGAAATGGTTGGCGAAATTTAGAAAACAAGGTACTTCACCTATTATTGGCAGCAAATCGCTCTTGAACATAACACCCTTTCACCTCATCTTTGTGACTGTTGGCTTGGGAAATCTGCTTGCCTCTTTGTTTCATCACACCATATTAAAAGCCTCCGCACTCGTTTTTGGGTCAATACTTCCAACTCCATAAAGTTTTGTCGATATGTTGAAGAGAATTCCTTCAGTTGATATTTGCTATGATACTCTTAAGCCTTTATTCATGTATGTCGTTCTTGAACCATCTCTACATCAATATCATTCTGTCTCAAATTTTGATACTCATTTTGTGTTGTTGATGGGGGATACATTAACGCCCTCCTGTGATGAGTCACTTCTTGTCGACATCAACACATTATCTAGGAATTTCACTTAGAAACTCCCCTTAGTGCCTTGGGACTTGCATACATCAATGACAAGTTTCCTCTCTTTTGGCAGCAAATTTTCGTCATTGGCTTTCGACCGAAGGATTTTGTGTGGTGTTCGACTTCATCTCATCTATTCACACCATATGGATTTCATTATGGTAACTTGAGAGCCATTATCATCATCATTTGTTTCTATCGCATCTACTAACGACTTCCATCATTGACCGGTAATCAGATGGTGTCTACCTTATTCGAATTAAGCTCATTTAATCACATGGTTAGACTCATACTATTGGTCAATCAAGTGAATGAGATAGAAGACCCCAGATCTAGTTTCATCCATCCGAGTTACGTTTTTAGGATTCATACCAAATCAAAGAGTATGATGGATATGATCATACAGAAGATTATCCAAGCATGAGACCACACTTTTTCATCAATGGAAAAAACTTTTTTATCATTGTACATGTAATATGGCTTATATGTTAAGTATGGGTGTGCCTCTCTCAGCAACGAAATCATGATTAAAATTGAATGTAATAGATGATGATCTCAATCAATTGTTCTTGATCTAGACTTGTCATAAGGTAAAGCACTTCAATCCTCAACCACTGCTTCTAACTTTGTAATTTAGGGGGCAATCTGTTACAAGTCATTTTTTCACATCTGGTCAATAGGCCTGCAAATCGGATCAATCAACATCCTTGAACATTTTTTCATCACCCTTTCACAAATACCTAAGCATCACTTCTCCAAAAAGTCTAAGTTTTGGGACAAATTTCTTAAAAACATTGTTTTTAGCTTCAACGCACATTGTCTGCTTGGTCACCTGTGTTCAACGCATGTTGCATTCTTTTTCACTAGCACTAGTCAGCACATGTTTCTCCCGTCTACAGGTGTTCGAGAAAATAAAAAAATATCTCTAAAGCTTCCTCTTCCAAAAGCTTCCAAGGCCATTTTAACTATTTAACATGGACAGGGAACTCGAATTCCTGTCTGACCCTATCTTGGAGACCTTATCTCTTATCCCTTGAACTCATCCTCCCATCATATGTGTATCTCAAGCATAAAATGGCAAATCCTAAACTACCACTCTTACCCTCTATATTTACTACCTCCCATAGAGTCTGGGTTGGCTTTTAGAGATTAAAAGTGCCCTTATGTTGTTGCTTTGAGCCTAAAGGAGTCACCATATTCATGCATTAGGGTTCATGTTGAGGTGTGCTTTGTGAAGAGGAAGGACAATTCAACTTGTGGAGACATCTACAAAGTCAGACTTCTATTTATGGTTGTAACTCTCTCCTATATTTACTAATACAAAGAGCATCTTTTTTTCCTATATTTGTTCTATTATGTTTTAACTCATGTATTTCAATGCCATGTTGACCCATTGAATAGAGATTTTAGATTATGCTACGTGGATTGTGGTTCCTTCACTTCTTTTAGTCCTGTGTGCAGGTTCTAATTATAACACTTGGAGCTAGAGTTGGAGCTTACAAGCAAGGAGGAGAGGAAGGATTACTCCAGTTTCCAAGTACGCTTCTTTCCATTTTCAAATTTCTCTAAGGAAAACTTGAATCTTTGTGTCTTTTATTGTTCTAGATCAGACAACTAGATCTAGGGAATTCACCTTTTTCTGCAATAGTGAAAATTTCGTATAACATCCAAGACCATTACTTGCACATTTTCTTATGATTAGAGGAGCTTGTAGGCTAAAATAGGATATGATAGAGAACATATATATTAGAGATCACCCATTTGATCTGTTATCATCATCACACTTGGAATTGCAGCCTCATAGAGGAAACTCGCACTTGCTCTTTTGTGGACTATATTGGATCTTGGATGCATTATGATGTTTGGAGCTAATTGGGATATTATTTGGAGCTATTATTTAGTTTAATGAATGGATTTCTTGCACATTGTCTTGTAAATACTCTTAATTATTGAAGACCTATTTTCTATGTCTAATGTGTGAAATGATTGATTCTAGTTTATGTTAAAATTGTGCCTTTATTTTATTTAAGAATAATTGAATTTCTAGTTATATGAATAATACATGTATTACTCATACATTACATGTTAAGAATTGTCCTAGTGGTGAACTCCTAGTAGCTCTCCCATAAAATTCCATTATTTCATTGAGTGGGTAAAGCGTGAAATTTGTTGCTAAGGCATCAAATTTCGGCCTCCTTGGAAACATGGTTAGCTAATCTAACACATCCTTGACTCCATATGCCCAAAGGACAAAGCACTAATCCAAATTGTTAGTGATCAATCTCACATTTCTCCCTATTTTCTCTCTCCTTATTTCAGTCATTTCAAGGCTAGAGAAGAAATCTAGGGCTTGGTGTGAATTTCAAGCAAGAGAGGCTTTTGGTGCTTAAAGAGCCTAAACATCAAGTTGGGAGGGTTTTCCACAAAACCTATCAATTTGGTTGGAATTCACTTCAATTTAATCCATAAATCCTCTTGCCCTTGGTGTTTTCCCGAAGAGGGAAACCCTAGCTTTCCTTCCCTCAACTCAAGGAATTTATTGAAGGTTTTGTGAGCCTTTGCCTAGCTAACATACATTCTAGGGAACCTTTTCTCCTTGCCTTGACTTTTACTTACGCCAACACTTTTCAAAAATCATTCAAACCCTAGGTCTTAAGCCCTTATTTACAGGATTCTTCTTAGAAAGTGAATTGATTCCTTGTGAAGCCTTAAGCCAAAATTGTACTTTTCTTGAAGACCTCCTAGAGAGATCATTTCATACCTTAACCCTATAATATCTATTGTAAGTGGTCTCTTTCCTACTAGGACTCCCCCCATCAGTGAAATTCCATAAAGAGCAGGAGGTTTTGGTTGTGGTGATAATGGGGAATTTCCCCATTGTTGCTTATAAGTCTAGTTTATACATTGTATGGTCTCCCTCTCCAAAGCTTTCTCAATTTTGCAGCAACAGGTACCATGGCATCCCAGTTTTGCACTCCTTTTGTAACCACCTTAAAAAAATCTCCTCCAATATCAACTTTACAATGGAATGGGAGTCAATAGCTCTCTTTAATTCCTTGATGTTGTTGTGTCTAAACTTCTTGATGACTCCATCTCCTATTAGGTCTACAAAAAAAAAGAACCATACTAATAGATACCTTCATGCTTATTTCCACCACCACCCAACTCAGAAAGTTACCGTCCTTAAAACCTTAGTGAATCGAACTATTCACATCTACGATCCCCAAAACTTTGAAATGGAACTATTACCCACCACATGTGGGTGACCCAATAGAAAAAATTATTTCTCCTAGATTTTTCTTTAGCTGATAGCCAACAAACCCAGACAACCACTAGTATAGCCAATAGTTTTCCAGATGTCTCTACTCCTAGACTTAGTCATATGTCCCCTCGCCCATCTGTCCAGATTGTATGTTTGAAGGTGACCATCCTTACGTTCAGGCACAATAATTCATTATTGCAATTGAGTGAATAATCCCATTAATCAAGGACAGAAACGAACACTTCATAATGTGTTTGCCTTTGTGATTTGGGGCTTTGAGCATGTAACGGTGTTACCTCCCTTGGTAGGGGTAGTTAATAAACCACCCTATTAGGTGTTCCCAACCCCTAAAGGGAAGGACACATCCAAGGTACATCCTTCAAGTGGTAGGTTTCATGTGGATAATGATGGATAAGGACACAAGGGTCTCAAGGCCAAATGACATGCGCTCAAGGGTGGTAATGATCAGGGATGTCCACATATTTGGATGTACGAATGTAGGAGGGATAAATTGAGGTACAGGAGTTACCCCAACCTTTGTTTTTCCACCCTTATTTTCTTGCCTTTTTCCTTTTAGTGATTTTTCTTTTATGTTACTACTCAGGGCTCCAGGGGATGAGAGCGTGATGTGTATGATATAACGGTGATTACCCCCTTAAGGTGGGGCAATTCATCACCCACCGGGGGTTAGGACATACATGGGTTCCTTAATGGTTCAAGGGGAACCCATAGGGGCCTTACGAACCAGGGTGATGGCCATAATGGTAAGGGGTAGAGCTCATGTTTGGCTTTTTCCCATGTGCTAAATTTTACTTTCCTAACCATCTTTTGCATTTTTTGGTACATTTCCTTTTGTATGCGACCATATTATGCTTTTATCTTTATTTTTTTAGCTACATAAACCTCCAAGGCATCATTCCACGCTCGACTTAGGCATGTGGACAATGGGAGGGGGATACCAGAGCCTTATGGACCCAGTGGGCATGTGGACCCAGAGAGGGAAGATGATGAAAATGTGTGGATGGGAGTGAAAAAATTGGAATGGGAAAATGGGACCATGATACCAAAATCGGGGTTTCCGAAGTAGTGCCCATCCTAAAGTTGCAAGCTAGTAAGGGAGATTGCATGGGACTAGGGTTGAGGATTAACCTCCCTTGTGTAGTCGGATGGCCCACCTTCAAACATACGATCTCTATAGTTGTGTGAGGGGACATATGACTGAATTAAGGAGCGAAGACATCTAGAAAGATATTGGCTGCACTAGTGGTTGTCGGGGGTTGTTGTCTGCCAGATGAAGACAAATCTAGGAGAAAAAAATTCTACTATGGGTCACCCACAAGTGGTGGGTAACATGAACATCTCCACCTGACCAAAGCCCTCTAAACCAATGACTACTCCCTTTCCAAAATTTTAAATTGTTTCACTCATCGCTTCGTCCTAAACCCAAAACCAATCCTTCATCTCCCCTCTTAACCAAAATTACCCTTCTGTACATTCAAGGTGTTACTGGCCATATTTCCAAGGTCTTGCAAAATAAGAATATTCAAACTTCTTCCAAACCTTAGACCACCCTCAAATAGTTATTTAGGTCTAGTAAAGACAAATCTGATCCCCTACTTGTCCCTGGAGTCTATGAAATCTCTTGCTTGTGTGGAAAATCTTACTTAGGCCAAACAAGAAGATCCTTTAAGGCCCATATCAAAGAAAACATAATTGATGATATCTATAATGAGATCTCTAAATCAGTCATTGTTGAACACTCTCATAGTATCAAGCACCTTATATGCTTTGACAAAGTAGAAATCTTGCATTTTTTCCCTTCCACACTACCTATCTCATTAGAGAAGTTGTCCAAATCGAAAAGAACCCTAACCATAACCAAAAAGATGGATTTAAGATTAGTCAATCATGGTTGTCCACTATCCATTGTCTCTCCCATTAACCTTCCTCTCTCATGTGACCTGTGCCTTTGCCTCCTTCCTCCCTCCCTTTCCCTTATTTTCTTCCCCTCCCAGTTCTTTACCATGTTTCTTTCTTCCTTCTTGTTTTCTCCCCCCCCTTTATTTCTCTTTTAAACTGTCCTTTATAATAATGTTAATAGTTAATAACACTGATTAATATATAGAATAAGAATGTTATTAATTCACGTATAAACCCTAACATTAATAATGATAGTAATAATATTAATTAAAAAAAAATTAGAACAATAATAATAATTAATTAAAAATTTGAGTTATGAAACTATTATTAAAAAATAATAATAGTGTTTTGAATGACAATATTAATAATAATAATAATGATGATGATGATAATAATTGCTATTATTATAATATTATTAATAATATTATAATTTTCCTTAGATTTTTATTAATATATAAAATAACTATAATAATATTTAAAATATTATTATTAATCTTATTTAAAATATTATTATTAACATTATAACAATATTATATTCTAATATTAACACAGATATATTAATATGCATACATGGGTTCCTTAATGATTCAACGGGCACTCATAGGGGCCCTACGAACTAGGGTGATGGCCATAAAGGTAAGAGGTAGAGCTCATGTTTGGTTTTTTCCCATAAGCTAAATTTTATTTTCCTCACCAGCTTTTGCATTTTTTTTTTCTTAATTCATCTTTTTCAATTTTTGGTACATTTCCTTTTGTATGCGGCCATTTATGCTTTTATCTTCTTTTTTAGCTGCATAAACCTCCAGGGGATCATTCCAGGCTTGACTCAGGCATGTGGACAAGGGGAGGGGGATAACAGAGCCTTATGGACCCAGTGGTCATGTGGACCCAGAGAGGGAAGATGATGAAATAGGGCAATGTGTAAGGTGTGGAGGGGAGTGAAAAAAGTGGAATGGGAAAATGGGACCACGGTACCAAAATCGAGGTTTCCCAAGTAGTGCTCATCCTAAACCTATAAGCGAGTAAGGGAGATCACATGGGACTAGGGTTGAGGATTAACCTCACTAGTGTAGTCGGATAACCCACCTTCGAACATACAATATTGAAAGATGTGCGGGAGGACATATGACTGAAGACAAATCTAAGAAGAAGAAAAAATTATGCTATGGGGTCACCCACAGGTGGTTGGTAACACGAACATATCCACCTAACCAAAGCCCTCCAAAGCAATGAATACTCCCTTTCCAAAATAAAAAAGTGTTTCACTCAACCCTTCATCCTAAACCCAAAACCAATCCTTCATCTCCCCCCTAACCAAAATTGCCCTTCCTTACATTCAAGGTGTTACTGACCATATTTACAAGATCTTGCGGAATTAGAATATTCAAACTTCTTCCAAACCCTAGACCATCCTGAGATAGTTATTTAGGTTTGGTAAAGACAAATATGGCCCCCTACTTGGCCCTGGAGTCTATGAAATGCCTTGCTTGTGTGGAAAATCTTACATAGGCCAAACAAGAAGATCCTTTAAGGCCCATATCAAAGAGCTCATAACTGACAATATCTATAACGAGATCTCAAAAGTAGTCATTGCTGAACACTATAATAGTATCAAGCACCTTATATGCTTTGACAAAGTAGATTTCTTGCATTTTTCCCCTTCCACACTACCTATCTCATTAAAAAAGTTGTCGAAATCGAAAAGAACCCTAACAATTTTAACCAAAAAGATGGATTTAAGCTTAGTCAATCATGGTAGCCCACTATCCATTGTCTCTCCCATAAACCTTCCTCTCCCATTTGACCTATGCTTTTGCCTCCTTCCTCGCTCCCTTTCCCTTGTTTTCTTCCCCTCCCAGTTTCTTCACCTCGTTTCCTTCTTCCTTCTTGTTTTCTCCCCCCCTTTATTTCTCTTTTGAACTTTGTCCTTTATAATAATTTTAATAGTTAATAATATTGATTAATATATAGAATAATAATATTATTAATTCATGTATAAGCCCTAACATTAATAATTATAATAATATTATTAATTAAAAAAATAATTTTGAACAATAATAATAATTAATTAATTATTTGAGTTATGAAATTATTCTTAAAAAATACTAACTTTGTTTGAATGGCAATATTAATTATTATTATTTGTATGATAATAATAATAATATTTGGATGCCGCTCACCTTTCGGATGGAGCACCTGCGGTTAACACCCTGTGAGGGTTTTGGGTGAAGTATAGGGTACTGCAATAGTCAACCAGACAATGCAGTTACCCATAGCTTTGATTCAGTTTACCCTGGCTGTTTTACCCTAGTTGTTTACACTTACCATCTACGGTTCCTGTTTTTCGCTGCACCTGTCATAACCTGCCGGGGTTATCGTTTTACCTGCTGTTTGTGGTATCCTAACCTACCTACTCTACCCTTGAACGGTTGTCACTGCTCCCTGTCGTTTTCACAGGGCGTCCATTACCATTGGCAACTTCCGTTGGCCAGCATATTCAAGGCTACCTCCGTTCTAGGCGCAGCTGTCAACATGGACCTAGATACTGTCGATTACTCAGATGAACCGTTGGAGGAAGGCTCCATCTAGCAGGCCACGTACTCCGCATCTAAAGGTATGTTCAGCACTGGCTTCTCTGGCAATTTTGAAGCATTTCCCTTTGTTGGACCGTCGCATATGGCCGCTGTTGTTCTTCCGGATGAACCACCTACTTGGTCATCACTTTCTATGCCTCCGTCTTCCGCGGCTACGCTTGGTTTCGTTACGGGCTGCATAAACCCCTCCCCTGAGTTGGAGCCTCCCATTTCTGGTGTGCAGACCCGACAGACTGTCCCACAAGCTATTGTTTCCAGTGCCGACACCCCATCCGCTGGCCATTTACCTCTAGTTGCATCTGCTCCGCTTTCGGGTAGCTTCACATCCATCCCTCCATTATCTCACTCCATCCCTGCTATTCCGCGGCACTCTAACGCTGCCTTGCCAAACCCTAACCCTAACCCTGATTCCTCTGACCCTAGCTTGGAGAGGGCTTCGGATCTGACTCATCGCACGGCATCTAGACCACACAAGAAATACAAGTGCTACAAGTCCAAGGCGGACGATATCATCCTCAGGCTTGAAGAAGACATTCAGTGGGGGGATACTATGGATTTTGCTGACAGGGTTTTGGTCGATCGCATCAGAGGAAGGAATTACACGACTGCTCGATTGAAGATCTGGGCATCTGAGGTTTGGGGGCACCACCTAGTGGATATCCCTTTCGTCCAGACCTTTGTGAGGGGGGTTTGCTCTGAGATTTGCTTGGGTTGATCACACTAATTGGGTTTTGTCTTCCTATTGGCATTTTGAACATGCCCCTGTTCTTTTAAAATGTTGGACGCCTCTATTTGACCCTAAGACTGAGCAAATCGGCGTTGGACCTGTATGGATTCGGATTCCGGGACTTCCTCTGCAATATTGGTCTGAGGATATATTCAGGCGGATTAGTAACTCCATAAGCACATGTATGGGGTATGACAAATCCTCTCAGACCACTAGTATGATGGCTTATGCCATAATTCTGAACAATTTGGACACCAGGGGAGGCTTACAGGAACACATCACTATTCAGTGGAGGAGTACATCCCGTAAGCAACTGATTGACTACAAAGGCATACCATATTGCTGCAGGAGATGTCACAAAGTTGGCCATCTGTATAGAAATTTCCCTCTCATTCACAAGAACAAGAAATTGGCACATGATTTAGATCCTGAACCGCTCATGGACTCTCCAAAACAGCCTGATATGGAAGACGAATCTGAAAAAATCAACAAATCCACTGAAGATATTGAAGGGGCTACTACAGATTCTGGCAAGGACAAGAGGGATGATTCTACTAATCCTCTGTCCTCTCCTCCATTTATGAGATCCAGTCTGGTCAAGGGAGACATCTTCTCACCAGGTATGTCAACAATATCTTGCACACTCTGTTGGGTCCCTATAATACTAGTGATTACCCCATTACTATTGTAGTTATACCCCTTACTTATATTGTTGTGCCCCTATTACCCCCATATTGTTATTTTTGTGCCCCATAGAATCCCTCTATTGTCTGCTGCATATTCTCCTCGGTACTCCCTTGGGTCGCATGGGAGAAAGTGGCGAGGCCAAAGGAGTGGGGTGGCTGGGGGATTAAAAGCCTCCCAGATTTCAGATTTTCATTAGCTGCTAAATCGGGTTGGCGCCTTATAAAGATGGAAAATCTCTGGACAAGAATGGTAAAAAGAAAATACATTGATCCAACCCCCCTGGAAGACTGGATCAGGGACCCAATTAAGACCCAAAAGAATGTTTCTGCTATTTGGAAAGCCACTTTGGAGTCTTTTAAGGTGATTGAGCAAGGTTTAGCCTGGAAGATCGGGAACGGTGAAAAGGTAAAGATCGGGAAGGACCCCTGGGTCGGATGCAATGGCAACTATGCCCTCTCCCCCGATCTGATTCAGCAGTTGGAAGGGAAGGATCTCCGCTTCCTCAGCCAAGTGGAGAAACCGGGTTTCTCTTCCATATGGGGGCAAGCATGGAAGAATGGAGAAGAGTTGGAATTGGAGCAAAGATGGTGGAATGAATGGAATGTTTTCACTCAGGAACTCCTCAGGTCAAATGTAAGGTTGAGCGACAGGCAAGATGAGCTACTTTGGGCCCATGCAGAATCAGGGGAATATGCCCCAAAGCACGGGTATAATCTCCTTATGTCAAGGAAAGGATGGGGAGATCCGGAGTGGTGGGCGAAGCAGCTGTGGAAACTCAAGTGCCCTCCAAAATCAAAAATCCTCTTTTGGTGCATTTTAAGGGGCAAAATCCCAACTTGGGATAATCTGCAGTCCAGATTCATGCACGGGCCTGGAAGATGTACCTTATGCAAAGCAGAAGTAGAATCTGTTAACCACCTTTTTCTCAAATGCCCAGAATCTCTAAAGGTATGGTGTGAGATTGGAAACATCCTGAACAAAAAGCTCGTCTGGGAAGGCATCAATATTCAAGAAGCCTGGCAGAAGTGGTGGAATGAGCATGCGACCGGGAACCTGCGCAACCTGCCCCTAATCATCAGTTGGGGGATTTGGATAGCTAGAAACAGGAGCATCTTTCAAGATAAAGAAACTCCTGTAGCTCTCACTGCCATTCAGGGAGCAGCCATCTTCTCAAGCCTTCCCGAACCTAAGGATTCTCCTCCCCAAAGAATTGCCCCTGAAGTTCAGATCTCAGAAGGAGTCCCTTGGGCTTTCTTCGATGGTGCATCACAAAACAACTTAGCAGGAGCAGGACTTGTCATTCATATATCCCCATCTCACTCTCTGAAAGCTTCTGTGGGGCTAGGAACAGGCTCCAATAATTATGCAGAATTGAACGCCCTAAAACTCCTTCTATGCTGGCTCATCCATAGGCACACCCTCACGATTCAAATCTTTGGGGATTCTCAAAACGTGATCAGATGGGTGAATGGTCACAGTACATGCAGGAATCAGGCTTTAAAACAAATTTTGGGGGAAGTTCAAAGACTGAAATCAATGTTTAACAGTTTTTCCATATGTCACATTTTCAGGGAAAGAAATGCCATGGTAGATCAGCTCTCTAAAGATGGTCTTCAACAGGATTTGGGCAGCTGGAAAATAGAAGAAGACGAACAAGGCCAAATCAGAAGATCGGACCAGCCACCTTATCTCCATCCTCTCTGATATATTTGGCAGGAACCTCTGTTTATTATGTTTATTTTCAATAATTTTTTGTACTGCATAAAACATTACAGCTATGACAATGCGGCCATATTATCTTTTCATGTACAGCGATGGGTTGTTTTCCTCACTCCTGAGGAGACCCGATTTATGTTTTTTTTGCTTTTTCATCATGAACAATACATAGTTGCAGCTATGTGTATTGGCTTTTAAAAGCCACTCGACAGCGCATACCAAGAATAGTGACTGCACCTGAAGGGAGTTGTCTACAGACATAAAGGCAGAAATTTTTGAAACTCAGTTTTGACAGAGCTCAGTATGAGCGGTGATGCCACGACATATGCAATGTAAACTTTTTATATACTTAATAAAAAGTTTCGTTTTTTCCTTTGGGAAAAAAAAAGAATCCCTCTATTGTTATTTTTGTGGCTTTATATTATTATTGTTAGGTCGGCTGGATTATATTGTGACTCCTTAGACTCCTATATATAGAAAGGAGGTTTTGTCATTTGAATCATCCAAGAATTGTTCATTTATGTAATGTAAAGGAGGTTGCCCCCTCGAAGAGGCTGAACTCTAAGGCGTTGATCTATCTTTTCTATCTTTTCTTGAGCTGGTTTCATAACATTTGGTATCAGAGCTTTGGATTCTAGGGTTTCGCTGCTCCAAACAGGTCATCGTGGCATTTTCACTATAACTTTTTTTCTGTGACATTTCAGAAGTTGCAAAAAAACCCATTTGAGAAGAAATCACGCTGAACCTTGGGTCCGAATTTCAAAAATTTTCACGCGATATTTGCGGAGATATGATCTGAGGAAGTTGGTCTTTTTGCAGACTCCTGAATTACATTCAAAACAGGTGACCTAGGGAAAATCGTCATAATTTTCTCTCTGGGGATCAGATTGAAATTTCGTAAGAAGGTACAGAAAGAGGATGGACTGTAGTTTCTTGTATGCATGTTTCAGATCCAAAGGTTGAACAATGACTCGTGGCACGTCGTACAAGTTCGCTCTACTGAACTAGTCTAAAAGCAAGTCACTGTGGGAGATTTCACATAACTCTTCCTTGGAGAATACAATTTGGGTTAGACTTGTGGCATTGGAAAGAGGACACAGAAGGCTACTACAGGTCGCAATTTCAGAACTGGATGATCCGAATTACAGAGATACATCAGATTCAATACCAGGCTTCTATAAAGTGAAAAAAGGTGTGTAGTTTTTTTTTAAATTTTTGTGTAAGCTTGGTTTAACGGAATTCAAAGGGCATAGTAAAGCATTATTATCGGTAACTGATGCCCCGAGGAAAGAAAATGTAAACACCTAGTAAGGAACCTGAAAGCTCTAGCATGACTCATGAAGAAGAGGAAGAAATGCTACATGATATATCAAAATTACAAGAAAAAGTGCAACAAATGTCACGCTCACAAAAGTTAACAGAAGCTAAGATAAATGGCGTGGAAGCTAAGATGAATGGCATGGAAGCTAAGATGGACAATTTGAAGATGGATTTGAACAAAAATTTGAAGACAGGCATTGCAGATTTGAAGACAGATTTGACAAATTTTCTACAAGAAATACTTACTAATGGTGAAAAGGTAGTAAAGGAAACTCATGATGAGAACAAAAGAAATGTTAATCATGATTCCATAGACGCTAATGTTGGATTGAAGAATCACCATATTCCAAAAATCGATATGAGGAAGTTTGATGGCAAGGATCCCGCCACATGGATATTACAGATGGAGCAATTCTTCGATCTCAATAATGTGCAAAACGCACAAAAGGTACGTATGGCAACTGTTTATTTGGAACCAAATCAGTTTGTATGGTATCAATGGCTTTGTTCTCGTAAACAATTTATCACTTGGGCAATTTTTACGGAAGAATTGATAGCACATTATGAGGATACAAAAAGCAACACTTTTTTTAGCCAATTGATAAGTCTCAAACAAAAGGGTTCAATAATGGAG
Organism: Pinus tabuliformis; assembly: GCA_031772625.1. Taxonomy (NCBI): domain Eukaryota; kingdom Viridiplantae; phylum Streptophyta; class Pinopsida; order Pinales; family Pinaceae; genus Pinus; species Pinus tabuliformis. The sequence goes on along the minus strand of CM062814.1, from coordinate 234,809,013 downwards.
CACATTGAGGAGTTCCAAAAATTGAACATAAGGGTAAAAGATATTCCAGAGGAGCATAGGATTGATGTGTTCATAGGGTCTTTAAGTGATAATATCCAACATGATGTCCGCCTTTGGGAACCTGATTCATTAGAGAAGGCATTCAGGTTAGCAAGAAAAATGGAAAGCAAAATTATGGCAACTAGGAAGCATACCACTCACAACTATAAAGACGGAAGTGTTGTTGCCCCTAGTCTTCCACAACCTACAAGGTTGACACCACAACAATTGGAAGAAAAAAGAGCAAAAGGGCTTTGTTACAGTTGTGATAGCAAATACACAAAAGGTCATAAGTGTGCTGAGAAGAAATTATTCTACATAGATTGTGAAGAGGAAGAAGAAAAGGAGCAAGAAAGGTCAAAAGAAGAGGATATACTCCAGGAACAAAGCCTAGATGAAGAACAAATAAATCCGACCATATCTTGTAATGCATTGGCGGGAATTACCACTCCTCAAACCATCAAGATAGAAGGACAAATCAAGAAGAAAAAGGTAATAGTGTTGATTGATTCAGGAAGCACCCACAATTTTATTCATTGTAGGGTAGCAAAAGAATTGAATTGCTTCCTATATCCAGCACCAGAGTGTCAAGTGATGATTGCAAATGGAGGAACAATAAATTACTTTGGAAAGTGCCATAATATCAAGCTATCCATGGGAGAATATGTATTGACTAGCCCAATGCTTTCCATTCCAATGGGAGGTGCTGATGTTGTACTAGGAGTCCAATGGCTACAATCCTTGGGTACAATAGCTTTTAATTTTCAAGAAATTTTCATCAAATTTTCTACAGAAGGAAAGGAAGTTGAATTAAGGGGTATTGCAGGGAAACCAGGAAAGATAATCAGCTCTAATGGCATGACAAAGCTTCTAAAAAAGGAGCAAAGAGGTGTAATTGCACAATTATGTTCGCTAGATGTTTCCACATTGGAATCATCTATTTCTCCAGATCTCCAAAAAGTCCTGGACAATCATTCCCAGGTATTTGAGACTCCCAAAGGTCTCCCACCTATGCGTGATCATGATCATGCTATTCATCTGATTCCAGGAAGTGTTCCTCCAAACATCAGGCCGTACAGATATCCCTATGTCCAAAAAAGTGAAATTGAACGTATGGTTGCAGAAATGCTAGAGGCTGGTATAATTCAACCGAGTCAAAGTTCTTTCTCAGCTCCAGTAGTATTGGTGCACAAGAAGGATGGATCATGGCGCATGTGTCCGGATTATAGGGAGCTCAACAAGCTCACTATTAAAGATAAGTTCCCCATTCCTGTCATTGATGAATTACTGGATGAATTGCATGGATCAATTTACTTCACCAAGTTGGATCTTCGTTCGGGATATCATCAAATCAGAATGAAGATTGAAGACATTCTGAAAACGGCATTTAGAACTCATGAGGGTCATTATGAATTTTTGGTCATGCCTTTTGGCCTTACCAATGCACCTTCAACATTTCAAGGTTTGATGAATTCAATTTTCAAACCATTCCTTAGAAAATTTGTGTTAGTATTTTTTGATGATATACTAATCTACAACAAGTCTTGGAAGGATCATGTTGAACATGTTGACAGGGTGCTACAACTATTGGAGGAGAAACAATTATATGCAAAAAGATCCAAATGTTTCTTTGGAGTCCAGGAGGTGGAATATTTGGGTCATATTGTATCTCATGAAGGAGTTAAGGTAGACCCTAGCAAAATTAAAGCCATTAAGGAATGGAAAATCCCCACATCCATAAAGCATCTGCGAGGATTTCTTGGGTTGACAGGGTATTATCGCAAGTTTGTTAAGAATTATGGGAGAATAGCAGCACCTCTAACAACATTATTGAAGAAAGATTCATTTTCATGGACTCCGGAAGCAACAAAGGCCTTTGAACATCTTAAAGAGGCAATGTGCCAAGCACCGGTCTTAGCTACACCGGACTTCACAAAAACCTTTATTGTGGAATGTGATGCTTCAGGAAATGGAATTGGTGTTGTTCTAATGCAAGATGAAAGACCCATTGCTTTTGAAAGTCGTCCAATCAAGGGAAAGTTTTTAAGCAAAGCTATTTATGAGAAGGAAATGTTGGCAATACTCCATGCACTTAAGAAATGGCGACCCTACCTAATGGGAAGACACTTCAAGGTAAAAACGGATCATGATAGCCTTAAATACTTTTTAGAACAAAGATTATCCTCTGAAGAGCAACAAAAGTGGGTCACAAAGATGTTGGGTTATGACTTTGAAATCATCTACAAAAAAGGGAAGCAAAATGTGGTGGCAGATGCACTCTCAAGAAAGGATGAGGATGTGGAAGCATTGTTGTGTGCCATTTCTATTATCCAACCAGATTGGATAAACGAAGCAAGGGAGGAATGGAAGAATGACAAAGAAGTGTGGGCACTTATTCGAAAGCTACAACAAGATTCCAGTACTTCTGATACATTTAGCTAGCAAAATGATTCGTTATGGTACAAAGATCGCTTATACCTCTGTAAGAATTCCCAGCTAAAACAAAATATTCTTATGGAATTGCACACTTCTCCCTTAGGAGGGCACTCAGGATTTTTAAAAACTTACCACAGGGTTAAGAAGGAATTTTTTGGGGATGGCCTTAAATCAGATATTCAAAAGTTTGTGGCGGAATGTTTGGTTTGCCAACAAAATAAAGTTGAAACAATTAAGACATCGGGTCTATTACAACCTTTATCCATTCCAAGCCAATGTTGGGAGGAGGTTTCAATGGATTTTATCACAGGTTTACCCAAGTCTGAGGGAAAGAGTGTCATCATGGTGGTAGTTGACAGACTTACCAAGTATGCACACTTTTGTGCATTATCACATCCATTTAAAGCCAGTACAGTTTCTACTGCATTTATGGAAACATTTCAAAAGCTACATGGAAACCCAAAGATTATTGTAAGTGACAGAGATCCCATTTTCACTGGAAATTTTTGGACAGAATTATTTTCTTGTCTTGGTACTCAGTTAGCTCATAGCTCATCTTATCATCCTCAATCTGATGGGCAAACTGAGATAGTAAACAAATGTTTGGAAGGATATCTTCGTTGCTTTGTATTTGATAAACAGACACAATGGGTCAAATGGTTGCCTCTTGCTGAATGGTGGTATAACACTTCCTTCCATACAACAACAAAAATGACCCCATTTATGGCACTTTATGGGTTCAACCACCATCCATCACATCATATTTAAGAGAAAATTCTAAGGTTCAGACAGTGGAACATCACATCGAACATCAACAACAAGTCCTCCAACTCTTAAAGGATAACCTCGTTTTGGCACAAAATAGAATGAAACAACAGGCAGATCAACATCGCAGTGAAAGAAGTTTTGATGTAGGTGATTGGGTATTCCTACGGCTACAACCATATAAGCAAATGTCCCTAAAGCAAGCTAAGAAGGATAATAAATTATCACCAAAGTATTATGGTCCGTACAAGGTGTTGCAAAAGATTGGTACTATGGCATACAAATTGGAGCTTCCTGCAGCTTCTCGATTGCACCCAGTTTTCCATGTTTCATGTTTAAATAAGGTTATAGGCGACAAGCTACCAATTCAAACAATATTGCCAGAACTTGACGAGGAAGGAAAAATTATATTGGAACCGGAAGCAGTCACAGAAACAAGAACTCGACAGCTACGAAATCGATCAATTTCAAAGTATCTTATCCAGTGGAAGAACTTATCCGCTGAAGATTCCACATGGGAGGATGAGAATTTTATGTAGAAGTATCCAGAACTACTCAAGCGTTGAGGACAACACTTTTTTGAAGGAGAGGGGCATGTTGGGTCCCTATAATACTAGTGATTACCCCATTACTATTGTAGTTATACCCCTTATTTATATTGTTGTGCCCCTATTACCCCCATATTGTTATTTCTGTGCCCCATAGAATCCCTCTATTGTTATTTTTGTGGCTTTATATTATTATTGTTAGGTCGACTGGATTATATTGTGACTCCTTAGACTCCTATATATAGAAAGGAGGTTTTGTCATTTGAATCATCCAAGAATTGTTCATTTATGTAATGTAAAGGAGGTTGCCCCCTCGAAGAGGCTAAATTCTAAGGCGTTGATCTATCTTTTCTATCTTTTCTTGAGCTGGTTTCATAACACACTCTTTACTCCTTCATCTGGTATTTCTGTTTCATATGCATCCCATTTAAATCATAATGCATCTATTCCCCTTGTACACCCTCCCCACTCCTCCATCACTTCCTCCTTGGAGCACCTATCTCTGGGTCCTCCTGGTCTGGCCCTATCCTCCTCCCTTCATTGCTCCCTCCCCCTGCCACCCCCTATTTTCGCCCCCTGTTATCCATCTATTTCATCGACCTCCCTTCCCCCTCCTCCACTCCCTTCTACTCCTACATCTCCTAGATATTCCCTGCGTTCCAGATCCAGGGACAGAGGATGTGATGCGATTGGACTGGATTTGGATGCTACCCCTGCCTCACATAAGCCTACTAGGGGGCGCCCATCTCATCTTTCTAGAGCCAGGCATATGGCGGGAGAAGAGGTAGCCCTTGGGAGACAGCAAACTATTGATTGGGTCCTTAGAGCAAGGAATGCCCCTCTCCCACCCCCTCCATGAAGATTATATCATTTAACTGTCGAGGGATAGCTAGCCCTAAAAAAAACTAGCTCTCAGGAGACTTCTATCATCTGATCTGGTTGATATCATATTTTTACAAGAAACCCTATGTTCGGCTGAGGTCCTTATAACCCTCCTGAAATCCTGGATGTCGAGTTGGACTTTTCATGCTTTGGATGCATCTGGGAGATCTGGGGGCATTGCTATTGGCTTCAGTAACAAGACTATTGATCTCAGAAATATTTGGGGAGGTAGGGGATTTATTGGAGCAGACATATACTCCAACTCTTTGGAGACTGATCTTAGAATTATAAATGTATATGGCCCTTGTTTGGATAGGGCCAACTTCTGGAGAAGATTATTAGCTTCATACAATTTTCAGGCTAATAACATCATCCTTGGTGGTGACTTGAATTTCTCCTTAGGATTTAGAGAATCCTGGGGACACCTTGCACAAGTAGATGGATTAACTGATGCCATCACCAATCTATTGGAGGATCATCACTGGGTTGATATTCCATCTGCTAAGATTCAGCATACATGGACAAATAATCGAAGTGGAGAACACAGTTTGGCAAGAAGACTGGATCGTTATCTCATTAAGGAAGCTTTGTTAAATACCCATCCTCGCATCAGGCAATGGGTGGGATCAGGGGGTATATCTGATCACCGCCCTATATATATGGAGCTGGAGGACATCAATCAAAGGATAAAAGCTCCATTTAAATTCAACTCTTCTTGGCTCCAGGACCCATCATACATTCAGCTGGTTACTGATTATTGGCATTCACATCCTATCAGGGAAGATGAGGATTACACTGATGGTTTTGTTCGAAAATTGAAGGCACTGAAAGGAATCTCAAGAACATGGGCACATAAGAAAAGGAAGAATGATGATAACACACTGCATGAAGCGGAACAGGCCATCGCCATACTTGAAGATTCCTCGGATGGCACATACATATCACAGGAACAAAAAGAACACTTCTCCTCCCTTATCAAGAAGCGGACTCAAATCTTAAAAGACAGAGAAGAAAGTTGGAGGCTCAGAAGCAGGGAAATTTGGCTTACAGAAGGAGATGATAACACCAAGTTTTATCACAAATTTGCTAATGGCAGGAAAGCTATCAACACCATTTGGGAGCTTCAAAATGAACAAGGACAATCTGTTTCATCCTATAGGGATCTGGCAAATCTTGCCACCTCCCATTTTAAAAATATATATAGGGCTCCACGGGAAGCAAACATAATGGAAGTCATGCGAACTGCTGAACACTTCCCAAGATTTGTGGAGCAGGAGGATGCTGAGGACCTTATGAAAGAAGTGACGAAGGAGGAGCTTGAGGCTACTATCAAATGGTTCAAGAAAGACAAGAGTCTGGGCCCGGATGGATGGTCTATTGAATTTTATATTGCTTTCTTTGAGATCCTTGGGGATGATTTGCTTAAAGTCGTGGAGGATTGCAGAAGGAGAGGTAGATTATCCTCAGCCATCAAATCTACATTTATAGCCCTCATCCCGAAATCTGACAATCCCTCTTCCTACAATGACTTCAGACCCATATCCCTTTGCAACTGCCTATACAAGATTATTGCCAAAATCATAGCTAATCATCTGAAACCTGTCCTATCTGACCATATATCCCCTGAACAATTTTCTTTCCTCCAGCACAGACAGATTCATGAGGCCATTGGCACTGCCTAGGAACTTCTTCATTCGGTACAATTGAGGAAACTGAAAGGCATGATTTTAAAAGTGGACTTATCTAAGGCATTTGACAGAGCAAATTGGCTCTACATCAGATTGCTCCTGACTCACCTTGGTTTTCCTTATTTATTTATTAAATGGATAATGTGTTGCATAACGGATGTTACATACAGTGTCCTTTTAAATGGGGCAGCTACCCCTTTTTTCATATCGAAGAGAGGACTCAGGCAGGGATGCCCACTTTCCCCTCTTCTTTTCCTGCTCATCATGGAGGGCCTAAGCAGAATTATTAATGCGGAACGGAGCAGGGGTCATATAGTTGGAATCAAGATCACTGATAACTGCATACTTACACATCTTTTATTTGTTGATGACGTTCTCATATTTTGAATGGTAGTATTGGGGATACTACGGCCCTACAGAATGTTTTTAATCTCTTTCAGCAGGCCACTGGGATGATAATTAATGTCAGCAAGTCTACATTATTGGCTTTTGGTTGCTCCCAGCATGAGATCGTGTTTGCAACACAGCGATTTCCTTTCTCTATTCAGAACATAGAGGATGGACTGAAATATCTTGGATACAGGCTCAAGCCCCATGGCTACAAGATTGCAGACTGGACCTGGCTTATAGCTAAGGTGGAAAAACGCCTTAACATCTGGTACCATAGATACCTCTCTCGTGCAGGAAGACTTGTTCTTATAAAGGCTATGTTGGAAGCAACTCCTGTTTATTGGATGACTCTTGCTTGGATCCCGAGAGGTATCTTGACTAGACTACAAAATATATGTTGCAGGTTCTTATGGAAAGGTAATCAACCTGGTAGATTATTTGCATGGGTTAAATGGGACTCGATCGCCAAGCCCAAGAAATGGGGTGGTTGGGGAATAAAAAGACTGGACTTATTTTCCAAAGCTCTGGCTGCAAAGCTTTGCTGGCAACTTATCTCTACTAACAGTCTTTGGACCAAGGTAGCATATGCCAAATATATCTGCCCTGTGGACATTATGGACTGGTTTAGACAGCAACACAGGGCCAGCAACAGCATATCGATTATATGGAAGGTGGTAATAAATTCTATCCCCCTCATCCGAGAAGGCTTAACCTGGAGAATCAAAGAGGGTAATACAGTCTGCATAGGTACAGACCCATGGATTGGTTGTGGCAATGCACATAGACTGTCTGCGGCATTGATACAACATCTTCACAATATGGACATCACACACATCAGACATATTGCGGACAACAATAACTCATCCATATTACAACAGGCATGGAAATCCGCCCAAGAATTGGATATACCTGATCGATGGCAGCAGGAATGGTATGAATACACGGAGGCCCTTACACAGGCACATATTCGCATTTCAGAAGGTTCGGATGAAATTGTCTGGGCATTTGCAAAGCACGGAAAATACTCTCCCAAGGATGGATATATCAAACTAATGGAGCCTTATAAACCACAGAATATTAACCCCTCATGGAAGGCACTCTGGAAACTTAAAGCTGCTCCACGAGCCCGTTTGCTAATGTGGAATATATTATTCGACAAGATACCTACTGGCCTCAATCTGATGAAAAGAACTTTCCATGGGCCCTTCTGGTGTCATCTCTGTCGAAGAGATGAGGAGAGCATTGAACACCTTTTTCTTAATTGTCCCATTATCAAAGAACAATGGAATATCATTACTGCTCTCTATCCTTCTTTAAAAAATTGGCATGGCAGGAACATCATGGATGCCTGGAACCTATGGTGTGAAAGCCATAACAGCAAAGCCAAGAATATGCCCTTACTTATGTGCTGGTCTTTTTGGATTGCTAGAAATCATTCTATTTTTAATTTGAAGGATCCACATTGGCCTACTATTATGAACAGAGTCGCAGCGGATTTTGACCTCCTTCCCGAGGAGGACTCCCACCCTCCTCCCAGAATCATTAAATCTGAAAACATCGATAAGACCATCCTGTGGGCTTATTTTGATGGATCCGCACAGGAGGCGGGATGTGGTGGCGGAGCCATACTTTACCTGAATGAATCCCATTGTTACAAAATACAAATGAGACTAGGGAGGGGCACCAATAATTATGCTGAATTATGCACTGCAAAACATCTCATACACTTTGCATTAGAAAAGCATTGCAGACATCTACAGCTTTTTGGGGATTCCAAAATTGTTTGCAATTGGTTAAATAAAGCATCACATTGCAATGCATTTTCTCTGAGGCATATATTGGATGAGGCCCACAGACTGATTTCTACTTTTGACTCATTTGTCTGTCATCACATTTACAGGGAGCGCAACTCTGGGGCAGACTTCCTATCCAAAGAGGCAGCGCTTAGACAGAACGATGACTAGTTAATTCAGGAAGAGATCGATGGGGCATTTTATCAGCATTATCATAGACCCTTCATCGATCTACATGATCATGGGCTATAGGCCCATCTTATTTTGCATGAACACTTGTATATATTTATGCTATTTTATCTTTATTGCACTTGAACTATAGCTCGTGATGATTAGTCACCAATTTTGATGTTTATTTCTCTCTCTGCGAAGAGACAGAAACAATTTTGATATAGATACTCTCTGTAAAGAACAGGCACCAGAAATCAGGTAACTGATACCTAATGCTCCCTGCGTGGAGAACATATCATTGGATCTTTTTTTTCTCTTTTGTACCTGACAGGCAACAGGCCTCAACATGCATATGCTTAAGCATCTACAAAATGTAATTTCTTATATATTAATAGAAATTACGACTTTTTTCCAAGGGAAAAAAAAACAATAATATTTAATAATGATAATAATAATTATTATTATAATATTATTTGTAAAATTTTAATTTTCATTATATTTTTATTAATATATAAAATAAATATAATAATATTTAAAATATTATTATTAATATTATAACAATATTATATACTTATATTAACACAAATTTATTAATATGCATACCATGGTTCTTTAATGGTTCAGGGGGCACTCATAGGGGCCCTACGAACCAAGGAGATGGCCATAATGGTAAGGGGTAGGGCTCATGTTTGGCTTTTTCCCATGTGCTAAATTTTATTTTCGTCGCCAACTTTTGCATTTTTTTTCTTAATTCATCTTTTGCATTTTTTGGTACATTTCCTTTTGTATGCACCCATATTATGCTATTATCTTCTTTTTTTAGGTGCAAAAACCTCCAGGGCATCATTCCAGGCTCAAATCAGGCATGTGGACAAGGGGAGACGGATACGAGAGCCTTATGGACCTAGTGGTAATGTGGACCCTATTGTCCTCTGAAATGATTATAAGTTAATTAATCATGCCAGGGCATCTAAAATGTTTCGTTTGTTTTAAAGTTTTTTGGATGACCAATGTTATGAACAATTTGAAAACGTGTGCTTAAACTTAAACACTTGCCAAATAGAATGAAAGGGTTTTCTGTTGGCCCAAAGTGCATAAATGAGATGATTTTCCCAACCCCTTTTATGATCCTCCAATGTTTTCTTTATGACTTTAACAAAACTCTTGTTTGAGAACTCTGCTAGTCCATTTCCCTGTGGATAGTATGGAGTAGAATGATGCAATAAGATTTGGTATTTTTGATAGAATTCAATCATCTTGACACTGCTAAACGTTGTTGCATTTTCTGTCACTATTTGTTGGGGGAATCCAAATCTAGACAATATGTATTCTTCAATAAATTTAAAAACTATAGTATAAGTTGCATTTCTCACTGGAATGGCCTCTACCCATTTCGTAAAGTAATTTGTGGCAATCAATATCCATCTATGCTGACTACTTGATGGAGGATGAATTTCACCAATGAAATCCAATCCCAATTGAAGGAAATGTGCTTGCACTAGTATTGGAACTAATGGAAGTGCTGTTAATTTGTGGTTTCCAGCAAACATTTTGCATTGAGTACAACTTCTAACCTTTGCTCCCACTTGTGCAAAAAAAATAGGCCAATAAAATCCTGCTCTTAAAATCTTGTGTGTTGTAGCCCTCCAAGCATAGTGCCCTCCACAAATACCTGCATGAAATTGATCAATGATCCCTTATGTCTCATTTTCTGTGAAGCAAAGTAAAAGGATGTTAAGAGGATCCTTCCAATATAGATTTGCATTAACAATACAATATTTTATGGCCTTCAAGTTTAGTGTTTTACATTTATTGTTTGAAAATTCAGGTGGACACTCAAAATCTCTAGAAAAATTCACAATATCGGTGTACCAATCAGATAATAAAAATTTCTCATCAATATGAATCAGAATTGATTGGTCTGATGAAGAAGGTTCTTATGGATTCTTTTGTGTTGGGATTTCAGAAGCTTCTTGTGGATTCTTCTGAGTTGGGAATGAAGAAGGTTCTTGTGGATTCTTCTCAATTGGGATTTCAAAAACAAAATTTATTCCCAAGTTCTTACAATTTGACTCAGTAAGGAGCTTAGCGAGGCCTTGACCCTTTACCAACTTGGTAGTCTTGATAATGAGATCATACTCTAAAATCTTAGTTATCCATCTCCCTCTTCTTCCATCAGTATTAGGCTGAGTCAACACAATTTTGACAACACTATTGGGTACATTGGCAATAATAGAAGAATGAAGGAGATAGACTCTAAAATATTTCAGGGCTTGAACTAAACAATAGGTATGTTTTTCAATAATGTCATATTTCAGCTCAACATCTCTCATGTCTTTCCTGAAAATGGAAATAGGTTGGTCATCTCCATCTTTATTCTTTTGCAAAAGAACAACATGCAAGGTAGTTTCAGAGGAAAAAGAAAAGATACTAAATGGTTCAAAATAATCTGGGCAAGCTAAAATGGGAGCTTCTACAATAGCCTTTTTAATCTGATCAAATGCATACCTTGTAGGAATGGTCCATCTAACTTCATGATTCTTTATTAACATATCAGCGATATCCTTAACTATTTCAACATAATTAGGAATAAACATTCCTAAAAAATTTATTTTCCCAAGGAAAGGTTGAATTTCCTTTTTATTCCTTGGTAATGTAAGTGCTTGTATAGTTTAAACTCTTTTAGGATCAATGCCTACTCCTTCCTTAGAAATAATATCGCAAGCATTTTCCTTCCTTGTGTGCAAACAAAGACTTTTTGGGATTAAGGGAAATCCTAAAATTTCTACACCTGTCAAAAACCTTTCTCAAGTGCTTTAAATGTTTGTGATCAGAATTGGAAAAAACAGTCAAATCATCAAGATAAATAACAACAAATTTGTTTGTCTTACCCACAAATGCTAAGTCAATATCTCTTTGAAAAGTAGCTCCAACGTTAGTTAACCCAAAAGGCATTCGGGCACACATAAATGTACCCCAAGGAGTTGTGAATGTTGTCTTTTCTCTATCCTTTGGACTAACCATAATCTAATTGTATCCAAAAAAACCATCTAACATAGAAATTCTATTAGCTCCTGAAACTTTCTGAAGTAATTGATCCATCTTGGGTAATGGATAATTATCTTTCAAAGATGATTTATTCAAATTCCTAAAATCCACACATAGTCTAATTTCACCATTCTTCTTTCTTACTGGAACTAAATTAGCTACCCAATTAGAATATCTCAATGGAACTATAATTTTAGAATCAAGTAGCTTTTTGAGTTCTTTTTCAATAACAGGAAGAAGGACATGATTAATTCTCCTTAATTTTTGGTTAAAACGTTTAACCTCTGGTTTTAATGGAATCTTATGTTCAATGAGAGATGTATCATATGTCTTTAGTTCATTATAAGACCAGGCAAAAACATATTTATAGGCTTTAAGGAGGGCTAAATATTTGTCTTTGGCTTCCATTGACAGGGATGCAGAAATTTTAATATTTCTGATTTCTTCAGAACTTCCAATATTACAAATTTCAATATTTTCTTCAGGGGAATTTGGTAATGGATTTTTGGGAACATCATTATGATCAAAGAGATTTTCAAGAGGGACTAACCCTTTAGGAATAAAATTGTTGGATAATTGAATAATGCTATGATCAACAATTTTTTAGTCAAATTGTGGGGTGTCATTTTCCTTATAAACTTCATGATTATTAAGTTGCTCTTCCTCAATTTGAAGGGTTGAAAATTCATCAATTACTTGCAAAAAGGATTTTAACTGCTCATCATCATCAAACATTTGCGAATGTTTAAGATTGTCAGGAATTGATGGTCTATACTTAACTTGAATTTGATATTGGACAAGCATTTGATTGGGAATTTTAAAAGAACTAGAAGAAACGACCAAGGAATCTTCATGAATGTTTTGATCTCTTAGAATAGCAATGATGTTAAATGCTGGAAAAAAAATTATCTATTGAATCCCAAATCTCATTCTTATAAGATCTAAGTCTAGGGTGCTTAGTTTGACAAAGATTCCTTACTTGTTTGATAATAAGTTCTAAGTCACTAAATACACTTAGATTCTACACCTTAAGACTTCTTGCTAATTCCAATCCTAGCAGGAAAGCTTCATACTCTGCTACATTATTAGTGACATCGAATTCAAGTTTATAGGATTGGGTAATATTTTCTTTGTCTAGTGAAATTAATACAATTCCATCTCCTCCTCCTTCCTTTGAGCAATAACCATCAAAGTACAATTTCCAAATATCAGTGTTGATGGTTTTAGGCTTGTCTACAATGTTCTCAATAGTAAGCTGAGTGTTTTGTGAATTATTTGATGATAATTCAAAACATCCAAAGTCTTGATCTACTGCATAAATAGGATGATTCCTAGCTTGATCAGATTTATAAATAATATTCATGAATCTTACTTCTATGTATAATCTAAGATGCTCCCCCCATATACAACATATGGTAGCATAAGACATGTCCATTTGAAGGCTTCCTCCTAATTTGGCACAACAAGATCTTGATAATAACATGCCAAATTTGGGAGGGATATCAGTGACTACAATGTCTAAAACCACACTCTTAACAAGGATCTAAGCTAAAGTAACCACCAAATCTTTTATAAGTCCAAGACAAGGTACTTTCTTGGAGTCAAAAGTGTAAAGATCATGATAAGTTCTAGTGACCTCTAATTGCAGTTGGTCCATGATTACCTTTGGCATCAGATTATGGGAAGCCCCAAAATCTAACATGCAGTTATATAACAAGAAATCATGAATTTTTAGAGTCACATAAAAAGGTGGTACATTTTCATCAATCATGTCTGAGCTGGGACCAAAGACTACTGAAGGTTTTTCATCTTGTAGGCTTATTACATCCCCTTCAACATCAACACTAGATGATTGGATCCATTTGGAAACTTGGTTTTTATACCCTAGATTCTTTGAAAGTTCAAATAAAGGAATGGGTATTTTAACTCTTTCAAGTTCCCTTTCAACATTGAAAGTGGTTAAAACAGTTTTATCAATTAGAGTTGTTTCAATTGTTTGATTCAATGGTTGAATTGTTATTGTTTGAGTTTCGATGGATTTGATTTGTGGTTCATTTACAATGGGTATTTTTGGAGGTCTATCAGGCCCTGACCTAGGTCTTAAATCATATCTTCTATTCAATTCTACAATTAAAACTCGGAAAAGGCTTGATATTTTGGAATTTGAGAGTCTTCTTGATCTGAAGAAGACTGCTTTAAAGGGACAAAAACAATAGCATTTTGTAAAGATGAATGATCCAGATTGTTTATATCTTCAAAAAACAAAGGGCCAATGTCTTTTGGTTGCTAGTCATCAATCATCAATGGGGGTTGGATATGTTGATCAATGTTTGGTCTTTACAAAATTTGAGTTTGAGGGGCTCTTCTGAATTGAGTTTGAGGTCTAGCAGCAATTTGTTGAATTGTTCTAGGCGGAGTTTCTATTTTCGAAATTCTATTTGAAAGGTTTCTAAGTAATGATGTGATATAATCTATCATTTGAACTTCATTTTTAGTTTTTGAGGAAGATCCTTCTTCCTTAACTTTCATTTTCCTTTCAGTTTTTTCAACCTTAGCTTTAAGTTTAGCTCATTCTGACCTATTAGCCTCAACTTATACAGCATTTGTTTGCATGTCTTATAGAGCATGGGATGTCCTTTCCCTAAGCATGACTGCAAAATCATCATCAAATGCTTTAGAAAATCTAACTTTTGTTGCTGCTACTAGTGGCTTACAGTCAAGTGGCATCTTATGATAACGTTTATTGAATCATTTTATGAAATCTGCCATTGGTTCGCCATGGTTCCTTTTCAATTCTTCAAATTGTGTAAGATAGTAAACTAGAAGTTTCTTAACACCTCATTGATTCTTAAATATGGTAGTTAATTCATTACAAGAATGAATTGAATCAACTCTCAATTGTCTAAACCAAATCCTAACATTCCCCTCTAATGATTGAACAAACAATCTCATATATACATCTTCATGTTCAATGTTCATATTATCAGCAAAATCCAAGAAGGAAGCTAAATGATCTTCAGCAGACAAACCAGTTTCTCCATTAAACCTTGGTAGGTGTTTTAAATACCCATTAGGAAAATTATTGAGCTGGTTAGGAAGATGTAAGGCAACATACCTAGCTTGAATAATAGGTTGAAAGGCAACCATACTTGAAGATGAATATGAATCAATAGAAGAGGTGGAAGATGATGTAGTAGAAGATGAAGTGGAAGATGGTGAAGTTGTAGGTGAAGATGGAGGTGTAATGGTAGGAGGAGGAGGATAAGAAAGTGGAGGATCCCTAAAAGTTTTTAAAGGTGTTTTGATAACTAGCTTCTGAACCTCTGTTTCAACTTCTTCTTTATTTTCAAACAAAGGGTTTGAATATACAGAAAAAGTTTCCTTAGGTTGGGCAGAAGTAGATGGAAATGTATAATGAGTGGGGGAGATAAAATCAGTAGGTTTTAACTCCGATAAATGTACATCTAATTTTTCTTCTGACTTGGGTGAATCTGAAAATATTTCAGGGATTTTATATGATTCCAAAGAATGGACTAAGAGAGTTGACTATAGATCAACCCCTTTAGATAATAGTTCTAAAACCCTAGGTGTTAGATCATCCAAGTCTAATTGGGATGGAACAAACCTAAAGGGATCAGAAGCTGAAATATCTTCAGGTTGTAGGGGTACAGAAGAAGAAGTAGAAGCTTCAAGTCTCCTTCTAAAATAGGCTTCTCTTACTAGTCTCTCTGGATCAGATAATGGAGAAACAATTTGAGAATCAGAATGAGATCTAGTATGTTTTCAAGGAGCCAACTTGGGCTTGTGGAGTTTCCAAGTGAAAGATTTTAACCTACAATTCCTTTATTCACCTTAAAGGAAAAGTATTAATCATTGTCCCAAGGAAAATAACTCAATTTATGTCCCCCGAAAATGACGTCAATCTGATGTTATCCTTTAAGATGATTCTAGGTTAATTAATCATGCCAGAGCATCTAAAATGTTTTGTTTGTTTTAAAGTTTTTTGGATGACCAATATTATTAACAATTTGAAAACAGGTGCTTAAACTTTAACACTTGCAAAATAAAACGAAAGGGTTGTCTATTTGTCTAAAAATAGTTAATTGATTTTAACTGAGTGAATAACAAAATCTTAAGGAATTACAACTTACTAAATATTCAAATAGAATATTTAATTGATTATAAGAAGGAAAGCAGGTAAACAATGTTTCCCTGGTCAACAAAATGTATTTAATCTAATGCAGATGGGTGTGACAATTTATTGATATAAAGGAGTTTATAATAAGAGAGTTTTATAAACTAATCTCTAATTATTGTTTATAACTTCACAGGGGATTTAAGATGGATAGGTATTTAGTTTGATCTTACCCAGATTTCTCCATAAAGACTTAAATACATGAAGAAAAACATAATGAAATGAACACATAAGAAAAACTCATGAGGAGACAAACTATTTGAGGCAAATCCAGAATCCTTTCATTAATTTGAAGCAAATCTCTAGCTTGATTACAATTCTATTTTGAAATCTCATCCAAGGGTTTAACCCTTAATAACTTGATGGAAGAGTTATTTATACACAATGAAAGATCTTCTAGAGACTTTTTTAACAAAAATAGTATAAAAATATAAGAATCCTAAAACTGTTGAATGTTGGCACTATCTTTAAGGAATTGGTTGATGATCTGGTCCCTAAAAAGTGCTACCTAGCTATATGTCAGTTGGTGATGAAAGTTACTCAATAATTTCACATAAGTGATCCCACCTATCTTCACATGGGAAAGATTAACCAATTTTTTGTAGACTTCATCAACCTCGGTATACTTTTCAAAGGTAGGCTTATTAACAAAGATGTGTTTAATTTCATGCTTAATTATTAAATCAAATCCAAAGCTTCTAAGATTTCATTCCCTGTAAAGCGACCCTTTATACCTGCAAATATAACTTTATCAGTTGCAATTACATAAAGCTTTTGACAATATTCCTCCAAACTAATCAACCTGTCATCTAGTGCCACCAATCCTGGTAGTCCTCTCTGGTTGAGTAAGTTGAACTTGAAACGAAACCTTCGAACAACAATTTTCAAGACTTGGCACTTGGTCTCCAACTGAGTCATGAGATTCTTTTTCTGTAAAACCTTCTTAATCTCCAAAATGGTTTATGTCCTATCCATAATCTGAATCTGCTCCAACTCGGCTCTGGTTTTTGAATTGAGAACTTTAATCATGTTTGTGGCTTCACTTGGTTTATCCTTAAGAAGTTCTCTAACTTATTCAATAGTTGTCTGGCACCTATTTATCAACTCTTCCTGTTCAAAATAATATGTATGGAGGGAAAAACTTCAGTTATATCCTGACTGGTGTCTACCCAAATATTTTCCTTGGCTTAGGCCAAGGTCTGAGCCATTAATGACTCATTTTCCAATTCTTCCATTCTTCTCGCCAGTCTATGGGACTTCTGCATCTCTTCAACATAAAGAGTGTCATTTTTAATCTTTTGAGTCTCCATATTCTTAAATTTCTTGTGAATCCTTTCATTCTCCTGTCTCTGGAGAGACAACTTCTGTATGACTTTGTTTAAATCAACTGTTGTTGATGTAGACTCTGTTGTTGTTGATGTCGATTCCCCAACTGTCCTTGACACTATAATAGGCATATTTGTAATTGGAGCTATATCTACTTGAGCATACTCTTCTTTTTTATTTAAGTAATTTCTCAATTTTCTCTTCCATTGCCTTTATTTGTACATTTTTCTCAATGATCAACTTAAGCATTTCTTCTTTGTGTTTCTCACTTTCTGTTATTTCCTTGGTTTGAGGATCTTTTGTAGAAGGTAGTTTAAGTTGATTCCTTAATGCTACAATGTCTGCATTCTTCTTTTTAATAATGTCCTCTGCAGCTTTAACATCAATGGGGTCATACGCAACTTTGATCACTCAGTCTTCTAATGGTTTTACCCTGTTATCCTTTGCCAAAGAGGATATCTTTTCTATCTTTAATTATGACTGTACATTTGAAAGAGTTGTCCTTAGTTTTGATAATTTCATAGCAGTGTTAGTCATGGTAGAGAAAAGCATCTCACCATACTGCCTATGCATGTCCATATGGTCGATTGGATGTATCTGGTTAGCATCAAAGGAAAATACAGTCTTCTTATAATCTGAAGAAGCCTTTGGAAAAGGCACTTGGGCTTGTAGGAATGCCATTTGCATTCTGCCTTTTTCACTGTCAAAATATGTCAATAACCTGTGTTGTGAAGTTGATGTCTGTTTCCAAAACTGAGCATAGACATTTTCCTTCAAAGATTCATTCTTTTGTTTAATTTCAAGGAAATTAGTGAAGATGTTTGGCTCCTCTTGCTCACTTACTCCTACAGACTGGGTGATCTCCAACAAATTTTGTGAAACTGAAGAAGAGGATGGAGTGGTGATTACAGTTTCTTTTGTCCCTATAGAAACCTGTGAATCATCCAAATTGATGATTATAGGCTCTTTTTGACTTTGAGTAGTAGTGCCTTTGGAGTCAGTCCTTGATTTCTTCTTATAGATAATGAATTCTTTTTCACCTTTTGTTGATGATGAATATTCTTCTCTAGGCCTCTTGTCGTGACTACTTTGAGAAGTGGGAGTATGGAGAGTAGAAGGAGGTAAAGTTTGTTCTTCTGCTTCTTGAAGTGTATTCTCCTCCCACTGTTCTTGATTTCTGTACTTTTCAATCTCTGGTCTTGGAGTATGATTGTAAGGTGTGGTTTTGAGTTCCACCCTTAAGTTTGAGATTATATTGAATGAGTCATAAGACTAGGTGAAACTTGGTTGGAATCCCATTTGTTTGAGGATTGAATCTACTTCAATACCTACTGATCTGGTATTGCAAATAAATTATCCTACTTGTGACTTGATTTTGAACTGAGATTTCCTCTTCCCTGAAATGAAATGTAGTTCATCCATATTAATCATTTGTGTGATATATTCCAGAGAGAAAATTATCATTAGAATATATTTGGGCAATTTGTATGGAGCTAGTTCACAACCACACACTCTAATATTTGTATAATTTTGGTAAATATACCAGTACCCTGTCTTGGCTTGGTCACTCAGATGCAGGATCCTTTTGATTTCTGCACTGATCCTAGGCTCACTCTGGCTGCTGATAATTTGTGCAACTGGATGAATAAAACAGTAAATGAAATCTGAAAACTTGAACTCAGTTGAGTTCCTTCTGATCAATGAAGTCCACTGTGTGACTAATTGAATCACTTGTTGATCATCCTACTTGTGTAAAGTTATAGGCAACATGTCTCCTTATTGAAAAAGGATCATATGCGCTAGCACAGAGGAATATTTAAATAGTCCTTCAATAGTAATTTTCATTAATTGTTCATGCATACCTTCAGCCAAATATTGACTATAATTATACATGAAAGTAGGTTTGTTTTCTTTGGAGAAGATGGATAGATAGCCTAGAATAGATTCATCTACCAATTGATCTGTTTGGTAACCTAACAGGCAATAAATTAAGGAAATGATGTGTTTAGCTCTCTCATGGAACATGGATGTTGGAAAAGGAGGGTTCTTCTCAAGAAGTTCAACATCTTCTGGAAGAAAGATCTCAAAAATTTGAGCTCTTTGGGGGAAAGTGAGCTTATGTTATAGACCCATTAAGACAACAATGGAGAAAAAGCTAAGGGAATTATTTTGAGGGATAAGAAGCATCTTATTGATAGTTTCAGGGGTGATGGATACCAGAATGTCTCCATTTTGAGATATCATAGTTCTTTGTAAGGGATTATACTTAGCTTGACACCACATGACTAAGTCAGGAAAAGGATGTGTCTGAGGAAACATGTACATGGGAAATAAAGATTTTCATAAGTTTATTTCATCTTCAACGTCCTGGTAAGTCTGCTTTAACCAATGGTGCAATTCGAATACGTCGAATTCACACTTTGTTTCTGTAATTTTGAAGAACTAGTCAGCTAACGGAAAGTGATCAAGGTCTAGGGTATCAGAGACTTTAGGATTTTCCTGTGATGAGGTTTGACTACCAGAGAGCAGGTCTTTTCCTTTAGGAGCCATTTTTTGCAGAATTAGGAGGAAGAAATAACATAAGGTTAGGGATGAAAATACCTAACATAAAGAAGGTTTTGTTCTTATGGAAAATTCGGTTATGCCACAGAGCAGAAGCAAGGAGTAGTCGAAGTTTAGGAAACCTAAATAAAATACAAAGCGATGGAAAATCGCATAACAAGGATGAGGGGATTATTTATAACAGATAATGCATTACCGTTAAAGGGAAACCATTACTGAACGGGAGGATTTTCATTTATATCCAACGGGAGAAAATAATGGCTGGAAGAAACGGATAGGCGGATAGAATGCAACGGATATGGACATGTGGAAAGAAATGATTGGGGAATGGAAGGCGCAAGAAAGGGAATGAGCATTGGTGGGATGGCATATGAGTGAAGTAGATAAGCAGATTTCTTGCGGGGGGGTAGTGGTAAGTGGTCATTTGCGGGGGGTGCAAAGTGAGGAGGGAGTGACATGTTGCGAGGGGCCCGCCTTGAGGAAACCACTTTTCAGAACCCCCCGCCCCCCTTGTCATTATCGCGCAACCGTGGAAGAGGGTGTGAAATGGCTTCCCCGCCATTGATCTGGATAGGGAAGAGGATCACCATCCAAAGGTGTCGGCTTCTTGGCGCCTTGCGACAAACTTGCCTTGTCGTTTATGACTTTGGTTAAAAACATAATAAAGTTTAAATATGTACAAAAATTAATCACCCTTAAGAGGTAATTAAGTACTAATCAATCCAATCTTAATCTAATTTTGGCTCATTTTACTAGCAACAAATCTTTTGCCTAATTTGCTTGTAACACTAATCTAATACATCCTTTGGCCAAATTTTGAGAATGTTGAGCCACTTTTTATTCTATTCTATCCTATCTAATAATGCTCTACCAAGATTAAACAATTTGGTGAACTTATTCATTATTCTAAAAGATAAATTTAAATGATTTGATCATTATTAAACAATATGATTCAAGTTTTCAGATTTTTGGACTGATCTTAGGCTCGCTCTGGCTGCTAATAATCTGTGCAACTAGATGAATAAAACAATCAATGAAATTTGAAAACTTGAACTCAGTTGAGTTCCTCCTGATCAATGAAGTCCACTGTGTGACTGATTGAATCACTTGTTGATCATCCTGCTTATGTAAAGTTATAGGCAACATGTCTCCTTATTGAAAAATGATCATATGCACTAGCACAGAGTAATATTTAAATAGTTCTTCAGTAGTCATTTTCATTAATTGTTCATGCATACTTTTAGCCAAAAACTTACTATAATTATACATGAAAGTAGGTTTATTTTCTTTGGAGAAGATGGATAGATAGCCTAGAATAGATTCATCTACCCATTGATCAGTTTGGTAACCTGACAGGAAATAAATTAAGGAAATAATGTGTTTAGCTCTCTCATGGAACATGGATGTTGGAAAAGGAGGGTTCTTTTTAGGAAGTTCAGCATCTTCTGGAAGAAAGATCTCAAAAATTTGAGCTCTTTGGGGGAAAGTGAGCTTATGTTATAGACCCATTAAGGCAACAGTGGAGAAAAAGCTAAGGGAGTTATTTTGAGGGATAAGAAGCATCTTATTGATAGTTTTAGGGGTGATGGATACTAGAATGTCTCCATTTTGAGATATCATAGTTCTCTATAAGGGATTATACTTAACTTGACACCACATGACTAAGTTAGGAAAAGTATGGGTCTGAGGAAACATGTACATGGGAAATAAAGATTCTCATACGTTTATTTCATCTTCAACGTCCTGGTAAGTCTGCTTTAACCAATGGTGCAATTCGAATATGTCGAATTCACACTCTGTTTCTATAATTTTGAAGAACTGGTCCGCTAACGGAATGTGATCAAGGTCTAGGGTATTAGAGACTTTGGGATTTTCCTGTGATGAGGTTTGACTACCAGAGGGCTGGTCTTTTCTTTTAGGAGCCATTATTTGCAGAATTAGGAGGAAGAAATAACATAAGGTTAGGGATGAAAATACCTAACATAAAGAAGGTTTTGTTCTGATGGTAAATTCAGTTATGCCGCAGAGCAGAAGCAAGGAGTAGTTGAAGTTTAGGAAACCTGAATAAAAGACAAAGCGATGGAAAATCGCGTAACAAGGATGAGGGGATTATTTATAACAGATAATGCATTACCGTTAAAGGGAAACCATTACTGAACGGGAGGATTTTCATTTATAGCCAACGGGAGAATATAATGGCTGGAAGAAACGGATAGGCAGATAGAATGCAACGGATATGGACATGTGGAATGAAATGGTTGGGGAATGGAAGGCACAGGAAAGGGAATGAGCATTGGTGGGATGACATATGATTGAAGTAGATAAGCAGGTTTTTTTTTTTTTAGCCGGGGGGGGGGGGGGTAGCGGTAAGTGGTCATTTGCGGGGGGTGCAAAGTGAGGAGGGAGTGACATGTTGCAAGGGGCCCGCCTTGAGGAAAACCACTTTTCAGAACCCCCCGCCCCCTTGTTGTTATCGCGCAACGGTGGAAGGGGGTGCGAAATGGCTTCCCCGCCATTGATCTGGGCGGGGAAGAGGATCATCGTCCAAAGGTGTCGGCTTCTTAGCACTTCGCGACAAACTTGCCTTGTCGTTTATGACTTTGGTTAAAAACATAATAAAGTTTAAATATGTACAAAAATTAATCACCCTTAAGAGGTAATTAAGTACTAATCAATCCAACCTTAATCTAAATTTGGCTCATTTTGAACTAGCAACAAATCCTTTGCCTAATTTGCTTGTAACACTAATCTAATATATCCTTTGGCCAAATTTTGAGAATGTTAGGCCATTTTTTATTCTATTCTATCCTATCTAATAATGTTCTACCAAGATTAAAAAAATTGGTGAACTTATTCACTATTCTAAAACATAAATTTAAATGATTTGATCATGATTAAACAATATGATTCAAATCAAAACAACAGGTTGTGGCATTTAAACAAGCTGCACACAAAACCTTAATTTATTACAATGTAATTTATTTCTTTGAAGTGGCATTTAAATTGGCTCACTTATACAAATTTTGATTTTCTTTTGATGGGGTTCCATTTTTTTTTCATACCCTCTTTTATAAATAAAAACTAACTTATAAAAAATAAAGGATGTTACAACAAACCTAGAGAGGGAAGATGATGAAATAGGGCGTGTAATGTGTGGAGGGGAGTGAAAAAAGTGGAATGGGAAAATGGGACCACGGTACCAAAATCGGGGTTTCCCAAGTAGTGCCCATCCTAAAGCTACAAGCTAGTAAGAGAGATCCCATGGGACTAGGGTTGATGATTAACCTCCCTAGTCTAGCCGGATGGCCCACCTTCAAACATACGATCTCGACATATGTGCGAGGGGACATATGACTAAACTAGGGAATGAAGTCATCCGGCATGATATCAGCTGCACTAGTGGCTGTCAGGGGTTGTTGTTTTTCGATTGAAGACAAATCTAGGAGAAAAAAATTCCTCTATTGGGGTCACCCACAAGTGGTGGGTAACATGAACATCTTAACCTAACCAAATATTTCCAAACCAATGACTACTCCCTTTCTAAAAAAAAGAAATGTGTCACTCAGCCCTTCGTCCTAAACCCAAAAACAATCCTTCATCTCCCCCCTTAACCAAAATTTCCCTTCCTTACATTCAAGGTGTTACTGACCATATTTCCAAGATCTTGTGGAATAAGAATATTCAAACTTCTTCCAAACCCTAGACCACTCTGAGATAACTATTTAGGTCTGTTAAATATAAATATGACCCCTTACTTAGCCCTCGAGTTTATGAAATCCCTTGCTTGTGTGGAAAATCTTACATATGCCAAACAGGAAGATCCTTTAAGTCCCATATCAAAGAGCACATAACTAACAATATTTATAATGAGATCTCAAAATTAGTCATTGTTGAACACTCTCATAGTATCAAGCACCTTATATGCTTTGACAAAGTAGAGTTCTTGCATTTTCCCCCTTCCACACTACCTAACTCATTAGAGAAGTTGTCGAAATAAAAAAGAACCCTAACAATTTTAAACAAAAAGATGGATTTAAGCTTAGTCAATCATGGTAGCTCACTATCCATTGTCTCTCCTGTTAGTGTCGGTCTTGAAAGCCCTCCATCAGTGATCAAAGCTCTTTGCATTTGCATTAGTAGGTGTCTCATCAGTGTCAAAGTTTGCATCCCGTTAGGCATGCCATAACCCTGATGGAGGAGCTGGTCTATTCATACCCCTCTTGGCTTTGCTGGATCAGGTCATATCATGTCATTTAGTTTTTCAAGCTTATCTTGTTTTGTCTTAAGGTCAAAGGTCCTAGGTCTAGGGTTTTGGTCATTTGTCTCAGCAAGGCCATGTCTTTGAAAGTCCTTGAGTGACCAGCAAGCCAGAGGGAGGATGGTAAACATGTTTCTTTGATATTCTCATTATGTACAGTTCATTTTTATACTTGGATTTAAAAACTCTGTTTTAAAGCCAAGGTCATGTTAAATTTTTGTAAAAAGAATGAAATTCCAAAAAAATCTTCAAAAAGGCAGCAATAACCCTGGTCCCCTTGCCACAGTCCTTCAGATGATCTACCTGCAAGAAGAAGCAAGTCAAAACAACTCAAAAAGTCAAATTCAGAGTAAAGGAAACCAAGAAATCAGTATTTTAAAAAAGTGTCAAAAATAAACTTTATAAAGTGGGTTTATGGATGAAATTTTTACAAATAAAGTTTATAAAAGGTCATATTCCCTCCTTTCACTCTCATTGTGCATTCTAAAGCTTGCAAGAGAGGTTTTGAGAGAGTGATAGGCAAAAGAAGCAAAATCGCAGTGATTTCGGGCAGCTAGGTGGTGCGCGACCCGTTCAAGGAGGGGCGCGACCCGTTGGGAGCACTGTGCGACCCTTTGAGTTGTTGGCTTCCAAACTTCAAATGAATTCCTCAATCTCCCTTCAACTCATCTCAATCACTCGAGGTAGGATCTTTACTCATTGTTTTGGAGGTTGATGATGAAAATAAGGTTGTATGCTATGATTTTAACCTCACATCAAATGTGAATGAAAGGACTTATATGGCTGCAATATTTGTATGTAAACTGTGTTAGGGTTTATGGTGTTTCAAGTTGTTTTTCCTTTGATTCCTTTCCCTTCCTTCCCTCTTGCTCACACTCATATGTATATCATTTTTCCCCATGTCATTTTATCAAAGAAATGAAAATCCCTTTACATCCCTAAATCACTAAAATGAAACCCTACCCCTCCCAAGGTATATAAAAAAAAAATAAGTTTCAAAACCCTAATTCCCTCTACCATATACATGTAAAAAACAAAGAAAAGATTCATGTGAAAACAGTAGCAAATGTTGGTGAATATATCAGCAAATTTTGTATATGGTTCCCTATTTCCCTATTGATACATGTATGCATATGTGCTCATGTTCAATTGTATGCATGTTTCTTCCCATATGTAATACTCTTTGCAAATGATTTCCCTATCACAAATATGTGTTCCTTTATGAATATGATTTGCAAAATTTCCCTTAAAAATTCCCTGTTATCTCATATATTCCCATTCCTTGTTAAAAATTCCCTCCCCTAACATTTCCCTCATGTTTGGTTCCCCTTGAAACAGCATAGATTTCAGCACCTTTTGCAGGCAGAGACAGCAGTTCAGTTTGTCCACTTTGCTCCAAAACCATGTCAGAAACCGAAACTTATGAGCAAAGTGATGATCATTCATCATTTACAGAGGTTGAGGAACAGAGGAGGCCTCGTAGAGGAGGTAAGGGAGGACATCATAAGCGGGAGGAGCCTACTTCTTTGGCAGAATTACAGGCTTGTCCTTTGGTAGTGAATTGCTTCCAGTACATGTCTTGCTATCAGTTTTGTGAGAGGATCTCTCAGATTCAGCATCATAGAGAGTTGGCCCGCTTGTTTGTCTTACACCTCCATGATGGACATGTCACTCTTGCAGGGGTGAATTTCACATTGACACCTGAGGTGATCTCACAGGCTACAGGGATACCAAATGTGGGTGAGGTGTGGCCTAAGCGCAGATTACTTGATTTTGTTCACTTTGAGCCCTATGTCCGGCCATCATTTGTGAGACTGTTGACGGGTGTTTTCCCATTCAGATTTCTCCGGAGCGAGTATGCTCCCCTCATGAGACTTATTATGCATTACTTTACCTGTGAGGGCAGATTTTCACAGGTGTATTCATATCACATTCGCCTTTTGATGCATTTCACCCGAGTGAGGATGATGAACCTCCCGGTCTTCTTGTTTCATAACATTCAGAGGATGGTACCCATGTTGCAGAGGAAGACCCCAGCTCAGCAGTACAGGAGCCTTTGCCATTATGGTTTGATTCAGCTCATAGTCTCACATCAGTTGACTCAGCAGGGCATCTCATGGGAGGAGTTCATCTCCCGTGAGTTTTTCACAATGCCACCTCAGCCACATCAGGAGGCCATTCATGAGGAGGGAGGACCATCTCAGCAGCCTGATGCTCCCGTCACTCGACATGTCAGCTCCACTCCTTTGGTCACCTATCAGAAAGGCCCAAGGGCCTTATTTGCAGCAGCTAGGCGAGTACTATCTCCACAGCAGGTGGAAGGGGTCTCGCCTTCATCTTCAGATCAGCGAGTGTTATCTCCACATCAGGTGGAAGGGGCCTCGCTTTCTTCACCAACACAGGTACTGCAGAGGGGCAAAGAGCCCATGATTCATGAGGATCCGGTGATTGATCTCGAGGCCAGTTCTCCTAGCCAAGAGGCAAAGGAGATCATTCAGCATCTCAGGGCCGAGAATGATGTTTTGCAGAGAATACTTGAGGGTGCCCAATGGACCATCACCTACCTGGAGCAGCGGAACAAACAGCTAGAGGAGGAGAAAGTTCTTGATGAGCTATGGAGGATTCATAGTGACTGAGTCCTAAACCGAAGGAGGCCCGGTGATCCTTTGCCTGCTGACCGTGAGTCTATGCTTATCCAGGTCAATGCACACTTAGAGAGGCTGTTGGCTAAGGCCAACCAAGAGAAGAAGCTGCTAAGAAACATGAAAAATCACTATTGGGCAAGGATGCATGTCTGCAAGGCTAAAATGAAAGTTTTTCAAAGGAGGTTGACCGAGGCACTAAAACGGAGAAAAAGGCCAAATCCACTCCGTATCTTGGATGAGGCATCCCTCAAGGATCATGGCACTCACTAGCATCATCTACAGCACAAATCCCAAAAATTTTGGAGAATTTTGGGAAATTTACAGGTTTTGGCTTCTCAACGGGTCTCACCCCCGGTGAGACCCTTTGTCATCGTAGCTCTGTTTTGCAAAAACTCAACATTTTTGGATTTTTCATGAAAAGTTACACATGCCTATGGATGGACTTGAGTTTTTATGGAATTTTGGGCCTCCAAAAGGTCAAAATACAGGCAAAATTTGACTTTCTGCCCCTTTTTTGAGTTGCAGAAGAAGTCTTGGGAGAATTGACTTTTGATTGGGCAAATGACCTCCAAATCCAAAAATTCCAGTTGGGTTGGAAAGTAGACTCAGAGACCTTTCCAACGAGCTATCCTGCACCTCATTCTGACACCGGGAAGGCCTCCAAACAGGGCTCCAAAGTGCGCGACCCGTTGAGGAAATGTGCGCGACCCGTTGAGGGAACTTTGCCAGATTTGACTAGTTCAGCCCAGAAAACGCAGTTTAGCTCCAGTTTGACTTTCTGAGGTGGATGGTGGTCCTCTTGGGTGTAATTATGACACTTTTTGGATACTTTTACTCTAGTTTATCTCTTCTAGAAGTTTCTTGCATGTAAAGGGTAAAAATTGAATGTATGAACTGGTTTCCAAGTTTATAGAGGCAAGTTGTTTTGACTGCCTATTTTCTAGTGCTTAGTTTAGAAGTGGTTCAAACAGCTCCTAGGATAGTGAGCTTGACCCATGGAGGCAGGGAAAGAGGTTAGATCATCTATATTATGTACTTTCTTGCTCATTTTCATGGTTGGACTCTTGAGGGAGAAGCTATCATTGTATTATTCATTTGTATCTCTGCAATTTTTGGCTAAGGAAGACCAGGGTTTTGCAGTCATCTTTGGGATTCTTGTGGACTCATGTGTTGATGGTGTGTTTCTCCATGTTATTGTAAGCTTTGTTATGTGATTCATTTCCTTTCTATACTGCTGCATATTAAACAAATGAAGTGATAAAGTTAGAATTCATGCTTGCCATGCTCTACTTTTAAATTTGTTTAATTTCTATGTTTTCCACTGTCTAAAGAGAATTCAAATTCATTGTTTGCTCTCTTTAGCCTTCTTATCTTTCTTCCTAATCATCCACTTCAGCTAAAGACATCAATACAGGCTCCTACCTCGCCCCAAAGACCCCCCTGCAGAAACTGTGTTCAATCCCCGCACCCTAAATTGCAGCTCCTCATTTTGCCACCAAAAACCCCAAAAACCCCCAAATCAACCTTTATAATCAGTTTACTAGCCTAATATCAGTGTTACATTGTTGGTCATCTCATCCCATTGAAGATCTACCGAGATTGACCGGAGAGAGCCTTCTCCTGCCCCGTAGGGCTAGCTACGAGGCTGAATGGTTTGATGTAGCTTTGAGATTTGCCTTTTCAGCCTGAGGTGAAATTTCAAGTGCTAACATCTCCCATAAACCTTCCTCTCCCATCTGACCTATGCCTTTGCCTCCTTCCTCCCTCCCTTTCCCTTGTTTTCTTCCCCTCCCAGTTTCTTCACCTTGTTTCCTTCTTCCTTTTTGTCCCCTCCGCCCACCCCTTTATTTCTCTTTTGACCTTTGTCCTTTATAATAATTTTAATAGTTAATAATATTGATTAATATATAGAATAATAATAGTATTAATTCATGTAAAAACCCTAACATTAATAATGATAATAATAATACTAATTTAAAAAAATCAATTTAAAACAATAATAATAATTAATTAAAATTTTGAGTTATGAAATTATTATTAATAATATTTTAATTTTCTATAGAATTTTATTAATATATAAAATAACTATAGTAATATTTAAAATATTATTATTAATATTATAACAATATTTTGTTCTAATACTAACACAAATATATTAATATACATACATGGGTTCCTTAATGATTCAAGGGGCACTCATAGGAACCCTACGAACTAGGGTGATGGCCATAATGGTAAGGGGTGGAGCTCATGTTTGGTTTTTTCCCATGTGCTAAATTTTATTTTCATGACCATCTTTTGCACTTTTTGGTACATTTCCTTTTGTATGTGGCTATATTCTGCCTTTATCTTCTTTTTTTAGCTGCATAAACCTCTAGGGCATCATTCCAAGCTCAACTCAGGCATGTGGACAAGGGGAGGGGGATACCAGAGCCTTATGAACCCAGTGGTCATGTGGACCCAAAGAGGGAAGATGATGAAATAGGGCGTGTAATGTGCGAAGGGGAGTGAAAATTTGGAATGGGAAAATGGGACCATGGTACCAAAATCAGGGTTTCCCAAGTAGTGCCCATCCTAAAGCTGCAAGGCAGTAAGGGAGATCCCATGGGACTAGGGTTGAGGATTAACCTCCCTAGTGTAGTCGAATGGCCCACCTTCAAACATATGATCTCGACAGATGTGTAAGGGGACATATGATTGAATTAGGGAGTGAAGACATGTGCAACAATATTGGTTGCACTAGTGGCTTTCAGGGGTTGTTGTCTGCCAGCTGAAGACAAATCTAAGAGAAAAAAATATTGTTGTGGGGTCACCCACAGGTGGTGGGTAACATGAATGTCTCCACCTGACCAAAGCCCTCCAAACCAATGACTACTCCCTTTCCAAAATAAAAAAGAGTTTCACTCAGCCCTTCGTCCTAAACCCAAAACCAATCCTTCATCTCCCCCCTTAACCAAAATTACCCTTCTGTACATTCAAGGTGTTACTAGCTATATTTCCAAGATCTTGCGAAATAAGAATATTAAAACTTCTTCCAAACATTAGACCACCCTCAAATAGTTATTTAGGTCTGGTAAAGACAAATCTAACCCCCTACTTGGCCCTGGAGTCTATGAAATCCCTTGCTTGTGTGGAAAATCTTACTTAGGCCAAACAAGAAGATCTTTTAAGGCCCATATCAAAGAAAACATAATTGATGATATCTATAACGAGATCTCTAAATCAGTCATTGTTGAACACTCTCATAGTATCAAGCACCTTATATGCTTTGACAAAGTAGAGTCCTTGCATTTGTCCCCTTCCACACTACCTAACTCATTAGAGAATTTGTCGAAATTGAAAAGAACCCTAACAATTTTAACCAAAAATATGGATTTAAGCTTAGTCAATCATGGTAGCCCACTATCCATTGTCTCTCCCATAAACCTTCCTCTCCCATCTAACTTATGCGTTTGTCTCCTTCCTCCCCCCTTTTCTCTTGTTTTCTTCCCCTCCCAGTTTCTTCACCTCGTTTCCTTCTTCCTTCTTGTTTTCTCTCCCCCTTTATTTCTCTTTTGAACTTTGTCCTTTATAATAATTTTAATAGTTAATAATATTGATTAACATATAGAATAATAATATTACTTGTTAATGTATAATCCCTAACATTAATAATGATAATAATAATATTAATTAAAAAATCAATTTATAACAATAATAATAATTAATTAAAAATTTTAGTTATGAAATTATTATTAAAAAATAATAATAATGTTTTAAATGACAACAACAACAAAAGCAACAACAACAACAACAATAATAATAATGAGAATAATAATAATTATTATTAATATTTTAATTTTATTTAGATTTTTATTAATATATAAAATAACTATAATAATATTTAAAATATTATTATTGTTATTATTATAACAATATTATATTCTAATATTAACACAAATATATTAATATTACTATCTTTAGTAGTTATTATTAAAAATACTTTTTAAATATTAATATTATTATTGTTATTATTTTGGAATAATATGTTTTTTTTTTCTTCTGAAAAACAATATTTTAATTACATAATTTCTTAATGTGTCTCCCGTGACACACTCCTTATGAATTGGTAGGTCTCTTTCCCTCTTCACCTATGAATTTCCATATAAAAGGGGTAAAATTAATGAAAACAACTTTAAAAAAAAGTGGTTAATCGAGCTATTTTTATGGATTAACGGTGTAAAAATTGGTTTACCATGAGAAACCCATATTACAAAGAGTTACTTCAATAATCCTAGCAATTTTGGCAAGATTATCACTTTTTGTTTGATAACATCCATGGTATAAAGTCAGGGAACTTGTCATTGCCAACTACAAGCCCCAAGGTACAAGAAAAATCTTTAAATCTTGCTCCAAGAGCAAATGTTTTGAACTCAACAAGAAAAGATCTATTCGAAAGAGAGTATTAAGGAAATCCTCATCAACTAATAAGAGAAAGTATTAGGAACATAATTTGATTTGAGGTATTGGACAATAACTAGAAGGAACACAGATCAAGTATGGCTTCAAAATGCAATGGATAAGAACAATGCACGAGGAATACCCTCTAAGTAGTGATGAAAATCATTTTTAGAGGCGAGGAACTTCAACGAAAAGGAGAACGGAATCCAAAGTGTAGTGAAAATCCCATAATGTGAATAAGGGTATTACCATTGAACATAAGTATCAACTTAGTCAACGACCAATGATGAATGCCATCTTCTAAGAAAAAATTCTAATGATGAAAGCAAGTCTCAGAGTGTTATAGAATCTAAGTATATATCCTAGAACAATGTGTTGTAATCAATAAGGGAATTCCTAATAGAGAAGGCAATAATGCATCCCTCCACACTAGTACGAGAAACAAGGCACGTCAATATGGACAAACAAGATATTTGAAGAGTGGCGAACATAAGTAATAAATTTCCTTAAACATAAGCAGAACATAGAGGTGACTTAGGTAAGAAATGATGCCAAAAGGACTAAAGATATAAATCAATAGTATAAGAGACGTTGAGGTATTATCCATAAGGATCGAAAGAGGAACCAATCATAGGAGTTAAAACCCATAATTATGGTACATCTCCTAAGAAATACTAAAACTTAACCTTAAAGATTGAGTCAAAATACACACTTTGTTCAAGGATGACATAAATTGATTGTTATCTCATATATATATATATATATATATATATTAAAAAATCCTAAAAATTAAACAAATAATTCCATGATACATTGGAAGAGGGGAGTGCCAGCATGCAACTATGTTCCGACTACAAAAAACATGGGTATGTTAAAACAAAAGCGAAAAAGGTAATATCGGAAATGAGAAATAATCATCAATTTCACATTCAATGTCATGGCTTGACTAATGAACCCCTCAAGCCTATGAGAAATACTCAAAATATGCACCAATATTCAAGCAGGTTGTTAAATAGGCAACTTATGAAAGGTAGGCTCCACTACACAAGCTACAACAAATGATAATAAGAATTATTTAAGCGTTGCAACTTAGTGGGGTTGGTCTAAAAGCATAACAATGGAAAAATAAGGTTAACAATCTAGTATGCAACGTGAAAAATACCCATCCCTATATCCCAATCAAGGGTGATTGACTTCAAGATCTAAAAATATTGACATCAAAATGTCAAATAATTTTTATTTTATTGTTTCCGTAGACTTGCAAACAATTAAAAAACAACTTCCTTGAGATAAAATCGACCAAAAAACCAAAATTGACAAGAAGAATGGCAGAAAGGCATTTTATATTGCAAAACACAGTTAGTATGTGACCAAATGATGGAAAAAGTCATTTTTTCCCTATCATTTATAAAAGTTACCAAATTATGTAAAAAAATCATCCATTTATTCCAAATGTTGATAGTTGATTTTAGGAGCATCAACCAATTGATACCATTTTTATCTAAGCCATGTACTTGACAATCTCCTATTCTAGCATTTCATTACTTGCTTATTTTATTTTGTTTTATTTGATTTTCCCTATTTTGACATTATTTCAAATTTTGTTTATATGCACTCATGACTATTCTTCATGTAGGTCATGACTAGAAAGCCTTCCTTACAACTTCCATTAAAGATGGTCACAATTGCACATAATTATCCTAAAAAGATAGTCGTAAATGCACACAATTATCCTTTAAAAATGTCACAAACACTTCACAAAAAATGAAAAAAACCAATAAATTTGAAAAGTGACTACTTATAAATGCTTCATCGAACTTGCAAATTATTTAGAATGGTAGTTACTTGGAGAGAATGATAACACAAGGAGGATGGAATTTTTTCCCTTAAGGACCAAACAATTATGTATGCCTTACAAGACTACAAACTCTTGAAATTATTAAAGTGTCCACACACGAGGAGTCAAAACTAGCTATTGTAGAGGCTAATAGGGTATTAGGATTTTGACGAAGATGTAGTTTAGTTGGATGATGAGACTTTAAGAATAGAGGTTAAGGATATTTCTTCTTGATGAGATTAACCTTGCAAAGTGATTTGGTGATCTCGAAGAAGGGTGGCAAAGGGGATGCAATTGACACTATTATAAATTACAATTAGATGTGGGTACACAAAAAGTAAGTGACCAAGTTCCTATAGGATCCATCT
The DNA here is from genome assembly GCA_031772625.1 of Pinus tabuliformis. Lineage (NCBI taxonomy): Eukaryota > Viridiplantae > Streptophyta > Pinopsida > Pinales > Pinaceae > Pinus > Pinus tabuliformis. Next base: position 234,775,622 of record CM062814.1, on the reverse strand, counting down.
AGGCTTTGAGCCTCAAAACCATCATGTTGACTATTAATTGGATATTAGGGTAGAACCTTATCTAACTTCAAGCGCATTGATGCACTATGAATGGAGTTCCTTAGACTTGCAACCTTGGTTGATCCATGCGTATTCTTATTCACATCAAGGTCCAGGTAAAGGAACTTTAGATACAAGGGCATTTTGTGCCCATTCTTCTTAAAGAGATTCACAATTATATCCCATGCATATTTATACCATTGATTGATTCAAGAGAACTCAAAATGACTAGATCAATAGATCATATGTATAGGTTAGGGGTGTTGATTTTTTGTAGGTATTCTATATGATAATTACTTTTATTGATATTCACTTCATATTCACATTAATCATTAAGAAATTACACAAAATATTTCCAACAATATACATTAGGATCATAAATAGATAACCAAATCAAGAACACAAGCATTTACCCAAGGAAAACCCACATGGGGAAAACCCAACAACCTTTTCTTAGAGAAATGTTCAACAAAGATACATCAAGTCAACACAAAGTCAAGCACAACCCTGGTCAACTACCATTTAGATAAGTCTCATATCTCTCTATTCTACCTTAGATCCACCCTCTATTCTGTCTTAGATCTACCCTTTTGTCTTGCCTTAGACCCATCCATTATTCTACCTTAGGTCCACCCAATGTACTGCCTCAGATGGTCTGAATTCTCTCTCTATTGAAGATGATCGATTTTTCATTTAGAGGAGGTTGAATCATTTACTTATACTTGTCTAGGAGGTCGAATGGGTGTGACCATAGGGGCAAGCCAAACTGACTTCTTGGAGGGTCGACTTTATGTTTTGGAGCCAAAACTTTAATATTTGAAATTCAAAAATTTGAAGTTGACATGAAGAACATGTCTTACATTATATATTTTCAAGGGCTAAAATAAAATGACATGAATAACATGTCTTATATAATTCAAGGACCAAAAATATTCATTATGAAGATCAACCATAACTACAAAATTAAACACTCCCTCTTAGCTAGGGAGGTATTCATAATGACTATCAGATGTTCTCTTGTTGATAAATTTATCTAAGAAAAGGTTACAAGAATTCACCATCAACATCACCAACATCAACATTATCTAATTACCATAATTAGTCAACAACTATCACACATGGTAAATAAATAACATAAACAAGTTACCATAATTTTAGTCGGTACCTCTGACTTATGGTATATCCTCACCATAATCATGGTGGGTAATCTTGACACATGATACATCTTTAGCATCAACTAGTCACCATGATTCTGGTCAGCGCCTCTAACCCATGGTACATTGACTAGTCCTGGGTCACCATCATCCTGGAAAATATCTTTGATTTGTGGTGAAACCATAGGGACACACTCAATCCATTTGAGTAATCCAGTCCTAAATCCAAACGGATCACTCTAGGCCATCATGCTAAATGGGCTCACTTAACCTATCTGAAGAGTAATATGAGTCTAATGATGAAGGCACCCACTCAACTGAGTGATCCTAGGCCTCTAGGACCATTCTTCCTAATATGGTCAATATTCTTGATACAAGAAGAATAATTGTCCTCTGCTAGACCATTCTCCCTAATCTGGTCAGCATAGTTGACATAGGGGGAATGTTTGTCCCTAATGCTATCGCTCTAGACCATTTTCCCCGATCCTGGTCAACCTGACCCAAAGAGAATGATTGTCCTTGATGTTACAATTTCATCACTCCTTCTTGCTGAGAGATACATTCTCAATCACTCCAAGCATGTCCTTGAAGTATTTAAGCATCATCTTGGGATAGAGGATTTGTTAGCAATCTGCTTGACTGTAGAATAGTACTAAAGCTATATTGCTTCCTTTTATACTGTGTCTTAGTACTAGATCTCATTGTGCTTCGGCCTAACATCATGGTCCTCACATGCACTTGGTCAAGACAATCCTGCAAGTAGCCTCTGAAGTCATATTGCTTCTCAACTTTCCAACCAAGTTGCAATATACTTGGCCTCTGCAATATTGAGTGCGACAAATGTTTGCTTCCCGCTCATCCAAGAAACCATAACAGAGCCCAAACTAAAGCAATATCCTGATGAACTCTTTTTATCTTTTTCACTTTCTACCCAATCTAAAATTTTTAGTTGTACTTCATTTGTTTAAGACATATCTCAAAACACAACTGACTATGTCATATCCAAATGTACTATGATGGTACTCCAATACATGTTAAGATACATGCCTTAGCTTAACCATACATTGATCTACTTCCTTCATTGGATCCATCACCACAGTTGTTTTCCTGTTACCCTGACTGGGTGCTCCCTCTCACATTGAAACATATCCTGATATGGTAATCCTCACTACTCCCATAGCCTGACATCCCACCATCTCTAACTCATAGGTCAACTCCCCCTGAAGCCAAAACAAGGCATTATAATCTCTCCCTTTATTACACAATCAATTATTTCTACCATGGTTGCTCCCTCTGACAGATGAGTCCTTATATTTCCATGAGAGACAAATCAAATAGGATCAACCTTGATCCATCAATACAAAATTTCATATCCCACAATGTTTTCTTGTGATCGTACAAATCCTTCTTCAATCATGAGACTTCTTCTCATGTACCTCAAAGCCCTGAGGTAGCTCTATGTACACTTATTCTCCTCAATTACTCCATTGAGAAAAAATGATCTCTACATCCACTTGATGTAATTTTCAAAGAAATGATAATAATTTTGATAAAAGTGTACCTGACAACTGAAGCAAACATTTTGTCATGATTCTCTCCCTCTTTCTAAGAGAACCTTCTGTTCTCAAATCTTGCTTTGTACTTATCTTTGTTGCACTATATATCTTATAGATCCATTTGGAAGTCACCGTTGACTTTTCTTCACTACAATCAAGGTATACTTGATGATCTTCCTGCTCCCTTTGAACTCAAATCTCATCTAGTACAATATCTCTCAATACACATCACTCGTTCTGGGAAAGTATTCTTATTACAAGATTTGCTTCGTTCTTACACTACTTCCATCTCCTTCTTCAGCCTTGGAAACCTTCACTATGTACGTGCAATCCTCACTAGGTGGTCATGGAAGAACAATAACTAAGCAAAAGAAAAAAGACAAGAGGATAAATAATAGTAAAATATCAACAATAATAATCAAGGAAGAGAGATATAAGGTAGTTATCTTTTGAGGATTATAGGGAAATGTCAACTCCCTCTTGATCTTAGCCTTCTTGCATCAATCTTGCAACTTCATGGAAATGATGTCATTCGTTCCTTGCATGAATTAGGGTTTCTTATTTTAGCATAAACATTAATCTAGGTCCACATCTACTAGGATTTTTACATCCAAGACAAATAGTCTTCTAGGATAAACCCTAGTTTCATTTTACACCTCTTGCAAGTCCAACAAACTTTGTAATGTGCTAGTTCTCCTATCCATATCTCAACAAACAATCAAGGATATATTAATCTTAGGCATGATCTCCCTTTCTCAAGAGAGCATACTTGGTCATTGCTTCAACATTACTTGCAATGATACTCTCGCAAATATGTATTTTAAGCTAAACATTGATTTTGACTTTTCAATCGAAGAGCTTATCCTTTATCAGCTTATGCAAATCAATTATCTTTCTTGAGGGGACTTATTCTTCATTGTAAGATTGTCATTTTCAATGAACTTTTGTAATGTTCCAAACCTAAATAAATAGTGACATGCAAAGCATAATCAATTTGTGACACAGGAAATAAAAACAATCAACAAATGCTTATTAAAACTCCAGAAGTAAGAACCAGTTGAGCCATTTTATTAATGAAATGGAGAAAGTACAATAATATGGGGAAATGCACATAGGCTTGCCTCAAGGGCAAGCTTGGCAGGACCCAGGTGATAAATAATAATCTCGAAGCTGGAAATGCCTGCTCCTCCAATGCTCTGTGTTGTCCCTAGAAACTACACTGCTAGTTGGAAAGGAACTACAAGAAACCCCACCTTTAGTGCTCAAAAAATGCTAAAACTGTATATATGAGATCCTTGTCAAAAACCTAGAAAAACCCAGAAAGGGTTTAAGCTGAATCCAAACTCCCAAATTCAACCTCCAATATGCCTTACGCAATCCCGAGCAATTCTACACTATCTGCTGCAAAGATACGGCTGAAAACCCCACCTCTGGTACTCAGAAAAATATAAAACTTTATGTTTGGGATCCTTGTCAAAAACCTAGAAATGGTTTGGTTGATTTTGAACTTTCAAAATCGACCTGCAATATGCCCCCACGCCTTCGAAACTGCACCAGAAAATGGCCTGCAATAAACCCCAAAGACATCCTCCTACAATATCATGAAAATGCAACAATCACTTCTCCAAATATTTCCCTTAACCTCCATGGTAAAGTTCATCCTCAAATACTGATACTCTACCCCCCACGAGAACACCCAGTGATGCCTCTGCACTTGCCCATGAAGTGGGAAAATCACCCTGTAAAGTAGCACACTCCTCCATCTCCAAAACTTCTCCCAAATCCCAACAATCCTCCTATGCATGCTCTCCGAAAAATCCTTCACCCAAACTCCTCTGCAAGAATCCACAAGCAAACTCGACCTCCTCTTCATTGCGTCTTCCAGTAATACACACCACCTGGAGATGGATGTAACCGTTGGGAATCACACTGAGATCCTCCTCCTAAAAAAATGAAAGAAAACCTTCCTAGGGTGGCACTCGAAGTCCCCCAAAGAAAGGGTGAGCTCTTCACTTGAAGAACTCGTGCTGAAAAACAAGTGACTCGGGTAAGCAACTCGAGTGACCAAAGAGAAATCAATATTACCAAAAAGATGAAGGAATGAGATGAGGATAGTTACCTTCCTTATATAGATTTCATGGATCACTTTTCGCTCCAATTTGTCCTCCATCGTGGGCCCTCACTTAACCACCATAATGAAAAACTTAACCACCTCCATGCAAATCGAACTAGGGAGTGCGTAACTTAACTACAACACAAATAACATTTCCTAAGTCTAATCTCCTAATAAAATCAAATGGCGTCCACTAGGTCCAAAACTAGCCCCATAATACAAAAAATAATCTTGTTCCAAAATGATTTAGGAAGGGAAATGACATTCATCCCCTCCCAAATGTTGCTTGTCCCCAAGAAACTTTGATGTCGAATGCTCAAGTATGTTCTCACCCTCCCAAGTAGCATCCTCATCGGGCAAGCTCCTCCAATAAACCAAAAATTGCTTGTCCTCAAACAGTTTCTGAACAAGTGCCCTCTCTGACTATGGATCCCCACTATTGCTGCAAACTTCACCAGGGTTCCAAATATGACATTGGATCTTCCCTGATCGTTGTACTATCCTATAGTGAAGGAGTCCCTCGACACCAGGATCCCAAGCCAACCTGATCAATGTGAAGCACCCCTTGCTCCACTCACTATCCTGCCAAATAGGGGCATTAGAACCCCTATGTCTACTGCCAAAATGTAGAGCATCCTTACGATGTGAAACTCCATCAAAATCCTCATGAAGTTGCCCTACCGAATAATCCACCCCATGCACTCTGATTGTGGACCCCTGAAGATATAACTCAATCCCCATGTGAATGAATCCTCTCATACATGAGCTCCTCCTACAATCCTCTTGCTGACCATCTTGCCATGCTAATGAAGTCTCCCATGCCATCAGTAAAATCATGGAAACCAAATGGAAGATCTGGATGACTCTCCCCTATAGAAACCCGCTCAGCTCTATGGGTAACTGAATTTCTTAACCCTGTTATGATAGAATCCCTTGCCCGTCGGTGAAGGAACCTATCTTGCTGACATCGTGACACTTTGGTAATGATTGACTTCCTAGCATGCTCATACCAGAGCCTCCTCTCCCATAACTGATCTGAAAATGAGATCTTAGACTAATGTTAAGGTATTACAGAATCATGTGCATGGATTTGCCTATATTACTTAGTGCATAGGATCGATAAGATTGCGAATAATATAGACAATGAAGCAGTTAAAGATACATAATAGACACACACACATAACACAGCAAGATAATCAAGGAGTTCACCCAAAATTCCCGGGCTACGGCTCCTGGTCCAGCCTTCAGTGGTGACGTCTCTATTATGTCTTCAAGAGCAGAGTTTTACAAAATTGAGCTCAATTTGAGTCTCAACGCCACAGATACAAAATAGTTGGAGTTTACTTGAATCCCTCAAGTCTCTTTGAGTACTCAGACTCTCCCTCTCACTCTTTGTCTCTGTTTATGTCTGTCTCAACACTGCTAGCTCCTGTCTCTATCATTATGTGGCTTTTAAGCCAATCAGCGTTGTCTATTCGTTTTCCCTCTCGGGCTCTCTGGCTTCTGGCCTCTTTCCGTTCAAATCCCCTCTGAGTGTTAACCAATCATGGTATAACGTCTTCATGTATGGTGGCCACCTGCTATGAAATAGAAGGGACCATCGGCGCTTTATAAATCCCCAAAATAGTCATTCTCTGTTTACACAGAGAATACACAGAAACACTATAAAAAATCCGCCCAAACGCCTTTTCTCGAACCTAAAATATTATCAATTCCGCCCTATAATCTTTTCGGATCCATCTTCAGGCGTTATCGCAAGTGATCGTTGATCCAATGGCTCTTATTGATTTTGGGTGGCTAACGTGCACAGAGGTTACCCGCTCGAAAAGGCGGTTTTCTCTCTCCGGCACCTAACCACGTGTTGGCCAATGTATGGGCCCGGGCGGAGCCTGGCCAATACCATTTACTGCCTAAGGCCCACCCGAAATCCCGCTCGTTACGGAACTCAAAACATATATCGTTGCGTATATAAACCCTTTCGGGTCCATTTTATCACCCCATTCGCATTCCCTTTGATTTTCATTTATTTAACGAAAACGCGAATTTACACGAAAAAAAAAAAAAACCCTTTTCACGGAACTCAAAAGATATATATTTTGGCCCATAAGACCCATCGGGTCTAGCTTTATCGCAAGTCACATGTATTGGCTCCGCTCCTTTGTATTGTCGCAATGCAATTTTGTGATGCAATATATCACAATCGCATATCACATAGTCCTCGGGCCCCAGTAGTCCTTCTGTATGTGTATTGTGATGCGATGGCACGCGAGTAGATCTGGACCGTTGATCTGTGCGCATAGATCAATGGCTCTCGTTTAATCGCGCCGATCGCAATCGCGATTTCTCATAAAGCCGCTTCCGATGGACTCCACTTGCCACCTCCGATTGCGATATGCCGATCGGATCTGGACCGTTGATCAGCCAGATCCGACGGCTCCTGTGCATCATTCTTTTGACCTCCGATAGCTCTATTTTTCACTGTTTCTTCATGTTTTTCACTCCCGATAGTGTTTTCCACCATTTTTAAAGGTTCATCCTCTGTGATAGTTTTTGGTTTTTGAAGACTTAGAGGGTTTTTAGGATCCATTTTGGATCACGCCTTCCCACTGAAAAAGCTTTTGGACCACCAAAAGTTGGTTTTTAAGCATCAATCAAGTGAGGATATAGCTTCCTCACTTGTCCAATCTCTATCCATCTTGCATTGCTTGGTTTTGAACCTTTGAGTCCAATTCTCAGGTACTCAATATCCCCTCTGCGCGTAGTTCTCACTTCCCTGTCCAGAACTGTGTCTTCCTGCAACTCATTGAGATACTCAGGCAACAGATCATTAATAGAAGGCAACTGACTTTGCTCTTCGAGATCTTCAATCAATGAAGGTTCATATAGTCTCAAGTTCTCTGCATTAATGACTGAATAGATATGCATATAGGCTGGCAAATCAAGGCGAAAAGCATTTTCACCAATTTTCTCAAGTATATTGAAAGGCTCATACCTTATTGGCTTCAAATTCTTACCTTCACCTTGCATTTTGTCTTTGCTAATGTACAGCCAGACTTGATCACCAACTTGGAACTATGCTCAATTTGATGCTTGTCATGCCTTCCCTTATACTTGGCTTGGCTTCTTTCCAGTTGTTCCTATACTGCCTGGTGAATTTCTTGGATATGTTCAATGAACTTGGTTGCTTTGTCCACATCATTGTGTCCATCAACTGCTATGGACAAAATCCAAGGGAGACTTTGGTGTAAAACCAAAACAAGTCTCAAAAGGAGATCTCTATGTAGAAGAGTGCTTGGCACGGTTGTAAGCATGTTGCACATAACAAAAATGTTCATCCCAAAGCTTGGGATGCTTGCTGCAATATCCCCTGAGCAACTGGATCACTGTTCTGTTGACCACCTCTGTCTGACCATCTGTTTGTGGATGAAATGTCGTGCTCTTCTTCAGTCTGGTTTCCATTAACTCCCATAGACTTGACCAAAGCTTCCCAACAAATCGGGAATCTTGATCAAATACAATAGAAGTGGGTAACCCAAAGTGAACCCATACATGCTGAAAGAACAACTTCGTTGTTTTTTCAGTTGTAATCTGTTTATTACAAGGTATTAAAATACACATTTTTCTGAACCTATCCACAATAACATATAAATAATCATGACCTTTTCTAGATTTTGGCAATCCCCCAACAAAGTCCATGGAAGCACTTTCCCAAGGATGAGAAGGAACATGAAGTGGAGTATGCAAGCCTAGTTTTCTATTGCTGGGCTTGCTTTTAGCACACATGGTACACCCTTTAATATATCTAGAAATTGTTTCATGCATTCTTGGCCAATAACAGAACCTTTGCAACTGTGCAACTGTTTTACTTACACCAAAATGACCTTATATTAGAAAAGTATGTGCTTCTCGGATTATGTTAACTCTTTTAGTTTGAGGAATGCATAACTTTCCCAAATGATATAAGAGTTGGTCCTTAACATGATAATCCAATTCTTCTACTTGTTTTCCATGACTTAAAGTTGCATATACATATTTAAAATCTACATCTTGAGTATATTGTTCAATGTAGCTTTCATGCAATACTGAGTTATGCTTAAGTATAGTAGATGCATTTATGATTGTTCTTGATAGCATATCTACAACCTTATTGTGTATGCCCTTCGTATATCTGATGACAAGATGAAACTGTTGTAGAAAACTCATCCACCTATAGTGTCTTGATTGCTGCAATTTAGTTTGTGAGTGCAAATATTGAAGTGGTTGATGATCTGTATGTATAATTGTTTCTTTGCCCATTAGGTAATGTTTCCATTTTTTCACACTCTGTACTAATGCATACATTTCTTTAACATATGTGGGATAATTAACTACTGCTAAAGTAAATGTCTCAGAATGATAACATATGGGTTTACCGTGTTGCATCAACACTACTCCCATGGCATAGTCACTGGCATATGTTTCAATCTCAAATGGTTGTTGAAGATCTGGCAGTGCTAGTACTGGTGTTGTACTAATTTTTTTCTTTCAAGGTGTCGAAGGCTTTTTGTTGCTTTCCTCCCCACTGAAACACCTTGTTCAATCCTGTCAAAGCATGTAAGGGAGCTACAATCAAGGAAAAGTTAGCAATAAACTTTCTCCAATATTGTGTTGCTCCTAGGAAACTCCTAACTTCTGTAGCAGATTTGGGTTTAGGCCAGTTCACAATGACTTCAACCATAGAGGGATCAATTCACCACCCCCTACAATATGACCCAAATAATTTAAAGATGTTTTGCCAAATTCACATTTTGATAAGTTCACATAGATATTTTCTCTTTTCAAAACATCTAAAGTCTACTTTACATGCTTCAAATGTTCTTCCCATGTTTTACTAAAAACAAGGATGTCATCTAAATATACAATTACAAAATCATCAATAAAAGGTCGAAGTACATCATTCATAACTCTCATGAAAGTGGCAAGAGCATTAGTTAAGCCAAAAGGCATAACTAGCCATTCATACAGCGCTTGCTTTGTCTTGAAAGCAGTCTTCCATGCATCTTGTTCTGCAACTCTGACCTGATGATAGCCACTACGCAAGTCCAACTTGGAAAAGTAAACTGCGTCTTTCAGGTGATCTAATAGATCATCAATGCGAGGAAGAGGATAATGATTCTTGATCGTTATTTTATTCAGTGCTTTGTAATCAATGCACATCCTCCACGAACCATCTTTCTTTCTCACCTGTACGATTGGAGATCCACATGGTGATGTGCTTGGTCTTATGAAACCTTTATCGAGCAGCTCCTGTACCTGCTTCTTGATCTCTGCATTCTCTAAAGTGGATAACCTATACATTCCAATGTTAGGCAATGGAGCATCTTGCTGCAAATGAATATCATGTACTATTTCCCTTTTGGGTGGCAGACCTTTAGGTTCTTGAAATAGGATATCATATTCTGAAACAACTTTATCTAAATCAACTTTTTGTTTAGCATCACAGCCTTCAAATACATTGGTTTTACCAGGGTTCTTTTCCTTTACAACCATTAGTAAAAATTGCTTGCATGAATTTACAATTCTTTTCATCTGCCATGAGTTTATGAGAGAGTAGTTATTTTTGAGTTTATGAGCTCTTACATGTATTTTGTTCCATCTTTAGTGAGTTGATACTTATTTTCAGCTCTATAGAAAATGACTTTTCTATCATACTGTTATGAAACCAGCTCAAGAAAAGATAGAAAAGATAGATCAACGCCTTAGAATTTAGCCTCTTCGAGGGGGCAACCTCCTTTACATTACATAAATGAACAATTCTTGGATGATACAAATGAAAATACCTCCTTTCTATATATAGGAGTCTAAGGGGTCATAACATAATCAGAGCCAACATAACAATAATAATGTAAGGGCACAATAATAACAATAGTGGGCTTCTATGGGGCACAATAGTAACAATATGGGCACTACATGGGTACATCAATATAATAAGTGGGTTGTACTAATAACAATAAGGGGTTACACTAGTAGCATAGGGGCCTAACATGCTAGTGGGCCCCAATATTGCAGCAATAATGTTGCAACTCCTGGAACTCCCTTCTTTAATTTTATCAACCCGGTAGTTCGTAACAAACTTGGAAGCGACAGTGCTATATGCACAAGTACTAGCTCTTGCCGCGGCTGTCACTTGGTCAACTGGCACAAGTCCGCTAGGAGCTTAAGCCAACTTTTATGAGCTCTTAGAAGAAGCTTTTTAACTGATGGATGAAAGCTAACTCGAAGAAGGCTAATCTACTTGCAGAAAGAAACTGGAAAGCTGAAAGGAAACGCAAACCCTAGCAAACCCTAATTTTACCATCTAGCCTTACTGATGCAAGAAAGAGGATGCAAGCTACTGAAAAAGATGCCATTGACTTCTAGGAAGGTAAAATGCATGTGTCTAAGCTACTTCTACAGTAAGATCTGAAAAAAAACATCTTTTTGTATTTTTGAATAAGTTGTTAGAATTATCATGCATGTGCTTTTAACTGGTTTTGACTATGCAGAGGTGGATTGGTGAGAGGAAATGCTTGCAGAAGGTTGGGAAGGTTCAAAGAGGACCTAAGGGGTCCCTAGCACCCTTCCAGAGAGTTTCACAAAGTTTGGCTATTAAGAAACCGCGTTCGTGAGCTTCTACAGGAAGTCTGTAGGGGTTCTACAGGATGTTCCGAAAAGAGGGTTTTGGAGGGTGGATGGAGAGAGAAAGGTGAAGAAGTGGACATGGAGGTTGGATAAGGATGTTAAGGGGTCTAGGACCTAGTGCATGAGGCTAAGGAGCGATTGGATTTGGTTCAAGGATGGAGGGAGCAATGATGCACAAGGATGTAGAAATTAGGGCAAAGGGAGAAAACGTAGCAAATGAGAGGCAAGAATCAGAGTTAGGGGATGGAGCAGATGGGATTGATGGAGTATGGGTAGATGGAGAGGTGTTACAGGTGCTCTGCAAGTTACTTCTCAAACTGAACAAACAATGACTTGGAAAAACGATGACCTAGCTACTTTATTCTAATCTAGCCTAAGTAACAGCAAAGGAAATGAACAGAAGTTTATTGCAATGAAATCACGTGAAATAGCTATGAAAACTGAGAAATCATGAATCTGAATGCTTAACCACAACTGGTATCAACTTCTGCAAATGAGAATCTAACACTAATGATTGCATGGTGAGGCAAAGACAGTGTTTTTGTTGGCAGCAAGGTCACCTTTGTCCCAACTCATGATCCCACTGAGGGAGAGGTGAGATTAGATGTCCTTGATGGCCTTTTTCTAAAGATTTTCCCTGTCAATAACCTATCAACTCAATCTGAACATAAAAAACCTTTTTAATCATCAAAAGCAACCTAAATAACAAAACAAGATTTAAATCTAAATAGCAGATTTTATTCTAAGAATGCAGCAAAAACACATAAAGGTAAACAAAGGAGGTATTGGACACTTGGGTTGGGCCCAACCCCAAGAGCTACAGCCTCCTAAGAGAGATTAGAGCTGGTGCAAAGCTGGATTCATCTTTATTGAGCAAGAAATAATAGTTACATCAAAAACTGTCCACAAGGGAAAGCTTGAAAGTGTGCTGAAATGCAGAGCTAATCTACTGCCTAAAAAAATGACTAAAATCGAACTACAAACTGGCTAACTTTCTGCCTACAAAGTGACTAACTGAAATGAGGCCCTAAGCCTTCTTATTTATACAAATTGGGGACACCAATAGCCCTCCTAAACTTTAGGAGCTCGGCTGCCTAAACTTGTAGTTAATAGCGACTTTACTAGACCTTGCTCGACTACCCTTGTGATAATCGATTTGGTGGCCCTTGAACTCCGAGCTGATGGTGGAGAATTCAAGGTAAGGGACCATAAATGAAGGGGACACCTTCCTACAAATCCTCTCCCTTGTTCTTCCACGAATTTGGCTGCCAAGTGCTCATTAAAACCTGTGATTTTGTCTCAAAATTGACCAAAAAACTGCACAAAGCACCCATTAGACTTGTTGGCATAATGACTAACCCAATTCACTCTATTAGCATAAATATAATTAAAAACATGCAATAAACTAATGAGAATGGTGGATTAAGTCGAATTAGGAGGTTGAATGAGCCCATATAATTATCCATTTTTGGGGCTCATCACATGCCCCTCTCCTACAAAAACCATTGTCCTCAACGCCTGAGTAGTTCTTGATGCTTCTGTATAAAATTATTATCCTCCCATGTGGAATCTTCAGCGGGTAAGTTCTTCCACTTGATGAGATACTCTGAAATTGATCGATTTCGTAGCTGTCGGGTTCTTGTTTCTGTGGCTGCTCCAGGTTCCAATATGATTTTTCCTTCTTCTTCAATTTCTGGCAGTATTGTTTGAATTGGGATCTTTTGCAACTTTTGAATAAGTGGCCATACTTCTTCGTCCTTCTTCCATTCATCCCTTGCTTCGTTTATCCAATCTGGTTGGATAATAGAAATAGCACAAAACAATTCTTCCACATCCTCATCCTTGAAGAGTCTTCCCATTCGGTAAAGTCGCCATTTTTTAAGTGCATGTAGTATTGCCAACATTTCCTTCTCATAACTAGCTTGCTTGAGATGTAGCAGTAAAAATACCCAATCACCTACATCAAAAAAAATTTCACTACGATGTTGATCTACTTGTTGTTTCGTTTGATTTTGCACCGAAGTGGCGTTATCCTTTAAAATTTGGAGAACTTGTTGTTGATGCTCAATGTGATCTTTCACTACTTGAACCTTTTTCTTCTTGATATGTCCTTCTATCTCTAGAGTTTGAGGAGTGGTAATATCGACCAATGAATTACAAGATATGGTTGGATTCATTTCTTCTTTCTCGATGTGATCTTTCACTTCTTGCACCTTTTTCTTCTTGATATGTCCTTCTATATTGAGAGTTTGAGGAGAGGTAATTCTTGCCAATTCTTTACAAGATATGGTCTGATTCATTTCTTCTTTCTCTGGGGTGGGGTCCTGGCGTATATCTTCTTCTTTTGATTTTTCTTGATCCTTTTCTTCCTCCTCTTCATATTCTATGTAAAATAATTTCTTCTAAGCACACTTATGACCTTTAGTGCATTTGCTATCACAATTGTAACAAAGCCCTTTTTCTCTTTTTTATTCCAATTGTTGTGGTGTAACCCTTGTAGGTTGTGGAAGGCTAGGAGAAACAACGATTCCATATTTATATTTGTGAGGGGTATGCTTCCTGGTTACCATAATTTTTCTTTCCACTATGTAAGAAAGCCCTTTTACTCTTTCCAATTGTTGTGGTGTTGCTCTAAAGAAGGTGTTGCTCTTTGTATCCTCATAATGTGCTATCATTTCCTCCGTGAAAATTGACCATGTAACAAGTTGTTTACGAGAACGAAGCCCTTCATACCATAAAAATTGATCTGGTTCTAAATATGAAGATGCAATACATACCTTTTGTAACAGTGGTACACCATGTAGATCAAAATATTGCTCCATCTAAAGTATCCAATTTACCGGATCCTTGCCATCAAACTTCCTCATCTTGTTTTTTCTTGATTTTAGGAGCTCGATCTTGAAATGACTGTAACTCTGTACTTTCGGATCTTTAAGTTCTGAAATTGCGACCTGTGGTAGCCCTCTGTGTCCTCTTTCCAATGCCACTAGTCTGATCCAAATTGGATTCTCCAAGAAAGAGTTATGCACAATCTCCCAAGATGACTTGATTATAGACCTTTCCAAAAGAGCGAACTTGTATGAAGTGCCACGTGTCACTGTTTCGACCTTTGGCTCTGAAAAATATCTACAAGAAACTACAGTCCATCCTCTTTCTGTACCTTCTTACGAAATTTCAATCTGATGCTCAGAGAGAAAGTTATGACGATTTTCCCCAGGTCACCTGTTTGGAATGTAATTCAGGAGTCTGCAAAAAGACCAACTTCCTCAGATCATATATCTGCAAATATAGCGCAAAAAGCTCTAAAATTTGGGCCCGAGCTTCAGTGCGATCTCATCTAAAATGGGTTTTTTTTAGCTTCTGAAACGTCGCAGAAAAAAAGTTATAGCGAAAATGCCACGATGACCTGTTTGGAGCAGCGAAACCCTAGAATCCAAAGCTCTGATACCAAATGTTATGAAACCAGCTCAAGAAAAGATAGAAAAGATAGATCAACACCATATAATTCAGCCTCTTCGAGGGGGCAACCTCCTTTACATTACATAAATGAACAAATCTTGGATGATACAAATGAAAAGACCTCCTTTCTATATATAGGAGTCTAAGGGGTCATAACATAATCAGAGCCGACATAACAATAATAATGTAAGGGCACAATAATAACAATAGTGGACTTCTATGGGGCACAATAGTAACAATATGGGCACTACATGGGTACATCAATATAATAAGTGGGTTGTACTAATAACAATAAGGGGTTACACTAGTAGTATAGGGGCCTAACACATACAAGTAAGGACTTCCTAAAACAATACCACATATATCCAAGGGAACTATATCTAACTCAATCTCATCTACAAATGTTGACCCAATAGAAAACCTAAGTTTACATTGTCTAGTTACTTGTAGCTTTGCTTTATCACATACCCAACCTAATGGATATGGCTTCTTGTGAGGTGTTGTTAGTAACCCCAACTTCTTTACAATTGTTTCAGAAATCAAGTTTACTTATGAACCACTATCAAATAAAGTATCAATCTTTTGGTGCTTGGAAATAACTCTAATATGAAAAAGCTCATGTCTTTTCCTCTCATTATCTTCATTATCAATAGATTGAGCAGAATTACTTGTAGATGCTTCAGAATTTTTACCTTTTATACCTGTGGCTGTGGCTGTTGTTTCATCACCTTAGTCTGACCCCAAGTCTTTCTGAATAGCAGCAACAGCCTTCTTCTTCTTACCACTGAATTTCTTGGGTTTCAGCTCCATATACAAAGACCAATAGTGTTCATCATCGTGTCCATCCTTCTTGCAGTGAGTGCATGAAATTTTGTCTTTCTATACAGTGTTTGTCTTCCTCTCCTTCCATTTCTTCTTCTTCTTTTCCTTGTTCTTTCTTGTAGAGGGTTTTGATGATCCCCCAATCTCTGGATTCACATTCTTGCCTCTAGCCTCTAGATGTGTAGCCTGAACTGATACATCATCTAGGCTAGTGGGGTTAAACATGAGAATGGTGTTCTTCAAATATCTATGTAGACCACCTATATACTTCAACAAAGTTTCAGGTGAGTCTAGAGAAATGCCTAGAGTTAAAGCTCTTTTTCTAAATTCATGGGTATAGCTTTGTATTTTTGCCCATTTAATTGGCGAAGAGTTTGCCAACTCATCATTGCTTGCTACATATAAGCTAGTGGATAGAATTGTTTTTTAATGGCAGAAACAAATTCATTCCAGGTAGAAAGAATTTTACTATTCTTCTTTAAATCAACTTGTGTCTTGCCTTCCCACCACACTAGTGTAGTTCCTCCAAGGCGAAGGCTAGCCAGCTAAATCTTTTTCCTCTCTAAATCAATGTTCTGCACCCTGCAATATACAACAATCTGTCTAATCTAGTTATCTAGCTTTTCTGCATTTAGTTCTCCATCATAGATTGGCAAATCAAACTTTACATCTAATTTAATCAAAGATGTTTTCTTCTTTTTCTTTTTAGGGCTAGGAGATGAGGATGATGGAGGTGATGGTGGAGGAGATTATGGAGGAAGCTTTTCCCCTTTCCCTTTGCCCTCTGGGGCATTTAGAGAAGGTTCCTTTGCTCCCTTGTCTTGTACCATGTGTCGAAGTGCTTTCACCTCGACCCTTCTTGAATTCTCGATACATCTCTTCTACCATGGCTCTCGTGGTCATGAAACTGTCCATGAATTGAGATTCTTATTCTAATGGGACTTCTCCATCCATTCTCCTATGAGAGTAGACTCTTCCAATCTCTGGATTAGCCTCAACAAGTTCTCCTTCTCCTAGTTTTTTCTTTGACCTAGTTAGCATTCAACAATCCAGCACAAGCTGGTCTAACCTTAGCAAACCTAAGGCTCTGATACCACTTGATCTGAAAATGAGATCTTAGACTAATGTTAAGGTATTATAGACTCATGTGCATGGACTTGCCTATATTACTTAGTGCAACGGATCGATAAGATTACGAATAATATAGACAATGAAGCAGTTAAAGATACATAACAAACACACACACATAACACAACAAGATAATCAAGGAGTTCACCCAAAACTCTTGGGCTACGTCTCCTGGTCCACCCTGTGGTGACCTCTCTATTATGTCTTCAAGAGTATAGTTTTACAAAAGTGAGCTCAATTTGAGTCTCAACACAAACAACAGGAGTTTACTTGAATCCCTCAAGTCTCTCTGAGTACACAAACTCTCCCTCTCACTCTTTGTCTTTGTTTCTCTCTGTCTCAGCACTACTTGCTTCTATCTCTGTCATTCTGTGGCTTTTAAGCTAATCAGCACTGTCTGTTCATTTTCTCTGTCGGGCTCTCTGGCTTCTGGCCTTTGTCCGTTCAAATCCCCTCTGAGCGTTAACCAATCATGGTATAACATCTTCAGGTATGGCGGCCACCTGTTATGAAACGGAAGGGACCATCGACTTTTTAGAAATCCCCAAAATAGTCATTCTCTGTTTACACAGAGAATACACAGAAACACTGTAAAAAAAACCCTGCCCAAACGCCTTTTCTCGGAACTGAAATATTATCAATTCCGCCCTATATTCCTTTCGGATCCATCTTCAGGCGTTATCGCAAGTGATCATTGATCCAATGGCTGTTATTGATTTCGGGTGGCTAACGCGCACGAAGGTTACCCACCCGAAAATGCAGTTTTATCTCTCCGGCGCCTAGCCACGTGTTGGCCAGTGTATGGGCTTGAGTGGAGCCCGGCCAATACCACTTATCGCCTAAGGCGCGCCCGAAATCTCGCTCGTTACAGAACTCAAAACATATATAATTGCGTATATAAACCCTTTCAGGTCCGTTTTATCACCCCATTCGCATTCCCTTTGATTTTTGTTTATTTAACGAAAACACAAATTTACATAGAAAAACCCGTTTTCACGGAACTCAAAAGATATATATTTTGGCCCATAAGACCCGTCGGGTTTGGCTTTATCGCAAGTCGCATGTATTGACTCCACTCCTCTGTATTGTCGCGATGCGATATATCGCAATCACATATCGCATAGTCCTCGGGCCCCGGTAGTCCTTCTGCGTGTGTATTGCGATGCGATGGTGCGCGAGTAGATCTAGACTGTTGATTTGCGTGCATAGATCAGTGACTCTCATTTAATCACGATTTATCATAAATCCGCTTTCGATGGACTCTGCTTGCCACCTCCGATATCTCTGTTTTTCACTGTTTCTTCATGTTTTTCACTCCCGATAGTGTTTTTCGCCATTTTTAAAGGTTCATACTCTGCGATAGTTTTTGGTTTTTGGATTTTTAATACTTAGAGGGTTTTTAGGATCCATTTTGGATCAATAACTCTCGGTCATAATCTATGCAATGATGGAGGCTAGGACAATCTTGCCAAAGCGACTCAACAGTGTCGGCGCCTATCACTCCATGGCTAGCAACAATCTGCCTTGTCCTATGGTGAGGGCTTCATTGATCCCCCTTGTGTCCACCTGTGAATGAATTAGTCTGCCTGTCATCCCGACCATGCTCACTGAGGAGTGGAGTATCCCACCAATCCACTAGATCCCTGGATCCCATAACCCTACTGGAGGTCCAAAACCCCCAATCCTCTCTGCCTGTCGTTGTGATATATTGTTATTTTTTGGGACCCCTTTGTGCCCCTTCTCTACCTCATGTAAGTATCTAATAGGTAGGTACCAAGCATCAAGAACCTGTGCTGCGAATATCCAGTTGCTCTGTGCCTGCCAAATCACATAATGAGATCTACTATCCCAACTCCTGAGGATGTGCCCGGGTACTGCCAGAATATTACGCATCATCCTGCCAACAAGGACTACCATCCTATGCACGTCATGCTCACCTAAACACCTCGAGTTTTCCAGCTAAAAAAGCACCATGTAACTCCCTATCGATCACCTTCCCAAGTGTGAGCCTAGGGGTGGGACATATGCTTCCTCGAAAATCAACCATGCCATCCCTAAGCTTGTATTCGTCAACTCGTGCACCTACCAAGTGCCTCAACTGGAGAGTCTCATCCCTGCTTATGACACAAGATGTCTCATCCAAATGCCTAGGAGGAGCCTCCCAAGCCCTATTGCCTAAATGGAGAGTGTTAAGGGGCAATAAAAAAACACTCTACAACTGTAAACAATACCAAAGGAGGATGGGTATGATCAAGAGTCCGTCGGAATGCTCAAGAGTAATCCTATGGACAACCCCTTCTTTGTCTCGGATCTGTTGATAACCCCCTTGAAGCCCTGTCTCCACTAAATATGGTGTCCCCATATGCTTAACAATGTCCTCATCGATCTTAGGTGGGTTGCATCTAATGGTACACGTAGTGCCCCTATCCATAAGTCTCTTGGAAGGCAATGCTCCAAGCGTCCGTTGCACCACATCATCTGCCACTGCATACTCGCCAGTATCACCACACTCCTCAACATGCCACTATACATTGCAACCTGTCCTAATACACCACTAGGTATTCATGGCTACGTCTATACCATCTTGTACCGTCATGTGTCCCACCTGTGTCACTGCACTTGTCACTCCCCGCATGTACACAACATGATGTGAGGCACTCCCACTCCACAACACAGTCCAACATACTACAACACACCCCCATGCATCTCCATGCCTATTCGGAGACCATTGCTCCGCCCTAGATGCTCCTACCCATCCCTGGATGTGATGGCCTAAAGCTATGTCCATATGTGTTGGCCTACACTCGATCTATACCATCACCTCCACCGTCGCATCACCATGCTCTCTGATGAGGGGATCTCCCCTCCAAATCCTCCCTAAGGGACCCAAGAAGTGAATCTCCCTAGGTACCAGTAGTGATGCCACCACTGCTCTGCCCCTCCATGTCCTTTGTTCCCCACACAAATGTGAAGAATCCCTAACTCCATACAAGGCACTGTTTGGTGACCTGCCAATGCCGCCTCCTCTGACAAACTCCTGCCAGAGTATGTTAGTCATCCTGTGATCCCATGCACGACCATCATACCAAAACGACCTAGGGATTCTATCCATAAACTGGTTGGCCACTGGTGCTGACTGAGACTCCCCTAGCGAATGTGTGTGCTCAACTGCCAAGCCAACTACACCACCATGGTCATAGTCAATCGACATATCTGGGGAATGTTATGTAGTTCCACATGGATCCCAATTCCAGTATGAGCTGAAGGTATCCCTAATGCCTGAAAGCTCCTGCTGAGCTTCACGCTAGTCCACTACCATCTCCATATCCCACTTTACCGGGTACCAACTCATAATCTCTCGCCATCCTACCCCAAGAAAGGGATTGAATGTATGAACTCCCATGCATAGGACAAGCCCTCTATGCTGCGAATGATGCACCTTGTGTCGCTCATGTCGCCACATCTCATCAGCCTGGTTAACACATAAAATATGTTGAGGTGGCTCTGCCCCTCCCTCTCTAAGGTGAAAAGGTAAACTACTGACGATACAAGCTCCATCTTTGTATGTCTGAAGAGGGTTGCTATGATGCTCTAATGTGCACTCGAGTTGTACCAGTAGGGAATCCAACCATTCCTTAATGCGAGTCAATTTGGCTGCTAACTTGGGACAAACCACTTTCATGCCCTTTAACTCCTCTTTTTGTTGTAGAATGGCCTCTCGTATTATCGTGGCCTCCTCTCTCAATGCTAGAAGGTTGGCCTAGAACTAATGAAACTGTCGTGGGTATCTATCACCTGCAGACTAGGTCACAACTCTGGATACCTCAGCAACTATCAACATCTCATCCATGGGAGGCACCTCCTCAACGGATGGCTCTATGTGTGTAGGCTCTATCCTCTCCGCCAAGGTGTCAACAGGGGATATAAAAGAGGTATCTAATAAAGGTGACTCTTGCGCCACACCGGGTATATCGATGTGCTCCTCACCATCATGTGGGATCTCAGCATCATGCTCAACCTCCTCCTCAGGATCCTAATATCTAAAGTCGAGTCTCCACCAGCAAAAGCGCCCCCTGATCTCACCCTCTAACCGTCTCTATCTTGCTTGCTCCTTTTCAGGAGATCTGGTGTGCTGATCTGGTTGGCTTCCCCACATGATGTAGATGGTTGCACCCCCACTGCCTGCTCACCTCTAACGTCTCTGTTGTAAGGGTGAGGATGGGTTTGGTATGTCACCCTCCTCAACTGGACCAACCTCTCATCGTCCCAATGAATTCTACCCAAAAAGTTTTGCATACTGGATTTCCCTTGAGCCATGGGTTTGTCTTCGGTTTCACCCGTCACTGTGCATTCATACCTAAAGCTTCCATGATCTTCTGGCTAATTTCTCACAGCTAGGCCAAGATCATGCTCTGATACCATTATAATATTTCAAACTTAAATAAATAGTGATATGCAAAACAAAATTGATTAGTGACATGGGAAATAAAAACAATCAACAAATGCTTATTAAAACTCCAGAAGTAAGAACCAGTTGATCCATTTTATTAATGAAATGGAGCAAGTAAAATAATATGGAGAAATGAACTTGGGCAAGGGAAAATTTGATAGGACCTAGGTGATAAACAATAATATTGAAGCTAGAAATGATTGCTCCTCTAATGCTCTGTGTTGTCCCTAGAAACTACACTGCTAGGTGGAAAGGAACTGCAAGAACCCCTGTCTCTTGTGCTAAGAAAATGCTGAAAATTTATATCTGGGATCCTTGTCAAAAACTCAGGGAGGGTTTGGTCTGAATCCAACCTCCCAAATTCGGCCTGCAATATGCCCTACGCAATCCCCATCAATTCTACATTCTCTACTGCAAAGATACGATTGAAAACCCCACCTTTGGTGCCTAGAAAAATTATGAAACTTTATATCTAGGATTCTTGTCGAAAACCCAAAAAAATCCAGAAATGGTTTGGCTAGATTTTGAACTTTCAAAATCAACCTCCAATATGCCTCCACGCCTTCCAAGTTACCCCAGAAAACAACCTACAATAAACCCCAACGAAATCCTCCTACAATCTCATGAAAATGCAGCAATCACTTCTCCAAATATTTCCCTTAACCTCCACGGTAAAGTTCAGCCACAAAAATTGATACTTTACCCTCCATGTGAACACCTAGTGCTGCCTCTGCACTGGCCCAAGAAATGTGAAATTCACCCAAGAAGTGTGAAAATCACACTGCAAAGTAGCACACTCCTCGAGCTCCAAAATTTCTCCCAAATGCCAAAAATCCTCTTATGCCTCCTCTTCGAAAAATCCTTCACCCAAACTCCTCTGCAAGAAGCCATAAGCAAACTCGACCTCCTCTTCACTGTGTCTTCTAGTAATACGCACCACATGGAGATGGATGCAATCACTAGGAATCACAACGAGATCCTCCTCCTAAATGAAATGAAAGAAAACCTTCTTAGGGTGACACTCGAAGTAACTCAAAGAAAGGGTGAGCTCTTCACTTGAAGAACTCATGCTGAACAACGAGTGACTCGGGTAAGCAACTTGACGACCAAAGAGAAATCAATATTACCAAAAAGATGAATGAATGAGATGAGGAGAGATGCCTTCCTTATATAGATTTCGTGGAGAACTTTTCCCTCCAATTTGTCCTCCATCATGAGGGCGGGCCCTCACTTAACCACAATCATGCAAAACTTAACCACCTCCATCTAAATCGAACTAAGGAGCGCGTAACTTAACTACAACACAAATAACTTTTCCTAAGTCTAATCTCCTAATAAAATCGAATGGGGTCCACTAGCTCCAAAATTGGCCCCATAATACAAAAATTAATCTTGTTCCAAAATGATTTAGGAAGGGGCATGACAAATTCCTTCATGAAGGGTAGCTTTCTTCAAAACATATTAGTGACAATGATCTTTCCATTACTGCCTTGATGTGCAGAGTGTTGAGTATCCGTATAACATAGGTCATACCTTAGCATTAGCAAATGCAATGCATCTTCCAGGATTTTAGTGCAAAGTTCATGACACAAATTTAAGAGCTCGTAGTTTCAACATTCTTCTTTTGATACAATGCAACATCTTTAAGGAGGAACACAGGTTCATTCAACATTTTAATTTGAAATATTAGGAATATTTTCGTATGCTTGAAGATAATAAGTGTATCTAAGTATGGGTGAAGGAGCTCCTTTAATCATCATAGCTATCCTTAAAGGTTTCTTCAAGAATTCCTTACAGTCCCATGACTAATTCACAAAGAGTTTTCA
This sequence comes from Pinus tabuliformis, assembly GCA_031772625.1. Taxonomy (NCBI): domain Eukaryota; kingdom Viridiplantae; phylum Streptophyta; class Pinopsida; order Pinales; family Pinaceae; genus Pinus; species Pinus tabuliformis. The sequence goes on along the minus strand of CM062814.1, from coordinate 234,752,415 downwards.
ATCTTCAAGGTACACTGAGATTTATCCTTACTTTATTGAACTAGGGATCAATAGTTCCAAATAAAACTTTAATACAAGACTTTTCAACCAAGCATTTAAGTGGTCAATTCCTCTAACTGAGGTCTATAAGAATGTTTCCAAAGAAAAACTTATGATCCCACATAAAATTGTAAGTGAATTGATAGAACATATCTTATATTCCAAGCATCAAGCTTCATACTCTATAAGAATGTTTCCAAAGAAAAACTTATGATCCCACATAAAATTGTAAGTGAATTGATAGAACATATCTTATATTCCAAGCATCAAGCTTCATACTTTGGTAGACTTTTGTTGGTCTATTTATATGATTGTATTTCTAGATCTCATACTCGTCTAAGAACAACTCATCACTATAATATTCTTTCCATGGAATCACTTTGCTTTGCATGGAAACAAGGCATAAAAGTGAAGTCCTTTAGATTAGATGATATATATTGTATCCATAACATATCTACAAAAATAATGAGGTCCATGAAACACTTCAAACTAAGACGTTGGTCCAATCCCTTCTTTCATGTATAGTCTATTTCACAACTCAAGGATCAAAAGTAGACCTTATGCACAAGATATGACTTTTCTAGCTTATGACATAAATATTTTTTGAATTCTTTTAGGTGCTTCCTCCAAAGTAACACCAACTCAACTCCTCAAGAAATTAAGAGATAATTTCTGGAAATGGCTCCAACCTTTCAAGAATCATTGTAGCAACATTTTTGTTCTTCTTCCAAATGCTTGCATAGAGGTGACCTTCCATCTAAGGATTTTCAATCCGAATGTTAAGTTGAAACATTTCAACATTCTTAAGGGCATCCGGAGGCCTTTTCAGCCTTCCTGAAGTTAGATTGAGGCTTCTTTTCATCCTACTGAGGCAATTTGGATTGAGGCCTAATCTAATATGATCTTGGCCTCCCTAAAATCAACTTTCTTGATCTATCTAATTTTCCAAGGATTCCTTTCTCCACAATAGACTTTCAACCTTTTGAGATTTGACAAGAGATTTGACCCTTCACTAGTATACTTTGACCTTAAGAATGTATCATAATTTTTGATCAAATTCACACCCTTTCACAAAGATCCTTTGATTATGGTCCAACTTATATCATATATGCAAAATGGATCTTCTAGGGCACAAACAAATCTTGGTCGCTTTCGGATATACTCCTTCATTTTCAAAACTCTGACTAGGGTTTCAAAAAAGCTACCTAATTCAAGGTTTCTCTCATACCCTAGCTCTGATACCATGTTGATTTTTTGTAGGTCTTCTATCTAATAATTACTTCTAATTATACTCACTTTAGATTCTTTCATATTCACATTAATCATTAAGACACAAAATATCTTCAACCATCGACATTAGGATCATAAAGAGACAACCAAATCAAGGGCACAAGCATTTAACCCAAGAAAACCCACACGGGGAAAACCCATCAACCTTTTCTTAGAGAAATCATTAAGTTCAATAGAGATACATCAAGTCAACATAAAGTCAAACACAACCCTAGTCACACTTGGTCAATTTCGCTTTAGATAAGTCTCAAATCTCTCTATTTTGCCTCAAATTCATCATTTTGTCTTGCCTCAGACTTGTCCATTATTCTACCCTAGGTCCATTCAATGTATTGCATCAGATGGTATGGATTCTCGCTCTATTGAATATGATCGAGTTTCCTTTTGAAGGACGTTGAATCCTTTACTTATATTTGTATAGGACGCTGAATGGTTGTGACCATAGGGGCATGCTAACTTGCCTTCTTGGAGGGTCGACTTTATGTTTTGAAGCCAAACCTTTAATATTTGTAAGTCAAAATTTTGAATTTAACATGAAGAACATGTCTTACATTATGTATTTTCAAGGGCTAAAATAAAATGACATGAAGAACATGTCTTATATAATTCAAGGGCCAAAAATATTAATTACGAAGACCGACCATGGTTACAAAATTCAATAGAGCGAAGGCGAGTTGACCTCTTAAGAGATTCACTTGTCAACCCATATTTTATCATATTCATTTCATAAAGGGGGTTTCTAAATTATGAAAAATGAAGTCAATTTATTATTCCATATTAAGTGGGGGAGAGGTATTTTTTATTCGATGTAGGTGAGGTGGGGGTGTTCACAAGGTAGGAGTAGTTTATAGGTATTGTAAGAGGTGTTATATGTATTGGGTGATGCCTTGTTGGGTAAGAAATAAATGCATAATCAACAACGTGAAAACTCTCTTTTGAAAACAAAAATCAATAGTGAGATTGTACCTTCACCCCTTCCTAAGCGTGCTCAAATATTGTATGGAAAACAAGATCGAGAATTAAAGCCCCTATGTTCATTCATTTGCATATGTTGTCCCAACCTCGCTTTTTGTTTGTATCTATGTATGTAGGGCTTTATTTCTAATTTTGTATGATTTACTTTGTTGTAGGTTGATTCTATGCAATCATAATGCCATAGCTTGGTTCCATATTTTAGGGTAGAGATGTTCACTAGTTCAAGGGGACCTCTTGCAAACCATGGTTTTTCATTATCTAGGGCTCTTTTGTGTGGGTGATTTTGATTAGGTGAACTAGGGTTTCCATGTTTTTACAATGATGGGAAGGCCAATTTCACCACATAACATACATGATTCCTCCACACATGTTCACGAGGATGTGTATACTTTCCTTTTTTCATTACATAGGGAGAGGATGATGATTGCCTCAATTTTATTAAGTTCCACCAAATATGAGGTCTCTTGTTTGGAAACATGGGTTTGATCCCTCAAATGGAAATAATCTTCTTGATGTTACATCCACCCTTAATCTTGATAAATGAAAAAAAACATAATATAATTCTAGAGTACGAGGAGGAAATGACCCCATTCTATCTAAGTGACATCAAGGATGTTGACACTGAGCCATGGGATCACAATCTTTCATATCTCTCCTAATGAGAGTGCCTTTGAATATGAATGATAAGAAAACGTGAATGAGTTAATGAGTAGGTCACTTGCTTAAAGATTATTACAAAGACAAGATTAATAGTTAGATAAATATTTTTCCTTAAAATGTCAATAAAATCATAGATCTAAGGGATGAAGAGTTATAATTTCAAGGTTTATAAATAGAAATACATATGTAGAAAGGTCATGTTTGCATGGTTACTTGGCAAAGTGACCTTATTGCAGAAATAATACATTGACTTTTGGTGCTGTTATAGGAACAAAACTTTGACTTTTTGACCCTGTTTTATTACTCATGTCTTATATTAATGCATTGCGTCATTAAAGCATATGCATTGGTTTTCACTAAAATACCCAACAACCTAGGATTGGGCAAAAAGCTTCTATGTTCACTTCTCTAACGCAATGTTATTTTGGAAAGTGATTTTGCTTGGGGACGAAAGGATTTGGATAATGGACTTTCATAAGGCAACTTGGCATATGCTTTGAATTAAAATGATTTTCCAACAGTATAGAGTTATATATTAGTTTGTCTTTAAGAAAGGACTTGTTATCTAATTTTTTTGATGTGACAAAGTTGTAACAGTGATTAATTTGTCATTGTAGATCTAATCCAAGCGGAAAAATCTCATTAGATGTTGAGTGTTAATGACAATTATTAAAGTGCTAGTAAAACTCACACACTATGAGTTGCAACTTTTGGAGAAAAAAGCTCACATACACGATTGGTGAGACTGGTCGCTCGATTAATCAAAGGATTTGTGAGCATACTGCTGACATCAAGCATGGCAGGACCGGCTCCTCTGCTTTGGCGGAGCATGTAGATAAATCTAAGCATCACATCTGCATTGAGGATGCCCAAGTTGTTGCTAGGGTTAGTCATTTCCATCATCGTAAATTGAGGGAGGCCCTAGAAATTGAAAAAAGACCCAATAATTTGAATATAGATGATGGTTGGAATATTAATAGAAGTTGGGTCCCTGTCCTGTCATCCTAGTTTTTTGTTTTTTTGTTTTATGCTTCTTTTTGGGATTTATTTTGTTTGTTTGTTTATTTATGTAGGTATTTGCGTCCTTTCTATAGTATTTATTCTTCATTAGAGTTTATTTTCTTGATTCTTTGTGTTTTTTTTTTTTTTTTTTTTATGTATTTTATCATCCTATTCGTTTTTAACTCCTTTTAGTAGTTTTGTTATTTGTTTAATGGGCTTGAGCCCCATATTTTATTGTTGACCCCGTTTTATTTATTGATTACTTTTCTTTGGATATATATATATATATATATATATATATATATATATATATATATATATATATAATGGTTATATTAATTATTTAAAACCGGTTGGGCCAAAACCAAAACAACCATCATTACAATATTCAAAATTCCTTTTAGTTGCAACTCTCCTTTTCCTTACATATGTGTAGATTTACTCTAGATTACGGGATTGAGTTCCATGTAGGTTCTTCATCATTCTTGCTTAAGGCTCCTTGTGGCAGGAGGCATGCCAGGTTTGCTTTTACGTCTGCTTCCTTATTTGAGTCATGTAGAATATAGAAAAGGAGATAGGAAGAGAAGTCTTGGAGCACGTATCTCAGCCTTTGAAGTGTCTTGTTGAGCGTCAGATTGCTGAAGTGGTCCTCCAAATTTAATATCTTTATCAAAATTTATGAGTCCCCAAAGACTTGTATTTCCTTAATGCCTTTTTCACATGCTATCTGACAGGCTTTTAGCAACCCAAGGATTTCTGCCTGGTTATTGGTTCTCTGTCCAAGTCCCCAGTTGAAGCTATCTTCATGAATACCCTTTGGGGAGTGGATCACTTCGCCTGCTCCTGTTGTCCCTGGATTGCCTTTGGAGGCACCATCAAAATAGATTGTTGTTTTACCCTGTTTCTTCCACCAAGCTTGAAAATCTGCGTCTGCTTCTTATAGTCTCCATACATGAGTTTTACTGGGGCAAGTGGTGTTGTTTATCCTGTCTCGAAATATATAAGTTCCCATCCATTTTTTCTTTCTTCCGGGAGAAGCATGTTATCGTTTTTAAGGGGATGATTGGCCACAGTCTCGAGGAGTAATGCTTTTGCTTTTGCTGCCACCTTCAAAGAGTTCAGAATGTTGTTGAAGATCTAGTCGTTTCCGACGAGCCATATTTTCCAGCAGACGTATTTAGGCACTGCTTTCCAGCTGTTCCATGCTGTCTTTGTTTGGGTCATGTGAGGATAACGCATTCTCCAGGTGCTAAAAAGGTTAGCTACTTTGACTTGCGATGGGGCAGAGACATTGAGGCCTTGAAGGATGCAGTCCCAGACTTCTTGAGCAAAAGAGCAATCCACAAACACATGCTCCATGGTTTCCTGGGCTTTGCAGTAGAGAGAACATCGATGTGGCCCGTGAATACCTCTTTTACTCAGATTGTCGCCTGTTAGCACTTTCACATGCATTAAAACCCAAGTGAAGAAATTTATTTTGGGGAGACTGAGAGGGTCCCAGACTTGTTTCCACACAGATGCAGTATGGCTCGAAGCTTGCTGTGGTTGAAGAGAGGAAAATCCATGCCTTGCATTGTAGATTCTAGTCTTTCCCCATCCCCATTTGTCCGTCAAACGCATGTGAACCGGTGCCAGTCCCGTTACGCTTCTTCCAAGAGGGTCTTTCGACTACGCATTTGATCTGGAACTCGTGGGATTTCCCAATTTCGTCATTTTCTGGAGTTGTCCCATGTCGAGATATCTACCAGGGTGAGGAATCCTTCCTGAATGAGCTAGTTCCTGATTTCTTTGATTGCTTCATTTTTGGTCAAAGGCGACTGTCCCATTATGATTTGCCACAACATTGTGTTTTTTCCATTGCTAGGAATGCGATACAAGTGCTTTCGGAAGAACTCTATCCCACGACGGCAGAGATGCTATATCGACGTCCCTTTGATGTTGTTATCTATCTGAATGTTCCTTAACGATGAGCCACTTAGATATTTTTTCTTTATGACCTGACTGACATGGTGTTTGCTATTTGAGAAGAGGGTCCAAAGTATTTTTCCTCCAAGAGCCAGATTGGCAAGGCGTGGGTCTCTTATTTGCAAGCCTCCTTAAGAGATGGGGTGTTTAGCTGTATCCCAATTCACTAGGTGGAATTTTCTTTGGTTTCATCTTCCTCCTCTCCACAGAAAATCCCTGATAAGTCTGGAGATATGTTCCATGATCTTCTTTGGAGCCAGAAGAAAGGAAACCTGATAAATAGGCATGGAGGACAAAACAGATTTTATAAGGATGATTTTGCTAGCATTGGTGAGCCATTGACCTCCCCAAGTTGAAATCTTGGACTTAATTTTGCTTATTACCTCTTTCCACAATGATAATTTGTTAGGGCCCAAGGTTATTGGTAACCCGAGATATTTGATTTTATCCCAAGAAGCGAATCCCACAAAGCCTAAGGAGAGGGCTATTATCTGAATTGCTTGTTGATCCACATTCCACCCATATATTGCACTTTTCCTTTTATTTATAAGAGCTCCTAATATGCTGCAATTTTTTTGAAGAATTCCAATGTAAACTTTGGGTATCTTGATGGAGGCTCCGCCCAGAAGGAGAGTATCATCTGCAAATAGTGCATGATTGAGAGGCTCTAGACCTTTCGTCAACTTGACTCCTGGGGCTGTCCCTGATTTCTTTTCAGCTGTCAGTTTTCTACTTAACGAGTCTGCCATCAGAATGAACAAGAAAGGGGAGAGGGGTAGCCTTGCCTTATTCCCCTCGAGGCTTGGAAATAGTTTGCTGGCTTGCCATTAACTAAAGGAGCTATCCATGGATTTTCAGTACAAGCTTTAATCAAATTGACAAAGTTAGAGCTGAAACCAAAGGAAAGGAGGACTTTGTACAGGAAAGAAAGATTTACTCGGTCGAATGCGTTTGCCATGTCTAACTTTATGAGCATACCTTGCTCCTGCCGAAGATAACTAGAATGTATGACTTCTTGCACCTGTATTACATTGTCCAATATATGTCTCCCTTTGACAAAGCCGCCTTGGGTGGGAGAAATGAGTTTCCCAAGCAGTGGCTTGATTCTGTTTGCCAACAATTTTGTCAGGATTTTGTATGATGCATTGCAGAGCGAGATTGGCCTAAACCTGTCAAAAGTGCCCGGATTCACTTCTTTTGGTATTAATGCAAGGAAGGTAGAGTTAGTACTGCCTCCCACTTTGGATTTTTGATGAAAAGCTTTAATCATCCTTAGAAGATCAGTTTTTATTATTTCCCAGCAAATTCTATAAAAATGAATTGAGAAGTCGTCAGGTCCTGGTGCCTTGTCTGGTTCCATGGACCATATTACTTTACAGATTTCTTCCTCGGAGAAAGGTTTCGCAAGACTAGTGTTGTCTTCCTTGCTTATCAAAGATGGAATGTGGGAGAGAAATTAAGAGATGACTTCTTCACTCCCATTCCAATCCTCTTTATATAGATTTTGGAAATGATCTTCTGCTACCTTTTTTAGCTGTTCTTGACCTTTGAGCATAGTCCCATCTGAGCAAGTGATTTTAGAGATATGATTTCAAGATAGCCGGGCTCTATATTGCCTATGGAAGAAAGAGGTATTTCGATCTCCAACTTTAAGCCACAGGCTACAATACTTAAGCCTCCAAGTCTCTTCTTCATGGCGGAAAGCGCAAAAGATTGATTTGGGTAGCTTGTTCTTTTTCTAAATCTGAAGCAGAGATCTCCTTACTTTCCAAATCCATTTGCAGATCTAATAAAAACTGAACTGTCTCCTTTCTGTTGCTAGTAGGAGAATTTGAGGGTCCTTTAATCCATTTTTTCAGAGCTCTCTTGGTTATTTTTAGTTTCTGCTCCCACACGAAGCTGGGAGATCCTATCACGGGTATGGACCATGCTTCCAGAACAGTTTCCATGAACCCTTCTTTCCTTGACCAAAGCGAGTTGAATCTAAAGGGCATAGGGCCCAAATTTTCTTCCTCTTCCAGCTGTAAGAGAATAGGTTTGTGATCCGAGGCCAGGTTTGGGAGAATTTTTGAGGAGATCAGTCTTTTTCCTAGCAACAAAGAGCTCTGCGCTAGGAAATGATCTAGGCAAGCAGAGATGTGTTCTGCCCCAGCTCTATTGTTTGTCTAGGTGTAAAGACCTTTCTTCGGTTTGAAGTCAAGAAGATCCCAATGAAGTATTAGCTCCTCTACTAATGGAAGCATTTGGTCCCTACCACTATTGCCACCTCTCTTTTCTTTTGGATCAATGACGAGGTTGAGATCTCCAACCACTATTATATTTTGAGGGGAGTAAATGTCTAAGAAATCAGACAAGGTCTGCCAGCATTCTTTCTTCTCTGTAAGGTGGACTGGAACATAAAGGTTGAAGAGAGAGATGGAGAGCTTACTAGAGAGGTGCCGAAGTTCGGTGAATATCCAATGTTGGGTCTCAAAGGAGCTTTCTAGTTGATACTTGTCCTCCGACCATAATGTTGCTAGGCCACCAGAGGAACCTCTTGCACTAATGGCCTTTCCTGCATTTTTTCCCCATTTTAATTTGTTGATCTCAAGAAGGGTTTCCCCTTCAATCTTAGTCTCTTGGAGCTTGAGGATCTCAGGAGTTTATATTTTTAGAAGATCTTTGACTGCTTCAGCTTTCGAAGGGTTCCCCAAGCCTCTGCAATTCCAAGAGACTAGTTTCATTATTTAACGGGGTTGGAGTGAGTCGATCTCCCCTTAGAGGGCCTTGTTCTAGTGTTTCTCCCGATAGACATTTCAATGGTGGATTGGTTGCATTGCATTTTTGCCTCTCCGCCTCTTCTTCCCTGGCTTCCTTATGACATTTCCTTCCAACTCTTTTAGAGGGTCTCTCGAATGTCTCGTCTTCCGATGACCCAGAGGAGGAGGTTCATGTTGGGGAGTCAAGTTGGGTTACTTCTATGTTCTTCTTTTCTGCTTCAAGTGAGGGAACTTGGCGTTCAATCTCCTCTATCTCTGATTCTGGAATTTCGATTAAAGTGCTGAGGGTTTTGAATGGGTTTATTGAGGCTGTTGTCTTTGGCTGTCCTCCTCTTCCTTTCTTTTGAACCATTCCTGTTAAGGGAGTTCTAGACTCCATCGTACCTCTTTCCCTTTATTCTCGTTACTCTCCTTGGCCTGGACTTCTTTCTGCACCTGGATCCATTTTTCTCCTTTCGACTTCTCTAGATCTTCTTCCTCCTTTTTTTTGCAGTATCTTGTGAAATGCCCATATTCATGGCAATTTCTACATTTGAATGGTAGCTGCTCAGAGTCTAACTCTTGGATATAAGACCAGTCTGCTATTGTTAACTTTATGGCTTCAGGTAACCCTATTTCCAAGTCGACTTCGATACATATTCTTGCACATGAATACTGATCCCTTCTCTCTAATCTGTCTATGTATTTTCCCAGGGTGTTACTAATCGTTTCTAGTGACTTTGGGTTCCAGCAGTGCAGTGGAAGACGAGGGAGGCACACCCACATTGGAACTGCTGACGGCACATCTTGTGTCAGATCGAAATTTGGTGACCATGAGTTTAGATACAGACCCTGAGGTCCCATGCAATATGGTCCATTCCTAAAGATGAGATTTCTGTCTTCTACTGAATAAAAAACAAAGACAAAAAGCCCTTACCAACCAGAAAACTTCCGATGCCTTCCTTTAATAGTGGTCACTAGTTCCTCTGAACCCACGCCTTGACAACCTTGGGGGAAGTTCCTTTAATAGTGGTCGCTAGTTTCCCTTGTTGGGCGTTTACTACTATCACCGATCAACTTCCTCAACGCAAGGATCTCTGTTGGAGGAGGTGAGGGAGGAGGGGCCTCAGGGCCCCCCTCCCGGGGCCATGGCGATGAAGGGTGTACTCAGATCGCACCAAGGGCTGCTGCGCGCGCGAAGCAAAGGTTTTCCCTCCAAGCTCTCCTGATTTACTTCTATGCTAACTATCTTATATATATTTCTTTCGACTTGTGTATATTTTATTTATTTTTCAGTTGATTATTTTTAATTTAGTTTATTTTATTTCCATTAATTATTTATCAAATGATCTTGTCTCGATTAGGATCTTGACTCGTTTTTATAATTTTTGACTCCCCTCATTTAAAGTTTGAGTTTGATTATTATTATTATTATTTTTAAATTAATTTAAATATTATTTCTCAAAAACTAGTCATTTAATATAGCGGTTACTTATTAATATTTGTTTTTAATAAAGTAATAAACTAATATCACAATTTAAATATCATTTTTCAAAAACTAATAATACTTGGTTTTAGTAAATTAATTTAAATATTATTTTTCAAAAACTAGCCGTTACACATTAATATTTTTAATAAATTAATAAACTAATATCATTATTTAAATATTATTTTTCGAAAACTAGTAATATTTGGTTTTAATAAATTAATTTAAATATTATTTTTAAAAAACTAGCGTTTAATATAGCCGTTACCTATTATTGTTCAAATATAGATGTTACTTGAAATTATGTCTCTACATTGCTCTCTATTTAAGCCTTTGCCATGGTCTGCCTCTTCATCTGGTCCTGATGATGAACCACACTTGTTGGTTCGAAACGTGTCGGCCAAAAATTTCTCTTATGTGATTTCTACCGAAAGACTTTGCTTAAAGCAATATTAAGCGTAATGAAATTCATACTAATAAAAATTTAATATTAAATAAAAAAATACGATGACGTTAACTTCAAAACTTGTACTTTAAAAATAACTTCAAAATTAAAAAAAAAAACTTTGATATAGATAAAACTTTTATAAACTAATTTAGTGCCTAACTTGTTTGTGACCTTAAAAATAGATAACAATTACATATGGATCAAAGAAGCCTAAATTCAATAATTACATTCCTGCACGGAAGGGCCACAATGACTAAGGTTCATCATTTTGAACGGGCACGCTTGCAGGTTTCGAAGATGAAGTCAAATCTGGGGTTCCTTAAAAGATGCAGGGATTCCTCCATCATTCTGGTTTTTCTTTCTAGTCGTTGAACGATAGATCTCTCTATTTAACTTGTTGCCATGATTTGATTCCTCATCTTGTTCTGACGATGAACCAAACTTGCTTGTTCGAAATACATCGACAAATAAAATTTAATGTGATTATTACCAAAAACCTTTTCTATAAACTTGATATAGATCACAAAACTAAATTCAATAATAATTCATTTCACAATTCCTATACAAATATGATTAAAACAACTAAATCCACAAAATCCCAACACACACATAAACGACCATATAGAAGTGATTCATAAACCATTACATTGCACAAAAAGCTTCATCAATGCGAAGAGGTGATTTAAAATGTAATATCGGGACTCTCACTCCTTTAAAGCGCCCGTCATTCATAAAGTCCCCTTGCATATGACCGTTACCTGCTTGTCCAGGAAAAGATTTAATGACCAGATAGTTGGACCAATGGACGCCCTTGATCTTCAGATTCTGATCCATGCTATATTTCCGACGTGGCAAAGCCTTTTCCACACACGTGTCACAGGAAAAATATTGTTGCAGCTGTTCTCGAGGCAGAGTCGTGAAGTTTCTCAGTTTCATCCCGAACGTAGAGTGATCGGAAGGGGATTGGAACCTGTGGCCTTCTAAATACACCAAGTTGCAGAGGCAGAGCAATGGCGGGCTCTGTAACTGCTACCCCCCTGCCATCAGCCAGCGACTATTTATTTTTGCGGTCGAGCTTCAAGCCCAATTTCAGAAAGCTGCCGACGAGAGTTAAGCTGGGAAGGCTCCGGTTTAAAGTCTCTGCCTCGCTCGCTGAAGGCGAGAGAGTAACGGCGGACAATGAAAAAGACAATCCTGACAAAACGTTCATTGAGTACGAGGGCAACGGTTCGAATCGCAGAAGCAGCAATGGAGCTGCATACAAAGTCGTCGAGGATTCTAGTTCCTTTACTTTGAATTCGAAGTCGAACGGCTCTGTTCTTCTGTCTACGAACGGAACGGCTAGGGTTTCTGGTAATGGCAGCGCGAGAAGTAGAGCATTAGTCAAGAAGACGATTACTGATGGGAATGCTACGGGAGGCATGAACATTAACGGTTCAGTCAGAGACAATAGGCAGAAGAGTGGCGGTTCTGCGAGGGTCAATGAGCTCGGGCAAGAGGTGCCGTGGTTTAAGCAGGACGGACGGGAAAATCTTCAGGTAAATTGACATGATTCGCTCAGGATTATTTTAATGTCCAATAACAAAAGAGTAAATTTCAGAACCTTAAAATTTACAAGTATTTGTACGTTCATGTCATGAAGACATTTATGCTGTTGAGTGATGATTGAAATTAAGTTTGAAACTATTTTAGCAAACTTCCTTGCATCATGTATTGCATGTAGTTTTAAAGGAAAATTAAAAAACGACTTAGAAAATTTAAATTTCGTGATGTATTATGAAATTGTTAATGATTTTTTTGGATTAAATTTGATTTCTACTTTTAATTCTAAGGGAAGAGATTCCATAGACCAGGCAGGTCTCAAAAGGATGTCAGAAAAAATCAAATCAACATAAGCACATATTTAGCAGGGCACGCCCACGTTTGCAAATCCTAATTTAGACGGATGCTGCATCTCTGTCCGAACCCAATCCCATTCTAATCCCCCAAGGTGCCTGTGCATCACTACAATTTAACATACAGCTCCATGTGTTGAATTTCTGCCGATAATGTGGGAGCCTCGGTCTGGCACTTTGGTCAAGAACCAATCCCACTCTGATCCCGCAAGGTGCCCTTGCATCACTACAATTTAACATACAGCTCCATGTGTTGAATTTCTACCGATGGTGTGGGAGCCTCCGTCTGGCACTTTGATTAAGAACCCATATCCCAGGTACGTGGTCCTGTACCCAAATCCCCCGTAGCAGTAGCCTTTCTTAGACGTAACGTGCTTTCCACCAGCTCTAGGAGAACCTCTAAATGACCACTACCTATTATTGAGGAATAATTCAGGGTTCATTAAATTCTGTAACGAGTAATCTTGCATTACTGCAACTTAACCGGTGTCTAGTTTTCCATGATAATCTCGTACTAAAATAAGGAGCTGAGAAATATTACTTCTGGGAAAGAATGTGCACGGCAAAGAGAAAACTCTGCTGGTTGTTCCGAAGTATTACCTATATGGGCACCTCTGTTTGAGGGCCATCTTTGTCTCTTAGATGTGTTTCTCTTTGGTTCAACCATTCTGCATATTTGCCTGCAATATCCAACTCTGGTTTTAGAGTCTGAAGGGAGTCCGGTCTGAAGGTTTCACTTAACTGGTAACTCAAATATTCATTTGATTGTCAATCTAAATGAACAGATAGGTATGCTTCTGCAAGACGTCATGAATAAAGAACTTGGAGAGTTCAATCCATGTACATTTGCCTGCAAAGTGTAACAGAAAGTATCTTGTTTAAATATTTCACATGAGTCATGAAAATGTCAGATGTTAGAGCACCACATGTTTGAGATAGAATAGAAGAGAATAATGTTCACTCTGATCTGAGAGGCGGGGTGTAGGTTCAGGGGAAAACCAAGGAATCTACAGACCCCAGGGTTGCATCCTCTGCTCTAGGGGATGCATTTCCCATCTCCGTAATGGGACAGGACTGTCCCCCAGCAGTTTTTTCAGAAGATGAGGGATGTCTCCTGAATCAGGAACATCCGTGGTTGAAATTGAAAAAAGTTAGCCGTTTTTTTAATTTTGAAAGCATAAAAAAAAGGAAATATTGATTGCTTATTCCATGGTATTTTTATGGTAAAAAACAGATCTAAAATGAAGTTAATCAGCCATAAAACCAGCTATGGACATGATAATAATGATCCAACAGGGATATGAGAGACGATCACTTGCAACATGTCTCAGATAATATTAAAATTTTCACAAACGAGATGGGAGTTTGCAGTGTGGGCAGATATTATTGAGAATTTTCAGCATTTCTCTACCAGCCAACAGAGGTTTATCATTGTTATCTAAAAAATCTACACTTCAAAAGAAACTCCAATCATCGAGCACAAACCTTAGGGCAACTTGAGAACATCACCCATTGGCACCTTGGTGATTGTCTTCCTTGCTTTGGGCTGGCTCTTCTCTGGCACAAGGGGGAATCCCTCATAAGACTACAGATTTGTCCTTTGAATGTTGAAATGATAACCAGATATGCAGAATGATAATGTTTTAATCTTTCAAGATATAAAGTAAGATGCCAAGCAAGAACTAGTGCCTTGTGTTTGGGTTATGAAGTCTATAGGCAATAAATGGAACTTGAAAGTGGATGAAGAACATGGATAAAACCACCAAACAGCAAGTATTATCCGTCAAGGATAATCTGATATGTATGCAATGACCATGCGAAATACTTAAAAAAGACACAACAACACGTACATAAACTTCTAGCCACATAAGTTAACAAAGATGAAATCAGAGTAAATGAGAGAGCCTTCTATTGAATGAACAATCCCCCTTGTGTTAATTTTAGATAACAATGGCATGTTCTATGCTTGCAACAATCACTTCAATGTCTTTTTATCAGCCCAATAACAATTTCCACTTAATTTTCAATAGCCATCACATTAACCATTAATCACATTGACAATAACTGTAGATAGAACATAAACAATAAATTTAGAAGACAAGCCAAGACAAGAGAACACCACTATTTGGCGAATGCTAGGGAAAAAGCCCAAGATGGGGAAAACCTTTTGATCAATTCTTCTTATTATTATATCAAATGTTCAGAAGAGAGAGAGTACACTAATACAAAGTCAAAGTCAAAATTGACTTGCCAAATCATTGTCCAAAACAGCCCTGTCAAATCTGCAATTCTGCCCTCAGTCAACAGCAGTCAAATCAGCCCTAACCAGAAAGTCAACAACAGTCAAAGTCTGGTCAAATTTCCCCAAAATAGATCGGTCAAACAAGAGAGGAACTCGGCCTCTCTTTCTGGTCAAAGTCAGCCCAAAACAATCAATTAATCTGCAGTCAAATTTGGTCAACCTGAAGTCAATCCTACGATCAAACGGGCCTGTGGTCAACTTAGGTCAAAGATCACCTTAGGGAGAATTCCACCTGCCAATATCAAACCATCGATCATCATATATCCTATGATCATGTACCATCTCTGCATCTCGTCTCAACTTTGTTGAACATTGATATAGGTAATGAAGAATAATTGATCGAGATATCCAGCTGCACTATCATTACCCATCTTAATGTTCTTCAGCTTCTCCTTCAGGACCATCTTCAGGTTCTCATTGGTACTCTGGTAGAGATTGGACAATGCTGTCCACATCTCATGGGCATTGCTCTTTCCTCTCACATGAGGAATGCAATGGTCTTTGATTCCGTCTAGAATCAACCTCTTACCCTTATTGTTCTTCTTTTTATACTCAGCCAACTGAGTAACATCAGTGGGCACAACAACAGGGTTCTGTGCGGTATGCACCATGATATCCCAGACTTCTGCCTCCTCAAAGATACTCTGCATTCTCTCCTTCCAAACGCTGTAATTTATATGCCCATCCAGCCTATCCTCCACCCTCAATCCCAATGACATCCTGCTGTCCTAAAACTGAAAAATAGCACTGCTGTAGTAAAGATAAAACTGCTGTTTATGAAAAAAATCAGTTTGCTGGAATTTTCTGAGTGAAAAATCAGCAACTGTAATTTTTCCTTTTGCTGTCCCAAACTGCCCTTCAGCACTCAAGCTCTGATACCATGTAGAAATTTCTGTTTTCCCACCCCGGTTTTCAGTTTCTCCTTATTTCTCCCATGTAGTTAAATGCCCATTCCCATAACCATACATTTAACAGACTGAAAAAATAAATATTGCTGAAAACACAAATTCTGGAAATTTTTCAGAATGCTGGAAATTGCAGAATTAAAAATCAGCAATCAAAAACAGCCATTAAAACACATTAAAACACTGATATTTTTGGTCAACTTGACCCTGGAAAAACCCCCTACAACTCTTGGGGAAAACCAGTTTGAGAGCTTTTCTTTATTTCTGAAAATTGCCTTTTTACAGTGAGAATTATTCAGCAAAAAATTAGCAAGCAAATTTACAACTTATCTCCTTTCCCGTGCCTCACAGCAATCTGGAAATTACAGCAACAGGACAGCAATAAATGCTGCACAACCTCCGTTTTGTGTGCAGAAAAATCAGCAAACTGCTCCTCGATTTTTGTGCAAAAATCTGTCTTTCACTATGTGCTGAATCAGCGGTACAAATCTGCTCAACTGCTGCCTTGGAATGTGTGCCAAGCTGCTGTCTCCTTCTCCTCCCTGCTCAGAAATCTCTCTTGCTCTCTTGCTCTCCTTCTCCCAATCTGCTCATGAAAGAATGAATGACCTTTTCCTCCTTTTCCTCCTTTAATATAACTCCAAGTGACTTTTGGGTGATCCAAGTGACTTTTGGGTGATCTCTAAATTCAATGGCTGAAATAGATTTAGATCAATGGTTGAGATTAAATGCTCATTTAAATCTCACTTTCTATTTTTTAATTCACCCCACTTTAATAAAGACCCACTTAGTCACTTATTTCCAAAGTCACTTTTCCTTTCTAATTTTTCATTTACTTTAAAATTAGACTTAGTAACTTTATCACTTAAAGTCACTTTTAAATTAGATTTAACTTTATAAAATTATAAAGTCACTTTAGGAGAAAAATTAAATTCTTTTGGACACTTTTCCCTAGGCCAAAGATCAAAGCCTAAGGGAACCACCTGTCCTCCGGTACCAAATTTCAACACCTGTCCAGAACCGTATTTTCCTGTAACTCATTGAGATATTCAGGAAACATAGTCTCGATATAAGGCAACTGACTTTGCTTTTTAGGATCTTCAATCATTGATGGTTCATACAATCTCAAGTTTTCTGCATTAACGACTGAATAGATTTGCATATAAGCTGGTAAATCAAGGCGAAAAACATTTTCACTCGTTTTATCAAGTATCTTGAAAGGTCCATACCTTATTGGTTTTAGCTTCTTACCTTCACCTTGCATTCTGTCTTTGCTGATGTACAGCCAAACTTGATCACCAACTTGGAAACTATGCTCAACCTGATGCTTGTCATGTCTTGCCTTGTACTTGGCTTGACTTCTTTCCAGCTGTTCCTGTACTGCCTGGTGAATTTTTTGGATTTGTTCAACGAACTTGGTTGCTTTGTCCACATCACTGTGTCCATCAACTGCTATGTCTTTACCAAAGACAAATTCCAAGGGAGACTTTGGTATAAAACCAAAACAAGTCTCAAAAGGAGATCTTTGAGTAGAAGAGTGCTTGGCTCAATTGTAAGCATGCTGCACATAACACAAATGCTCATCCCAAAGCTTGGGATGCTTGCTGCAATAACCTCTGAGCAACTAGATCACTGTCCTGTTGGCCACTTCTGTCTGACCATCTGTCTGTGGATGAAAAGCTGTTCTCTTCTTCAACCTGGTGTCCAACTCCCATAAACTTGACCAAAACTTCCCAATAAATCGAGAATCTCGATCAGATATAATAGAAGTGGGTAAACCAAAATGAACCCATACATTTTGAAAGAACAACTTTGCTGTTTGTTCAGCTGTAACCTGCTTGTTACAAGGTATCAAAATACACATTTTACTGAACCTATCCACAACAACATACAAATAATCATGACCTTTTCTAGATTTTGGCAACCCCCCAATAAAATCCATGGAAACACTTTCCCAAGGACGAGAAGGAATTGGAAGTGGAGTGTACAAGCCTAATTTTCTATTACTGGGCTTGCTTGTAGCACACATAGTACACCCTTTGATATATCTAGAAACTGTCTCATGCATTCTTGGCCAATAACAGAACCTTTGCAATTGTGCAACTGTTTTACTTACACCAAAATGACCTGATATGAGAGAAGTATGTGCTTCTCGGATTATGTTAACTCTTTCAGTTTGTGGAATGCATAACTTTCCCAAATGATATAAGAGTTGGTCCTTTACATAATAATCCAATTCTTCTACTTGCTTTCCATGACTTAAAGTTGCATATACATCTTTAAAATCTACATCTTGAGCATATTGTTCAATGTAACTTTCATGCATCACTGAGTTGTGTTTAAGTATAGTAGATGCATTTATTATTGGTCTTGATAACATGTCTACAACCTTATTGTGTATGCCCTTCTTATATCTGATGACAAGATGAAATTGCTGTAGAAAACCCATCCACCTATAATGTCTTGATTGCTGCAATTTAGTTTGTGAGTGCAAATATTGAAGTGGTTGATGATCTGTATGTATGATTGTTTCTTTACCCATTAGGTAATGTTTTCACTTTTTCACACTTTGTACTAATGCATACAATTCTTTATCATATGTGGGATAATTAACTACTGCAGAAGTAAATGTCTCAGAATGATAGCATATGGGTTTTCCGTGTTCATCAACACTGCTCCCCTGGCATTGTCATTGGCATCTGTCTCAATCTCAAATGGATGTTGAAGATCTTCAGAATCTTTACCTTTAATACCTGTGGCTGTAAGTATTGCTTCATCACATGAATCTGATCCCAAGTCCTACTGAATAGCTACAACATTCTTTTTCTTCCTTCCACCGAACTTCTTAGGTCTCCGTTCTGGATGCAAAAGCCAGCAGTGTGCCTCATCGTGTCCTTCTTTCTTGCAATGAGTGCATGAAGGTTTATCCTTCTGTACAATGTTTGCTTTCCTCTCCTTCCATTTCAGTTTCTTCTTTTCCTTGCTCTTGCTTACAAAATATTTAGATGATCCCCCAACCTCTAGGTTTACATTCTTACCTCTAGCTTCTAGATGTGTGGCTTGAACTGATACATCATCTAAACTAGTGGTATTAAACATGAGAATAGTATGCTTTAAATAGCTATGCAGACCAATTATATACTTCAATAAAGTCTCAGGTGAATCTAATGATATACCTAGAGTTAAAGCTCTCTTTCTGAATTCCTGAGTATAACTCTGTACACTCTGACCCTTCAACTGACGAAGAGTTTGCCAACTCGTCATTCCCTGCTGCATGTAAGCTAAAGGATGGAATTGCTTTTTGATAGCAGAAACAAATTCATTCAAGGTAGAAATGATTTTACCATGTTTTTGCAGATAAGCTTGTGTCTTGCCTTCCCACCATACTAGTGCAGTTCCTCCAAGTCGAAGGCTAGCCAGCTGAATCTTCTTCCTTTCTGAATCAACGTTCTGTACCCTGCAATATACATCAATTTGTCTTATCCAATTATCTAGCTTTTCTGCATTGAGTTCTCCATCATAAATTGGCAAATCAAACTTCACATCTAATTTGATTAAGGAAGTTTTCTTCTTTTTCTTAGAAGAGTTAGAAGATGATGAGGATGATGAAGGTGATGATGGAGGAGATGGTGGAGGAGGCATTTCCCCTTTCCCTTTGCCTTTTGGAGGGGCAACTAGAAAAGGTTCCTCTGCTCCTTTGTTTGGTTTAGGTGTTGAAGTGCTTTCACCTCGACCCTTCTTAAATTCCAGATACATCTCTTCCACCATAGCTCGGATTGTCATAAAACTTTCTATAAACTGAGATTCTGATCCCAATGGAGCTTCTTCTGCCATTCTCCTCTGAGAATAGACTCTTCCAATCTCTGGATTAGTCTCAACAAGTTCTCCTTCTCCTAGTCTGAGCTTTAATCTAGTTAGCATTCAAAATCCAGCACAAGCTTGTCTAACCTTAACAAAACCAAATGCTCTGATACCACTTGATCTGAAAATGAGATCTTAAATCAATATTAAGGTATTACAAACTCATGTGCAGGAATGCCTATATTACTTAGTGCAACAGATCAAAAATATTGCGAATAATATAGACAATGAGCAGTTAGAAAACATAACAGACACACACATCAACACAACAAATAATCAAGGAGTTCACCAGACTTCCTGGCTACGTCTCCTGGTCCAGCTTTCAGTGTCGACCTCTATATTAAGTCTTTAAGAATAGATTATTACAAGGGTGAGCTCAAAACAGAGTCTCAACCAACAGTGACATCAAAGAGGGATCTGCTCGAAAACCTCGAGTCTAAAAGAGTGCACAAACTCTCCCCCTATCCTGTTCCTCTATTCAATCTGCCTCAATCTGACTTCTTTCTCTGACTGTCTCCAACTGACCTCTCTTTTTGTGCTGCCATTGAATGGCTTTTAAGCCTATCGGCGCTGTCGGTTTGCATTCCTTTTTAGGCTCTCTGGCTCCCGGCCACTGTCCGTTCAAATCCCTGTTGAGCGTTAAACAATCATTGCAAAACGCTCTAAGGTATGGTGGCCACCTGTTTTCAAACGGAAAGACTGGCGCAGTGAAATCCCCGGGAATACGTATCTCGTTCAAAAACGGAAATACACTAAAAACAATGGAAAATCCGACCAACAGACCAAAGTCGGAACTCAAAAGATATTGAATCTGATCTATAATCCTATTGCTGTCGCAAGCCCACCGTTGATCTGCCTTCAATCGGACGGTTCGCATCGAACTTGATCATCCAACTAGCTCGTGTCTTCCTCACCGTCCAATCCGCGATCGCTAATCCAAAGGCTGACGACCATTTCAGGTGGCTTACGTGCACGGAGATTACCCGCCTGAAAAAGTGGTTTTCTCTCTCCTGCGGCGTTCTACGTGTCGGCCAGTGTATGGAATCGGACGGAGCCTCTCCAATACTGCTTACCGCTTGAAGCCCGCATGAAATAGCGCTTACCGCGAAACTCAAATAACATAAAGCCGTGTTTATAAACCTTTCGGGTCCGCCTTGATCGCTATCGCAAATCGCACGGGCTATGGGTCTTCACCCCTTTGTATTGTTGTGATGCAATATATCGCAATCGCATATCACATGGTCTTCGGGCCTTTGGTAAGTCCTTCCCTTGGAAACCTGCGACGTGATAATGTAATCTCGGTCGTTGATCTGCACGCTCGATCAACGGTCCACGTTGTGTTGCTGGGTCGTTGATCTGCCTCCGATACACTCCGCCGTCCTGCTCCGATGCGATATCGCCGATTTAATCCAGGCCGTTGATCTGTCCGATCCGACGGCTCCGGTGTAACGAGACTTCACGTTTTGCTTAGCTCTGTTTTCCGTCATTCCTTAGTGTTTTCGCTTGCGATAATGTTTTCTGATAGTTTTAAAGACTTAGACTTAGAGGTTTTAGGATCCATTTTGGATCATTAAAGGACCAAAATATGAGGCATGTCCTTTTGATTAGGATCAACATAGCTCCTTGTAAATCCCAACTTCATAAGATAACTGTTAATCCTTTCGTACCAAGCCCTAGGGGCTTGCTTCAACCCATGAAGGGCTTTCTTTAGCCTGCATACATGTGTCCTTTGATCTTGTACTTCAAACCCTTGAGGTTGTTCCAAGTAGACCTCCTCCTTAAGCAAGCCATGCAAGAAAGCAATTTTGACATCCATTTGATGTAGGCTCCATCCTTGATTGGCAACGAAAGCAATAATAGATCAGATAGTGGTATATCAGGCAACCAGTGCAAATATTTAATCATAGCCCACTCTTTCCTTTTGAGAGAAGCCATGTGCTACGAACCTAGCCTTATATTTTTCAGCTCTTCCATTAGCTCCATGTTTAATTTTGTAAAGCCATTTTGAGGTGACCACGGACTTGTCCTTAGGTCTAGGTACCATGTCCTAGATATCATTCTTCATGATGTATTCGTATTCCTCATTCATCACATCCTTCCATATTTGGTGCTTTACGACTTCTTTGAACATGCATGGTTAAGCTTGAACGATAGTACTTATGGAAGCCAAGTACCCTTGATCCCTGTTCGACTTCTTACTTTCGCGAAATGTCCCTCTTGGAGCAATAAGTCTTTCAACATCTTCGAGAGTATCTTTGAGTCATAATGGTTGTTTCCTTAAGGTAGAGGGATCACTCGGTGGTGGATCAGTAGGATCCATCGGACCATCAACATCAAGCATAGGCTCATCCATTGGAGGTTCATCTTGTTTTTCGGCATCATCATCATCGTCCTTCCTTGGGATGGGGAGATCTCTGGCTTTCCCAAGGGCAGTGTCTTTATCAAAGGTAATGTCCAGACTTACTTCCACATCTCTTTGACCAAGTACATAGATTCTATATGCCTTTGAATTTTGATTGTAGCCAACGAATATACCTTTCTTCCTAGAAGCGTCCAACTTATTCCTTTTCTCTTTAGGCACATGAAAATATACCGAACAACCAAAAATTCTAAAATGAGAAACATCAGGGTTCTTACTAGTGAAAACTTCTTCGGATGTCTTGAAATCCAAAGCTTGATGTAGGCTCCTATTTTGAACATATATGGCAGTGTTGGCAGCTTCTCCCCACAAGAATTTCGGTAGACTTTGATCATAGATCATGGCACAAGTGGCTTCCATAATCGTTCAATTCTTCCTTTCAGCAACACCATTCTGCTCAGGAGTGTATGGAACAGTTGTCTCCCTCTTAATGCCAACCTCTCTACAAAAGTCATTGAATTCATTTGATTCATATTCGGTTCCATTGTCGGTCCTCAACGTCTTGATCTTTTTCCCTGTTTGATTTTCCACCAATGCTTTGAAAGAACGAAACCATTTGAACACTTCATCCTTTCTCTTCAAGAAATAGATCCATGTTTTGCGTGAGTAGTCATCCACAAATATTGCATAATATATATATCCTCCCAATGAGGTTACGGGCATGGCACCAGATAGGTCAGGATGGACCAATTGAAGAATATCGGTCGTCTTACTTTCCCTAGAAGGGAATGGTCCCTTTGTATGTTTCCCAGCTGCATAACCTTGACACACTCCTTCATGGTTCATGTTAAACTTGAGCATGCTTGTGACTATCTTCCTTGCCCCAGGTAAGGCTTTGTAGTGTAAGTGGGCAAATCTCTGGTGCCATAATTCACATTACTCCAGGTAAGGCTTTGTAGTGTAAGTGGGGAAATCTGTGGTGCCATAATTCACATTGAAGAGAAGTATCATTCGCCAAAGCTCCTAAAGGACTTCCACCAACTTGATAGAGACCATCAACCCTAAATCCAAGAGTAAATGCATCTTTGTGATTTCTATGCCAAATACATACCTTTCCATCAATGAATGCTACCTTGAAGCCTTTATCTTCCATTGCAGAAATAGACACCAAGTTCTTCTTTAAATTGGGCACATACAATACTTCTTGTAGATGTATGGTTTGACCTTGATTCAAGTGAAGAGTGACAATACCTATCCCTTTCACGAGGTAGGTGGCATTATCTCCAAGTATGATCTTTAGATTAGTTTTCTTTTCAACCAAATTTGAGAGGGCCTCCTTGTATCCAGTGAAGTGCCTTGAGGCTCCACTATCAATCAACCAATGATCCAAAGTATTCGGAGGAGAGGCAGTAGATAGAGCGAAAATAAGATAAAACTCATCTTGTTTTTCTACAACATTACTTTCATCATACTTGGCATTTCTTGTCCTTTTGGGAGGTCAACCATTTCCATTTCGAGCAGCGGGAGCATTCCTCTTTCCTTTGTTGTTGAACCTGTTGTTCCTTTGATTGCCATTGCCTTTGAAATTGTTGTCATCATCCCTTGGAGGATTCTTCTTGTGAGGACACTCTCTAGCATAGTGGCCAAACCTGTTGCAATTATAGCACCTTCCTTTTCTTCCTTCTTTGAATCCCTTCTTAGATCCTTTACCCTACCTCCTTGGACCAACACTATTCTTTCTTTTTGCATGAGCAGAGAAGGCAGTAGGTCCATTTCCATCTGAGGACTTATCCCTCTCCATAATCCTTGTCTCCTCTTGAGTCCATCTAGCTAATAACTCGTCGAAACCAGGGATCCTGTCATTGTTGAGAATGATGGTGGTAAATACATTCCATGGTCTTGAAAAACCTCCAAGTGCAATGACAATGAGCTCCCTGTCAGTAATAACTCCCTGCGAGTAATAACTTCTCCAATAGATAGTAGGTCATTCTTGATTTGTGTTATTCTCATGAAATAGGATTGGATAGACTCCCCTTTATCCATTTTGATGTCCTTCACCTTGTTTTTGAGAAAGAGGATTTGATTTGCATTGTTCACTTTGAACATCCCAACCAGCTTATCATATATTTCTTTAGAAGTTCCCAAATCAGGAATATAGGCAGCCAAATGTTTTTGAATGGAGTCAATCAAATTTTTCTTTGCTTTGACCTCAACTTTTCTATACTTTGTCTTAGCAACAATTGGTGCATTTGAAGGAGGCTTTGTCACTTTTCCTTGCACATAGTCCAATACTTCATGCTTCTCCAAATTCAGGTCCAAAGTCATTTTCCATGCATGACAGTCAGATTTGTCATTGAGCTTGTCCTCAGTCTTGAAGTAGGATGTAGAAGCCATTGAGACTTGTCCAATAATATTTGTTCAACAGATTTCTTAGTGATTTCTTTTCTCTCTTGCTTGGGCTTTGTCTTCACCTAGGCTTCGATTCCATGTTAATCTTAGATAACAATGGTATGTTCTATGCTTGCAACAATGACTTCAATGTCCTTTTATCAACCCAATGACAATTTCCACTTAATTTTCAATATCAATCACATTAACCATTAATCACATTGACAATAATTGTTGATAAAACATAAATAATAAATGCAGAAGACAAGCCAAGACAAGAAAACACTAGTATTTGGCAAATGCCAGGGAAAAACCCTTTGATCAATCCTTCATATTATTATATCAAATGTTCAACAGAGAGAGAGAGTACAATAATACAAAGTCAAAGTCAAAATTGACTTGCAAAATCACTGTCCAAAACAACTCTGTCAAATCTACAATTTTGCCCTCAGTCAACAACAATCAAATCAACCCTAATTAGAAAGACAACAACTGTCAAAGTCTGGTCAAATTTCCCTAAAACAACTTGGTCAACTTGGTCAACTTGGTTTGGATCTTTACTTTGAAGGCCAAATTTTACTTTTAAATACTAGCTATCTTCTAAGAGATGTTCTAGCACTCGCTCCCTCAAGTCTACCTTGATGGGTATAAGGGAAAAGATCCCTGGTTTTCTATTTAGAGCATTTGCCACTAGATTCTCCTTCCTCTTGATGTATGAAATTCCAAAGTCATATTTGCTTAAGAATTCACTCCATCGTTTTTGCCTAGCATTCAAGTCCCTTTGGTTAAACAAGTATTGCAAACTTTGGTGGTCACTTTTGAGCACACAATTTCCTATCTTTAAAGCTAGTACTACAACGACCAACTCTAGATCATGCGTGGTGTAGAGTTCCTCACGTGGTTTTAACTTTCTTGAGGCATATGCTATTACTCCCTTGTCTTGCATTAATACTACACCTAACCCTTGCTTGGATTCATCGGTACATACAATAAAGTCTTTGCCCATGTCAGGTACTCGCAAGATTGGTGCACTGATCAACAATCTTTTAAGCTTAGTGAATATCGCATTCTTCGGTCCACTCATACCTAACTCCTTTCCGTTGGAGGGTTGTGATAGGCTTTGCAATTTTTGAGAATCCTTCTACAAACCTTTGATAGTATTCCGCTAAACCCATAAAACTATGCACTTCATGCACATTTTTCAGTATCAGGCAATCCATGATTGCTTTTACCTTCCTAGGATCTACTGAGATCTCCTCACTAGATATAATATGACCTAGGTAATGAGTCTTCTTCTGAAAGAAGGAACACTTGGATAACTTTCCATATAACTAGTACTCCTTGAGGCAAGATAATACTATTCACAAGTGTTCTTCATGCTCTTTTTCATTTTTGGAGTAGATGAGAATATCATCTAGGAAGACTTGTACAAAGCGGTCAAGATACTTACGACAAACACTATTCATAATATTCATGAATACTATGGTGCATTGGTCAACCGAAATGGCACCACTGTGAACTCGTAATGCCCAATGCATGTTTGGAACGCTGTCTTAGGAATACAAGTAAAAAGTTAATGTCCAACAATTCTCACTCACATTGAAATTTTCATACATTTTTCAACTCCAAAGCCGTTTGCTCCAATATTTCAAAGGGTTAGGTTTTCACGACTACACGGTGTCAATTCATGGTTTCTGGACCCCACATGTATTTTTATGGGTTATGGAAAATATTAATGATGTATTGTTTCCAATTTTATCGGGTAGCTCCAAAGAGACCTAGATGTTGTGTTATCAATGGCTACAAATTCTAGAACTTTTGTGAAGTTAGCTAATATTATGTTCATTGATGACGTAATTAATTCCTTAAGTGCTTAAGTAACCTAACAATATTACGAAAGATAATATAGATATGATACAAAGGATAAAAATAAATACATAAGATATTTTAACACATAATGAGAGAGGATTATAAAATAAAAGATACCATTTCATTTCTATAAAAGTGAATCAATAAATAGCAATTCAACTATTGCATAGTGAATGTATTTACCAAATATATGTATATGCCTATATCTTTGGAAAGATATAACTGAACATAACCAATTATAGGTCATAAATGATGCATTTGATTCTACACCTCTATGCATAGCTATGAGTATCATCAATTCTCCACGCTTTTTTTTTTTAAATATAAGTGAACATTAAGATAACTCAAGATACTCAACAGTAATTTAGATATATAAACAAAATATATAAAGTAATACTAAGGTAAACTAAAATGTTACGTGTCTTTATTATTTTTGATAATTTCTAGTATTCTACCTTGTTTCTATTTTGTTGCTCAATTTTAATTTTGGGGTCTTCTTGTGGAACTACGGTGTGACTATAATAAACTCATCGAAGAGGTATGCTTATATATATATATATATATATATATAAAGAAGTGTATCCCATAGTTATATACATATCTTCGTATATATACTTATAATTCAACTCACATTATATGAAAGTCAATAGGGTGTTTACGAACATTCACAAAGAAGAGTAAAACTTCATAAAAAAAATGAAAATTGTGATTGATTTCACCGCACTGATAAAATTTCACTTGGTTTTTCTTTTCACGTATTCAAATGGTATATAATTTCAATGGGAATGATCTCTTATTTGATTGCAAATATATATTTGTTAGTTTATTTAGGTTGGGATTAGTTTATATATATATATTTTATGTAGAAAGGAATATATAATTTATTTTTAGGTTGCTTAGTCTGATGATAGTTAAAAGGAATCTATGTAATAGTAAGATCTTCTAATCAATTTGACCTTATGACCTTATGCGTTTAAGTAACTTTATATTTTACACCAACTAACGAACTTTTCTTACTAATTTTTTCTTAATGTTCATGATGCTTATCATTTCAAAATCAATAATTATATAGTCTCTCTTCACTGAAAGTGTATACTTTTCCCAACTTCATGCATTTGTTGGAACAAAGAATCGTAAAATAATATAGATATACTAGAGTCTTAATTCACCTTCTTTCATCCCTTAAAATTTGAAACTCTAAATTAGACACATTGAAGAAAAAGAAAAAAACATCGAGCCTCATCACATTACATCCATGTTGATTTGGGGTAGCATCGGATGTGCTCTAGCCACGAAATTTGGTGGAGAGGTTGGGGCACATGAGATTTCCAATACTCAGAAAGGGTTTGGGCAAATTCTAAACAGATCAAAAGATATTAAGATAATTAATATTTTTAATGGAGTCCCTAAGTTTAAACTTAAGGAAAATAAAATATTAATGAGTATTAATATGAATTTGTGTTAGAGTGGTCCAAAAGGCATGGATCAAGCCAGATCTAATATTAGCCGTTGATTAGGGACTTAATCTCGGCCGTTGAATTGTCAACAGGAAAAGTATAAGAGGAGGCTTGAGGATCACTTGGAGATTACACCAGAGTGATTAGTCATTCTATTCTCTAGAGTGGGGTTTGCTAAGAGAGATAGAATCAATGATCGGGAGAGCAACTGAGGGGCATTGAGTACAGAGAAACAGAGAAGGCAGAGAGTGTGTTGGGAGAGCAGCGCAGCAGCCAAGGGGAGTGATGCAGAGCCAGCAAGGGCTCATGCAGGGCCACGCAGAGGCAGCCAAGTGCTGCGCAGAGCACCAGAGGGGCCAGCGTAGCTGACGTAGAGGCTCCCAGAGCCGATGTAGGGCCTCCTGGTGCTGACGCAGGCCAAGGAAGGCTGACGCAGGGCCAACGTTGGGCTAGGAAAGGCTGACACAGTCTAGATTGGGCAGATGCTGGGGTTGCAGAGCAGTTTTGTGCTGAGAAACTGCTGGAAGGATTTTCCGAGGTTTCAGCCTGGAGATATCTCTCAAAATGTGAGGTATAGCTACTATGGAAATTCTTTATTGGGTAGCTAGTTTCGGCACCCAAATTGTACTATGATATTGCTTAATAAGAAAACCCTCAGATAGCTGCACTGGTTTTCCCACATTGGGGTTTTCCGGGGACATTGGTCCAAAAATAATGGTGTCAAGTGGTGTGTTTGTTCTTGTTTTTTTTAGTTGCTGATCTGTAATATGTTAAGCATGCACTGGTGTTTATTTTCAGTATTTACTTTGTAAATAACTTGTTAAAGAAAAGTAACAAGTAGGTAGGAATAAATCATAAAAAGTGCATGAAGGGTTTCTAAACTAAGTGAACTTAGAAACTTCAACAATCCGAACTTTCTCAACAATATAATCAAAGGGATCCCCATACTTTACATATTCCTTTATATATATCTGATGGACTTTCTCAACCTTATAGAGTTTTTACATGGAATTTCCCCCCTTCCATAATCATTTTAAAGGGAAGTTTAATATTTAAGTTTGGAATTTGAGACCGCTTAATAGCCAGAACAAAGCAAATGAGGTGTTGAAATCTGGGTGAACCATGACTCATAAAAATACAAGTTAACCATTCCCATACTTTGTAGCACCCTACAATGTAATCAGTTAAACTATAAGAGTTGGAGAGACTTTTTGTTTGTTTGTTTGTCAAGTTGTCTGTGATCCTCTAGGCTTGACCTGTCGCTTGAGGAGCCGTGACACAGGGGCATCTAAGTCGTCACAGTCGCTCGGGGATCACACTTGGCCTAGGCCACACCAACCCTTAGTTTATGGATTTTTAACATGTCTCCTCCCCCTAGCACAGGGTACAACCACCCCCCGCGAGTTTTGATCCTGGGTCACCTTGCTAACGAGGTTCATCCTCAATTGGTTGTGCTAGTTGGACTTGACAAGAGCCGAAGAGACTTATTTTAATGTCTTTCTGCAAATAATCTAAATATGTGTTCCTTTTTCCCAAGAGTTTTATTTATTTATTTTTATTTATTTTTATAAATATCAAAATAATTCTATCAAATGTGATAAAAACATAATAATAAAAAAATTATTTCAAGTAAGCTTCAAAATAATAGTAATAATAATTTTGTCAAATTGATTCTATATCAACCTCATCAATAAGAATCTCGAGGCGCAGAACAATGGTTCTCAGATTTCAATCCCTAGTTCTCTATATTTGCTTTTAATATTCAAAGGAGGCACCTTCTAAAATGCAACTTGCTATAGATGCTTCAACCCAAGGTGTACCGAAATAACTATTGAAAACAAAGCATGGACTCAGAATTGGCTGAAATCTAGCTACTCCCAAACATGCTAGTTACTCTATTCCAGTAGGTTTCTTTATTATTAAAAATAAACCACATAATAAGAAGGAGATAGTAGAGTGAATATGTTGCAAACAAACTTTATTTCAAATAATAATGCTTATAGGTATACACATATCTATTAAGCACATATAAATATATTAAACTAATAAATTTATATTTATAAAAACTTGCTTTGGAAATATTGGGCACCAAATTTCTTTGAGATCTTGGGTTTTCTTATAGTAAAGAATCGACTCATCTGTCCGCTCCATGGGAGTAGACAAATGTATTTTTTTGTTTTGATTTCTTGCCTAGATTACAATGCGGGAGTAGAATAAGTATTTATTTTAGACGATCTCTCCAAAGTGCAACACTATCTAATTATTCAAGTAACATCCCTTGCAATATACAAAGCAAATGAAGACATACCTTAAAGCCTTATGAATTAAGAGCTAGAATGCTGAAATTTTGGATTTCCTTTGTACATAGTAAAGAATCTAACTCAA
Organism: Pinus tabuliformis; assembly: GCA_031772625.1. Lineage (NCBI taxonomy): Eukaryota > Viridiplantae > Streptophyta > Pinopsida > Pinales > Pinaceae > Pinus > Pinus tabuliformis. The sequence goes on along the minus strand of CM062814.1, from coordinate 234,722,391 downwards.
TAGATCACAGTGCGATCCTATGCCACCTTTGAAGGTTTCCCAATAATAAATGAAGTTCGAGTGGATCTTAAATTCATTCTTAACTCTTTCGTTCCTTAATACCACCCTATAGTCTTCAGTTCCCTAAAACTACCCTATCATAAATTATCTATATTTTCTTACTTTTAGGCATCTTTCATATTTTAAATGACATAGTTATCGTGCGGTTCTACTAAGGTGGTGTTGTCGCTCAGTTTGTATAGGCACCGCGACAACGGCTCAGGGCGAGGGCTGTCACTTTGATCCCCGCCCACTCCATTCTAGCTGTCTCCCAACAACAGGCTATGGGGGGTAGTCCCTATGGAAATGAGATGATGCAAAGCAAGTTGGGAACCAATTTGTCCAGGAGACACAGTTGAGTGGCCTAGCTACTTGGTGAAAATTTAGGAAGATTAAGGATTTGATTAGATTTAGAATTGAAACCAGTGCCTTATGGTGTCAAAATTTCTTGCTTATTATAAATTAAAGCCAAGTACCCTGATGGAAAATTGTCGCTTAGATGATTAACTAACCTATATGAGATGCAACTCCTACGATCTAAGTGTGATGCAATGATCTTGGTTAATTTTAGATTAAATGCCTAATCTAGATGGAACCTTTCGCTTAACTATTTTGAGAAACAATCTTCATAGTAGGTTGTGAGATGGAAGCAAACGGGAAGCAGGTAGTGGCTTGATTAACGATACCTCCCCGTGTGTTCCAACCACTCAGTGCCTCTGGCGCTGCAGAGACTGTGGCTTTGACAACTACAAGGTCACTGTGTTAACCACTAAGAAGGGTTGACAAGCTAGATGAGAGAGGGTTGTCCTAGGAGTCTATCAACCAAGCCTATGATTGGAGGTAAGTTGTTAAATGCAACTACTCTTAGAATGAAATGCAAGATGGATGAGTGAAGTCAGTTCATGCCCATAGTTTGTGAATTTGGAGACCAAGGACTGAGGAACCTGCAAACACTATATATATTTCTCAAGAAAATTTGTTAGATAATATGGTGAATCAAATCATCTAAGATAAACCCAAAATCTATCAATATAATGGCTTTATCCCCATCTAATGAAAAACAAATTTTAGATGGGGAACACATACCACAAATCAACGAACACTGAACACCTTGAACTGTACCCTAAAGTCTTTATTATGATTCAAATAAATGTTCCCAGTGGGACAATAGTGTTACATCATGCTTCACCAACAATTTCTTAGCCAGATATCAGATGCTTTGACATACAGTTGACTCTCTATATATAGTTAAATCCTCCAAGTGGAAAAATAATGGCTAGTTGGTTTGATTCTTGTCAAAATAATCTTGGCCGTAAAAAAAAACTTGATCATCTTTTAATCTTAGTCGTTGAATGTTTATTTTTGATGAATTTTCGAATTTCTCATTTAATTATATTTTTATTAGCTCAAAATTAATTATTTTGCGCTACTCTTTTAAAACAATTGACTTTGACTTAACCACCAAGGTCCAAGGGTCCAATTTTTCTTGAAATATCCAATATTCCCTTGGTCGAGGACCTATAAAAATAAATTCTTTTGATACCCATGAATTTTTCCACTTGGAGAATTTAATTTCTTTAGACTTTTAATTTGATTCTAATTAATTAAATTTCTGGCTTAGGATTTTAATTTATTTTTGCCAGAAAATTTAATTAATTAATACTTGAGGGGATTAAATATTTTTTTCACTCTCTAATATTTTAGCCACGGTGTCTAAGTGTGAGGGACCATGCACTAAAATAATTTTTACATAAGGTTTTTACAAATTCAACCCTCAAAGGGAATACCTGTTCGACTTAGACCCTCAAATTATATACCTAATTTTGCGACACAATATGATCTAGTAGACCAAGTGATTTGTAATAAAATAATTTAGCCAATTAGCCTAAATTATTCACAAATCACTTTTACATAAGACTTGACTAGAACACTAGGATTCACCTAAGAGACAAATTCTACCCTAGCTTTGGGGTGAGGTTGGATGGAAAACTTTGCCGACCATCCGTGTTTAGAAACACAAATGAATCAGTGAGACGAAAAACTTCCTAGGATGAAATTATCGCCAAAATAATAGGCTTACCTAGGTTTTTACATACATTCATGGTCTTACTAGCATCATTTACATTAAAATTTTGCAGAATGGGTTTACAATAACATAGTGCTGACGACTGATGATCTCGATCCTTTGAAGAAAAATATGGTACATCTGCTTCCTCGAAACTTTGACAAAATGATTGCAACAGGTGGCTTATAAGGTTCTTTGTTAGAATCAATTCCAGATTCAAAAGAAGGAATCCGTAATTACTTTATAATGGTTTTGCAATCTACTATAGTGTGCAAATTAATACCTTCCTTTTAGATAGCCTAATTTAGAAGTGCTACTAGTTAGTCCATAACTTTTTTAACAAATAATCAATTGTACGTCGACAACTCAAAATCAGAGGAAGGGATACGGAGTTGAACATTTCAACCTTTACAACTAATTGAACGAAAATAAATGTTATTTGACATATTCAATCTTTGTTACTAATTGACGATGGTTGCTATTTAAAATTATGATGTACTTGCTGGGAATCTAAACATCAAACTAGTGGTTCTAATATATCTATCCTTATAGTCATTGATGGCTAGAAACGTCAAATTCCAGGTCTGCGTTCTGGTAAAACCTGTGCCCAAATTTCATTCAAATACGACAATACTAGGTAGGCTGGCTATAAAGGTAAGAAAGGCAGATTTCTGGATTGAACTCGAACATTTTGAAGTAGACACAGGACGAGGGTGTCTTTGTCAAATCGAGCGACTATGCTTGAGTGATAAATGATGAAGAATAGTTCATCAATAAGAATGATGGCGAGGGAAGAGTGTTCTTCCATGGATTGTACCGAGTGAGTAAGTTACTGATGAAACCAATGTTTTAAAACTCAGACTCCGGTTTGGAAACAGCCGGGGGTCGACTCTGACTCCGACTCCGACTTTGACTCGGTATTGACTCGGCCGGTTTGATTTCAATGAATCGGTCGTTGTAAAAATTACATTAAATATTTATTTTTTAATAAAAAAACATAATTTTAAAGATTTTCATTCATGTTTCCGAACACAAAGCTTTAGAATATAGAGAGAAGACAACATATGATCAAAGTAGGCTCTTGAATATATCCATTATATCAAAATGGCACCCAGTGCACTGTCTAATACAAAGTTCATACTTAGCCACCAATGCCAGGATTCTTTTCTGCCTCAGCCCAAGGACAATCACTAGACTACAACAACAATAATACCAATTCTCTGCAACCAATCATAGCTTCCCAAATGATAAGGCAATGAACTGATCGACAAATATCTTCAAATTTGTGCCTTTGCAAATTGCTATAGGACGATCTGTCTCATGCTTCTACCTAGACTGCTAGAGATGATTTCAAGAAATCTGGCCCTAATGAAGTCTCAAAACCCTTGATTTAATTATGGTCAAGCTCCAGAACAATCAGAGGTAAATATGTATCTATTAGTCCATTGCTAGAACGTTTGCCTTTTTAAAAACATTGTATGGCTCTATGTTGCGGGGGAGCGCCCACCCCCCCGCCCTTCAATCCTGCTCCCAATCAGCGCTCCGGGCAGGAGCGCGCTCCCTAAAAAAAATTTCGCTCCCTGCCTTTTCGGGAGTGTTTTGCCTTTTTTGCAATTTTTTTTTTGTAGTAACGTTTGAAATGCAATTTTTTTTGAAAGAAACAAATAATTTTTGAGTGGGGCAGCTTAATGATCAAGTCTAGGCCCTAGTATTGATATGCTATTCATGGTAATGTTAAATTTAAGTAAAAGTGACATTATCCTTAATATTCATTTTTCATCCTTTTACTTAAATTTTTAACATTACCATGAAATGACTCAGGATGTTTGAGAGTGGTTCTGGCCTCATTGGATTTCATATGGAGAAAGTAGAATTTTAGATTTCATTCAAAATTCAGCAGACTTATCAGTTTTTCAGGATTTCAGCATTGGGGGATTGCAATGTTTCCATTGAATTTTGTCATGTATTAGGGTATGGAACTCTTATTTAATCAAGAGCACCAATCTCTTCATGTACCTTGATGTTAGTGACATTGGTTGTCGAACTCCTCTATCATGACCCTCCTAAAAATGTACGCATCACTCAAACAAAATCTTGACTTGACATGCTATGCTTGTTCTATCTTATGTTAATGCTTAGAGGGTGATATTAATGACAAAGATCCCTATACAGATACAGAGGTAATGACAAAGATACCTCTAGATATTAATGCTTAGAGGGTGATATTAATGACAAAGATCCTAATTTTCCAACAAGACTAAAAAATTAGACATTTCTCGTGCTGGCAAAAGGCCCAAGCATAAGAAATAGATAATAGATTTACTTCTCTTTTCTAGTTTCTAGTAGCTTTTATAACTATTGTCTCTTTCATATTTATTATGATATTTTTTTAAACAATATATGACAATTTAAGTTTGAAGTTGGCAATTATAACTCATTAGTAATGAATTATGAATATGATGCTTCATGAAAGTTGAAAGTTGTTTCATTTCATTTCATTTAATAACATTTCATTTCATGTTAGATATTATTTGTTGTAATGGTTACACTTAGCTTACAAGTACAACTTTGGTGATCAATGATGATAAATGTTATATATTGAATTTTGAAAGCTTGAAACTTTAAGATTGATGAATCATGAGACTCAGTATGTTGTATGTTACTAACTTGTGGATGTGGTTGATGAAGATTATAACTTCTAGATGACTGTTGTTGTATGGTTCAATCTATGTTTTTTTTATGTTTTTTATATCTAATTCATTATTCTACATGTTTTTGTTGACATATATGTATCAAAATATAAAATATATATATATTATATAAAAAATGCTCCGGGATTCGCTCCCAAACCGGGAGCTTCTGAAAATGTCGCTCCCGCTCCTGGCTTTCGCTCCTGCTCCCAAGTAACATTGGTATGGCTCAATGCATTGTTTCAGTTTTCTAATTCATGCCACTAGGATAACCATACTTCGGCCTTGTAATTTTCAAAACTTTCTCACAGAGATAGATTACTTTAGGGCTATAAATATGCAATAAACAACAACCCAATCGTTGATATGTAGGCGGCGGAACAACTTTTGACAAATGTGCTTTAGGATCTTTTTCAAAGAGCCGAGTTGGTCGGGTTGTTACCGAGCTGATTGAGTCAATGACTGGCTCGGCCGGCTCGGTAACAACCCGACCGAGTCAATGACTGGCTCGGCATTGGCTCGGCCGGCTCGGTAACAACCCAACCAGCCGTTCCGTTTCGGCCACTGAGTCGACCCGGCCAGGCATTGGATCGGTCTGGCTTGGCTGAGTCGGAGTTGGCTCGACCGTTTTTTAAAACACTGGATGGAACTGTAGAGTCACTGAGATAATAGCTTGTTACAAATGACATGTGCTGTTCACTCTGTTATACTAGTAGCATCACGAATCCAATAAGCAATAAGTTGCAGGCTTGGTACACTAATTCCAGATTTACTGAGTAAAGTAATAAAGTATATCCTTGTAGTAGGTTTTTAAGCATTCACAGGTACTAGGCTCACTGTGGAGCATATGCCATATGGACTAATTAAGTATAAGTCATATTAACATTCCGATGAGTAGGATTAAGCTCATTTAGATTTCGAGAATGATCATTGCCATCGAAGGATGGATCCAGGTAACACACAAGTTTTTTTTTTTTGGTGAAAGAAAAAAATGAAGAAAATAATGGCGCTCAGAGGCATTGGTTTCGATTGGTTTGGCTCGAGTGGTCGAAGCACCACTCAATGATCTTTTTCTTTTTCCCTGACAGGGGAAACCGTGAGGTAATAGATGATAAAAACATATTCCTTTAGGAGCATTTTATTTTATTTTAAGCGCAGTGAAGAACACCTACTTCCAAAACACCTTACCAAAGTTCTTGACTAGTTCTATGGATTTAATTGACTGGGTAGAGTCACACAGAATCACACAAAAATGTATGTAGAGCCCATAAGGTTCAAAGAGTTTGAAACTCGATCTGATACTATGTGTAGGGTCCTAAATTACATTTTAATTAGAGAAACAATATCTTACGTAAAACTATCAAATTAAATGCAAGCACGTACTTGTTTCTCCCATTTGATGTTGATCCTGGCTAATGTTGCTTTGAGTTTTCTACTCTCATTACCAAACTGAACGATTCTTCCCTACCTATCTGGGATCAACCTCTGCGGTTCCCAGATCCAGAGGATTTCTAAATCGAAGTCTTCTAGCCCCCGTGCCCAAAACTCCAAGAACAACTGCTCAAGTTTACAATTTTTCAGTTAAATTTAGAGCCCCAATCTCATCCCCCAGATTGGTTTCTCCACAATCTCTCGTGACTCCCCTTATCTTCTACCTCCCCTCCACCAAAAAAAGCCGCCCCTGACTTCACCCTCCTTTATCCTCAAAACCCCCACTGCCTCAGCGTAAATTATTTGTTCAGATTTTTTTGTCAGTTGTTGTTTTCTCCCTTCATAATCAATGGGATTTTTATTATTATTATGTATTTTTCCCCTTCAACTACATGCCACCATGAATGGCATTCCTCATCCTCTCACGGTTCTTTCCTTCCTTGGTTAAAACATAAATGAGTGGCCTTTATCCCTTTTGGTGGCTGACCTTTACACATATTATTATTATTTTTTTTTAAACCAATGATTATACCCAAAATCAGATTTGTTTTATTTTATTTGGTCCCAAGTTTTATTGAAGTATTATTATCAATTAGTGGATTATTAAATAGGTTTATTGATTAAGGTGGTTATTAATTGCAATATTAGTTCAGTATATTTCTTAAATTTTATTATAGAATTCTAGACCTAATATAGTTATTGCACTCTTGATAGATAGACATTTAATTTACTATTAGTTCATTTATCTATATTTAAATTTTTTTCATAATCAATTAGTATGTATACTAGTGCAGTGCATGCGATACATGGATATGTAGCTATCATATGCATGCCTCGTATGTATGCTAATAATTGTATTCTATTCGAAATTCGAGATGGGTCATTACACAATGTGAGGACTGGTGCAGAGAAAAGGTGGTGTTTTAGCTCAATGAATGCCTTTTTATGTGACCTAGACCAAAATAACTTTGCTTTTGCTCCATGCTTGGTAACTTGATTTGAGGGCCAAGTGATATGAGAGAATCCCAACACGAATTTGCGGTAGAAATTAGCAAGGCCCAAGAAGTTGCAAAGCTCTGTGAGAATTGTCAGGGTCGACCAATCTCGAATGACTTGAATCTTAGCTTGATCCACATGCACACCTTGCTCATTAGTAATGTAACCTAGATATTGGACCTTGTCCATGCTAAAGGAGCATTTTTCCAAGTTTGCACATAGCTTGTGCTGCTGTAGGGTATCTAGGACCTATTGAATATGTTGAAATGTTCTTCCAACTCTTGTTGATGATTGAGGATATCATCGAGATATACAACCATGAATGAGTTGGTGAAAGCCTGCAAGATGTCGTCCATCAGCCTCATAAAAGTTTTAGGGGCATTCGTCAAAACGAAGGGCATGACCAACCACTCGAAACGACCCTCCTTGGACTTTAAAGCAATCTTACACACATCCGTGGGTTCTATTGGATCTTGGTGATCTCCGGACTTCAAATCAATCTTGCTGAAGTATTTGGCCTAGTGTTGCGAACATCACGATAAAATCATGATTTTATCGCCTAATTGCTATTTTTTTGGGAGGTCGATTTTATCGGTCGATAAAATCGACGATTTTTTCCAAATGAAAAAATCGTGATAAAATCGTAAAACTTGCCAAAAAATCGTGAGTTGATAGAAGAAACTGCTCATGCGTGGAACGACTTAATAATAGGTTTTTTGATTTCTTTTTGCAAATAGAGGGCAAGTGAGAGAGCTAAGGAGGAGGAGAATGAATCTACAAGGGAGAAAGAGGAAAAAACTAAGGTTATTTAGGATTCTTGTCGATTTGGGGTAGCATCACACGTGCTCTAAGCCTCAAATTTTGCAGGGAGGCTTGGGCATGTATTCCAAAGAATCCAGAAACCGTTTTAGGAATTTCCACCTAGAAACGATTTTATTAAAATAATTAATATTTGTAATGCGGTTCCTAAGTCTAAACTTAGGAAAATTAAAATATTAATGGGTATTCATCTAATTGTGGGTGAATCTTTTAGATAAAGACGAAGATCAAGTCAAAATTATCTGAGCCTTTGATTAGGAGTTAATCTAGGCTGTTGGTTGCCCAATAGGAAGATGTAAGAAGGGGCTTGAGGGTCATTTGGAAAACACACCAAGAGAGATCAAGAAATCGATTTTCTGATGTGAGAAGTTCTCAAGAGGAAAAATCGATTGAGGAGATTTTTTGTAGTTGAGGGGCATGGATAGCAACTTCCGGAGAGAGAGATTCTCAGCTGGAGAATCATCGGTAGAGAGTGATCCAGTAGCCTTGACGCAGAGGCTGATGCATGGCCATAAGGGCCACGCAGAAGCAGCGCAGAGGGAGAGAGAGTCGAAATCAGAGCAGAAAGTCAGTTTCAGTAGCCATAAGTCGGGGTGTGAGACTAGAAGGCTGAGAGCAGTGACTTTGGGCCACTGATCGATTCCCTAGTTGGGTGATGCTGTGCCTGAGAGGGTTGACTTTGGGACAACGTAGAGGCAGCGCAGGGCCTACCAGGGGCACCTCATCCAACAACTGAAATAGCCAGGATTTTCTCAGTGATTGTGTGAGGTAATCTCACTAAGTTTTCTGCCAATATTTCTATCTGTAACTAAATAACCCTGTGAGGTATTCTGAGATGTATTCAAAATTTGTAACTGCTTAATAATAATAAGCCCTTAGAGCTGCTGCACCGGTTTTCCCACATTGGGTTTTTTCGGGGACATTTGTCCAAAAATAACGGTGTCCTGTGTGTTTGTAATTCCTTGCTTAGTTTCTATGTTTCAGAATCATATTTAATTTGGTGTAGGTTTCAGTAATTTACTTCAATATTTCAAGAAGAATTCTGAAATACGTTTGTAATGTAATTTACGATCTAGGTGAAGTAGATTCTGCTGGTTGCAGTAGGATTCCAGAGATTATTAGATCTAGGAATTTTCACAATCCCAAGCAATTTTTTTTTATTTTTATTTTTTATTTTGGACTCAGTTTCTTCAGCATGCCGCAAATTTCAGGTATGGGCATCAAATTCGACCCTATTTTTTAGTTTTCTTCTTGTTTTTCCTTGGGTTTCAGTCACCCATATATTTTCCATGATTTTTGCCTGGGTTTGAGTGTTCTTTTTTGTCATTATTGTATCGTTGAGTGGAGAGGGCTTTTTATTGTGAAAATTTCAAAATGCTAATTGTGAATTTTTTTTTTTAATTCTTCTTGTGCCTGTAAGGGTCCGAAATTCAGAAATTAGGAAATTACTTCTAACATTGTAGACAGTAAAATTTAGGAACAAAACTTATTAATTAAATTCATTATAAATACCTGTTTTCTTTTGAATTTGATGTCGATCCCTGGCTGTCCTCGCTCCAATTTCACTCTTGTTACCGAATGACTGAAACCTTCCAGCTAAACTAGACACAATTTGTGTACCCAACTCCAAAATACTTCCAATTTGAATTAATTTGGCCCCGTGCCCAAAAACTTCAAGAATAATTTCTCAAATCTCCAGTTTTGAATTCCACTCCTTCAAATTCGAATTCCAATCTTTAGTTCAGAATTTCAGTGTTTCGTTCCCCTTTTTCCTCCCCCTTCCCCCCTCCAGTTCTCCACATACTTGCATAAATAACTTTTCCATGCGGTCACCGCCTTCTTCCACCTCTCGACAGATTAACTTATAACTTTAATATTATTATGGTGGAGAATATTAATTTTATTCATTAATCTTATACTTATGAAATATTTATTATGCATATTCTAAGTGTCAATTTTTAGGTATTATCTCCTCTCTTAATTATTTTAGGTACTCAGACCTTTTATTATTTATTTAAACATTTTTCCATAATTATTTAATAAGTATATTAGTGCAAGGTATACAATGTATGCATATGTAGCTATCATATGCCTACATCATATACATGCTAATACATTTCTACCTATAAATCGAAAATGGGTCATTACAATGCCCTAGGTCCATTCTTACATTAAGATTTCAACAAACATGCCAAGACATTTGGACACTTTGTGGGAATACGGTGAATCTGATGGGGGGTTCGATAGACCAAATTTGAGTTGCAAGTTGTGTGGGAAGCATATGATAGGGGGAGTCTTCTGATTGACATTCCCTTCAGCGTTTCCAGGAACAATCCATTTTACCAGCCCATGTTTGACGCTATTATTATTGTTGGTTCAGGGTACAAATCCCCTTCCTATGATGACTTGAGAGGGCTTATTCTTCAAAATGAAAAGGCCGATTGCACTGCAAGATTGGAGCAATTCAGGGCATCATGGGCATAGACGGGATGCACTGTGATGTCAGATGATTGGATTGATCAAAAGGGTAGAACCCTTATTAACTTCTTGGTAAATTCTCGCAAGGGGACAATGTTTATGAAATTTGTTGATGCATTTGCACATATTAAAGTTGCACAGTGATTATGTTATTTGTTGGACATGTTCATTCAGTGGGTAGGTCCACAACATGTTGTCTAGGCCATAACGAACATTGTTGCAAATTATGTTGTTGTTGGTAGGATGCTTATGGAGAGGCATCCTAACTTATTTTTGGACAAATTGTGCTACATATTGTATTGACTTGATGTTGGAGGACATAGGAAAAATTCCTTTTGTCAGGGCTATTGTTGAATCTTCAAAAAACATTACAAAATTTGTGTATAATCATGCATGTGTGCTTCATTTTATGAGAACATTCACCAATAACAAAGAGTTGGTGTGCCTTGCTATTACACAATTTGCCACTAGCTTCATCTCTCTTTAATCTCTCTGGAATTCTCTGTGAGATGTGTAGAGAATGTTTCTTTTAGAGGAGTGGCGTGCTTTATCATTTAGTCGCAAACTAGAGGGAGAGGCCATATGCAAGCTAGTTTCATACTAGGAAAACTTTTGGGCAGGAGTGCAAGAGGTGTATACCATCACTAAAACTTTGGTAAAGTTTTTGTTGATTAGTTCATGGAGACAAGCCCACAATGGACTACTTGTATGAGGCCATGGATAGGGCCAAAGAATCCATTCACAACTATTAGGATGATAAGGGGGATGAGGGGTTTGCGTAACAACAATTGATATGGAGAGTGATTGATGAGCGATGGAACGATACACTCCATCATCCCATTCATGCTGTAGGGATCTACCTGAACCCCGCATTTTCTTACTCCTCAGGGTTCATATTTGATGTTGAGGTCATGGATGGATTCTTTACTTGTGTTCAAAAGATGGTATCATTTCCAACACAAAGTGCAAAAATTTCTAAGGAAATGGAGATATATAGGATAACAGGTAGCACTTTTAGCTTTGACATGGCTATCCAGGATAGGAGGACCAAAATGCTAGGTAAGCCTTAGTTTGTTTCAAACTTTCAAATTTCATTGTCTCTTCATACTTTGCTTCACTTTCAAATTTCAATTTTTTTCTCATGCTTCTCTTATTTGTTGTAGATGTGTTGTGGAGAAACTATGGTGGCGCAGAGTACCCAATCTCCAAAAGCTTTCCATTCAAGTGCTTAGCCAAACATGTAGCTTCTTCGAATGTGAGCACAACTAGAGTGTATTTGAAAATACACACACTAAGAAGTGCAATAGGTTAAAATTTTTCAAATTAATTTTTTGAATTCATTAAATAATAAAAATTATAATTTATTATTTCTATAATTATTAATTTATAATTTATGACTCTCATATATGTTGGAGTCCCAGTGCCTTAACAACATGGTCTACGTCTACTACAATCTCTAATTGTGGGTGAGACAACTTCAGAAGACACTTGATGTGGAGACCATCTCATTGGATGGGATCGGCACCACTACTGCATGGAGGGTTGAGGCCAAGACGCCTATCATGGAATCGACCCCTGATTGGTTAGAGGCAGTGGAAGAGGTAGTAGCTACAGGGGAGGAGGAGGAGGAGGTGACATGTTAAAATTGGCAACCAGGGCAAAACTTCATGTGGGTCATCTTATTCATGGCTAATAATATTTTTATTAGATTCCTCTCGTCGAGAGGTGTAGGATTGATATAAAGATCATCCAATTCCGATAAGTATTCATGGAGATATGAATTTATTTTGATTATGGAATTATTATCAAGCCGACCTACAACTCATGTAGGCTCAGAAGCCCAACAGTCGCATCTATTCACCCACCAACGTTGTGTATAAATATAAGAGGACTTTTCCTCATTTGGACTCACTCATCTCATCACATCTCTCTCTCTCTACTGTGCAGATATGAGTCTCCTCTCTACTGCGCTGAAATGGGTCTCTCTCTCTCACACATGTGAAGCCGGAAGCTGTTGAAACTGAAGCTGCAACTGCAGAAGTAAAGATTGACTTGCGTGGCCTAGAAGATCTCCTCATCTGAACTGCGCTGTAGGTTCATCTGAACCTCCTTTGAAAGCCGCAACTTTTGGTGGTGGAATGAAGTCAATCCGACGAACGGTTTGCAAGATATCGACTACCCTAGTTTGAAGCCGGAAACTGCTGAAACTGAAGCTGCAACTGCAGAAGTAAAGATTGACTTGCGTGGCCTAGAAGATCTCCTCATCTGAACTGCGCTGTAGGTTCATCTTAAGAATCACCGAGATCAAGAATGATCTCCTATCTATTGGGGAAACCATTACTGACAGAGAAATGGCACTCACAACTCTCGGAGGATTACCATCTGAATGATATGTGTTCAGGACTACTCTTCTGAACAATAATGTATTCCTAGTTTCGAGGAATTAATGGCTAGATGCATTCAAGAACAAACAAGGGTAGAAGAGCAGGAAATGCCCTTGCCTAAAGGTTCTCCCGCTGCTTTTTATTCTCATGCTAAGAAAAGAAATAATTCTGGATCTAAATCGAAAAGAAAGGCTGGATTTAAGGGTGGAAGAAAAGGACGATGTTTCATTTGCAATAAAGCAGGTCACTATGCAAGGGAATGCCCTGATAGAAAGGACTCTCACTGTGACGATGATCAAAATCCCTCTCATGTTAATCGAAGGAATGGAAAATTCAACAACAAAGGGAAAAGGAATGCGGGAAATCAAGGAAGAGGGCAACCATTCAAGAAGGCTAGAAATTCCAGGTATGAATCTAACACTGTTGACGATAAGCAGGCTGAATATTATCTACCAGCTACTCTATCTACCTCCGCTCCTTTGGACTCAATGGGAATTTGGCTCATTGATAGTGGTGCCTCAAGACACTTCACCGGTTACAAAGAAGTACTCTATAATCTGGTAGAGAAAGAAACTAACCTGGAAATTGTCCTTGGAGATGACATGAAATACCCAGTGAAAGGTGTAGGCAATGTTTCTCTTAAACTGAATCAAGGTAATACGATTCACTTACAAGATGTATTATATGTACCTGATCTCAAAAAGAACCTGGTATCCATCTTGGCAATGGAAGACAAAGGCTATAAGGTAACCTTCAGCGATGGTAAGGTACGCATATGGAAAAATAATGTTAAAGATGCTTTCACTCTTGGGTTTCGAGTTGATTCTTTATATCAAGTCGGTGGAAGTTCGCTAGGTGTCATATCTTGTGACACAACGCTTCAGTCCGAACTTTGGCATCGGAGGTTTGCCCACCTTCATTACAAAGCTCTACCCGATGTAAGACAGATGGTAACAGGGATGCCTGAATTCCAAGTAGAGAAAGAAGGTGTATGTTCGGGATGTGCCGAAGGAAAGCTCAAAAGGGGACCATTCCCTTCAAGTCAAAGCAAGACCTCCAATATATTACAACTAGTTCACTCAGACATATCAGGTATGATGCCTGTGAACTCCTTGGGAGGATACTCATATTATCTCACTTTTACAGATGACCATTCTCGAAAGACCTGGATATACTTCTTGAAAAAGAAGGATGAAGTGTTCCCTTGGTTCCGACACTTCAAAGCCCTAATCAAGAATCAAACCGAAAAGAAGATCAAGATCTTAAGAACTGACAATGGGACTGAATATGAATCTAATGAGTTCCATGATTTTTGTAAAGAGGCTGGCATCAAGAGGGAGACTACTACACCATATACTCCTGAACAAAATGGTGTGGCAGAAAGGAAGAACCGCACAATTATGGAAGCTGTCCAAGCCATGCTACATGATCAAAGTCTTCCTAAGTTTCTATGGGCTGAAGCTGCAAACACTGCCGTATATGTACAAAATCGATGCCCTCATCAAGCATTGGGTTCCAAGACTCTTGAAGAAAAATTCACTGGTAAGAAACCTGATGTTTCTCATTTTAAAATTTTTGGAAGCCCTGTATACTTTCATGTGCCGAAAGAGAAAAGAAATAAATTGGGAGCATCTGGAAAGAAGGGAATTTTCGTGGGCTATGGTGAAAATACTAAAGGCTATAGAATCTATGTAGCCGGTCAAAGGGAAGTCATAATTAGTCATGATGTCACCTTTGACGAAGATATGGCTCTCAGCAAGGTGATCAATCTTCCGACTTTGAGGAGCTCTCAAGAAGCCGACACCAGGGAACCGAAAGAAAAGGATGATGAATCAATGCCTGATGTAGAAGAACCCATGGATCCGATTGATCCTCCTCCACATGAGCCTTCCTCTTCTAGGAAGAGGCCTTCATGGCTTAAGGGGTTACTTGATGATGCTGAAGGACATGCTGCACCCGAGGAACCTTTCGTGAAAGTAAGAAACCTAATAGGTATCAAGGATACCTGACCATCATGAGCACGATCATACAAAATGAGCCTTCGTCATTCTCAGATGCCGTCAAGCATCAAGTATGGAAGGATGCTATGACCGAAGAATATGAGTCTATCATAAAGAATGATGTTTGGGAAGTAGTTCCCAGACCCCAGGACAAGACTGTTGTTACTTCCAAATGGCTTTACAAGATAAAGCATGCAGCAGATGGAAGCACGGAAAAGTATAAAGCTCGTTTTGTTGCTCGAGGTTTCTCCCAAAAGGAAGGTATAGACTATGATGAGATATTTGCACCTGTTGCCAGATATACGACCATCCGCTCGATCATAGCCCTTGCCTCTTCACAAGGATGGAACCTACATCAGATGGATGTCAAGACTGCGTTCTTGCATGGCTCGATCAAAGAAGAGGTCTACGTGGAGCAACCCGAAGGATTTGAGATTTATGATCGAAAATATCATGTATGTAGGTTGAAGAAAGCTCTCTATGGGCTGAAGCAAGCACCCCGAGCATGGTATGAGAGGATCGATAACTACTTGATGAAGCTGGGATTCACTAGGAGTGAAGCCGATCCTAACCTTTACTTTAAGGTTGAAGATGACAATCCTCTCATACTGGTGTTGTATGTGGATGACCTCTTTCTAACAGGTGCAGACCCTCTCATTCACAAATGTAAGAGGGAGCTGGCCTTTGAATTTGAAATGAAAGACCTAGGATTGATGCACTACTTCCTAGGACTTGAAGTGTGGCAAAAGCCAGGAGAAATTTTCCTATCTCAAGGAAAATATGTGGTGAAGATATTGGAAAGATTCGGAATGGTGGACTGCAAGCCTGTAACTACTCCGATGGAGCTTGACTTCAAGAAGTTAAGCGGTAGTGCTGCTGGACCTGTTTTACGAAATGCTACCGAGTATCGGCAACTCGTCGGAGCATTAATGTTCTTAGTGAACTCCCGTCCAGATATATGCTTTGCAGTCAACACGTTGAGCCAGCATATGGTTGAACCCCACCACATACACTGGATTGGTGCCAAGAATCTGCTGAGATATCTTCGTGGCACTATCACTTATGGGTTAAGATACATTGCCAGAGATGTGAGACTATTTGGATACACAGATGTTGACTGGGCAGGCAATGTGGAGGACCGTAAGTGATACATTGCCAGAGATGTGAGACTATTTGGATACACAGATGTTGACTGGGCAGGCAATGTGGAGGACCGTAAGAGCACTTTCGGGTGTTGTTTCTCCTTGGGATCTGCTTCGATATCCTGGATGAGTAGGAAACAAAAGTCGGTGGCTTTGAGCACCGCCGAAGCAGAGTATATTGCTGCTAGCATGGCTTCTTGTGAGGCAGTTTGGTTGCGAAAGCTCTTCAGTGAGTTGTTTGGATTCACATTGGATACCACTGTGATCCTTTGTGACAACTAAAGTGGGATTCGTTTGTCAGAGAATCCCGTATTCCATGATCGCTCCAAGCATATTGATATCAGATACCATTATATTCGAGATATGGTGCAACGGGGAGCTATAAGGCTCCATCATATCGGTACAGATGAACAGGTCGTCGACATTCTGACAAAACCCCTTGGGAAAGTAAAATTTCTGACTTTCCGTGAACAACTTGGAGTTGTTCAAAGACCCTCCAATGAGGGTCATGTATGATGCATTGAGCTCTGAGAGCTCCAGGGGGGGTGCGGGGTGCTTCTTGGAGCAGCATATGACCACAGGATTATTCACTATCCCCTGGTGGTATACATGTACACCCCGTGGCGACATTGTAGCAGGATTGATGTGTTCTCCTGTGAGGCCTGGATTGATGTGTTCTCCTGTCGAGGCATCCTACCCATGCAGTCTGGGACTCATGGGAAGTACCTCTCATCTGATCAATGAGTAGGGAAATGAAGTTAGGGACCATAGTAGTACCGATGGACGCATCGTTGTAACTACCGTACTCCCTACGCTAGGATGACCTCCATTGATCTGGGATCAATGATATTGGTCTGGGACCAGTGGTAGGAGTTGTACCATACTATGACGCTGACTTCGGGTTGGTTGAGACTGGTCTGGGATCGATGGTACATACTCTGAGACTGACTTTGAGTCAGTGGAGGATGATATTGGTCTGGGACCATTGGAGTTGTACTCACTATGACGCTGACTTTGGGTTGGTTGAGACTGGTCTGGGACCAGTGGTACATACTCTGAGACTGACTTTGAGTCAGTATGATACATCCTCGATCATTTCTTCTTCTTCATAATTCGGACAAAAGCAGAGTAGAACAGAACAATGCAAGAGCAGAGCAGAACAGAACAAAACAGTACAGATCAGTGCAGGGCAGAACAAGACAAAGCAGAACAGGCAAAATAGAGCAGAGCAGGGCAAGGGTCAGGCTGTACAAGGCAGTGCATTTGATGGATGAATAGTAACAACTGATAGACAAATTACAGATGAAGTTCTCCATGGTTGAGAGGGAGTGTTAAAATTGGCAACCAGGGCAAAACTTCATGTGGGTCATCTTATTCATGGCTAATAATATTTTTATTAGATTCCTCTCGTCGAGAGGTGTAGGATTGATATAAAGATCATCCAATTCCGATAAGTATTCATGGAGATATGAATTTATTTTGATTATGGAATTATTATCAAGCCGACCTACAACTCATGTAGGCTCAGAAGCCCAACAGTCGCATCTATTCACCCACCAACGTTGTGTATAAATATAAGAGGACTTTTCCTCATTTGGGCTCACTCATCTCATCACATCTCTCTCTCTCTACTGCGCAGATATGAGTCTCTTCTCTACTGCGCTGAAATGGGTCTCTCTCTCTCACACATGTGAAGCCAGAAGCTGTTGAAACTGAAGCTGCAACTGCAGAAGTAAAGATTGACTTGCGTGGCCTAGAAGATCTCCTCATTTGAACTGCGCTGTAGGTTCATCTGAACCTCCTTTGAAAGCCGCAACTTTTGGTGGTGGAATGAAGTCAATCCGACGAACGGTTTGCAAGATATCAACTGCCCTAGTTTGAAGCCGGAAACTGCTGAAACTGAAGCTGCAACTGCAGAAGTAAAGATTGACTTGCGTGGCCTAGAAGATCTCCTCATCTGAACTGTGCTGTAGGTTCATCTGAACCTCCTTTGAAAGCCGCAACTTTTGGTGGTGGAATGAAGTCAATCCGACGAACGGTTTGCAAGATATCGACTGTCCTAGTTTGAAGCCAGAAACTGCTGAAACTGAAGCTGCAACTGCAGAAGTAAAGATTGACTTGCGTGGCCTAGAAGATCTCCTCATCTGAACTGCGCTGTAGGTTCATCTGAACCTCCTCTGGAAGCCGAAACTTTTGGTGGTGGAATGAAGTCAATCCGACTGTCGGTTTGTGATATATGGTCTGCCTAGTTAGATAATGAAGTCGCTAATGCTGATGCTACTGATCTAGGGTTTGCTACTGCTAATATGAATAAGATTTATTGTACTATTTCTCTCTGCTGAATTATTGAAGATAAAAGAAGATTTGATCAAAGGGTTTCCCCACACATTGTGGGGTTTGTCCCTGGCTAGCTGCCACATCTTGTGTCTCTTGTCTTGGCTTGTTTTCTGTCGATCGTTTAATGTTCTATCTGCACTTTATTTTATGTACATGTGATTGCTAATCGGTGGAATATAATAAGAAAAAGAAGTAAACTGTTATAAGCATAGAACATACCATAACTTAACATGACACCACCTACCATGATCACCTGTAGAGGACGTGGTCTACCTCCTCTGGCTCTTAGTTCTTCAACTTCTAGAGGACATCAGAGTCCAATGCCAACCCCAGGGCCTTCTTCATCCAGAGGGAAATCTATCACATTTTCTCGCAATAGGGGTAGAGGAAATCATTAATTACTTAGTTTTTCATTTCACTGTATATGACTCATGATATGAGATAATTATTATATTTTTTGTTGATATTTTGAGGCTAAGTCAGGACTCAGGATTCAAGACATGATTCACTTTTATGTGTGATGTAGAACTAGACATATTTCACATCTTATATATTATTTCTCTTTTCATATTTATGTGTCAATGCATTTATTTTATGTTGTGGATGCTTTAGATGATTTTTTTTCAATTTTGCTAATGTTTTGCTGATTTTTATCGATTTTTTCTTTTTTCGGACCCTCACCGATTTTATCTCGATTGCGATGTTCGTAACATTGATTTGGCTCCCTTGAGCTAATCAAGAAGGTTGTCAATCTGTGGAATTGGGTGCCTGTTCTTGTTTGTGATTTTGTTAGGGCTCGATAATCAATACAAAGCCTCCAGTTCCCGTCCTTCTTCTGCACAAGTACAATTGGGCTCCCACATGGTGATGAACTTAGTTGGATGTGCCCCTTTTTGTAGCAGCTCTTGGATTTGAAGCTTGATTTCCTCGTTTTCCATAAGAGAGTGACCGTAGATTGGCCCATTGGGTGAAGGTGTGTTGGGGGCCAAATAGGGGGCTCCTTTTGTTGGACCTTTGTGGTAGCAATGGCGACACTAGGTTTTGCATCAATAATTAGTTTCTCCTTGCTGGCGCCTAGTTCAGAGTTAGAATTCACATCTGACTCTGAAGCTTTCATCTTGGCCATCAACGACTGCTTTGCGTGACACTCATTTGTGTAATGAGTAAGGCTCTTGTGGAACTCACACCACTTTCCTGTGACCTTTGTTTTCCCATTGCTATTCTTTGCTTGCAGTTTTGATGGGTTGTTCCACCTTGGCTCTGTCCTTTGTTTTGTGGTTTGGGGGTGCCCTTGCCCTACTTCAGATTCGTAGAACCAAAGTCTCGCTTCTTATGTTTACATTTTTGCTCAATTCAGGTGGCATATGGGTACCCTACACCAAGCAAGGAGATGTCCAAGAACTCCATTACCGTTTGGATATTTGTGCAGACAACCACAATACTTGAGCATATGATTTCACTTAGAGTCCTTGATACCCAACTTTGTGCGCAAAGTATGAAAGATATTCGTGAAATCTAGCACATCTTGGTCCCTTTCCTACTGTAGTGTGGTCCATTTTATATATTTGTCTTCGTAGCTTCTAATCGGGTACTACTTTTCCTTAACAACATCCTAAAAAAAGTTCCAAGAGGGTGCGACGGAAACAATGTAGACTCCTCTGTGGCCCTTTTCTCACAGTAAGTTTCCCACCAGTCCTTGATGTGGGGGGCGGCTTTAAGCAGTGCAAAAGTAATTTTCTCTCTATCAGAAAAATCATGGATCGACAAATATCCTTCAAACAGATTTAACCATTTATCTACAACATCTGCATCTTTTTGGCATTATAATATAGGAATATCAAAGTTTATGTGTACCTTATAGGGGGCGGTGGCTCCGAAGTGACTGCTGGATGAAGATGTGTCACTTATTGGTATTTGCCGAAGGATCTGGGAAAAATTATCCATCATTTCGTTCCTTTGTCGCTTGAGGGCTTCTTCGAGCAACAATTTGATAGGATATCCTGCTCCTTCGTCTTTCTTTTGTTCCGCCATGGAAGGCCGTTGGTGTCAGTGAGGATGGTCTTGCAAGGGTTCAAATAGTTCAAGTCCCATCTCCTCATATCTCGACCTTGTTGGGGAAATGCACTAAAAGGAAAGAAAGAGTAGACTGCTCTAATACTATTGATCCGGATTTATGAAGGAACAAAATGAAATACAGATTGAAACCAAAAACATAAAGATATAGCAAAATTGAACTTCAATTAGTAAATAATAAATGTTGAAAACTGCTTACATGCAAAATGAAAGCAAACTAGCTTGGGCGGTAGTAGCTTATCTTTGAGAAGAGATGTGATGGCTACATGCCTTGTGAACTGTGTTACAATGAGGCTCCAAGGCCTTTTTATCATGATGAAACAATGAGAAACCTTAAACATCCAAAAACCTAACCCTAGGAGATGAAGCGCCAAAAGCTTGTGGGCTCCGATGGGGTTAGTTGAAACGTCAACTTCTCGGGGTAGTAATTGTGGTATATAATCTCCATTTGGCGTGCACAATAGCTCGTTAGAAAAGTCTATTTGAGGACAACAACCTTCGACTGCAAATGCCAATTTTTGTCTCACGTTTTCCCGTTTCTCCAAAAAATTTCGTTAAAGGGCCTCAAAACGGCTCTGAAATTTCAGGACTCGAAAAATTTCCAAAAATAGAAAACTGTTGAAATAGGTAACTATTCTAAAAAATATGAAACTAATAGGAAACAATGTTGGGGATCCAAGTGGAATAGGCGGGTGGCCACCAATATCTGTTGAATGGTGTTGTCATTGATGTCAACGTAAGTTAATGAACGCTCTTTATATTTGTCTGGATTTCATTAGTTGGAAGCTCTAATTGAAGGATGGCTAGAAACCATAGCTCTAGGGTTTGGATGTCCTAGCCTAAGGTCATACCCCACACTTGTTGAGGGTTTTTGAAGAAGCAAATTATCGAGTTTTTCTTGGAGATCCTTGTCATTGGATTCTACTCATCGAGTTGTTTTCGGTGGTATGTGGCACGCCATGAGAGACCTCACGGTTTGAGAGAGATTCCTATTTGAAGTTGAAGACCCCAGTTCATGGGCAAAAACCCCACAAGGATGGTGACATGGCACCCCACCATTGGCCAACTCATTATTCAAGGCTTGTTCATATTATGGGTGGCCAAAACACTTGATAAAAGGACCCTATTTAATATTTTGTATTCGCAAAGGAATGTTGGGCCTCATTAATATCCAAATCCTCATGCAAAATTCAAGCGACCTCATTGCTTGGGCTCCAAGATAATAACATTCAAGAATTAAATTATGAAATCTTTCTCCAGAATAGGAACTCCACTCCATCTCTTAGGAGCCCCTCCTAAAATTATAAAAGGAGCTATACTCCTCCTTCAAATGACGCAAAAAAATGTGAAATATCTTGTGAATATAGCTTTGAAATGAAACTCGACCATGAGGAAACATTGAACAAATTAGAAGAAGGCTAGGGTTTGGTTTTTCTTTGTATTTTGAGTTTGGAGGGATTCGTTTGGGATAAACCTTTGCGGGTTTGATCAATAAGTGATCTGAAGCAGGTTCTTTTCCAGATCAAGGCATGAAAACTCTGCGGCCTTGAGATTAATCCTTTGTGGCACAAATTATGAGCATATTACATCTTTAGGTTTTATTTTTTTTAGCCCTCACTAGGGCACAAGTTCAATTTCAAAACTAGCGAAGGAGTCCTCCTCTTGCGAATTGTCTATGACTCTATGCACTGTTTGGAAGATTTTTTGAAACCCTATGAGGTCTCTACGCCAGCGAAGAAGGAGCTCCAAGCTTATATCTGAAGTAGCGGAGAAGGCAACCTTAAGTTCTGCGGACTTATTTTATTCAATCTGGGCATGATCTCTAAGTTATTAAAGTGAAACACGTGGTTGATGTGCTTCTGAGGCATGCCTATCTGTGCAACTTCATCACTGGACAATTTAGATATTATAGTGGCATGATCATTGCATTGTTTGGGTCTTTTCTCATTACCTTGTAGGTCAACAAAGAAAGTGAAGTTTGTAAAGCATGCTTGTGAAATCTATCTCACAGTCCTAGGTGATTTTTTGTTTAAGTTTCTGTGGTACAAAAAATACAACCTCTGTATTTGAAGTATTATTTGAAGCCCGATTATAGCATTTGAGTCTTGCAGTCTTGACTGGTTGGCATTGGACCCTCATAAATCACTCGCTGGTTGGATCTTGTGTGACATTTTTGTACAATGAATTGATCGACTTGAGGTATGTGGTTGAATTTGAAAGCTATAGTCCTTATAATGAAGTTTTGAGCAACTGATCTATAAATAAAGTTTTGTGCAAAGAAACTCTTGAATCTTTGATGGAATCACAATATAATACATAGTGACATACTTGATTACAAACAGTAAGTCTTCCTTGTGATGGTAAGACAACTTGACATGTGACAAATGTGACAATGCTAGTTTGTGACAATGATGATATTACAATATGATTGTGTCATGATTTCTGTGATGATAAAGAAGCTTTGACTTGTCAACGATATGATAGTGATATATGGTCTGCCTTTATGATAGTTGGGGTTTGTAGTACAGGGTTAAGAGAAGCAAAGTCATTTGTTGACAGATTTTACAATGGTTAATTTAATGTGCAGATTGTGCAGTGGATTGATTTGGTAGGTTTGGGTATGACAATGAATATTGTTTGAGGTACGATTGTGCAGGTGCCAGATTGAGCACAGTTGAGTAGTGAAGCTGCCAAGATTTGACATTGATATACATACTCAGTAGAAGTAGCAAAATTCATTGACAATTCCTTGTATTTCAGTATTGATATTTGAGCACAGTTGGATCTAGTTTGGAAATTGTGAAACTTGGTTTGCCGACTGATCAGGGTGGTACAAGGCAAGACAGTGGAGTCTCCTTCAGGTTGGAGTTTGAGGCGGCATGGGGTTGCTAGGGCAGGTTGGAGCCTGTGCTGGGCGTTGGAGCGTTTGTCCAATTGCCGCTGGGACACAGGGTGTTGGAGCACCTTTAGGTTGAGCCTTTAAACTAGGGCGTTGGAGCGTCCTCGCAGTTGCAATTAGTAAACAAGGCATTGGAGTGTCGTATAGGTTGGAGCCTGCAAATCAGGGGGTTGAATCCTGCTTCAGTTGAAGTTGAAAACTTGATGTAAATCTTTTGAAGACAAATATTAAGAAGCATTCGGTGATTTTTGTTCCAGAGGGGTTTCCACCTAAAATCTATGTGTTTACTATCTCAATTTGTTATGCATTGTTGAATGGTGTTGATGCTGTTTACATTTATTTGATGCTAATAACAATTAATGCTCTGAGGAATTAAAAATATACTAATTGATAAGAAATATTGATTCAGCCCCCTCTTCGTATTTCCAACAATTGGTATCAGAGCCTGTTCCTTCACTAGCAGTTTAACAACTGGAAGGAGATCATTGAGTGGAATAAGCCGGGAATTCCAGTACTAAATGGAAACAACTTTGCATTTTGCTTTTGAAAGTTGAAGTCATATCTTCAAGCACAAGGATTTTTTGTTTGGAATGTTGTATTGGCCGATCACATGGAACTTTGACGCGTCCCTCAGATGATGATGGTTGAAGGCTTTACGAGAGAAATGCTAAAGCTAAAAATGCGCTCATGTTTGGTGTGACAGATTCTATATAAATCAAAATAATGCACTACAAGTCAGCAAAAGAAATTTTTGGCAAGCTTCAGAATATATATGAAGGAGACAATAAGGTAAAGGAGGCCAAGCTTCAAACCAATGTTGCACAAAGCGGGGACGAAGCAAGGACGTTTTTTGGAAGTGGGGATGCAAAAGCGTCATTTCCCATCTAGGAAGCGAAGCGTCTCGGAAGCGTCTACCATATATATATATATATTTATTATTTTTTGGCATTTCTATTAAAAAAGACAGCCAAAATATCAAATTAGTTGTAGAAGTCATGAAAACATGCATATTTTTACATAAATCAAGATATATATGGCATCCATTGTACATCAATGATTAATTATTCCAGCATCAACCATCTAGAATCTAGATTCCTCTTCACTTGTCTAGCCTTTGGCTCTACTTCAATTCTCTAGGGATATTAGTTAACATTGCCCAATTTTGATCAAATAGCCTAATCCAAGCCTTATAATATGGTAGAAAAAGCTTAACATGCCTGATCAATGATTTTGACTTGAGTGAAGGGTACATTTTTGCTAAGGCCATGACAAAGGAGTTCAACAATTAATAACACCAACACTGGGGTACATATAGGGCTCGGTGCTCTTGATTAAATGCCAATCACATGCCCTCATATATGATATAATCTAATGAAACGCCACAATCCCATTGATCTTGAAAACCGTTAAGTCTACTGAATTTTGAATGGGATATGAAATTCTATTTTCTCCATATGAAGTCTGATGAGGTTGGAACCACTCTCAAACTTCCTGAGTAATATCATGGTAATGTTAAAAATTTAAGGAGAATGTTACTTTTACTTTAAGAATTTAACATTACCATTAGGGAGCATCTATGAAGCGTTTAGGGAGCATCAAGTGGCAGCTTGGGAGTATTCGGAAAGTGTTGTTCCTCACATAACAGTTCAAAATTTCAAAAAAAACAAAACAAAAAAAACCTCGTGGAACCGTGAGAACCGTACACTTTCTCTCGGATCCACGATGGATACACACTTGAACCTCCACGGATCTGCACCTGATCCTTTCCGGATCCACGGATCGGGCCCTCGCGGATATGATTTTCCGGGAATCGCCAAAAAAAGGCAGACGGATCCACGGTTCCGCCGAAGGATTGGTGGCGGATCCGTATGGGACACGAATCTACCTCTGGATCCTTGGGGGGGGGACGGATCTTGCAACACTTCTTCAAACTCACCGAGGACAAGTTGAACAACTGAGAATGAACGAGGATGAAAACATTGCAACCTTTTTCCTTCAGGTTGATGAGGTAGTAAATGCTATAGAAGCATTAAGAGAACCAATGGAAGGAAAGAAAGACAATTGTTTGAAAGGTTTTAAGATCTCTTTAAGAGAAACTCAGCATGGATGAGTTACATGGAATATTTATGGCATGTGAAATGAGGAAAGAACAAGATGCTCCATCTAACCGAGAAGCAACATTTACAACATCCAAGAAGATTGGGAAAAGCAAACTGGAATCAAGACCTAGCTCTAGTCGTGACGGTGGAAAGAGCTGCGGGGAGGGCAAGAAGGGTTTCACGCAGGAGGTATCAAGTAGAGGGTAGCAACAGCTTGACAGAGAGGCGAAGCTTGCAGGCTTGAGGAATGGTGGGAGCAAGGGAGCGAGCTGAGGGTTATCGCAGGTAAGACAACTGCGCGTTGATGGAGAGGTAATGAGAAAGACGAGGGCGCAACGTGGAGAGCCTGGGCAGGCAGGTGATGAAGAAGCTGGAGCAGGAGGGATGCACGTAAGCAAAGCCACGGAGATGCGTGGGAATGGTAGCAGCTTGCTGCGTGAATATTTAAGGCAGTGAGAAAGGATGGAGCGTGAAGGTTGGCAGAGGGTTGTAGTTTGAAGGAGAAGCATATTGTCTTGCAGGTTCAGCTCGACGGCTTGGACAACGAATTGATGGAGGGAGCAGCTACAATGGGGACGCAGAAGGAGAGGCCGGAGGTAGCAGATTAGGCAAGGTTTGAAAGTTGAGAAAGAAGAGCTGAGGTGAGGGTGTGGCCAAAGGACAAAGGCATCAAGGGTTTGGTGAAATACACGCAAGAGGAAATATTTGCAGATACCCTCAGAGAGCTGGCGAGGTATGCTAGCAGTGATAATGCGTGAATAGGCAGCAAACAAAAAGGCTACTGAGCCCAAAAAATTTCGAATTTTTTTAGGCAAATCGAAGATCCCAGGCAGCAGACAGAAGAAGAAAAAAGCAACTCAATAAACCCTTAAAATTTCCCAGAGATTTCTGAATAAAATTTATATTTTTTGCTTTAGATATATTACTTGAAACCCCTGTAAAATCATCTCCAGATATAAAAAATTTAAAACCTTGGACTGCAGAAATAATGCCCCTGCAAGAGATGGTTCTGAGGCCAGATCTTACCCTCCAGGGCCTAGTTCCGGCTTCAAAATCAAACTTTACCTTCTGATCTGCAACCTGCTCCTGAAAACACAAACATGTAGAACTTCGATATACCAAAAAATTGAAACCCTAGGTCAAAAAAAAAAAAACTTTTATGCATCAATAAGGAAACTTCTTATAATAAGCCCGGGATTCAATCAATCTGGGCTCTTTAGAAAATACTAATCGGGAGTTGGCTGGTCCAACTGAAAACTTCTCCGAATGCCCGATGATCTAAAAATCAGGAATTCCTTGCACAATTCAATTCAACCATTAACGTAGAGCGAGAAAACGATAATAAAATTTAGATTTAATAGAGATACCTGCCATTATATTCAGAACTTAAATTACTATTTAAACTCCAGTGATCAAACAAGATACCTGTGCTTAAATCACTCTTCATAAAGCTATCATCAATGGCTAAAAGGAAATCTTTGCATGATAATAACACATCTTACAGCATTTCCATGAAGAGTAACATCAACAAAATTAACCCCAAAGTCTTTCTTTATTGCTCATGAAAAAAATTAAAATAGAACTTTCACTTAGCACACGACTCAAAGATCGAATGATCTCAACTCACAACTGACCTCCTATTTAAAGATAAATCTCCCAATGGCTAGTTCGAGTGATTCTTGTCAAAGTGATCTCGACCGTTGATGAGGATCAAAATTTCTTTTAATCTCATCCGTCGAAATTTTAAATATTGAGGAAATTTCGAATTTTTCAATTAAATGCATTTTAATAAATTCAAAAATTAAAATTTTGCATTTATTTCCTAAAAAATTGACTTTGACTTAACCCTAGGGACCCAAGGCATAAAATTTAGCAAAATAATCAATTAATCTTAGTCCCTGGTTGTGTTAAGATTTAATTTTTTAAAGGATCCACGAATTTTACCTCTGGAAAATTTAACTTTACCTAGGACCTAGGACCTATGAGGCGATAAATTATTTCTCTAACCCTTAAGACATTTTACATCATGATTTTTTACATTTTTTACATCTCAAGGGGGAAAACCCATTTGAAAAAGGACCCTCACAGACTACCCATTTCTGCGACACAAATATAATCCAACAGACTAAGCAACTTGTAACAAATTAACTTAACCAAATAGTTAGGATTATTCCCAAGTCACTTTTACATAGACTCGATCTATAACACTAGGACTTGCTTAAGATCCTGGTGACGAAATTCATTCCGACTTTGGGGTAAGGCTGAAGGAAAACTCTACCGACCATCTGAAAATGGATCGGTGAGACAAAAAACCTCCCGGAATGTAGATCGTTACCAGAAAAATAGGTTTACCTAGGCAATTACATACATGACACAGATCTGCTGAGATTATTTACATCACATATATGCAGAATGGGTTTACATTATAACATGATAATCAGGCTGATGATGATAGCTGGACGACACGGACACATCGATCAGGTGCTATCCCTTTTGCGAAAAAAGGGGGTGTACTGCTATGGGTCGTTGACACATAGTGGTCAACATTTGGCTCTACTTGGGGACACGTTGCTGCACTGTAGGAATGTGAGAATCCAGAATCTGCATCCACGCAACACACAACAAAACATAAGTAGCGTCCATCCAAAAATCATCATATAACATTAAGCACAGGAAATATATAAGCTCTTCATTTATTAACTATCTAGTAACATGAAAAGTAAATCTAATCCTAAAACAGAAATGAAATGCTGAAATGACAAGGTGTAGGGTTAGAAATATAATACAGAGGATGCCCCATGGCATCAGATGTTATCTTTGAAGAATAGCTTGAGCATTTGGCCATTTGCAGGTAAGTCAAGTGGTTCGCCATCCAATCTGCTCAAGTGGAATGAATTTGGCCCAACAATGTCTCGGATAATGTATGGTCCCAGCCACAAACTGTCAAACTTCTTATGTTTTCTCGGTTTTTCATTTTTGCGATCCCAAAGGAGAACCATATCTCCAACCTGCAAAGATCTAGATCGAGATGATTTATCAAAGCTTTTCTTAATGTTAGATTGACTTTTACATATATTATCAAAAGCTGTCCTACGAGTTTCATCGAACTCCACAATCTGATCAATTCTATGTTGAACAACATCTTTATTAGTGGAAAAATGCTGAAGGAGTTGATAAGCTGGCAATTTCAGGTGCACAGGTAAGGTTACATCCAAGCCATAAACTAATTCAAAGGGACTTTTACCGGTAGCTTTCTTTTTAGTGATCCTATCTGCCCATAAAACATATTTGATTTTGCTATCCCAAGATCTTTTATTATCCCCTACTACCTTTTTGATAATGGTTATGATATTTTTATTACTTGATTCACCAAGGCCATTACCCTGAGGATAGTAATATGATGAATGAGATAAAACAATGCCATACGTGAAACAAAAAGATGAAAATTCTGAAGAACTAAAAGCCTTGGCATTATCAGTAGTGGTCTTAGCAGGGACACCAAATCTAGTAATGATATTATTTTTAATGAAATCCATAATGACCTTTTCAGTGGCATTCTTAGTGGGGACAACTTCAACCCATTTAGTGAAATAATCAGTAGCAGTCAAAATCCATGAGTAGCCATTGCTAGAATTTTCATGAAACTTCCCATTGAAGTCCAGACCCCAATGCTGAAAAGGTGCCTCCACAACGACAGCTTGTAAGGGCAGGGCAACAAGCTTCTGTTTCTCAATGAACAGTTGGCAGGCTTGACAACTTCTAACAAACTTATGCACATTAGAAAAAATCGAAGGCCAATAATAACTAGCTCTCAGAATTTTGTGGGCAGTGGTTCTAGCAGCATAATGACCACCACAAAACCTCGAATGAAACTCATCAACACACCTAAGTACTAGCCCTCAGGATTTCTCCATCCAAGCCATCCTTCATGAGACAATACTTAGTGGCTTTTAATCTAAGAGCCCTTCGCTTATGAGCGACTAAATGGTTAGGACATGTAAGATTTACCAAGTAATAAATAATGTCTTTGTATCACTCATGCTCTCCTAATCTTTGCAGCTCAGGTGAAGATAGATCGTTAAGACAAATCAAACCAAGAGCTTTTTCATTACCTTCGGTCATCATTTGAGCCAAGCCTTGGCCTTTGACTAACTTGGTGGGTCGAATCTCTAAATCATAATCCTGTATTTTAGTAACCCACCTAGCACGAGTCCCTAAGCAATTAGTGTGAGTTAATATATCTTTAACCACAGAATGTGGGACAAAAGCAATGATTTTGGAATAACCCACTTAAGTCTTGAAATGCTTAAGAGATTTGACTAAGGCATAGGCTTGCTTTTCCATGGTATTGTATTTTAATTCAGAATTTTGAAACGCTCCACTCATGAAAGCAATAGGCTGCTCGTGACCGTCCTTATTTTTTAGCAATAAGACACCAGCAATGGTATCTTCAGAAGCGAAAGAGAAAATCGTGAAATCCTTAGAGTAATCAGGACTAATTAAAACAGGGGCTTTCGCAATAGCACCTTTGATTTCCTGAAAAGCCTTTTTGCCATCTTCTTGCCAAACAAATTTTACATCTTTTTTCAGAAGACTTTGAATAGGCTTAGCTACTTCTGCGTAATTTGGAATAAATCTTCTAAGAAAATTTGTTTTTCCAAGAAAAGACTGAAGGGATTTAAGATTATGGGGAAGAGGAATCTTTTGGATTGCCTCAACTCTTTCAGGATCAATCTTGATTCCATCTTTAGAAATGATGTGACCAAGTAATTTCCCTTTAGTTACTCCAAAAACAGACTTAGCCGGATTTAAAGAAATCCCGTATTCTCTACATTTATCAAAAACTTGCCTAAGATGACTTATATGACTAATACCATCCTTAGAAAAAACAGTAAGATCATCCTGATAAATTTCGATAAACTTCCCAATTAAACCCTTGAAGGCATAATCCATAGCCCTTTGAAACGTAGCCCCAGCATTGGTTAATCCAAACAACATTCTAATATATTCGAAAGTACCCCATGGTGTGGTGAATGTAGTTTTGTGACGATCCTCCTTCTTAACCCATACTTGATTATATCCAGAAAAACCATCTAGCAATGACATCATTCCAGAACCAGTTACTCTTTGCAACATAGTTTCCATGTTTGGAAAAGGGTAATTATCTTTCTTACATGCTAGATTAAGGTTTTGAAAATTGACACAAAGTCTTATTCTACCATTCTTTTTTCTAACAATCACCAGGTTGGAACACCATGTTGAATGCCTCGTTTGAGCAATAATTTATGCTGCAAGCATCTTTGAAAGCTCCTTTTGAACCAAAGGGGCTAACTTAGGATTTATCTGCCTAAGCTTTTGACGAAAAGGTTTAGCATTTCCTTCTTTCAAAGGGATAGTGTGTTCCATGACATCTTCCCTATAACCTTTTAATTCATCATAAGAAAATGCTAAAACGTCCCGATATTCACGAAGTAAATTGGTTAACTTCTTTCTTTCTTCAACATTAGTACCCTTAGCAATTTTGATAATCTTTGGATCTCTAGAAGTACTAATGTTTACCTCGATGTATTCGCTTGTATCCATTTTATTTTCCTCTTTCATCTTTGTGGGATCAAAGTGTTGTTCTAAAGAAACCACATTCCTAGGAGTAGGATTTATGATATCTTCATGATTATCAGATCCATCCTCCTTGGACCATGCGAAAATTTTCAAACTCATCCAAATTATCAAGAAAACGAATCACTTGTTTCTCGTCATCAAATTGCCAATGCTCTGAGTTATCTGGAACAGAAGGCCTAAATATAACTTCCATTTTTATCTTATCCTTAATTAGCCCATCAGATAACATCAAAGTAGAAGCAATTACAGCGAGCTCATTTGCCGAACTATTCTGCTCTCTTGGGATAGCCTCAAAGTCAAGGGCATCAAAGTATTCCATAGTATCCCATACAACATTTCGATAATTCTTTAACCTTTGATTTTTACATGTAAATTTATTTTTAATTTGCATGATAATTAAGTCCGAATCCCCGTTGATGCTAAGCAACTTAACTCTTAAGGCCTTTTCCAACTCAAGACCCAACAACAAAGCTTCATATTCAGCAACGTTGTTGGTTGCTTCAAATTCCAGCCGATAGGAAAATTTGAAAATATGACCAAGGGGAGATTTTAATACTATTCCTGCACCTTTACCATGCCTAGACGACGCCCCATCAAAATACATGTACCAAACTTTATCCTTGAGATCCCCAATCTTTTTATCAACCTTATCATCGAGAAGAACTATGGAGTTAGATAGGATAGCATAATTCCCCATGTCAGATTGTTCTTTAATTATCTCATTATGAGGTCTCTTAGGATCTTCAACATGGAATCTTTTCTCAGGCTCTCTATTAAGTCTCACAAAACCATCACCTCTAGGAGAAGGAATCATAGCATATGACCAATTCATTTGAATACTCCCTCCTAGATCAGAGGCCCATTTTCTTGATAAAAGCATACCCCAAGCATCAGGCACATCAACAACGACAATGTCCATAACAATCATAATGTCAGGGTAAACTGATAAATGAACCTGTAAATCCTTGATCAAACCGTGAACTTCAATCTTCTTAGAATCCATGGCACATATATTGTAGTAAGGCCTAGAAACTCTTAAATTAAGTTGTTCCATGACCCTCTTGGTCATGACACAAGTTGACATGACAGAATCCAACATGCAATTATTCAATTTGTACCCATTAACCATCAAAGTAATAAAGAATGGCTGATGATCCTTGCTATCTAAATCTAGACTTTGCAAATATATAGGAGCATCCTGATAATCAACCTCAGGAGCGTTCTGTTGAGAAACATTCACTTGAGGAGATTCAATAGCTCTTAGTAACTTAGCCCTTTGGGAAGGAATCTTTGCAATCTCGGAGACAGGAACCCAAATTTTTGCATTATTAAACCAACTTCCCAGATCGACATCTAATCCAGAGTTTGAACCCAGGTTAAAAATTCGAAGGGGAATTTGATTCCCGCTTTGATCTTTATTCCTTCTCTGATAAGTTAAACCCTTATCTTTAGCAATTTCCATGGTTCGCTCTGGAGAAGGCTTCTCACCATATAATTTAACCATCATATCATCTTCATTCTCAAAATTATTTATACTAAAAGTTGATGTGGAAGGTATAAAATCTCGACTGTTTTCCTAACTTCCATCCAATCTTTTATAGACAAAGAAAACTCTTTACTCACACAATTTATTTGATTACCTGCCTCAGGCATTCCATTATCCAAAATCCTTCTAACTATGGGGCCAGTAGCCTCCTTATGAAGAGCATCACAAGCCCGACAATAAGGCGGAGGGTCATCAACCAAATTAGTATGTTCAAGCAGATTAGGTGGTCTCTGCTCACTAGATTGGCCTTTCTTCTGCCAATTGTTATTTCGATTATTATTATTATTTCTAGGCTGGAAATTTTGCGTTTGAGCTCTTTCCATTTGGACCAACCTATTCTGAAAAGTAGTTATTTTCTTAGCATGGTTAGAGGTTAATTTCACTTGGTTAATCTCCATGCTTTCAATTTTTTGCAGTAATTTCTGAACAAGGTCGTTATCAGATTCTTGAACCTCGTTTCCTTTAGGTTCTTTCAATTTCGTTGAAGCCCTATCAAAACCTGGGATTTCAGACCTCCTCGATGCTGCCTTATCTTTTTCAAGCTCTACTGCTAAGGCTTGACAATCCCTATAATTAGGAAGTTTAGCATGTCTTAACTCATAAGAAGGTTCAAGGCTAAAGGTATCAATATAAAAGTCCCGAAGAGATCTATCAGTAGGTTTATAATCTCAAGGTAATTCCTTAATGATATCATTGAACCTCTTGTTAAATTCTTCTGCGGTCTCATTTTCTCTCTTTTTAATGATACTGATAGCTTTTACGAGATGCCTTCCTTTTCTCTTATCTCCATACTTTTTCTTAAATGCATTAACAATCGATTGCAAAGAATCAAATGAATTTTGAGGCTTTTCCGTAAACCAATCTAAAGCATCCCCCTCCAAGGTAAGAACAAAAAGGGTCATTTTTACATCTTCATGATTAAAATCAACAACCCTTGCATACTTATCTAGCCATGAACTAAAAGATTTTAGGTGAGAGTTAGCACTAACTGCATTATTGCCTGAGAGATAGGCAATTTATCCATCCCATGCTTTGGAATATCATTGGGATAACCTTGAATGTTAGCAAAGTCACAAGGGGCGAATATGTCCATGATGTCGTGCTCGACCGGGCTAGTAAAAAGCAAATGGATATCAGAGAGGGCTTCTTGTCCGAGATTAACAAGAAGGGTACGAGAAAAGAGTTTGTGTAATCGTACTCTGAGATCCCTTTCAAGATCAGGAGCAGGATTAACCAAACTGCTTGGATGTCTTTTAGTATACATTCTTGTTGAAGATAGATGAAGTGGAGTCGCCACCCGGACAAAAATGTCTAACTCGGAATAACCCGAAATGAAGAAACCAAGGATGAGAAACTTATCCTGGCAAGAGACAAAATAATGAGAGGAAAGAGACGAGATGAGTGTCGAAGAAACTAAGGACAGAAAAGACTATATCCCTGGTAATGAGGCCAAAAATGTTGTCGCATAAAGTGTCTAGACACCGCGACAACGCTCGGATTGGTGGCTGTCACCTTGATCCCCGATCTCTCTGTTTAAGCTTTCTCCTTACAGCAAGCTAAGGGGGGTAGACCCTATGGATAAATGGGATGAAGGAGAACCAGCTGGGAATCAACCGGCTCGGGAGACATAGCGAGACAATCAAATACTTGATTAAGGCTTAGCAAGATTTAGAATTTGATTAAATTTTAAATGATTAATACCAGTGCCTTATGGAGTCAATGATCCAAGTAATTGATTATCAACTGCTGCTTAGGAAACAGAGATATGAAATTTGTTTGTAATTCCACAGTAAAAATCTTTAACAATCGCTTGAAAATATTTGCAAAATGTCTAGCATGTAATGAGCATTAAATGATTCAAGCAATGACGATCAATTTCACTAGATGCACAATGCCTTAGCAATTAAATTTCAAGAGATACAGATACCTTAATCAACCACGAAATTTAAAAGCTAACCAGTTCAGATCTTAGAATTTAAATGATTATACTTAAAATCCCAAATCTAGGAAATTTGCCACTTTCAAATAGTTAATCTTCAAATATAAAAATTTAAGCACATTAAACTATAGAAGAAGAAAAATTTATACCACAAAAATTTTGTCTTTAGATCTTACCTTAGCACAAAAGACACGAAGAAGAAATTAATTATTCCTTAGGTGAATTTCTCGATATGTTAAGCAAGATTAAATGTGACCGAAAGAAATCAAAAAAAGATTTAATAATTTTTTAAATTTTTCAATGGGCCAGAGGCCACATAAAAAAATTTAAAACCCTTAAATATGAAACTTGTTTTTGATTTAATACTTTAGGATTCCCTAAAGTGACAAAATGTGAAGTCCCTTTCTTATTTATTTACTTATTATTTTTATTATTTTTTAGGTTTTTTAAAGTAAAATTGAAATCAAAACTAAATCGATATAATATTTTGATTGAAACCTAACCTAAGTAATATGAACAACAAAACCTAAATAAAATCTAAACTAAAATCTAAGTAGATTTTGATTGAAACCTAACCTAAGTAATATGAACAACAAAACCAAAATAAAATCTAAACTAAAATCTAAGTAGAAGAACTAATGTAAACTAAAAAAATAAACAAGACCAAAAAAAATGTCCAACCCTAAATCGAAAATCAAATAAAACTAAGAAAAAGATATTATGAATATGCTAACTTAAATAAAACCATACAACAAAAAAAAATCGAAATGCTTTGCTGATCGTTGTGTAGATGCAGGTCGTGACGGCGGAAAGAGCTGCGGGGAGGGCAAGAAGGGTTTCATGCAGGAGGTATCAAGCGATGGTAGCAACAACTTGATGGAGAGGCGAAGCTTGCAGGGTTGAGGAATGGTGGGAGCAAGGGAGCGAGCTGAGGGTTATCGCAGGTAAGACAGCTGCGCGTTGATGGAGAGGTAATGAGAAAGACGAGGGCGCATCGTGGAGAGCCTGGGTAGGCAGGTGATGAAGAAGCCAGAGCAGGAGGGGGATGCACGTAAGCAAAGCTATGGAGATGCGTGGGAATGGTAGCAGCTTGTTGTGTGAATATTTAAGGTAGCGAGAAAGGATGGAGCGTGAAGGTTGGCAGAGGGTTGCTGTTTGAAGGAAAAGCGTATTGACTTGCAGGTTTAGCTCGACGGCTTGGACAACAAATTGATGGAGGGAGTAGCTACGACGGGGTCGCAGAAGGAGAGGTCGGAGGTAGCAGATTAGGCAAGGTTTGAAAGTTGAGAAAGAAGAGTTGAGGTGAGGGTGCGGCAAAGGACAAAGGCATCAAGGGTTTGGTGAAATACACGCAGGAGGAAAGATTTGCAGACACCCTCAGAGAGCTGGCGAGGTACGCTGGCAGTGATAATGCGTGAACATGCAGCAAACAAAAAGGCTACTGAGCCTAAAAAATTTTCGAAATTTTTTAGGCAAATTGAAGATCCCAGGAAGCAGATAGAAAAAGAAAAAAGCAACTCAATAAACCCTTAAAATTTCCTAGAGATTTCTGAATAAAATTTATATGTTCTGCTTCAGATTTATTACTTGAAACCCCTGTAAAATCGTCTCCAGATATAAAAAATTTAAAACCCTGGATTGCAGAAATAATGCCCTTGCAAAAAATGGTTTTGAGGCCAGATCTTACCCTCCAGGGCCTAGATTTGGCTTCAAAATCAAACTTTACTTTTTGATCTGCAACCTGCTCCTGAAAACACAAACACCTAGAACTCCGATATACCAAAAAATTGAAACGCCAGAAACCTTTAAGTCAGGAAAAAAAAGAAAAAAAGAAAAATTATAGATCTATGCACAGGAGTAGTAGATCTACTAGATTTGGCGAGTGTGGGTCCAACTCCTCTCCCAGATCTGATAATCTGAGGCTCTTTCAAGCCAGATTTATCAATTTAGCACAATTTTTTTTTTGTTGAAATTTTAAATTTAAACGGAGGCGCTTCGCCCAAAACCCTTCATGCATCAATAAGGAAACTTCTTATGATAAGCCCGGGATTCAATTAAGATGGGCTCTTTAGAAAATACTAATCGGGAGTTCGCTGGTCCAACTGAAAACTTCCCCAAATGCCCGATGATCTAAAAAGCAGGAATTCCCCACACAACTCAATTCAACCATTGATGTAGAGCGAGAAAACGATAATAAAATTCAGATTTAATAGAGATACATGCCATTATATTCATAACTTAAATTACCATTTAAACCCCAGTGATCAAGCAAGATACCTGTGCTTAAATCACTCTTCATAAAGCTATCATCAATGGCTA
Organism: Pinus tabuliformis; assembly: GCA_031772625.1. Lineage (NCBI taxonomy): Eukaryota > Viridiplantae > Streptophyta > Pinopsida > Pinales > Pinaceae > Pinus > Pinus tabuliformis. The sequence continues at coordinate 234,685,516 of CM062814.1, read as the reverse complement.
AAAAGAAATCTATGCATGAAAATAACACATCTTACAACATTTCCACGAAGAGTAACACCAATAAAATTAACCCCAAAGTCTTTCTTTATTGCTCATGAAAAAAAATTACAAGAGAGCTTTCACTTAGCACATGACTCAAAGATCGAATGATCTCAACTGACAACTGTCCTTCTACTTAAAGATAAATCTCCCAACGGCTAGTTCGAGTGATATTTGTCAAAGTGATCTCGACCGTTGATGAGGATCGAAATTTTTTTTAATCTCATCTGCTGAAATTTTAAATATTGAGGAAATTTCGAATTTTTCAATTAAATGCATTTTAATAAATTCAAAAATTAAAATTTTGCATTTATTTCCTCAAAATTTTGACTTTGACTTAACCCTAGGGACCCAAGGCATAAAATTTAGCAAAATAATCAATTAACCTTAGTCCCTGGATGTGTTAAAATTTAATTTTTTAAAGGATCCACGAATTTTACCTTTGGAAAATTTAAATTTACCTAGGACCTAGGAGGTGATAAATTATTTTTTTAATCCTCAAGACATTTTACATCATGATTTTTTACATTTTTTACATCTCAAGGGGGAAAACCCATTTGAAAAAGGACCCTCATAGACTACCCATTTCTGTGACACAAATATAATCCAACAGACTAAGCAAATTATAATAAAATAACCTAACCAAATACTTAGGATTATTCTCAAGTCACTTTTACACAGACTCGATTTATAACACTAGGACTCGCCTAAGATCCTGGTGACAAAATTCATTCCGGCTTTGGGGTAAGGCTAAAGGAAAACTCTGCCGACCATCTGAGAATGGGTCAGTGAGACAAAAAACCTCCTGGAATGTAGATTGTTACCAGAAAAATAGGTTTACCTAGGCAATAACATACATGACACAGATCTGCTGAGATTATTTACATCACATATATGCAGAATGGGTTTACATTATAACATGATAATCAGGCTGATGATGATAGCTGGACGACACGGACACATCGATCAGGCGCTATCCCTTTTGCGAAAAAAGGGGGTGTACGGCTATGGGTTGTTGACATGTAGTGGTCAACACAGCCAAAAACCATTAAATAGGAAAATCAATGTCGTGGTTTTAAGATCAACAAAATCAGATTTTACCTCGGGGGTATTACCTCCATAGCTGGTATCTTTTCCATTTGCTCGACTATGTAAGGTCCCGACAAAATTTGAGGCTATTTGGCTGGAGCGACATTCTTCCCTTTGAGTGCATCCTTAAATGATATGGATCCATTAGGGTTTATGGTGTCTGCTTTAGGGTTTCTGTGGGCTAAAGACACTCCCCTCATTCTCATACTCAAAATAATGGTTTAGTCCTTTCCCACTCCATAATCTTCCAACTGATGCGCATCTTGTAGCACTTTACCTTCATATTCCAAGACTTGGGATGCTATTGGTATCCCAATCTTGGTTTGGATAATCTGCTTCAATTGACCCACTAGGTCCAGGCCACTAATCCAATAAATGAAGGTCTTCCCATCGAGGTCTTTTATGAAAACTTGAATTTTTTCAATCTTCTTTTGTCTCATCACCAGATCTGGTTGTGATTTTCCAAAACCCATATCTCGCTGAGTAGAATGCGGTGTAATTAGATCAGAAGGAATAAAGGGGTCTAGACCTCGTGGCTTCAGATCATAGGAATGTCTCACATCCCTAGTCACGTCCATCGTTGCAAATGAAAAAGAAACTTGCCTCCATAATTTAACAGAGTTTGCAGTCTCTTTGTCCTTTTCGATGACCATATCTGCGTAGAAAAAAACATGATGACATAGATCCACAAAGAGACAAACATGGCGCCACAAATTTGCGAAAAAAAGAACATATCAACATGAAGTTGCACTTACGAGAATGATGTTCTCCAGAGCCATGTTGTTATATGTCAAAACTATGGCAAGAAAGGGTTCTTTCACCATAAACATGGCCAGGTTGACAGACACATCTGAGCCATCCAGTCTAGACTCCATACAATTGATAAAGACATAGATTGTCAAAACTGTGACTGCCATGGGCATCAGGGCAGAGTTGAAACTCGACATCAATGACTTGGTAATCCTTGTAGACAAAGACTTTATCTAAAAATGTATCCATGCCAACTAGATCCGTTCCATACACTTGACAGAGAAGCAGATCACCACAATTGTGGATGCCATGAGAATAAAGGACGAGTTGGAGCTCGACGACAACAACCAGATACTCCCTCCAAACGAAAACCATAGCCATCTTGCGCTCAATTCAAAATATGGGAAACAACACTCAAAATCATTATTTTTGAATCAATTAAATATAAATACTTGTTTGAGTGCTAGCATGAGATTTTTTTGGGCGTAATTGTTGATAAACTTACATGAATGGCTAGAAAGATTCATGGAGAAGTATTGGTGTTGACTTTTGCAGTCAAGAGTTGAGTGGATTGCCATGAACTTGCCAAGGATTTAGCAATTGGACCATAAATTGTCCCGAGGTGTTGATTTTTTGTATAGAGGTGCGTTGGAAGGTTGTGCTTTGGGTTTGCGGTAGAATGCCATTATTCATTGATGAAGGTGCTTGAATAGTTGAGGGAGTTCAACATAATTTGTGGCCTAGGTCCACACAACTCACCCTAGACCTAAGTCAACAAGGCAACCCCACATGGATCATTCTATAATTAATAAAATGATGACAAGTGACATTAGGGTTTTACCCATCCCAAGGTGGTGTTTCCTCCAAGCATGTTCCTTCGTGAGCCCAATTATCATCCTCTAAGATGGCATGCTATCCAAGAAGTTGTTAGCCCAATGCTCCCTCTCATTCTCCAAGTGTCTGCATTCAAAGTGCTTCTCCTTTAGCTATGTGCCACATGTCCTCTTCTACCAATTTCCAAATGCTTCTCTTTTGTGCCAAGGTAGTTACTTGCTCCAGTGCTTTCCTTAACATGTGTTTGGGTCCACAACCAACCTCTTGTATGCCCCTTAACCCAAGTGTTGTTGAGTCAAGTATCCAACCTCCAAGGTGTATGTCACATGGTCCCATGTTCTTGGGGCTAAGTTCCCTCCTCCAAGTGCCTAGTGTTCGTCCTCCTAGGTTAGTATCTCTCCTAATCAAGCAAGCAACTCCCCTATTGTGTGCGTTTAATGGGTGAGTCATCATGCTAGTTAGAATAACAACCTCCTAGGTAAGTGCACTATGTTAGCATTCTATACAAGGTCTAACATCCACAAACCGAGCCATCCATATCTCCATCAGGTATCGTCAAGGGTCTAGGAGACCTAATGGTCTCCTAGCTAGGTGAAAATGCTTTTTGAGTAACCTCAAATGGTAATAGATAATAAATGAGTGCTGACTAAGTTGGTTTTTAGCCCAACCTAGAAAGACAATAATACACAATAATAATGGTGACAAAATGAGATGAACCTTTGCCTTAACTAAATCTTACACTATCTTCTGAAAATGTCCACCATGTGGATGTTGCTGATTAGTTGCTGATTAGTTGTGATTGTCGTTGTTATGGTTCAACTACTTACTATGGCAGTTCATGCTCCCTTGGATTATTCCACTTTTGTCATTGTCTCTGTTTCAACTTTTTGTCTTTACAACAGAGGCATATGGCTTGAGTGTGTCTACGGTTGTGGGTGCAGTTTCCAAGTATTTATGCAACTTGCACTTACAACTTTAGAGATGTTTGCAAAGGAACTTTTTGAATGCTGCAAAGGAGAGCTCTTTTGGATTCTACAAAGAGGAGCATTTGTAGGTGTTACAAAGGAAATTTGCTGGTTCTATTAGGGAAAACTTTCTTGTTTCACAAGAGAAGGTCGGGTATGTTAAGAGGAGCTCACCGCTGTTAGTTGTGGGTGTCTAGAAAGGAGGCTTGTGAGTGTGAAAGAGAAAGATTTGCAGGAACAAGAAGAAAGGTTTATCAGTAAGAGAAAGGCTTTGTGGGTGCCATAAAAAGGTTCATGGATAACCAAATGCTACAAGGAAATTGTGGATGGGTTGCAACAAAGTATAAGTTTGCAAGTATCAATAAAGAAAGGCTCTTGTGAATAAGCTTAAGTTTTCAATTACTTGTGACATAGAATTGTCGCTGCATCACAGCATGTTTGAGACTTGTGGAAGCTTGTTAATTGGTCTTAGGCTCTAACAACACTCTAAATGCACTTATTTTGTAAATAGAAACATGGATTTGTAGTACAAAGCTTATTTAAAATTTGACCTCTAACCAAGAATAGGTCACCCCAAAATAGACAATCCTTATCTTGAAGTTGAATCCTTATCTTGAAGTTGTCTATCTTATTTGATCCCAAATCTATTTCAAATTGAGCATTCCATATTCTAGCCACCGTTCAATGACCATTTTATTTTCCTTTAGACCAATAATTTCTTTGGAACTTTGAACATGGTTGTTTTCCTGACTCCATTAGTTTTAATTACAGATGAAGATGGCTCTTTCCAAGCTTCTTTTCTAGACTCTAGACTCTAGAGTACATACTTTTTCTGTCTTTCAAATACGCTTGCTTACGCAAACAATTTCTTTCATTTGGAACTTTGAGATTCTCAAATATGAGAATTTGGATTCAATTAGGAAATTATTAATGAAAAAATGACATCATATATGTGTGTATGCTTTCACTTGGGTTCATAATAAATTACTTGACCAGATTTAATCCCTCTTCCCTTACCTTTTCAGGACTATGGTACAAATTGTTTTGTAAGCAATGATTCAATGGAGAGGTTTTGTCTTTATTTGTATTATGACGCTGCTTTTGTATCTTCAATTAACTCCTGTAATTTGTCTCTTTATAAAAAACTAACAACCTTATAGTTCTTGAATCTTGCTATATTGTAACTTATTTTCTTTTAGATGTTCTATTTTACTTTTGTTAGTAAAGATTAAAATTATTAGCCTTTGACATCATTACAGGTTTCTGTGGCTGCTGGTGGTCAATGGAACAAGTTCAAAACATACTCAACAATACAAAGATCACTAGAAATATGGGGCTTTGTGATTACTTTCTTGTTTAAGGCATGGGTTAATAATCAAAAATTTATCTATAAAGGTGAGAAAATTCATTATTAGGTCTTATAATTGGTACTTGTAATCGATGTGGAGTGATATTGAAGTCATTCGTTAATGAAGGTTCTTTCATGTTTATTTGATGTGTTTGGTGTTCATAGTTTTGATTTTTATATTTTCTATCTAAAAGTTTAAAACTGAAGACATGGATAGAAAGAGCTGATTATAAATAAACGAAAAAACCTTTATATTGTGATTTAAATCATTAATCTTAAGAATAACTAAATTTCTAACTTGTATTAAAATGCAAAAAATATGATAGGAAGCCCTAAATAGGGTAAAAAATTGAGCTAAATGTAAGATTTTCTGTAATAACTATTAACTAGTATGGAAATTTAGAATTCAACTTCAAAACAATTGGGAATTTTCACCTCATTTACTTGAGGCTTCCCTGATTTACTTCATAGAACTTTCAGGCTTCAGCATTCTGTCTGAATCTGAAATATAATTTAAAGCAACAATGTACTTCACCTCTCTCCAACTAAATCACTAGGCGAGCTCATTAAAATAGAACATTGAATATATACTTGAAGGAGAGAAGATTCACAGCCCTGAGGGGACAATCTACTTTATCAACCGGATATGAAAATTACTTAGGTTACAACAGATTTATCACAGCAGTAAATCTGATTTCTTTTCTTCTTAGCACGCTAAATCACATAACATATCAGTGAAGCTGCCCCAATAAACTAGCATACAGAAACAACTAACAAGCCACTCATAAACAATGAGAACACAAGTCTGATTTTCAGATCTGCAACATAAAAATTTGGACGACAATGATACACTTCATATTACAATATAAATGAAGATATAAAACATTACCTTATCTCATCCCAAGTTGGTACATGTCATTTTAGTTCACCCAAGAAAGGATATTCTAGTTGCTACCAAACACTAGCTAGGGCATCCACCATCAACAACACATTCCATCTAGCAATACAAAGGCCTAGCAAGGCATCCCACCAAGCTACTTGACCAACATCAAAGGCTCCTCAACAAGCTGGCATCAATACCAAGAAATCCACCCTTGGTTCTCCCACTTTCATCCACAAGCTATCATGGAGATTCACCAAATATGTATAATACAAGCTCCACTTGCATCCAAACACAACAAATCTTTCTCTAGGGTTTCATCCCACAAAGCCTATGTCTAGTTTACTTGAAGACTTTAGGACAAACCCCAATGGTCCTGTTGCCACAAAATCTAGCAGGCCTTGGAGAGGGGTAACCTACAAGGCTATTACTAGACCAAGAGGCAACAATGGGATAATGGTCCAATCACCAAAACCCCTTGCTCTTTACATGTGTTCATCGATTGGGGGAGTCTCAGTATGTGAGGAGGTCACCAAATGGATATTCTAGGGCTAGGGTACAAGGTGACAAAAAGTAAACCTTCTACAAAAAAGACACAATTTAGGTTTAGAGGCCTAGGGTTAAGAGCACAAGACCTAGGGCTTGATTGATTGGTTGAGTGTCGGGGTGGCCATGTTGATCAGTCTAAGTCTAACCCGTTAGAAATTTTCCTGCACTATTTGGCTTATTTCACCTACTTGTTTAATTACTTAAGTTATTTAACCATATAAATACTAAAATAAACACAAATGCAGTCTCAACCATCTACAGATCATCAACTGAAAGAAATAGACAAACACACAAGGGACACCGTTATTTTTGGACAATCGTCCCCGGAACAACCTAATGCGGGAAAACCGGTGCAACAGTTTTGAGGGCTTTATTATTAAGCATCTTTCCCGAGTACAACTGGGTGCCAAACTGGCTCATTCGACAGAGAAATCAATCTGGCAATAATACCTCTCTTCAAAAGCAGATATTTGGCAAGTCTGCTCCACGAAAATCTCTCCAACGCCTCTCCAAGGCTTTGCGTCAGCCCTCCTGGCCTCTGCATCAGCCTAGAACCCTCTGCGTCAGCGTACTAATGCTCTGCGCCAGCGTACTAATGCTCTGTGCTGGCTCTATGGTCCTCTGCGTCAGCCTATTGATGCTTTGCGCTAGCTCTCTAGCCCTCTGCATCACCCACACAGGCCCTCTAGCCCTCTGCGTCACCCACACTGGCCCTCTGGCACTCTGCGCAGTGACTCTAGCCTTCTGCATGGCTCCTGTTGGCTCTGCGTAGCCTTCTTTGCCTCTGCGCTGGTCTTCCAAAACTATCTCTACCTCTCTATAATGCACTCACTGCCCCTCGCTGCAACTTTGATCACTGGTTTGATTTCTCTCAGCAAACCTCGTTCCAGAAAATCGAACTGACTGATCAACTTGGTGTATCTCCAACTGACTCTCAAGCCTCCTCTTATACTTTTTCTGTTCAGTCTTCAACGACTGAGATTAAATGTTTAATCAACGGCTAAGATTAGATTTGGCTTGATCCATGTCATTTAGAATCTTCTCACCTAGTTTTATATTAATACCCATTAATATTTTTATTTTCCTAAGTTTAGACTTAGGAACCTGTTAAAAATATTAATTATTTTAATATCTCTCTAATCGGGTGGAATTTCCCCAAACCATTTCCGGGTCTTGGAGATCTCATGTACTTTAGCCTCTCCATCAATTTTCATGGCTATAGCACATTTGATGCTACCCCAAATCAACACTCCCTCTTAGCCAGGAATGTGCTCTAGTAATGTTCCACCACTGAACATCACTCTGATCATCCGCCACCAGTACCTGTGCTGATGTTTGGCCTTGTTGCCCAACTTCCTCTGCACTGCTGCCTCCTCTACTGTTGCCCATGGATCTTCCACTGCCACTGCTACATCTGTATTGCAGTTTCCTTTGCATCCGTGCTGTTGCTGGTCCTTTCTCCCAACACTGCATCTGCACTGCAACCCTCTCTCATCATGCTGCATCGTGTTGCCCATAGCACTACCATTGTTACTGCTGCACTGCAACTCAGTTACTGAGACGATGGTCACTGATTTACCCAACTACTGACATCCTTGTCAGGCTAGAAGCCCTCCTGATGCTGAAGCTCTCTCTGCTGCGATCTTGTGTTGAAATTTCTATGTTTATTTAGTTAGAAACCCTCCATGCACTTTATCTGATTTATTCCTACCTAATTGTTATTTTCCTTAACAAGTTATTTACAATGTAAATACTGAAAATAAACACTAGTGCATGCTCAACATATTACAGATCAACAACTAAAAGAAACAAAAAAAAACATATCATATGACACCATTATTTTTGGAATAATGTCTCTGGAAAAACCCAATGCGGGAAAACCGGTGCAACGATCTGAGGGTTTTCTTATTAAGCAATATCAGAGTATAATCTGGGTGCCGAAACTGGCCTACCCAACAGAGAATTTCCTCGGCAGTAATACCTCTTAGTTTTTGACAAATCTATTGGCTGAAACCCTGGATAATCCTTCCCGCAGCTACTCAGCACCAATCTGCCCCAAAAACCCCAGCGTCTGCCCAATCTGGACTGCGTTAGCCTCTCCTAGCTTAGCGTTGGCCCTGCGTCAGCCTATCTTGGCCTGCGTTAGTCCCAGGAGGACCTGCATCAGCTCTCTGAGCATCTGCGTCAGCTACGTTGGCCCCTCTGGTGCTTTGTGCAACACTTAGCTGCCTCTGCGTGGCCCTGCATGAGCATTGGTTGCTCCTGCGTCTCTCTCTCTGGCTGCTCTGCTGCTCTCCCCGCACTATCTCTACGTCTTTGTCTCTCTGTACTCAATGCCCCTTAGCTGCTCTCTGATCACTAATTCTATCTCTCTTAGCAAACCCCGCTCTAGAGAATAGAATGACTGATCACTCTGGGGTGTTCTCCAAGTGACCCTCAAGCCTCCTCTTATACTTTTCCATTGACATATCAACGACCGAGATTAAGTCCCTAATCAACGACTAAGATTAGATTTGGCTTGATCCATGTCTTTTGGACCATTCTAACACAGATTCATATTAATACACATTAATATTTTATTTTCCCTAAGTTTAGACTTAGGGACTCCATTAAAAATATTAATTATTTTAATCTCCTGATCTGTTTAGATTTTGCCCAAACCCTTTCTAGGTATTGGAGATCCCATGTGCCCCAACCTCTCCACCAAATTTCGTGGCTAGAGCACATCCGATGCTACCCCAAATCAACACTCCCTCTTAGCGAGGACTGTGCTCTAACAATACTCCTCATTGAGAATTACTTTGATCATCCGGCATCGGTACCTGTGTTGATGCTAGGCCTTCCTTCCCAACATCCTCTGCACTACTGCATCCTGTACTACTGCCCATGGTTCTGCCACTGCCATCGTTGCATCTGTACAACAACTCCCTCTGCATCCGTGCTGCTACTGGTCCTTTCTGCCAACACCGCATCCACATTGTACCTCCTCTCATCGTGTTGCATTGTGCTGCCCACTGCTGCATTGCAACTCAGTTATTGAGAAGTAAGTAACTGATCCTCCATCTGACCTTTCTGTTGGGCTAGAGACACCCACTGATGCTGAAGCTCTCTCTGTCGCTGGCAAGTGCTCCCTCTCTGACATCTGTGCTGCTGTAGCAACTCCCTGCATCTCGCAGCATTGCACACCTCTCTGTGCCATCCTGCACTGGTGCAACACTCCTATGCCTCTCGCACTGCTGCAACGTGCTAGCCTTACACTCTCTCGGGACTACTGCACTGTAGCTCTCTCCGCCGCTCCATCCGCATCTGTCTCTACCCGACTCAGCCAGTCCTGCTACTCCTCTTCGGGGCTCCTGTAGGAAGGTCTAATCCAAGAGGCTGGGTACCTCGAAGATCTTGCCCCTCATCGTCTGTAGTCCACCTGACTACAGCTCGATGTCTCCCCACTTTCGCTCAAGTGGTGCATGTGTACTCATGGCATAGTCATCGTTTGTCAAAACTTCCTTCTCTGCCCATGCTGGTGCTGCCTTAGTTTCGGAAGACTCTCCCTTACTCCTCTTCATTGGACACTGGGTCGCATAATGACCCAGCTCCCCACAGTGGAAGCACTTGATCTTGCAGAGATCTTTCTTCTTCCGCTTCTCTTGCTTCTCCTCAGATGCTAGGGCCACATATTTCTCCTCCTGCTTGACCTTGATTCCCTTGTTGCTACTACCTGTCTTCGACAACGGTCTGATCTCTTCCTGTTAATTTTAGGTATGTTCTATGCTAGAGCAATTTATTTCAATTTTCACAATTAGCTCATTATCTTTTCCAGATTAGCAATCACATCAACATTAAAGTAAACTGCAGATAGAGCATAAATATAAATCGTACAAGACAAGCCAAGACAAGAGGACACAAGATGTGGCGCTAGCCAGGGACAAACCCCACAATGCGGGGAAACCCTTGATCAATTCTTCTTTTATGTTCTTCAAAGTTTAACAGACAAAGAGAGAGAGAGAGAGTACATTTACAATAGAAGTCAACACTTTGACTTATCTAGATAAGAGCATAGATCATCTCTAAGAAGATGAAACATGAGATCAGTTGAAGACATGTTGCTTCAACTGATTCTCCAAGGTGACTCCACCTATCGTTGTGCTGCGTTTCGTCATCATGTTGCACCTCACCGCACTGCACCATGCTACACCCATCATCACTATACTACATTATGTGCCATTGCTGCACCATGTTGCCTTCTCGGCAGTTCCAACTGTTCCCTGCAGTTTTGATAGTTCTGGCTGTTCTCGGCAGTCCTTGCAGTTCCGATAGTTCCAGCAGTTCCGGCTTTTCCGGCAGTTCCTGCTTTTCTGGCTTTTCCGGCAGTTTTGGCTTTTCCAGCAGTTTTGGCTTTTTTGGCTTTTTCGGCAGTTCCGGCTTTTCTGGCTTTTCCGACAGTTCCGACTTTTCCAGCTTTTTCTGCTTTTCCGGCGTTTTTGGCAGTTCCGGATTTTCCGGCTTTTCCGACTTTTCCGACTTTTTCGGCAGTTTCGGCTTTTTCGGAAGTTTCGGCTTTTCCGACAATTCTGGCTTTTTTTCCTGCTTTTCTGGCAGTTTCGGCTTTTTCGGCTTTTCTAGCAGTTCCGGGTTTTCCGACTTTTCCCGCTTTTCTGGTAGTTCTGGCTTTTTCGGCAGTTCCGGCGTTTCCAACTTTTCCGACGATTCCGGATTTTTCGGCTTTTCTGGCAGTTCCAGCTTTTCCGGATTTTCCAGCAGTTCCGGCTTTTCTGACTTTTTTGGCTTTTTCTGCAGTTTCGGCTTTTTCGGCTTTCTGGATCAGGGCAACGTTATCCCTTAGGATCTCTCCTCCTACTAAAACCCAAAGACAAGTAGAGAGAGGAAGAGATTCCAAGTGTGTGTTGAAATGACTTGAAGTCCTCTATATTTATACTAAAACGTAGATGATGAATAGGCATGTCTATTGGGCTTTTGAGCCTACTCAAGTTGCTGGTCGGCTTGATAATAATTCCATAATCAAAATAAATTCATAACTCCATGAATACTTATTGGAATCGGATGATCTTTAGATCAATCCTACACCTCTCGATGAGAGGGATCCAATAAAAATATCAGCCGCCATAAATAAGTTGACCCACATGGAGTTTGGCCCTAGTTGCCAATTTTAACACTCCCTCTCAACTAGGGAGAACTCCATCCGCTGATCCATATGTCTGAGTGTACTGTCTCTGTCATCAGTGCCCTGCACTGCTCTGCTCAGCTTTGCTGGCTCTGCTCTCTGCTCAGCTATGCTGGCTCTGCTCAACTCTACTCAGCTTTGCTGGCTCGGCTATGCTCTGCTTAGCTCTTCTGAACCATGAAGAAGAAGAATTGATCGAGAATGTCTCATACTATTCTCCACTGACTTGAAGTCAGTCTCAGAGTGTGTACCACTGGTCCCAGACCAGTCTCAACTGACCCACAGTCAGCGTCATAGTGGGTACCAGTCCTACCACTGGTCCCAGACCAGTATCATTAGTCTCAGAGTTTGTACCACTGGTCCCAAACCAGTCTCAACTGACCCGAAGTCAGCGTCATAGTATGTACCACTCTCACTGGTCCCAGACTAGTCCTCCACTAACCCGAAGTCAGTCTCAGAGTATGTACCACTGGTCCTAGACTAGTCTCAACCAACCCGAAGTCAGCGTCATAGTAGGTACAACTCCTACAACTGGTCCCAGACTAGTATCATTGATCCCAGAACAATGCAGGTCATCCTAGCATAGGGAGTACAATAGATACAACGATGCATCCATCGGTACTACTATGGTCCCTATCCTCATTTCCCTGCTCATTGATCAGATGAGAGGTACTTCCCATGAGTCCCAGACTAACATGGGTAGGATGCCTCGACATGAGAACTAATCCATCCTGTCCTCACAGGAGAACTTATCATCCTGCTACACAATCGCCATGGAGAACACATCATCCAGGCCTCACAGGAGAGCTAATCATCCTGCTACATAATCGTCATGGAGAACATATCATCTAGACCTCACAGGAGAACTAATAATCTTGCTACATAATCGTCATGGAGAACACATCATCTAGACCTCACAGGAGAACACATCATCCTGCTACATAGTTGCCACGGGAGAACTAATCATCCCGGCCCACAGGAGAACTAATCATCCTGTTCATAGCCCACCACTAGGGGAGGGTGAGTCGCCCTATGGTCATATGTTGCTCCAGTAAGTACCCCAAGCCCCCTAGAGCTCCCAGAGCTCAATGCATGCAACATGCAGGACCCTTATAAGAAGGTCTCTCAACGACTCCAAGTCGTTCGGGAAAGTCACAGATTTGCGGGGCTTTGACAAAATGTTTGCGACTTGTACATCAGTCTCAATGCGATGGAGCCTCCTCACTCATCGACTTACCATATCCGAGATAAGACAATATCTGATGTCTATCTGCTAGAGCAATCATCGAATACGAGATTCCTCAATAATCAAATCCTACCTCTGGTTGTCACAAAGAATCACAATGGTATTCATCATGTGTACAAATAGCGCACTTAAGAGTTTCTGCAACCATGCAGCTTCACACGAGATCATACTCGTAGCTATGTATTCGGTCTCAGCGATGTTATAGCAACCGATTTCTGCTTCCTTCTCATCCATGATATCAAAGCAGAATCTAAAGAGAACCAGCACTAAGAAGTGCTCTAGTGATCCTCCACACTGCCTGCCCACTCAACATTCGAATAATCATGCAGTTTCATATTTCCGGCAGTGTATCTCAATCCATGAGAGATTGTGCCCTGAAGATATCTCAAAAGATTCTTGGCACTAATCCAGCAAGGCTCAACCAAATGTGAGCTCACCATGCTGACTGCAAAACATATGTTCGGACGGAAGTTCACCAAGAACATCAACGCAAATGAGTTTATGAAACTCAGAGGTATTTCCCAAATCTGGTCCAACATCACTAACTATAACTTCTGAAAGTTAAGATCCTTGAGGTAGTCACAGGCTTGCAGTTTATCATTCCACATTCGGAATCCAACTCCCTCTTACTTTTGCAAATGAGAGGGTCTGCACCTGTCAGAAATAGGTCGTCCTCATAAGGTGCCGGTATGAGAGGTCTATCATCCACAACCTTCGGGTAATGGTTTGGATCGGTTTCACTCCTAGTGAATCTCAACTTCATCTGACAGCTATCAATCCTCTCATACTACGCCTGGGGAGTTTTGCTTCAAGCCATAGAGGGCTTTCTTCCACTTGCATACGTGAGATTCCTGATCATCAATCTCAAACCCCTCGGGTTGTTCCAAACCTGTGGACCTGCTACATGAGGGGAATGGTCCCCTTGTAAGATTTTCCTTCGGTACATCTCAGACATGTACTTTCATGCTCTTTTTGAATTCAGGCATCCCTGTCACCATTTGACTCACAGACCTTCAGTGCTATGTGTCAATGGACATGGTCCCCAGTGGACTTCCTGCAACTTGATACAACCCTGAACTCAAAAACATCTTTGAAAATTCTATTTTCAAACACATACCTTTCCATTGATGAGTGCCACCCTGAAACCTTTGACTTCCATTGTTGAAATGGACACCAGGTTCTTCTTGCGATCAGGTACATAAAAGAGATTCTGTAAATGAATTGAGTTACCCTCATTCAATTGAGGGATAACATTCCCTACACCCTTTCCGGGATAGGTGGCATCGGCTCCAAGTATAATCCCACGATTGTTTCTATCTCTACCAAATTAGAGAGTGCACCCATCTATCCGATGAAGTGCCTTGAAGCACTACAATCAATAAGCCAGATTCCCAAAGAATCTGAAGGAGAGGGCCAATACAAGATAACACTTCTTTATCTTATCAGAAACAACATTTGATTCTTCATATCTGGGATTCCTTGCTTTCTTTGAAGAGTCGACCATTTCCTTGATGACTGGCATTACCTGTCATTCCTTTGATCATTGAAGATGTCCCTGGAATGATTGTTATCTTCATCAAGAGATGCGTCTTTGCCATTCAGACACTTCTTCGCATAATGGCCGAACTTATTGCAACCAAGGCATCCGCCTTTCCTTCCACCCTTAGATCCGAACTTCCCAATGAAGTGATCTTTAGGTAGGCCATCAGAAACTTCCGCTGTGCCATTCTGATAATATTCTCTGCTTCGACTTCACCCTCGGTGAATTTGAAGAGGGATGAGGAATCCACTGATCCTTTTGTCCTTTCCCAACAGTCTTCGGTGATTGCTCTTTCACTCTTGCTTGGGCATTGTCTTCACCTCAGCTCCGATACCATGTTAATTTTGGGTATGTTCTATGCTAGAGCAATTTATTTCAATTTTCACAGTTAGCTCATTATCTTTTACAGATTAGCAATCACATCAGCATTTAAGTAAAATGCAGATAGAACATAAATATAAATCGCAAAAGACAAACCAAGACAAGAGGACACAAGATGTGGCGCTAGCTAAGGACAAACCCCACAATGTGGGGAAACCCTTGATCAATTCTTCTTTTATGTTCTTCAAAGTTCAGCAGAGAAAGAGAGAGAGAGATAGTACATTTACAATAGAAGTCAACACTTTGACTTATCTAGATAAGAGCATAGATCATCTCTAAGAAGATGATACATGAGATCAATTGAAGACATGCTGCTTCAACTGATTCTCCAAGGTGACTCCTTCACCTATTGTTGTGCTGCATTTCGTCATCATGCTGCATCTCACCGCGCTGCACCATGCTACACCCATCATCACTATACTACATTATGTGCCATTGCTGCACCATGTTGCCTTCCCGGTAGTTTCGGCTGTTCCCTGCAGTTTCTACAGTTCCGGCTGTTCTCGGCAGTTCTTGCAGTTCTGACAGTTCCAGCAGTTTCGACTTTTCCAGCTTTTCCGGCAGTTTCGGCTTTTCCGGCAGTTCCAGCTTTTTTGGTAGTTCTAGCTTTTTCGGCTTCCCGGCAGTTCTGGCTTTTCAGGCAGTTCTGGCTTTTCTGACAATTCTGGCTTTTCCAACAGTTCCTACTTTTCCGGCTTTTCCGACAGTTCTGGCTTTTTTGGCAGTTTTGGCTTTTTCGTCTTTTCCAGCAGTTTCGGCTTTTCTGACTTTTTTGGCTTTTCCGGCAGTTCCGGCTTTTCCGGCTTCCGACAGTTCTGACATTTCCGGATTTTCTGGCTTTTCTGGTAGTTCTGGCTTTTTCGGCTTTTCCAGCAGTTCCAACTTTTTTGACTTTTCTGACATTTACAGCAGTTCCGACTTTTTTAGCAGTTCCAGCTTTTCTGACAGTTCTGGCTTTTCCGGCTTTTCCAGCAGTTTCGGCTTTTCTAGCAGTTCCAACTTTTTCGGCAGTTCCGGCTTTCCGGCTCAGGGCAGCGTTATCCCTTAGGATCTCTCCTCCTACTAAAACCCAAAGACAAGTAGAGAGAGGAAGAGATCCCAAGTGTGTGTTGAAATGACTTGAAGTCCTCTATATTTATACTAAAACGTAGATGATGAATAGGCATGTCTATTGGGCTTTTGAGCCTACTCAAGTTGCTGGTTGGCTTGATAATAATTCCATAATCAAAATAAATTCATAACTCCATGAATACTTATCAGAATAGGATGATCTTTAGATCAATCCTACACCTCTCGATGAAAGGGATCCAATAAAAATATCAGTTGCCATAAATAAGCTGACCCACATGGAGTTTGGCCTTAGTTGCCAATTTTAACACTTCCTGGCGAAGAGATGCCCACATCTCGTCCCAAGGTGAGAGAGTCCCTCTGCCCAGGATACTCTGGACAAATACTTCCCAATCTTCTGAGACAACATTCAGGGCTATCCTCACCATAAGCTCCTGATCTGGTGTGGCCCCTATAGCAGTCAACTGGTCTTGGATCTCATTCAGTCCTCCAAGGAAGGTGTCAATCGATTGTCCCTTATGTTAGTGCTTGAAATTTCACCTCAGGTTGAGAAAGGTAAACCTCAAGGCAACATCAAACCATTTAGCCTCGTAGCTAGCCCTACGGGGCAGGAGAAGGCTCTCTCTGGTCTATCTCGGTAAAATCTTCAATGGATGAGATGACCAATAGGGTAACACTGATATTAGGCTAGTAAACTGATCAAAGAGTTTGATTTGGGGTTTTTTGGGTTTTTGGTGGCAAATTGAGGAGAGGGCAATTTCGGGTGCGGGGATTGGACACAGTTTCTGCAGGGGGTTCCTTGGGGCGAGGTAGGAGACAGTGTTGATGCCTTTAACTGAGGTGGATGGTCAGAAATGAAAAGTGAGGAGCTAAAGAGAGCAAACAATAACTTTGAATTCTCTTTAAACAGAAGAAAACATTGAAATTAAACAAACTTAAAAGCAGAGCATGGCAAGCATGAATTCTTACTTTAACACTTCATTTGTTTAATGTGCAGAAGTAAAAGAAAGGAAATGAATCACATAACAAGCTTACAAGTACATTGAGAAACACACCATCAACACATGAGTCCACAAGAATCCCAAAGAGGACTGCAAAACCCTGGTCTTCCTTAGCCAAAAATTGCAGAGATACAGTGAATAATACAATCAAAGCTTTTCCCTCAAGAGTCCAACCATGAAAATGAGCAAGAAAGTACATAATATAGATGATCTAACCTCTTTCCCTGCCTCCATGGGTCGAGCTCACTATCCTAGGAGCTGTTTCAACCACTTCTAAACTAAGCACTACAAACTAGGCAGTCAAAACAACTTGCCTCTATAAGCTAGGAAACCAATTCATTCATTTAATATTTACCCTTTTCATGAATGAATTTTATAGAAATGTTACATAAGAGTAAAAGTGTCTAAAAAGTACCATAATTACATCAAAGAGGATCATAATTCACCCCAAAAAGTCAAACTGGGTCAAACTGCGTTTTTCTGAGCTGTACAGTGCATTTTGGAAAAATCTGCCTGACAGGTCGCGCGCGCCCCTGCCTGACGGGTCGCGCGCCTTTGGAGCCACTTTTGGGGCACTTGCAGGTGTCCAAATTGGGCAAGAGTAGGCTTGTTGGAAAGGTCTGCGAGTCTACTTTCCAACCCAACTGGAATTTTTGAATTTGGAGTTCATTTGCCCTGTCAAAAATCAAATCTCCCAAGACTATTTTCTGCAATTCAAAAAGGTGGTAGAAAGTCATTTTTTGCTAGTTTTTTGACTTTCTGGAGGCCCAAAACTTCACCAAATCTCAAGTCCATCCATGAGCATGTGTAACTTTGCATGACAAATCTGGAAATGTTGAGTTTTTGTCAAATGGAGTTGCCATGATGAAGGGTCGCGCGGGGGGTGAGACCCGTTAATGGGAAAAACCTGTAAATCACACAAAAATTTCACAAATGACAAAATTTTCTCCAAATTTCTTGAAATTTGGGCTGGGAGTCCCGAATCAAGTACCATGCTCAGTCAAAGAGGCTTTGGCCAAAATTTGGAGTGGGTCGGGCCTTTTCCGTCGTTTTAGTGCCTTGGCCAACCTCCTTGAATCTGGCGATTGCAATTTTGACATTTCTCTAAAACCATGACACCTGTGCAAAAAGTGAAGGAGGTTTTTCTTCTTTGGCATGTTGTGGACAAAAACCTCTCTTAGTTTTGTACAATTCATCTTTGATTGCTCTGGAACATCATTTGAGTGCGACTTGTCCCGATGTGTGAAACAAGGAATTTTGTCGAAATGGAGCGAAATGAAGGGGATAGGGGGCTTCTAAATTCTTGGGGAAATTTTTGGAAGTAGGGAGAGATGTTAGGAAGCAGGGGAAAGTGGAATCTCAGGGATTGAGTGAGGGGAAGGGGTCCAAAAGGGCAAAACACAGGCCCAACCTAGAAAATTGCCAGGTTGTAGCTAGAAACTAGGGTTTGTGCAAAAATGAGGATTTTGGGGGATCTCAGGGATGGGAAGCATTTGATAAGGTATTTTAAGGATAGGGGAAGGTGTATGGACATCTGGATACAAGTTTTGCCGATGACTTGACCGTCCAAGAGAAATTAGCTTTCAAAACCCTAGGAGAGGGAAATGACCTTGCCAAGGCACAACTGAAGCATGAACAAGGTGTAAAATGACTCATTAGACACTGACATGATAATTACAACTCTATGAATGATGATAGACTCAGCTGAATGATGACATGGACTGCCATTTGGGCAACTTTGCAAAGAGTGAAAGCAAACCCTAGACCTAATGCCTAGTGACCAAATTTTGCTTGAAAACTCTTTGAAATGACAAAATTTGACTTGGAAACTCTGAGACCACTTTGTAAGAGCATATTTGATCACTGGAGGAAGGCTAGAAAGACTGACACTAACACCTTATTCATCTGATACGACCTCATCTGATTCTCAAGTAGCAACCTTCTCTACATAGAAGTATGCTGGTACAGCTTCTTGAGAGCCTCCCACATCTCAAATGCAGTTTCTTTCTCGGCTACATGATCCTTGACCTCGTCAAGGATGATGCTCTTGGCCCTCGTCATCACCTCCTCGTACCTGTCATTATCACTGGGGCCGATTGGGATAGCTATTACCTTCAAGGCGAAGTTCTTGACATGATTCCTGTCAAGCACGGATAAGATTCTGGTCATCCAGACTGCGAAGTTCGATGCTTTGTCCAGTCTATCCTGGTCTCTTACTCCATGTAGTGCCATGACGCTCCTCTACTTCCCTCTTGGAGGTTCTTTGTTCGACTCCTCTGAGTCTCTACTTCCCTTTTGGAAGTTCTCTTCTGGACTCCCTCTGAGTCCTGATTTCCCTCCTGGAAATCCTTCTGTTGCTTGTCGAGATGCCCTCTACTCTGATCATCTTGTGCAACTGCACTGCTGATCGAGGGTCCTCGGCTATAAACCCTCAGTAACAACTCCTATGGCCCTGCTCTATCAGGTACTGTTTTGACTACAGTACCTCACCAACTCCACTCTGCAATATTCCTGTAGCCTTCTAGACCCCAACAACTGTCTCTCTGTGAACTGCATCAGCCCCCCTCTGCCTCACGCTGGCTCTGCGTCACCATGGAAAAACCCAATGCGGGAAAACCGGTGCAACTTTCTGAGAGTTTTCTTATTAAGCAATATCAGAGTACAATCTGGGTGTCGAAACTAGCCTACCCAATAGAGAATTTCCTTGGCAGTACTACCTCTTAGTTTCTGACAAATCTACTGGCTCAAACCCTGGATAATCCTTCTGCCAGCTACTCAGCACTAATCTGCCCCAGAAAACCCAACGTCTGCCCAATCTGGACTACGTCAGCCTCTCCTAGCCCAGTGTTGGCCTTGCGTCAGCTCTCTGAGCCTCTGCGTCAGCTACGCTGGCCCCTCTGGTGCTCTGCGCAACACTTAGTTGCCTTTGCGTGGCCCTGCGTGAGCACTGGCTGCTCCTGCATCTCTCTTTCTGGTTGCTCTGCTGCTCTCTCGGCACTATCTCTGCATCTCTGTACTAAATGCCCTTCAGCTGCTCTCCGATCACTGATTCTATCTCTCTTAGCAAACCCTGCTCTAGAGAATAGAATGACTAATCACTCTGGTGCGTTCTCCAAGTGACCCTCAAGCCTCCTCTTATACTTTTCCTGTTGACATATCAACGACCGAGATTAAGTCCCTATTCAACGGCTAAGATCAGATTTGGCTTGATCCATGTCTTTTGGACCATTCTAACATAGATTCATGTTAATACACATTAATACTCCATTAAAAATATTAATTATTTTAATATCTCCTGATCTGTTTAGAATCTGCCCAAACCCTTTCTGGGTATTGGAGATCTCATGTGCCCCAACCTCTCCACCAAATTTCGTGGCTAGAGCACATCCGATGCTACACCAAATCAACATCTTGTGCTTCCTCTGATGCCTCTGCGTTGCTGCAACAACTCTGTGCCTCTCGCACTGCTGCAAACACCTTTGTGCCTTCCTACACTGCTGCAACCTCCTTTGTGCCTCTCGCACTGCTGCAACCTCCTCTGTGCCTCTCGCACTGCTGCAACCCTCTCTGCACTGCTACAGATCCCTGCACTCTAGCACTGTTCTGCTACTCCATCCGCATCTTGCTTCTACCGAGATCTGTCATCCTGCCACTGTCACTCGGGGCTCCCGTAACTGGATATGATCCAAGAGTTTGGGCACCTCAAGGATCCTGCCCACATCTCTTGTAGTCCTCCTGACTACAACTCGATGTCACCCCACCTCTTCTCTAGAGGTACATGAGCACTCATGGCACAATCGTCATTAGTCTCTACTTCCTTCTCTGCCTTAGATGATGCTGCCTTGGAGTCAAAAGCCTCTCCCTTATTTTTCTTCCTGGGACATTGGGTTGCATAATGGCCCAACTCCCCACAATGGAAGCACTTTATCTTGGAGATGTCCTTCTTCTTCCTCTTCCCTTGTTGTCCCACAGATGCCAGAGTTGCATCCTCTTCCTCCTCTTTCTTGATTCGACCTCCTTTGCTGCTACTTCCCGCCTTGGTCAGTCGTCTGATCTCTTCTTGGCAAAGAGCTGCCCACAATTCTTCCCAATTTGGAAGATTCGCTCTGCCCAAAATGCTTTGGACGAATGTCTCCCACTCCTCGGAGACTGTGTTCAGGGCGGTCCTCACCATTAACTCCTGATTCGGCGTGGCCCCTATGGAAGTAAGTTGGTCCCGAATCTCCTGCAACCTGTTGAGGAAGTGATCTATCTGCTCCCCCTTCTACATCTGATATGACTGCAGCTGATTCTCTAGTAGCATCTTCCTCTGCATGGAAGTGCCCTGATATAATGTCGTCAAGGTATCCCACATCTCCTTTGCCGTATTCTTCTCGGCAATATGCTGAACTACATGATCCTTGACCCCATCAAGGATTATGCACTTTGCCTTGGCCATTGCATCCTCATACTTTTCGTTATCAGCTGGGTTGACTGGGATAGCCACGGTTCTCAAGGCGAAGGCCTTGATGCGATGTCTATCCAGAACATACAGGATCCTGGCCTTCCAGATGAAAAAGTTGGATGCTCCTTCCAGCCTGTCCTGATCCCTCAGTCAGTTCATTGCCATCTCCGCTCTTCTCTTCGACTCCCTCTAAGCCTCTACTTCCCTCTTGGAAGTTCTCTTTTAGACTCCCTTTGAGTTTCGATTTCCCTCCTGGAAATGCTTCAGCCAATAGTCGAATCACACCTCTCCGATCCCCTTTGCCCTTGCAACATTGATCTGGATTTCTTGGCTAGAAATCTGCCTAGGTAGCGACTCCCTCTACCTTGGTTTTGTTCCGTTAGGTACTATTCTATTTCGACAGCAACAACACCCCACCAACTTCACAATCCACAATATGCCCACAGCTCCCTAGGCCCCAACAGCTGAAGAAACTGAGCCTCTTAGCTCTGCGCAATCCCAGCAAGGCTGAATTGCTCCTCTGGCCAATTGCGTCACTCCTACCTGGCTGAGCAGGATGACGTGGCTCTTTGTGAGCCTCTTTTGCCTCTTACTACTTCTGCGCTGACCCTTTCTCTAGCTCGGATTGATGACACAGGTTCTCTGCATCACTCCCTCTCTTCTGCCTTCTACTTAGGAACAACTTTGTCTCTCGGGACAACTGTTTTTGCTGCAAATCTTCTGATTAAGTTGGTGCCTTCAGTTCTCTTGTGATCTGCAACCCTCGGATACCATGTTGATCTTTCTAAGTCTAACCCGTTGTAAATTTTCCTACACTATCTGGTTTATTTCACTTACTTGTTTAATTACTTAACAAGTTATTTAACCATATAAATACTAAAATAAACACAAATGCAGGCTCAGTTATCTACAAATCATCAACTGAAAGAAATAGACAAACACATAAGGGATACCGTTATTTTTGGACAATCGTCCCCGGAAAAACCCAATGCATGAAAACCGGTGTAGCAGTTCTGAGGGTTTTATTATTAAGCAGCTTTCTTGAGTACGACTGGGTGCCAAATTGGCTCACCCGACAGAGAAATCAATTTGGCAGTAATACCTCTCTTCGGAAGCAAATATTCGGTAAGTCTGCTCCACGAAAATCTCTCCAACGCCTCTCTGAGGCTCTCTGTCAGACCTCCTAGCCTCTGCATCAGCCTAGAAGCCTCTGCGTCAGCCTACTGATGCTCTGCGCTGTCTCTCTGGCCCTTTGCATCACCCACACTGGCCCTCTGGCCCTCTGCGCAGTGACTCTGGCCCTCTGCGTGGCTCCTATTGGCTCTGCGTAGCCTTATCTACCTTTGCGCTGGTCTTCCGGCTCTATCTCTGCCTCTTTGTTATGCACTCACTGCAACTCTGATCACTGGTTCGATTTCTCTTAGCGAACCCCGTTCCAGAAAATTGAACTGACTCATCAACTTGGTGTATCTCCAATTGACCCTCAAGCCTCCTCTTATACTTTTTCTGCTGAGTCTTCAATGATCGAGATTAAATCTCTAATCAACGACTAAGATTAGATTTGACTTGATCCATGTCATTTAGAACCTTCTCACCCAGTTTTATATTAATACCCATTAATATTTTTATTTTCCTAAGTTTAGACTTAGGAACCCATTAAAAATATTAATTATTTTAATATCTCTCTAACCGTGTGGAATTTCCCCAAACCATTTATGGGTGTTGGAGATCTCATGCGTTTTAGCCTCTCCACCAATTTTCATTACTAGAGCACATCCGATGCTACCCCAAATCAACAGACCAAAGGTCAAATCTAAGAGAAAGGGTTTCCAATAGTGATGTTCAACAAGAGAAAGGCTCATGAAACCCTCAAACAAGTCGCTAAGTTGAAGCAAGACTAGACTAGGGTTTTACCTTAGGGAAAACAACTAGGGCAAGGAAATTTATGCACCAAAATGATAGATTTTGTGGCAAATGCAGTCCCCTTGATGTTTAGGCTCTCCAATCCCACGAATGCACCTTTCCTAGGGACTACTACCAAGCTTGAGTTAGCAAGTTTGGCCTTGTAGGGGCTGTGTTCACCACTACGTGTCAACGACCCATAGCAGTACACCCCCTTTCTTCACAAAAGGGATAGCACCTGATCGATGTGTCCGTGCCGTCCACTAATATACCAAAGATCTGCAATAGATATCCACTTCAGATATGAACTATAGACAATTTAGAGCACTTATCCACTTAGAACAACTATCACAATGCGATTACCAATGATCTTAAGATAATTATCAACTCAAAAAGATAATGTCAATATTGTTATTGATCTCTTTAATACCCACAATTATTCAAGATGTGTATGATTGGATTATCAAGTCCTCAATTTAAGGAACACTTAGATATTCAATTTCATTGTGTAACCAATAACTCAGACTCTTAGATTTGCTATTGTGAAAGCACCAAAATTTGCCAGTATGCTCAAGTCAAACAATGATTATCTTAGTTAACACCAATTTGAGTAATAGAAACCACTCAACAAGAGATAAGAGCTATGTTGCGGGGGAGCGCCCCCTCCGTTCGAACCCACTCCCAATCCGCGCTGGGAGCATGCTCCCGATAAAAAAATTTGCGCTCCCTGCCATTTTCGGGAACGCTGTCAGGAGTGTCGCTCCCATCACTCCCGGAGCGAAATTTTAAAGCCCGGGAGCGATCGGGAGCAATCCCATCACTCCCGGAGCGAAATTTTAAAGCCCGGGAGCGATCGGGAGCAATTGCTCCCGATCGCTCCCGGGCTTTAAAATTTCGCTCCGGGAGTGATGGGAGCAACACTCCTGACAGTGCTGTCGGGAGTGTTTTGGGCGGCGCCGGGAGCGATCCGGCGGAAAAAAATTCCGCGGACGTGAAAAAAAATCAAATTAAAAAAAAATTTGTTTTAAAAGCCCAATGGGCCTAAAAAAATTTCATTATTCCCGGGCTTTAAAATTTCGCTCCAGGAGTGTTTTGGGCGGCGTCGGGAGCGATCCGGCGGAAAAAAATTCCGCGGACGCGAAAAAAAATCAAATTAAAAAAAAAATTGTTTTAAAAGCCCAATGGGCCTAAAAAAATTTCATTATTACTTCAATGAGTTGAGTTTCTTGGAGAGCAAGAGCAAAGGAGCGAGGAGCAAGCGTTGAGGAGCAAGGAGCAAGCCTGCAAAGAGGTAAGTAACTTAGTAATTTAGTTAGTTTAATTTAGTTAGGAAGTAATTTAGTTAGTTTAATTTAGTTTATTTAGTAAAAAAGTCATGAATTTAAATTAAATTAATAAGCTAAATTAATTAATTTAAATAAATTAAATTAATTTGCAGATTCAAAAGCTTGCAAATATCAAACACCATGGACCTGGCTATATTTCTTGGCATTTTCCTCTTCTTGGTCCCTTTTATGGTTATTATGGTGTTGGAGAGTAGGAAACGGAGGGGCCAAAATGAAGAGGGGGATGAAGAAACTGGAGAAAGTCGAATTGATGAAAACCCCAGTGAGGAGGAGCTGGAGTAGGGTGAACATGACTCTCAAAAGACTAAACAAGACCAAACCCCATTGCGGAAATATGTTAACAGGGCTGAAATAGGGAGAGGGGGTGGAACCACTAAATTTCATTGCCCCCATTGCAACAATGATTACACAGGTTCATACACCCGTGCCAGAAAACACCTTCTCGGGAAAAGGCCATGGGATGGAGACAAACAAATAGGAATCAAAACTTGTCCAACGGTGTCATCAGCAGATAGAGCCAAATACATAAGGGAAGAGGAGGAAGCCCAATACAAATCAAAAAAATCAAGGGGTTTCTTTGAACCAAGCTCACAACCACAAGCACAAAGAACTCCTTCAGCATCCTCCCAAGGCAGTGGATATGGAGGCACAGGGTCATCATCTTTAAGGCGTAGAGCCATATCAGATTTCCTTGATGAGGGGTGTAGGGGGTGGAACCACTAAATTTCAGAGGAAGCCCAATACAAATCAAAAAAATCAAGCGGTGTCTTTGAACCAATCTCGCAACCGCAAGCACAAAGAACTCCTTCAGCATCCTCCCAAGGCAGTGGATATGGAGGCACAGGGTCATCATCTTTAAGGCATAGAACCATATCAGATTTCCTTGATGAGGGGAGAGGGGGTGGAACCACTAAATTTCATTGCCCCCATTGCAACAATGATTACACAGGTTCATACACCCGTGCCAGAAAACACCTCTGCGGGAAAGGGCCATGGGATGGAGACAAACAAATAGGAATCAAAACTTGTCCAGCAGTGTAATCAGCGGATAGAGCCAAATACATAAGGGAAGATGAGGAAGCCCAATACAAATCAAAAAAATCAAGGGGTTTCTTTGAACCAAGCTCACAACCACAAGCACAAAGAACTCCTTCAGCATCCTCCCAAGGCAGTGGATATGGAGGCACAGGGTCATCATCTTTAAGGCGTAGAACCATATCAGATTTCCTTGATGAGGGGTGTAGGAATGATGTGGATTCAAAGGTTTACAGGTTTCTCCATGCATGTGGGATACCATTCAATGTTCTTTGCTCACCTTATTGGCACGAAATGGTCTCTGCCATAAATGATGCGCCTAAAGGATATAAGAGCCCTGGGTATGACAAGGCAAGAACCGTTGGACTTGATCATGAAAAAGCAAAAATATCACATTCTTTGAATAGAATGACAAGTTCTTGGACTGACCATGGGGTGTCCATTGTATCTGATGGATGGACAAATGTACAAGGCAAGCCATTGATAAATGTTCTTGCTGTGTCTGTTAGTGGTGCCATCTTTCTAACTGCACATGATTACTCAGACAAGTTCATGACCGCCATCAACATTACAGAAGCATTACTTGAAACAATTGACCGTATTGGGCCATACAATGTCATCCAAGTCATCACTGATAATGCTGCTAATTGTAAGGCAACGGGAGCAATTATTGAGGATAAATACCCCAACATATTTTGGTCTGGATGTTTGGTTCACACATTGAACCTTCTGATGCATGATGTTGTCAAGAACAAAAATGCACAATACCAATGGATTGGTGATTTGTACGAGAAAGGCAAACAAATGATAAAATTTATTACAAATCATAGCAATACCCACGGCCTTTTCCGCAATGACTCTAGATTGGAGTTGTTGAAGATTGCGAAGACCAGATTTGGTAGCTATTACCTCACCTTCAGGCGCCTTTTGAAGGTAAGAGAGTCATTGGTTATCATGGTATCAAGTCCACATTGGCAGGTATTAAAGGAAAGGGCTATAAATGCAGTTGACAGGGAAGGTATTGAACTGGTGGAGGAGGCCGCTCTTGATGGTCAGTTTTGGACAAGTGTGAGGCAAGTATTGGATTTCACCAAGCCCATTTATCACACGATTTGGTTTGCAGATACAGACAAACCAGTGATTGGCGAGGTGTATGAGAAAATGGATACCATGTTGGGGCAAATAAAAGATATTGTTCATAACAGAGATCCCAACTTGTACAAACTGATTCATGATTGTGTATGTAAACGGTGGAATAGACTTAATCTTCCACTACATTGCTTGGCGTATATCCTTACGCCAAAATACTACTCTACATCTTGGTTGGGCCAACTTGCACTAGGGGGTGGGATTAGGACCAAACCCCATTTAGATCCAGAGGTAACTAGTGGATATTTTCAAGCATTAGAAAAGTTGATACTTGACAGGGAGGAATGTGCAGCTGTGCGCCTTGAAATAGGCAAATACTTCAGTGGCACTGGTTTGTATGGTAACTTCCATGCAATGGACCACAGAGATAGATTTGATTCTCTCACATGGTGGGAAACATATGGCGGCCAGGGACTTTTGCCAAAATTGGCAAAAAAAGTTCTTTCACAGGTTGTAAATACTTCTTCTGCAGAGAGGTGTTGGAGCACTTACAACTACATACATAATGTGAAAAGAAACAGACTCAATGAAAACCGAGCAGAAAGCTTGGTTTATGTGCACTACAACTTGAAGTTGTTGAGTCATTACTGTGATCGGGCTTATGAGGATCCCACATATAAAATTTGGGACAATCACGCAGAGGATGACAATTTGGAGGATGGCATTGTACATCTTGAAGAATTGGAAGAGGAACTTATAAGGGATGAAGATGAAGCAACTGCAGCA
The DNA here is from genome assembly GCA_031772625.1 of Pinus tabuliformis. Lineage (NCBI taxonomy): Eukaryota > Viridiplantae > Streptophyta > Pinopsida > Pinales > Pinaceae > Pinus > Pinus tabuliformis. Next base: position 234,658,045 of record CM062814.1, on the reverse strand, counting down.
GCCATGCCACCTCCACCTCCACCATCCAGTAGCAGTGCTCGAGGTCCGAGTCTTGTTCCTTTGCTGTCGCCACCTCCATCTACACCCTCACGTGGAGAGCATGTGCCTTCTAGTTCTGGTCGTCGGTCTGTGCGGGAGACTCCTAGAAGACCACCACGACCTGCTTATACTCCTGGAGACTCTCGTGGCAAGGGCCACATGTAGATTTATAGTTTACTTGTCTTTTCTAGTTTCTATTAGACTTTAGTTTTCATAACTGTTGAGTTTTGAGTCCTTGACTCTTTCATATCATAATGATATTTTTTGTAGACAATATATGACTATGACAATGAAAATTTGAAGTTTGAAGTTGGCAATTATAACCCATTGGTAATGATTGTGAATTATGAATATGATGCTTCGTGAAAGACTAAAGTTGTTTCATTTCATTTCATTATTCATGTTTCATTTTATAACATTTCATTTCATGTTAATAGTTAGAAGTTAGGACTTAGAAATATCTAAGATAGTACTTTTTGTAATGGTTAAATTTAGCTTGCAAGTACAACTTTGGTGATCAATGATGATAAATGTTATATATTGAATTTTCAATTTTGAAAGCTTGAAGTTGAAACTTTAAGATTGAATTTGATGAATCATGATTCACGAGACTCAATATGTTGCAGTTGTAATATGTATTTTACTAAATTGTGGACATGGTTGATGAAGATTATAATTTCTAGATGATTGATCATTGATGTGATATGGTTCAATGATCAATGATCAATCTATGTTTTTTTATGTTTTTTATGTCTAATTCATCATTCTACATGTTTTTGTTGACATATATGTATCAAAAATTAAAAAATATAAAATATATATATATTTTTAAAAAATCACTTCGGGATTCGCTCCCAAACCGGGAGCTTCTGAAAATGGTCGCTCCTGCTCCCCGCTTCCGCTCCCGCTCCGAAGTAACATAGGATAAGAGTAATGTGCTTATATGAGTGAACCTTAATGCAAAATCAGGATCATGGAACTTCACAAGACAACAAGCGTTAGTGATCAGTTTTCCAATTCCTTTAGCACTCTAATAGATAATGCCAACCATTCTCTTTACGACATGTTAGAACATGGTTCGATGTAAGACATCCTTGTATGCTTTATCCTCAATGTTTGTTACAGCAGTTAAGAAACATGCCTAATTGATATCAAATACTTTCAGCTTACTTGTTGAGAGCACTTTGGAATGCAACACGCGGAATGCCTAAGATTAAGAATGCAAGTGAGGGAATGATGCAACACATTAGACACCAAATTATTATGCCAACGAAATGTAAATCATTTGCAACAGAGGCCAAGAAACAAATGCCTTTTGTGATACCACAGTTCAACAAGATCAGCCTTCTGCAAAAACCATGTCAATCCTCTAATAAACAAGATCAGTCATCCAAGTAGGCAACAAAAAATAGTTAAAACACTTAAGATTAATTCGTGATTATTCTGTGTTGTCACTGTCAAAATCAGATCAGACTGCTGTAGCTTAAGATCAGTCCATGTATATTACAAGATAGTAATGTGAAATTAATCATCAAATGTGCAAGAATGGAAGCCAAACTATTATGTGCCGATTTAGTGTTGACTTCCTAGTGCTTTAGGCTTTAATTATTGTTGTTTTCTGACATAATTAGTCACTCTATGCAACACTTCAGGCCTAATGTAATTCGACAGTATGCTGTAAGTTGCAATGGGTTAGTCCTGGAAGCAGTCTTTCCACAGATCAGATCAATTTAAGTCCCCATCATGCCACTGCTTTACCTTTAAGTTGATAATATAGTCTTTCCAAAGAATAACACCAACTCTGCAATTGAAAATTTCTTTGCCCCAGATTAACAAATTATGAAGCATACCTTGAAAATACTCACGGCTATGGCAAGGAAGACCTCTAGGCCTTATTGCTTCCCTTCAAAAATTGATATGTCAAGATAGGACTCGAAGGACAAAACACTGGCCACTAATTAGTGAGAAAATTGCCCAAAAGCTGAAGTGATACTGTTAAAATTGGCAACTAGGGCGAAACTCAATGTGGGTCTACTTATTCATGGCAGCTGATATTTTTCTTGGATTCCTTTCGTCGAGAGGTGTAGGATTGATTTAAAGATCATCTGATTCCGACATGTATTCATGGAGATATGAATTTATTTGTATTATGGGACACTTCGTCATGGTCGGCCAGCAACCAAATTGCCCCCACTTGTGTTTAACGTTTTAGTATAAAAATAGGTGGCTTGTTAGTCATTTGGACACACACATGTTGGCATTATGACACAGGTTTGGCACTATGGCACAAGTATTGTCCTTGAGGGCAACTTACTTGGCAAATCACTTAGATGACAGTTTAGGCTCACAGGCTCTTAGAATAAAGGAAAAGGAGGTATACGCAGGTTCCTATTGACAAAGTCGCGTATACACGCGGGATAGCCAATCAAAAGGCGCGTATACGTATGCACGCACTTTCGTGCAAAGAAAAACGCGTACATGTGGGAAAACTTATTTTTTAGTCCATGGTATTTAGTCCTTGGTTTTTGGACCTATGGTTTTGGACCATGGTATCTCATCCGAAATGTTGAACCCAGGTATTGGGTCCCAAGTATTGGTTCTAAGTTGTTTTGGACCATGGTATTGAAGAAAGGCCTAAGACTATAAAAGGGGAAGGAGATCATTAGGCAAAGACACACTTAAGGATTGAATATCTTATGTAGACCAAGATCCAGAATACTGGTCATTGGGTTATGGTGCATAGCTAGATCTGAATCAAGGAGGAACCTGAGCGCTAGAAGCAGGATAAGTTCTATTGATGGGTCAAGATCTCTAGACTTGAAGAGAAGTATCTTTGTGTGAGTTTGATCTGTTATATTTGGCGCATAACTTTAACTATAAATCTAATAATCTGGGTATAACTGATGTCTGACTAATTGAAAAGGATGGACTATCTTTTATAGATCTGTACGCAGGCTCAACATAGCGCGTATACACGCTGGTTTAGTATTACAAAACTGTGTATACACAGGTTTGCCGTAATACAAAAGCGTATGCACGCAGGTTCTACATATTGAAGTAGCGTACGTCTCATGAAATATGTTTTAGCTACTTCTGTTTATTGCTGCAGTGTTCTGGGTTCAGGATTGGTTTTTGGTTATTGTTATTATATTCTGGTTACAACTTTCAAAGAAGTGATTGGTTGATTCAGTTTGGTTGATGCAAAGGAGATTGGTTGATGCAGATGTATTTGATGTTTGATTATTGTTATTGATGGATCCAGTTTGAAAATTTATGAAACATGATCCCTGGAAGAAAAGAGAAGGTTGTCACTTTCTGTAGGCTAGCACCTACATACTAGTACATCAGCTAGTACAAGAGCTAAGGAGGTTGTAGCTCCCTTCCAGGAGAGTCTGGAGAACGAGAGAAGGTTGTAGTCTTCTGAAGGTAGAACCCTGCGTACTGGTATAAGACTGCACCAGTACAGAACCATTGTAAAAAGAAGTTTCTTATTAAAAGAAGATAGAGACAAATTGTAGCAGGTGGTTTTTACCCACATTGGGTTTCCACCTTATATCTTGTGTTCTTGTGTGTGACTGTTTGCTCTGTTTTACTATACCTAGTTACTGTTTATATGGTTCTGATGCACAGATTAATGATCAACATCGGAAGAATAAATTAAATTATAAGTCTACAGGTTATACGCTAGTTTCCTTAACTGCAGTTGCGTATATACGCAGTTTTAACTAATAGAAGTAGCGTATACAAATCTGATTGTGAAATGAAAAATAATTGACTTGATAATACTGATTCACCCCCTCTCTCAGTATTATTTCCAACAATTGGTATCAGAGCAGGTCCTTCAGAAGAAGCTTGATCGCTTGAAGGAATATCTATCATCATGAGAAACTATGAAAATGAGGCATACATCAGGCCACCAATCTTTGATGGGAGCAATTTCGTCTATTGGAAGGTAAGAACCACAACCTATCTTCAATCTCTTGGTACAGAAGTTTGGGATATCGTGGAAGGAGGGTACACATTTCCATCAGCAACTCCTACAGATACGGCTGGTAAAAAGCAGTATGAAACAAATGCAAAGGCTATCAATACTATATTAGGGAGTCTATCTCAATCAGAATTCGTCAAGGTTGTGCAGCTCAAAATCGCCAAAGAAATATGGGACAAGATCATTCTAAGCTATGAAGGAGAAGATCACGTAAAACGTGCAAAACTACAATCTCTCAAAATTCAATATGAAACTCTCAGAATGCACAATGATGAAAGCATGGTTAATTATTTCTTACGTATAGATGAGATTGTTAATCGCATGAAAAATTTGGGTGAAGAAATAAAAGAAGTTACTTTAGTTGAAAAGGTTCTAAGATCCTTGTCTTCTAAGTTTGAATCAAAAGTTTTTGCCATAGAAGAAAAGCAGAATCTTCAGAGCATTCCTATGTCACATCTCCACGGAATCTTAACCGCTTTCGAAATGAGAAAAGGGGGTCCATCAGACATGAGAGAAGCCGCATTCAAAGCTTCAGGAAAAGGAGAATACAATGACTCAGGACATACGTCAGAAGGAGAGGAGGAATCAAACTTTGTCAAGAACCTTCAACGGGGATCTGGAAGATTCAAAGGTAAGCTACCTTTCAAATGCTTTGCTTGTGGAAGAGTCGGTCACTATGCAGCCAAATATCCTCATAAAGATAAGCTTGATAAAGGTAAGGAACTGGTTAAATGGAGCAGAAAACAAAACCTAAGTAAGAAGAGTTATTATACACATGAAGACATCGATGGACTTTCAAATAGTGATGAAGATGAACATGGTAATGATTATAGACTTTTGATGGCCTTTGAAGATGATGATTTCTTGGATGCTATAGATGAAGATGATCTCTATGAAGAAATTTCTAAACTTAAAATCTGTTTAGAAGAAAAGAGTATGATCATAGATACTTTGACATTCCAACTTGCTGAAAGGGAAAGACACAATGAAAAGTTAAAATGTGAAATTGTGGGACTTAGAAAATATATTGAGAAAATAAAAGCTCTTAATCTTAGATTTGCTAAAGGATCTGAAATTTTAGATGAAATTATCAAAGTGCAGCGTTCTCCTCTAATCAAGACAGTTCTTGGATATACTGAAGAACCATCTCAAGCACATAAGCCATCCACCTCCAAAAGTTATCTTGATGCAGCAAGGAGAAGTGAACAGGTTGACTATCGTCAGCAAAGGCATAAAGCAGATCTCCAGGTAAATTGAGGTCAATCTACTTCACGGATGAACAGAAGCTACAACCAATCGCAGGTAAATCAATTTGCTTCAAGAATGAATGTCAATGGAAACTACAATCACATGGTCAATAGATTGGACAATCGCAGGAATTTCTTTAATGGCCAGTGTTTCTCTTGTCATAACTTTGGACACAAAGCTACTCAATGTGTTGCCTACAAGACCATCATGACTAGAGAAGCACGAAATCAAAGGAGTGTGACTGGGATCATGAAAAGGACCTACAATAACTTTTCTGCTCTTGAAAATGAAATAGAATGTTCTATTTGTAACAACTTCGGTCATGAAGATTCTGAATGCGGGAGTAGGTTTCGGCAAACATCTCAGAAGGAGCAAGCGTCATTGGGTCCCAAAACATGGAGAAAGAAAGAACCGCAACCAGAAATATGTGGTATAGCCTTATATGCGGAAGGACAGGAAAATTAGTGGTACATCGACAGTGGATGCTCGAAACATATGACAGGTGATAAATACAAGCTTAAGTCATATAGTGCCTTAGAAAAGGAAAGGAAGGTCTCATTTGGAAATGACACCCCTGCACTCATAAAAGGTAAAGGTTTTGTTATTTTGAAAGAAAAAGTCAAAGCTGGAAATGTTATGTATGTTGATGGCTTAAAGCATAATCTATTGAGTGTTAGCCAAATGTGTGATCAAGGAAATGAGGTAATATTTCGATCAAATGGATGTATTGTTCGTGAGCTTGATACAGGAGAAACAGTGATCAAAGGCAAAAGAACTCTAAATAATTTATACATACTCAAGGGAGGACAACAACAATGCTATCTAAGCAAGAATGATGAACACTAGCTATGGCACAAAAGATTAGGGCATCTAAGCTTCCCTCAGATAAGGAAAGCTTGCAAATATCACTCTGTTCGCGTCTTCCTGACATCAAAATTCCAGACAATACAATATGCAAATCATGTCAGTTTGGTAAGCAAACCAGAACTCATTTCCCTGAGAAGGAAGGATCAGCTAGTAAGCCACTTGAACTTGTCCATACTGATTTATGTGGTCCATCAAGGAAAAAGTCACCTCGTGGAGAAGAATACTTTATATTGTTCATTGACGACTTTTCCAGGATGTGTTGGATAGGACTTCTGAAGCATAAAGACGAAGCTTTCGAAAAATTCAAAGCTTTCAAAGCCTTGGTTGAAAATGAATCAGATCGCAGAATCAAATGCCTCAGGTCTGATCGAGGAGGGGAATTTACCTCGGATGAATTTTTCGATTTTTGTGAAGAACATGGAATAAGAAGGGAATTCTCTACTGCAAGGACTCCTCAGCAAAATGGAGTAGTGGAAAGGATGAACAGAACGGTTCAACAAATGGCTCGTGCTATGCTTGATGAGTCTGGAACTCCTGCAACCTTCTGGGGTGAAGCTGCATTTGCTGCCGTTACTATTCTCAACAAAACAAACGTCCGTGTAAACAACACTCAAACTCCTCATGAAATTTGGTATGGTAAGACTCCTATGGTAAAATACTTCAAAATTTTTGGAAGCAAATGTTACATCAAAAGGACTGATGAAAACCTTGGCAAGTTTGAACCTAGAGCAGATGAAGGCATTCTCCTTGGTTACTCTTCCCGAAGTAAAGGATATAAGTGTTACAATAAAAGACTTGGAAAAATTGTTGAAAGTATTGATGTAGTGGTTGATGAAGCAGGAAACAATCCAAGGCAGGTAAAATCCGAAGATTTCGAAGATGATGAGGACTATCCTTCAACATCAAATCAGACTAATGATGAAGAAGAAACCTATGAGGCACTAGAAGAACAGATAAGGGTAGAAGAAAAGACTCCATCCAGGTACGTCCAGAAGAATCATCCAGAGACTCAAATTTTGGGGCAGAAAGAGGTAGGTGTACAAACAAGAAAAACTATTTCAGAAGCTTCAAGCTATCGAGCATTGCTCTCCTCCATTGAACCACGAAATGTAAGTGAAGCATGCAAAGATGAATGCTGGGTCAAGGCCATGAATGAAGAACTTGAGCATATTGAAAAGAATAATACTTAGGAGTTGGTTCCTAAACCAAATGATAAGAATGTCATAGGGACAAAATGGATATTCAAAAACATGCTGAATGAAAATGGAGATGTTATTAGAAACAAGGCCAAACTTGTTTGTAAAGGGTATGCTCAACAAGAAGGTATAGACTTTGAAGAAACTTTTGCACCAATTGCTAGACTTGATGCCATAAGAATGTTCCTTGCTCTTTCTAGCTTTCAGGAGTTCAAATTATATCAAATGGATGTGAAATTTGCCTTTCTAAATGGAGACTTAGAAGAAGAAGTGTATATTGAGCAACCAGATGGATTCATCCTTGGAAATGATCCAAAACTTATATGCAGACTCAAAAAGGCTCTCTATGGCCTTAAACAGGCTCCAAGGGCTTGGTATTTTCGTTTGGACAAATACCTCCATCAACAAGGTTTTTCAAAAGGATCAACAGATAACAATCTATATATAAAAATTGACAATGATAAATTGTTAATACTTGTTGTGTATGTTGATGATATCATCTTTGGTAGCAACGAAGAAACCATGAGTCAAAACTTTGCTTTGGTGATGCAGAAAGAATTTGAAATGTCCTTACTTGGGGAGCTCACATATTTTCTTGGCTTACAAGTCCAACAAAACAAAGGCAGTATCTTTCTATCACAAACCAAGTACCTCAAGCAGATCTTGAAAAAATATGGCATGGAAGATTCGAAACCAGTATGTACCCCTATGATAACGGGATGCAACCTCAGCGCAAATGATGAATCAACAGCAGTACATCAACCAACCTATAGATCCATGATTAGTAGTCTGCTCTATTTGACAGGTACTCGACTAGACATCATGCATGCAGTGGGAATAGTTGGAAGATTCCAGGCAAATCCAAAGGAAGCACACCTTCAGGCAGTGAAGAGGATTTTCAAATATCATCAAGGAACACAAAACTATGGTTTATGGTTATCCTAGAGACACAGATCTCACACTTCATGCATATACAGATGCAGATTGGGCAAGAAGCGTGAATGACAGAAAAACACTAGTGGTGGTGCATTCTTTATGGGATTCAGATTAGTACCTTGGTTCAGCAAGAAACAAAGTTCAATTGCATTATCTACAGCTGAAGCAGAATATGTGGCTGCTACTTCTTGCTGCACGCAAGTCCTTTGGATGATGTAAACATTACAAGACATTCAAATCACTCGTACTCCACCTATCTCCATTTTTTGTGATAATACAAGTGCAATCAACATTTCAAAGAATCCTGTCATGCGTTCCAAGACCAAGCACATACTTATCAAATATCATTTTCTCCGAGAACAAGTACTTGAACAAAAGGTCAAATTGGAGTATGTCCCCTTCAAGGAACAGGGTGCTGATATATTCACCAAGCCATTGCCCGGGGAGACATTTGAATACCTCATACAGAAGTTGGGAGTAGTTGATGCATCGTCTTGCTGTTGACACTTATCTGTTTCAGAGAACAGTGGTTGTACGCGAGTTTTATGAAGCGTATCCGTGTACATATGACGGTTTCTGTGGATACAATCGCGTATATGTTGGTTTGAAGACAAACAGTGGGCCAGACTCAGGATGAAAAGAGTCTGATATGGGTCTGAAAGAGACCATCTGGTACAGGTTCAGGGGGAGCATATACTTCTAAGTTCTAACAATGCATTGTTGGCATTATCTTAGAAGATCTTGGTTCAAATTCGCAGCGGGTTTTGGTTCAGGTGGAACAGGTGCAGAGGGAGATCATGGTTGCTGGTCTGGATGAGGATTGACAGATGCTGCTGATGTTAGTTATTGATGATTATCATAGTCTTGTCTTAGATATTTAGTCTCTATGTCATTTATTTCCTTTATTATCAAGGTCATGTAATGGCCTATTTTGGTTTCCCCACTATGCCTGGTGTTATCTCAAAATCAGATCCTGATAGGCTGCTGGTCAGGTTGACTCTAAGTAACTATTTCAACTTACTTTAGGCTGAGGCTTAGCCTCCTCAACCTGAGAGGGCTCTCTCTTGATGGATTAATGATTTTGATTAAAGATAAGATGGCTAACTCTTATAGAACAACTGTGAAAATATGAATGGTGGAAACACATTAAACAAAACTATCCATTGGGCTTATGGAGTCAACAACACCTCAATATAACAATGAACTCAACCCTACATGGAAGTCAGGGCATTCAGCATTTAAACATTCAGAACATAAACTCATATGGGACCACACAGTTTATAAATGTATACAGGAAGTCAGAGCACATTCAGTGAATTCTGAGTGATTATACATCCATACCACTGTAAGAATTAAGAAAAGGACAACATCACATATTCTGAACATAAAAAATCCTTCATGAATCCTGAGAAGTAAAGTCAAGCATGTATTACTGAAAATGAGTCTTACATAGGCCAAATACAAGCTTTTCCATAAAATTTTCCAACCCCGATTACATTGCTGTTTCAGCTATATATAGAGCTCTTATTCTAACTGATCGAGATTCCTCCTCAAGCATGAGGGGAATTCGAAAACTACTTCTATTACTGACAACTCTTAAACTCTAACTACTTAATAAATACAACAAAGTGTTGACTGGAGTTTTTAGAGATCTAAATCAACTATGATTCTAACTCCATATTATATGCATGATGGCTTTAATTAAGATGATTCCTTTCTATGACATCTGGTTCTCTTTCAGTTTGGCTGAGATGGTTGTTTAATGCTCCATGTTAACCTTGGATGCTGTATCTTCTTTACTGTCCAAAAAAATTAGGAGACTATCCTTGCTTCTCGGCTGTATGATCTTCGAATCTTCATAAGTCGGTTTTTTAATTGTTGTCCCTCAAAATATGACGGTGGCCACATTTTGATGTGCTGTCTGCTGTTATGAAACCTGATTTGATGATGTGTCATCCACTGTTTCGAAAACAAAAAGGAAAACGTATTCAAGCTGTCTGATACATGCTTCAATTTCCTTGTGATATGACAAAATGCCACTTTTTGATTCAAACTATTTATTTCCACTTGTGCTAGTCTGGCTGTTGTAACTTCAGGTGTTCTCGTTGTATACAACTGTCCTTCAAAATTTTCCCGCTTCAACTTCAAAACTGCTTGATTTATGTTGAAATCATCACTTTCAGCAGTTTCGTAGCGCGCTACGAAACTGCTGAGTTATTTAAAACAACTTGTTTTTAACCTGAGACCTTTATGAACCATAGGACCTGCACCAAGAACCCACCGAGGAATAGACACGGCAAACACACCCTTGTTCTACATCCTGATTAAGAAATTGTCTTTGCGCATGATACGCATTATAACATCATGAGCTGAAAGATCTTTGACAACACAGAGTCGCTGAATGCTTTGAAATTGAACGGTCTTTTCCAACACAGATGACCAGGAGATAATTTGCATTTCCCAATCTGTAATTTTGAGGCTGTTCTTATAAAAATCGCGGATCTCAAGTGTGTCTTTCAGCTGGGCGTAAAATCTCAGAAAACAGAATATCCAGTACAATGAGAATATCCCTAAAAACTGAGCTCAAGATTGTTTACAAGGAATAGTTTCAGACTGCCCCAAATTCAAAGAATAGAAGCAAAACCTAGAAGAACATTTCCCCGATTGCTCTGATACTATTTTGAAAAGCCTGATTGAACGACCAAAACGGCAGAGTAAAATACAACTGCAAACATGTACCAGTACCAAGACACCTAACGACCTAATGATGAGGATAAGCGGTCGGATATGATAGACGAAGTGTATAGGCTGACAACTGTTGATGGATTTTGATGGATATGACAGTTGTGAAATATTGGCTATGGATTCGAACAAATCCCCAATTTCGTAGCGCAGCCAGTGCAAAATATGAATTATGCGCTACGAAATCACCTAAAACATGTTGCGCTGCGAAACTGATAAAGGGATTTATGTGCTGCGAAACCACTTTAAAATGATTACAGGCGCTACGAAATCACCTAGACAATTTCAGCTTTGAAACGAGTTTGGACATATGATATCCATGTGAGATGTGAGACCAATGATAGACTAAGACAGAGAATTGACCCCTTTATACATACCAACAATACTCTTAACAAGACTCCTATTCAAACTATTTAGACTCTAAAACCAGATGAAAAGACTAGACCCAAAATTGACACCAACCCTTTGATAAACAATCGAACTGATGTGAACAATTAAATTTTTTTTCTTGAGTGATAACACCTGGGATGGATGATGTAATGTTCTTGTTTTATCATGTGTAAACTTTTGGTGTATCCCCACTTGGTTGGGTGGATGAGTCAATCCCCACTTGGTTGGGAGATGGATGTATGTATGAATCCTTGGTGATAGGAAGGTCATTTATGATGTATAGAGTCATGTTCTTTCTTGAAGAACATCTTTTTGCAGACCTTGCCTACAGTCAGGGGGAGCCTGGACAACACAACAGAACAAAGATTTCAGCATGTACTCAAGGCGAGCATAACCCTTTGCCCTTGATGACAAAGGGGGAGAATGAATTTGAGTATCTTGGGGTTGCCATCAAGTCCAAAGGGGGAGATTGTTGGCATTATGACACAGGTTTGGCACTATGGCACAGGTATTGTCCTTGATGGCAACCTACTTGGCAAATCACTCAGATGACAGTTCAGGCTCACAGGCTCTCAGAATAAAGGAAGAGGAGGTATACGCAGGTTCTTGTTGACAAAGTCGCGTATACACGCGGGATAGCTGATCAAAAGGCGCGTATACGTATGCACACACTTTCATGCAAAGAAAAGTGCGTACATGTGGGAAAACTTATTTTTTAGTCCATGGTATTTAGTCCTTGGTTTTTGGACCTATGGTTTTGAACCATGGTATCTCGTCCGAAATTTTGAACCCAGGTATTGGGTCCGAAGTATTGGTTCTAAGTGGTTTTGGACCATGGTATTGAAGAAAGGCCTAAGACTATAAAAGGGGAAGGAGATCATTAGGCAAAGACACACTTAAGGATTAAATACCTTATGTAGAGCAAGATCCAGAATACTGGTCATTGGGTTATGGTGCATAGCTAGATCTGAATCAAGGAGGAACCTGAGCGCTAGAAGCAGGATAAGTTCTATTGATGGATCAAGATCTCTAGACTTGAAGAGAAGTATCTTTATGTGAGTTTGATCGGTTATATTTGGCGCATAACTTTATCTATAAATTTGATAATCTGGGTATAACTGATGTCTGAATAATTGAAAAGGATAGACTATCTTTTATAGATCTTTACGCAGGTTTAGCATAGCAAAAGGCGCGTATACACGCTGGTTCAGTATTACAAAACTGCGTATACGCAGGTTTGCCGTAATACAGAAGCTTATGCATGCAGGTTCTACATATTGAAGTAGCGTACGTCTCATGAAATATGTTTTAGCTACTTGTGTTTATTGCTGCAGTGTTCTGGGTTCAGGATTGGTTTCTCGTTATTGTTACTGTATTCTGGTTACAGCTTTCAGAGAAGTGATTGGTTGATTCAGTTTGGTTGATGCAAAGGAGATTGGTTGATGCAGATGTATTTGATGTTTGATTATTGTTATTGATGGATCCAGTTTGAAAATTTATGAAATGTGGTCCTTGGAAGAAAAGAGAAGGTTGTCACCTTCTGTAGGCTAGCACCTACATACTAGTACACCAGCGAGTACAAGAGCTAAGGGGGTTGTAGCTCCCTTTCAGGAGAGTGGAGAACGAGAGAAGGTTGTAGTCCTCTGCAGGTAGAAGCCTGCGTACTGATATAAGACTGCACCAGTACAGAACCATTGTAAAAAGAAATTTCTTATTAAAAGAAGATAGAGACGAATTGCAGTAGGTGGTTTTCACCCACATTGGGTTTCCACCCACATTGGGTTTCCACCTTATATCTTGTGTTCTTGTGTGTGACTATACTTGGTTACTGTTTATATGGTTTTGATGCACAGATTAATGATCAACATCGGAAGAATAAATTAAATTATAAGTCTGCAGGTTATACGCTAGTTTCCTTAACTGCAGTTGCGTATATACGCAGTTTTAACTAACAGAATTAGCGTATACAAATCTGATTATGAAATGAAAAATAATTGACTTGATAATACTGATTCACCCCCCCTTCCCCCCTCTTAGTATTATTTCCAACAACACACTCTTGTGATCTCTCTTCATTTTGTTTTGGGTTTGATGAAGATGAGATCTAGAGAGAGTGCCCTAGGTGATACACTGCCCTATGGAGAAGCCCTAACAGCCTAATGAAGAAGTCTAATACGCTGCCCTATGGAGAAGCCCTAACAGCCTAATGAAGAAGTCTAATACACTGCCCTATGGAGAAGCCCTAACAGCCTAATGGAGAAGTCTAATACGCAGCAAGAAGAGGCACTAAATTACAGTCATGAAGGCTCACGCAGTCAGGGAGGAAGGTTTCATAACGCAGTCCAAGGAGAAGTCTTAACGCTGATATGATAGAAGCCTAACGCTGTCATGGAGGACAGCTCTTATGGTGGAGTCTACACAAGGTTCCACGCTGTCCTAAATGGGACCTTTCTACACAGCAATAAGAAGCCTAAGTACGCTGCCCTAAATGCTGTCATGGAGCAAGGGTTCTAAGTCTACACGCTGGTCTAAAAGAGACCTAGCCGCAGTTCTGTGTAGCACTCTAAATGCTGGCCTTATTCCGCTACAAAAGAAGGGTTCTATGCTGTCCTAACCGCAACCCTCCTATCCGCAGTCATTGAGGGTTCTAAGCAGCAAAAGATGGATTCATGTACGCTGGAAAGAGGAGGTCTGCCACAGTCATACCTCAGCTATATGATGCCTAATCTGACATGACAGGGACAACGTCAAAAGGGAAGGTCTGGAAGCCGCAGTAAGGAGGCCTAAAGAGGCCCTAATCTCAGACATAAAGATGTCACATCTAGTCATAACTAACTGCTGTCCTAAGCTTGGCTGCTAACTATAGCCTAGCTGCTCTGCTAGGCTGCAAGCCATGTTGGGTTATGTTATATTCTTTCCATGACTAGCCCATGTAGTTAACTGAGGGGTTAGAAGGGGGGCGGAGCCGCCCCCTTCGTTGTGCCGATTGTGTAGCCGGGGGCGGCGGGGGGGTCACGAGGGGTTTGAGGGGTGCAGGTAACCCCACTCTATGGGGTCCGGGGGTTTGAGGGGTGTAGGCAGTGTTGCGGGGGAGCGCCCCGCCACCTCTATCCCGCTCCCAATCCGCACTCCAGGCGGGAGCGACTCGGGAGCGGGTCGAGAGCGTGCTCCCTAAAAAAAAATGCTCACTGCCTTTTCGGGAGCGTTTAGCCTTTTTTGCAGTAATGTTCCAAATGCAATTTTTTCAAAGAAACAAATAAGTTTTGAGTGGGGCAACTTAATGATCAAGTCTATGGCCCTAGTATTGATATGCAATTCATGGTAATGTTAAATTCTTAAAGTAAAAGTGACATTCTCCTTAATCTTCATTTTCATCCTTTTACTTAATTTTTTAACATTACCATGAAATGACTCAGGATGTTTGAAAGTGGTTGCGACCTCATTGGATTTCATATGGAGAAAGTAGAATTTTAGATTTCTAGATTTTACTTTGCTGGTGCTGGGATTGCACAGAGCCTAGAAGCTCTAACCTTCAGTTTGCTGGGGCTTAGGAGGTTGTGGGTAAGTTGCAAAGTGAAGCTGATGGGGTACTGTAATGAGAACAATACCTAACAGGGCAAGACCAAGGAGGAGGGAGTTGCTGCCGAGGATTTCTAGCCAAGAAATCCGGATCAGTGGTGCAGCTGCATTAAGGATCAGAGTGGGGGCATCTTGACATTGGCAGAGGGGTTTCCAGGAGGCAAATCGAGGCTCAGAGGGAGTCACACCTAGAAATTCCAGAAGGGAAGTAGAAGAGTAGCGAGATGGCAATGAACGGGGTAAGAGACCAGGACATACTGGACGGAGCCTCAAACTTCGTAGTCTGGAAGGCCAGAATCTTGTCCGTTCTAGACAGGAATTGTGTCAAGTACTTCGCCTTGAAGACGATAGCGATCCCAGTTGACCTAGTTGAGAACGAAAAGTACGAGGAGGCAATGGCGATGGCCAAGAGCATCATCCTTGACGGGGTCAAGGACCATGTAGTACCACATATTGCTGAAAAGGACACAGCGAATGAGATGTGGGAGGCCCTAAAGAAATTGCACCAACATACTCTTGTGCAAAGAAGGATGCTACTAGAAAATCAACTGCGGTCATACCAAATGCAGAAGGGAGAATAGATCGACACCTTCCTCGATCGATTGAAGGAGATCCGGGATCAGCTGACTTCCATAGGGGCCACACCGTATAAAAAATTGATGGTGAGAACAACTCTGAACGCAGTTTCTGAAGGCTGGGAGGTGTTTGTCCAGAGCATATTGGGCAGGGCGATGCTTCCAGATTGGGAGGAAATGTGGGCGGCTCTTCGCCAAGAAGAGATCAGAAGGCTAAGAAAGGCGGGAAACAACGACAAGGGGATCAGAATCAAGGAGGAAGAGGAGGATGCTACCCTAGCATTTGAGGGAAAGCAGGAGAAACGAAAGAAGAAGGACCTCTCCAAGGTCAAATGCTTCAACTATGGGGAACTGGGTCACTATGTGAGCCAGTGTCTGAGGAAGAAGAGCAAATGAGAGGCTTCTGAGACCAAGGCTACGCCAGCAAGGGTGGAGAAGGAAGTGGAGACAGATGATGACTGTGCCATGAGTGCTCACACGCCACTTGAGCGGAAGTGGGGAAACATTGAGCTGTAGTCAGGCGGACCATAGGTGATGAGGGGCAGGATCCTTAAGGTACGCAACCTCTTGGATTATACCTGGTTACGGGAGCGCCCCGAAGAGGAGTAGCAGTACTGGCAGATGTCAGTAGAGACGGATGCGGATGGAGCGACAGAGGGAGCTATAGTGTAGGATTCCCAAGACAACGTGAGGCAGCAGTGCGAGATGCATAGAGTTGTTGCAGCAGCGCAGAGGTCAGAGAGGGAGCACTTGTCAACGACAGAGGGAGTTTCAGCATCAAGGGTGTCTCTAGCCTGACAGATATGTCAGTGTTGGGAGATTAGTTACTTACTTATCAGTAACTGAGTTGCAGTGTAGCAGTTAGTAGTGACAGTGCTGTGGGCAGCACGATGTAGCATGATGAGAGGGGTTGCAGTGCAGATGCAACAGTGGCAGTGGCAGGGCCATGGGTGGCAGTACATGATGCAGCAGTGCAGAGGATGTTGGGCAACAGGCCTAGCATCAGCACAGGGACTGATGTCAAGATGATCAAGGTGATGCTCAGTGAGGAGTATTACTAGAGCACAATCCTCACTAAGAGGGAGTGTTGATTTGGGGTAGCATCAGATGTGCTCTAGCCACGAAAATTGGTGGAGAGGCTAAAGTACATGAGATCTCCAATACCCAGAAATAGTTTGGGCAGAATCTAACCAGTTTGGGAGATATTAAAATAATTAATATTTTTAATGGAGTAAAATAAAATATTAATGCGAATTAATATAAAGCTGTGTTAGAAGGGTCCAAAAGTCATGGATCAAGCTAGAGTTAATCTTAGCCGTTGATTAGGGACTTAATCTCGGCCGTTGAATTGTCAACGAAAATAGTATAAGAGGAGGCTTGAGGGTCACTTGGAGAACACACTGAGTTGATCAAGATTTTGATTTTCTGGGGCAAGGTTTCCCGAGAAGTCGAAAGAGTGATCAAAGTTGCAGTTGAGGGGCAATGAATACAGAAGCAGAGAGCAAAGATAGTACCAGGAGGATCAGTGCAGAAGTCGGGAGAGGGACGCAGAGCCACCCAGGCCTCACACAGAGGTAGCCAGGAGTTGCGCAGTGCCTCAGAGAACCAGTGTGGGAGACACAGAGGCTCTAAGGGCTGACGCAGTGCCTCCAGAGGTTGACGTAGGGCGAGCTAGGGTGACGTTGGGCTAGAAAGGGCTGACACAGTCCATAGAGGCTGACGCTGGGGTTTTCGTGGGACAGATTGGAGCTGAGAGATGTAGGAGTGTTTGTTCGGGTTTTGAGCCAGAACATCTGTCTCCAACTGAGAAGTACTACTACCGAGATTATTCTCTGTTGGGTGAGACGGTTTTGACACCCAGGTTGTATTCTAAAACGGCTTAATAATTAAAACCCTCAGATAGCTGCGCCGGTTTTCCTGCATTGGGTTTTTCCAGGGACATTGGTCCAAAAACAACTGTGTCACTTGTGTGCTTGTTTTGTTTCCTTCAGTTGATGATCTGTAATGTGTTGAACATGTACTTGGATTTATTTTCAGTATTTACATGGGAAATAACTTGTTAATTAATTAGAACAAGTAGGCAGAAATAAATAAGAAAGTAGATGAAGGATTTCTAACAGTTAGACTTAGAAATTCCAACACGGGAGACATGATTGAATGGCCTAGCCACTTGGTTAATTTTAGCAAGACTTAAAGATTAGACTAGATTTGAATGTGAGACCAGTGCCTTATGGAGTCAATTTCTTGCTTATTATTAATTAGATCCCAAGTAACTGGATGAACAATCGCTGCTTGGATGATTAGCAATCCTATATGAGATGCAAATCTTACCAACTAGGTGAAGTGCAAAATCTTGGTTAATTTTACGTTAAATGCCTATTCTAAGTGTAACCTTCCCCTTAACTGTTTTGGAACCAGTCTCTAGAGTAGGTTGTGGGATGGAAGCCAACAGGAAGCAAGCAGAGGCTTGATTAATGATACCACCCCCTCTATTCCAACCAGCTGATGCCTCTGGTGCTACAGAGACTGTGGCTTTGACGACTGCAAGGTCACTGTGTTAACCACTAAAGAGGTGCTAAATCCCTCAAGCTAAATTGTGAAAGGCTGTCCTATTGTCTATCAACCAAACCTATGCTCGGAGGTAAATTATTAGGTGCAAGAGTAGTGTTGATTTGGGGTAGGATCGGATGTGCTCTATCCATGAAAATTGGTGGAGAGGCTAAAGCATATGAGATCTCCAAGACCCATAAATGGTTTGAATAGATTGTACCCGGTTTGGGAGATTAAAATAATTAATATTTTTAATAGAGTTTCTAAGTCTAAACTTAGGAAAAATATTAATGGGTATTAATATAAAACTGGGTTAGAAGGTTCCAAAAGTCATGGATCAAGCCAAATCTAATCTTAGCCGTTGATTAGAGATTTAATCTCGGCTGTTGAAGGACCAACAGGAAAAGTATAAGAGGAGGCTTGAGGGCCAGTTGGAGAACACACTAGAGTGATTAGTCATTCATTTTGCTAGAACGGGGTTGCTAAGCAAAGTTGAATCAGTGATCATCAGCGAGGGACAATGAGTATGAGGTAGAGAGGCAGAGACAGTACTGAGAGACTAGCGCAGAAGTAGAGAGAGAGAGAGCAGCAGCCAGTCCAGGCTACATAGAGCCCAAGAGAGACAACGCAAGGGCCAGAGGGACTACGTCATCCACGCAGAGGCTGCTGGAATGATGCAGAGGGTCCCAGAGGCTGCGCAGTGCCTCTGAGGGCTGACGCAGAGGGTCCTGGGGCTAAAGCAGGTCAGCAGGAGGCTGACGCAGAGGCCAGAAGGGCCAGTGTTGAGCTTCAGTTGTGTCGGAGAGGGTTTCGTGGGACTGGTGTTCTGAATACCTGTTTCTAGATATAGAGGTATTGCTACTGTATATTTTTCTCTGTCGGGTGAGCCGGTTAGGCACCCAGTTGTACTTAGAAAGACTGCATAATAATATAACCTTTTTAATAACTGCACTGGTTTTCCTGCATTGGGTTTTTCCGGGGACATTTGTCTAAAAATAACGGTGTCACTTGTGTGCTTGTTTTCTTTCAGTTGATGATCTGTAGATGTTGTGACTGCATTGTGTTTATTTCGGTATTTAAATGTTTTAAATAACTTGTTCAGAATTTACAAGTAGAATAAATAAACCAACAAAATACAAATTAATTTTCTAACGGATAGACTTAGAAAATTCAACATGGTATCAGAGCGTGGTTGCAGTTCACAGGAAAACTGAAGGCATCAACTGAGCAGAGCATTTGCAGTAGAGTCAGTTGTCTCGAGTGACTGTAGTTGATCCTTGCAAAAGCGACAGAGGAAGGGTTGACGCAGAGGGACTGCGTTATCAGTCTAGGCCAGAGAGAGGCCAACGCAGAGGCTGAGGAGGGTAGAGAGAGGCTCACGCAGAGCCATGCAGAGGCTAGGAGGGCTGATGCAGTTGGCTGAGGGAGTTGTTTTGCCGGTGCCGGGATTGCGCAGACCTAAGAGGCTCAGTCCTTCACTTGCTGGGGCGAAGGACGCTGTGGGCAGTTTGCGAGAGTGAAGTTGGTGGGGTACAATGGTTAGAACAGTGCCTAACAGGGCAAGACCAAGGTAGAGGGAGCTGCTGCCGAGGCAGATTTCTAGCCAAGGAAACTAGATCAGTGTTGTAGTTGCACAAACGATCGGAGAGGAGCAACTTGACGGTTGGCAGAACGATTTCCAGGAGGGAAATCGAGACTCTGAACATCCAGACGGGAAATAGAGTCACTCGGAGGAGTCGAACCGAGAACTTCGAGAGGGAAGTAGAGAGACTCAGCAGGAGTCGAACCGAGAACTCCCAGGCGAGAAGTAGAGAGACTCGGAGGAGTCGACAGAAGAGCAGCGAGATGGCCGTGAATGGGTTGAGAGATCAGGACAGGCTGGACGAAACATCCAACTTTGTGGTCTGCAAGGCCAGGATCTTGTCCATTCTAGACGAACATTGTATCAAGGGCTTCGCCTTGAGAGTTATGGCTATCCCAGTTGACCCAGTAGCTAATGAAAGGTACGAGGAGGCAATGGCTAAGGCAAAGTGTATCATCCTCAATGGGGTCAAGGATCATGTGGTCCCACATATTGCTGAGAAGGAAACAACAAAGGAGATGTGGGACACTTTGAAGACATTGTACTAGCATACTTTCGTGCAGAGGAATATGCTCCTGGAGAATCAGCGAAGGTCATACCAGATGCAGAAGGGAGAGAAGATAGATGTCTTCCTCAGTCGGTTGAAGGAGATCCGTGACCAACTAACTTCCATAGGGGCCACACCGGATCAGGAGTTGATGGTAAGGTGTTAAAATTGGCAACTAGGGCCAAACTCCATGTGGGTCATCTTATTAATGGCAGCTGATATTTTTCTTGGATCCCTCTCATCGAGAGGTGTAGGATTGATCTAAAGATCATTCGATTCCGATAAGTATTAATGGAGATATGAATTTATTTGTGTTATGGGACAATTCGTCAAGGTTGGCTAGCAACCAAATAAACCCCACATGTGCTCAACATTTTAGTATAAATAGAGGTGCCTTGAAAGTCATTTGGACACACTCACTTGGGATCTCTTTCTCTCTGCTTGTCTTTGGGTTTTAGTGGGAGGAGAGATCCTAAGGGATAACGTTGCCCTAATGGAGAAAGGTTCTACGCTATCTAGAGGGAGTGCCCTAGGCACTACGCTGCCCTAATGAAGAAGCCCTAATCAACGTTAACGCAGTCATGGAAGAGACTACTTTAGCGCAGCAAGGAGAAATCCTAACTGCCCTCAACGCTGTTCTACAAGAGACCTAAGCTGCTGTCCTAAAGAAGAGACCTAGCCCTAGCCGCAGATCTAAATGGAGCCACAAACAAGCCCTAACACAGCCATGGTAAAAGCCTAAGTACCTTACGCGGAGGAGAAAGAGTCCACCTACAATAGCCCTAATCCCTAGCCACAACAAGAAAGGGAGATTCTAAGACAACGTGAGTGAGGCTGAGTTCATGAAGGCCGAGAGACTGTCATGGATGCCGCAGGCTGTCTAGAAGGCTGAAGGCATAGTTTTATGGGGCTATAACCCTTGGAAAGGGCTTGTCTTCTGCGATTTATATTTATGTTCTATCTGCAGTTTACTTTAATGTTGATGTGATTGCTAATTTGGAAAAGATATTGAGCTAACTGTGAAAATTGAAATAAATTGCTCTAGCATAGAACATACCTAAACTTAACATGGTATCGAAGCTGAGGTGAAGACAAAGCCGAAGCAAGAGTGAAAGAGCAATCACCGAAGGAAATTAGGAAAGGACAAAAGGATCAATGGATTCCTCATCCCTCTTATAATTCACCAAGGGTGAAGTCGAAGCAGAGAATATTATCAGAATGGCGCAGCGGAAGTTTATGATGGCCTACCTAAAGATCACTTCAATGGGAAGTCCGGATCTAAGGTTGGAAGGAAAGGCAGATGCCATTATGCGAAGGAGTGTCCAAATGGCAGGGACACATCACTTGATGATGATAACAATCATTCCAGGGACATCTTCAATGATCAGAGGAATGACAGTGCAAGTCATCAAGGAAATGGCCGACTCTTCAAGAAAGCAAGGAACCCCAAGTATGAAGAATCAAATGTTGTTTCTGATAAGATAAAGAAGTGTTATCTTGTATTGGCCCTCCTTCAGATTCTTTGAGAATCACATTCAAGGCACTCCATTGAATAGAAGGGTGCTCTCTCTCTAATTTGGTAGAGATGAAAACATTTGTGGGATTATATTTGAAGCCGATGCCACCTATCCCAGAAAGGTTGTTACCCCTCAATTGAATGAGGGTAACTCGATTCATTTACAAAATCTATTTTATGTACCTGATCGAAAGAAGAACCTAGTGTCCATTTCGGCAATGGAAGTCAAAGGTTTCAGGGTGGCATGAAGAATCAAATGTTGTTTCTGATAAGATAAAGAAGTGTTATCTTGTATTGGCCCTCCTTCAGATTCTTTGAGAATCATATTCAAGGCACTCCATTGAATAGAAGGGTGCTCTCTCTCTAATTTGGTAGAGATGAAAACATTTGTGGGATTATATTTGAAGTCGATGCCACCTATCCCAGAAAGGTTGTTACCCCTCAATTGAATGAGGGTAACTCGATTCATTTACAAAATCTATTTTATGTACCTGATCGAAAGAAGAACCTAGTGTCCATTTCGGCAATGGAAGTCAAAGGTTTCAGGGTGGCATTCATCGATGGAAAGGTACGTGTTTGAAAATAAAATTTTCAAAGATGCTTTTACTCATGGGTTCAGAGTTGGCAATTTGTATCAAGTTGCAGGAAGTCCATTGGGGACCATGTCAGTTGACACAACACCAGAGGTCTGTGAGTCAGATGATGATAGGGATGCTTGAATTCAAAAGGAGCATGAAGGTACATGTCTGAGATGTATCGAAGGAAAATCTTGCAGGTCCATAGGTTTGGAACAAACCCGAGAAGGTTTGAGATTCATGATCGGGAATCTCATGTGTGCAGGTGGAAGAAAGTGTTGATTTGGGGTAGCATCAGATGTGCTTTAGCCACGAAATTTGGTGGAGAGGTTGGGGCACATGAAATCTCCAATACCCATAAAGGGTTTGGGCAAATTCTAAACAGATCAAGAGATATTAAAATAATTAATATTTTTAATGGAGTCCCTAAGTCTAAACTTAGGGAAAATAAAATATTAATGTGTATTAATATGAATCTGTGTTAGAATGATCCAAAAGACAGATCTAATCTTAGCCGTTGATTAGGGACTTAATCTCGGCCGTTGATATGTCAACAGGAAAAGTATAAGAGGAGGCTTGAGGGTCACTTGGAGAATACACCAGAGTGATCAGTCATTCTATTCTCTAGAGCGGGGTTTGCTAAGAGAGATAGAATTAGTGATCAGAGAGCAGTTGAGGGGCATTGAGTACAGAGAGATAGAGAGGCAGAGATAGTGCTGGGAGAGCAGTAGAGCAGCCAGAGAGAGTGACGCAGGAGCAACCAGTGCTCACGCAGGGCCACGCAGAGGCAGCTAAGTGTTGCGCAGAGCACCAAAGAGGCCAGCGTAGCTGACGCAGAGGGTCAGAGAGCTGACGTAGGGCCTCCTGGGGCTGACGCAGGCCAAGATAGGATGACGCAGGGCCAACGCTGGGCTAGGAGAGGCTGACGCAGTCCAGATTGGGCAGATGCTGGGGTTTCTGGGGTAGATTGGTGCTGAGTAGCTGCCGGAAGGATTATCCGGGGTTTCAACCAGTAGATTTGTCAGAAATTGAGAGGTATTACTGCCAAGGAAATTCTCTGTTGGGTAGGCCAGTTTCGACACCTAGATTGTACTCTGATATTGCTTAATAACAAAACCCTCAGATAGCTGCACCAATTTTCCCACATTGGGTTTTTCCGAGGACATTAATCCCAAAATAATGGTGTCATATGCAATGTTGCAGGAAGCGCCCCCCCCCCCGGATCCTAAGCCCGAAGCGCGCCCCGTACGGAAGCGCCCAGGAAGCGCCCCCGGAAGCGCGCTTCCGAAAATGGCGAAGCGCGCTTCCGAAATTTTTAGACGCTTCCTGGAAATTTGGAAGCTCTGGCGCTTCCGAAGCGCCGAAGCGCGCTTAGTACGGCGCTTCCCAGACGCTTCCCAGACGCTTCCCAGGCGCTTCCCAGACGCTTCCCAGACGCTTCCCAGACGCTTCCAGAAAAGCTTCCGGAAAAGCATTTAGAAAATCGTTTTTTTTTCCAATTTTTTTTTAAATTTTAGGTGAGTTTGCTTGTTGGGGGTGGGTCCACCTTGGGTTAGGGTGACAAATGAAAGCAAAAAAAAATATAAATATAGCAGATGCTCCCTCATCTGGTCCCTTGGTTCCTAGGTTCCATGGTTCAACACCAACAGCAGGGGGTTCTTCTTCATCAGTTTCAGTGCCACGACTTCCAGAGGCACCATCTTCTTCATTGCCACCACGTGGAGGCCCGCCACCACGTTCTATTCGTGGTGGAAGGAGGAGAGATTAGTAGATATATTCACAATCTACTACTTTTTGTCATAGATTACTCATTAGACTTGTAGACTTGTGAATTTGAATTTTGAACCTTTTTGGCTTGGCGGTGACCAAGTGACATATTTTGTAAACATTATTATTTGAATTTTGGACATGACAAATGTTGACAGTTGCTCACTTGCTAGATAAATCATAATATGCTCTATGTTTTATGTTTTATAATATGCTTAAATGTTTTATGTTTTATAATATGCTTAAAAATTTGATGTATGTTTGTAATAGCTAGAATATAGATGATTGTTGTACATACTAGTAACTACAATGGAATCATGGATGCCATATCTATCTTGATTTATGCAAAAATATGCATGTTTTCACGTCTTCTACAATTAATTTGGTATTTGGGATGTTTGTTTTGAGTATAAATGCAAAAAAATAAAAAAAATATATATATATATATAGCAGACGCTTCCGCGGACGCTTCGCTTCCTAGATTTTTGGAAAATGACGCTTCCGCGCTTCCGCGCCGCTCCCGCTTCGTGCAACAGCGTGTTTGTTTCTGTTTCTTTTAGTTGCTGATCTGTAATATTTTGAGCATGCACTAGTGTTTATTTTAAGTATTTACATTGTAAATAACTTGTTAAGGAAAATAACAAGTAGGTAGAAATAAATAAGATAAAGTGCATGGAGGGTTTTTAACTAAGTAAACTTAGAAACTTCAACAGAAAGCCCTCTATGGCTTGAAGCAAATCACCCCGGGTTTGATATGAGAGGATTGATAGCTATCAGATGAAGCTGAAGAATGAAGCCAATCCAAACCATTGTTTGAAGGTTGTGGATGATGGACCTCTGATACCAACACCTTTTGAGAAAGACTTATTTCTGACAGATGCAGACTCTCTCACTAGCAGAAGTAAGAGGGAGTTGGATTCCAGATGTGGAATGGTAAACTGCAAGCCCGTGACTACCTTGAGGATCTTAACTTTCAGAAGTTATATGGTGGTGTTGCTAGACCAGATTTGGGAAATGCCTCTGAGTTTCATAAACTCATTTGCATTGATGTTCTTGGTGAACTTCTGTTCGAATATATGTTTTGCAGTTAGCATGGTGAGCTCATATTTGTTTGAGCCTCACTGGATTGGTGCCAAGAATTTTCTAAGATATCTTCGGGGCATAATCTCTCATGGATTGAGATACACTGCCGGAAATATGAAGCTGCATAATTATTCGAATGCTGACTGGGCAGGCAGTGTGGAGGATCACTAGAGAACTTCTTAGTGATGGTTCTTTTTGGGTTATGCTTTGATATCATGGATGGGTAGGAAGCGGAAGTCGGTTGCTATAAGCACCGCTGAGACCGAATACATAGCCACGAGTATGATCTCATATGAAGCTGCCTGGTTGTGGAAGCTCTTCAATGAGCTGTTTGTACACATGATGAATACCACCATATCCTCTGTGACAACCAGGGGGATTCAATTGTTAAGGAATCTCGTATTTGATGATTGCTCCAACAGATAGACATCAGATACTACCTTATCTGGGTAAGTCGATCAGCGGGGAGGCTCCATCGCATTGAGACTGATGTACAGGTCACAGACATTTTGTCAAAGCCCCGGGGGAAGGTCAAATCTATGACTTTCTCGAACGACTTGGAGTCGTTGAGAGACCTTCTTATAAGGGTCTTGCATGTTGCATGCATTGAGCTCTGGGAGCTCTGGGGGGCTTGTGGTACTTACTGGAGCAACAAACGACCATAGGGCGACTCACCCTCCCCTAATGATGCGCTGTGTACAGGGTGAATGGCTTAGCCTTCCCCTGTGATACCCTGAGGCGACTTTGGGACAAGATGATTAGTTCTCATGTCGAGGCATCCTACCCATGCAGTCTGGGACTCATGGGAAGTACCTCTCATCTGATCAATGAGCAAGGAAATAGGGTTAGGGACCATAGTAGTACTATCGACGGACACATCGTTGTATCTACCGTACTCTCTATGCTAGGACGACCTCCATTGATCTGGGATCAGTATGAGTGGTTTGAATCACTCTCTTGTGATATTGATCTGGGATCAATAAAACTGACTTCGGGTCAGTAAGAGTGATATGGCACACTCTCTTCGTATGGAATTGACTTCGGGTCAGTAGAGAATGGTATGAGACATTTTCGATCAATTCTTCTTCTTCATGGTTCAGCAGAGCAGAGCAGAGCTCAACAGCGCAGAGTAGAGCAGTGCAGGGCACTGATGGTAGAGATAATACAACTGGACATATGGATTAGCGGATGGAGTTCTCCCTAGTTGAGAGGGAGTGTTAAAAATGGCAACTAGGGCCAAACTCCATGTGGGTCATTTTATTAATGGCAGCTGATATTTTTCTTGGATCTCTCTCATCGAGAGGTGTAGGATTGATTTAAAGATCATCTGATTCCGATAAGTATTCATGGAGATATGAATTTATTTGTGTTATAGGACAATTCGTCAAGGTTGGCTAGCAACCAAATAAACCCCACATGTGCTCAACGTTTTAGTATAAATAGAGGTGCCTTGAAAGTCATTTGGACACACTCACTTGGGATCTCTTCCTCTCTACTTGTCTTTGGGTTTTAGTGGGAGGAGAGATCCTAAGGGATAACGTTTCCCTAATGGAGAAAGGTTCTACGCTATCTAGAGGGAGTGCCCTAGGCACTACGATGCCGTAATGAAGAAGCCCTAATCAGCCTTAACGCAGTCCTAACTGCCCTCAACGCTGGTCTAGAAGAGACCTAAGCTGCTGTCCTAAAGAAGAGACCTAGCCCTAGTCGCAGATCTAGATGGAGCCACAAACAAGCCCTAATGCAGCCATGGTAAAAGCCTAAGTACCCTACGTGGAGGATAAAGAGTCCACCTACAGCAGCCCTAATACCTAGCCACAGCAAGAAAGGGAGATTCTAAGACAGTGTGAGTGAGGCTGAGTTCATAGGCCAAGGTGAAGGCTGAGAGGTTGTCATGGATGCCGCAGGCCGTCTAGAAGGCTGAAGGCATAGTTTTATGGGGCTATAACCCTTGGAAAGGGCTTGTTTTTTGCGATTTATATTTATGTTCTATCTGCAATTGACTTTAATGCTGATGTGATTGCTAATCTGGAAAAGATATTGAGTTAACTGTGAAAATTGAAATAAATTTCTCTAGCATAGAACATACTTAAACTTAACATAAGGACCACACTTAATGCAATCTCTTAGGATTGGGAGACATTTGTGCAGAGCATACTGGGCAGGACGAGTCTTCCGGATTGGGAAGAAATTTGGGCGGCTCTTCGTTAAGAAGAGATCAAACGGCTAACCAAGGCGAGGAGTAGCGGCAAAGGGGTCAGGATTAAGAAGGAAGACGAAGAGGATGCGGCTCTAGCATCTGCGGGAAAGCAGGAGAAGAGGAAGAAGAAGGACCTCTCCAAGGTCAAGTGCTTCCATTGTGGGGAACTGGGTCACTATGCGAACCAGTTTCCGAGGAAGAAGAGTAAGGGAGAGGCTTCTGACTCGAAGGTAGCACCATTGAAGGCGGAGAAAGAAGTCGAGGAGGGTGACGATTGTGCCATGAGTGCTCATGTGCCATTTGAGAAGAAGTGGGGAGACATCGAGCTGTAGTCAGGAAGACTACAGGCGATGAGGGACAGGATCCCTGAGGTACCCAACCTTTTGGATTATATCTTGCTATGGGAGCCCCGAAGAGGAGTAGCAAGACTGGCGGATGTAGGTAGAGACGGATGTAGATGAAGTTGTAGAGAGTGTTACAGTGCAGGAGTCCCCGCGCAACGTGAGGCTAGCAGGCTGCAACAGTGCGAGAGGCACAAGGGTGTTGTACCAGTGTAGGATGGCACAGAGAGGTGTACAACGGTGTGAGATGCAGGGAGTTGTTGCAGCAACGTAGAGGTCAGTAGAGGGAGCACTTGTGAGCGGCAAAGGGAGCTTCAACATCGGGAGTGTTTCTAGCCTAACAGGGATGTCAGAAGTTGGGTGGATCAGTTACTTACCTCTTAGTAACTGAGTTGCAGTGCAGTAGCAGTATGTAGTAGCACGATGTAGCATGATGAGAGGGGGATGTAGTGTAGATGCAGTGTTGGGAGTATGGATCAACAACAACACGGATGCAGAGGGCACTGCTGTACAGATGTAGCAGTGGCAGTGGCAGTGGCAGTGGCAGGGCCAGGGGCAGTAGTGCAGAGGATGTTGGGTAGGTAGGCCTAACATCAGCACAGGTACCGGTGCCAGATAATCAAAGTGATGCTCAGTGAGGAGTATTACTAGAGCACAGTCCTCGCTAAGAGGGAGTGTTGATTTGGGGTAGCATCGGATGTGCTTTAGCCATGAAAATTGGTGGAGAGGCTAAAGCACATGAGATCTCCAACACCTAGAAATGGTTTGGATAGATTTTACCCGGTTTGGGAGATATTAAAATAATTAATATTTTTAAGTTCCTAAGTCTAAACTTAGGAAAAATAAAATATTAATGGGTATTAATATTAAACTGGGTTGTAAGGTTCCAAAAGTCATGGATCAAGCCAAATCTAATCTTAGCCGTTGATTAGAGATTTAATCTCGGCTGTTGAAGGACCAACAGGAAAAGTATAAGAGGAGGCTTGAGGGTCAGTTGGAGAACACACCAGAGTGATCAATTATTCATTTTGCTAGAGCGGGGTTGCTAAGCAAAGTTGAATCAGTGATCAGTAACGAGGGGTAGTGAGTACGAGGCAGAGACAGTACTGAGAGACCAATGCAGAAGCAGAGAGAGCAAGAGAAGTAGCCATTCCAGGCTACACAGAGCTTAACAGAGATAGCGCAGAGGCCAGAGGGATTGCATCATCCACGCAGAGGCTGCTGGAGTGACACGGAAGGTCCTAGAGGCTGCGTAGTGCCTTAGAGGGTTAACGCAGAGGGTCTTGGGGATGACACAAGTCAAAGAGAGGCTGATGCAGAGGCCAGAAGGGCCAATGCTGAGCTTTAGTTGTGCCAGAGAGGGTTTTGTGGGACAGGTTTTCTGAATACCTGTTTCCGGATATAGAGGTATTGCTGCCGTATATTTTTCTCTGTCGGGTGAGCCGGTTAGGCACCCAATTGTACTCAGAAAGACTGCATAATGATATAACCCTCTAAATAGCTGCACCGGTTTTCCCACATTGGGTTTTTCCGGGGACATTTGTCCAAAAATAACGGTGTCATTTGTGTGCTTGTTTTCTTTTAGTTGATGATCTGTAGATGTTGTGACTGTATTGTGTTTATTTCGTTATTTAATTGTTTTAAATAACTTGTTCAGAATTTACAAGTAGAAGAAACAAACCAGCAGAATACAGATTAATTTTCTAACGGATAGACTTGGAAAATTCAACAAGTAGTCCTACGATGAGATGCAAGGCGAATGAGTGCTTTCTTAAGGCGAGATTGTTAATTTTTTAAGTACTTTAGTTATGATTTATCTTAAATTATGACAATAAGTACTTAGCAATGGAAAAAGAGACAATCTCAATCACAAGAGTATGTGCTTAATTTAACAAGTGCCAACAAGATACAAGAGATATCAATGATACAATTTGCCCGAATGCTAATCAACAGGATATACGCTCTAGGGAAGATCACTAATGTGCCAAAGATCCACAATAGATATCCACTTTAGATATGAACCATAGACAATTTAGAGCACTTATCCACTTAGAACAACTATCACAATGAGATTACCAATGCTCTTAAGATAATTATCAACTCAACAAGATAATGCCAATATTGTGATTGATCTCTTTAATACCCACACTTATTCAAGAGGTGTATGATTGGATTATCAAGTCCTCAATTTAAGGAACACTTAGATAGTCAATGTCAATGTGTAACCAATAACTCAGATTCTTAGATTTGCTAATGTGAAAGCACCAAAATTTGCCAGTATGCTCAAGTCAAACAATGATTATCTTAGTTAACACCAATTTGAGCAATAGAAACCACTCAACAAGAGATAAGAGTAATGTGCTTATATGAGTGAACCTTAATGCAAAATCAGGATCATGGAACTTCACAAGACAAGTGTTAGGGATCATCTTTCCAGTTCCTTTAGCAATCTAATTGATAATGCTAACCATTCTCTTTTTGACATTTTAGAACATGGTTCAATGTAAGTAATCCTTGTATGCTTTATACTCAATGTTTGTAACAGCAGTTAAGAAACATGCCTAATTGCTATCAAATGTTTGCAGCTTACTTGTTGAGAGCACTTTGGAATGCAACACATGGAATGCCTAAGAATAAGAATGCAAGTGCGGGAATGATGCAACAAATTAGACACCAAATTACTATGCCAACGAAATGTAAATCATTTGCAACAGAGGCCAAGAAATAAATGCCTTTTGTGATACCACTGTTCAGCAAGATCAGCCTTCTGCAAAAACCATGTCAGTCCTCTAATAAACAAGATGAGCCATCCAAGTAGGCAACAAAAAATAGTTAAAACACTTAAAATTAATGTGTGATTATTCTGTGTTGTCACTGTCAAAATCAGATCAGACTGCTGTAGCTTAAGATCAGATGTATTGAGCGATAGTCGTGTGAAATTAATCAACAAATGTGCAAAATGAAAGCCAAATTTTTATGTGCTGATTTAGTGTTGACTTCCTAGTGCTTTAGGCTTTAGTTATTGTTGTTTTATGATGTAATTAATCACTGTATGCAACACTTCAGGCCTAATGTAATTCAACTGTATGCAGTAAGTCACAATGGGTTGGTCCTGGAAGTAGTTTTTCCACAGATCAGATCAGTTTAAGTCCCCCACACGCCACTGCTTTACCTTTAAGTTGATAAAATCATCTTTCCAAAGAATAGCACCAACTCTGCAATTGGAAATATGTTAGCCCCAGATTAACAAATTATGAAGCATACCTTGAAAATACTCACGGCTAGGGCAAGGACAAAACACTGGCCACTAATTAGTGAGAAAATTGCCCAAAAGCTGAAGTGATACCCTGCCAAAAATATTAGTCCTGAAACAATTGATGTATGAGCAGACCCTTATTATCAAATGGTTAGGCTAAGTAAAGCTTCTGTATCCTGTGTTAATTTTGCAACAACAATACAAGCCTTTGGCAACTTTGCCGTAGGAGTAAGCCCTAAAAGAAAATTTGCAGGCTAATAATGATACAAGATTGATGCCAAGCCTTGATATAAGATAAAAATTCCTCCCATCAGTGAAAGCTATCTTTTCAAACAAAACTCGTTGCATACAAGGAGCAAAACCCTTGTCAATGATGGGATCAGATGCAACCACTTTTCAATGTTGAGATCTAGCTGCGGCCCTCAAAATTTGTCAGTAAGACCCTGTAAGAGCAACTCAAAGCCAAAATTAATGAGACAAATCTCCTGGAATTATTTTAAAAATTTTATGGAATAAAATTCCTAACAATACTTTGGGTTTGTAATGAAATTCAACCCTTTAGGGCTTATGACCTCTCTAAAAAGGTAATGCGTTTGGGAAAAAAGGCCTGAAAGTGAAAGATCCAAGCTTTGAGATGCTAGATCAGGGGTCAAACCCTTTGCGGCCTTGAAAAAATCCGCTAAACGGCTTTTAAAGGATGCAATGCTGTGGAAACCCTAGCCGTCTAGGGTTTATGAGGACCAGTCCTTCCAATATTTCGATTGCCTTTGATTTTCAAGGTGATGTATGCCTGCAAAATAAATAGAAGCCCAAATACCCAATATACAAAAAAATTCAAATAAACCCCAAAACCCTAGATCAAAATTTTTAAAATAACCCCAAAACTGCAAAAAAATGAGGGTTAGAAAAAAAATAATTTATTTACAGAAACTACTCTACAAAAATAATTTACAAATTATATACAAATATACAAGGTTTACAAATCAGAAATTTGTCTAGAAATCTGAGTCAACATTACAAGTCAAAACACCAGTCAAATCTGGTCAAACTATTGCAAGTCAATGTTGGTGAAACTAGTCAAAAGAGTCAACTTTGATCAAACTACTGCCTTGCGGTCAAACCCTGTGGTCTACGCTGGTTAAACAGTCCGCTGTTAAATTCAGTCAAATCCTCCACATGTGTGGTTGTACGGACTGCGGTCAAACTACGTCAAATCCTCTACACCTGCAACTGCAAAGTGCTCGTCAAGCTAAGTCAACTCTCATACATGTGGCCTCCAAGATAGAGATAGAAAGATGAAGAAAAGATGATGATGGACAAATTTCTCCTCCACCAGGAAAGATTGAATGAGCTTTCTTTGTTGATGATTTGTCTCCTCACATGCTTGTCTATTTATATAGAGCTCTAATGTTGAGTGGTGACCCATAAAGAGGCACCTCATCACAAGAAACCCCTTCACTTATGGAGTTTACATTACAACTCAACATTAGACTATAATTGTTTATTCAACTAGTGGGTAAAAACCCCATTAGATAAACAAATCAAACCTACTCTATAAAAAATAGATCACCCCATCCTGGAGCAAGCAATGTGAGTACCATGGGCCATTCGCCCCTAGCCAAATCAGCATGGCCCCATGGGTGAATATATCATTCTCCCCTAGTCAAATCAACACAACCCCATGGGAGAATCTCTGCCCGATGATGCAAAAAACATCAACAGTTTGGGTGATAATAGGGCTAATTGAAATTCCCATATGTAATGGTGTTGATTCTAAGAGTCTTGATATACAAGTTCATATCAGTATGCTCCTAGAGCTCAAATAGAATGCAAACATGTTTAGTTGATAATGGTTATGCTTGTACGAAGTTCTCTAGTACTAGGAATCAGCCCTTAACAAGATGCATATTTCCAAGTTGTCTCTTGAATCTTCAAGGTGTTTATTTGAACGATGACCTATAATTTTTCATGTTGCTTCTTATTGCTTGAGTTGGCCTTTAAAAAAATTACAAAAACTATTGTAATCTATATATGTTAACATAGATTCTCACTTTGAAGCTTCTTATTTTTAATTTTTTATTCTCTTCTTATGAGAAGTTAGGAGAGAACTTGTCTTTGGCAAGCTAAGCATTCTTGAATTGACCTTCAGTTTATTCATATGAGAACTTTTTATTAGAATTTTTAACCTATTGTTATCTCTTTGTGTTGTATTGAAGTCTGTGGTTCTTTAGGTAGATACTTGGCCATTGTTGTGACATTAGTGTCCGATCTAGTTTTCAGTATGTATTAATAAAAAGAATGTGGCAATGATATTAGAATTTTACAATGTAGTGTTTGTCCATGAGGTAAGAACATCATCACATGTTGGTTTATCTCTGATTTTGATAAACTTTGGTTAGACAATGATTATTCAAGTGTCTGTTACAATGTTGTTGGTTGTCTTAATTGTTTGAAATGTATGGAAGAACAAAAATGCTCCATGAGTCTTATCTACTATCCTTTAAATCGTCAACTTTAGTTCTACTTTTATTTTACCATATCACATTGCACAGTTCGGGTCAATATACATTTTTCTTGACAAATCCTTTCATCAACTTTGCCCGTGTATTCTAATTGTAGTCATGTATAAATGATATGATTTTGATATATTATTTGACCTCTGTATACACTTAAATGTGGAATTTTACAAATCTAAAACATAGCATGTCATAGTATTTTTGTAATAGCATTCTTAGTAAAAAAGATATTCAATAATCGAAATGGCATTCTCAATTGAAATCTTTGTATTGTATTATTTAAGTAGTTACTCATTTGTACTTGGTTAATTGGTATATAGGTGGAATCACTGAGGAGAAAAAGAAAGAAAAGCGCAAAGCATTGGCCAAGTGGTTGAAGGAAGGACTCTTGAAATTAGGACCAACATTCATCAAAATTGGGCAACAATTTTCCACTAGGGTGGACATTCTTGCACAAGAATATGTTGACCAATTGGCAGAGCTTCAGGTTAGAGTTACAAATGTTAGATACCAAAGATTGTATGACTGTAAATTTTGTGACATTTGTTTCTTTTAATCAATTTTCGGCTTAGTTTTCAGCTTTTTTCCTTCATTTTTAAAAGTCGTGTATGAGGTTGGTTCAAGAATATACCTTATACTTACCTAATCATGTCATACATACTCACTTTTTCCTAGGTTGCTAATCTAGAGCAGCATAAGGAAACACAATGTGCATAGATAATACAATTGCCAAAATTGATTATAAATCTAGGATAGAAAACATGTACATAGAACACACTCATATAAATCTAGAATAGAAAACATGTACATAGAATAGAGTAAAATCTCATGATATTTTATCATTGATGCATGTTGTTCACAAATGGCTAGGGCACTGTTCCAACATTTGACATAGAATAATTTGTGAACATGCATAGGAACTTATGGACTAATAGTAGTGATGTTTAGGTGAAGGTTCTACACCTGACTTCCTAACCATTTGCCACATCATTAAGCATGGCTTGGGATATGTAATGTTCAAAGAGATGCTAGTGGAGAATTGAGGAGAGGGATGCATTCGTTGTAAATTTTTTATAGTGTTCTATGCTTGTTATAATCACTTAAAACAATTTTCTTCAATTCCAATCACCCGTGTAATAGATAAGCAATTATAGATAGAACAATGAACAATAAATGTGTTGAAGGAAATATAACTAGGTTCGGTCTTCATAAATGTATTTTGATATTTGTATTTAATCAAGAAAAGAAATATTATTTTTATAATATATGTCAATGAGTTTCTTGCTCATTGAAATAGGTCTAACACTATTTAAAGTGCTATAGGTGAGTCACATAGTCAAAAGAAAAGGTTGAAGACCTTAAGGGCATGATACACCTTGTATGAATATGTATTAGGGTCATAAGAAGTCGTCCAAGCAAAGTCACAAGTCTCCTCCAAGCAATGGCACCATCAAGAAGCTCATTCAAGCATACAACTCGACCAAAGAACCATCCGAAGTCCACTCTACAAGTCGGCCTACAAGCAGTCAACCAAGTCGGCCTACAAGTCGGCCTAAATGGAGGGAGAGTCCTCTATATATAGAGGCTGTCCACTCCTCTACAACGCATGGATTCAAGCTCTGAAATCAGTGAAGAGACAAGACAAGAAAGGAAGGAAAAGGGAAGTCTATAGGGTCTCCAAGGACAGCGAGGAAGAAGGGTACAGAACCGAAGTCAAGAAGATCATTTCTAGGACAGCTACAACCACACGTGCGAGGTTAAGGAACACTGCCTGCGGTTATGACGACAATCACTATCAGCTCACCATATCTCATTGTTTACGGCTTAATCCAAGCCTACAAGACCACTCTCTCAAGCGAAGGATCAAGGAGGAAAAGCAAAGTTAAAAGGGCTGTTCTAAGGCCCATTACAATCACACGTGCGAGGGAAAAGGAGGCTGCCTCTGCTGTCATAACAACCCTCCCATTATAGTCATCCAAGTTAGTTGATTGGTGAAAAGAAGAAAGGAACCATCATAGGAAAAGGGTCTCATCAAAGGTCTCTTCTCTAGAGCAAGTGCAACAAGGTTTACTAACAAATTGAAAGAAGAACAAAGTGTCGGAAGAAGGAGGACGAAGTACCAGGAAACGAAGTGCCAGAAGAAGTGTCGAAGTATAGGGTGCAGAAAAGGAGGGAAGACTTGACTTGTGCTTGGAGGATCCTCTTGTCAGGGGTCTAGGGTTTGGCATTGATCAATAGAAGCTTCAATAAGAGAAATTCACTAAGGGGTTTTCCTCTCAAGAGAAGAGAGGTTTTGGCCTTGGCAAAGAGCCAACATTTGGTGTTTTTGTTTTTATGTTTTGATAGCAGTTTGATGAAGTACACACATATGAACTAATAATAAGAAGAAGAAGAATAAGTTAACAAGAAAAGTAAAAAGACTCCACAAATTGTTATCAAGTAACGAAGAATCACACTACACTACTTTGCCTTAGATTTTTCAACATGGTATCAGAGCTAAGGTGACACATCAAGGAAAGGGCAACTCAAGAACACTCATCAAGGAGAAGCATCTACAAAGTTGAAGCATCAAGCCTAGAAGTCTCAATCACTTCAAGAACAAGAGGGTCTACAATCCATCATTCATCAAGGAGGTCTACAAAGCTAGACGAAGAGCCTTACATAAAGGCACCTACAAAGAAAAACAGATTGAAGTAGGACCTACATCAAGCTACAAGTCTTCAAGCAAATCTCATCACCAAGCAAGTCCACTTGGAGAAGGCAACCAGAAGAACACCAAGATCCAGGGAAGACAAGCCATCAAGCCTTCAAGGAGGAAGCAAACCCATTACATCTCAAAATCGATCAAGTAAGTACATGTCCCCTTCTGAATATATATCAATGTCTTTTTGCAAGGAAAGCAATAAATTGGTAGGTACCAATAACTTTCTAGCATGGAAGAAGAGGAATGATCTACTACTCAAGGAGAATGAACTCCTAGAGCATGTCAAAGGGAATATCACTATTCCTGCTAAGGAACAAACTCAAGCCTTAGCCAAGTACAATAAGGATGGATTCTGATAGAATCAATCAAAGAATCTCTCATTCCTTATGTCTCCAAGTTTGAGACATTGAAAAAAATTTATGATCAGCTAGTAGAGCTATTCTCAGTATCTACAACCGGAGAAGTAATATCTCTAAGGAATTAAGATAACAAAGAAAGGAATAACTCCCTACTTCACGAAAATCTCTGAAATGAGAGATCAACTTCAAGAGCTTGGGGAAGTTATGTCTGACAGAGAGATGACAACTGTAGTACTCAATGCTCTACTTGAGGATTGGGGCAACTTCACATCAAGCATATATGCCAAGAAGGAAGCAACCACTGTCAGTGAAATGTGGTCTCGATGTAGAACAGAGGAAACCAAACTTAAGGCAAAGGAAGATGTGGGATCAAAGGAACAAGCATTTGCTACCATGGCCAAGAGAAAGGGTAAATTTGGCAAGTTTGGTCCACGAAGAACAAACAACAAAGACATGTCCAAAATCCAATGTTTTGGATGCCAAGAATATGGACACTACAAAAGGAATTGTCCTAAGCTTAAGAAGGACAACAACAACAAAAGGAAGAGGATAGAAGCTCACATAACTCAAGAGAAGAAAGAAGAAGGAAAGAAGCAAAAGAAGGAAGATCCTTCAGATCTCTACTATGACTAGGCCAAACTCTTTGCTTCTAGACTTCTTTCAAAGATTTGAGTAGGATAGGAGCATGTAGGAATAAATTAAAATTGCATGGCTGGAAACATCCTCTAGAATCCAACAGCATGATGTACATAGAGTTCTAGATACTCATGGAGATGTAGCAATTACGATAATACAAAAAAATGCACGAGTAGAAATATCTTCTAGAATATAGGAGCATGGCAGATATAGCTCAAGACATTCATGTAGCAGAAGCATACCTAGTATAAGACCTCATCCACGATGAAAGAAAAATTGATCATGATTAAGAATCTTAGAAGATCTCCATCATCAAAAAGAAAGGAAACATTTGCAAAGCAAGGATCTTTAAGATCCTATGATGGAATCTTCAAAAGAAGGTTCATGGACCAAAGCAGATGTCTCATTGGGAATCCCATTCATGGGATCAAGAAAAGGATGATATGCAGGCAAGGTAAGATGAGGCAAGAAGGGCCACACCAAAGGATGATCAAAGGAGAATCAGGATGAGGTATGTATGCATCAAAGTTTAGTCATGTTATCATTTGTATATTATTGAGTCATGGGAATAGTTCTATAACATGATCAAGTATGGAAGAATCTCTTAAACCAAGGATAAAGAATCTCTTTCACCAAGGACATGCTTGAAGGCATGTACTACAATCCTATGAAGGTCAATAAAAGAATATGCTACATAAGGAGTATAAGATAGCTGACTAAGAAGCAAGAAGAAATGTTGACAAGTCCAGGAAGCAAGCGATGAAGGAATGCTCTGACAAGAAGCATTATATGGTTGACCTATCTATTTGATAAGAAGCAAATGAAGAAAGAGATCAAGCATGTGGAAGAACACCATGATCACTGAGAATCGCTATTTGACAAGATACTTTGAAGATATCTCCCGAAAGAAAGCAATACAACTTTGATAAAGGAAGAAAGAACCCTTGACACCTATGAAGGCCTTGGAGATATAAAAGGTGCAAATAACTGATTCTACTCTACAAAGATGTCATGATGAAGAAGCCATTCAACAAAAGAACAAGCAATGTTGAAGCCATATCAGGATGAGGTCATGATGGGCTACTAGGTCAAAGAATGTAAACATGCAAGTACAATGAAGCATCCATGAGAAGAATATTTTGAAGCATGGACAAGATGACAAAAGAGTAGCCAAGATGACAAGAAAACCCGATGAATGACAAGAAAGCCACTTTCCTTGAAGGAAGCATGACATGACAAACCGGGGAGGAAAGTGCTCGATGGATGGTGCCCTACCTAGAAGAAGTTCGAACAAATACTTCAAGACATCAAAGAAAGGAAGGAGATCAAGCAGGTAAAGGACCCCTTAAGAAGAAGTTGCTGATGAATGAAAGAGTCCCTAGTTAAGAGGGAGCTCTAACAGGTCCCTGATCAAGAGGGAGTTTTGTATCACCCCTGATTACAAAGGAGTGACAATTGTGTTTTCCATTTCATGGGTCATGCACTAGACTTGGACTAACAGACATAAGTCTAGATGAAGGCCATGAAGGGAAATGTAGACACAAGATAGACACAACATTCTTGTCTTCACTTGGGAAGAAAGAATGAGAGGATTAGGTAATCGTTTGGCATCCGATACTCTTTGAGGATGTGTAGGGCTTCCAAGACAAGAGTAGGCAAGAGGACCGATATTATTTGAGCGTTGGGAACCCAAGATAAGAATAGTCCTAGAAGGTCATACTCGGAGAACACCCAGGTGGGTATGCCCTAAACATAGTCCTAGATGATGCCCTAGCAGCTCTATGCATGACCTAGATCTAGGACGTAGTCAGAGTCTCAGACCTAATCCAATACTTTGTCAAGGAAGACGCAGTCATATTATGAAGAAGACGACCCTAATCCTCTACGCTGTTAAGGAAGACAACCCTCATCTACTACGCTGTCCCAAGGGTGACCCTAATCGCGGTTATGGAGATGCCCTAAATACGCAGCCATGGAAATGAAGGCAGAAACCCTAGCTGCAGGTCTGAGGAGGAGACATGCCCTAATCTTAGTTGTTATGCTGCCTAATGGAGATGGTACCTAAACGCTGTCTTAGAAGAGAAGTTCTACACAAGTAATGCCCTTGTTGTCATGGAGCTCTCACACTTAAATGCTGAGGTAAAGAAGCCACCTCCAACTATCCTTAACGCTGTTCTCTAACTGCTGTTTTGATTGTCATAGATTGCTGTCTTAATGGAAGCCTATTGCTGTCACCTAAACGCTGAGAGGAGAAGACATTGGCATTGCTATGTGCTAGGCTGCAGACCATAGCACTATAGCTAGCCACCTTGAATATGACAGCGGGACGTATAATACAACATAGTGCACAATGGGACAACAATGGTACAATGGTACAACAATGGGACATGGTGCAGCATATGGTACAATAATGAGACAACAATGGTCAATGGCATATAGTGCACAATGGGACAACAATGGTACAATGGTACAACGGTACAACAATGTGACAACAATGGAACATGGTGCAGCATATGGTACAACAATGGGATAGCAATGGTCAATGGCATATAGTGCACAATGGGACAACAATGGTACAATGGTACAACAATGGAACATGGTGTAGCACATGGTACAACAATGGTCAATGGCATATAGTGCACAATGGGACAACAATTGTACAATGGTACAACAATGTGACAACAATGGAGCATGGTGGAACCATGATGCATGGACAACAAGACAACAAGGCTGCCATATTCCTAGAACAACAGTGTTTTGGGCATGACTGTTAGGTACAACAGTACAACTAGGACAGCTAGGCAATGGTACATACATATTTGGAGCAGCGTAAGTATGTTATGTTGCTGTAGGGACAACAACAATGTTGGGTTGCTGTAAGTATATTGAGATAACAAGCCATGATGGGACAACAGTACTAGCAGCAATGATATTGTGCCACAATGTTCAATGGGACAACAACATGATGAGACAGAACAATGATGGGACTGCCATGTCATTGTGCAACAGTGTTACAATGGGATAGCAAGTGTGGACAACATGGTTCAACCATGGCACATGGGACAACAGTGCAGCATTAGGTGCAACAGTCATGAGGTCCAGCATTGTGATGATGGGTGCAACATGCTGTAGCACGGTGAGGTGCAACATGATGACGAGATGCAACACGATGATAGGTGAAGGAGTCACCTTGGAGAATTAGTTGAAGCAACATATCTTCAACTGATCTCATGTATCATCTTCTTAGAGATGATCTATGCTCTTATCTAGATAAGTCAAAGTGTTGACTTCTGTTGTAAATGTACTCTCTCTCTCTGTTGAACTATTGAAGAACATATAAGAAGAATTGATAAAGGGTTTCCCCACATTGGGGTTTGTCCCTGTCTATCGCCACATCTTGTGTCCTCTTGTCTTGGCTTGTCTTCTGCGATTTATGTTTATGTTCTATCTGCAGTTTACTTTAATGCTGATGTGATTGCAAATCTGGAAAAGATATTGAGCTAACTGTGAAAATTGAAATAATTTTCTCTAAGCATAGAACATACCTAAAATTAACAGTTTGCAACACTAATTTAAATCAATGTAGATTCAAGAATGATGAATGATGAATTTAAATCAATGTATACAATATTTCTCTTTCATTGAAACATTTGTGATGTGTGAATCATTGTATTTCATTATTGAATTTGAATTAGAATTTGATAACATTGGTTCATTGTTGATTGTTCATTTTCAGTTTAACTTTTGAGTCTCAACTCTAGGTACTAATGACCTTATATCGGGTCTTTGACTCATCACTTTTTACTAGTATTTTTGAGTTTGAGTAATTTCAGTTTACTATTCTACTCTTCAGTATCTACTAGTTTGCTTAGTATTAATAAGATTCCAGAATGATGAATGAGTAATTCAAATTTGTAGATTCTAGAATGATAAATTTAAAATCACTGTATATAATATTTTACTATTTCTATTTCCTTGAATTATTTAAGATGTTTGAAACAATGTATTTCATTATTGAATTTGAATTTGAATTTTTTTTGTGTGTGTGTATATATATATATATATATATATGATGAGTGAGTAATTTAAATCAATGTAGATTCTAGAATGAAGAATGATGAATGATGAATTTAAATCAATGTATACAATATTTCTATTTCATTGAATCATTTGTGATGTATGAATCATTGTATCTTATTATTGAATTTGAATTTGAATTCGAAATATATATATATATATATATATATATAGATGCTGATGCCTCCGCCCCTGAATTTCCCTAAAGTTTGGGGGTGTTTCCACACATCCCCCCTGTGCATCTCCCTGTTCCCATGCCCACCATCCAAGAAACTTGGTGGAACAGTGAAAAAAATAGAAGCTTTTGTTTGTTTGTTTGTTCGCGTCTTTTACATAGTGCCATATTAATGATTGGTGTATTTCAAACTCTGATGTACCTGATTTCTGGGAGGTCTTTCTGATCATGGTATATTAATGATTGTTCTATTTCGAACTCTGATGTCCCAGATTTCTGGGAGATCAAGAACAACTCTCAATATTCTCCATTACAATTTGTACAATTCAATATTGTGAACTGTCACTTTTTATAATAATTTAATTTATCTTTTTAACAAAGCAAGGGGACTGTTAGCTATAATGTAGGTGCAACTATTTGGAAGCTGTGATATCTTTTTTGATCAGTCATTACTGTATAATGTACATAACTGAGTTATTGTCTATTGTGACCTTTTGAGTGCAGGACCAAGTGCCCCCATTTGACTCTGAAACTGCAGTTGCTATAGTGCAAAAGGAATTAGGAAAGCCAGTGGATCAGATTTTTGAAAGGTTTGACCGTGATCCAATTGCTGCTGCTAGTCTTGGTAAGATTTTATTCAGAAATTTATCATAGTTGCTTTTGTGTTATTACTAGTAAAAATTTTAACATTTAAGTCGTCTTTCAACTTTCTTCTCGTCTTAAAATGAAATGAAATTTATACTTATTGAAGACAGACACACCATTCTCTGATCTTTTTCTGGACATTTGAATGTAGGCCAGGTACATCGTGCAAGGTTGAGAGGTCAGGAAATTGTAGTGAAGGTTCAGAGGCCAGCACTCAAGGAACTCTTTGATATTGATCTGAAGAACTTAAGGGTTGGTGTTTTTTTCATTGCCAGCTTTTATATATGGTGATATGCATTTGAATCTATTTCCTATTCTTTACACCTCTGTTCTTCTTCTGTGGATGTAAGGGCAGCTTGTCTGTCTCTTGCACCAAAATTTTTGTTTTGACATAATTTGACCTATAAATTAACATGAGAAAGGATTTTATGCTACTGTTACCTTTCCTGGTTTGCAATCTTGAACATCAAGTTTGTAGTTGTTGATTTGACAGTGCCTTCATTTTTTTCCCTTCAATTTCACCATTACTTGTCTTCATTCTTATGGCATTATTGACTTACATTGGCATGTTAGTTTTCTAAAACCCAACTATCTAATTTGTGAATTTTACCAAGAACTGAAATCTGAACTTTAACTTTTAACCGACAAATATACTGAGCTTTTCTAACTAGCATGCAGCGGAACAAAAGGAATTGATGAAGACAAACACACCATAAAAACTGTGCACAATAAATTTTACTCAGGAAACCCCAAATGGGGAAAACTTGCAAACTGTGTGTTCTCTTTATTTTCTTCAGCAATAGCGAATTACATATGGAGGGATAAAACTTCCCTTCACTCAGAAAATGCCGAACAAACTACTGCGCACCAACTAAACTCTGTCAATCCAACTTGGCCTCCCTCTTCTGCATGATGTGATTTCTCTACAGTCTCATACAGTCTTCTGTGCAGCTGCTGTGCGCAAGCCTACTCGCTCAGCTGGTGGAAACACAATTCTGAAGGCAATGACGGATGTGACAAGTTTGTCTATTTGTTTCATGGTTTGACACAGGTAAAGGGAGGAGCTTTGGCGGAATTTCTGACGGCAGAATCTGGGCATAAAACAAGAGTAGCCTCTCTATGAAACAGGCCAAGAATTTTCTGAAGTGTTGCAGGTAGACAGAGCCTTGTTTTGGGAGGCCGAGCTGCCAAGACTAGGCTGCATTCCTCTGAGGCAACAACGCAGAAATTAGGATCAGTTGGAGGGTTTTCAGCTGTGAAACCATATTCGTTGCCCAGGCCTCACGTGTCCCGAATAGGGTGAGTTGGACACGATTCAGTGGGACACGTGTTCTCCAGATCGTGTCTGAACGTGTCCCATCGGGACACCTTGTGTCTCGATTCTAGGACACTTGTCACGCTTTTTTGACGTCCGCGCGGCAATAAAAGGCCGATTTGGGCCATTCTAACTTCACAATACTCATTCTCTCTTGCTGTGGGTTTGTTGTGGGTGTGTGAGAACGAAGAGCAAAGGGTGTGGGAGCATTTTGGTGGCGATTTTTTTGCATTTTTATTATAGAAGTTTGCATATGCATTTGTTTTACAAATTTGCACATTTTTTTTGTTTATTTTTTTACAGCATTCATAGATCAATCAAGGGCAGCAGGGAAGGGGCAAAGTAAGGGGATACAGAGGAGGAAGATGCAGCAGATGCAGAGATGACAATGGATACAAAGGAGGAGGATGCAGCAGAGGAGAGCAGTGGTGACCATGATGATGACTACAGTGATGCTGATTTTGATGATGAGGATTGATGACTCATGAGCTGCTACCTACTGCCTTGACGCTTGTAGTTGTTTTGTATTTTCTATTTCTATTTGCCATTC
Organism: Pinus tabuliformis; assembly: GCA_031772625.1. Classification (NCBI taxonomy): domain Eukaryota; kingdom Viridiplantae; phylum Streptophyta; class Pinopsida; order Pinales; family Pinaceae; genus Pinus; species Pinus tabuliformis. Next base: position 234,614,094 of record CM062814.1, on the reverse strand, counting down.
GCATTGCTACTTAACACGTTTTGATTTTGATGACTTAATGAGAAAACTATCGTATCTTGTCTTTCTCCTATTGGATCATTGATGAATATTGAATATGTATTATGTCACAATTGTATTTGTATGCATAATGTTACTTTGTAAAACTTACATCTTATGAAGATCTATGTTTGAATCAATGAATTTGTATCATCAATGAGAATTTGTGTAAGAAATATCTAATTTTAATATATATATATATATATATATATATATATATATATATATATATATATATAGTTTTTTTTTTTAATAAAATAATACATAACGTGTCCTAACGTGTCCTATTGCGGGGGGTCAACGTGTCCATGTCCGACACTCGGATCCTCGTGTCCTTCATGTCCTGTGTCCCCGTGTCAGGGGACTTAGGTTTTCAGGTAGTTTGGAGTTGCTTCAGGATGCCCTAGACATGGCTGAGTACCTCAGAGATTTCTTGCTCATATCTGAAGTGTTTTGGAGAGCAGTGGAGAATGTCTTCAAGGAGAGAAGGGTATAGGATTGGAGGTCTAGTCTGGGACAGGTGGCGGGGCATCCTAAGGAGTTGTTTGGTTGGTTGTCAATAGGTGCCAAAAATTCCCTAAGTGGAGGACTTGTGAAAGACGTGGAGCCTGCTACAAGAGGCAGAATATTGGAGCTCAAGGGTTTGTTCTTTGAAAGGCTAAAGGGCAGCCTAGAGAGTAGTTGATAAACCCTAGTTCAGAGAAGTTTGCCAGAGACATCTTCAGTGATAGTGGGCAGCCTTCTAGCTGTAGACTTGTCATCATTTTAGTAGCAGAAGAAGGCAGAAGTGGGCAGACCAAAGAGATGTTCACAAATGGAGTTGTGAAAAGGCTGATCGAAGTCCCTATGTGTTGCATTCTTGATGTACAAAGGAGCAACTAGAGGGCAGAAGTGTTTGGAGCCAAGTTCAGTGACCTAAAGGACTTGTGATCATTGATAGAGGCAGATTGAGGAGCTACTGATTGGGAAATGAAAGGACCAACATAAGTGTTCACCGTGTTGGATGGTATTGTCATTGATGTCAACCTTGTGGTTTGACTTTGAATAAAATAACTGTCATTGATGTTGAACAGTTAATGAACACTTCTTATATTTGTTTGGATTACATCAAGTTGGAAGCTCCACTGCTGGATGGTTGAAAACCCTAATCCTAGGATTTGGGTTGCTTGGACTGAGGACATACCCCAAATTTATCAAGGGTTTTTGAAGTAGCAAATCATTGATTTTGTCTCGGAGATCACTTCTAATGGATTCTCCTCGTTGAGATGTTTCTTGTGGTATGTGGTATGCCCCAAGAGGCCTTTTGTTTTGAGACATAATTGCGTTTGAAGTTAATGACCCAAGTTTCTGGGCTCAAACCCCAAGGGGTGGTGACATGGCATAATTTCATTGGTTTTGGGCATCAAAAATCAAGCATGAGGGTCCCTTGTCATAGGTATCATCGTAGGAAGGGCATCACAAATTCATGCGCCCATAAGACTCCTACATCCCATTGAACAACCCAATCTATACACCAAAAGGGCAACCCTCTTTTTACTCGGGGCTTAAGGCAACAAATTAATTAAATAAGCTAATAATTTTTTTTTTTTTTAAGTCTCCTCCAACGACTATCTTAGAAGCCCCTTCTTAGCCCATGTTGCATGCATTTTGTCAAAGTTCTAAGGAAGCAATTGTTCCATTTGTTTTCAAAGATTAGGATCGCGCCATCAACATTTTGAGTCATTCTAAATCCATTCTGCAAAATTTCTAATGTAAATCATCCTAGTACGACTGTTTAATTATGTAACAACTTAGGTAAGCCTATGATTTTGGTGACGAGTTTCATCCTAGGAGGTTTTTCGTCTCACTGACTATTTGTGTTTTTAAACACGGATGATCGACAAAGTTTTTTCCTCCAGCCTTACCCAAAAGCTAGGGTGGAATTTATCGTCAAAGTCTTAGGTGAGTCCTAGTGTTTTAGTCAAATCTTTTGTAAAAGTGATTTGGGAATATTTTAAACTAATTGGCTAAATTATTTTATTACAAGTCACTTGGTTTACTAGATCATATTGTGTCGCAGAATTGGGTGTGTATTTTGAGGGTCTATAACGAACGGGTATTCCCCGTTTGAGGGTTAAATTTGTAAAATCTTATGTAAAAAATATTTTAATGCATGGTCCCTCTCATACTTAAACACCATGGCTAAAATATGAGGGTGGAAAAATAATTAATCCCCTGAAGTGTCAATTAATTATTTTTTCTAGCAAAAATAAAATTAATCCAAAGCCATAAAATTAATTAATTGGGGTAAAAAATTAAAATGTTAGAGAATTTAAATTCTCCAAGTGAAAAGATTCGTGGATCTTGAAAAAATTAATTTTTGGAGGTTCCCCACCAAGGGAATATTGGAAATCTCAAGAAAAATGGGACCTTCGGGCCTTGGTGGTTGAGTCAAAGTCAAATTTTTGAGGAAAATAGCTCAAAATAATTATTTTTGAGCTAATAAAAAATGGGTTCAATGAGAAATTCGAATATTCCTCAAAAATAAGTATTTTTGACAGTAGAGATTAAAAGTTGATTAAGGATCTATCGACAGTCGAGATTGTTTTGAGGGGGATCAATCCAACTAGCCGTTATTTTCCACTTGGAGGATTTATCTATAAATTAGACGTCATTTGTGTCTCAAGCCATCTGATTTTTGGCTAATGTATCTATGAAAAGTTGATGTAAAGCTACTGTCCCGCTGGGAATGTTTTGAATAATCATAATAAAGACTTTGGGGTACAGTTCATGGTGTCTCTAATCTACTGATTTGTGGTGTGTGTTGGGTACGAGCACTCCTATATTGTGCTTTATAATTTTATTGAATCGTTATTTCATTATAGGTGATAGGTGTTAGAAAATCAGAAAGTCAGAAAGATTTTCTTATGTTGATAACTACTTGTGATATTTTTATGTTCTTATTAACTTTCTTATGTTCTTCTTTTATCTTTGTTTCATCAAGAAATTATCAAAATCAAAACATGAAGATCAGGGACACCAGATGTAGGCGGATAGCTAGGGCTAAAACCCCTATATAGGGGAAAACCCAGTCAACGAACTCTTCCTTTAGTAGATTCAAAATCAAGATGAAATAGACCAAGACTCTAGACCAATAGACCTTCCTCCTCCGCCAAGTCAATCCTTCCTCCTTGTAAATATCCTTTTCTTAGTCTTCGAAATGTCAGCCCTTCAAAGTGCAACTTTGATCCAACAACAGAATTTTTGGCCCAGCTACACTAGAATTTCGGCCTCCCCAGCAACTGCAGAATTTCGGCCTTCTAACAAAACTCCAGAACTTCGCACGTGTGAGATGAGAGAGAGAGAAATTGAATTCTTGACCTTGAAAGAGAACTTCTTCTTTTCCTTTAGACTTGTCCTCCTCTTCCTTGGAATTTTGCACTTTTCCAGCTACAATCTTTTGCAAATCGAACTTGCTTTTCTTTCTCCACAAATGAGGTCGAGTTTCTCCAATATATAGGCTTCTTGTGAGGTCAAATTACCTTGTTTGAGGTCGACTTGTCCTTCTTTGAGGCTGACTTGGTGGAGGAGGCCTAGAAGACCTAAAATATAATAAAATAAATTTCTTCTTTGACAAATAAATCCCAAGAAGGGTTCTTTACATTATGACATAGACAAGGACACTTGACATAAACCCTAGAAGCCTTCAATGGAGGCTTTGACCCAAAAATAGTTGACCCAAAGATGAACCCATGCTTTAATAAGTCAATTTAATAATAATAAAATTTTATTTCTCTTTCTTTTGATAAATACATTATATTGTGACTTAAATACATTTATGAAGACCAAACCTAGTTACATTCTTCAACACTCCTTCTTAACTAGGGTGGTATTCCTATATATATATATATATGAGTACATGGAAGATCTCAAAACACATGAACTACGAAGAGTTTAGGCACACTCAATGTCGAACTGAGAGGGAATGTTTGCCACTACTATATCCATTACCACGCTCTTCACAGGGATTTGAACCAGGTTTACCACCAGATCCTTTATCATTCCCAAGCATTTGACCCTCTTAGAGTCAAAGGAGTACAGGTCCTTGTAGGGCCTGGTGATCTGCAAGCCCAGCTGTTCCATCACTGCTAGGGGCATGAGTTTGTGTGAGGCTCCGGAATCCAACTTGCAATTATGTAACAAGAGGTCATGGATTACTAGAGTCACGTAGAAGGGTGCAGTAGAAGGATCAAGTTCTTCCACATGCAACCCAGAAACAACCATTGGCCTCTCCTCTTGAAGGTTTAAACTGTCATGAGTTGGTGTTGAGGTAGATGGATGCATGAATTGAGAGACTTGACCTTTATAATTAGGCTGCTTTAGAAGCTCAATCAGAGGAACATGAATCTTTACCTTTTCAAGCTCCCTCTGAAGATTGAATGGGGAACTTGGCGTATCAGTTCTCAATTCGACACCTTAACACTGGTAAATGAAAGAGTGAAAAGTAGTCTGCCTTTCCCTTTATCTAGTACTGGAGGAATAACTTGGGGAGCAGCTCCCTCATGTTGTTCTGGTTCTCTTGACCTCTTCTTTGAAGATCTCAGATTATATTTTCAGTGTGGCTGTGTTTGCATGAAATCTGCAAATTGTTTACAATAATAATCTATATCCTTCTTATTTGCTGTTGCTTCTCTATCATGACTGTCCTCCTGGTGAGCCATATTCTCATGTTCTTCTTCAGAGAAAGAAAAATACAAGTTTCCCTGCATCTCATGTGTATTCGACGATTGTTCATCGGGATCATCTTCTAAATATAGAGGATGAGGGATCTGGTCGAGCTGTTCCTTTCTCTCCCTTGGAAGTATTTGCAATGGAGGCCATCTGTACTATGGGTTGTAACCCCAGTTGTTGACTTGAGCATTTTGTTTGGAGAGGCTCTTGTTCTCAATTTCAAGATTTCCAACCTTCTGTGATAAACTCTTGATGAGTTTTTCCAGTTCGTCCAACTTCGGGTCTGGTGATTCTTTAGCTTGACCCAAGGAGGATGCTTCTTCTTTCCCTCTTTTATTCTCAGTAGGTTCTTTCTTTCCTCTTGACTTCCCTGTTGAGGTGAAATTTGCTTCCACCTCAAGTGCATCGATTTGGAGTTGATCTAGAGTGAGAGACTTCCTTTCCCTTAGAGTAAAGCCAAAGTCGGACTCAAAGGCTCCCAAAAAAGCTACTTGAGTAGCAGCTGGAGGAGGCTTTATCTCACTCGACAGGTTATTGTACTATTTATTGAACCTTTTTATAAACTCCGAGATATCCTCTTTTGGCTTTTTTCTTATAGCGTTAAACTCTGAGAGGAGGTACTCATGATTTCTCTTTTCACTCAATTTCTGTGTGAAAGTGTTTTCAAGTTCCTCCCAGGTAGTGATGGAGGCATTGGGTAGGGCCTTGAACCATTTTCTTGCTTCTCCATCAAGGGAATGTACAAAAAGTCTCATGACCACATCACGCTGTTCCACATTTAGGTTCTCAGCAAAGGCACAAAAGGTTTCAATGTGTCTTTGTGCAGTGTTATCATCCTCCTCATTGAACCTAGGCATAAGCTTTAGGTAATCCCGGGGCATAGCACTTAGGCTCTAAGGTAAATTAAGAGGGGCATATTTATTTAGCAAAAAACCTGGAAGAGCCATCTGCATTAATGGAGGGGGATTGAGATTAGCCTAAGGAAATTGGGCCAAAAACACAGTGGTAGGAGTGGCTAGACTGAAAGCAGGGTATATAAGGGTTTTAGGAGTAATTCTAGAGTAGTGAGTAACAACGGGTTGAGAGTTGGATGATGAAGCTTCAAAGATTGATGAGACGGTAGTGTAGAAAGTAGGAGTTTTCTCCTTCCAGACTTTCCTGAAAATTATTTTCTCTCGGTCAGATACAAATGGGGCTTTCTGCGAAGAGGTATTTTAGCGAGTGTGAGGCTTTTTAAAAGTCAGGATGATGAATGATGATGGGGTGTGTGGAGTCGTCGAGATGATGTGGATGCAATCAAAATGTCTTTGCTCACCTACACAAAGAGTGCTCAATTTGTCGTATCCTAGGGGAAAAATCCTTCAATACGTTCCCTGACAATGACGCCAGAAGATGTTGTAGCTCCTAGAGACAACCTTGGATTTCTTACAAGACCAGTGCCTGGGCACATCTAGATTTTGAGTGTCTCGAATGATTCTCAGTAAAATGGAGACCTCACATATATTCTATATGTATATATAAAATGGAATGGGTTGGTTCATTCATCTAAAGGAACAAGACACAAATTTTCGGTACTTCTTCACATGTACAAATCTCAGAAATATATGCATAAAACAGTGGAGGCTGAGTAGTTCAAGGACTTATAGTTTAATAAGCTTTTATAGAGCAATGAGAGAGGATAAGAAGAAAGAGAAACTCATCACATAGAGCTTAAAGCATCAAGAATTCTACCTTCAACACATAGAGCTTGAAGCATTAAGGATTTCTACACTTATTTGAGTTACGGGTAGAAATAATAGATGAAAGAGGGACTGCATGTTATGATTCATATAGCGCAGATTTAAAGATATAATTTCAATAATCCATACAGGCACATGCATTAACAATGTCAATACAAATGAATTTGTGAGGAAGTTACAGGCACATGCATTAACATATCGATGCAAATGAATCTGTGAGGAAGTTAAAGGCACATGCATTCACATATCGATGCAAATGAATCTGTGAGGAAGTTTGAAATATTTCTAGAAGCTATGATTGCATGAATTCAGAGAAGAAATTTGAACATAATGGGTTTTAACAGAGGGATAACATACTATAATACTTGAAGGGGGAATCACCACCATTTCCTTGATATTCTGAAATATCTGTATTACAAAGCCATATAGTCTGAAAATAACATGTAGTGTTTTTTTTAGAATTTCCGAACCTTTGTGAAGTGTTGCTTTCCCCTATTTATCTGGAGAGGGGAGCATGGACATTCATTACAACAAAATATCTTCGGCCGAGTCTCAGCTGTTGGGTCGACTAGCTGTCTTGGCCAGGGATGGCTCTGTGGCCCAAAAACATTACATAATTAATTGCCTCATTGAAGGGAAGCACATTACAGGACAACAAATAACTTAATAAGTAAACAATCAAATGGAAACGTAAATGAAATATCTCCATGCCCATCCCTGTGATCGCCTCTGCTTCAGGTTGCAGTTCGCTCTTTGTATGGCCTCTTGTGTTGCTCAGCTGACTCCCGTCGTTTCAGCCTTTACTGCTTGAACCATTTATCCTTTAAAGCTGGGAGTGGGCACCATCAGTTTCATGCCACAGTACTGGAGCAGAGGACCCCTCGGTAGTACGTCGTCTTCCCTTTATATGGGACACCATGTCAGATAATTAAATCCTCCTGAGCTACTAAGTCCTTTTTTACTCTTGTCAGTGCCGACCCTGGTTCTGTGTCACAATGGGCCTTTCTGGATCATCCCATGCTGGGATTGAATGCACCAACAGAATGGACCAACGGAGGAGCGGGAGATGGAACGTTGAGTGACGGAACTGTGACCAACGGCGGAACCATGAGCACTTGAGAAGGCGAAACTATGAACGAGAATATTAAGACGCTGAGAAAGCTTCCCTTGAGGGCCATAGTTGCTAGTGAAAGAATTTGGCGAGTGGATAGTCATTTTTTCATGTTTTCTTGCTAGGAGTCCAATCTTTCAGTCATAATCTCCATCTGAGCAATAGAAATGCAGGCGTTCAACAACTAAGAATCTTTGGAGAATCTTGTGGAATATAAAAGATTCCTTGGTGGTTGATTTTTTCTAGTGTCAGAATAATGCCAACTTTATAGTCATTTTTCTCAGAATTTTGCAAAGAGCACAGTGGTGTGCTCAGAATCTTCATCCGAGTAGCGAATTTTCTAACCATCTTCAGGAAAGAATGTTAAAATTGGCAACTAGGGCCAAAATCCATGTGGGTCATCTTATTTATGGCAGCTGATATTTTTCTTGGATCCCTCTCATCGAGAGGTGTAAGATTGATCTAAAGATCATCCGATTCTGATAAGTATTTATGAAGATATGAATTTATTTTGATTATGGAGAAATTGTCAAGTCGGCCAACAACTTATGTAGGCTCAGAAGCCCAACAGTCATGTCTATTCAACCTCTACGTTTTAGTATACATAGAAGAGGACTTGAAGTCATTTGTCATGCACAAACTCACTCTTGTGATCTCACTTCATCCTGTTTTGGGTTTGATGAAGATGAGAGCTAGAGGGAGTGCCCTAGGGTATACGCTGCCCTAGATAACATGCCCTAGATCTAAATGCAGTCATGGGAGAATAAGCTCTACGTTGCCCAAAAAGCCGGAAAAAACTGGAATTGCCGGAATTGTCGGAAAAGCTGGAAAAGCCAGAACTGCCGGAAAATCCGGAACTGCGAGAAATGCTAGAAAATCCGAAAAAGCCGGAATTGCTAGAAAAGTCAGAACTACCGGAAAAGTTGGAACTGCCAGAAAAGCTGGAAAAACCGGAACTACCGGAACTGCCGGAAAAGATAGAACTGCCGCAAAAGTCGGAAAAGCCAGAGCTGCTGGAAATGCCAGAAAAGCTGGAAATGCTGGAAAAGCCAGAAATGCTAGAAAATGCGGAACTGCAGGAAAAGCAGGAATTGCCGGAAAAGTCGGAATTGTCGGAAAAGCCAAAACTGCCAGAAACGTCGGAAAAGTCGGAACTGCCGAAAAAGCCGGAAAAGCTAACTACCGGAAACGCCGGAACTGCCAGGACTGCAGGGACTGCTGGGAACAACCGAAACTGCCAGGAATAGCCAGAACAGTCGGAATTGCCAGAACTGTCGGGAACTGCCGAAACAGCCGGAGCATCTGTCTCCGAAGGAGAGTAGCATGCAAGGGACAACTAACTAACATTGGGACAGTGGTATGGTACTTAGCAGCAAATACACCAAGCATGCAAAGTTACAACTAACATGCAACAACAAGCATGTTAAGGACAACAAGCAAGCAAGGGACAACAAGCAAGCAAGTTGCAGCCAACACATAGGTCAGGATGGCAACATGGTGTAGCAATGACACATAATGCAGTACAGTGATGGGTACAATCATGATTAATGAAGCGTGATGAGATGCAGGATAGTGATGATGGGTGCAGCGCAGTGAGATGCAACATGATGACGAAATGCAACACAATGATAGGTAGAGGAGTCACCTTGGAGAATTAGTTGAAGCAGCATGTCTTTAACTGATCTCATGTATCATCTTCTTAGAGATGATCTATGCTCTTATCTAGATAAGTCAAAGTGTTGACTTCTGTTGTCAATGTACTATCTCTCTCTCTCTCCTTGCTGAACTATTGAAGAACATATAAGAAGAATTGATCAAGGGTTTCCCCACATTGGGGTTTGCCCTTGGCTAGCGCCACATCTTGTGTCCTCTTGTCTTGGCTTGTCTTCTGCGATTTATATTTATGTTTTATCTATAGTTTACTTTAATGCTGATGTGATTGCTAATCTGGAAAAGATATTGAGCTAATTGTGAAAATTGAAATAAATTGCTCTAGCATAGAACATACTTAAAATTAACATGGTATCAAAGCTGAGGTGAAGACAATGCTCAAGCAAGAGTGAAAGAGCAATCACCGAAAACAGATGGGAAAGGACAAAAGGATCAGTGGATTCCTCATCCCTCTTCAAATTCACTGAGGGTGAAGTTGAAGCAAAGAATATTATCAGAATGGCGCAGCGGAAGTTTTTGATGGCCTACCTAAAGATCACTTCATTAGGAAGTTCGGATCTAAGGGTGGAAGAAAAGGCAGATGCCTTGGTTGCAATAAGTTCGACCATTATGCAAAGGATGTCCGAATGGCAGAGACACATCTCTTGATGAAGATAACAATCATTCCAGGGACATCTTCAATGATCAAAGGAATGACAGGTAATGCAGGTCATCAAGGAAATGGTCGACTCTTCAAAGAAAGCAAGGAACCCCAGGTATGAAGAATCAAATGTTGTTTCTGATAAGATAAAGAAGCGTTATCTTGTATTGGCTCTCTCCTTCAGATTCTTTGGGAATTTGGCTTATTGATTGTAGTGCTTCAAGGCACTTCATCGACGTGTTAAAATTGGCAACTAGGGCCAAACTCCATCTGGGTCATCTTATTTATGGCAGCTGATATTTTTCTTGGATCCCTCTCATCGAGAGGTGTAGGATTGATCTAAAGATCATCCGATTCCGATAAATATTTATGAAGATATGAATTTATTTTGATTATGGACAAATTGTCAAGTCGGCCAACAACTTATGTAGGCTTAAAAGCCCAATAGTCATGTCTATTCAACCTCTACATTTTAGTATAAATAGAAGAGGACTTGAAGTCATTTGTCCTGCACACACTCACTCTTGTGATCTCACTTCATCCTGTTTTGGGTTTGATGAAGATGAGAGCTAGAGGGAGTGCCCTAGGGTATACGCTGCCCTAGATAACATGCCCTAGATCTAAATGCAGTCATGGGAGAATAAGCTCTACGTTGCCTAAAAAACCGGAAATGCTGGAAAGTTGGAAAAGCCGGAACTGCAAGAACTGTCGGGAAAGCCGGAATTGTCGAAAAAGCCGGAACTACCGGAAAAATCGGAACTGCTGGAATTGCCAGAAAAGCTAGGAAAGCCAGAACTACCAGAGAAGCCGAAACTGCCGGAATTGCCAGAAAAGTTGGAAAAACCGGAACTACCAGAACTGCCAGAAAAGACGGAACTTCTAGAAAAGTCGGAACTGCCGAAAAAGCCAGAAAAGCTGGAAATGCCGGAAATGCTGGAACTATCGGAAAAGCCTGAATAGCCGAAAATGCCGGAAATGCTGGAAAAGTCAGAAATGTCGGAAAAGCCGGAACTGTCGGAAAAGCCGGAAAAGTCGGGACTGCTGGAAAAGCCGGAACTGCTGGGAACAACTGTAACTGCCAGGAACAACCAGAACTGCCGGGAACAGTCGGAACTGCCGGGAACCGCTGGGAACTGCTGAAACAGCCGGAGCATCTGTCTCCGAAGGAGAGCAGCATGCAAGGGACAACTAACTAACATTGGGACAATTGTATGGTACTTAGCAGCAAATACACCAAGCATGCAATGTTACAACTAGCATGCAACAACAAGCATGCTAAGGACAACAAGCATGCTAGGGACAACAAGCAAGCAAGGTGCAGCCAACACATAGGTCAGGATGGCAACATGGTGCAGCAATGGCACATAATGCAATACAGTGATGGGTACAATCATGATTAATGAAGCGTGATGAGATGCAACATAGTGATGATGGGTGCAACATGGTGCAGCGCGGTGAGGTGCAACATGATGACGAAATGCAGCGCAACGATAGGTGAAGGAGTCACCTTGGAGAATTAGTTGAAGCAGCATGTCTTCAACTGATCTCATGTATCATCTTCTTAGAGATGATCTATGCTCTTATCTAGATAAGTCAAAGTGTTGACTTCTGTTGTAAATGTACTATCTCTCTCTCTCTCTCTGTGCTGAACTATTGAAGAACATATAAGAAGAATTGATCGAGAGTTTCCCCACATTGGGGTTTGTCCCTGGCTAGCGCCACATCTTGTGTCCTCTTGTCTTTCCTTGTCTTCTGTGATTTATATTTATGTTCTATCTGCAGTTTACTTTAATGCTGATGTGATTGCTAATCTGGAAAAGATATTGAGCTAACTGTGAAAATTGAAATAAATTGCTCTAGCATAGAACATACCTAAAATTAACAAAGAATCTTTGGGAGAATCTTCAAGATTCTCGAGGGTCCAAACTTGACGGTGTCAGAATTAGACAAGTTTGTAGTTGATTTTACAACACTCATCACTAGGAATTCAGTGGTGTAGGCCATTTCAGCAGCTGAGCTTTTTATTTTTCGGCCATCTTCGAAAGTGGAGGTATATGATGCAATTATGCCATGTCTTTCTTCTTGATTTGCTGAGATGATGTCTTTATTGTTGAGATCCCTAATTACCATTATGTTGAGGGATACTTGTTGCCACATCATGTGAGATTTGTTTAGCTTGTCATGTTGAAGGAGGACCCATTTGAGTGAGAGTTCTTGTAGGGAGAACGTCTCGTGGAGAGACACACCACTCTGGTTGAGGGTATTTGTCCTTGTAATGACAAAGAACATGCCATGTACATCATCATCATTTGCAGCAATTAATGAAGTGGCCTCCACTCTCTTGACACCGGGCCCAGAGACGTAACCCACACTGGGTGAACTCCATTATCAATGTGTTTGTGTCCTTTGATTTGTTGATCGTCATTATGTTTCATCTTCTTTATATTATGCACATGTGGATTTTCATACTCTTTTAAATGCAATTCTGCTAACATCACAAAAGTAAAAGATCTTGGTTAATTCCGGTAGCTAAAGAGATCCGGATCTCCTTGTTACAATGATGAGCCTCTCAAAGGCCTCAACTCAACCAATGGAGAAACTCTACAATAGTATAAAAAAAATTGAACTTCTTGGAAATCTACACAAATGAGGAGCAAATGAGTAGCTTCTTGAAATCTGAAAAATTAAGACTGATTTTTACATACAAAAATCAGCCTTCTACAAAGTTAGGAAATAACATAAAAGTTAGAGGCTAAGCCTCTATAGGCTCACGACCTTCTTGGAGAAATAGACAGCCCTTGAAGAACCTCAAGACCTTCATGGAATCCTGCTCCTAAATCCCACTGCCTCCTTCATTTTCAGCCCCTAAGACGTGTGAAAGGTCCTGGAAACAAGAGTCAGTGGTTTGGAACTCTCTTTTCGTCAAGTCTGCCCCAAATGTGAGCTAGTTGGTGCTGCAAAACAAATCATATTTTTGATCTTCAATCAACACTTTTCAAAATGAAGCTCCCCAATCCTCCATTTAATATACACAATGCAAGCAAGAGGACACAATTAGCTTCATGGTTTCATGTCAAAAAATGATATTCAATGTAAATCCAAATGCACGCAACAAAAGAGAAACTCTCTTGTGCAGTCAAGAAAAGGCCAAGCCTTTGCAATAGCTCTAGAAGCCAAATAAATTATTTGAAGCACATAGATTAAGAAAGAATTTAAATTCAGCTTTTGTGATTTAAGAGGGTCAAAAGAAAGGAAACTCCCTCTTTGCAATTCGTAAGATAAGATCCTTGAGGCAAAATCGATTGGGTCCTTCAATCGTTGAGCTTGAGAGCAAGTTAATCCATTTGAGATTTCCTATGTCACACGGTTTGAGTTCGAATTCGAGTTCGATAATGATTAAATTCAATTCGAATTCGAATTTTCCGATCAGATTAGAATGAGGTTCGACATTACGTTCGACTATACATATTTTTTAATATATATATATATATATATATATATATATATATATATATATATATATATATAATATTTTTAATATATTAAATATAACATATTTAAATATGTATCATAAAATACACACTTCATGGAAAACACGTATAGTCAGTTCACATACATGGATATCAAAAAAACATTTCAAATTTTCCCTCATAATCCTCGTCTATCATTAAAAAAAGTTTACATATAAAACCAAGGTCCAAAACTTTAAACGTTTTCACTTTTAAAAAAAATGGATATGCCATCAATTCGACTGAAAAACAAAACTGAAAAGAGATACGAAATCTCTAACAAATTTTAAAATAATAAAAAATATTTTGTTATATAACAAATATAACATATTTACATATTTATCATAAAATATAAACTATATGGCAAACATGTACACTCATTTCATAAAATGACAATCGATTGTCGAATAGTAATATTTATATATTTTCATTTGAGAGTTCATAGCCTCATAAAACTTGTGGTGCCCGTATAATAAAAAGGTTAGGATACTAAAACCAAAACTTAAAACGTTGCTACTTATCCAAAATAGTGAATGTGCCACTAATACCAGTGAAAAGGAACTGAGTACAAACGCCTGAAAATGTCGGAAAAGTGGGCTATTCCTCCTTACGAATATAAATAATTCAAAAGAGTTGCCTGCTTAAATTTATACGACAGATTATCTTACGTATTCTAAATCAGTGAAAGGAAAAAGCAAGCAAGTGTTTGAAAGTACACACTCGTGTTGTTGTTATCCACATATAGGTAGCGTAAAACCAACGCACTGCAATTTCAAACCTGAACCTTCAAATTCAGTGAACCCTGTGACATAGGATATTTCTCCCACGCCCAAGTAATCCTTCACAACACCTCAAAATTTTTTATACACACTTGGAAATAGATATTAGCATTCATAAAGGAGTTAGATAGTACAATAGATGGGAAGGCTAGAGATTCCTCCCCAAATCGTTTAGTGCTTCTCATTCTAAGAGTATTTCTCTAATAAAAAATAAACACAAGATAGCTTGCATACATTTATCCACAATGAATGGCAAAATGATAGCTAACATCATCCAAATTACATGTAGAAAGTAAAACACAAATCAAAACAAAGGAGAACACCATCAATAAAGTACCCCAAAGTTTTATTTTTATATGAAAGCAAGTACACAATCTAGCGAGTCTCCTTAAGCCCAATAGCTCGTTTCAAAGGTATAATATGAGAGCTCAATGCTCACTTAAATAGAGAAATGGAAGCAAATCCCAATGAAGAATGGTGGAGATCCCACTGAAGAATGGTGAGAATCCCAATGTAACCTCATGCAAGTCGAATTCCCAAATGGCAAGTCGAATTCTCCAATAGAGGCCCACAAAATGCTTGAGGAGGCACATTGGAGAGGAAGGACACATGTGGAGAGGACTAGAGCGGTAGGAGACCACTTCTCCACTCGTCCATGAAATCGAATCATATCTTGAGCGAACTTTGGATCACTCATTAAGACTTGAGTTATCTCCTCACAAAGTGCGATTTTGTCTTTGGAAATTGTGGCCTCTTCCTTGAGAATTTCGATTTTCTTGATTTGTGGCCTAGGTGGAGTGCACATCACTTTCCAATTTGACTTTGACCCTTTGATGAATTTCCACATCATTTCCACATCATTTTGGCATGTGTGGATAATTATTTTTCTCCATTTATTTAATCGCTGGGCTAATTTATTGCCACATTTTCCACTAAACTTAGGAAAAGTTGATTTTGAGGGTCTAGAACTTATTTTTTACCTCTCAAAGTGTCTTAGTAGAGAGTTGACTAGTGGTGTAATTTTGATCACACATACCTAAAACTTTTGTAGACATCACTTATTACATTTTACAATAAAAATTTATTAAAATTTCTGTTATGCGGAAAATTTAAAAATAAAAACACTGACTCCTAAACCTAATCAAATTCCACGAAACTTTGAGTGATCTAGTATGGTAATACACAATGACTCTAGATACTATGACTCACCTAAGGCCTTTCCATCAAGCTGCACTCTGGCTTTGGGGTTATAGATTGGAAAAAAAACTCAATTAAGTGCTAAAAGTACCAATAATTAACCAAGTAAAAAAACTTTTTAGGGTAAGTTCACTTGATGACAATGTCTCAAGTTACCTAGGCATGTTACATGATTAGATTCATCACACTAGCATCACTTTACAACATCCCTATAGGGTTTGCGGAATCTGAGTACAATATAGAAGAAGAATGAGACATAAACTCTGATGATATATAAACTCTGATGGTACATGAAGTCTTTGACATATCCTTGGGCATGGAGTCATTAAATCTTCAAGTACATTTCAACGGTCAATAGTGTTGAAGAAAGTGTAACTAGGACTGGTCTTCATAATGACACAAGCCAATGTAAATGATGTAATTTATATCTAGCAAATTTTTGTGTATTTGAATCATGGGTTTCATGATCAAAATATTTGTTTTAGTAGCTCTCATTATGAGCTATAGGCTAGGTGATAGGTTGTGTCAATTATGTAAATGTATACACTTGAAAAATGTACAAGCATGATTCCAAGATCAAGGGCAGAATCGTATGGAAAACCTCTTCAAAAGAAAGAACAAAAGAGTTACGAAATGATCCCTCCAAACGAATGCAAAAGAAATAATGTATTTTCGGCATATATATATATTTATATATGAATGTCCACGTCAGATTTATACCATGTTCACGTCGGCTTAAAGGGATGACATTTCGGCTTAATGAACAGCCCTCATACACTATAAATATAGCCCTCTCCTCACCCATTCAAACACACCATCTCAGCACATGTATTGTGTCTCTTTCGTATGCAAAGAAGTCTGTTAAAAGTGCAAAGAAAGGATCATCTCACGGAGCCGCAGGTCCATAAGTAGAAGTTCTGTTCTACTGTCTATAACCGCGGGGATTCTATGCGAAGGATACTGTTCGTTGGTGCGAGGATAAGGAGGAGAAAGGAGCCACAGTCAAGACTGTTTTTAGCTGCAGTCAAATCCGCAGAAGTCTGCCTCACGTGCGAAGGTTGGGCTTCACTCAATCTGCCTTCAATATACATATCGTTTTTGGGTCTAGTTTGGAGACAGATCTGTGCGAGGAAGTCTGGTTAGAAGAGCAAAGGGTTAGTAAGGCTAGAAGAGCCCAAACCCTCCACACATATGGAGAATCTGATTCTTATTAGGGCAGTGATACAGTCCTAGAATATCTCTGTAACAGGAGTTGATTCCAGATCCAAAAAGGCTCGGATATTGGGCTAGGAAGGAGCCACTGTCGTAACGAAGCAAGAGAAGGATTATAGGAGCAAACTGTTCACTTACACATGGAGAACTTACAGTAGCTTCAGGACTGCAGTAAAGGTTTTTAGACAGTAAATTGAAGGGATCAGATCACCCTTGTTGAATGCATGTATTGAAGTGATCTTCTCGGCCAGTGAACTACCTTAAGCAAGAAAAGTTTGGGAGAAGGCGAGGAAGGGAGAAGGAAGCAAAATCCTTCATGGTTGGTAGCAGTTCAGATCCATGTTGCAGCAGTAAGAAGAGATTCTAGCCTTGATCTTGGAGTCACTTGGTCTCAAGGGTCTTTGTATTGGTCCTGGAAATTTTATCAAGAGAAGAAACTATAAGAAGAATTACTGTGGGTTTTCCTCTCAGGTTTGGAGAGGTTTTGCCCTGGCTGCTGCCTATATCTCGTGTTACTGTTCTTTTGTTTATTATGCACGGTAGCTGGTTGATGAAGTTAATAATCATTAACATATAATCAATTAACTGTTCTTGAATTGTTCAAAGTTTGAAATTACTTCACAAGCAGTTATCATAATAGAGAAATCCTTAACATTACAAGCCCTTAGATTTCTCAACAAATAGGGCCTTCAATGGAACCTTTGAGCTTGAACTCTTAATGGCCATCATTCTTATGATCTGTAATGGATGTGACTTCTTTCTTTTGGAGGGCTGCTATTTCAACTTCATGATAAGAATCCCATTATATGAATGGAGTGATTGATCAGTATTACTGTAAAAATATTTTTATGCTTGAAAGATGAGTATCCAAATATCTTTATGGTATGAGATTCATTCATAATCAATATGAAGGCCTGAAGTATCTTGGATGAAATTTCCTTTGCTAGGCCCCTTCCCCTTCAGACATTATTCCATTTTAAAAGCTTGAAATTTTCTTTCAGGAGGAATGCAAGTTGTTAATCATAACATTTTTGTTGTTTTAAACTCACTTATTTAGCATTTGTCTGGATACTTAACTGTTTATTTTTCTGATTTCAGTATTGTCCTAGGAGTTCCTGTTGCACTGCCACTTTGTATCTATTCTGATGTACCATTTTATTCCCGTTGGCCTACTTTGTGGTCATTTGTTAGATGTTAATAATAAAATTATCATATCTTATGTTGACCTAGTAGGTCTCATATGCACCTTAATATATATTTTTAATATGGTTCTGCTTGAGCTTTATTTACAGGATCTTTGTGTTCATTTATGTAGCTGTCAAAATGTTTTCCAGTGTGTTTTATTCTATTGATGTATTTAAATTTCAGGCCTTTGACAAACTCCTGATATTTTATGAGACTTATTTGTTCAGCTGTCATGATGTTTTGCTTAATGTATGCAGGTCATAGCAGAATACTTGCAAAAGATTGATCCTAAGTCAGATGGTGCTAAAAGGGATTGGGTTGCTATTTATGATGAATGTGCAACAGTTCTGTATCAGGTACATCCTTTTGAATGTGCGTTGCAAAACTAAAACACTCGTTGACAAATTGTATATTATTTATTCTTTCTCCCTAATATCCACAATTGATCATATGATGGAATGCTGATAGTTGTTTATATGAAGTAGCTATAGATTCATCAGTATGGAGTTAAATGCAGGTGCTTATATAACTTTTCCCAAAGCATAATTATTTCAAGGAGTTTACAATGAATGTTGCAACCTTAAAACTTGCAGTTACCTGAGAATGTCCTTCTTGATTAATAGAACTAAAAAATTCGGTATTCTCATGATTCAGTTATAGAGCTTAGAAGCCCTATGTCCGATGCTCTTTACTTCCTGCCTTCTAATGCAGCTGTCCTATTGTCAGCTCCTTGCCTTTTATGAACTACTTCTTGCACTTGAGTTGATTAGCTTAAGAGCTCCTGAATCCTATCAAAGCTTCTTCCTACAATTTTGTATGATAGTTTGATTAATGGTGTGGATTTATGCATTGGCACCCTTCCTAATCCATTCTAATCAATTTTCACTTTTTCTATTTTGTGTTCCATCTTTGCTTCCATTTTGCATTTGAGTACAAAACATCCCTTCTGACATTGCCAAATATTATCTAGGATATGTAATTATCTACGAGGTTTTTAATAACACAGCTTGCTACACAATATCTGTTGAGAAACCAATAGGCTAACAAATTAGGGTTGATTTCTCTTTCATGATAATTACTTGTGAGAGTTTGTTGGCCTTTTATTATTGTGTTATGTTCTTTTTCATCAAGCAATTATCAAAGTGTACATGAAGATCACAAAGAAACAAAAGAACACAATAAATTAGGCTCTCCAAGCTGTTGAGAAATGTAACTAGTATCAGTCTTCATAATTGTACTTGGGTCATGATGTAATGTATTTGTCAAAAGAAAGAAAAAAATATATTTATAAGCATGGGTTTCCTGCTTTTTTTATTTTGTTTCTAGGTCAAAGCACTCATTGTGTGCTTCTAGGGTTTATGTCATGAGTCATTGTCCATGTCATCTTGTACTAGACCCTTCTTGGGCTTACTGTGTTGGGGTTTTGTAGAACAACGAGAATAATTCACGGGTGCAATCACGTGCCTTAAAAAAAAAAGCCTGTTGCTGGAAGCGCAATTCAATAGAGTTCGAACACGATTTCAAGAAGTCCACAAAAATTTCTGTCTCACTTCTTGTTAAAACAACATTTGACCACTTTTCATAGCAATAAGTTTTGATGACAATTGTTGATTTGGGGTAGCATCGGATGTGCTCTAGCCACGAAATTTGGTGGAAAGGTTGGGGCACATGAGATCTCTAATACCCAGAAAGGATTTGGGCAAATTCTAAACAATTCAGGAGATATTAAAATAATTAATATTTTTAATGGAGTCCCTAAGTCTAAATTTAGGGAAAATAAAATATTAATGTGTATTAATATGAAACTGTGTTACAATGGTCCAAGAGACATGGATTGAGCCAGATCTAATCTTAGCTGTCGATTAGGGACTTAATCTCGGCCATTGATATGTCAACGAGAAAAGTATAAGAAGAGGCTTGAGGGTCACTTGGAGAATACGCTAGAGTGATCAGTCATTTTATTCTCTAAAGCGAGGTTTGCTAAGAGAGATATAATTAATGATCAGGAGTTGCAGCTGAGGGGCATTGAGTACAAAGAAACAAAGAGGTAGAGATAGTGTCGGGAGAGTAGCGCAGTAGCCGGGGAGAGTGACGCAGAGCCAGCCAGGGCTCACGCAGGGCCACGAAGAGGCAGCCGGGAGCTGCGCACAACCTCAAAGAGGCCAGCGTTGCTGACGCAGAGGGCCAGAAGGCTGATGCATGGCCTCCTAAGCTTGACGCAGGCCCATTTGGGGTGACGCAGGGCTAGTGCTGGGCAGAGAGGGGCTGACGCAGTGTAGAAAGGGTAGACACTGGGGTTTTTGGGGTAGATTGTAGCTGAGGAGCTGTCGGAAGGATTATCCAGTGTTTCAGCCGGAAAATTTGTTTCAAACTGAGAGGTATTACTGCCAAGGAAATTCTCTATTGGGTAGGCCAGTTTCGGCACCCAGATTGTACTATGATATTGCTTAATAAGAAAACCCTCAGATATCTGCAACAGTTTTCCCACATTGGGTTTTTCCGGGGACATTGGTCCAAAAATAATGATGTCATATGGTGTGATTGTTTCTGTTTCCTACAGTTGTTGATCTGTAATATGTTGGGCGTGCACTAGTGTTTATTTTCAGTATTTACATTGTAAATAACTTGTTAAGTAACAGAACAAGTAGATAGAAATAAATCAGATAAAGTGCATGGAGGATTTCTAACTAAGTAGACATGGAAACTTCAACATGGTATCAGAGCATGATTGCATATCACAGGAGGACTGAGAACATCAGCTGAGCGGAGCAATAGCAGCAGAAAACAACTATCCTAAGGTGACAGAAGCTGTTTCTAGCAGAGCAACAACAAGGGTAGGGTGACGCTGTGCCTGGGTCATCAAGGGTGAGCCAGGAAGAGGCAACGCAGAGGCTAAGGAAGGCAAAGGGAGCCTCACGCAGAGCGACGCAGAAGCTGGGAGGGCTGACGCAGTTGGCTGAGGAGGTTAGGTTGCTGGTGCCAGGATTGCACAGAGCCTAGGAGTTCTCACCTTTAGGTTGCTGGGGTTTAGAAGGCTGTGGAAGTATTGCAAAGTGGAGCTGGTGAGGTATTGTAGTCAGAACAATACCTGACAGAGCAAGGCCAAGAGGAGGGAGTTGCTACCGAGGGTTTCTAGTCGAGGAACCCGGATCAGTGGTGCGGTTGCACAAGACGATTAGAGTAGGGGGCATCTTGATAGCGGCAGAAGGATTTCCAGGAGGGAAATCGGGACTCAAAGGGAGTTCGGAAGAGAACTTCCAGACGAGAAGTAGAGACTCGGAGGAGTGGAATAGAGAACTTCCAGGAGGGAAGTAGAAGAGCATCATGGCACTACACGGAGTAAAAGACCAGGATAGACTGGACGGAGCATCGAATTTCACAGTCTGGAAGGCCAAAATCTTATCCGTACTTGATAGAAATCATGTCAAGAACTTCGCCTTGAAGGTTATAGCTATCCCAGTCGACCCCAATGATAACGACAAGTACGAGGAGGCAATGGCAAGGGCCAAGAGCATCATCCTTGACGAATGTAGTACCACACATTGCCGAGAAGGAAACAACATATGAGATGTGGGAGGCCCTCAAGAAATTGTACCAACATACTTTAGTGCAGAGAAGAATGTTACTTGAGAATCAGTTGAGGTTGTATCAAGTGAAGAAGGGAGAACCGATTGACACCTTCCTCGGAAGATTGAATGAGATCCGAGATCAGTTGACTGCTATAGAAGCCATGCCGGATCAGGAATTGATGGTGAGGACGACCCTAAATGCAGTCTCAGAAGACTAAGAGTATTTTGTCCAGAGTATACTGGGCAGAGGGACACTTCCACCTTGGGATGAGATGTGCGCTGCTCTTCGCCAAGAAGAGATCAGATGACAGTCAAATACGAGTAGTAGCAGCAAGGGGATCAAAGTCAAGCAGGAGGAGGAAGATGTTGCCCTAGCATCTACGGGAAAGCAGGAAAAGTGGAAGAAGAAGGATCTCTCCAAGGTCATGTGCTTCCACTGTGGGGAGTTGGGTCATTATGCGACCCAGTGTCCAAGGAAGAAGAGTAAGGAAGAGTCTTCCGAGACCAAGGCAGCGCCAGTAAGGGTAGAGAAGGAAGTGTTGACAGACGATGACTGTGCCATGAGTGCACACACGCCACTTGAGAAGAAGTGGGGAGACATCGAGCTGTAGTCAGGCAGACTACAGGCGATGAGGGGCAGGATCCTCGAGGTACCCATCCTCTTGGATTAGACCTTGCTATGGGAGCCTTGAAGAGGAGTAGCAGGACTGGCCGAGTCGGGTAGAGACGGATGTGGATGGAGCGACAGAGAGAGTTATAGTGCAGGAGTCCCAGGACAACGCAAGGCTAGCAGGCTGCAGCAGTGCGAGAGGCACGAGAGTGTTGCACCAGTGCAAGATGGCACAAAGAGGTGTGCAACGGTGCGAGATGCAAGGAGTTGTTGCAGCAGCGCAGAGGTCAGAGGGGGAGCACTTGTCAGCTGTAGAGGGAGCTTCAACATCAGGAGGGTCTCTAGACCAACAGAGAGGTCAGAGTTGGGAGGTCAGTTACTTACTTCTCAGTAATTGAGTTGCAGTGCAACAGTGGGCAACACGATGCCACATGATGAGAGGAGGTGCAGTGCGGATGCAATGCTGGGAGAAAGGACCAGTAGCAGCACGGATGCAATGCTGGGAGAAAGGACCAGTAGCAGCACGGATGCAAAGGGAGCTGTTGTACAGATGCAACAGTGGCAGTGGTAGAACCATGGGTAGCATCTGTACAACAACAATGCAGTGATGGTGGGCAGCAGGCCTAGCATCAACACAGGGACCGATGTTGGATGATTAGGGTGATACTTAGTGAGGAGTATTACTAGAGCATAGTCCTCGCTAAGAGGGAGTGTTGATTTGGGGTAGCATCGGATGTGCTCTAGCCACGAAATTTGGTGGAGAGGTTGGGGCACATGAGATCTCCAATACCCAGAAAGGATTTGGGCAGATTCTAAACAGTTCAGGAGATATTAAAATAATTAATATTTTTAATGGAGTCCCTAAGTCTAAACTTAAGGAAAATAAAATATTAATGTGTATTAATATTGAACTGTGTTAGAATGGTCCAAAAGACATGGATCAAGTCAGATCTAATCTTAGCCGTCGATTAGGGACTTAATCTCAGTTGTTGATATGTCAACGAGAAAAGTATAAGAAGAAGCTTGAGGGTCACTTGTAGAATACACTAGAGTGATCAATCATTCTATTCTCTAGAGCGGGGTTTGCTAAGAGAGATAGAGTTAGTGACTGAGAGTTGCAGCTGAGGGGCGTTGAGTACAAAGAAACAGAGAGGTAGAGATAGTGCTGGGAGAGCAGTGCAGTAGCCGGGGAGAGTGACGCAGAGCTAGCCAGGGCTCACACAGGGCCATGCAGAGGCAGCCGGGAGTTGCGCAGAGCCTCAAAGAGGCCAGTGTTGTCGATGCAAAGGGCCAGAAGGCTGATGCAGGGCCTCCTAAGGTTGATGCAGACCCATTCGAGGTGACACAAGGCCAGCACTAGGCAGAGAGGGGCTGACGCAGACCCATTCGCGGTGACACAGGGCTAGCGCTGGGCAGAGAGGGGCTGATGCAGTGCAGAAAGGGTAGACGCTGGGGTTTCTGGGGCAGATTGTAGCTGAGGAGCTACTGGAAGGATTATCCGGGTTTTCAGCCAGGAAATTTGTCTCAAACTGAGAGGTATTACTGCCAAGGAAATTCTCTGTTGGGTAGGCTAGTTTCGACACCCAAATTGTACTCTGATATTGCTTAATAAGAAAACCCTCAGATCGCTGCATTGGTTTTCCCACATTGGGTTTTTCTGGGGACTTTGGTCCAAAAATAATGGTGTCATATGGTGTGATTGTTTATGTTTCCTTCAGTTGTTGATCTGTAATATGTTGAGGATGCACTAGTGTTTATTTTCAGTATTTACATTGTAAATAACTTGTTAAGTAACGAAACAAATAGATAGGAATAAATCAAATAAAGTGCATGGAGGGTTTCTAACTAAGTAGACTTAGAAACTTCAACAACAATTTGGCCAAGAATTGGCACACGATAATTTGACCCCTCCAAGAATGTCAATTTGACCTTCAAGGGTTAAAACGGTCTTCAGGAGCAATTTATCAAACTAATATTAACTTTGGAGCCTCAAATTAAGTCAAAATACCCTCACGTTGGCAGGATGCACAACTTGATACCACTATAATATCCCTAATGGAAAATTTAATAGTAAATACTAGAAATGAACTCGAACAACAAAATAATCGCAAGTAAACACACAACCAACAATTTGATGCACAATAATCACTAAGTCATTTTATTAATCCACTGGAAAGAGTACATCAGCATGAGGAAGAGTGGAACCAGGGCTTGCCAAGCAAACGGAGCAAAACCAAGAAAAAGATCTCTGATCCAATTGATGAATGACCCTGGCAATGATTTAGATGACTCGACGAGAAGATTGCTGCAAACCTACTACTGCAAAACTCCTCTCTCCAAAACTCCAATGAAGCACCGTGATATTTCTGAGTGAAATCTCCTCAAGAGTGTTGGGTTTTCATCCAACACCCACTAGCACACCCGAGGGTTTCCGTCCCGGGGCTTTAGAAGTTGGGAACTAGGTTCTCCAAACCTCATCAATAGAAAATAGAAACAATCCAAGATGTCCTCCAATGGCCTCTTCCTACTCTTTTTATGGATTTGATGGACCCCTCTAGAACCTCCTATTTTATTATTATTTTAATCAATGAGCACATTTCCCTCTTTTAATTCAATTAAAATATCTTTTTAAAGTGGGAAAATGGTAAATTGGCCACCATGCCTCCTCAGGCCACAAAGACTCACTTTTAACCATCCCATCCTGTAGATCTTCTTGTTTCAGTGCCAACGAGTTATTACGTTAAGGTGTTATGTCAAGTATTCTTCTTGGAATGCCACCTTAAGCGTAATTAATTGAGTCAGGCCCATTAATAACTCTGTTTTTTGAAAGTTGTCGGAATGCAACGGAATGAAAGGAAAACTGTGGATGATGGAGTATACCAAGTGAAGGCCATCTGACATCATAAAAACTCCTCAAGACCTCTCCAAAAGCCCCTGGGCCCACTGATATAATAAACCGACTCCTGTGACCTAGCTGCCTCCAACCCTGGAAGTCCATCCTGACCATGCCATAAGAGAAACCATAAAAAAGAACACGATAAATGCCTATCTAGATGTAACCTTTCTCCCAACTATTTATAAACAAGTCTCTAGTGTGAGTTGTGGAGGGATACCCAGGAAAAGACAACTGAGGTTGTATTATCAATACCTCCCCTGGAATATCCAACCACTCGATGTCTCTGGCACTGCAGAGACGTGGCTCTGACAACTGCAAGGTCGCTGTGTTAACCACAAAAGAGGGTTTATGTTCCTCAAGTTGGGCGAGGGAGAGGGTCCTAAAAACCTTTTAACCCAGCTTACGCTTGGAGGTAAGTTAATTAAAGATGCAAATTAATGCTAGGAATGCCTAAATGAGATGCATGTGTGAATGTTTGTGTTTCCAAAGAAAGTGTAATGGGAGAGAATATTTAAGTAATGTCACCAATAACTTTCAATGGAAATAAAATGTGAAACAATTAGCTTGATGTAAAACCACAAGTTCCAAAATATGTTGCTTGCAATAAATTAAATTTGCTTCAATTGAAATAGCACAAGAAAATGATTCAAGAAATGATCATCAATAGCCACAATGCCACATGAACATGGATTGATATAAGTATTGAAGCAATATTTCCAAAGGAACTTATAAAGCAAAGTAAGGTAGTTTAAATATAACTTGCATGTGTTGTAAATGGAATGCACAAGTATTGAATAAAATGGAAATGACAAACTATAAACTAATTTTGAGCATGTGCATGCGCAGTGCTTCAGAGAGGCCAACGTAGCTGATGCAAAGGGCCAGAAGGCTGACGCAGGGCCTCCAAAGGCTAACGCAGGGCCTCTAGAGGCTAACACAGAGGGCCAGAAGGCTGACGCAGGGCCTCCAGAGGCTAACGCAGGGCAGAGAGAGGCTGACGCAGTCCAAAAAGGCAGACGCTGGGGTTTCTGGGGCAGATTGGAGCTGAGGAATTGCCGTAGGGTTTATCTGGGACATCTGCTTCAGTCTGAGAGGTACTACTGCCAAGGGCATTCTCTGTTGGGTAAGCTTCTCTGTTGGGTAAGCCGGATTTGGCACCTAGATTGTACTCTGAAATTGATTAATAAGAAAACCCTCAAATAGCTGCACCGATTTTCCCACATCGGTTTTTTCCGGGGACATTGGTCCAAAAATAATGGTGTCATTTTGTGTGCTTGTTTCTGTTTCCTTCAGCTGATGTTCTGTAATATGTTGAGCATGCACTAGTGTTTGTTTTCAGTATTTACATTGTAAATAACTTGTTAAGTAACAGAACAAGTAGCTAGGAATAAATCAGTAAAGTGCATGGAGGGATTCTAACAGGTAGACTTAGAAACTTCAACATCTCTCTAGCCCAGACTGATGACACAGTCCCTCTGCGTCAACCCTTCTTTTGTCACTTTCTGGAAGGATCAGCTTCTCTCACTCGGGACAGAGAGAGGATGACGCAGTCCAGAAAGGCAGATGCTGGGGTTTCTGGGGTAGATTGGAGCTGAGGAACTGCCGAAGGGATTATCCGGGGTTTCAGCCAGGACATCTGCCTCAGTCTGAGAGGTACTACTGCCAAGGGCATTCTCTGTTGGGTAAGCCGGATTTGGCACCCAGATTGTACTCTGAAATTGCTTAATAAGAAAACCCCCAAATAGCTGCACCGATTTTCCCACATTGGTTTTTTCCGGGGACATTGGTCCAAAAATAATGGTGTCATTTTGTGTGCTTGTTTCTGTTTCCTTCAGTTGATGATCTGTAATATGTTGAGCATGCACTAGTGTTTATTTTTAGTCTTGACATTGTAAATAACTTGTTAAGTAATAGAACAAGTAGGTAGGAATAAATTAGTAAAGTGCATGGAGGGATTCTAACTGGTAGACTTAGAAACTTCAACATCTCTCTGGCTCGGACTGATGACACAGTCCCTCTGCATCAACCCTTCTTTTGTCGCTTTCTGCAAGGATCAACCTCTGTCACTCGGGACAGTTGATTCTGCTGCAAATGCTCTACTTAGCTGATGCCTTCAACTCTCCTGTGATCTGCAACCACACTCCCTTCTTCTATCGCTTTTTACAAGGATCAACTTCTGTCACTCGGGACAGCTGGTTTTGCTGCAAATGCTCTGCTTAGCTGATGCCTTCAGCTCTCCTGTGATCTGCAACCACGCTTTGATACCATGCTGAATTCTCTAAGTCTATCCGTTAGAAAATTAATCTGTATTCTGCTGGTTTATTTCTTCTACTTGTTTAAATTTGAGCAAGTTATTTATTACATTTAAATACCAAAATAAACACAATACAATCATAACATCTACAGATCGTCAACTGAAAGAAAACAAGCACACAAGTGACACCGTTGTTTTTTGACAAATGTCCCCGGAAAAATTTAATGTGGGAAAATCGGTGTAGCTATTCAGAGGGTTATATTATTATGCAGTCTATCTGAGTACAACTGGGTGCGTAACTGGCTCACCCGACAGAGAAAAAATACATGGCAGCAATACCTCTATATCTAGAAACAGGTATTCGGAAAACCTGTCCACGAAACCCTTTCTGGCACAACTGAAGCTCAGCGCTGGCCCTTTTGGCCTCTGCGTCAACCTCTCTCTGACCTGCGTCTGCCCCAGGACCCTCTGCGTCAGCCCTCTAAGGCACTGCGCAGCCTTCTGTGACCCTCTGTGTCACTCCAACAGCCTCTGCATGGATGACGCAATCCCTTTGGCCTCTGTGCTGTCTCTGCTGGGCTCTGCGTAGCCTGGACTGGATGTTGCTCTCGCACTCCCTGCTTCTGCGCTGGTCTCTCAGTACTGTCTCTGCCTCTCTGCCTTGTACTCACTGCCCCTCGCTGCTGATCACTGATTCAACGTTTCTTAGAAACCCCGCTCTAGCAAAACGAATGACTGATCACTCTGGTGTGTTCTCCAACTGCCCCTCAAGCTACCTCTTATACTTTTCTTGTTGGTCCATCAACGACCGAGATTAAATCTCTAATCAACGGCTAAGATTAGATTTGGCTTGATCCATGACTTTTGGAACCTGCTAACCCAGTTCTATATTAATACCCATTAATATTTTATTTTTCCTAAGTTTAGACTTAGGAACTTCATTAAAAATATTAATTATTTTAATATCTCCCAAACCGGGTACAATCTGTCCAAACCATTTCTGGGTCTTGGAGATCTCATGTGCTTTAGCCTCTCCTCCAATTTTCATGGCTAGAGCACATTCGATGCTACCCCAAATCAACATCAAGGACTATGCCTTGAAAGTAATTGCTGTTCCGGTCGACGCTGATCCACTGCAGAAGTACGAGGAGGCCCAGGCAAAGGCTAAATGCATGATTCTAGACAGGGTCAAAGATCATGTGGTCCCACACATTGCTGAGAAGGACACAACAAGGGAGATGTGGGAAACACTGACCACCTTGTATCAGGGTATTTCTGTCCAACGGAAGATGCTATTAGAAAATCAGTTGAGACAGTACCAGATGCAGAAGGGAGAAGAGATTGATCCTTTCCTCCTCAGGTTGCAAGGGATTCATGACCAATTGATTTCCATGTGGTCTACACCGGATCCCGAGTTCATGGTCAGGATTGCCCTGAATGCAGTCACCGAGGATCGGGAGACATTTGTCCAAAGTATCTTGGGCAGAGCGACTCTCCCCAGTTGGGAGGAGATGTGGGCAGCTCTTCAACAAGAAGAGATCAAGAGGTTGACCAAGGCGGGGAGTAGCGATAGAGGAGATCGCGTCAAGAAGGATGAGAAGGAGGATGCAACTCTCGCATCATCGAGACAAAAAGGGTAGCAAAAGATAAAGAAGAAGGATATTTCCAAGGTTAGATGCTTCAAGTGTGGGGAACTTGGACATTTCGCCACTTAGTGCCCTCGGAAGAAGAACAAAGAAGAGGCTTTTAACTCAAAGGCTGCTCTAGCGAACGCTGACAGGGAAGGCGAGGATGACGATTGTGCCATGAGTGCTCATGCACCTCTGGAGAAGAGGTGGGGCGACATGGAGTTGTAGTCGAGAGGACTACATGTGCGGGTAGGATCCTTGAGGTGCCCAAACTCTTGGATCACATATGACTACGAGAGCCCTTAACGACAGTAGCAAAATGAAGGGTGTTGGTTGGTGCGAGGTGTGATGGAGCAATAGTGGCAGAGCTAGAGTGCCAAAGTCTTAGGCAGCGCAATGGATGTTGTAGTAGTGCGAGAGGCACATAGTAGTTTGCAGCAACGCAGTAGCAGCAGAGGGTCAACATAAATTAGCAGCAGAGGTAGCTTCAACATCACGAGGCATCCATACTGACCAACATTTCAGTGTTTGGGTGAATTTTTCAGTTGCTTACTTCTCAGCAACTGAGCTACAGTGCTATGGGCAATATGAGGCAACATTTTCAGATGGAGATGTAGTACAAATGTAGCAGTGGTAGTGGCAGAGTCATGGGCAATAGTACAGGAAGCAACAGTGCAGTGGATGAAGGCATCAGGCCAAGCATCAATAGCTCAGAGGACCGATGCAGTGGATTAGTGTAGTACTTCTATTGAGAAGTGTTACTAGAATTCCTCGCTAAGAGGGAGTGTTGATTTTGGGTGGCATCAGATGTGCTCTAGCTCCGAAATTTTGTGGAGGGCCTAGAATACATGAGATCTCCAAGACCCAAAAATCGTTTGGAGAAATTCCACCTGGATGAGGAGTTATTAAAATGATGAATATTTTTAATGGGTTCCTAAGTCTAAACTTAGGAAAATATAAATATTAATGGGTATTAATAAGAATATGGGTGAGAAACTTCTAATTGACGATGATCAAGTCTGTTTTAATCTTAGCTGTTGATTAGGGACTTAATCTTGACCGTTGATTCATCAACAGGAAAAGTATAAGAGGAGGCTTGAGGGTCAGTTGGAGACACACTTGAGAGATCAGTCAGTTCGATTTTTCCAGGGCGAAGTTTGCTGAAAAAATCAAACAAGTGATCTGTTGCAGTGAGAGGGGTAGTAGTAGAGAGTTGGATCGGAAGGGAGTTTCGAGCCAACGAGCACCAGACAGAGAGGCAACAGAAGCATTAGAGAGGCAACACTGAGGCCTATGCAACCAAGGAAGGGGCTCACGCAGAGCTGACACAGGCCAAGTGGGTTCTTGCAGTGGCAGTGCGAGATAATTGAGGGAAGTTCGAGATTTTGCTGGGAGTTCGATGTTTTGATCCGGGAGGGCTGAAGTCAAAGCTTCTGAGGGAAAATCGATCCAGTAGAGAAGTGACGCAGTCTCCTAGAGGCAAGACGCTGACCCACACAGAGCAGATTGTGCTGGGATTTTCGCAATGCTTGTCGGAGTCGGCCATTCAGTGGATCAGTTGAGACTTGGAGAATGAGGTAAACAGTAATATCTCTGAAAGGTTAGCCGGTGTGAGAGGCAACTTGTTGTACTCAGATTCTGCTTTTTTAATAATACAAACCCTCTATATGCTACACTGGTTTTCCCGAATTGGGTTTTTCCGAGGACAATTGTCCAAAACTAACAGTGCCCCTTGTGTATTTGTCTCGTTCTATTTCAGTTCATGATATGTATGTATGTGTAGTGTGCAATAGTGTTTTCGTTGCTGTTTAATAAATAACTTGTTGAATGTTAAAAACAAGTAGGAGATGATAAACCAGTGATTGCAGTAGGATTTCTGATGTGTAGATTCAGAAATTTTCAGTGTCTGTCCGCCTCCCTGTCCAGTATTCCCGAACTATCCCTGCCCCTTTGCTGCAGAATGCTCACTCAGTTCGAATTCTCAGCTTCCTAGCCCCAGAAATCAAACCCCAGATCAATTCGTTCTCTCCGCGTGTTTTTCTAAATGACCCCAAGCCTCCTTCTTATACTTTTCTCCTTGAGACTTCAACGGCCGAGATTAAGTCTCTAATCAACGACTAAGATTAAAACTTGCCTTGATCCGCCTTCTACATCATTCTCACCCATGTTTTGATTAATACCCATTAATACTTTAATTTTCCTAAGTTTAGACTTAGGAACCCCGTTAAAAATATTAATTATTTTAATAACATACAATCCGGGTGGAATTTCACCAAACGGTTTCTGGGTTCTTTAGAACTCATGTGCCTTAGCCTTTCCACCAATTTTCATGGCTAGAGCACATCTGATGCTACCAAAATGTAGAATCCAGAAGGGCCTTGTGAACATGTAGAACCAATTATTGTTCCTCAGATTAGGAAGAGACCAACATGGCTTAGATCTACATTGGAAGAAGCAAAAGGACACGCAGCTTCGCATGGCACATCCTTGACCTATCCAATGTCAACTTGTTTGAATTGTCCATGATCCTACACACGAAGAGCATTGGTCTTTTTGATCTCCTTGTCAACTATGTAATATTTGTGATTGCTAATGTTAACATCTAGCGAGGGGTGGTGTTTGATAATTTGACTCATTGATAGTAGATTAAGCTCCATGCTTGGCACATAGTACATGTTGTTGAAAAGTGTAACTAGGTTCAGTCTTCATAATGACATGTGTAATTATGATTTTATGTAATTGATGAAAAGAAGAAAAATAAAATTATTATTGTAATGCTTGTCTCATGGGTTTCATGAGCAAGGAATTTTATTTTTAGTGATGGCTCCCATTGAGAGCCTTTAGGATTTGTCATCTAGTCATAAAAGTCAATTTGAGTCTATGTCATGTATGAAGGACCCTTCTTGGGCATATTACATTTTGTATGAGTCATTAGATAAGTATAAATAGCCCTCCAAGACCAAGCAAAGTCTCCTCCTCAAGTCGGCTTCAAGAAGGATAATTATATCTCCATCAAATGACATGTTGGCCCAGCTTGCAGTCATGTTGGCTTATTATGAGGCTACAACAACTATATATAGGGTAGTACGTCTCCATTTCAGAACAGAATTTCGGTGATGATTTCGGAAAGGTTTGAAACAGTTAGAAGTGCGAAAGGGTAAAAGGAAAAGCCTCCCAACCAACAAAGTAATAAGAAGGAAGAGCAAAGTTCTTAAGGGTATTTTTTGGACTATTTTAAGGGAAAAAAACCTCTATACGTGCAAGAAGTCTGCTGCAACAGTGAAGGCTGAGGAGAAGTCTGTTGCAGCAGTGAAGGCTAAAGATAAGTTTGTCGCAATAGTAAAGGCCAAGGAGAAGTTTGTTGCAGTAGTGGAAGCCAAGGAGAAGTGCAGTCCTCCGAAGGAGCTAAAGTGGAAGAAGGGCTAGTCAAGAAGGTTCTCAATTAAGGACAAATATTGCGGACCTAATTCAAGAACGCCGAAGATCTAAAGTAGAAGAAGCCAAGGTTGAAGAAGAAGCCAAGGAGGAAGGAGCAGAAGGTTGACTATTGTTGACTAAGGATCTTGTGTCTTGGTCTTGGAGTGGCAAATAGGTCAAGGGTCTTGGTCTTGGTATTCGTCAATTGGAATCTCTATAAGAAGAAGAATTTGTTCGAGTTTTCCTCTCAAGTGGGAGAGGATTTGGTCTTGGCTGATAGCCTATATTTTGTGTCTCTTGTCTCTTTATGGTTTATGCATTGGTAGCTGTTTGATGAAGAAGAACACTAATAACCTAAGTAAAAGAAGATCCTAATCTAAAGAAGTAAAAAGTATTCACAAGCAGTTACTAATAGAAGAGAAATCAATTAAATTGCTATGCCCTAGATTTCTCAACACATGTCAAAGAGAATCAACATTATCCTGCACATTTCAATTCCAATTACCATGTTCTCTTCCCCACCACTAGAGATCATTTAATCCTTGGAGGAACAAGTAGCATACTCTGTGAACTAGTCTTCCCTAATAGTGAAGTGTCATGATGTACTTGAACTGATTTACCGAATAGATGATCTGAATTGATCTACTTGTCTCTTGGCCATGAATGCATAGAAAGTTGTCTCCTCCTTTGTATGCTCTGTGACACAAGCTTTCTACTGGGCCCTATTTAATTGGTCTTTTGATTGACTAGCCTCTTTTTGTAATGCTTCTTCAGATATTGCACCTTGCCACAATAGTGACATGTTATGTTCTTTAGACTTTTGGTGGCATCTTCATTGCTTCCTTGACCTTTCTTCTTTGAACATTTTCCTTTGCCCTTGACATTGGTTGCAAACGACAATCATGTACCCTCTGCCTCTATTTCTATTGAATTGTTTCTTCCATTTATCCTACTATAAGAGGTTATTGCACGGTTCATCAAACTTTAGGTCAACACTCGTAGAGGTGATGTTTAGGGTCTCAATAAAGTGCTTATAAGCACTTACTAAGATTTCCAGCTTGATTACGACCATGTCCTCTTCCATTTTCTGACCAGTGGCCAAGAACTGGCCTCTGATTTACTTGATCTTGAGTAAGCACTTCCTAAATGATGCACTCTCATCCATCATGATCAAAAACAACATATCCCTTATGAAGAAGGCTCTGTCCTTGTTGGAAGTCTCATGGAACTCACTCAAATGCTTCCAGATCTCTACAAAAGTCTTCCTTGTTGGTACCTTAGGAAGCCTTTCCTCTATTGTAGACGTCTTAAGCAGCATTGTTGCTTCTCAATATGGCTCGTGAAACTTTTCCTCGTCTTTAACTGTAGCTTGTGGTTGGATATCTTTTCCTAGGACGATAACAACTAAGCTCTTGTATTGGAATATGGCCAACATACATTGTTTTCATGGAACTAATCTTACTAATACTAGGGAATTCCTTGTATGGTACTTTCTGTTTGAACTTTCTTCGAATGGAATCGACAAATGGCATGTTCGTGAATAGTTTTAGTGTATATCTATCAAATTCTAGGTGAGGGACTAGGCCTCCCGAGAAACGCCACCAAGATGTTACCTGCCAGACCTGCACTTATGAGATAATTCATGTCCAATAATAAAGTAACTAGCTTAAGGAAACCTTGAAGTTCCACTTATTGTCACCATAGTGGACACCTCTTTAGCTTTAGGTCGTCTTCCCTCCAACACAAGGAGGTTTTCTGTAGTGGAGATCTATGTCACGGTTTGGGTTCGAATTCGAGTTCGGCAACAATTAAGTTCAATTCGAATTTGAATTTTCCGATGACGTTCGTATGAGGTTCGGCAATAAGTTCGAATATACATATTTTTCAATATATATATATATATGAGAAAATAATAAAAAATAAAAATCAATCAATAAAGCTATATGAGTAGCAATGAGCAACCACGAGCCACAAATCACGACTACTATTCACTTCATGCTCTGGGTGGCGGGAACAAGCAGCATCTAGAAATTGAATTCAGGAAATTGCAGAGAATACAACACACAACGGCAACACTGAGCACACTATAGTGAGTACACTTAGACTGAAGTTGGCTTGTGAAAATCTATCGATAGCCATGGCAAATAAAGCCACACCCGTGGCCACTGCGGGTAACTAACTGGCAGGAAGAGAAACAAGAGAAAACCATGTGTTTCTCATGGATTTTCTCTTAAACCTTAAAACAACTGACAAAAACCACTCGATTTCTAACCTCGAACCCCAAAAAAATTTAAAAAAATTATAAAATTCGGCTTCAGGTTTGTCTTTAGGTTTGCCTTCAGGTTTGAATTCGTTGAGGTTCGAATTTGAGGTTCGACTATCAGGTTTGCCGAACCTAAACGAATTTGAATTTTTTTTTGGGTTCGCTGAATTTCAAACCTTAAGGTTCAAATTCGGCGAACCCTGTGACATAGGTGGAGATTGCTAAATCAGTCCTGATCAACTCTTACAAAAGACAAAATTTAGCAATGTAATATTTTATGATGGGAAATGGATATATAATGGTGGATTCAAGTAGATTAGTGCCTAATCATTGGGCAGTGGAGTTAAAACACTTGGAAAAGTCAGAGCATCTGGAAAAGAACGATTGATTTCTATCAATAGGCCAGCTAAAAAACTGAACCATAAAATAGCTAACACAGGCGCTGTGGAAAGATAGATCTTTAGATGACTTGGATGATTGGATAAAAGACTATGATTTTACTGTTTAAAATCAACATGTTTTGTTTAAAATTAAAAGCCCATGCTTAAATTGTTGATTGTTGTTGTTAATTGCAGGAAATCGATTACAGCAAGGAAGCTGCAAATGCGGAGTTATTTGCAAAAAACTTCAGGAATATAGATTATGTAAAGGTTCCAAAAATCTATTGGGAATTCACAACAGCACAGGTAGAGATAGCATTCTAGATTGACATACGAAGTTCTTGCAAAATTGTTACTTGTTTGAAATTTGAATAATGCAGTTCACGAGTTTAGTTACTGTATTTTTTATGCAGGTCCTCACAATGGAGTACGTTCCAGGCATCAAAATAAACAGGATTTCTGCCTTAGATCAGCTTGGGGTTGATCGGCAGAAGTAAGGGTTATTTTCCCAATCTTGTTTTCCATTAAAGTTTTCATCATGGCTATCGATGGTACATTTATATGCTTCATAATTTTGCAATATGTAGAAGTGAAGTATAGGAGAATCTTGGCTGGTTTCGTTCTGAATTCACACAAATACCCATTTAGTTTTAGTCACACTGTATTACATTATTGAACAAAGAAATACAAAACTGATGACATCAAAATACATGTCAATGTGCCAAAATGTTATTAAGCAGGCTACTGTTTGGACATAGGCTAGGATTGCTAGCATACCCCAATTCAAAAAGAACCTACATCCTTCTGAAAAATCCCAAATAAACATAAAATCTGTGTTGCCAGTAATCTTCTAAATATGTAGTCTCCACCTAGCTCTCATTCAAAATGATATACTTTAAGTAATACTGTCCAATAGTTGTTAGCTTTCAGTGTTCTTCAAAATTGTTTACACGATGTTTGGGGCTGCTTCATGAGATTTCAGTTACATGGTGTATGGTCTGCTTCTGGATGGCCCATGATGGATTTGCACATTGGAGATGGCTTATTAGTGGTGGCTTGACCTCTGTGGGTGCTTACATGGAAGTCTTCCTTGGGGTGTTGGTGATATTCATATGACTTGGTAATGTTTTATATGTTGGCCACATGGAGGAGGTTGCTTGCTTGGAGAACAACCTACATTGGAGGAGTAATGTTTTCCATTCAATCGGAGGTATTTGAGACCTAGACAATGTGGGGTAGCTTGGATGCTTGCATGGATGTATAGAGTTGAATTGGGGACATGTGGGTTGCGATAGTGTTTATGGAGGTGAAGTGGACCTAGTGGAGTACATGGTTTAGGAGGATTGTTGGAGTCATTGAAGGCTTGGAAGAGGAGCGTCGGACACATCTAGTAGAGTTCCCTTGCATTGGAGCCTTGCTTGTGTACGACATCACCTTGAAGCTTGACATGTGTACATTTTGAGTGGATCACTCTACATGTGTGACCCTACTTGTGGCTTGGCAAGTTACTTTTAGGGGTTAAAGTGCACATATGTTTTATTTGCCTCACTTACCTTTTATATATATAAAGCAAGTAGAGAGTCCTTAATCGTTATGAGTCTTGTTTTAGAGATGTGACTAAGAGGATTGCACTAGTCTTCCTCTCACTCGTATGGATTTAATTGTACTCTATCTCTCTTGTATTGTATTCCCTAGGGTTTCTTGGATATTTTGGAACATCTTGAATACGAGGCTTAGGGTTTCATTCATTTGAGACTTGGATATTAGGGTTTTGAGATGAAATCTTAAGTTGTACTTGTTGAAGAGAAGGGGAACAGGAAATCCTCACCTTGGAGGATATGCTTGTGTGATGCTTGTTGGAGCTCCTTGGTTTGAGTTCCGGTTTTCATGATTTTCCCTAGCTATGGTTTTGAGAACTAGAGGACTGTGTTAACATAGGGATGAGGTTATGGTGTCTACATGAACATCATTTTTATATCTATGAAGTTTTCAGCTGTTTCAAATTGTCTCTCTTGCAGATATGATTTGCAGCCATCTATTTCGTCATGGATTTGTAATTTCCAACACTTGTATGTATTGTTAATTGATATGACCTTAATATTGAAGAATATAAAGCAAATTTACGGCATGCATGAGATGATTGCATTAGATGGCTGAAACTTGCTGGCACACTTAAGTTGTTAAGAGGTGAAATATTGTATGTTGTTGCTACTGATTTATTTATATTTCATAATAGCCCTAAGGCTGAAAAATTACAAGGTTAAGATTGAGTAAACCTTCGGGAAAGAGGTGAAATTATTTGAGTTGCATTACATGCCTTAGTGCGGAAAATTTCGACATGGTATTAGAGCTTTTGTAGATGAGATTACTTTAGGTCTAATAGGGAGTTAGTATTTCAGCCGTTGTGTACTTGGGAGAAGTATTGGCCTTCTTGAGATTGTTAGTGTTTCACACCTAGGTTGCTTGTTAGTTTTTCTTAGGGCTATATTGTTCTTTGGTATGATAATTTGCATTTCTTCATTTACACATTAAATTCACCCCATAACATCATAACATTATTAAGATTTACACCATTATTCGGCAACATATGCAACTATGTAGAAAGAACAATATCATCTTCATCAATGCAACAGAACATAAAGGAACAACAGAAGAAAAGCATTCACACATAGAGACACCAGGATTGGTCAGAGACCAGGGCAAAACCCACTATGGGGAAAAGCCTTTCAAATTCTTCTTCTTATTAGATTGTCATTGAATGATTCAGCAAAAGAGAGTACAATGATCCATATCTTCATCCATACAACTATCTAGCAAAAATCAACTAAACAATATCCATGAGATGAACCTAACCATGTTCATACTCAAAAACCCTGATTCAAAGGCCTGTAATGAACTGTCACTATCTGCGGTCAACTGCCGAACACTATTGTCAATGGTGAAAACTTCGGACAATTGAAATTTCAATCTTCAGGTCCCAATTGCATGGAGGAGCAGTGATGCGTGTGACTGAAAGATTCCAATCGCTCCCTAGAGCCTGTAATCTAGCGACTGCAACCAAAAGTATCCTTTGTCAAGTCAACTATTGTAACCCAAAACCCTAGATTTTTAACCGCATGGAGGACGTGTTGTGTGTGCGATTAAAAGACTTCAGTTGCACAGATGAGCCTGTTAGTGAGCGACTGCAGTCGATATCTCTCTGTGTCATGCTTGGGACTGAATCCCAAAACCCTAAAACATAAACACGAGCTTTGGACCCTACAATTTCTCCTTTGTGTGAACCAATTCTCCGCGGACGTGCTTCAGACCTGTCTAAGCCAAAACCAAGAAAAAGAATAGAAAAATATCTCATAATGATGTCCAAATGAGGTTGAGGTCACTTGTATTTATAGCCTTCCAAGGTGTCTAATTTGCATTAGGGCTGACCTGATCAAATATGCACATGTGGGATTTTAATTCAAAAGTACACTTTTCCTTGTCCAAATTGAGCGCTTTAGTAGTCAAAATTGGTCGTCTCGAAAAGAGGAATCCCATCTCATGGTTGGAATTTTTCATTGAGCTGCCAAATTAACATTGCTTGGGAAAAGTACTTGAACCCTAGAAAGGCTTTTGTATATTTTGTATAATGCTGATTTGTGACTTGAGGATTGTTTCAGTAGGTGCAAGATGATTCTCGATCATAGACACTATGATAGGTTGGAAGGCACCCCCAATTTTGTTCCATGGAAGCTCATGGTTTAGTTATATATGGATGAAACAAAAATTTGGGAGTATCTTATGAAACTGATTCCAAAACCTCCTGATTTATTACAGTTGGTTGGTCATCGAAAAAAGGAGGATAAGGCTAAGGGATCATTATCAATAAAGTGAAGGATTATTTCATCTCTGACATTGCAGAGAAGACAAGGACATGTTGGAACCTTGTCTGAGTTGTTTCAAGACTATTGTTCTTCTCACTGGATGTTCTTGCAAAACCAATTTCTAGCCATTTGTATGAGCAAGATAGGGCACTGATGGCAGAGATAGTACAATCGAACATATGGATCAGCAGATGGAGTTCTCCCTAGTTGAGAGGTAGTGTTAAAATTAGCAACTAGGGCCAAACTCCATGTGGGTCATCTTATTTATGGCAGCTGATATTTTTATTGGATCCCTCTCATCGAGAGGTGTAGGATTGATCTAAAGATCATCCGATTCCAATAAGTATTCATTGAGTTATGAATTTATTTGTATTATAAGACTATTGTCAAGTCGGCCAACAACTTATGTAGGCTCAAGAAGCCCAAAGGTCATGTCTATTCAACCTCTACGATTTAGTATAAATACAAAGGACTTGAAGTCATTTTGCAATATACATACACTCTTAAGGTGATCTCCTCCTCTCCATGTTCATGGGTTTTGGTGAAGGAGAGACACCAAAAGTGTACGTTGGTCTTGTATGGTGCCCTAGCCGCAGATGAAGCCCTAGTTGCAGTATGATGATCCTAACAGCGAAGATGGAGACCCTAATACACTGTGCAAGAAGCCCTTATACAGTCAACTAATATGCTGTCCAAGAGGCCCTTATATGCTGTCACACGCTGCCAGTAGAAGCCTAAACACAGATCAATAGAGACCTGTTCACGCAGCAGGAAGAAGACCTGTTCACGCAGCAAAGGAGACATGTGCACAATAGACATGTTCACGCAACAAAGGAAAGACATCATACACTGTAACAAAGACCTTCTAACCTCAGTCTATACGCAGCAATATATACACATAACATGGAGCACTTATACACTGTCCAACATAAAGGGTAGCTACAGTAAAATAAAGGAAGCCGCAGTCATAAGGGTAGCCACAGTGATATAAAGGAAGGTGCAGTCAAGACCTGGCATGCATGGGAGCAGATCGGCACTGCAGGAAGAATGACGCTGATCTCAGGTGAGTACAGGTTCTTGATGTCAAGGTGCAGGTTCAGTATGTCTCGGTTAAACATCACTTCGAACCTACCTTCTAAACAACCTAAGCACATGGATATAAATGTATATGGGTACTCTCTCAACAGCATGCTCTAACACTGTCTCAGCTAAATGGAGATCACGTTAAGTGATTATCTTAGTCTTGCATATATATATGACTGTCTTGGCATAATAGTCATAATGATGAACAACAACGATAGAATGGCATACCTATAGCAGCCCTATCACAATGAACAACAGTGATAGAACTATGATGGTCAAGAGATCCTTGGTATGCCTGTAAAAGGACTCAACATAATGGAAATAATAAGGATGAACAGTCTCAGATCATAATGATAGAAGCAACATCATGGGCATGTCAGTAAAGGGCAGCACGATGATGAATGAGACAACATGATGTAGCATGATGGTGCTACACGGTAAGATGCAGAAAATGGACGAGATGTAGCACTAAGATAGGTGAAGGAGTCACCTTAGAGAATCAGTTGAAGCAGTGTGTCTTCAACTGATCTCATGCGATATCAAAAGTCAAAATACTGACTTCTATTGTAAATGTACTCTCTCTCACTTTCTCTGCTAAACTTTGAAGAATATAAAAGAAGAATTGATCAAGGGTTTCCCCACATTGGGGTTTGTCCCTGGTTGGCGCCACATCTTGTGTCCTCTTGTCTTGGCTTGTCTTCTGTGATTTATATTTATGTTTTATATGCAGTTTACTTTAAAGTTGATGTGATTGCTCACTGTGAAAATTTAAAGAAATTGCTCTAGCATAGAACATACATAAAATTAACACCGAGGAGCTCAAATCCTTCAGTTGTTGGGATAGAGGGAGCAATGTAGATCATGTCTGAGGTGTTGGTGGGAGGCTGTTGCTACTGGTGCAGAACAGTGTATGAGGAGACTGAACCAAGGTACAGGGAGTCATTGCCTTAACAGATTTCTTGCCAAAGAAATATAGATCCGGGTTTGACATTATTTGGTGCAAAGATTTCCGTGAAGGAAATTAGGACTCAGAGGGAGTTTAGAGGGAACTTGTTCCTTAGAGAATTTCTAGCGCTAAAGAAATCCAGATCCAAGTTTTTGCTGGCAACAACGAAAGAAGGAGAAGTGAACCTGTTCGACAATCATTTGAGCAGAGATGGCAGTAAATGGACTCAGGGATCAGGAAAGATTGGATGGAGCATCCAACTTTGTCAACTAGAAAGCCAGAATCTTGGCACTCTTGGACAAAAATCGCATCAAGGATTATTCCTCGAGGACAGTTGTTGTTCTGGTCGATGTTGATCCTCTCAAGAAATACGAGTAGGCTCAAGCAAAGGCAAAGTGCATGATCCTGAACGGGGTCAAAGATCATGTGGTCCCACAAATAGCTGAAAAGGACACAGCGAGGGAAATGTGGGA
This sequence comes from Pinus tabuliformis, assembly GCA_031772625.1. Lineage (NCBI taxonomy): Eukaryota > Viridiplantae > Streptophyta > Pinopsida > Pinales > Pinaceae > Pinus > Pinus tabuliformis. The sequence goes on along the minus strand of CM062814.1, from coordinate 234,572,926 downwards.
GGCCTTGACCACTTCGCTGTGAAAATTTCTAACACGAAATTCTGCTGCAGTAACTGATTTATTTCTCCTACTTATTTTCCACAATAAGTTATTTACAAAACCCTTCAGTAAACATTAAAATAAATTCTACTGCAGTTATCACATAATAACATAGAGAAAATAACAGTGATATACAAGCACAAGAATCAATCACATCAACAAAGTTATTTTTGGACGATTGTCCCTGGAAAAACCTAATGCGGGAAAACTGGTGCAATAGATGGGGGTTTATTTATTAGTCTTCAACAAGAAGCTCTTTACAAAGAAAGATTCTACAGAATACTGAGACACTTATGCGAGAAAACACCCGAGACAATCTTTCTCCTTCTCCTGGAGAAGTTCTAACACCTTGGAGACCCTCTACCCTCCTCTGCGTCACTTCTACGTCAGCCTGCGTGAGTACTGCATCTCTAGCTGCGCTGTCTCACTGCTCTTTCCTCTGCGCTGTCTCTCAGATGTCTGCATCACCTCTTCCTTAGTTTCTGACTGATGTCTGAAATTGAAGTTCTTCTCCTTGAGAATCGATTTCTCTCAGGTTACTTAATATTTGCCTGGTGTGTCTCCAAATGACTCTCAAGTCTTCTCTTATACTTTTCTTGTTGATGAATCAATCACCGAGATTAAGTCCTTAATCAACGACTAAGATTAAAACAGACTTGATCCTCGTCTCTTAGAAGCTTCTCACCCATATCTTTATTAATACCCATTAATATTTTTATTTTCGTAAGTTTAGACTTAGGAACCCTATTAAAAATATTAATTATTTTAATAACTCATCATTCGGGTGGAATTTATCCAAACAATTTCTGGGTCTTGGAGATCTCATGAATATTAGCCCCTCCACAAAATTTCGGAGCTAGATCACATCCGATGCTACCCAAAATCATCATTTGTATGAGGGAACTTCTGTTCAACGGAAGATGCTGCTTGAGAACCAGCTGAGACAGTATCAGATGCAAAAGGGAGAAGAAATTGATCCCTTCCTTCTTAGGTTGTAGGGGATCTGAGACCAACTAACCTCCGTAGGGTCTACACCAGATCCTGAATTCATTGTCAGGACTGCCCTGAATGCAGTGACTTAAGACTGGGAGACCTTTGTCCAGAGCATCTTGGGCAAGGCTTACCCAGTTGGGAGGAGATGTGGGCAACTCTTCGACAAGAAGAGATCAGACGGTTAACCAAGGCGGGAAGTAGTTTCAAAGGAATCAGAGTCAAGAAGGAGGAAGAGGAGGATGGAGCTCTCGCATTAGTGGGACAACAAGGGCAACATAAGAGGAAAAAGAAAGACATATCCAAATTCAGATGCTTCAGATGTGGGGAACTGGGACATTTTGCCACTAAGTGCCCTTGGAAGAAGGGGAAGGAAGCGAAGTCTGACTCAAAGGCTGCTCTAGCGAAAGCGACCAAAGAGGACAATGATGAGAATTGTGCCATGAGTGCTCATGCACCTCTAGAGAAGAGGTGGGACGATATTCAACTGTAGTCGGGAGGACTACATGAAGGCAAGATCTTTGAGTTGCCTAAACTCTTGGATCACATACGGCTATGGGAGCCCATAATGACAGTAGCAGAATGACGGGAGTCAGTTGGTGCGAAGGATGATGGAGCGACAGTGATAGAGCTAGAGTGCCAATGTCTGAAGCAACACAGTAGAGTGTTGAGCAGTGTGGGAGGCACATAGCAGATACAACAACAACGCAGTAGCATCAGAGGGTTAACACAAATTAGCAATAGAGGTAGCTTCAGCATCACGGGGTATCTAGATTGACCAACATGTCAGCTTTGGGTGACTTTCCAGTTGCTTACTTCTCAGCAACTGAGTTGCAATGCAACGATTAGCAATGGCAGTGCTATGGGCAACATGATTCAACATATTGAGAGGGGGCTGTAGTACAGATGTCAGTGTAGCCAACAGTAGTGTTTACATCACTGTTTATCTACTTAAATAACTTGTTGAATGAAATAACAAGTATGAGATGTTAAACTAGTAACTGCAATAGGATATTTGTTTGTAAAGATTCAGAAAATCTGTTGCACAGAGGCAACTGTCTAGAGTGACAACGCTGTTCTAGAGCCTGAAACGTAGAGGAAGGGTGACGCGGTGCAGGAGAAGTAATGTAGAGCCTTAAGTAGTGGCTACGTTAGGATTTTGAGCCTGGAGAGGGTGACGCAGTAGCCGGGAGGAGCCCGCGCAGTGACTGCGTCAGCGCTCTGGGTCAGTGCAGAAGTAGGGAGGGGCAGTTTAGGCTCACGTAGAGCCACGTCATCTTTTTGGACTGGGAAGGAGTGATGAAGTGGCTAGGAGGAGCTGATCTAGCTCATGCAGTGACTCTGCAGAGCCTGAGGAGCTCAGATTCTTGGGTTGCTGGGACAGAGGGAGCAGTGCAGATCATGTTTGATGTGCTAGTGGTGCGCTGTTGAATAGTGTCCGAGGATACTGAACCAAGGTAGAGGGAGTCATTGCCTTAACAAATTTCTTGTCAAAGAAATTTAGATTCGGGTCGCTGAGCATCAAAGAGGGGTGATCAGAGAGGGGTGATTCGACATTATTTGGCGGAAGGATTTCCATGAAGGAAATCTGGACCTAGAGGGAACTTGTTCCTTAGAGGATTTCTAGTGCCAAAGAAATCCAGATCAGAGTTTTTGCTGGAAGCAGCGAAAGGAGGAGAAGAGAACCTATTCGACAATCATTTGAGTAGAGATGGCAGTAAATGGATTGAGGGATCTGTAGGAATTTACAGGGTAAGTTCCACAGAAAGAATACCAAAAGGACACCGCTCACAACCAGATCTCAAATCAATACACCAGTATTTTTGACGTGGTTAAAACCCTCAGAGTGCAAGGAGGGAAACAGTCCACGGCCTGTCCCAACGTGGGTACTACAGGCAATTTATTAATCAAAGAATGAAAATTTACATAAGCTTCTCTCATGCACGGATTACCCGAACAATGACCCTCCATGCGCTTTAAATAGAACTCATGGACCAATCGGGTGTCAAGCCACGGATCAAGTGTCGGTAATACCGAGGTGAGAGTGAACCGTCAGATCACTACATATCGTGACCGTCGGATTGTAAGTTACAAAATGTACAACGGTAAAGAAACACACTTTACCTAACTCTAACCTAACTCTATACTAGACCAAGTTGAACTTAACTATATCCTATGTGTCGGAATATCCTAACATCCCCCCTTAAGAACAACTTGGGATAGGATTGAAGGATTTACAAATATGACACAATAGGAGAAGGAAGGAGGCACTAGAGCCTATCCCCCCTTAGTGACAACTTCCTGAACTCCAAGCATATATCGAAGTTTAGTGAACTTCGCCTCTGTGAGAGCCTTTGTGAAGATGTCTGCAACCTGATCATCTGTTGGACAATATTGCACTTCAAGAACATGGTCATGAATGAGCTTTCTGATGAAGTGCATGTGTAGTTCAATGTGTTTGCTGCGCTGATGCTGGACTGGATCTTTGCATAGCTGAATGGCACTTTGATTATCACACCAAAGTGTGGTTGGATGCTGCTGCTCAAAGCCAAACTCTGATAGGATCTGACGAAGCCACAAGGCTTCCTTACTAGCTTCCACGGCACCACGATACTCTGCTTCTGCTGACGAAAGAGAAATGGCAGCCTGTTTCTTACAAGCCCATGTAATAGGTCCTGAACCAAGAGTGAAGACATAACCGGCAGTAGACTTCCGATCATCAGGGTCACCAGCCCAATCAGAATCAGTGAAACCAACTAACAGAGGAGCTGCTTTGGCACTGTAATGAATCCCAAACTGTACTGTACCTCGAACATAACGAAGTATTCTTTTAGCTGCTTTCCAATGACTTTCACGGGGGTTTTGCATAAAACGAGCAACAAGGCCAACAGCAAAGGAAAGATCAGGACGAGTATGGGTTAAATACAAGAGTTTTCCGACAAGTTGACGGTATAAGGTAGCATCAACTTCAGGAGAAGTACAAGAGACTGAAAGTTTGACTCCAGACTGAAAGGGGGAAGGGGCTGGCTTACAGTCTTCCATGTGAAAATGACGAAGAATATCACAAGCATACTTGGACTGGGAAAGGAAAATACCCTCTTGGGATTGCAAGACTTGAAGACCGAGAAAATAGTGTAAATGTCCTAAGTCTGTCATTTCAAATTTCTTTTTAAGGTTGGACTTCACATGGTTTATAAGGTTGGGATCACTACCAGTAAGAATAAGATCATCAACATAAAGAACAAGGATGATAAGAGAGTTGCCCACTTTCTTGGTGTAGACAGTATTGTCAGAATGACACCTAGAAAAGCCAGATTCTAAAAGAAAGTTATCCATTTTGGCATACCAAGCCCGAGGAGCTTGCTTGAGTCCATAAAGGGATTTCTTAAGTCGACAAACAAGGCTGGAGTCTGTTTGTATGAAGCCAATGGGTTGTTCCATATATATTTCTTCCTGCAAGTCCCCATGCAAGAAGGCAGATTTAACATCCATCTGATGGACTTCCCATTTTAAAGAGGCAGCAAGGGAAAGAACAAGGCGGATAGAGTTCATTTTGGCAACAGGGGAGAAGGTTTCAGTGTAGTCAATGCCTTCAACCTGTGAAAAGCCCTTAGCAACGAGACGAGCTTTATGTTTGTCAACTTTCCCATCTGGTCCATACTTGGTTCTGTAAACCCATTTACATCTAACAAGTTTGCGTCCCTTTGGTAGAGGAACAAGATCCCATGTATCATTTGTCATTAATGAATGATATTCTTCATTCATAGCTGCTTCCCAATGTGGATGGCCTGAAGCTTCTGCAAAAGTGTCAGGATCATGATTTACTGGAGCTTGAGCCAGTAAAGAAGAGGCTCTTTCAAACTGAGAACTTGTACGTCGCTGATCTGTAGGATCACCGGCAAGATCACCTGCTGCATCCCGAGTAGCACGGACCCATCTTGGAAGTTGAGGATCCTGAGAAGGTGGGGGAGGATTATCATCCTCGCTTTCATCATCTGAAGAAGAAAGGTTTTCAAAAGTAGAAGAGATAGGAAGAGGTGGCACATCCGCCGGACTAGGCTCGCAGGCCGATTTATTTTCATCAAATTTTACATCTCTTCTAATGATAACATTTTTGGACTTAAATGGAATAAGTCTATAACCTTTTACATCTTCAGAATATCCAACAAAAGTACATTTCTCACTCTTAGGTTCTAAAGCTTTATGCTTTTCATCTGGAATATGGGCCCATGCTTCACTTCCAAACACACGAAAGTGACTTACATCTGGTTTAATGGAACTCCAAGCTTCTTCTGGAGTGATATTCTGTAGAACCTTAGTAGGAGTGCGATTGATTATATAATTTGCACAATTAATTGCTTCGGCCCAAAAACTAAGACTGAGTCCTTTAGATTGCAGCATACAATTAGCCATTTCCTTTAAGGTGCGATTTTTCCTTTCAGCTACACCATTTTGTTGTGGAGTGTATGGAACAGTATGTTGCATTTGAATTCCATTTTCGGTGCAAAAGTTGATGAATGTGTTTTTAACATATTCTCCACCATTATCAGTTCTTAGCTTAAGAATTTGATGTCCAGATTGTTTTTCAACAAAGGCTTTGAAGGCCAAAAAGGTGTTAAATACTTCGCTCTTGAGTTTTAAGAAGTATACCCAAGTGCGTCTGGAGAAATCATCAATGAAAGTTAAGAAGTACTTGCAGCCAGAGAATGAAGCAACAGGAAGAGGACCACATAAATCACTGTGCACAAGCTGTAAAGGGGCTGAGGCGTGCCAAGAGGCACGTTTGTCAAAACTGTCCCGATGATGTTTTCCGAGTACACATCCGGAACAAACACCATCTCTGCAAGATACCATAGGAAGACCTGTCACCATATTTTCTTTACATAGATGCTGAAGGGAGCGATAGTTTAAGTGACCAAATCGCTCATGCCAAAGTTTGCTCACTTCATCATTATGAGCAACAAATACTGAGGGAAGATTGGATGACCCAAAGTTGTGAAACTTATACAACCTTTTGGAATCATCAGCAAGACCAATAGCTAGAATTTGTTTAGGATCTTTTAGATCCTTGATTACAACATCATGAGGTGAAAATTCAACAATTTTACCTTCACCTGAGTGAGTTATCTGATAGACAGATAGAAGGTTGCAGGATAAGGTTGGAACACATAATACATCATTAAACTGACCATTGTCTAGATGAACAGTTCCAGTCCCTACAACATTAAGAGATCTATCATCACCAATATATATATTTTTGGTGTTACAATCATTTAAAGAAGAAAACATGGCTTGGTTTTTGGCCATGTGACAAGAGGCTCCAGAATCAATGAGCCACTCATGAGAATGAGAAGAAGAAGAAGATACATTTAATGCATAACCAGACTGAGATGATTGACAATGAGATGCAGAAAGTGCCATTCCGGAAGTTGAAGTTGAAGTAGGCTCCACATGGATGTTATGTTTCTTCATTGCGGCTTCCAAGGCTTCCATCTTCTTAAAGCATTTAGATTCTAAGTGGCCATCTCGATTACAAAAGTTACAATGTCTATCAGTCTTCTTCCATTTGTTTTTATTGGTCTTATCATTTTGCTGAAATGATCTTTCATTTTGAGGCTGAGATGGTTTAGGACCATTCTTTTGAGGATATGACTTCTTAGGATTCTTTGAATTTGGTTGCTGCTGGGCGGCTAACGCTTTCGTGGAAGAGTTTCCAAGATTAAGAAGACCAAGGTGTAAGAGTTTTTCTTGTTCTCTTATTAAGGAATCACAAAAGGAGTCAAAGGAAGGGGCCTTGTAGTCTTGTCCTTGACAAATGAAAGCTTCCCTTGTAGAATGGAAAGTGGAAACAAATACAGAGTAGGCTGGTCCCAACTTAGTAAGGATGGAATAAATAAGGTTACCATCTTCTTTCTTAACTTTAACACCTTCCAAGAGATATCTAAGGGTCTTGAATTTGGACAAGAAATCTTCAATGCAAGAAAAATTATTAGGATCCAAAGTAAGCAGCTCATTTTCAAGTTGATGGGCTCTAATTTCATTTTTAATCCCAAAAACTTTAGCAAGTTTTTCTAATGCTTCATGAGGAGTCTCAAGTCCTGCAATGTGGAATCTAAGATCAGGAGAAATAGACATCCCTATCAAACCACGTGCTTGATCTTGTCTATTTTCCCATTTTGCCGCCTTGTCTTCATCTTTTGGTTTCTTCTCTTGGTTTGTGGCTATTCTGAAGAGACCTTTACTTCTAAGTAAATCTTCCATGTATTCTACCCATTGGAAGTAGTTAGTGCTGTCAAGAATGACTTGGCATGGACTTTCCATTTTAAAAAAAACTGAAGCTGAAGATGCTGAAAGTAAGTGTTCCAACGGATAGATCTCGAAAAAATAGGCGGTTTTAAAAAAAACGGCTCTGAAAAAGGCTTCCAGATGAAGAAGTTATGGCTTTTTGAAAAAAAATTGTTGACGTTGCCGGCAAAGTGCGCGAATGTGCGGGAATGAAAAAATCCGCCCCCACAAAATGGAGACTTGAACCCAAGACCTCTACTCTCTTAAAATAGCTTTGAACCAATTGATCTATTCAAAAAATTTGAGAGAGAGAGAGAGAGAGAGAGAGAGAGAGGGGGGGGCCTTGGTTTGCGTGCTTGCCTTGAGAAAGCTCTTTTTCCCTACAAAACACAAAACACAAAACCCAACACGAATATGCAAAGAAAAACGAACCTTGCGGCTCGAAGTTAGCTTTAGCCAAAAAACTAGAAATTTAAAAAAAAAAATCTCAAAGTTAGCTTTAGCCGAAAAACTAAATATTTTTCTCAATGTTTCTGATTTTCCGAGATCACACTAAGGTGCAGGGAAAAGAGCATACGCATGAGAAAAATCCTTCATTTCTGTTTCTGATTTGCCCAGATCGCACAGAGTCGCAGGGCAAAGAGCATACGCAGAAATGAAAGGTATAGATCCGATTAAAAAAAAAGGCTAAATAAACTGAGACCGAAATAAGCAGAGAGAAAATAACAGTAAACTGCAAAAGAAACACTGTATACCTCCCGATCTGAAAAATGACGCAGCTAGGGCTACCGGAAACCTTTTCGCGTGAAACGAAAGGGGTTCCTCACTGGAACAGATTCTCCGAACGCAACAGAGCAGTCCTCTCGGCCCGAAAGCAGTCAGAAACAGCAGATCTAGGAAACGACAGCCGCATGCAGTTCTACCGGCTTCAGATTTGGATCACCAACGGACGCGGCCCTCAAATAGCTCTGATACCATGTAGGAATTTACAGGGTAAGTTCCACAGAAAGAATACCAAAAGGACACCGCTCACAACCAGATCTCAAATCAATACACCAGTATTTTTGACGTGGTTAAAACCCTCAGAGTGCAAGGAGGGAAACAGTCCACGGCCTGTCCCAACGTGGGTACTACAGGCAATTTATTAATCAAAGAATGAAAATTTACATAAGCTTCTCTCATGCACGGATTACCCGAACAATGACCCTCCATGCACTTTAAATAGAACTCATGGACCAATCGGGTGTCAAGCCACGGATCAAGTGTCGGTAATACCGAGGTGAGAGTGAACCGTCGGATCACTACATATCGTGACCGTCGGATTGTAAGTTACAAAATGTACAACGGTAAAGAAACACACTTTACCTAACTCTAACCTAACTCTATACTAGACCAAGTTGAACTTAACTATATCCTATGTGTCGGAATATCCTAACATCCCCCCTTAAGAACAACTTGGGATATGATTGAAGGATTTACAAATATGACACAATAGGATGGGGCATTCAACTTTGTCATTTGGAAGGCCAAGATCCTGGCAGTCTTGGACAAAAATCGCATCAAGGATTATGCCTTGAGGACGGTGCTGTTCCGGTTTGTTAATTTTAGGTATGTTCTATGCTTAGAGCAATTTATTTCAATTTTCACAGTTAGCTCTATCTTTTCCAGATTAGCAATCACATCAGCATTAAAGTAAACTGCAGATAGAACATAAACATAAATCGCAGAGGACAAGCCAAGACGAAGACGCAAGATGTGGCGCTAGCCAGGGACAAACCCCAATGTGGGGAAACACTTGATCAATTCTTTCTATATGTTCTTCAATAGTTCAGCAGAGAGAGAGAGAAAGAGATAGTACATTTACAACAGAAGTCAACACTTTGACTTATCTAGATAAGAGCATAGATCATCTCTAAGAAGATATACATGAGATTAGTTGAAGACATGTTGCTTCAACTGATTCTCCAAGGTGACTCCACCTATCATTGTGCTGCATCTCGTCATGTTAAAATTGGCAACTAGGGCAAAACTTCATGTGGGTCATCTTATTCATGGCTGATAATATTTTTATTAGATTCCTCTCGTCGAGAGGTGTAGGATTGATATAAAGATCATCCGATTCTGATAAGTATTCATGGAGATATGAATTTATTTTGATTATGAAATTATTATCAAGCCGACCTACAACTCATGTAGGCTCAGAAGCCCAATAGTCGCATCTATTCAAATACCAATGTTGTGTATAAATACAGGAGGACTTTTCCTCATTTCGACTCGCTCATCTCATCACATCTCTCTCTCTCTACTGCGCAGAAAAGAGTCTCTTCTCTATTGCGCAGAAAAGGGTCTCTCCCTAACACATGTGAAGCCGGAAGTTGCTGAAACTGAAGCTGCAACTGCAGAAGTAAAGATTGACCTGCGTGGACTAGAAGATCTCCTCATCTCAACTGCGCTATAGGTTCATCTGAACCTCCTCTGAAAGCCGCAACTTTTGGTGGTGGAATTAAGTCAATCCGACGGGCGGTTTGCAAGATATCCACTGCCTTAGTTTGAAGCCAGAAGCTGCCGAAACTGAAGCTGCAACTGCAGAAGTAAAGTTTGACCTGCGTGGATTAGAAGATCTCCTCATCTGAACTGCATTGTAGGTTCATTTGAACCTCCTCTGGAAGCCGCAACTTTTGGTGGTGGAATCAAGCCGATCCGACGGTCAGTTTGTGAGATATCGTCTGCCCTAGTTTGATGATGAAGCCGCTAATGCTGATGCTGCTGATCTAGGGTTTGCTACTGCTGATATGAATCAGATTTATTGTACTATTTCTCTCTGCTGAATTATTGAAGATAAAAGAAGATTTGATCAAAGGGGTTTGTCCCTGGCTAGCCGCCACATTGTGTCTCTTGTCTTGGTTTGTTTTCTGTCGATTGTTTAATGTTCTATCTGCACTTTACTTTATGTACATGTGATTGCTAATCTGTGGAATATAATAAGGAAAAGAAGTAAATTGTTATAAGCATAGAACATACCATAACTTAACATGGTATCAGAGCTGAGGTGAAGATAAAGCCCGAGCGAGAGCAAGAGCAATCACCGAAGAGAAGATTGGCAAGGCTATCCTAAAAGAACGATGGGGTCCTCAACACTCTTTCCTGCCGAAGACAAGTTCCGTGAGAAAGCTGACTATCACGGATGGAAGATGTCTATCGATCTAACCCTTGAGGATCAAGGAGTGTTTGATCATGTGAGAGACAATATTGTTGAGCGTCCGTTAAACCTCCTGCTGCCAGGAACAAATGGAAGAACGGAGAAATTAAAGCGAAGAAGATCATCCGGGACTCTATCGACAAGCGCTTGGGTGGCCTACATCTTTGAACTAGACACCTCTAAGGAAATCTACGATAGATTAGAGAGTTTATTTAAAGTTAATGATGCAAATCAAGTTTTGTTTCTTAGAAATAAGCTGAGGGAAATCAAGAAGGGTAAAGATGAGAGTATGCAAGCATACTTCTTAAGAATGATCGAGATCAAGAACGATCCCCTATCCACTGGGGAGACTGTTATTGACAGAGAAATGACACTCACGACTCTCGGAGGATTACCATCCGAATGGTACGTGTTCAGGACTACTCTTCTGAACTATAATATAATTCCTGGTTGCGAGGAGTTAATGCCTAGATGCATTCAAGAAGAAACAAGGGTAGAAGAGCAAGAAATGCCCATGCCTAAAGGTCCTCCTGCTGCCTTTTCTTCTCATGATAAGAAAAGAAATAATTCCGGGACTAAAGGAAAGGCTGGACCTAAGGGTGGAAGAAAAGGATGATGTGACATCTGCGATAAAGCAGGTCGCTATGCAAGGGAGTGCCCTGATAGAAAGGACTCACACCGAGACAATGATCAAAATCCTTCTGATGGCAATCAAAGGAATGACACATTCAATAGCAAAGGTAAGAGGAGAGCTGGGAATCAAGGAAGAGGACAACCATTCAAAAAGGCTAGAAATTCCAGGATGTATTAAATGCACCTGACCTCAAAAAGAACCTGGTGTCCATCTCGACAATGGAAGACAAAGGCTACAAGGTGACCTTCAGTGATGGCAAGGTATGTATATGGAAAAATAATGTTAAAAATGCTTTCACTCTTGGGTTTCGAGTTGATTCTTTATATCAGGTCAGTGGAAGTCCGCTAGGTGTCATGTCTTATGACACATCTCTGCAGTCTGAACTTTGGCATCGGAGGTTTGCCCACCTTCATTACAAAGCTCTACCCGATGTAAGACAGATGGTAATAGGGATGCCCGAATTCCAAGTAGAGAAAGAAGGTGTATGTCTGAGATGTACCGAAGGAAAGCTAAAAAGGGGACCATTCCCCTCAAGTCAAAGCAAGACCTTCGATATATTACAGTTGGTTCACTCAGGCATATCTGAGGATGGCATTAAGAGGGAGACTACTACACCACATACTCCTGAGCATAATGGTGTGGCGGAAAGGAAGAACCGTACGATTATGGAAGCTGTCCGGGCCATGCTACAGGATCAAAGACTTCCGAAGTTTCTATGGGCTGAAGCTACAAACACTGCCGTATATGTACAAAATCGATGCCCTCATCAAGCATTGGGTTCCAAGACTCCTGAAGAAAAGTTCACTAGTAAGAAACCTGATGTTTCTCGTTTTAGAATTTTTGGAAGCCCTGTATATTTTCATGTGCCGAAAGAGAAAAGAAATAAATTGGGTGCATCTGGAAAGAAGGGAATTTTCGTTGGCTATGGTGAAAATACTAAAGGCTATAGAATATATGTAGCTGGTCAAAGGGAAGTTGTAATTACTCATGATGTCACCTTTGATGAAGATATGGCTCTCAGCGAGGTGAACAATCTTTCGACTTGAAGAGCTCTCAAGAAGTCGACACCAGGGAACCGAAAGAAAAGGATGATGAATCAATGCTTGATGTAGCAAAACCCATGGATTTGATTGATCCTCCTCCACATGAGCCTTCCTCTTCTAGGAAGGGGCCTTCATGGCTTAGGGGGCTACTTGATGATGCTGAAGGACATGCTGCACCCCGAGGAACCTTTCGTGAAAGTAAGAAACCTAATAGGTATCAGGGATACCTGACCATCATGAGCACAATAATACAAAATGAGCCTCCATCATTCGCAGATGCCATCAAGCATCAAGTATGGAAGGATGCTATGACTAAAGAATATGAGTCTATTATGGAGAATGATGTCTGGGAAGTAGTTCCCAGACCCCAGGACAAGACAATTGTCACTTATAAATGGCTTTACAAGATAAAACATGCAACAGATAAAAGTACGGAAAAATACAAGGCTCGTTTTGTTGCTCGTGGTGTCTCCTAGAAGGAAGGTATAGACTATGATGTGATATGTGCACCTGTTGCCAGATATACCACCATCCCCTCGATCATAGCCCTTGCGGCTTCACAAGGATGGTACCTACATCGTATGGATGTCAAGATCGCGTTCTTGCACTATTCGATTAAAGAAGAGGTCTACGTGGAGCAACCTGAAGGATTTGAGATTTATGATCGAAAATCTCATGTATGCAAGTTGAAGAAGGTTCTCTATGGGTTGAAGCAAGCACCCCGAGCATGGTATGAGAGGATCGATAACTACTTGATGAAGCTGGGATTCACTAGGAGTGAAGCCGATCCTAACCCTTACCTTAAGGTTGAAGATGACAAGCCTCTCATACTAGTGTTGTATGTGGATGACCTCTTTCTAACAAGTGCAGACCCTCTCATTCACAAACGTAAGAGGGAGTTGGCTTCTGAATTTGAAATGAAGAACCAAGGACTTGAAGTGTGGCAGAAGCCAAGGGAAATTTTCCTATTTCAAGGGTTAGGGACCATAGTCGTGCTATCGATGGATGCATCGTTGTATCTACCGTACTCCCTATGCTAGGATGACCTCCATTGATCTGGGATTAGTATGAGTGGTTTGAGACACTCTCTTGATCTGGGATCAGTATGAGTGGTTTGAGACACTCTTTTGATATTGATCTGGGATCAATTGGAACTGACTTCGGGTCAGTAAGAGTGATATTACTCACTCTCTTTTGGAACTGATCTGGTATCAGTAAGAGTGGTATGACACACTCTCTTCATATGGAACTGACTTTGGGTCAGTAGAGAATGGTATGAGACATTCTCGATCAATTCTTCTTCTTCATGGTTCAGTTGAGTAGAGCAGAGCAGGGCATTGATGGCAAAGATAGTACAATCTGGCAGATGGATCAGCGGATGGAGTTTTCCCTACTTGAGTGGGGGTGTTAAAATTGGCAACTAAGGCCAAACTCCATGTGGGTCATCTTATTTATGCCAACTGATATTTTTCTTGGATCCCCCTCATCGAGAGGTGTAGGATTGATCTAAAGACCATCCAATTCCGATAAGTATTGATGGAGTTATGAATTTATTTGTGTTATAAGATAAATCGTCAACGTCGGCCAACAACCAAATAACCCCCAGATGTGCTCAACGTTTTAGTATAAAAAGAGATGACTTGAGAGTCATTTCACACACACTTCACTCTTGATTTCTCTCCACTTGTTCTGGGTTTTAGTAGAAGAGAAATCTAAGAGAGGAAGCCCTAAACGTAGAAGGTAAGGAGTCCTAGATGCTATGAAGAAGGAAGCCTATATGCTGGTCTCTATGAGCCCTAGACACAGTCAAAAGGCAAGTCTACATGCTGCCCTATACACTGGTCTCTACAAGCCCTAGACGCAGTCAAGAAGGGTTACTATGATGCCCTAACCACAGGTCCATGATGCCTTAGCCGCAGGCCACTTCAAGTGATCGAATTGATGGATGGAGGGCCAAGGATCTAGGGCCGAGAAGGCAGGCTGCTAGGTCGAGTAGAGGGAAGCTAAACGCTAGAATTTGAGTGGCTGTTTGGGCACATTGAGGAGGCTGAAAGCTACAGCAAGCTAGGCCGTAGGCCATAGCAAGCTGTTGGAGTTATTTCATGGCTGCGTTGAGAGGATAACGTGGCATGGGAGGAGCCTCTTCAAGGCTGGCTGCAGCTCTAGAAGGCTAGTCTTGCTGTGTGTTGGGTTAAGGGCAGTGGCACATACCCTAACCAGAAGTGCAGTCATAGAAATGCTAACAATTGGGACAATAGCAATGATGGGACAACAGTAATGGCATGGTAACAATTGGGACATCAGCAATGGCGTGCTAACAAATGGGACAACAACAATGGCATGGTGCAACAATAGCCAATTGGGACAGCAGTACGGTAAGCAAGGTACAACAAGCACATGGTGCCAAGCATGGTGCTGCAAGCACATTGGGCGAGATTTACTAAGCACATAGTGCAACAATGGCATGGTGCAATGGGACAACAACAATGGCATGGTGCAATGATGGCACAATGGGACAACAACAACAACAAGGTGCAGCAAATGCAATCATGGTGGAGCATGGTAGATGGGACAACAAGGACATGGTTCTTGCTTGGGACAGCAAGCAATCATGGTGCAACAGTATGAGCAGTGATAGTGTTGTGATAAGGGGCAGCATGATGTGAAATGCTACATGACAATGTAAAGTGTAGCATGTTGTGTGCAACACTTGCTAGTATAGTACAATGATATTAGATGCTACAATGAGATGCAGCACGATGGGCACAATAAGGTACAGGATGAGGCAGCACTGGTATGTGCAGCAAGATGATAAGATACAACAAGATGTTGGAGTACCGGAAGGTGCAACAGTATGATGTGTGCAACATGGTAATGAGGTCCAGCATAGTGATGATGGGTGCAACACGATGCAGCACAATGAGGTGCAGCATGATGACAAGGTGTAACACAATGATAGGTGATGGAGTCACCTTGGAGAATCAATTGAAGCAACATGTTTTCCACTGAGTTCAACTACCTCATGTATCATCTTCTTAGAGATGATCTATGCTATTATAAGTCAAAGTGTTGGCTTCTATTGTAAATGTACTCTCTCTCTCTCTCTCTGTTGAACTATTGAAGAACATATAAGAAGAATTGATCAAGGGTTTCACCACATTGGGGTTTGTCCCTAGTTAGCGCCACATCTTGTGTCCTCTTGTCTTGGCTTGTCTTGGCTTGGAGAATCAATTGAAGCAACATGTTTTCCACTGAGTTCAACTACCTCATGTATCATCTTCTTAGAGATGATCTATGCTATTATAAGTCAAAGTGTTGGCTTCTGTTGTAAATGTACTCTCTCTCTCTCTGTTGAACTATCGAAGAACATATAAGAAGAATTGGTCAAGGGTTTCACCACATTGGGGTCTGTCCCTAGTTAGCGCCACATCTTGTATCTTCTTGTCTTGGCTTGTATTCTGCGATCTATGTTTATGTTCTATCTGCAATTTACTTTAATGCTGATGTGATTGCTAATTTGGAAAAGATATTGAGCTAACTGTGAAAATTCAAATAAGTTGCTCTAAGCATAGAACATACCTAAAATTAACAGAGAGCTCCATGATAGTGAGGGCATTACTTGTGTAGAACTTCTTTTCTAAGACATCGTTTAGGTACCATCTCCGTTAGGCAGTGTAGCAACTAAGAGTAGGGCATCTCTCCTCCTTAAACTTGCGGCTAAGGTTTCTAACTTCATTTCCATGGCTGTGTATTTAGGGAATCTCCATAATTGCGGTTAGGATCACCCTTGGAACAACGTAGTAGATGAGGGCTTTCTTCCTTGACAGTGTAGAGGATTAAGGCTGACTGCGTTCTAGATCTAGGTCATGCATAGAGCTGCTAGGGCATCATCTAGGACTGCGTTTAGGGCATCCTTTTAGGATAGCGTTTATCCCTTAGAGATTCTTCTTTCCACTAAAACCCAAAACAAATGGAGAAGAGAGTTGTGTGTACAAATGCCTTGTAAGGCACTTGTATTTATACCAAAACGTGGAGCACAAGAGGGGCAGTTTAGTTGCTGGTCGACCTTGATGAATTGTCCCATAACACAAATAAATTCATATCTCCATGAATACTTATCGAAATTGGATGATCTTTAGATCAATCCTACACCTCTCGATGAGAGGGATCCAAGAAAATTATTAGCTGCCATAAATAAGATGACCCACATGGAGTTGGCCCTAGTTGCCAATTTTAACGCGGTTGATGCTAATCCTCTCAAGAAATACGAGGAGGCTCAAGCAAAGGCGAAGTGCATGATCCTGGACGGGGTCAAAGATCATGTGGTCCCACATATTGTTGAAAAGGACACATCAAGGGAAATGTGGGAGGCCTTGACCACTTTGTATGAGGGAACTTCCGTTCAATGGAAGACGTTGCTTGAGAACCAACTGAGATAGTATCAGATGCAGAGGGGAGAAGAAATCGATCCCTCCCTTCCTAGGTTGTAGGGGATTCGAGACCGGCTAACCTTCGTAGGGTCTACACTAGATCCTGAATTCATGGTCAGGTTTGCCCTGAATGCAGTCACTGAAGACTGGGAAACCTTTATCCAGAGCATGTTGGACAGGCCTTATCTCCCCAGTTGGGAGGAGATGTGGGCAGCTATTCGACAGGAAGAGATCAAACGGTTAACCAAGGCGGGAATCAGAGTCAAGAAGGAGGAAGAGGAGGATGCAACTCTCGCAACAACGGGACAGTAAGGGCAGCAGAAGAGGAAAAAGAAAGAAATATCCAATGTAAGATGCTTTAGATGTGGGGAACTGGGACATTTCGCCACTAAGTACCCTCAGAAGAAGGGCAAGGAAGAAAAGTCTGACTCAGGCTGCTCCAACGAGAGCTGACAAGGAGGACGATAATCAGGATTGCGCCATGAGTGCTCATGCACCTCTAGAGAAGAGGTGGGGCGATATTTAGCTGTAGTCGGGAGGACTACACGAGGGTAGGATCCTTGAGGTGCCCAAACTCTTGGATCACATACGGCTACGGGAGCCCTTAATGATAGTAGCAGAGTGATGGGATTCAGTTGTTGCGAAGGATTATGGAGCAATAGTGCTAGAGCTAGAGTGCCAAAGTCTGAAGCAGCATAGTAGAGTGTTGAGCAGTGTAGGAGGCACAAAGCAGATACAACAACAATGCAGTAACATCAGAGGGTTGACACAAATTAGCAGCAGAGGTAGCTTCAATATTATGGGGTATCCAGATTGACGAACATGTCAGCGTTGGGTGACTTTTTCAGTTTCTTAGTTCTCAGCAATTGAGTTGCGGTGCAGCAGTTAGTAGTGGCAGTGCTATGGGCAACATGATTCGACATATTGAGAGGGAGTTGCAGTACAGATGTAGCAGTGACAGTGGCAATGTCATGGGCAGTAGTGCAGTGGATGAAGGGGAGCAGGCAAAGCATCAACAACGTAGAGGACCGATGCCATGGAACAATCTGATACTTATTTTGGGAAGTATTATTAGAGCACATTCCTCACTAAGAGGGAGTGTTGATTTTAGGTAGCATTGAATGTTCTCTAGCTCCGAAATTTTGTGGAGGGGCTAGAACACATGAGATCTCCAAGACACATAAATTGTTTGATGAAATTCCACCCGGATTGTGTTTTATTAAAATAATTAATATATTTAATGGGGTTACTAAGTCTATACTTAGGAAAATAAAAACAATTAATGGGTATTAATGAAAATATGGGTGAGAAGCTTCTAAGTGATGAAGATCAAATCTAGTTTAATCTTAGCCGTTGATTAGGGACTTAATCTTGACCGTTGATTCATCAGCAGGAAAAGTATAAGAGGAGGCTTGAGGGTCAGTTTGAGATACACCAAGTTGATCAGTCAGTTTGATTTTTCTGGGGCGTGTTTTGCTGAGAAAATCGAGCCAGTGATCTGAGTTGCAATGAGGGGTAAAAGTAGAGATTTGGATCGAAGAGTAACTTCTGAGCCAAGGAGTACGTAGTAGAGAGGCAACTTGAGCATCAGGGAAGCTTTGAAGAGGCCTATGCAGCCCAGGAGGGGCTCACGCAGAGCTGGCACAGTCCAGAGGGTCTCTTGTAGTGGCAGTGTAGAGTATTCGTCGGTATTCCGAGATTTTTCCTGGAGAAGCGAGGTTTTGAGCCGGGAGGGCTGAACAACAATCTTCATCCAGCAAATCGATTCAGCAGAAAGGGAGACAGTTCTCTAGAGGTAAGACGTTGTCCCACACAGTGATTGCATAGGGACTTCACAATGTTTGGCATGAGGTTATCACATCACTCATTGGATCAGCTGTGACTTGGGGAGCGAGGTAAACCCTCGAATGTATTTCTTGTTGCCATGATTTCTCTATAAGGTTAGCCGGTGTGAGAGGCAACCTGTTGTACTCAGATTTTGCTTGCTTAATAATACAAACCCTCTATCTATTGCACTGTTTTTCCCGCATTGGGTTTTTTCGGGGATGTGTTGTACAAAAATAATGGTGTCCCTTGTGTGTTTGTCTCATCTATTGTTTCAGTTTATGATCTGTATGTCAGTGTAGTCTGCAGTAGTGTTTACATCATTGTTTATCTAATTAAATAACTTGTTGAATGAAATAACAAGTAGGAGATGTTAAACCAGTAACTGTGGTAGGATTTTTGTTTGTAAAGATTTAGAAATTTTGACATGGTATCAGAGGGATTGCAGATCATAGGACACTGAAGCCATCAACTGGGAGATCCAAAAATTTTGTTGCAGAGAGGCAGCTGTCCCGAATGACAGCGCTGTTCCAGACTTTGAAACATAGAGGAAGGGTGACGAAGTGCAAAAGAAGTGACGCAGAGGCTCACGCAGTGCCTACATCAACATTCCGAGCCTGGAGAGGGTGACACGGTAGCTGAGAGGAGCCGATGCAGTGAATGCGTCAGCTCTCTAGGTTAGCATAGAAGCAGAGGGGCAGTTTCGGCTCACGCAAAGCCACGTCATCTTTCTGGACTGGGAAGTAGTGACGCAGTGGCTAGGAGGAGCTGATCTAGCTCACGCAGTGACTGCTCAGAGCTTGCGTAGAGCCTGAGGAGCTCAGATTCTTCAATTGTTGGGACAAAGGGAGTAGTGCAGCTCAGATCTGAAGCGCTAGTAGGACACTGTTGCTGGTGGTGCAGAACAATGTCTAAGGAGACTGAACCAAGGTAGAGGGAGTCACTGCCTTAACAGATTTCTTGCCAAAGAAATCTAGATCCTGGTTGATGAGCACCAGCAAAGGAGGATTGGAGAGGGGTGATTCGACATTATTTGTTAGAAGGATTTCCGTGAAGGAAATGAGGACTCAGAGGGAGGCTAGAGGGAACTCGTTCCTTAGAGGATTTCTAGCGTCAAAGAAATCCAAATCCGAGTTTTTGCTGGCAGCAACGAAGGAAGGAGAAGAGAACCTGTTTGACAATCATTTGAGCATAGATGGCAATAAATGGATTGAGGGATCAGGATAGATTGGATGGAGCATGCAACTTTGTCATCTGGAAGGCAAGGATGTTGGTAGTCTTGGACAAAAATTGCATTAAGGATTATGCCTTAAGGACGGTTGCTGTTTTGGTCGATGCTGATCCTCTCAAGAAATACGAGTAGGCTCAACCAAAGGTGAAGTGCGTGATCCTGGACAAGGTCAAAGATCATGTGGTCCCACATATTGTTGAAAAGGAGACAGTAAGGGAAATGGGGGAGGCCCTGACCACTTTGTATGAGGGAACTTCTGTTC
The DNA here is from genome assembly GCA_031772625.1 of Pinus tabuliformis. Lineage (NCBI taxonomy): Eukaryota > Viridiplantae > Streptophyta > Pinopsida > Pinales > Pinaceae > Pinus > Pinus tabuliformis. The sequence goes on along the minus strand of CM062814.1, from coordinate 234,552,989 downwards.
AACGGAAGATGTTGCTTGAGAACCAGCTGAGACAGTATCAAATGCAGAAGGGAGAAGAAATCAGTCCCTTCCTTCTTAGGTTGTAGGGGATCTGAGTCCAGCTAACCTCCGTAGGGTCTACATTAGATCCTGAATTCATGGTTAGGACTGCCTTGAATGCAGTCACTGAAGAGGCTGGGTACCTCGATGATCCTGCCCCTCATTGCCTGTTTTCCATCTGACTATAGCTCGATGTATCCCCACTTTTGCTAAAGTGGCGTGTGTGCAGTCATGGCACAGTCATCATCTGTCTCCACTTCCTTCTCTGCCCTTGTTGGCGCTGCCTTGGCCTCTCCCTTATTCTTATATCTTGGACACTGGGTTGCATAATGACCCAGCTCCCCACAGTGGAAGCATTTGATCTTGGAGATGTCCTTCTTCTTCTGTTTATCTTGCTTTCCATCAGATGCTAGGACAACATCCTCCTCCTCGTTCTTGACTCTGATCCCCTTGCCGCTGCTTCCCTCTTTGCTTAGCCTTCTGACCTCTTCTTTGCGAAGAGCCGCCCACATTTCCTCCCAATGTGGAAGGGTCACTCTGCGTAGTATACTTTGGACAAATACCTCCCAGTCTTCTGAGACTGCGTTCAGGGTTGTTCTCACCATCAATTCCTAATCCGACGTGGCCCCTATGGAAGTCAGCTGATCCCAGATCTCATTCAGTCGACCGAGGAAGGTGTTGATCGGTTCTCCCTTCTTCATCTGGTATGATCACAATTGATTTTCTAGTAACATCCTTCTCTGCACAGAAGTATGCTGGTACAATTTCTTTAGGGCTTCCCACATCTCATTTGCCGTTTCCTTCTCGGCAATGTGTGGTACTACATGGTCCTTGACCCCATTAAGGATGATGCTCTTGGCCCTCGCCATTGCCTCCTCGTACTTGTCATTATCAGCTGGGTCAACTGGGATCGCTATCATCCTTAAGGCGAAGTGCTTGACACGATTTCTGTAAAGTACAAGTAAGATTCTGGCCTTCTAGATTGCGAAGTTTGAGGCTCCGTCCTGTCTGTCTTGGTCTCTTACTCCGTGTAGTGCCATGCTGCTCTTCTACTTCCCTCCTGGAAGTTCTCGTTGTGACTCCCTCTGAGCCTTGATTTCTCTCCTGGAAACCCTTCTACGAATGTCGAGATGCCCCCTACTCTGATCGTCTGTGCAATTGCACCACTGATTTGGATTTCTCGGCTAGAAACCCTCGGTAGAAACTCCCTCCTCCTTGGCCTTGCCCTATTAGGTACTGTTCTGACTATAGTACCCCACCAACTCCACTCTGCAACTTATCCACAGCCTCCAAAACACCAACAACCTGAAGGTGAGAGCCCCTAGGCTTTGTGTAATGACTATGCTAAATTAAAGAGCCATTACTGAACTGTAAAGCTGTAAAGATTACTGAACTGTGAAACTGTAAAGATTACTGAACTGTTTGAAATGGTATTATTGATTTGATGAAGTACTTACCTGGCCTGCTACGGCTGTTGCGGTGAGGGTGCTTCAGAACTGCTCCAGCGCTCTCGTTACCGAATGACCAAAACCACCCAGCCAAACCGAATATACCTAGATACTCGATCCAGTATGCTTCTCAACCGATGCATACCGTTCCCCCGTGCCCAGAAACTTCCAAAACAAACAAGGCTCAATAGTTCCGAATCATGACCAGTATGTATAAATTTCTCCTTCCTCCTCCAACAGCACCCGAATCAGTTTTTCCCACTCACAGCAAATAGCCTCTCAGGCAAAGAACACGGACCCCCTCTCCTCCCTTTCGGCCTCTCCTTATGTACCATTTATTAGCGGTGGTTGCTCTCTCCACCTATGAGCCCACCGCTTCCCTTCTCAACGACACCTCTCAACATGCAGAGTCGTATCTTTTCTTAAGGATATTTTGACATGTGCCATTTCACTTTGATTAAGATTTTTATATGTTTAATTAAAAAGTCCTAAGTTCATACATAGGGGCTTTATTTTGATTTAATTTATCTCTTTAATAATTCATTCACATACTTTATTTAAAAATTGCTCAAATAGATAATTATATAACCTGATTTTTAAGAATTTACATAATTCTTTACATTTATTTTCTTTATAACCCTTTTACTTTATACTTTTAAACTTAATATCATTGGTAATCGCTCATTAATCATGAGGCATTAAGTAATATGTGTTAATGGGTGAATGCGACTTTTCTATATGAAGGGGTGTCAGGATATTTAATATTTTAGGTAATTTAGAATATAGCTACTAGTGCAGTGCATGCGATACATGCATATGTAGCTATCATATGCGTGCATCGTATGCATGCTAATATTCTCGTGCTCTCTATATTAATGATGGGTCACTACACTTTGCGCAGTCATGGCACGGACAAACTAGCTCCCTTAGTCAACTGCATCAACCCTCCTGGCCTTTGCGTGAGCCTGTTTTTGCCTCCCTCAGCCTCTGCGCAGCCTCTTCTTGGCTCGAACTTGATGACGCAGGCATTGCGTCACCCCTTCTTTGCTGCTTTGTTGCTAGGAAAAACTTCTGTCACTCGAGACAGTTGTTTTTTGCTGCTGCTGCTGCTGCCTTGCTAATGTCCTCACTTTGCCTCTGATCTGCAACCACGCTCTGATACCATGTTGAAGTTTCTAAGTCTAACAATTAGAAACCCTCCGTGTACTTTCTGATTTATTCCTTCCTACTTGTTCTGATTAATTAACAAGTTATTTACCATGTAAATACTGAAAATAAACACAAGTACATGCTCAACACATTACAGATCATCAACTGAAGGAAACAGAAACAAGCACACAAATGATACCGTTATTTTTGGACTAATGTCCTCGGAAAAGCCCAATGCAGGAAAACAAGTGCAGCTATCTGAGGGTTTGATTTATTATGCAGTTTCAGAATACAATCTGGGTGCCAAATCCGGCTCACCCAATAGAGAAAAATCTCGGCAGTAGTACCTCTCCTTCGGAGACAGATGATGTGGCTGAAACCTCGGATAAACACTTCGGCAACTCCTCAACTCCAATTTTCCCCACGAGAAACCCTAACATCAACCTCTAGGGACTGCGTTAACGTCTTTTGCCCTCCGCGTCAGCTTTCCAGGCAATTTCGGCAGTTCCCGGTAGTTTTGGCTGTTCTAGGCAGTTCCGGCAGTTCCCGGTAGTTCCAGCTGTTCCTGGCAGTTTCGGCTTCTGCCCTCTGCGTTAGCTTTCCCAGCAGTTCCTAGAAGTTTTAGCTGTTCCCAGCAGTTCTTGCTTCTACCGTCTACGTCAGCTTTCCCGGCAGTTCCGGCTTCTGCCCTTTGTGTCAGCTTTTCCGGCGGTTCTGGCAGTTCCCGACAGTTCCAGCTGTTCTCGGCAGTTTCGGCTTCTGCCCTCTGCATCATCTTTCCCGGCTGCTGCACTGATGCTCCCGACACTATCTCTGCCTCTTTGCTTCCGTATTCCCTGCCCCTCAACTACAACTCCATATCACTCTCTCAATTTTCTCAGCAAACCCAGCCCCAGAAAGTCGAAATCTTGATCTCTTAGTGTCTTCTCCAAGTGACCCTCAAGCCTCCTTTTATACTTTTCTCGTTGACAAATCAACGATTGAGATTAAGTCCCTAATCGATGGCTAAGATTAGATCTGGCTTGATCCATGCCTTTTGGACCATTCTAACACATTTTTATATTAATTCACATTAATATTTTAATTTCCCTAAGTTTAGACTTAGGGACTCCATTAAAAATATTAATTATTTTAATATCTCCCAAATTGTTTAGAGTCTGCCCAAACCCTTTCTGGGTATTGGAGATCTCATGTGCCCTAACCTCTCCACCAAATTTCGTGGCTAGAGCACATCCGATGCCACCCCAAATCAACAAACCCTCTAACCGCTGCATTGGTTTTCCTGCATTGGGTTTTTCCGTGGACGTGTTGTCTCATCTATTGTTTCAGTTTATGATTTGTATGTCAGTGCAGTTTGCAGTAGTGTTTACATCACTATTTATCGAATTAAATAACTTTTTGAATGAAATAACAAGTAGGAGATGTTAAACCAGTAATTGCAGTAGGATTTTTGCTTGTAAAGATTCAAAAATTTTCACAAATTATTTTATTAAAACTGTCTCCGAGTGGAGTTTCCTAAAACGATTTTTGTGTATTGTGGAATACATGTGTCCAAGCCTCCCTGTAAATTTTGAGACTTAGAGCACATTCGATGCTACCAAAAATCAACTGGATGTTGATAGGGTGTCTTTGTAGCATGACTTTCCCTTATTGTGCTTGTAGCATTTTCGTGGTTTACTTTTGGTACTATATATTCTTTTCATGTATTGATGTTTCTTTGTTGATCACTGAATTTATATTAGTAAGTAGACTTGCAATTTGCATTGTTTGTACTTCGATATTCAAAGTTGTCCTTACTGAACATGATTTACACCTTCTTCATGTTGAATTTTGTAGCAATGGTCAGTGTTCATATTAATATATTTTTATCATTGATGTTAAATGTTTATGTAAAGCATGTTATTCATGCCTAAAATAAAATTATATTCTTTATGTGTTTTTCAGAAACAAAAATACAAGGCATGTTCTTCATGACCTTACCAAAAGAAAAAATTGAATTTCAAATATTTGTTTTTGGCTCCACAAGATGTCCAAGTCAGTCCTCCTTTGATCAAGTCATCTCTTCCCCAAGAGGCACCTTTTTGGACCCATTCAAGTATGTATAAATATGTCATTCTGTTGAGAAATCTAGGGCATTGAGATTAATTGATTTTTCTTCTATTAGTAACTTCTTGTGAATGCTTTTTACTTTCTTAGATTAGGATCTTCCTTTACTTAGATTATTAATGTTCTTTTTCATCAAACAACTACCAATGCATAAACCATAAAGAGACAAGAGACACAGAATATTGACTATCAGCTAGGGCCAAAGCCAAAACCTCTCCTTCGTGAGAGGAAAACCCGAATAAATTCTTCTTCTTATAGAGATTCCAATTGACAAATACCAAAACCAAGACCCAAACCAAGACCCTTGACCTATTTGCCACTCCAAGACCAAGACACAAGCAATCCTTCTGCTCCTTTCTTCTTCTCGACTACTCTTCAACTTCGGCTTCCTTCTGCTTCAGACTTGCACCTTATTTCGGCCTCCTTGGAAACCCTAGTTGCAACACTCATGAGAGAGATATATGGTGATCCAATCCCTTAACCTTCTTCGCTTGGACTAAATAGCTATCTTCTCCAACTTGACTTGCTGAATTGACTTCACAAGTGATCTTGCAGACCTTGGTTCTTCTCGGTTTCTTTTGCAATAGATGTTGCCTCCTTTCTTCGCATGTGTGACAAGAAACAACCCTAAACACAGTCCCAAAACACTCCAAAAGACTCCTCTGTTCGTTTTCTTTACTTCGCTGGTTATATGACCATCTTCTTTGACCTTTTTTTGCACTTTTGTTTCAGACCTATGCTTCACCAAAATTCTATGTTCTGAACTGAGTTCGAGCTGCCTATTTATAGTGGTTTCCTCCTCAAATTAGCCGACTTGATGGAGGATGAGCCGACGTGTCAGTTGGAGGAGTTTATTAATTCCATCTTGAAGTCAACTTGCTAGGAGATGCTTTTGCTTGTCTTGGAGGGTCTTTTGACTCTTTTAATGACTTATAAAAATGTGTAACATGCCCAAGAAGGGTCCTTCATACTCAAATTGACTTTTATGACTATATGGCAAATCCTAAAGGCTCACAATGGGAGCCATCACTAAAATAAAAATTCCTTGCTTGTGAAACACATGAGACAAGCATTACAATAATGTTAAAATTGGCAACTAGGGCCAAACTCCATGTGGGTCTACTTATTTATGGCAGCTGATATTTTTCTTAGATTCCCCTCATCGAGAGGTGTAGGATTGATCTAAAGATCATCTGATTCCAACATGTATTCATAGAGATATGAATTTATTTGTGTTATGTGACAATTTGTCAAGGTTGTCCAGCAACCAAATTACCCCCCTCTCAACCTCAACATTCCACCATAAATAGAGGTGGCCTTCAAGTCATTTGGACTCACATCTCTTGTGATCTCTTCCTCTCCACTTGTTTGGGTTTTGGTGGAAGGAGAAATCCCTAAGAGAATACGCTGCCCTAGAGGAGATGCCCTAGCCCTAGACGCTGCCTAAAGAGACCTAGATGCTGGCCCAATAGACGCAGTCATGGAGGATGATTATCATTGAAGAGAGGCACCTACGCTGCCCTAAAGGAAGCTCTCCTACGCAGTCCTAGGAGAGGCTTTATCACAGATAAGGAGACGTCCTAACCGCTGTCATGAAGGAGAAACCTTAACGCAGTAATAGAGACTTTAACACAGTCATGGAAACGCAGCAAGGAGAGGCTAAACGCAGGTCTATAAGAGACCCTAAGATGCTGTCCTTAAGTGCCCTAAAACGCTGTCCTGAAGGAGTCATGAAGAAGACACCTAGCCACAGTCAATAAGGGTTTTATCTACAGCAAAAGGAGGCACCTATACCCAGTCCTAAGGAGAGACCTATACGCTGATCAAAAGAGCCCTAGCCACAGTTCAGTTGGTGCCCTAGTCGCTGTCCAGATGTGCCCTAACTGCAGGCCTTATTCCGCAGCAAAAGAAGGACTAGATGCTGTCCTACATCCGCAGTTGAAGAAGGCTCCTATATGCTGTGTAGAGGAAGGCTTGTCATGAGTTCAGCACTGCTTTGGGACGGCGGATTGCACAGGAAGAAGTACAAGGAGACAGAGCCCTAATCTATGGTCCCTGGTGTACACTTTGGGCGACAACAGGGAGAAAGTAGTAAACAAAAAGCATGATTACGTTGTCATTATTTGCTTGGTTGGGAGATGTATATGGGATATCGATTGCTGGTTTTTTAATGGATATTCCATATATGTTACACAGTGAGAGTGTGATGGCAAACATGGATGTACACCTTCCGTTTCAAATCGGATTTGATGACAACTTCACGAGGTATGAGAAGAACAATTCGCATTTTGTTTGTCTTGATTTGTGACAGCCAAAGGATGTTGAGGTAGGTGGAGCACTTTCTACTATTGTTGGTAAACATCCTATTGATTTCAGTAGGAAGAAAGATTTGTTGCTTCATGGGGAAAGGTGTTGTCATGAGGTGATCATTCATAAAGAAAATTTCCACCCTTTTGCATCTTCAGCTTGTACCTTTTTTACTTGCAGAAAATAAGCAGAAGTAGTGCATTTTTGAGGCTGCCACATAGTTGGGACAGCGCCTATGTCACAGGGTTTGGCGAACCTGAAGGTTCAGGTTTGAAATTCGGCGAACCTGAAAAAAAATTGAAATTCGTTCAAGTTCGCCGAACCTGAAATTCGAACCTCAAGTCGAACCTGAATGAACTCGAATCTAAACGAGCCTGAACGAACTTGAACGAACCTGAAGGCGAATTTTAACGAATTTTTTAAGGTTTGATTTTTTTAATGATGCACTTAGAACTTCATTATGACAGCCATGATAGCTGTTTTATCCTATTTTCATCACTGTACTTTAGACCATCATGTTGACTGTGATCATGCGAGAGTGTATTCCATGATTGCAGGATCATTGTGATCTTTCTTACACCGAGACGGTGAGATCATGTAAAGATAGTGAGGGATCCGAAGATCTTTCCATTACATATATATATATATATATATATATATATATATATATATATAGATATACATTGACTGTTAAGAAATAGATCCACCGAGATGAGATACTATTCCTCACTATACTGAGGTCCTTACTGTCTCATTTATTCCGAGACTGTAATGGTTACTGTGGCTCTTTGTTATACAAGGATTCTATCCTCCGAGAATGATCATTTCTGCAGCTTTGTTATCGTGCCACAATTGTAGTATATATATATATATATATATATGATTGAGACAACGTCTAACATCAATCTTATTAGGCCGAGAGAGACATTCTATCACTGTTGTTCTTTGTCTAGAGTCTAGACTTCTACAGGCGTATCACCGAGGCCTTGATGCCAAGACTGCTATGCGAGATCCATTGACACTGTGCCTTTGTCAATTGTCCTAAATATTTGCTACTCCATTCAGCTGAGATCCTCACAGGTATGTCAAGATCACTAGCTGTGCAATTGTGATATGTCTAGGTAGATTTGTATGCTAAAACAAATATGCCGAGAATGTCTAATCCTTCAATCTTTGCAACGTCCATTATACAAGGTTATTCCTGCTCCATTAGACCGAGGTCATATATATATCTATATATATATATATTGAAAAATATGTATAGTCGAACCTAATGCCGAACATCATTCGAACCTGATCGGAAAATTCGAATTCGAATCGAACTTAATCGTTGTCGAACTTGAATTCGAACTCGAACCATGTGACATAGGACAGCGCCAAGGACAAAATATGATCTGTGGCATCATGTTTCATCCCAGAATGGGGAAGCGAGTCCCACTATATGATCTGATTTATATTTATTTTCTTAAACAACTACATATAAGGTTTTAACTATACTTTTGCTTATATAAAAAATTCTTTGTATGTATGATGATGCTTGTTATACAGAACATATTGTTACAATGTATTTTGCATCTTTAAAAATATGTGTTCATCTCCATGCTTGCTGATCTGGATGTTAGATTAGTTACTGTACATGAAGTTGAAAATTGGTGTTTGCATTGCATAGATGGGATGAAACCATGCTTTCAATTGGGTTTCGTTATTTCCTAGCACTAAGTTTCTTGAAACATATTCTTTTAGTTGCTGTCATCTCTGCTGAAATGGCCTTTTTTGGGAATTTTCAGTAGTTTTGTTTCATTTTCTTATCAGGTTGGCAAGATATGCTGTAGAGTCTTACTTGGAGCAAATTCTACGCCATGGATTTTTTCATGCAGATCCTGTAGGTTGATATTTGTTTTCCTTTCTTTTTTTTTTCTGGCTTAAATTTGAGTGAAATTGAGTATTGTTTGAAAATACAATAGATCAATGTTTCTTGTTTCTTTATGCATAATCCTCTGATGTGATGACACGTTGGTTATGAAGGCTTGTAATAGATGGATGCCTTGTGTTGCAGCACTGTGCATATTATTCGATCCCTTTTATTGCTTACATATGCATTTTTGGAGCGAAGAATCTGTGCTAGAGGTGAGATTCTCTTTAATGTTTCAAACTCTAAAGCAGGTCCATCTTCAGGAGCGCTGGAACAGCTTTCGGGTTAGAAACATTGAGATATTCTCAGCTCTAACACGATTCTCAACTCAGGAAATTGCATTTACATCTGTGTAAAAGCATGAATAGTACATATGCATTCTCAGTGTGTGCCAACATTTTGGAAATTGCTATCTGTGGTCTGTGGCAGTGGTCTTGAGAACTTGTATTCGTAATTGCAGAAAGGCCAGATAAGGTTACCGCATCAGTATTTCAATTCAAAATAATTAGCTATATAAAGATTGAACCCAAGCATCGAGGATGAAAGTCATCCATTTTTGTCATATGACTGGTAACAGAGTCTTGTTTGTTAATCTACTTACTTTCAAGATCATTCATACTTTTTGGGGAACAGTTCTTTCCATGTAAACTGTAATTAAATCTTGTAACTGTAGCAATTCTGTTCTATAAAAATTTAAAGCAGGTAGACATACAATTGAGCAAACTTAGCAATATACGATTTGCACTATAAAATAATGGATGTTTGCTCTTCGGTATTCTGGTGAAGGAACTTCTAGTTATTAAGGATTTATTCAAAGTTGTTGATGAAACTTTAAAGGAGTCATGAATAGAAGCTTTGGCATTTGCCATTAAGCTTTATTTTAAGGTAAATTTTATAATTTGGTAAACCTGTTCAGATTTTATATGCTTCTGCATCCTATGTATCAATGTTTATAATAATTTCCTATGTTGCACGAGTTTCTGGAATGGGGAAACGTTGGGAACTTGGGTACGGGTTTCGGGAACGGCTAGAAGTTTCCCAAAAATTTACAGGAAACTGCTGATTGGGAGCAGCAATATTATGTAATAAAAAATAAATAAAATTAATTATATAATTTAAAATTCTTATATTTTTTAAACTTCTAAATTAACTTTTAATATTGATATTAATAATATCAATTCAATAATCAAAGTTAGTCTATAACAACATTCCAGATTCAATGAAACATATAATAATATTTTAATAATAATTCAAAAAATAAATATATATTCATTTTGCTGTTAGATGTTTTTTTGTAGAAAAAACTTTTATACTTTCAAAATAAATATTTAATGAATATGATGTTAAAATGGAATTAGGAGACTACACAAGGAAAACAACAAGGGGGCTAAAAATGACGACCATGGAGATTATTTTATGAAGCACCCGATGATGGAACGGGAAAGAAAGAAAGAAGGAAATTATTTTAACGTCCACGAGGCTAAAGATAGCCTATGGGACAGATTGCTTCTTCATCTGCTTGATGTATTCAGCCCTTTTTCTGTGAAGCTTCAAAATAAATGCTCCTAGCTTCTCGACAAACCCCTCGCTAAATAGATTATCCCAAGAGCTAGCTGCTAGCATATTTGCATAACTTTCCCTGTTGTCTTTGAAGGCCTCACATTCTAAAATGAAATGTTTTTCTGTTTCCACTTTTCCAGAAGAACAAAAAATGCATACTCTTTCCTCCCACACTTCCTTTGGCCTTTTCCAGCACCCTGTTTCACAACGGAGTTGATGAGAATTAGTTCTTAACTGAGCAATAAGAATTTTGGCTCTCCAAGAGATATTGGCCTCTATGTATGCTTTTGGTTGATGACTATGAGTGGGATTAAACACTTCAATATAGTAATTTTTCTTTCTTCCTAGCTCCTTATCCCAAGTACACTTGTGGAACTTTTCCATAACAAAATCTTTTATCTCTTTTCTGTTTATGGGACACATGTTCAAGCAAATACCCCATTTACTAAACCATTTGTTATTTTGCTGCATCCAAGTTTTTTTGCTCTTGCACAATTTATCATTAAAGACAACCTTAGGCCATATACCCTCTTCCATTTGCTCAATTTTTTTTAAATACCTTATGACTCACACCATAGCAATTGCTTCAATAGGAGCAGTCCCTGTTTCACTTAACAAGATATCATAAGGAACTGCACTTTTAATCTTAAATTTGTTTGTAATCAAATGCTTCTGAATTTTCTCAATTTGTCTCCACTGCATGTTGGATGTACTGCTGGCCCCTAGTTCACAACCATAGAGAATCACCGGAATCAATAGAAGCCCAAAAAGTGTTTGAGTGGTTTTCCAATCCCATAACTCGGCCTCTCTACACCTATTTTGAAAAGCATAAAATGCTTTCCAACCCCCCAAAGTTCTTTTCTTTGTACAACCATTCCTGCTTAGATTTTTGTTGAAGTCAATTCCGAGGTATTTGTAATTCGCAACTTCTTTCAGAATGTTGCCTTCAAAGTAGAACTTATGCTTGTTATGTTTTCTTTTCTTAGAGAAGACCACTACTTTCGTTTTGCTGATGTTGACTTGCATCCCCACACTTCTACAAAAATGCTCAAGGGATAGTAAGTGCTCTTGCAAACCAAGAGCCGATTTAGCAATCAGAATAAGGTCATCTGTGTACAAAAGAAGCCTTATAACAAACTTGCCCAAATAGATACCATCACCCCCTTGTGAATTTAACCACTCCTCAAGCTTGTTGATATATAAACCAAAAAGGGTAGGAGACAGTGGGCAACCTTGCTTGACCCTGATATCGCTTCTAAAACTTTCAGAAATGCCTGCTGAAGTTCTAATTTTGACTTTCACCTCTTCATACAACCTATGCACAACTGCTCTCAAATGTTTAGGAACCCCAAGTTCCTCCATTATGTGCCAAAGCTTATCCCTAGGAACCGAGTCAAACACTTTTCTGAAATCAACAAAGCAACAAAAGACTTCTTCCTTTTTCTCCCAAACGTTTTCAATGATGTTCCTTAAAGTTATACAATGATCAACTGTGGAATGTTTAGGTCTAAAACCTGCTTGCCCTTTAGCACGCTTATCTCTTCGTTCTGCCCACTTGCTAATTTTGTTTTCTAGCATGCTTCCAAATAGCATTGCAAACAAAGGGAGGGGTTTTTGTTTTCATGATGGTCCTATAATTGGAGGGATTATTGACGTCACCGCTCATGAAAAGAGGTATTGCCAGACTAGTTGTCCAATCTGTGGGGGAGCACTTGTTGTATGATGTTGTTGAAGATTTTTGTAATGTGAGGTGCAAGAATCTTTGGGCCCCACTTTAGATATTCTGCTTGGAGTTCAGCTAAGTCTTTTGCTTTTCCAACACCCAACTTCTTGATACCCATCTCTACCTCTTGTACCGTGAAGAGTTCAGTATCAGTGTTGACCAAAGGGGGAGGGTCAACCTTGGGAACTTTACAGTTGTCTTGCATAGTCAAACCATTTAGAAGCTGTAATATTATTTCCAATTTGTATCTTTTTCGGTTGGAGCTCCTTCCAAAATAATTTGGGATTATTTTTCCCAAGGAAGATTAGTTATTCTCTCCTTGAAACAAAGAAATCAGCGTTTTTTTTGCTTAATAACTGCTTGTAACCTTTGAGCTTTATGTTATCCTTGTTTGACTCTTTCCACATTCTCCTTGCCTTTTTGCATTCGTCGTCAAACCAAGCATTAACAAGAAAGCAATTTGTTTCAGACTTCTTAATTTTTGCTCTTTTGCACTTTGCAAGTGCGCATTGAATTAAATGTGTTAATTCATGACTATGAACGCTGTCAATTGTAATTTTTTCCTTCTCGAAGAGACTCTCTAGCGTCATTGTGAATGTATTACAATTTTCTGGGGTCAAAAGAATTCTGCCCTGTGGGAGATTTTGTTGGACATGCTGAATTTTTGACTCTAATTGTTTCTTTCCCATCCAAGAGAAACATAAATAAATTGGCTTGTGATCTGATTTCAAGTCCCACTGCTGATCTCCAATCAAAACTAACTCCATTTTCTCACACAAACCATGCGAGCAAATTACATAGTCTACCACACTTGCTCCATTGTAAGTATTGGAAGTGAAATTACCGGACTTTGCCCATCTAGTCAAGCCATTACAATTGACTAAATCAAAGGCTCCACATAGAGTAAGCAATTGTTCACCAAAGAAATTGCAACCCTTGTCCTTTGAAATTCTTTCCCACTAATGATTACTTTCTTCTGTAAGCCAAATAGGGTCACAATCATCTTTACAACAAAGAATGCTAGCTTGCTCACTTGCAGTCCTAGCATTGAAATCACCCACTATAAGGACTTCACCTAGCTGCAAATATGATGCAATATCCGCTTTTAAGGCTGCAAATGGGTCTTTGTGGTCAAGCCCTCTACCTTTGTAGATTTTTGAAACCTGCGGCACAAAATAGCATGCTGCAATTCTGATGTGGTTTCCATTTTCTGATATTTTAAACCAAATTAATTTCTTATTTGAGTCTTTTTTTCTAACTGAATGAGACGACCTTCTTCCTCCCTTACTAAAACAATGATACCCCCGTGCCCTTTGCCATTCCCTGCTTCCTTGTTCCACACTGCCATCTTCCAGTATCCTTCAAACGGAGGTGTCTTGCACCCTTCATGCTCATGTGTTTCTATGAGGCAAATTATGTGTCTATCTTCCACAATAGGCCCTAACCTAGGTCCTCGTCTCCATGGGTAACCTCTATAGTTCCAACAAACTAATCTTAAGGAAACGTGGGTATGACTTGATTGCTATTTATTCTGACATGCAAGACTCGCATTTGAGTCTTTGTCCTTGCTTTCCCATACTGACCTTGCTTTTTGATTTCTTGTTGAAGAGTTTGTTGCCTCTTCTTTATTACCATCTAGCTGCTCTGTTTTGAAAGGAGGTCCAAATTGCACTATCACAACTTTGCCTTTATAAATCCATGTTCTCTTGTTTTCATCTCTTGCTGCCCTAACCTTTAAAATTTCCTCCCTTCTTTCCTCCTATTATTTTACAGTTAAATCTTCTTGTAGGAAAAAACGAGAACCCCTCAAGAGATGTTTCTTGCTTAGAATGATATATTTATCACACCAGTTAGGCATAATGATTTCTATGGGCTTGGCTCTCTCCTCATTACACTTACCCACCCTCCATGCTTGGCATATTTATCGTTGCCATAGCAACTTGTCTTTCAAGAAGTCTCTTGCAAGGTCAAGAGTACATTCATTTTTCGCATAGTCTTTCACCCCTTTAATAATTATGTTTGTTGCCCTATTTTGTCTTTCCTTGCCTTCACTATCTTGCATGTTGTCAACTTGAATATTTGTTTCTCCTTCCTTATTAGCAGAATTGCTAATAACTTGAGCCCAAGTTTTGGAAACTTTGGTGGAATCTCTGTTCGTTTCTTCTCTTGCATTCTCTTCATGGTTGTTTATTTGCGCAATCATTTTCCCTTTATCCTGGGATGATTTCACATTCACCACCTCTATGCTTTCCATTACAAATTTCTTTATGTTTTGCACATCCGCCTTCATGCGTTGCAATTCTGTCTTCCCTATCAGGAGAGCTTCGTGTAGCAATGCCACTTGTTCTTTTAAAACTTTATTGCTTTCTGCTAAAGCCTTGTTCTCAGCTATTATTATATGAATTTTATGATCTCTTTCCTGCCCTTTAGCTTCTAAAACCTCCAACCTTTGTTTTGCATTTAACAATTCTTTCACATAAAGGTCAGATGACCAAGTGAGAGGTGTGGATGTGGGACTATAAGGTTGAATCATCAATGACTTTTCGTTTAGATTTTTCATTTCCATGTGCTTGTAGGGAAGACTTGTTTGAGTGCTTTTTGCAAAGGGCTCCAGTAACTTTATTTTTAGACCGTTTCTTCCTTGTTTGCTCCCATTTTAGACGGGCTATTCTTCGTTTTAAAATGCCCCGATATTGTTTGGCATTGACCCAAACCCACTTCCCAGCTTTGGCGGATGAGGCAATTTTCACTTGTCCTAAATCATTTGTCTCCACATGTTCTGAAATTTCTTGTTCCTTTGTCATGTTTGAATGTTAGATAAAATAAATCTAGATAATGTTTCATCTAGAATACAATGTGGCCAATGCCAGTCAAAGGGGTTGCTTGTGTGGCCATCTATATTTTCAGCGATCATTTTCACTCTGCAAAATCATACCTTCATCCATTCCCCACGACATTAGATTCAAGCTATTCTATTAGGCTCTTTAAGCGAAGTCGCGGGTTCGAACCCAATCGAACGATGCAAATTGGATACCATTCCAATTGATTTCGTGCGATAGAGGGTTAACAGAACGACAACAGCAATGAGCCACCCCATTTCTTAATGAAAACGTATGATATGGTGGATGACTTGACCACGAATGCTACGGTATGGTTCTTAGTGCCAATCTAGGACCTGGAAGTGCAATTGTAATTGTCATGATCAGATTGAAAATAAATTCCAATCCCTGCCCCTGGAATTGGATTGGGATCATATCTCATTCAAATGGGAATGACAAACAACAACATTAAATTATTTTTATTATACAGATAACTTGCAGACCATATCTGGCTGGAATTGGAATGTCGACAACATCATTAAATTTATTTATATCTATACAATCATTGTTCATGCACAAGTTGGATATTTTCAATTCAATCTGCCACAAATTTTTAAAAAATTCTGATAGTTATCACCACATTGAAAAGTGTGTTCACATAAAAAAGCAAGGGATGTATGGCTGTATTTAACGTGTATGACTGTATATAAATGTTTAAGTTTCTCTAGAACAGTAAATTGGATGTTGGGAGCGGAAAACACATCTCCCACGTTCCCCGATTAGAGTCACCAATGCGCCAGAAACGTGTCCCCATTCTTGTTGTCGTTCCCCATGAAAAAGGATCGTTTCGCTGCCGTTCCAAAGCTCCTGGGAATGCAAGAACGACTGGAATGAGTTTCCTACATGTCGGGAGTGGTTCCCGTGTAACTAAAATAATTTCCTTTCCTGCTTTTTCTTGGTAGTTTTCTTCTGTAACGTCTATAATAGTAAGTTATTTTATTATTCATGCAAGGTGGAAGAAACATGGGAGCTTGCAGAATTGGCTAAAGGAATCAGAGTGGTGAGACTAGGACTCCTTGAAACCTTCATGAGCTTTGGGCTCGACAAAACTCAGGGAATTGGAAAAACTCAGCTGAAGATTTTAGAGAACTTGACGAATAGAAAAAAGCTCAAAATATAGGAAATTTTGTTCCAGAAATATGATACTGACATGTCCAATCCGTAATATCTATAAAGCAATAGCTTGTGATTAGTATTGGTCATTGTGTGAGTTTTAATGAGATTTGGGCCATATTTTAGGCAAGTTTGTTGAATTGTGGGCGAGTTTGATGAGTTTTGACTAGGTGGTGAGTTTTAAGTGGTGTCTTGGGCAAGTACCCATCCTTGAAAAGACTTGACAAAACTCGTGAAGACTTGTGATCCATGAGTCTCATGCACTAACAAAATGGGATAGGTTACAATCTGATCTAGAGAACAATGTTGAAGGAAGATGGTTTGATAACAAATATAGAACAAGGTTAATACTAAATAGCTAAATGTTTACAATAGAAAGAAGATATTTAATTTAAATATTAAAGACCTTGGTATCCACAAATGGCCAATAGGAAGATAAAACTATAACGGGTACGAAATGGGATTGTGAAGGTATTGTTACACAAAATCTAGCAGGGCCCTAATGGGAGAAAACCTACGGGACAACTACCAGACTAAGTGACAACAATGGGACAATGGCCCACTGTCACCACAACTAAGGTCACCTGCTCTTTATGGATTTTCACCGATGGGGGGAGTCCCGATATGATTGTGATCACCAATATTAGATATTCTAGGTTTGAAGGTTCAAGGTGATGGAGTTAGAGTTCATTCTAAGAGAGGCTCAATAAAGGTATGAGGTTCCAAGGAAGCAAACCGGTCTCTAAGAAAAACCCTAGAAAATGTTGAAAAGTGTAACTAGGTTTGGTCTTCATAATGACATATAATTATGATTTTATGTAATGAGATGTAAAGAAGAAAAATAAAATTATTATATTGACTTGCTTCATGGGTTTCATGAGCAAGAGATTTTGTTTTTGAGTCAAGACTCCCATGGAGAGTCCTTAGGAATTATTTGTCATCTAGTCATAAAATGATAGAGTCATTGTCATTTAATGAAGTCATGTTACACTTTGTAAAAGGTCAAACTTATCTATGTAAAGTATCTTCCAAGACCTTGTCACTTATCCTCTTCAAGTCGGCCTACAACGATGGAAGAACTTGCTAGAAGAAGTTGGCTTAACTACTTGTGATCATGTCGGCCTAAAGGACATGTAATGAAGTGTATATATAGCCAAGCTTGACCTCACTTAGAGGCAAACAACTCGACAAGCATTCGGTCAAGCAAAGGTGCGAAGAAGAGGCCACAAAGAAGAAGTGCGAAGAATTGACAAGAAGGATTCTTCTGGGCAAGCGAAGGAGAGTTTCTTTTGGTCAAGCGAAGAAGAGTGTCTTCTGGGCAATTGAAGGAGAGTTTCTTCTAGGCAAGTGAAGAAGAGTGTCTTCTAGGCAATCGAAGGAGAGTTTCTTCTAGGCAAGCGAAGAAGAGTGTCTTCTAGGCAATCGAAGGAGAGTTTCTTCTAGGTCAGCGAAGGGAAGATTCTTTTGGGTTAGCGAAGCAGAGTTTCTTCTGGGGTCAGCGAAGGAGAAGTTCTTCTGGAGATAGCGAAGGAAGAGTTCTTCTAGGGTACTTGTTTTGGGTGACCGGGCTAGAGGATAGAGACCAAGATTCTCTAGGGTAAGCCGAGAGGAAGCAGTGTGAAGGATAGAGACCGAGTTTCTCTAGAGAAAGCCAAGGAGAGCAGTTCGAGATCAAGAAGAAAGTCGAGGAAGGGAAGAGGCAGAGCAACAAGGTTAGTGACGAGGATCTTGGGAGGATACTAGAGTCAATGTTCTTTGTCATGGTCTTGGTACTCGTCAATTGAAGATCTAGAAGAAGAATTTTGATCGGGTTTTCATCTCAAGAGGTGAGAGGTTTTGGCCTTGGATGACAAGCCTACATACTGTGCCACTTGTCTTTTATTGTGCATATTGGTAATTGTGTTGATGAAAGGAACCCATTAATAACATAACGAAGAAAAGACTATATCTAAGAAGTAAAAGTATATTACAAGCAATTATCAACAGAAAAATCTTTTAACTATTCATGCCCTAGATTTTTCAACATGGTATCAGAGCTTAGGTGCTAATGTCAAGAAGGTGCATTCAATCAAGAAGCCATCAAGCAGTGGAAGAAGGATTGTAGCAGATTCAAGTGCTACCAAGGTCAAAATCTTCAAAACCCTAGATCGAAGAAATCTACACTGGTAAGAGTCTTGAAACCATCTTCAAGAAAGAAGGAAGACTAAATCATTCAAGGAGGATTGTGAATCGAGCTCTCTCATCAATCTCTGAAGAAGCAAATCCTCTATCAACATCAAGATTAAGGAGGAAGCAAGCATCAATTTCTCAAGTCTATGACTATATCTGATAATAACAAAATGTCTTTTTTCAAGGAAAGTAATAAATTGGTTGGGGCTACAAATTTCCTTGCATGGAAGAAAAGGATAGACCTAAATCTTATTAATGTTGAATTTTCTAAGTCTATCCATTAGAAAATTAATCTATATTATGCTGGTTTATTTCTTCTACTTGTAAATTTTGAACAAGTTATTTAATACATTTAAATACCGAAATAAACACAATACAGTGACAACATCTACAGATCATCAACTGAAAGAAAACTGAAAGAAAACAAGCACACAAGTGACATTGTTGTTTTTGGACAAATGTCCTTGGAAAAACCCAATGCGGCAAAACCGGTGCAGCTACTCTGAGGGTTTATTATTATGCAGTATTCCTTGAATACCACTGGGTGCCTAACCGGCTCACCCGACAGAGAAAAATTCATGACAGCAATACCTCTACATTCGGAAACAGGTATTCAGAAAACCTGTCCCACAAAACCCTCTCCGGCACAATTGAAGCTCAGCGTTGGCCCTTCTAGCCTCTGCGTTAGCGTCCTGCTGACCTGAGTCAGCCCCAAGAGCCTCTGTGTCAGCCCTTTGAGGCACTGCGCAGCCTATGGGACCCTCTGCGTCACTCCAGCAGCCTCTGCGTCACTCCAGCAACCTTTGCGTGGATGACACAGTCCGTCTGGCCTTTGTGCTTTCTTTGTTGGGCTCTGCGTGGCCTGAACTTGTTGTTGCTCTCGCTCTCCCTGCTTCTGTGCTGGTCTCTCAGTACTGCCTCTGCCTCTCTGCCCAGTACTCATTGCCCCTCGCTGTTGATCACTGATTCAACTTTGCTTAGCAACCCTGCTCTAGCTCTCCAACTGACCCTCAAGCCTCTTCTTATACTTTTCTCATTGGTCCTTCAACGACCGAGATTAAATCTCTAATCAATGACTAAGATTAGATTTGGCTTGATCCATGACTTTTGGTGCCTTCTAACCCATTTTTATATTAGTACCCATTAATATTTTATTTTTCTTAAGTTTAGACTTAGGAACTCTATTAAAAATATTAATTATTTTAATATCTCCCAAACCAGGTACAATCTGTCCAAACCATTTCTGGGTCTTGGAGATCTCATGTGCTTTAGCCTCTCCACCGATTTTCATGGCTAGAGCACATCTGATGCTACCCCAAATCAACACTCCCTCTTAGCGAGGACTGTGCTCTAGTAATACTCCACACTGAGCATCACCCTGATCATCCGACACCGGTACCTGTGCTGATGCTAGGCCTCCCCACCCAACATCCTCTGCACTGCTGCATCCTATACTGCTGCCCATGGCTCTGCCACTGCCACTGCTGCCGTGGAGGTTAGAGGAGATATTTGGAGTGGTGTTTGCTTCCCTTTCAGAGCTTGGATGAGGATTTTGTGGCCATTCCTTGTAGGCCGTATTTCTGGAGCAGTTTGGAGGGTGTAGGCCATAAAGGAGGTCAAGTTTGGGAGGTTGGATTCATGCCAAACCCTTTTTGCTTTTTTGTGGGTTTTAGTCAAGGAGCTTGGGGCTAAAGTTTCATCATTTTCTAAGCACCGGAGACAGGGTTTCTTGTAGTTCCTTTCCAGCCAACAGTATAGTTACTAGGAGACAACGCAAAGCATTAGAGGAGCAGTTACTTTCCCGCATTGAGATTATTGTTTGACACCTAGGTTCTGTCAAGCTTGCCCTTGAGGCAAGCCCAGGTGCATTTTCCCCACGCTATTGTACTTGCTCCATTCCATTAATAAAATGGTTCAACTAGTTGTCATTTCTAATGTGTATTGAGTTTTTACACATTAGAAATGACAACTAGCTTAATTTTTTCGTGTACGAATCGTATTTACTTTTGTATATCACTATTTGTTAAGTTTGGAACATTACAATGATATCAGAGCCTTGGTCTTGGCTCAACCTGCGGGTCTTCTGTTTTTAGTTGCAATGATTTTTGTTGAGGGGTTTTGCTAAAGAAGCCATTGTTACATCCATTTGGTGCAGAAGGAAATTTTATAAAAGTGGGCATTATTTACCTATTGCATCAGTTGAGAGGAATATTACAGTGAATCGCTCAACGAAAATTGTCAATTCAGAACTACACAAATCTTTGAGAGTCGAATCATTGCCAAAGCAATTGCCAGGTCGAAACTGAGCTAACATCTTGTAATTCAAAAGAACGAGGCCATGAATAATAATTAATTGGAAGGCTGGGTGCTTTAAAGGAAGACGTGAAAAATTTGGTGGGGGTTGAGAACCTGTTTCCAAATCGAATGCCAAGGATTGAGAAATTAATTCTGAAGCAATTATCTGCTAAAATTTATTAAGTCTGAGCCCAATCCTATCTAGCACCGAGAGGATCGAATTCACTGCTACGTGCTAGGGTATTGAAGTGAGAAGAGGGAGCTCGAATTCTAGATTCAACTATTCGTGGCAATTTAAGGCCGAGTTTGTGAAACCAGATCCAAAAGTCATGTTAAAATAAGAACCTGATCTGGGAGGCCACATTTTCATCATTGACTGTCCTGTGTATTTTCCAGTGGGTTGAATGATAAAATGAAAGGGATGTGAAGAAATCGCCGGGAGAAAATCTGGTGTGAATTTCAATATTCACCGGGCCGCTTTTTTGAAAGGCAAAATTGTCAGGCGAATTGGTCACAGATCAATTAATTGGGGACAAAGATATAGTTGCAGGTTGCAATTGTTGGGTCGTCATCAATTGGTTTCCAGAAGATTTGATAAAAGGACGAATCCAATTGCTAGCGGCGGTTTCAAATTACATTGAGCAAATCAAAGAAGGGTCATAAGCCAAGGCATCATTTTTGCATGACGTGAATAGTTTTTGTTGTCGGTTTGATTCCGCAATGGGTTCATGGGCTAGGATTTGCGGAGCACGAATTATAGCCGACCCGTCATTCACAACTGGCTGATTGCCTAGGCCGTGCTCATCAAATCCATTTAAAAGGGGGGGCCTCTCAACAGTTCAATCACCTTTCACCTACTGCGCAACGACCATCCTCGAGTGAGCCAACTCGAGCTACTTTACCCTCTTTTATACCTTTGGCATAGGGAGAGACTAGTGGAGGAGAGGATCCATCGTTGATGGGGGAGCATTTTCGGGAGTGGCAGTCCATGGGGGCAGACTTCAGAGAGGCTCTGACCTTCAGAGACTTTTGTAAGCTCAAGCAGAACAAGAAGGGGAAAGGCTATGGTACGCAGAACTATGAGCTACATCGTTCTATTGGGAAAATGTATTTTCCTACATATGATGGCACTTCTAAGTGCACAACACGTGCTTGGGTAGAGAAGCTGGACACATACTTCCAGCTGAATCAGATGACAAAGGTAGAGGCCATCAAGATGGCCACATTGCACCTGGAGGGGGAGGCACATGATTGGTGGTTTCATGGTTTGTCCACTCTGGGGCATGCCAGCGTGACCTCCTATGAGGACTTCACGCGAAGAGTGGTGGAGTGCTTTGATTAGAAGGATCCAGAGGCTCACTTAAGGGAGTTGACCCAACTCTGACGGACATGGCATCCAAAGCATTATATCTTTAGATTTTTTGAGGGTCTCAGTCATGGTACCTGATTTGACAGATGCGAGGAGAGTATACACATTTGTAGAGGGGTTGATAGAGCCATTGCAGGGAATGATGAAGTCTCACACACCATCATCTCTTCTGGAGGCAATATCTTGCACTCGGGATTTACAGGGGGCTATTCCCAAGGCCCGAGCTCCATTTCCTTCACTCACTCCCTACACTCAGAAGGGAAGTGACACTAGAGCACCCACAACACATAGAGCAACTCAAGGGCGTGGTCAGTTGGATGATGAGACCATGAGAGACCTCAGGAGGAGGAAGTTTTTCATGCCGATAGCCTTGGGCACCTAGTCATCGGTAAACAACAGGCAAGGCCCATTACATCGAGGTCTTCTCAGACATTGATTAGGAGGATGATGGGGAGTTGGAGTTTGGTGGCAGAGACAATGAGGATCCAGTAGGGAGAGGACCACCACCACTACCACCTCAAGGAGGAGCATCTTTCGCACCAGCCGGGGGAGTCCTAACTTCTTTCTGCGGGATTCCCAAATTTTTAATTATGAGGATCAGGGGTACAATGCAGGGGCAATGTGTCTCAGTCTTGGTAGACAGTGGGGCCACCCACACTTTTATTGATGCTCAGATGATCCAGAGGAGGGGCATCACCACTGCAGAGTTTGAGGGGTTTTCAGTCTTAATACCAGGAGATAGGACCATGCAATGCACTCGATATGTTCCCGCTCTGACAGTGACAATGGGGAACTATTGGATGACAAATCACTTTTTTGTGGTGGATGTATCGGACACCAATGTGGTGCTAGGTGTCCAATGGTTGTATTCCCTTGGTCAGGACACCACCGATTGGAAACAACTGGTGATGGAGTTTGCTGGACCAGATGGCAAGACGGTGGTTCTTAGGGGCATGCATTCGTACACCCCTCAGACAGTTTTCGCCCAGCAGATGGAGGCTGATTTGAGGCATGGAGATATAACATGGGCAATAGAGCTCAGGATTTCAGAGGCTGGGGAAAGGACTATACTACCCCATTCAGACATACAAGTAGTATTGGATAGATATCTAGTAGTCTTTGGAGATATACCGCCGGGACAACCACCTGACAGGGGATTCGAGCACACTATAGAGTTGTAGCCTGGTGTGCACGCAGTCATCACTACCCCCTATAGGCATTCCAAGGCCTATAAGGATGAGATCAAGAGAGCCATCAGTGAGTTATTAGCATTGGGTCACGTCAGACCGAGTTTCAGTTCGTTTGCTTCTTTGGTTGTGCTGGTGAAGAAGAAGGATGAGACTTCGCATGTGTATTGACTACACGGTCCTCAACAAGAAGATGCTGAAGAACATGTATGCCATTCTGCGCATTGATGAGTTGATGGATGGGCTTAGAGGAGCTAAGTACTTCTCTAAGATAGATTTGCGGTCAGGATATCATCAAATCCAGATGAGAGAGCAGGACATTCTGAAGACAACCTTCAGGTGTCATTATGGGCATTTCGAGTTCCTGGTCATGCCTTTTGGGTTGACAAATGCATCAACTACTTTTCAGTGATACATGAACCATGTGTTCCGAGGCCAGTTGAGGAGGTTTGTACTGGTATTCTTTGATGACATCTTGATCTACAATAGGACATGGGAGGAGCACCTGCAACATGTTGATTTGGGGAAGCATTGGATGTGTTTTAGGCCTCAAATTTTGCAAGGAGACTTGGGCACATGTATTCTAAAGAAACCAAAAAGCGTTTTGGGAAATTCTACCCAGAGACAATTTTATTAAAATAATTAATAATTTTTAACGGGACCCTAAGTCTAAACTTAGGAAATCAAAAATATTAATGGGTATTAATCTAATTGTGGATGTAACTTCTAGAAGAAGACGAGGATCAAGCTAAAATTATCTTAGCCATTGATTAGCTTTTAATCTGGGCCATTGAATGTCAATGAGAAGATTATTTAAGGGAGCTTGAGGGTCATTTTGAAAACCAATAGAGAGAGTTCTGAGAATTGATTTTTTGAAGCAGAGCAACTGCTGGGAGATTTCCGATAGTGAGCTTTTGCAGTGAGGGGCAGGGATAGTTGGGTTGGAGTATCTTCTCTCGGACCTAGGATCAATAGCAGAGAGGTAGAGAGACACTAGGAGGAGGTAGCACAGATCTAGGAGGGGTTGACGCTGGGCCAAAAGGGCCCACGCAGAGATGATGCAGAGCTAGAAGGGCTCACGTAGAAGCAATGCAGTCTTCCAGTGCAAAAATCCGAAATTTGCCGGGGAGCTGAGATTTCTGAGCCGGGAGGGCTGGAAACTGCTCCAAAGGGCAGACGTTTCCCAGTTGGGTTGACACAGAGCCTGTTGAGGCTGACGCAGGGCCTACGCAGGGCCAGTGCAAAGATAACCAGGGATAGTTGGTTCAGCTGCCAGAATTGCCTGGTAGAGTGAGGTAATCTCACTAAGTTTTTCTGCCAGTTTATTTTCTCTGTAATTGGATTGCCAAAAGGGCATCCAGAGCTGTATTCAGAAACTACTGCATAATAATAAAAACCCTCAAAGCTGCTGCACCAGTTTTTCCCACATTGGGTTTTTCGAGGGATATTTGTCCAAAAAATACTGTGTCACTTGTGCATCTTTCTCTAATTGTTCTGTTCTTGTTTTGGGCAAATTAATTAATGAAGTGAAGGTTGCAGTGTGTTAGCTTCGATATTCGCTGTAGGAAACAATAAATAGTTTGTTTCAGTATTTAACAGAAAAGAGAAGTTTAATCAGTTGCTGCAGTAGGTGATACGGGTGGGATTCTCGAATTTTTAGATGGTATGAGAGTTGCAGATGGAGCAAGAAGAGAAGAGCCAGAGACCCCAAGAGATCGAAAAGCTGTAGGAGGTAGCAATTCGAAACCTCATAGGGTTTGTGCAGTTCTTAGCCGGAGCGCTGAAATTTCAAGAGAGTCTCTCTTCGAGTCAGTTGACGGAGAGAACTCCCAGTTCGAATTTTTGCCAGCGCAGAGGGAGCAGTGCTAAAGGCTCAATGTGAGGAGTTGGTGGGACGCAAATTTTTTTGCAGGGAGTTTGCTGGGCAGAAGATCGCTAGAAGAGAGAAGAGAAGCACGGCTGAGGGAATTTCTTCCTTAGAGAATTCCTAGCCAAGGAATTCAAATTCTCTAAAGCTGAGCAACAACAATGGGCAACAATCTTACTAGCTCCAGCAGGGAGTGCGTAGGCTAGCCCGGTAGCAGCAAAGAGGAGAGAGGAAGTCATTTGACTTTCTATTTTTGGCAAAAATGGCAACCAGTGGCTTGAGGGATCAGGACAGGATGGATGGGGCATCCAACTATGTCATCTGGAAGGCAAGAATGTCATTCCTTCTGGATGAGCATGCCCTCAAGACATATGTTGATTGCATGGTTGTTGTCCCTCGAGATCCAGATCCGTTGGAGAAATACAGAGTTGAAATGGAAAAAGCTAAGAGGATGATTCTGGATGGAGTAAAGGATCACGTGGTTTGTCACATCGCTAGCAGAGTGACTGCTAAGGAGATGTGGGATGCCTTGGCTACGTTATATCAGGAATCTTCCGGGCAGCGGAAGATGTACTTGGAGCAGAAGCTGAGATCTGCTCAGATGCAGAAGGGAGAGCATGTGGAACCATTCCTCACATAGTTGAAGGAAATCTGTGATGAGTTGTCTGCTGCGGGGCATACACCTCAGGATTCAGAGTTGGTTAGACTAGCCCTCAATTCTGTCTCAGATGAGTGCAAGTCTTTGTCCAAAGTATCATGGGCAGAGCAACATTGCCGAATTGGGATGAGATGTGGGTAGCTCTAAAACAAGAGGAGCTGAGGAGAGACTTAGTCATGGTTAAACTTGACAGAAGCAACAATAGTGGGTGGAAGCCCAAGGAGGAGGAGGATAATGCAACCCTTGCATCGAAGGGACAACAGGAGCAACAGAGACGTAAGAAGGACGTCTCGAAGATCAAGTGCTTCAGGTGTGGTGATGGGTCACTACGCTACACAGTGTCCTCTCAGGAAGAAGGACAAGGATGAGAAACACGATCCGAAGGCTACGCCCACAAAGATCAAGGAAGAGGAGTTCACCATGACAGCTGAGATACCTCTAGGAGGGAGGTAGGCTGATTTGGTGCTGTAGTTCGAAAGAGCTACAGATGGGCAAGATCCTTGAGGATTCCACCTCTTGGATCAATACCTTGCTATGGGAGCCTATTTTTGTGGCAGCGAGATGGACTAGTGTCGAATGGTGTCGAGGAGTGTCGGGGAGACAGTTGCAGTGGCTAGCAGTGCGAGAGACTGAACACCACAGAGCAGAGTTGGCAACAGTGCAGATGGCACAGAGTAGAGGTCAACAACAACGCAATACATTCAAAGGGTCAATGCAGAAACTAGCAATAGTCAGGCTTCAACATTCATGTTGTATCATATTGAACACAGTTAGTTCAGTAATTTTGGATGTTGCTAGTAGCAACAATTTGCAAAGCAGTGGCAACGCTAGTAGCAGAACAAATGCAACACTTGAGAGGGAGTTGTAGTATGGATGCAGTGTTGACAGTGGCAGTGTCAGCAACAGTACAATTACAACAACAACACAGTGGTTGGTGGACAACATATCAGACATTAGCAACGTAGAGGACGATGCTTCAGAGTCAGAGTAGTATGCAGTAGCGTATATTGTTAGAGCACATTCTTCGCTAAGAGGGAGTGTTGATTTGTGTTAAATTATGGTATGTTCTATGCTTATAACATTTTACTTCTTTTTCTTATTATATTCCACCGATTAGCAATCACATGTACATAAAGTAAAGTGCAGATAGAACATTAAATGATCGACAGAAAACAAGCCAAGACAAGAGACACAAGATGTGGCGGCTAGCCAGGGACAAACCCCACAATGTGTGGGGAAACCCTTTGATCAAATCTTCTTTTATCTTCAATAATTCAGCAGAGAGAAATAGTACAATAAATCTGATTCATATCAGCAGTAGCAAACCCTAAATCAGTATCATCAGCATTAGCGGCTTCATTATCAAACTAGGGCAGACCATATCTCACAAATCGACAGTCGGATTGACTTCATTCCACCACCAAAAGTTTCGACTTCCAGAGGAGGTTCAGATGAACCTACAGCGCAGTTCAGATGAGGAGATCTTCTAGGCCACGCAAGTCAATCTTTACTTCTGCAGTTGCAGCTTCAGTTTCAACAGTTTTTGGCTTCAAACTAGGGCAGTCGATATCTTGCAAACCGTTCGTCGGATTGACTTCATTCCACCACCAAAAGTTGCGGCTTTCAAAGGAGGTTCAGATGAACCTACATCGCAGTTCCAAAGAGGAGATCTTCTAGGCCATGCAAGTCAATCTTTACTTCTGCAGTTGCGGCTTCAGTTTCAGCAGTTTCCGGCTTCACATGTGTGAGAGAGAGAGACCCATTTCAGCGCAGTAGAGAAGAGACTCATATCTGCGCAGTAGAGAGAGAGAAATGTGATGAGATGAGTGAGTCCAAATGAGGAAAAGTCCTCTTATATTTATACACAACGTTGGTGGGTGAATAGATGCGACTGTTGGGCTTCTGAGCCTACATGAGTTGTAGGTCGGCTTGATAATAATTCCATAATCAAAATAAATTCATATCTCCATGAATACTTATCGGAATTGGATGATCTTTATATCAATCCTACACCTCTCGATGAGAGGAATCTAATAAAAATATTATTAGCCATGAATAAGATGACCCACATGAAGTTTTGCCCTGGTTTCCAATTTTAACACTCCCTCTCAACCATGGAAAACTTCATCTACAATCTGTCTATCGGTCGTTACTATTCATCCATCAAATGCACTGCCTTGTACAGCCTGACCCTTGCCCTGCTCTGCTCTATTTTGCCTGTTCTGCTTTGTCTTGTTCTGCCCTGCACTGATCTGTACTGTTTTGTTCTATTCTGCTCTGCTCTTGCATTGTTCTGTTCTACTCTGCTTTTGCATTGTTCTGTTCTACTCTGCTTTTGTCCGAATTATGAAGAAGAAGAAATGATCGAGGATGTATCATACTGACTCAAAGTCAGTCTCAGAGTATGTACCACTGGTCCCAGACCAGTCTCAACCAACCCAAAGTCAGCGTCATAGTGAGTACAACTCCAATGGTCCCAGACCAATATCATCCTCCACTGACTCAAAGTCAGTCTCAGAGTGTGTGCCACTGATCCCACACCAGTCTCAACCGACCCGAAGTCAGCGTCATAGTATGGTACAACTCCTACCACTGGTCCCAGACTAGTATCATTGATCCCAGATCAATGGAGGTCATCCTAGCGTAGGGAGTACGGTAGTTACAACGATGCGTCCATCGGTACTACTATGGTCCCTAACTTCATTTCCCTGCTCATTGATCAGATGAGAGGTACTTCCCATGAGTCCCAGACTGCATGGGTAGGATGCCTCGACAGGAGAACTAATCAATCCTGTCCTCACAGGAGAACACATCAATCCTGCTACAATTGCCATGGAGAACACATCAATCCAGGCCTCACAGGAGAACACATCAATCCTGCTACAATTGCCATGGAGAACACATCAATCCAGCCTCACAGGAGAACACATCAATCCTGCTACAATTGCCATGGAGAACACATCAATCCAGGCTGCCATGGAGAACACATCAATCCAGGCCTCACAGGAGAACTAATCATCCTGCTACACAGGAGAGCGAATCATCCTTTTCCACAAGAGAGCGAATCATCTTGTCCCACAAGAGAGTGAATCATCTTGTTCCAGTGTGCACCACCAGGGGAGGGTGAGTCACTCTGTGGTCATATGTTGCTCCAGTAGGAATCGCAAGCCCTCAGAGCGCCCAGAGCTCAATGTATGCAACATGCAGGACCCTTGTACAAGGGTTTTCTTGCCGACTCCAAGTCATTTGGGAGAATCACAGATTAGATCTTTCCTTGGGGCTTTGACAAGGTGTATCAACCTGTACATCATCTTAATGTGATGGAGCTTCCTTGCTCATCGACTTACCATATCCCAGATGATGTCTATCTGCTGGAGCAATTGACGAATACGGGATTCCTCAATAATCAAATCCCACCTCTGGTTGTTACAGAGAATCACAGTGGTATCCAATGTAAATCCAAACAGCTCACCGAAGAGCTTTCGCAACCAGACTGCCTCACATGAGGTTATGCTAGCAACAATATATCCTGCTTCGGCGGTGCTCAAAGCCACCAACTTCTGCTTCCTGCTCATCCAGGATATCGAAGCAGATCCCGAGGTGAAACAGTACCGGGAAGTGCTCTTATGGTCCACCACACTGCCTGCCAAATCAACATCAGTATATCCAAGTAGTCTCACATCTCCGGCAGTGTATCTTAATCCATGAGAGATTGTGCCCTGAAGACATCTTAGAAGATTCCTAGCATCAATCCAGTGAGGCTCAACCAAATATGAGCTCACAATGCTAACTGCAAAACATATGTTCGGACGGAGGTTCACCAAGAACATCAATGCGAATGAGTTTTTTGAAACTCAGAGGCATTTCCCAAGTCTGGTTCGACATCACTACCATATAACTTCTAAAAGTTAAGATCCTCGAGGTAGTCACAGGCTTGCAGTCCATCATACTGAATCTTTCCAATATATTTACCACATATTTTCCTTGAGATCGGAAAATTTCCCTTGGCTTCTGCCACACTTCAAGTCCTTGGTCCTTCATTTCAAATTCAGAAGCCATCTCCCTCTTACATTTGTGAATGAGAGGGTTTGCACCTATTAGAAAGAGGTCATCCACATACAACACCAGTATGAGAGACTTGTCATCTTCAACCTTAAAGTAAAGGTTAGGATCAACTTCACTCCTAGTGAATCCCAGCTTCATCAAGTAGCTATCGGTCCTCTCATACCATGCTCGGGGTGCTTGCTTCAGCCCATAGAGAGCCTTCTTCAACCTGCATACATGAGATTTTCAATCATAAATCTCAAATCCTTCAAGTTGCTCCACATAGACCTCTTCTTTGATAGAACCATGCAAGAACGTGGTCTTAACATCCATCTGATGTAGGTTCCATCCTTGTGAAGCCACAAGGGCTATGATCAAGTGGATGGTCGTATATCTGGCAATAGGTGCAAATATCATAGTCTATACCTCCCTTCTGGGATAAACCACGAGCAACAAAATGAACCTTATACTTTTCCATACTTCCATTTGCTGCATGCTTTATCTTGTAAAGCCATTTTGAAGTAACAATTGTCTTGTCCAGGGTCCAGGAACTACTTCCCAGACATCATTCTCCATAATAGACTCATATTCTATGGTCATAGCATCCTTCCATAGTTAATGCTTGATGACATCTGAGAATGATGAAGGTTCATTTTGTATGATCGTGCTCATGATGGTCAGGTATCCCTGATACTTGTTAAGTTTTTTACTTTGATGGAAGGTTCCTCAGGGTGCAACATGTCCTTCAGCATCATCAAGTATCCCCCTAAGCCATGAAGGCCTCTTCCTAGAAGAGGAAGGCTCATGTGGATGAGGATCAATCAAATCCATGGGTTCTTCTACATCAGGCATTTATTCATCATCCTTTTCTTTCGGTTCCCTGGTGTCGGCTTCTTGAGAGCTCCTCAAAGTCGGAAGATTGTTCACCTTGCTGAGAGCCATATCTTTGTCAAAGGTGACATCATGACTAATTACGACTTCCCTTTGACCGGCTACATAGATTCTATAGCCTTTAGTATTTTCACCATAGCCCACGAAAATTTCATTCTTTCCAGATGCACCCAATTTATTTCTTTTCTCTTTCGGCACATGAAAGTATACAGGGCTTCCAAAAATTTTAAAATGAGAAACATCAGGTTTCTTACCGGTGAATTTTTCTTCAGGAGTCTTGGAACCCAATGCTTGATGAGGGCATCGATTTTGTACACATACGGGAGTGTTTGCAGCTTCAGCCCCTAGAACTTCGGAAGTCTTTGATCATGTAGCATGGCCCAGACAGCTTCCATAATTGTGTGGTTCTTCCTTCCCACCACACCATTCTGCTTAGGAGTATGTGGTGTAGTAGTCTCCCTCTTAATGCCAACCTCAGGTATGCGTGAGTAAACCAATTGTAATATATCGGAGGTCTTGCTTTGGCTTGAGGGGAATGGTCCCCTTTTGAGCTTTCCTTTGGCACATCCCGAACATACACCTTCTTTCTCTACTTGGAATTCGGGCATCCCTGTTACCATCTGTCTTACATTGGGTAGAGCTTTGTAATGAAGGTGGGCAAACCTCCGATGCCAAAGTTCAGACTAAAGAGTTGTGTCACAAGACATGACACCTAGCGGACTTCCATCGACCTGATATAATGAATCAACACTAAACCCAAGAGTAAAGGCATCTTTAACATTATTTTTCTATCTACATACCTTGCCATTGCTGAGGGTTACCTTGTAGCCTCTGGCTTCCATTGCCAAGATGGACACTAGGTTCCTTTTGAGGTCAGGTGCATTTAATACATCCTAGAATTTCTAGCCTTCTTGAATGCTTGCCCTCTTCCTTGATTTCCCGCATTCCTTTTGCCTTTGCTGTTGAATTTTCCATTCCTTCGATTACCATGAGAGGGATTTTGATCATCGTCACGGTGAGAGTCCTTTTTATCAGGGCATTCCCTTGCATAGTGACCTGCTTTATTGCAAATGAAACATCGTCCTTTTCTTCCACCCTTAAATCCAGCCTTTCTTTTTGATTTAGACCCAGAATTATTTCTTTTCTTAGCATGAGAAGAAAAAGCAGCAGGAGGACCTTTAGGCAAGGGAATTTCCTGCTCTTCTACCCTTGTTTCTTCTTGAATGCATCTAGCCATTAATTCCTCGAAACTAGGAATTACATTATTGTTCAGAAGAGTAGTCCTGAACACATACCATTCAGATGGTAATCCTCCAAGAGTTGTGAGTGCCATTTCTCTGTCAGTAATGGTTTCCCCAATAGATAGGAGATTGTTCTTGATCTCAGTGATTCTTAAGAAGTATGCTTGCATACTTTCATCTTTACCCTTCTTGATTTCCCTCAACTTATTTCTAAGAAACAAAACTTGATTTGCATCATTAACTTTAAATAAACTCACCAGTTTGTCGTAGATTTCCTTGGAGGTGTCTAGATCAGAGATGTAGGCCACCAAGCGCTTGTCGATAGAGTCCCGGATGATCTTCTTTGTTTTGACTTCTCCATTTTTCCATTTGTTCCAGGCAGCAGCAGATGCATTTGATGAAGGCTCAACAATATTGCCTCTTACATGGTCCAGCACTCCTTGATCTTCAAGGGTTAGATCGATAGACATCTTCCATCCGTGATAGTCAGCTTTCTCACGGAGCTTGTCTTCGGCAGGAAAGAGTGTTGAGGACCCCATAGTTCTTTTAGGATAGCCTTGCCAATCTTCTCTTCAATGATTGCTCTTGCTCTTGCTCGGGCTTTGTCTTCACCTCAGCTCTGATACCATGTTAAATTATGGTATGTTCTATGCTTGTAACATTTTACTTCTTTTTCTTATTATATTCCACCGATTAGCAATCACATGTACATAAAGTAAAGTGCAGATAGAACATTAAATGATCGACAGAAAACAAGCCAAGACAAGAGACACAAGATGTGGCGGCTAGCCAGGGACAAACCCCACAATGTGTGGGGAAACCCTTGGATCAAATCTTCTTTTATCTTCAATAATTCAGCAGAGAGAAATAGTACAATAAATCTGATTCATATCAGCAGTAGCAAACCCTAGATCAGTATCATCAACATTAGCGGCTTTATTATCAAACTAGGGCAGACCATATCTCACAAACCGACAGTCGGATTGACTTCATTCCACCACCAAAAGTTTCGGCTTCCAGAGGAGGTTCAGATGAACCTACATCGCAGTTCAGATGAGGAGATCTTCTAGGCCACGCAAGTCAATCTTTACTTCTGCAGTTGCAGCTTCAGTTTCAGCAGTTTCCGGCTTCAAACTAGGGCAGTCGATATCTTGCAAACCGTTCGTCGGATTGATTTCATTCCACCACCAAAAGTTGCGGCTTTCAAAGGAGGTTCAGATGAACCTACAACGCAGTTCCAAAGAGGAGATCTTCTAGGCCACGCAAGTCAATCTTTACTTCTGCAGTTGCAGCTTCAGTTTCAGCAGTTTCCGGCTTCACATGTTTGAGAGAGAGAGACCCATTTCAGCGCAGTAGAGAAGAGACTCATATCTACGCAGTAGAGAGAGAGAGAGATGTGATGAGATGAGTGAGTCCAAATGAGGAAAAGTCCTCTTATATTTATACACAACGTTGGTGGGTGAATAGATGCGACTGTTGGGCTTCTGAGCCTACATGAGTTGTAGGTCGGCTTGATAATAATTCCATAATCAAAATAAATTCATATCTCCATGAATACTTATCGGAATTGGATGATCTTTATATCAATCCTACACCTCTCGACGAGAGGAATCTAATAAAAATATTATTAGCCATGAATAAGATGACCCACATGAAGTTTTGCCCTGGTTGCTAATTTTAACAATTTGGGGTAGCATTGGATGTGCTCTAGGCCTCAAATTTTGCAGGGAGGCTTGGGCACATGTATTCCAAAGAACCCATAAAGTGTTTTGGGAAATCCACCCAAAGACAATTTTATTAAAATAATAAATATTTTTTAATGGGACCCTAAGTCTAAACTTAGGAAAATAAAAATATTAATGGGTATTAATCTAATTGTGGGTGTAACTTTTAGAAGAAGATGAGGATCAAGCTAAAATGATCTTAGCCATTGATTAACTTTTAATCTGGGCCGTTGAATGTCAACAAGAAGATTATTTAAGGGAGCGTGAGAGTCATTTGGAAAACACATAGAGAGAGTTCAGAGGATCGATTTTCTGAAGCAGAGCAACTGCTGGGAGATTTTCGATAGTGAGCTTTTGTAGTGGGGGGTAGGGATAGTTGGGTTGGAGTATCTTCTCCAGGACCCAGGATCAGCAGCAGAGAGGTAGAGAGACATGAAGAGGAGGAAGTGCAGATCTAGGAGGGGTTGATGCTGGGCCAGAAGGGTTCACACAGAGTTGATGTAGAGCGAAAAGGGCTCACGCAGTCTTCCAGTGCAGAAATTCGAAATTTGCCAGGGAGATGAGATTTCTGAGCCGGGAGGACTGGAAACTGCTCAAGAGGGCAGACGTTTCCTAGTTGGGGTGACATAGAGCTGGTTGAGGTTGTCGTAAGGCCTACGTAGGGCTAGTGCAGAGATAGCCGGGGACAATTGGTTCAGCTACCGGAATCGCCGGGTAGAGTGAGGTAATGTCACTAAGTTTTTCTCCCAGTTTATTTTCTCTGTGACTGGATTGCCGGAAGGGCATCTAGAGTTGTACTCATAAACTACTGCATAATAATAAAAACGCTCAGAGCTGCTGCATCGATTTTCCCGCATTGGGCTTTTCCTGGGACATTTATCCTAAAAATACTGTCACTTGTGCATCTTTCTCTATTTGTTCTGTTCTTGTTTTGGGAAAATTAAATAATTAAGTGAAGGTCGCAGTGTGTTAGCTACGATATTTGTTGTAGGAAACAATAAATAGTTTGTTTTAGTATTGAATAGATAGGAGAAGTTTAATCTGTTGCTGTGGTAGGTGATACGGGTGGGATTCTCGAATTTTCACACAACACTTAGAGAAAGTCTTGCATATATTAGAGGAGCAGCAGTTCTACGCCAAGATGTCCAAGTGCGCGTTTGGGTTGACAAAGTTTATTTACTTGGGACATATCATAGGTGCAGATGGGGTCAAGGTGCACGAGGAGAAGATTAGAGCCATTTGGGATTGGCTAGAGCCCTGAGATGTGGCAGTGTTGAGAAGATTTTTGGGCATTGTACCTATTATCGGAAGTTCATGAAGGGCTTCTCACAGTTGGCAACACCCCTTACTAATTTGATTAAGAAAGGGGCTATTGCGTGGATAGAGGGAGCTCAGGCAACATTTGATTGCCTCAAAGAGGGATGAGTTGTTGTCCAGTATTAGCACTCCTAGATTTTACTCAGCCTTTCACATTGGAGTGCAATGCATTAGGTGTAAGGATCGAGGCAGTCTTTGTTGATTTTGGGTAGCATCGGATGTTCTCTAGCTCCGAAATTTTGTGGAGGGGCTAGAACACATTAGATCTCCAAGACCCAGAAATCATTTGGAGAAATTCCACCCGGATTGAGAGTTATTAAAATAATTAATATTTTTAATGGGGTTAAAAATATTAATGGGTATTGATAAAAATATGGGTGAGAAGCTTCTACAAGACGAGGATTAAGTCTATTTTAATCTTAGTTGTTGATTCATCAACAGGAAAAATATAAGAGGAGGCTTGAGGGTCAGTTGGAGATACACCCAGTTGATCAGTCAGTTCGATTTTTGTGGGGTTTGGTTTGCTGAGAAAATCGAACTAGTGATCTGAGTTGCAGCAGAGGTTCAGGGATAGTTGGGGTTGGAGGATCTTCTCTAGGACCCCAAATACACAATAGAGAGAGGCAGAGATAAGCCAGAGGAAGTAGCGTAGACCAAGGGAGGCTGACGCAGGGCCAGGAGTGCCCATGCATTGCTTGACGCAGTGCCAGCGCAAGGGAAGAGCTGGCGTCTTGCAAAAGTCTGAATTCAGCCGGGGCGCAACAGGATTAGCCGAGAAGGCCAACGTTAGAGCTCCAGGAGGCAGAGGAGGCAACGCATGTTGAAATTTCTAAGTCTAACCATTAGAAATTTTATCTGTATTCTTCTGGTTTATTTCTCCTACTTGTTAATTATAAACAAGTTATTTAAAGATATAAACATCGAAATAAACACAATACAATCTCAACCATCTACAGATCAACAACTGAAAGAAATAACAAACACACAAGTGACACCGTTAGTTTTGGACAACTCGTCCCCGGAAAAACCCAACTTGGGAAAACTAGTGCAACAATTCTGAGGGTTATTTATTATACAGTATATCCTTGAGTACAACTGGGTGCCAAACTAGCTCACCTAACAGAGAAAAATAACCGGCAGTAATACCTCTCTATTTTGAAGCAGATATTCAGAAAATATGCCCCAAGAAACCCTCTCCAGCACAATTGAAGCACTGTGTTTGCCCTCTTGGCCTCTGCGTCAGCCCTCTGAGGCACTGCGCAGCCTCTACGACCTTCTCGCCACCCCTGCTGCCGTCTGCGTGGATGACGCAGGCCCTCTGGCCTCTGCGCTATCTCAGCTAGCCTCTACATGGCCTGCTTTGGGTTCTGCGTCTGCTTCTCTGCCTTTGCGCTGGTCTCTCAACACTATCTTTGTCTCTCTGCCTTTGCGCTGGTCTCTCGGCACTACCTTTGGCTCTTTGACCAGTACTCACTGCCCCTCGCTGCAAACTGATCACTGATTTGACTTTGCTTAGCAACCCCGCTCTAGAAAATTGAATGACTGATCACTCTGGTGTGTTCTCCAACTGACTCTGAAGGCTCCTGTTATACTTTTCCTGTTGGTCCTTCAATGACCGAGATTACATCTCTAATCAACGGCTAAGATTAGATTTGGCTTGATCCATGTCTTTTGGAACCTTCTAACCCAGTTTTATATTAATACCCATTAATATTTTATTTTTCCTAAGTTTAGACTTAGGAACTCCATTAAAAATATTAATTATTTTAATATCTCCTTAACCGGGTAGAATCTGCCCAAACCATTTCTGGGTCTTGGAGATCTCATGTGCTTTAGCCTCTCCACCAATTTTCATGGCTAGAGCACATTCGATGCTACCCCAAATCAACACTCCCTCTTAGCGAGGACTGTGCTCTAGTAATACTCCACACTGAGCATCACCCTAATTATCCGGCATCGGTCCCTGTGCTGATGCTAGGCCTC
The DNA here is from genome assembly GCA_031772625.1 of Pinus tabuliformis. Taxonomy (NCBI): domain Eukaryota; kingdom Viridiplantae; phylum Streptophyta; class Pinopsida; order Pinales; family Pinaceae; genus Pinus; species Pinus tabuliformis. The sequence goes on along the minus strand of CM062814.1, from coordinate 234,516,008 downwards.
CCCGCCCAACATCCTCTGCACTGCTGCATCCTGTACTAGTACCAAAGGCCCTGCCACTTCCACTGCTGCATCCACACGATAACTCCCTATGCATCCATGCTGTTGCTGGTCCATCCTCCGAGCACTGCATCTGCACTACAACCCCTATCATCATGATGCATCGTGCCACTGCTAACTGCTATTGCAATGCAACTCAGTTACTGAGAAGTAAGTAACTGATCCACCCAACTACGGACATCCCTATTAGGCTAGAAACACTCCTGATGTTGAAGCTCTCTCTGCCGCTATCAAGTGATCCGTCTACTGCCTTTGCGCTGCTGTAACAAATCCCTGCCTCTCGCAATGCTGCAAACCTCTCTGTGCCATTCTGCACTGTTGCAACCGTCTCTGTGCCTCTCGCACTGCTGCAGCCTGCTAGCTCTGCGCTGCCTGAGACTCCTGCACTGTAGCACTCTCCGCCACTTCATCCGCATCCGTTTCTACCGACATCCGCCAGTCCTGCTACTCTCTCTTCAGGGCTCCCATAGCGAGGTATAATCCAAGAGTTTGGGTACCTCAAGGATCCTGCCCCTCATCGCTTGTAGTCTTCCTCACTACAACTTGATGTCTCCCCACCTCTTCTCTAGAGGTACATGAGCACTCATGGCACAATCGTCATCCTACTCTACCTCCTTTTTGGCCTTCGCTGGTGCTGCCTTGGAGTCAGATGCCTCTCCCTTGTTCTTCATCCTCAGACAATGGTTCGCATAATGACCCAGTTCCCCACAGTTGAAGCAATTAACCTTGGAGAGATCCTTTTTCTTCCTCTTCTCCTGCTTCCCCATAGATGCCAGAGCTGCATGCTTTTTGTCTTCCTTCATGATCTAGACTCCTTTGCTGCTACTTCCCATCTTGCTTAGCCGTTTGATCTCTTCTTGGCGAAGAGTTGCCCACAATTCTTCCCAATCTGGAAGATTTTCCCTGCCCAGTATGCTCTGGACAAATGTCTCCCATTCCTCGGAGACTGCATTTAGTGTGGTCCTCACCATCAATTTCTGATCCGGCGTGGTCCTTATGGAAGTCAGTTGGTCCCGGATCTCCTTCAATCTCCCAAGGAAGTGATCGATCTGCTCCCCCTTCTGCATCTAGTATGATTGCAACTGATTCTCAAGTAACATCTTCCTCTGCACGGAAGTATGTTGGTACAACGTCTTTAAGGTGTCCCACATTTCTTTTGTTGTCTCCTTCTCGGCAATATGTTGGAACACATGATCCTTGACCCCATCAAGGATGATGCATTTCGCCTTGGCCATTGCCTCCTCGTACTTCTCATTATCAGTTGGGTCAACTGGGATAGCCACTATTCTCAAGGCAAAGGCCTTGATGCGATGTCTATCTAAAATGGTCAGGATCCTGGCCTTCCAGACCACAAAGTTGGATGCTCCGTCCAGCCTGTCCTGATCCCTCAGTCCATTCATGGCCATCTCTTTGCTCTTTCGTTTGACTCCTCCGAGTCTCTACTTCCCTCTGGAAATTCTCTCTTCGACTCCCTCTGAGTCGCTACTTCCCGTCTGGAAGTTCTCTGCTAGACTCCCTCTGAGTCTCGATTTCCCTCTTGGAAATCTGCTTGCCAACCGTCGAGTCGCACCTCTCCGATATCATGTGCACCTGCAACACTAATCCAGATTCCTTGGCTAGAAATCCGCCTCGGTAGAAACTTCCTCTACCTTGGTTTTTCCTTGTTAGGTACTGTTCTGCCCATAACACCCCACTAGTTTCACTCCTCGCAAACTGCCTACAGCTTCCTGAACCCCAACAACTGAAGGACTGAGCCCCTAGGCTCTGTGCAATCCCGACACTGTCTGAAATGATCCCCTAGCCAATCGCGTTAACCCTTCTGGTCTCTGCGTGGCTGTATGTGAGCCTTTTTTTACCTCCTCAGCCTCTGCGCTGGCCTCTCTTTGGCCTGGAGTGATGACACAGTCCCTCTACGTCAACCATTCTTCTATCACTTTCTGCAAGGAACAACTTCTGTCACTCAGGACAATTGTTTTCTGCTGCAAATGCTCTCCTTCAGCTAATGCCTTCAACTCTCCTGTGATCTGAAACCACGCTCTGATACCATGTTGAAATTTCTAAGTCTAACCGTTAGAAATTTTATCTGTATTCTTCTGGTTTATTTCTCCTACTTATTAATTACAAACAAGTTATTTAAACATATAAACATTGAAATAAACACAATATAGTGTCAACCATCTACAGATCAACAACTAAAAGAAATAGCAAACACACAAGTGACACCTTTATTTTTGGACAACTCATGCCCGGAAAAACCCAACTTGGGAAAAGAGGTGCAGCAATTCTGAGGGTTATTTATTATGTAGTATATCCTTGAGTACAACTGGGTGCCAAACTGGATCACCCGACAAAGAAAAATAACCGGCAGTAATACCTCTCTATTCGGAAGCAGATATTCAGAAAATCCGCCCCTCGAAACCCTCTACAACACAATTGAAGCACAGCGTCAGCCCTCCTAGACTCTGTGTCAGCCTCCAAACCCTCTCCGTCAACCCTCTGAGGAACTGCGCAACGTCCACTGCCTTTTGCGTCACTCCTACTTCCCTCTGCGTGGATGATGCAGGCCCTCTGGCCTCTGCGTTGTCTCAGCTAGCCTCTGCGTGGCCTGCTCTGGCTTCTACGTCTGCCTCTCTGCCTCTGCGCTGGTCTGTCAGCACTATCTCTACCTCTTTGCCCTGTACTCACTGCCCCTCGCTGCAAACTGATCATTGATTCAACTTTTCTTAGCAAACCCTGCTCTAGAAAATCGAATGACTGATCACTTTGGTGTGTTCTCCAACTGACCCTCAAGCCTCCTTCTATACTTATTCTAATGGTCCTTCAACGACCGAAATTACATCTCTAATCAACGACTAAGATTAGATTTGGCTTGATCCATGTTTTTTGGAACCTTCTAACCCAGTTTTGTATTAATACCCATTAATATTTTATTTTTCCTAAGTTTAGACTTAGGAACTCCATTAAAAATATTAATTATTTTAATACCTCCTTAACCGGGTGGAATCTGCCCAAACCATTTCTGGGTCTTGGAGATCTCAAGTGTTTTAGCCTCTCCACCTAAGTCACATGACACGAGGACACGAGACACGGAGGACACGTAAATACGAGTATTCAATACGAAACGCAGCGACCTAGAAACAGGACACGGGGGACACGTTTTATATATATATATACCGAAATATAGTTTTTATCCATATTAAATTGCAGGTTGCAGCTTATCTAATCAAATTAAAATATAATTTCTTCTCAAAGTTCATAGTTCACTTTAAAAAAATAAATAGAATCAAAATTTACAACTTACAAGCACATAAGAAACTAAGTAGTAAGTACTTACTACTAATTATAAATTTAGAACTTAGATATTAAAACCATAAAATGCATATTTTCCATTAAGTCATCAAAATCAAAATGTATCACTATTCAGTCTTTACAATGTACATAGATAGATCATAGATCATAGTAGATACTGACTCCTGAGAGAATGCCAATGGAAAATACAAAAGAGTAGATACAAAATAAGTAGGAATATCATAGCTCGGTACTGGTCCCAGGTCCATGAGTCATGACTCATCACTCTATCAATAGTCCATGTCCTCTAGCTCTATGTCATAGTCACCATCACTGCCACTGCCATTTGACTGTACTCCATCCTCCTCCTCTATGCCCAATCTAGGATCTGCTGCTGCATTTGTTGGTGTGGAGGATGACCCCTCAAGATGCTGTGTCTCATCATCAAAAGTCACTGGCTCTAGCACTGGGTCATTAAGATCCATGTTGGCTAATGCCAACTCAATACTGTCGTCCAAGCCCATATCATCAGGAAACACATCCCACATCTTTGTTTTTCCCTTCAACCACTCCTGTCTCTGCCTGTAAATAAGATGAAGGTTGGTGTGCACATACACCATTGTCTCCGCCTTGGATTGCTCAAGCTTGCTCTTTTTCAAACTATATAGATTCCCGTAAGTGCTCCAATTCCTCTCACAACAAGAAGATGAAGTAATTTGAGAGAGGACCCTCAAGGCTAACTGTTGTAGAATAGGGCATGCTGCCCCATGAGTTGCCCACCATGCATAGGCACTTTTGACCCCCCTATCTCCAAGTACATCATACGCCCCAAATCTCCTGGTGCCAGTGGAGAACCCTACAAAGCCTTCCTCCACCTCAATAAAAGATGTTATCCTGAAATATCCTTCTGAATGCTATCTTCCTCCTGTGTGAAATCTCTCCATCCATGTGAGGAGGGTATCTGTGTGAGGTCCCACCATGGAGCCACTCTTGACTGTAGTACTTGGGATTCAAAGAGTGAGCTAAGCAATGCAAAGGTGTGCAATTCTTATCCCACCTAGAGATAAGAATATCTTGTATGGTGGACCATAAGCTCTCTGCTGATGTCTCATATGCAGGGCACTCATTCTCCATAACAATAGTCTTCACAGACTCAATCATGGAATCCCAACCCTCATAAACCTCTCCTAAGATGGGCTGGTCCGTGTCTACAAACCGCAAGAAAGAAATGATAGGGTTCATGATCTTTATGGTAAGATCCACCCTTTCCCACCAACCATCATCTAACATTATGTCCTTTACCTTTTTTGACGCTGTTTGATCCGTCTTTCTCCAAAAAGACCAAAGATCTGAAATAACCATGGCCCAAGAGCGGCCTTCACCTCCTTCAACCTCTTAAGCATGATGAATGAGGAAGCAAACTGAGTATCTGCAATCTTCAACAAGGATAGATGTGTGTACTCTTTATATATTGTGAGGGCATTGGTATGGTTTTGCACAAAATTTCGGATATGGCGTGCATCCTCAATAAGATTGCCAATCCATGTCACATCTGAAGCAATAGATTTGAGTGCTAAATTCAAAGAGTGAACAATGCATGGTGTCCAAAATACTTGTGGATATTTAGTTTCCACAATCAAGCCAACTGCTTTGCAAACAGGTGCATTATCTGTGATGATTTGCACACAACTTTCAATGCCTACTTCTTCGATAACTTTAATAAACAGCTCACCCATATATTGTGCATCCTTGTATTGTCCAAGAGCATCAACTGCTTTCAAGAAAACCGGTCCATTTTGAGAATATACCATGAAATTGATGAGAGGATGGCGTGCTGTATCTGTCCATCCATCAGAAACAATACTGACACCAGATGAGATCCATGATGATTTAATAGGTTTTAGAAGTTTATCCACCTCCTTCCTTGCCTTCACCAACAGTGTGGTTCTAAGTTTTTCTGAACTTGGAGGCACATACCCAATTGGAGCCCTATCAACTAGAGCTCGACACATCTCAATAAACATAGGAGACCATGCAACATTAAAAGAAATGAAGTTGAGATAGAAAAAGAATGCCAATGTAAGATCAACCTCATCTCGCTGCTCACGCCGAAAAATCTTGTCCATTGGACCACCATAAGTTTGGGCTGCCCTCTTTTTTGTTGGCTGAATTTCTTTTCTCCCAAATCTACTACTATTAGAATTCCTCAAGAATGGAAGAGGATCTTCATTTTTACTAGTTTTCCTGCTTGCTGCCACCACATTCCCAGAGCCAGCTGCATCCTCCCTTTCCAAATCCATTTTTTCTTTAGGACTGATATTTTTGCATGCTCCAATTCCACAAGGAAGGCCCAACAAATGGCCCTTAACTCGAAAGTAAGTGCTCTTAAATTCACCCTTGCAGAAATTACAAGACCAATGCACATTCCCTCCCGGACCAGTCTTTGGCACTTGCTTCTTGGTTACATACTTCCAGAGAGGGTATTTTTTTAGCTGTGCTTGTTGTCTTGCTGCAACAGCATCATATGTTAATGTTGGCTGAGAAACACCTACAGCTTCACTTGAAGCACTTGGGGCACTATGACCAAGAGAAGGTGAAACAGAAACACTTGGAGGGGGGGGGACCACGAAAAGCACCGCCCTTCCTTTGACCTCTGCCGGCTGCCTTGGATGATTGAGCCATTAATCTTCTCACTGTTATAAAGTCCACACACCTTCACCTACAAAAAAAACAATTAAAGTCACAATTAAAGTCTTGCTGTTTCTTACTGTTTGTAAATTGTCACAAACCGCAATAATTATGCACTGTCAAAGGTCACAATAATCTATCATTGTCATATATGTGTTTCACTGTTTTAAGAATTTTTCAATTTTAATTCAATATTCAGTTTGTTACAAATTGTTGGGGTGTCTTTGATGTGATTAATGACAAATTGTTAAAAGTTAGGAAAAACTGTAGCCACAGGGGACAGTACCCATGGTAACAAAGGAAATATACACAGTGAACTCCACAGCACTGACTTCATTTCACACAATAAGCATAGCTGCAGCCTGCATATATATATAAAAGGTGGTTTTTCATATTCTGTGGAAAGCTGAAAGTTTCAGCTATCAACTTTTTTGCCACGGGAGTCAGCCGTCGATTAGTTAGGATTACATTAGATAAGGTCAAAATTAAATAAGATTAGATAATCTGATATAGAAGGTTTTGTATTTTGTGATATTGAAATGAATGAGATAACTGAGTTATAAAATCTTTGATGGTGTTTGCTGTTTGGTCATCTATTGCAGCGTTGAAAAATAACATAGTATTAGGCTGTCAGCCTGTCACCAGTGTGTGAAGTGAAGTGAGAACTTAGAAGCAATAATGGGAGTGCCATTCATGCTCCTTCCCAACAAATCCCAGGAGTGGAGTGTCGTGGAAGCTTTTCACTTATAAATTTATATATTATAAATTATTGGTATGTGTTGCATGAGCCCTCACTATCTAACAAACTTGAGACTTGTAAATATGTCCTTATGACTTGGTGGTACAATCCAAATCGTCTGTTGCCATGGTTCCAGAGGAAAATATGCACCTGTTCTTGAGTTTTTCTGTGGTCCACATGTCTAATATGCTTTGGAGGCTTCAATAGAGAAGGGGGCCATTACTAAAGCTGCAGTGCAAAGCAGGGGCAAAGGAAGCTTTTAGCAATGAATGCTGGCAACTTGGCATTTCTAACAGTACCCTCATGCAGACATCTAAATGATATTTTTATCATTGATTTTCTCCTCTTGCAGCCTGATGAAAGGGTTCCACTAATGGATGATGGTTCCATCATTGGAAAACTTATTATCCCTTACCCTTGATTGCTGGTCTTGTCTTGATTTTAAGACATTATATCTCTATAAAATCAAGGGCACATTTAACCTGGGGTCACAGATTTTAGAGAAATTTGATGTTCATAATTTCATGCCACCAATGTGCTTGAGAGTGTCTATGAATGTTCCACACAGAGCTCCAAATGGTCTAAGAAATAGCGTATTCAGTCCAATGTAAAGAATGTGAGGACCACCACTTGCTAGTAGTCAAAGAAGAGCATGATAAGGTAAGAGGGTACAACGATCTTGGGGTTTGTTTAATGCTGGTTTTGTCATCATTTTCTGGAGGATTCGGGGGTCTTCACAAATGTGAGGTTTCTCTAGTAATGGACATCATTAACCCCTGCAGAAACTCAGCCTTGACAACAGACAGGATAAGGATTAGGGCACTGGTGGAGTGTTCCATTAGTGCAGATGTAAAGAGAAGTTACCCCAGTGATGTTTAAACTATTGTGCATACCTGTGGAGTACCTCAGGCCTGAAATCAGAGCGGAGGGTCTTTGGCCCAGCAATGCCTGAAGTTTGAACTCATATGCAGGCCATTGACTAGCACTTTTGACCTCTTTCACAGGCTGTGGCTCTAAAAATCATGAAATACCTACCCCAAAAAATGCATCCTGGAGGCAGAGGTGTCCTAGAACTGAGTTTAATTTGACAAATTGACTACTAAATGATATATATATATATAAAGTGGCAAACTAGCTTGAGTAGCAGATGTTGATTGCGAATCAAGAACAGATGTTTTTACTGCCAGTTGACATGCTTTCTGAGTGATCAAGAGAATTTAAAAGTTGGATAACTTCTGTAAAGACATGTTGTGAAGTCTTAGACTAGCGGTGATAACAGTAGTGTTAAGACTGAAGTTAGGTATGACAGATTCTAATTAACAACGACTCTATCCCATATATGCATTCAGCTTCCAAGTTCCTATACGTAACAGAAACCAGTCAGCTCATACCACAGTTCAAACTGATACCCCGACAAGGTTCACGCTGTTCGTTTGACAAAAAAAAAGAAATGCACAGATAAAACATGGGTTCCGGTTTAGGGGTTCCGGCGTACTGGTTTACGGGCCGGTCTTGAACGCTGCACACTGGCACACTCTGCTCCAGACTTCAAATAGCTCCAGACTTCAAATATAATGCTAACTTCAAAGACAAACACCCTGCTCGCAGCTCCAGACGACAGCAGGACGAAAATAACCCGGAATAGACCAACGCGTAGGCTTTAAACTATGTTTTTTTCGCGGTACGTATTCAAACCGTCGAAATACGTTAGAGCAACGTATTCTACCTACGAAATACGCGTATTCGAAATGTAGGACACGAAGGAAAATGTCGAATATGTATTCAAATTTTTATGACACGTTGAAAATCGTATTGGACACGTATTAGGGCCGTTTTCGTGTCCAATACATAAAATACGGGACACGGGGCCCCAGGGGAGGTGTCCTGTGACTTAGCTGTCCACCAATTTTCATGGCTAGAGCACATCTGATGCTACCCTAAATCAACAACGCAGAGTTGACGCAGTGTCTGAGAGTGCTCCATGCAGGCCCACAGAGCTACTGCGAAGGGGCAGTGCAGTTGTAGCTGGGGATAGAAGTCCAGTTACCGGATTGGAGGGATTTTGCCAGGTGAAGTGAGGTAATCTCACTTATGATTTTGCCAGTATATTTTATCTCTGTAACTGGATAGTCAAGAGAGGATCCAGAGTTGTATTCATAACTACTGCTTAATAATAGAAAACCCTCAGAGTTGCTGCACCAATTTTCCCGCATTGGGTTTTTCTAAGGACTTTTGTCCAAAAATAACGGTGTCGCTTATGTGTTTGTCTCACATCTATTTTAGTTTATGATCTGTATGTCACTGTAGTCTGCAGTAGTGCTTTTCATCAGTGTTTAAATAATTAAATAACTTGTTGAATGTAAAAAAACAGTAGGAGATGATAAACCAGTGATTGCAGTAGGATTTATGATGTGTAGATTCAAAAATTTTCACAGTCTTGTCCTAAGGAGGGCACCCCATTGCTTTCGAGAGTCAGAATCTTCTACCTCATGAGCTGTCATATTCCATTTACAACAAGTTGATGTTGGCCATAATGCATGCATTAGCCAAATTTAGACAACACTTGGTGTGGAATCGATTTTAGGTGAAGACGGATCACAACAGTTTTCGCCATTTCATGGGGTAGCAGGGCCTCAATGACAAATATCAGAGATGGGTCAGCAAATTGCAGGCCTACAATTTTGATATTGAGTATGTGCGGGGGAAGCACAACGTAGTGGCGGATGAACTGTCCAAGAGACCATTTCCCCTCCATTGAGCATTTATCATGACTGGAAGGCTCAGTTATTGGTAGAGTACTCCAAGGATCATCGGGTGTGCGAGATCTTGGAGGGAAGCTATGTAGATGAGCGCTACAGGGTGATGGATGAGGTTATTTATTATAAGGGGCACATATTTTTGGTTTCAGGATCACAATTGAGAGAGCGTGTCCTTCGAGCAGCTCATGATTCTCCTTTGTCTGGGCACCAGGGGTTTAGGAAGACATATATGGCAGTGAGAGAGCGCTTCACTTGGAAGGGCCTCAAGGGAGATGTGTTGAGGCATGTGCAGGAGTGCGAAGTTTGCCAGAGGAACAAAGGAGAGTTGACCCATCCAGCAGGATTGTTGCAGCCTCTTCCCATCCCTGAGGGGAAATGGGAGAGCATCTCTATGGATTTCATCACTAGACTTCCCTCGGAGTAAGGGAAGGATTGTATTTTTGTGGTGGTCGACCAACTGATCAAGTTTGCGCACTTCTTTGCCATACTGACACGATATTCAACCTCACAGGTGGCAAAGTTGTTCTTTAGGGAGGTCTTTCGTTTGCAAAGACTCCCTAAGACCATAGTTAGTGACAAAGATAGCCGATTCATGGGAGGATTTTGGCAGGAGCTCTTCAGACTAGTCAGCACTGAGCTTGCCTTGAGCACCAACTATCATCCATATACCGATGGTTAGACAGAGAGGGTGAACCAGTGGTTAGAGAGCTATCTTAGGAATTATGTGATAGGCAGAAGAGGGTTTGGATTCGATGGTTGCATTTGGGAGAGTATTGTTACAATACCACCCATCATATGTCCATTGGTATGACTCCTTTTCGTGCCTTATATGGTTATGATGCTTTGTCTTTTGCTAATATTGTTTTTGGCGACAATAGGGCTCCAAAGGCCGAGGATTGTATCCTAGAGAGCTAAGATATCCTCGAGGCTCTCAAGGATAACTTACAGATAGCCCAGAATCAACAGAAGATGTATGTTGACTGACATCGAGTAGAGAGGCATTTTGAGGAGGGGAACTTGTTCTACCTTCAATTGCAACCATACTGACAGTCCACACTGAAGCATAAGGGGGCTGAAAAGCTGCAACCAAGATTTTTTTGGCTATACAAAGTGATCAGGAGGGTTGGAGAGGTGGCTTACGAGTTGGAGCTACCACCAGGGAGTAGGATTCATAACATCTTTCATGTGTCATGCCTCAAGAGGGTGTTGGGGCAGCAAGTTACAACAGTCATGGAGTTTCCTCCACTTGATGATGAGGGGCATTTGATCCTAGAGCTAGAGGCCGTCTTGGAGACCAGGGAGAGGAAGCTCAGAAGCAGGATCATCAGAGAGTATTTGGTGCGTTAGAAGAATTTACTGCATGAGGATGCTACTTGGGAAGGAGAGCACATCCTTGAGCATCCAACATTGGAGTTGCTTGGGGACAAGCAACATTTGGGAGGGGAGGACTGTCATGTCCCTTCCTAAATTATTTTGGAACAAGATTAATTTTTGTATTATGGGGCCAATTTTGGAGCTAGTGGACCCCATTTGATTTTATTAGGAGATTAGACTTAGGAAAATTTATTTGTTTTGTAGTTAAGTTACACATGGGAGCCACCCTCACTAGGGAATTACTCATTCCCTAGTTCGATTTAAATGGAGGGGGTTAACTTTTCGTGATGGTGGTTAAGTGAGGGCCTACAATCGAGGACAAATTGGAGGGAAAAGTGCTCCACAAAATCTATATAAGGAAGGAAACTCTCCTCAAGTCATTCATCAATTGAGTATATCGATTTCTCTTTGGTTGCTCGAGCTTCTTAGTCGAGTCACTGGTTGTTTAGCATGAGTTCTTCAGGCGAAGAGCTCACCTTTTCTTCGGGGGACTTCGAGTGCCACCCTAGGAAGGTTTTCTTCATTTCTTCAAGAGGAGGATTACATTGTGATTTCCTGCAGTAGCATTCACTTCTAGGTGGTGCGTATTACTGGAGGATGCAGTGGAGAGGAGGTCGAGTTTGTTGGTGGTGCTTTGCAGTGGAGTTTGGGTGTGAGATTTTCTGAAGAGAAGGGTAGGGAGGATTGTTAGTGTTTGGGAGAGTTTGGGAGTTGATTGAGCTTCTTGCTTTGCAGTGTGACTTTCGCACTACCTGGGCCAGCGCAGAGGCAATATTGGGAGCTCACTTGGTGGGTAGAGTATCATTCCTTGAGGTTGAGATTTGCCGTGGAGGTTAGAGGAGATATTTGGAGTGGTGTTTGCTTTCCTTTCAGAGCTTGGAGGAGGATTTTGTGGCCATTTCTTGTAGGTCGTATTTCTGGGGCAGTTTGGAATCGGTTTGCGGCCCTTTGGACGCTGGCTGGGGGCCCTGGCGGGCGGGGAGGGCCGAGTGGGGAGGGGAGGGGAGGGGATGCAGGGAGGGAAGGGTGTAGGCCATAGAGGAGGTCAAATTTGGGAGGTTGGATTCATGCCAAAACCTTTCTCGTTTTTGTGGGTTTTGGTCAAAAAGCTTGGGGTTGAAGTTTCATCATTTTCTAAGCACCGAAGACGGGGTTTCTTGCAGTTCCTTTCCAGCCAGCAGTACAATTACTAGGAGACAACGTAAAGCATTAGAGGAGCAGTTACTTTCCAGCATTGAGATTATTGTATGCCACCTGGGTTCTGTCAAGCTTGCCCTTGAGGCAAGCCCAGGTACATTTTCCACAATATTGTACTTGCTCCATTCCATTAATAAAATGGCTCAACTGGTTCTCATTTCTGATGTGTATTGAGTATTTGCTGATCGTTTAATTTTCTGTGTATGAATCATGTTTGCTTTTGTATATCACTATTTGTTTAAGTTTGGAACATTACAAACTACAAGACTTAGAAGTCATGTCTAATAGAGAGACGACCACAATGGTACTGATAGAGAGATGACCACAGTGGTACTGAATGCTTTACCAGAAGAATGGGGTAACTTCACTTCAAGTTTATATGGGAAGAAAGAGACTACTCCATTTCAAGATCTATGGTCACTCTGTAAGATCGAAGAAACCAGACTGAAGGCAAAGGTTGATGTAGGACCAAATGAGCAGAATCAAGCATATGCTGCTATGGCAAGAAGAAAAGGGAAATTTGGAAAGTTTGGTCCTCAAAAGAAAAGGAAGAACATGGCTAAGGTAAGATGCTATGGATGTCAGGAACTTGGGCACTATAGAAGAGATTGTCCTAAACGTAAGAAGGACAAGAGAGATAGGGAAGAAGCCCATATTACTGAGGAAGTGAAAGAACCTGAGACAAAGAAGCTTAAAAAGGAAGAAGTAAAAGATCTCTACTATGACTGAGATGATCTTCTTCACTAAAAGGTATTTTTCACTTGTAATTTATAGATAGGAAGCAATGTAAATAAGATAGGATGCATCAGAAAAGAAAATAACATCGTGATATAAGCATTAGAAGCAAGATCTCTTGATATAAAGAATGTTTGGAATAAATTCTATTGATTACAAAGAATAAGGGCTCTTGGAAACCTCATTGAAATCTCAAATAATACATATAGAAAGAAGTAGTGCTCATCATCGAGTGGGATCATCATACAATAGTCAATAAGGAAACATAAGTTGGGTGGGGATATGGAAGATCCTCAAGTTTCTCCAATGAAATCCTCATCAAAGGATTCACCGATCTAGAAAGAAAGCAAGTGTTTCATCGGGAATTTCAACTCATGGGATTCAAGGGATAATGGTATGATGACATAACAGTAAAGTAGAATAAAACTCGTTTGTTCAAAGGAAGCTGCTACAGGAAGTTTGGATGACCCAAAGGAAAGATGAGGTATGTATGCCTACATAGATTATTATGAAAGTTATGTGATATGGTTGCAAATAATATGGATAACTATTTCCATCTTGGAAAATATGATCAAAATAAGAAAGGATCTCCTGCTCTAAAAGATTGCAGAAAAGCATAAGTCACACTAGATGAAATCAACATAATATGTTTTCATATGAATCATGAGGAAGCTGACTACAAGAATCATGAGGAAGCTGACTACAATTAAGGAACTCTGATTGGAAGCCCCTGGGAATGAAGTGTGTGAAAAGAAAGGAAGAGATCATAAAATATGCAACAAAGGTAGAAGGCATTCAACATCCGAGACCAAGAAGAGTTGACTGGAATATTTCCCGGAAGGATATGAAGATTCTGATGGAAGTGGGAAAAAGATAGAGACCCTTGACAATGGATATCTGTGGGAGATGTGTCAACATGTGTGCAGGATGCTGATACCTACAGGAAGATGTCATGATGAAAGACCATCACAAAGGTAATGTTTGATTTAAGTGTTCATTTATTATTTTTGAACTAATATCTGGATGGGCTTATGTAGCACTGCTAAAGGGAAGATTTGTGGATGAATTCCAGGAAAACCATATAGAAGGATGTAAGATCCTTCTCGAAAATATGGCATGAAAAAAGCAACATGACATGAAGCAAAACCAGATGGATCCCATTCTGATAAAAGTAACAAGGACATGACTAACTCATGGATGAAAGTGATGGATGGTCTGTGCCCTATGAAGAAGTCCCCAAAAGATGAAGACTCGACAACAAAGAAGAAATTCATGACATCGAAGAAGAGAGGAGTTCTTCAAGCAACTGGTTGTCTCATCATCTCCACCTGAGGAGGTGCTGTAGGTCCCTAGTTAAGAGGGAGCCTGAAAATAAGTTTCTTACTTGGAAGAAAGCTGAAAATTCCTAAGCCAAGAGGGAGCTTAGGTACTGTTGATTTGGGGTAGCATCGATGTTCTCTAGCCATGAAAATTGGTGGAGAGGCTAAAGCACATGAGATCTCCAAGACCCAAAAATGGTTTGGGCAGATTCTACCTGGTTAAGGAGATATTAAAATAATTAATATTTTTAATGGAGTTCCTAAGTCTAAAGTTAGGAAAAATAAAATATTAATGCGTATTAATATAAAACTGGGTTAGAAGGTTCTAAATGACATGGATCAATCCAAATCTAATCTTAGCCTTTGATTAGAGATGTAATCTCGGCCGTTGAAGGACCAACAGGAAAAGTATAAGAGGAGGTTTGAGGGTCAGTTGGAGAATACATTAGAGTGATCAGCCATTTGATTTTCTAGTGTGGGGTTTGCTAAGAGAAATTGAATCAGTGGTCAGAGCTATAGCGAGGGGCAGTGAGTACGAGACAGAGAGGCAGAGATAGTGCCGGGCGACCATGGCAGAGGCAGACGCGAGCCAGAAGGAGCCACGCAAAGACTGCAGGAGTGACGCAGAGGGTCAGAGAGGCTGCATAGAGCCTCAAAAGGTCGACGCAGAGGGTTTCAGGATGACACAGAGGCTAGGAGGGTTGAAGCTGAGCCTCAATTTGTGCTGGAGAGGGTTTCGTGGGGCAGACTTTCTGAATATATGCTTTAGAATAGAGAAGCATTACTGCCAGATTATTTTCTCTATCAGGTGAGCTACTTTGGCACCCAATTGTACTCAAAAAGACTACATAATAATATAACCCTTAGAATTGCTGCACCGGTTTTCCCAAGTTGGGTTTTCCAAGGATGATTGTCCAAAAATAACGGTGTCCCTTGTGTGTTTGTCTATTTCTTTCAGTTGTTGAGTTGTAGATGGTCGAGACTGTATTGTGTTTATTTCAGTGTTTATATGGTTAAATAACTTGTTAGTAATTAAACAACTTGGCGAAATAAACCAGAGAATACAGATCAAATTTCTAACAGGTAATACTTAGAAATTTCAAAATGGTATAAGAGGGTTGCAGATCATAGGAGAGCTGAAGGAACTAGTTGAATCAGAGCATTTGTAGCAGAAATAGCTGTCCTGAGTGACAGAAGCTGTTCGTAGCAGAAAGCAGCAGAGAAGAGTTGACGCAGAGGGACTGCGTCATCAGTTCGAGCGAGAGAGAGGCCAACAAAGAGGCTGAGGCGGGCAGAAGAGGCTCACGAAGAGCTACATAGAGACCAGGAGGGTTGACGTATTTGGCTAGTGGAGTAATTCAGCTAGTGCCGAGATTGCGCAGAGCCTAGAGGCTCAGTCCTTCAGTTGCTGGGACATAGGATGCTATGGGCAGATTGTGGGGAGTGAAGTTGGTGGGGTGTTATTGCTATCAAGACAGAACAGTACCTAACGGGGCAAAACCAAGGTAGAGGGAGTTGCTAACTAGGTGGATTTCTAGCCAAGAAATCCAGATCAGTGTTGCAGGTGCATAGGAGATTGCAGAGGTGCGACTCGACGGTTGGCAGGAGGATTTCTAGGAGGGAAATCGAGACTCAGAGGGAGTCTAGCAGAAAACTTCCAGGAGGGAAGTAGCGATTCAGAGGGAGTCGAAGAGAGAACTTCCAGAAGGGAAGTAGAGACTTAGAGGAGTCGAAAAGAAGAGAAGAGAGATGGCCATGAACGGACTGAGGGATTGGGATAGGCTGGACAGGGTGTCCAACTTTGTCATCTGGAAGGCCAGGATCTTGTCTCTTCTAGATAGATATCACATCAAGGCCTTCGCCTTGAGAACTATGGTTATCCTAGTTGACCAGTTGAAAATGAAAGGTATGAGGATGTGATGGCCAAGGCGAAATGCATAATCCTTACTGGGGTCACGGATCATGTGATCCAATGTATTGCCGAGAAGGAGACAACGAAGGAAATGTGGGCCACCTTGAAGACATTGTATCAGCACGCTTCCATGTAGAGGAAGATGTTACTGGAGAATTAGTTGCAGTCATACCAGATGCAGAAGGGGGAGTAGATAGATCACTTCTTCGAGAGGTTGAAGGTGATCTGGGACCAATTGACTTCCATAGGGGCCATGCTAGATCAGGAGTTGATGGTGAGGACCGCTCTAAACGCAGTCTCCGAGGAGTGGCAGACATTCGTCCAGAGTATTCTGGGCAGAGCGAATCTTCCAGATTGCGAAGAATCATGGGCGGCTTTTCGCCAAGAAGAGATTAGATGGCTGACCAAGCTGGGAAGTAGCAGTAAAGGAGCCCGGGTCAAGACAGAGGAGGAAGTGGATGCAGCTCTGGCATCGGCAGGGAAGCAGGAGAAGAGGAAGAGAAAGGAACTTTCCAAGATAAAGTGCTTCAACTGTGGGGAATTGACATTATGTGAACCAGTGTCTAAGGAAGAATAATAAGGGAGAGGCGTCTGACTCCAAGGCAGCGCCAGCAAAGGCGGAAAAGGAGGTAGAGGAGGATGACAATTGTGCCATGAGTGCTCATGTACCTCTAGAGAAGAGGTGGGGAGACATTGAGCTGTAGTCAGGAAGACTACAAGCGATGAGGGGCAGGATCCTTGAGGTACTTGTGAAAATTCTATCACTGCAGAAACTGGTTTACTTTTCCTACTTATTTCATCATAAGTTATTCATGAAATTACTTCAAAAAACATTAAAATAAATACTGTTGCAGATATCACTTCGTAATACAGAAACAAAAATATGCACACATTGACACAGTTATTTTGGACTATTGTCCCCAAAAAAACCCAATGTGGGAAAACTGGTGCAGCAAGGGAGGATTTTATTATTCAGCAATTTTCTTGTACAACAGGGTGCCAAACTGGCTTACCGACAGATAGACAAACTTCCAGCACTTTCCTAAGCCCAGCGTAGGCATTACTGACCTCTGCGTCAACCTGTAACCCTCTGCGTTAGCCTACTGAGGTTCTGCGCAACCTCTCTAGGCTTCTGCGTCACTCCTGCAACCTCCGCGTGGATCACACAGGCCCTTCTGGCTCTGCGCAGTGTCTGTTGCGTCTGCGTGGCTTCCTCTAGTTCTGCATCTGCCTCTTTTGCGTTGATCTCCCGTCTCTCTGTTCCGTACTTTCTGCCTCTTGATTGCTCTCCAGACCACTAGATCAATTTCTCAGCAAACCCCGCTCCAGAAATTGAACTGATTGGTCTCCCTCAGTGTATTCTCCAAGTGCCCCTCAAGCCTCCTCTTATATTTTTTCTGTTGACATCTCAACGGCCGAGATTAAGTCCCTAATCAACGACTAAGATTAGATCTGGCTTGATCCATGTCTTTTGGACCATTCTAACACGGATTCATATTAATACACATTAATATTTTGTTTTCCCTAAGTTTAGACTTAGGGACTTCACTAAAAATATTATTTATTTTAATATTTCCTTATCTGTTTAGAATCTGCCCAAACCCTTTCTGGGTATTGGAGATCTCATGTGCCCCAACCTCTCCACCAAATTTCGTGGCTAGAGCACATCCGATGCTACCCCAAATCAACACCCCCTCTTAGCGAAGATTGTGCTCTAGCAATACTCCTCACTGAGTATTACTCTGATCATTTGGCATCGGTACCTGTGCTGATGCTAGGCCTCCCTGCGAAACATCCTCTGCACTGATGCATCTTGTACTGCTGCCCATGGTTCTGCCACTGCCACTGTTGCATCTGTACGACAGCACCCTCTGCATCTGTGCTGCTGCTAGTCCTTTCTCCTAGCACTGCATCCGCATTGTACCTTCCTTTGCATCTATGCTGCTGTTGGTCCTTTCTCCCAACATTGCATCTACACTGCAACTCCCTCTGCATCTGTGCTGTTGTTGGTCCTTTCTCCCAACACTGCATTTGCACTGCAACTCCCTCTTCATTCGTGCTGCTAACACACTACTTCTGAAAGGGGTTCTTTACCATCCCCATCTTTTCCCTGAAGTAGTCAAATTTTGACTTTCCAAGAGCCTTGGTGAGGATATCTGCCACTTGTTCCCCTGTAGGAGTGTAGCTCAACTGTACAACTCCACGTTGGACACAATCTCTGACAAAGTGACACCAGATATCAATATGCTTTGACCTATCATGAAATACTAGATTTTCAGAGAGTTTGATGCAACTCTGATTATCACACATGATCTTGGTCGCCTCCATATTTCTTTTGAATAGGTTTACTAGCAGTTTTCTAAGCCATATGGCCTCACACGAAGCTGTGGTTGCTGCCATATATTCTGCCTTAGACGAGGTCAAAGCCACGAACTTCTGTTTCCTACTGCACTAAGAGGTTATTCTTGATCCAATGTTGAAACAGTACCCAGAGGTACTTTTCCGATCCATTGAACTTCCTGAGCAATCTGCATCAGTAAATCCACTCAACTTGATATCCTTCCCCTTGTACAAGAGCCCATAATCAATTGTTCCCTGTAAATACCTGAGAACTTGCTTGGCTACTGCCCAGTGAGTCCTCTTTGGCTCCACCATGAATTTACTGAGGGTGTTGATAGCATAGTAAATATCTGGCCTGGTATTGACTAGATACATCAGGGACTCTATGAGCTATCGGTATAGGGTGGGATCAACATCCTTGTCTTCTGATGCATCAATCTTCTTCCAGTTGGTGATCATTGGCATAGCCATAGGTCTATAGTCTCCCATCCTTTACCTTTTCAGAATTTCTGTGGCGTACCTTCCTTGCCCAAGGAAGATTTCTCCTTTCTGTTGCCAAACTTCTAACCCTAGAAAATAGTGCATTCGTCCTAGATCCTTCATATCGAACTCTGTGGCTAGATTCTTCTTGCAGTCTTCAATGAGTCTGGATGATCCTGTCGAGAAGAGATCATCCACATATAATACTAAGATAAGTGGCTCGCTCTCTACGATCAGATAGTAGAGATTCGGATTCGCGTCACTCTTGACAAACCCCATCTTCTACAAGTAGCCATCTATTCGACCATACCACGCTCTTGGTGCTTGCTTCATCCCATACAAGGCTTTCTTCAGTCTACATACATGAGACTTCTTCTCATGAGTTTCAAAGCCCTCTAGTTGTTGAATGTATAATTCTTCTTCTATTACCCCGTTCAAAAATGCCGTCTTGACATCCATCTGATGGATCTCCCATCCCATCTGGGCTGCAAGAGATATCACGGTCCTAATAGATGTATACTTGGCTACCGGGGCAAAGGTTTCCTCATAGTCAGTCCCTTCCTTTTGAGCATACCCCTTAACCACAAACCTGGCCTTGTATTTTTCAATACTGCCCACCACAACATATTTGACCTTGTAGATCCATCTTGAACCTACCACAGATCTGTCTTGAGGCCTTGACACCACCTCCCAGACATCGTTTACCATTATGGAGTTATGCTCCTCCACCATCGCATCTAGCCAGACCTGATGCTAAGTTGCCTCTTTGAAGCTGGCAGGCTCTCCATCCTGAGCTACTAACGCCTGATACCTGTCTGGTTGTTTTCGTTCCCTTTTACTGTTCCTTGGCTCTCCGATGAAGTTCTTTGCATCATGCAGAATCTCATGAAGTTCCCTGCTGGTTCTTCCTCTACCAACAGGTGCTTCTGTTTGCTCCTCTTCCTCATCTTGAGAATCTCCCTGATCTGAGGAACGATTCTTCACTTCCGTTGGTTGAAGAGGCATGACCAACGGATCCTCTTTCGACTGCTCCTTGGAAGGCATTTCACGAGACCTTCTAAAAGCTCTGTCCTCCATGAACTTTACATCTCGTCGTACTATTACCTTCCTGCTCCCTGGAAGATAGATCCTGTATGCCTTAGAATTCTCGCTATATCCTGCCAGATACCCCTTTTCTGTAGTTTGATCCAGCTTCTTCCTCTTTTCTTCGGGTATGCGACAATATGCCAAACTCCCAAATATCTTGAAATGACTAACTTCAAGTGTCTTCCCAATGAAGACTTTCTCTGGAGTAATCTTGCCTAATGCCCGATGAGGAGCCCTTTTTTGAACGTAGACAGCTGTGCTGCATGCTTCTGCCCACAAGAATTTTGGCATATCCTGATCATATGGCATGGTCTTAGCTGCTTCTACAATAGTCCTATTTTTCCTTTCTGCCACCCCATTCTACTTCGGATTATAGGGAGCTGTGCACTCTCTTCTGATGCCCTCCTTTGCACAATAATAAGTGAAGTCCTTATTGACATATTCTCCACCATTATCTGAGCGCAAGACTTTGATTTTCTTACCTGTCAGATTCTCCACTAGAGCCTTGAACTTGTTGAATCGACAAAAAGCCTCATCCTTGGTTTTCAAAAAATAGATCCAAGTTTTCCTCAAGTGGTCATCAATGAAGGTAAGGAAATACTCAGCACTGCTGAGAGCTTTGACGGACATAGGTCTGCAGATATCTGAGTGTATCAATCCTAGTACACTCTTGGCCCTGTGGTTGCTCCTAGGAAATGCTGCCTTGGCATACTTTCCTAGAGCGCATTGCCTGCATACATCATCTCGTTCCGTACTCAGATCCAGAACTCTTGTTACAGTTCTCCTGAGAATTCTCAGAGCTCCATGGTGCAAGTGACCCATCCTTTTGTGCCATAGTTTGTTCAAGTCTTTGTCCCTATGACTGCCTATTAGTGCCATTGGAGATTCTAGTTGTAATCTGTACAATCAATTACTTTTGATCCTAATCTGAATTTTCTTTTTCCAGCTCGGGTGTTTGACGTATACCTTTTCCTTGATGAAGTAGACGTCATAGCCCTTGCCTTGTAGTTGTGACACGGAAAGTAAGTTCATCCCCAATCTTGGCACATGCAGCACATTTGTGGCATGGAACCGCTCTCCCGATTTTGTCTGAAAAGCTATGGTACCCTTTTTTATTGGAGTACACTTTCCTTGTTCGCCATGGTGATCTGAAAGTTCATCTTCTCTTCTCGATATTCTGAGAAACACTCCCTAATTCCCGTCATATGCCACGAGGCTCCACTGTCTATATACCATACTTTTGATGATGCAGCACTAGTCATGCACGCCACTTCTTCCAACCTGGAAGCCAACATAGAGAAATCAAAATCTCTCTCTTATGCAATCTTTTGAAAATTTTCATGAGTCCCCTGAGGTGGATGCCTCTCCATCGTGGTCTCGACCCATAACTGATTTTCCCTTTCTATCTCCTATTACTTGCTCTGATACCATGTGAAAATTCTATCACTGCAGCAACTGATTTACTTTTCCTACTTATTTCATCATAAGTTATTCATGAAATTACTTCAACAAACATTAAAATAAATACTGCTGCAAATATCACATCGTAATACAAAAGCAAAAATATCCACACATTGACAAAATTATTTTGGACTAATGTCCCCGAGAAAACCCAATGTGGGAAAACCGGTGCAGCAAGGGAGGATTTTATTATTCAACAATTTTCTTGTACAACAGGGTGCCAAACTAGTTTACCCACAGATAGACAAACTTCCAGCACTTTCCTAAACCTAGCGTAGGCCCTACTAACCTCTGCGTTAGCCTATTGAGGCTTTGCGGAACCTCTCTGGGCTTCTGCGTCACTCCTGCAGGCTCTGCGTGGATGACATAGGCCCTTCTGGCTCTGCGTAGTCTCTGTTGCCTCTGCGTGGCTTCCTTTGGTTCCACGTCTGCCTCTTCTGCATTGATCTCCCATCTCTCTATTCCGTACTTGCTGCCTCCTGACTGCTCTCCAGACCACTGGTTCAATTTCTCAACAAACCCCGCTGCAGAAATTGAACTGACTGGTCTCCCTCAATGTATTCTCTAAGTGCCCCTCAAGCCTCCTCTTATACTTTTTCTGTTGACATCTCAACGGCCGATATTAAGTCCCTAATCAACGGCTAAGATTAGATCTGGCTTGATCCATGTGTTTTGGACCATTCTAACACAGATTCATATTAATACACATTAATATTTTATTTTCCCTAAGTTTAGACTTAGGGACTCCATTAAAAATATTAATTATTTTAATATCTCCTGATCTATTTAGAATCTGCCCAAACCCTTTTTGGGTATTGGAGATCTCATGTGCCCCAACCTCTCCACCAAATTTCGTGGCTAGAGCACATCCAATGCTACCTCAAATCAACAGTACCCAAACTCTTGGATTATACCTGGCTACGAGAGCCCCGAAGTGAGAGTAGCAGGATGGTAGATGTCGGTAGAAACGGATGCAGATGAAGCGACAAAGAGTGCTAGAAGTGCAGAAGTCCCATGCAACGCAGAGGGGGTTGCAGCGGTGCGAGAGGCACAAAGGAGGTTGTAGCAGTGCAGGGTGGCACAAAGAGGTTCGCAGGGGTGTGAGAGGCACAAAGTTGTTACAGCAGCACAAAGGCAGTAGAGGGAGCACGAGATAGTGGCAGAGATAGCTTCAGCATCATGAGTGTTTTTATCCTGACAAGGATGTCAGTTGTTGGGTGGATTAGTTACTTACTTTTCAGTAACTGAGTTGCAGTGCAGTAACAGTTAGCAGTAGCACGATGCAGCATGATGAGAGGGGGTTGTAGTGCAGATGCAGTGTTGGCAGAAATGACCAACAGTGGCACGGATGTAGAGGGAGATGCCATTTGGATGCAGCAGTGGTAGTGGCAGAGCCATGGGCAGCAGTACAGGATGTAGCAGTGCAGAGGATGTTGGGCGGGGAGGCCTAGCATCAGCACAGGTACCAGTGTCGTATAATCAGAGTGATGCTCAGTTGGAGTATTACTAGAGGACAATCCTCGCTAAGAGGGAGTGTTGATTTGGGGTTGCATTGGATGTGCTCTAGCCATGAAAATTAGTGGAGAGGCTAAAGCACATGAGATCTCCAAGACCCAGAAATGGTTTGGGCAGATTCTACCCGGTTAAGGAGATATTAAAATAATTAATATTTTTAATGTAGTTCCTAAGTCAACTTAAGAAAAATAAAATATTAATGGGTATTAATATAAAACTGGGTTAACAGGTTCTAAATGACAAGGATCAAGCCAAATCTAATCTTAGTCGTTGATTGGGGATGTAATCTCGGTCGTTGAAGGACCAACATGAAAGGTATAATAGGAGGCTTGAGGGTCAGTTGGAGAATACATCAGAGTGATTAGTTATTCAATTTTTTAGAGCAGGGTTTGCTAAGAGAAATCGAATTAGTGATCAGAGTTGCAGCGAGGGACAGTGAGTACGAGGCAAAGAGGCAGATATAGTGCTGGGAGACCAGTGTAGAGGAAGAGAGATAGATGCTGAGCTAGAGGGATCCATGTAGAGGCTAGCAGGGACTGCACAGAGGCTGCAGGAGTGATGCAGAGGGTCAAAGATGCTGCGCAGAGCCTCAAAAGGCTGACGCAGAGGGTTTCAGGCTGACGTAGAGGCCAGGGAGGGCTGACGTGAGCCTCAATTTGTGCTGGAGAGTGTTTCGTGGGGCAGACTTTCCGAATATCTGCTTTCGAATAGAGAGGTATTACTGCTAGATTATTTTTATGTCGGGTGAGCCAGTTTGGCACCCAGTTGTACTCAGAAAGACTGCATAATAATATAACCCTCAAAATTGCTGCACTGGTTTTCCCAAGTTGGGTTTTTTCGGGGAAGATTGTCCAAAAATAACGGTGTCCCTTGTGTGTTTGTCTATTTCTTTCAGCTGTTGATCTGTAGATGGTTGTTAAAATTGGCAACTAGGGCCAAACTCCATGTGGGTCATATTATTTATGGCAGTTAATATTTTTATTGGATCCCTGTCATTGGGAGGTGGAGGATTGATCTAAAGATCATCCAATTCCGATAAGTTTGTCGTGTCTATTCAACCTCTACGTTTTAGTATAAATAGAAGAGGACTTCAAGTCATTTCTACACACACTTGGATCTCTTCCTCTCTCTACTTGTTTTTGCGTTTTAGTAGGAGGAGAGATCCTAAGGAAAAGCCAGAACAGCCGGAAAAGTCGGAACTGCCCGAAAAGCCGGAAATGTCGGAAAAGTTTGAAATGCTGGAAAAGCCGGAAAATCCGAAAAAGCCAAAAAAGTCGGAAATGCCTGAAAAGTTGGAGTTGCCGGAATTGCTGGAAAAGCCAGAACTGCGAGAGAAGTCGGAAATGCCGGAAAAGCTGGAAATGCCGGAAAAGCCGAAAAAGCCAGAAAAGCTAGAACTGCCGGAAATGTCGGAACTACCGGAACTGCTGGAAAAGTCGGAACTGCCGGAAAAGCCAGAACTACTGGGCATTGCCGAAACAGACGGAGCATCTATCTTCAAAGGAAGGTAGCATGATGTATGAGATCATGGGCAGCATAATAAGCAGCATGATGATATGAGCATGGGTAGCATAATGATGAATGATGATATGAGCATGGGCAACATAATGATGAATGAGATCATGAGCATGGGCAACTTAATGATGAATAAGACCATGGAAGATGCAATATGATGAGTAGCATGAAGATGAGAGCAACTCAGTCATCAAGGTTCAACACATGTGACAGTACAACAAGGTGTCACACAGTAATGTGTAGCAAATAGATGAGATGAAACACTATGATAGGTGAACACGTCACCTTAGAGAATCAGTGGAAGCAATATGTCTTCAACTGATCTCATGACGATATCAAAATTCAAAGTGATTGACTTCTATTATTAATGTACTATATCTCTCACTTTCTCTGCTGAACTTTGAAGAACATAAAAGAAGAATTGATCAAGGGTTTCCCCACATTATAGGGTTTGTCCCTGACTAGCGCCACATCTTGTGTCCTCTTGTCTTGGCTGTCTTCTGCGATTTATATTTATGTTCTATCTGCAGTTTACTTTATGCTGATGTGATTGCTAATGTGGGAAAGAAATTGAAATAAATTGCTCTAGCATAGAACATACCTAAAATTAACATGGTATCAGAGGTGAGGTGAAGACAATGCCCAAGCAAGAGTGAAAGAGCAATCGCCAAAGACAATAGGGACAAGACAAAAGGATCAATGAGTTATACATCTCTCTTCTAAGTTCGCTAAGGGTGAAGTGGAAGCAGAAAATATTATCAGAATGGCACAGCGGAAGATCACCTCATTGGGAAGTTCAGATCTAAGGGTGGAAGGAAATGCAGATGCCTTGGTTGCAATAAGTTCGGCCATCATGTGAAGGAGTGTCCGAAGGACAGGGCCACATCTCTTGATGAAGATAACAATCATTCCAGGGTCTTCAATGATCAAAGGAATGACTAGTAATGCAGGTCATCAAGGAAATGGTCGACTTTTCAAAGAAAGCAAGGAACCCCAGAATTTTTTTATGTACCTGATCGCAAGAAGAACCTGGTGTCCATCTCGGAAATGGAAGTCAAAGGTTTCAGAGTAGCACTCGTCGATGGAAAGGTACGTGTTTGAAAATAGAATTTTCAAAGATGTTTTTGAGTTCAGGGTTGTATTAAGTTACAGGAAGTCCACTGGGGACCATGTCCATTGACACATAGCATCGGAGGTCTGTGAGTCAGATGGTGACAGGGAAGCCTGAATTCAAAAGGAGCATGAAAGTACATGTTTGAGATGTATCGAAGGAAAATCTTACAAGGGGACCATTCCCCTCATGTAGCAAGTCCACAGGTTTGGAACAACCCGTGGAGTTTGAGATTCATGAACAAGAATCTCATGTATACAGGTGGAAGAAAGCCCTCTATGGCTTGAAGCAAAACACCCCGGGCGTAGTATGAGAGGATTGATAGCTGTTTGATGAAGCTGAGATTCACTAGGAGTGAAACCGATCCAAACCATTACCCGAAGGTTGTGGATGATAGACCTCTCATACCAGCACCTTATATGGACGAACTATTTCTAACAGGTGCAGACCCTCTCATTTGTAGAAGTAAGAGGGAGTTGGATTCCGGACATATGTTTTAGCATGATGATCTCATATTTGGTTGAGCCTCACTAGATTGGTGCCAAGAATCTTCTGAGACATCTTCGGGGCACAATCTCATGGATTGAGATACACTGCCAGAAATATGAAAACTGCATGAGTATTCGAATGCTGACTGGGTAGGTAGTGTGGAGGATCATTAGAGCACTTTTCAGTGCTGGTTCTCTTTGGATTCTGCTTCGATATGATGGATGAGTAGGAAGCAGAAGTCGGTTGTTATAAGTACAGCCGAGACCGGATACATAACTACGAGTATGACAACGTATGAAGTTGCCTGGTTGTGGAAACTCTTCAGTGAGTACACATGATGAATACCATTGTGATTCTCTGTGACAACTAGAGGTGGGATTCGATTATTGACGAATCCCGTGTTCAGTGATTGCTCCAGTAGATAGACATCAGATACTACCTTATCTGGGATATGGTAAGTCGATGAGCAAGGAGGCTACATCGCACTGGAATGATGTACAGGTCGCTACACTTTGTCAGAGCCCCGGGGAAAGATCAAATTTGTGATTTTCCCGAACGACTTGGAGTCGTTGAGAGACCCTTGTAAAAGGGTCCTGCATGTTGCGTACATTGAACTCTGGGAGCTTTGTGGGCTTGTGGTTCTTACTGGAGCAACATACGACCACAGGGTGACTCACCCTCCCCTGGTGGTGCGCATTGGGATAAAATGATTCGCTCTCCTATGGACAGGATGATTCGCTCTCCTATGAACAAGATGATTCGCTCTCTTGTGGGACAAGATGATTCGCTCTCTTGTGGGACAGGATGATTCGCTCTCCTGTGTAGCAGGATGATTAATTCTCCTGTGAGGTCTGGATGATGTGTTCTCCATGACGAGTATGTAGCAGGATGATTAATTCTCCTGTGAGGTCTGGATGATGTGTTCTCCATGACGAGTATGTAGCAGGATGATTAATTCTCCTGTGAGGTCTGGATGATGTGTTCTCCATGACGATTGTGTAGCAGGATGATTAGTTCTCCTATGAGGCCTGGATGATGTGCTCTCCATGGCGATTGTGTAGCAGGATGATTAGTTCTCTTGTGAGGACAGGATTGATGAAGTTCTCCTGCAAGGCATCCTACCCATGCAGTCTGGGAATCATGGGAAGTACCTCTCATCTGATCAATGAGCAGGGAAATGAGGATAGGGACCATAGTAGTACCAATGGACGCATCGTTATATCTACCGTACTCCCTATGCTAGGATGACTTTATTGATTTGGGATCAATGATACTGGTCTGAGACCAGTGGTAGGAGTTGTACCCACTATGACACTAACTTCGGGTCAGTAGAGGACTGGTCTGGGACCAGTGGTACATACTCTGAGACTGACTTCGAGTTAGTAAAGTATTGGTTTGGGACCAGTGGTAGGAGTTGTACTTACTATGACATTGACTTCGAGTCGGTTGAGGACTAGTCTGGGACCAGTAGTACACACTCTGACACCGACTTTGAGTCAGTGGAGGATGGTATGATACATCCTCGTGACCTTCATTGATTTGGGATCAATGATACTAGTCTGGGACCAGCTGTAGGAGTTGTACCTACTATGACGCTGACTTCGGTCGGTTCAGATTGATCTGGGACCAGTGAGAGTGGTACATACTATGATGCTGACTTCGGGTCAGTTGAGACTGGTTTGGGATCAATGGTACATTTTTTGAGACTGATGATACTACTCTGGGTCTAGTGGTACGCACTAAGACGCTGACTTTGGGTTGGTTGAGACTAGTTTGGGACCAGTGGTACGCACTCTGAGATTGACTTCGGGCCAGTGGAGAATGGTATGAGACATTCTCGATCAATTCTTCTTCTTCATAGTTCAGCAGAGCTAAGTTGAGCAGAGTAGAGCTAGCAAAGCCAACAGAGCTGAGTAGAGTCAACAAAGCTAGCAGAGCTGAGCTGAGCAGAACAGAGCCAATAGAGCTGAGTAGAGCCAACAGAGCTGAGCAGAGTTGGGCAGAGCAGTGCAGGGCACTGATGGTAGAGATAGTACAGTCGGACATATGGATCAGCGGATGGAGTTCTCCCTAGTTGAAAGGGAGTGTTAAAAACTTAAAATTGGCAACTAGGGCCAAACTCCATGTGGGTCATAATATATATGGCAATTGATATTTTTATTGGATCCCTCTCATTAAGAGGTGTAGGATTGATCTAAAGATCATCCAATTCCGATAAGTATGTCATTTCTATTCAACCTCTACATTTTAGTATAAATAGAAGAGGACTTCAAGTCATTTCTACACACACTTGGATCTCTTCCTCTCTCTACTTGTCTTTGGGTTTTAGTAGGAGGAGAGATCCTAAGGAAAAGCCAGAAAAGCCAGAAAAGCCGGATTTGCCGAAAAAGCCGAAACTGCTCGCAAAGTTGGAAACGCCAGAAACGCCGGAAAAGTTGGAAATGCTGGAAAAGTCGGAAATGCCGGAAAAGCCGAAAAAGCCGGAAAATCTGGAAAAGATGGAAATGCCAGAAATGTCGGAACTGTTGGAACTGCCGGAAAAGTTGGAAAAGCCGGAACTGTTGGAAAAGCCAGAAATGACGGAAAAGCTGGAACTACCGGGAACTGCTGAACCAACTGGAGCATCTATCTCTGAAGGAAGGCAGCATGATGTATGAGATCATGGGCAGCATAATAAGCAACATGATGATATGAGCATGGGCAACATAATGATGCATGATGATATGAGCATGGGTAGCGTAATGATGAATGAGATCATGAGCATGGGCAGCTCAATGACGAATAATACCATGGAAGATGCAACATGATGAGAAACATGAAGATGAGAGCAGCTCAGTCATCAAGGTTCAACACATGTGACAGTACAGCAAGGTGTCACATGGTAATGTGCAAGAAATAGACGAGATGCAACACTATGATAGGTGAACGAGTCACCTTAGAGAATCAGTTGAAGCAATATGTCTTCAACTGATCTCTTAACGATATCAAAAGTCAAAGTGATTGACTTCTATTGTAAATGTACTATCTTTCTCACTTTTTTTATTGAACTTTGAAGAATATAAAAAAAGAATTGATCAAGGGTTTCCCCACATTGTGGGGTTTGTCTTTGGCTAGCGCCACATCTTGTGTCCTCTTGTTCATGCTTGTCCTCTGTGATTTATATTTATGTTCTATCTGCAATTTACTTTATGTTGATGTGATTGCTAATGTGGAAAATAAATTGAAATAAATTGCTCTAGCATAGAACATACCTAAAATTAACAATGGTTGACACTATATTGTTTTTATTTCAGTGTTTATATGGTTAAATAACTTGTTAGTAATTAAACAAGTAGGTGAAATAAACCAAAGAATACAGATAAAATTTCTAATGGGTAATACTTAGAAATTGCCACAGGTACATTCCCTTTGTAGGAATGAGTACATTCCTGTATTGGAATATGTCCTCCCTATGCGAGAGGGAGAGATAGACATGTCATTTTGGTCTTCACCTGCGAAGATAGAATCGAGGATTGGGTAATTATTTGGCATCCGATACTCTTTGAGGATGAGATAGGGCATCCAATAGAAGAGTAATTGTGGAGGACCGATATTCTTTGAGGGTTGGGGAGTCTAAGATAAGAATAGTCCTCATGGAACACACCCTGAGTATCTGGGTAGGGGATGTTCCAAGAGAGACAATGATGAGAGTGTCTATAAATCATTGGTCTCGCCAGCATTGAGCTCAGATCTTGTGGAGAGATGGAGTTGTTAGTCAAGGCCTTGCTATGTAACAATGCTGGTTGATATGATGCTATACAAATGAGTTACCAATCCAAAATTCTTCTTATGACAAATTCTTTAGATTGAGAATGACCAAGTACCATTATGAATACCTCCCTAGTTAAGAGGGAGTGTTGAAAAGTGTAACTAGGTTCGGTCTTCATAATGACATGTAATTATGATTTTATGTAATGAGATGTAAAGAAGAAAAATAAAATTATTGTATTGACTTGCTTCATGGGTTTCATGAGCAAGAGATTTTGTTTTTGAGTCAAGACTCCCATTGAGAGTCTTTAGGAATTATTTGTCATCTAGTCATAAAATGATAGAGTCATTGTCATGTAATGAAGTCATGTTACACTTTGTAAAAGGTCAAACTTATCTATGTAAACTATCCTCCAAGACCTTGTCACTTATCCTCTTCAAGTCGGCCTACAACAATGGAAGAACCTCCTAGAAGAAGTCGACTTAACTACTTGTGATCATGTCAACCTAAAGGACATGTAATGAAGTGTATATAGCCACATTCGGCCTCATTTAGAGGCAAGCAACTCGACAAACATTCAGTCAAGCAGAAGTGCGAAGAAGTGACAAGAAGGATTCTTTTGGGCAAGCGAAGAAGAGTGTCTTTTGGGCAATCGAAGGAGAGTTTCTTCTGTGTCTGCGAAGGAAAGATTCTTCTGGGTTAGCGAAGGAGAGTTTCTTTTGGGGTTAGCAAAGGAGAAGTTTCCTCTAGAGATAGTGAAGGAAGGGCTCTTCTAGGGTACTTGTTCTGGGTGACTGAGCTAGAGGATAGAAGCCGAGATTCTCTAGGGGAAGCTGAGAGGAGGCAGTGTGAAGGATAGAGACCGAGTTTCTCTAAAGGAAGCCAAGGAGAGCAGTTCAAGATCAAGAAGAAAGTCGAGGAAGGGAAGAGGAAGAGCATCAAGGTTAGTGCCAAGGTTCTTGAGAGGATACTAGAATCAAGGGTCTTTTTCATGGTCTTGGCACTCATGAATTGAAGATCTAGAAGAAGAATTTTGATCGGGTTTTCCTCTCAAGAGGCGAGAGATTTTGGCCCTGGTTGACAAGCCTACATACTGTGTCAGTTGTCTTTTATTGTGCATATTGGTAATTGTCTTGATGAAAATAACCCAATAATAACATAATAAAGAAAAGACTATAAGCTAAGAAGTAAAAGTATATCACAAGCAATTATCAAGTAAAGAAATCTTTTAGCTATTCACGCCCTAGATCTCTCAACAGAAAAGAAGGCACAAGACCTAGGGTTTTGAGGTTTCTCGATGGTAATAGGTGTTGCGCCCTGTCACACACACCTAAGTTTGTGAGAAAAAGCCCTTAACCCCACAAGGTGTGGTTGGTGGCAAATTTAAGAGATGGGGTTGTCACCTATTCCCAACTCTCTCCGTTTAAGCTCTTTCCTAGGTTAGCTAAGGGGGGTGGTTCCTAATTGGAAAACTTAGTTAAAAAGAATGTGAGGTTTCTAGGCAATGTTAGAATGAATTGGATTACTTTTAAGATTATGAACAAATATGATAAGCAATATAAAATGAAATATATGACTATCAACACATGAACCAAAGATTTGCATATGTAAACCAATGCCTTCAATGTTGCTTAAAAATAAATAATACTTGCTCAAGAAAATGAAATGTTTCAAATTTAAAACACAAGTAACTCTGTTGATCAAATAAAAGATATTAGCAAGATATGATATCACATGCAAGATATAAAATTTACTTTCAAGAAATGCTTTCAAAATATATAATCATTCACAAATCCAAAGCATATATGGAAGCAATATAGAGTGATTTGCAAAGGAAACAAATTAAACTTTACTTGCAAAAGTGAACAAGATGATAGTTGACTAAAAAAAAGATAATCAATTTAAGACATTTGCATCAATGACAAGTACATGAAATAATTTGTAGGTAAAATAACAAGGTGTTAGCATGAAATGCAGTTAAACTAAGATTGAATGCAATTATTTTGGTAAATTTTAATCTAATTCTTAGTCTAGATGTGACTTTTCTTTCGATTGTTTTGAAACAAGTCTCTTATGTGAGTTGTTCAAGGGGTCCAAAGAAAGACAACCAAGACTCTATTAACGATACCTCCCTTGGATTAGCAAGATATGATATCACTTGCAAGATATAAAATTTACTTTCAAAAAATGCTTTCAAAATATTTAATTATTCACATATCCAAAGCATATATGGAAGCAATATAGAGTGATTTGCAAAGGAAACAAATTAAATTTTACCTGCAAGTGAACAAGATGATACTTGACTAAAAAAAAGATAATCAATTTAAGACATTTGCATCAATGACAAGTACATGAAATAATTTGTAGGTAAAATAGCAAGGTTAGCATGAAATGCACTTAAATTGACAATTATTTTGGTAAATTTTAATCTAAATGCCTAGTCTAGATGTGACTTTTCTTTCGACTGTTTTGAAACAAATCTCTTATGTGAGTTGTGGAAGGGGTCCAAAGAAAGACAACCAAGGCTATATTAACGATACCTCCCTTGGATTACCCAACACACCCGATGCCTCCGGCGCTGTAGAGACTGTAGCTTTGATGACTGCAAGGTCATTGTGTTAACCACATAAAAGGGTCTATGTCCCTCAAGTTGATGAAAGAAAAGGGCCCCTAAGAAATGTCTTTCAACCAGGTTTATGCTTGGAGGTAAATTATGTTAAAATGCAACTATACTAATATGCCTAAATGAGATGCAAGTTTATTAGTGCTTGTATAAAGGGAAATGTTTCAATTTAAATGGAAATATGCTCAACACGATAACTTGGATAATTGCTCAAAATAATGCAAAATACAAGAACATAAGCTTCATAAGCACATAATATTGTAAGTTGCTCAAAGTAAATGTTTTGACAAATGATATATCAATGATCCACCAATTAAAGTAATGAAATGAGATGAAACTTCAAAGTATAAAATGTTTGCAAAGTGAACAAATAACTTAAAATAAATGAGCATGAAGCAAATTGTCAAATTAACAAAATTTAACTTTGCCACATGAATTGAGATGCTTGCATATAATGAGATAAGTTGCTCCAAAGTGAAATTTCCAAGTTGTACTTAAAAACAAACTTCAAGTGCAAGACATAAAATGGAAATTAGTAGCAAAATTAAATTTAGGAAGTTAGATTGTGGTGGTGAGATTGTGTTAATTCTTAAGGCATGCAAAATTGAAAACTAAGAAACACAATGCAAGATCAATCCACCTACATGTTTCTCCTTCTAAATAAGGAGAACAGGATGTCTTGGGTGAAATCCAAGCTCCAACAAGAAAGACTAAGCTTTTTGTTAGATTGTTACAAAAATGAGAAACCTTGCCAAAAAGTCTCAAGTAAAGCTTCAAGAAGAATCTTTGCAATATAAGAGGCTCTTCAAGCATTAAACTTCCTTCTTGAAAGATAAAATTAGAAACGAAAGTAAGTACAATGAGAATGATTTCAAGATTGAACATTAGAGGAAATTTCAGCTTAAAAGTGGCCTCCTAAGGAAAAATAATAGTTAAAATAGTAAAATAAGAGTTATGAATTTTGGAGGAAAAAGAAAAAAACTACTTTTTTAATTGTAAGGCTTATCTCGTTATAGGTTTACTCAAAATCCGCATCCAACGAGTATCCATTATGCATACTTTTGAGAACACCTATAATGAGATAAGCCAAACATACAATTAACAAAAGTAGTTTTTCTTATTTTCCCTCCAAAATATTTACATATACCTTTTTATAAATTTAAAGGATTTTGATTGGTTTACATATTATGACATGGAAATTATGTGAAAATTTCATTGGCACTTTTAGGCTATAATTTCCTCTAATGGGAGTTAGATATCTCTTGGTATTCCAAAGCTAGCCTCGAATGATGAAGCAAATTTTGCAAGAGAGAGGAGCTAGTCTTCAAATGCCCACGACCTCCTAGAAGATGAACTTCGAATAAGCTTGGGAGGTCCTACAGGACAATGGTTAGAGTTTGAGTGATTCTTCTAAAATGCTCTTGTCAACAACACTTTAAATTAGGGTTGCAAAATCAAGAGAAAATTAGTGTAGACAAAATTTGTGAAACAAATAAATATAAGACAAAGTGTACAATAAACCGAATCAAGTGATGGGGGTGAAACCCATCACTTATTTTAGTTTAGTAAATGCTCTCAAGAAGCTAATATATAATCAATGAATCACTATTTGAAAAGATTTAAATTATGAAAATGGTTTGCTTGTATAAAAGCTATGTCCAACGAATCCCTGCAAGAACACTTATTCGTAAGATGAATTATGAAAATTGAAATAACAAATGATAGTTCGTTTGAAGATGCTTCAAGAGTGGGTTGGTCTCCCAATGACTTCCTCTCACGCTTGATCCAACAATAATAGTTTTTCTACAATACTCCAATCACATGTTAATCCATATAAATTTAGATAAGAAAACAATGAATTGAAACTTCTAGAAATGTATGTGAAAATCAACTAGAACTTTCAATATGTAGAGCCTACTTCAAAATCAAATACTAATACAAAATAGCTTTGCACTAGCAAGTCTACAAGAGTATATGGAAACCATACAACAGACTATCTGGGGTAGACCTTATGGAAATGACATGATGAAAGACAAGTTGGAAACCAACTAGTCCAGGAGACATAGTTGAGTGGTCTAGCACTTGGTTAAATCTAGCAATATTTTCAGGATTAGATTTGATTTATATATTTGAAACCACTGCCTTATGGAGTCAACACTTTTCTTTATAAAATTGAGACCAAGTACTAGATGGACAACTGTTGCTTTAGTGCGTTACTATCATATATGAAATGCAATTCCTAAGACCTACGTGAAATGCAAAGATCTTGGTTAATTAAATGCCTACTCTAAGTTTGACCTTCCCTTAACTGTTTTGAAGCTGGGATCCAAGGTAGGTTGTGGGAAGAAGGCCAACATGAAGCAAGCAAGGGCTTGATTAACGATACCTTCTATTATGCTCTTTTATCACCCGATGCCTCTGGCGCTACAAAGACTGTGACTTTGATGACTGCTAGGTCACCATGTTAACCACCGAAGAGTTGCCTGGGCCCCTCAAGCTAGATGAGAAGAGTTGTCCTAGAAATCTATCAACCAAGCTTATGCCTGGAGGTAAGTTTTTAATGCAAGTTAACTTAGAATACGATGCAAGGATGGAGCGTGAGTTTTAGGTTAAGATTTTTTTAATGATTGAGTACTTTAAGTAATGATCAGTGTTTTAAGAAAACAAGTACTTGACAATAATATTCAAGAAACAATCTTAACCATAAAACAATTGCTGATATGACAAGATGTATCCAATATGATTCAAGATAGCAACAATATAAGCCAATATTAATAATTGAGGCACAAGACTATCAATGCTAATTTAAGGATACCAATTTCGCTCAATGTCAATTAGATTGGCAAACTTTAAGTAAATAATCACCTTGAAAATAAATGCCAATGTAAAGATTATCACTTACCAATGGATATTAACTATGAAGCAACAAATGCCAATATTAAGCATATTCACATTATGAGACGAATGTGTTTTTAGGGAGTGAGTTTATGAGTTGGAAACCTTACTAGTCAACAATGTTAGTACTTCACCACTGAGCAATTGTTATAGAACAAGGCACAATGAAATTCCTTTATGCTATAATCATATCAAGGAATAATAAATCAGCGCTTAAGACAACGAAAGAAAGGAATTAGTGAGTTTGCCAATAACAATTAATTTAAAGAAGTAATAAGGCTTGCAAGTGTTTTTGATATACTTCAACACAAGATGCCAATGTTTGAAATGTGAAAATTCTATCACTGCTGTTAGTGTCAGTCTTTCCAGCCTTCCTCCAGTGATCAAATATGCTCTTACAAAGTGATTTTGAAGTGTCAAGGTCAAATTTTGTCATTTCAGTGAGTCTTCAAGCAAAATTTGGTCACTAGGCATTAGGTCTAGGGTTTGCTCTCACTCTTTTCAAAGTTGCCCAAATGCCAATCTATGTCACTATTCAGCTGAGTCTATCATCATTCATAGGGTTTTCATTATCATCTCAGTGTCTAATGAGTCATTTTACACCTTGTTCATGCTTCAGTTGCGCCCAGGCAAGGTCATTTCCCTCTCCTAGGGTTTTGAAGGCAATATCTCTTGGACGGTCAAATCATTGGCAAAACTTGTATCCTGATGTTCATACACCTTCCCCTATCCTTAAAGTACCTTACCAAATGCTTTCCATCACTGAGATCCCCCAAATTCCTCATTTTTGCACAAACCCTAGTTTCTAGTTACAACCTGGCAATTTTCTAGGTTGGACCTGTGTTTTGCCCTTTTGGACCCCTTCCCCTCACTCAATCTCTGCGATTCCACTTTCCCCTACTTCCTAACATCCCTCCCTACTTCCAAAAATTTCCCCAAGAATTTAGAAGCCTCTTATCCCCTTCATTTCGCTTCATTTCGACAAAATCCCTTGTTCCACATATCGGGATAAGTTTCACTCAAAAGCCGTTTCAGAGCAATCAAAGATGAATTTTGGAAAACTGAGAGAGGTTTTTGTCCATAACATGCCAAAGAAGAAAAACCTCCTTCACTTTTTGCACAGGTGTCATGGTTTTAAAGAAATGTCAAAATTACAATCGTCAGATCCAAGGAGGTTGGCCAAGGCACCAAAACGACGGAAAAGGCCCGATCCACTCCAAATTTTGTCCAAAGCCTCTTTGACTGAGCATGGTACTTGATTGGGGACTCTCAGCGCAAATTTCAAGAAATTTGGAGAAAATTTTGTCAACTGTGAATTTTTGGGCAAAAAATAGGTTTTCTCCACCAACAGGTCGCGCGCCGCGCGCGACCTATTCGATGGGCAACTCCATTTCGGGAAAACTTAGCATTTTTGGATTTGTCATGCAAAGATACACCTGCTTAGCAATTACCAAGAGATTTCATCAAGTTTTGAGCCTCCAGAAGGTCAAAAAACAAGCAAAAAATGACTTTCTGCCACCTTTTTGACACACAAGAAGCAGTCTTGGGAGATTGCAATTTTGGAGGGGCAAACGGCCACCAAATTCAGAAATTCCACTTGGGTTGGAAAGTAGACATCCAGACCTTTCCAACAAGCCCACTTTTGCCGCATTTGGACACCTGGAAGTGCCTCAAAAGCAGCTCCAAAGGCGCGCAACCTGTTCAGGATTAGGGCGCGACCTGTTGGGCAGTTTTCACAGAAATTCACCTACAGCTCAGCAAAACACAGTTTTGACTGGATTTGACTTTTTGGAGTAGATTTTGATCCTCCTTGTTGTAAATGATGTAATTTTATGATATTTTGACACTTATTTATCTCTTCTAGAAGATCCATTCATGAAATAGGCAAAAATTTAATGAATGAATTGGTTTCCTAGCTTATAGAGGCAAGTTGTTTTGACTGCCTAGTTTTTAGTGCTCAGTTTAGAATTGGTTGAAACAGCTCCTAGGATAGTGAGCTCAACCCCTAGAGGCAAGGGAAGAGGTTGGCTTGCCTATATTATGTATTTTCTCAATCATTTTCAGGGGTTGGAGAGGTTGGACTCTTGAGGGAGAAAGTTCTATTGTATTACTCATTGTATCTCTGCAGTTTTGGCAAAGGAAGAAAGACCAGGGTTTTGCAGTCCTTTTTGGGATTCCTGTGGTTACATGTATTGATGGTGTGTTTCTCTTTGTACTTGTAAGTTTGTTATGTGAATCATCTTCTTACTTTTCCTTCTGCAAATTAGGCAAATGAAGTGTTAAAGTAGAATTCATGATTGTCATGCTCTGCTTTTAAGTTTGCTTAATATTTATGTTTTCATCTGTCTAAAGAGAACTCTTGAAGGTTTCTTGCTCTCTTTAGCTCCTCACCGGTCATTCCTATCCATTCACTTAATTCAAAGGCATCAGTACAGTCTCCTACCTTGCCCCAAAGAACCCCCTGCAAAAACTGTGTCCAATCCCCGCACCCAAAATTGCCTTTCCCCAACTTTCCACCAAAACCCTAAAATTCGCAATTCAAACTTTTTTATCAGTTTACTAGCCTAAAATCAGTTTCTTTTAAAGTCATCTCAGCCCTTTGAAGATCTTTACCGAGATAGACCGGAGAGAGCCCTCTCCTGCCCCGTAGGGCTAGCTACGAGGCTAAGTGGTTTGATGTTGCCTTGGAGTTTACCTTTTTCAGCCTGAGGTGAAATTTCAAGCGCTAACAACTGCAACAACTGATTTATTTTACTTACTTATTTTCCAATAAGTTATTTACGAAAAACCCTTAAGTAGACATTAAAATAAATTCTGCTACAGATATCACACCATAATACAGAAACAACCACATGCACAAGAATCAACACATCGACACAGATATTTTGGACTAATGTCGCTGGAAAAACCCAATGCGGGAAAACTGATACAACATAGGAGGATTTTATTATTGAACAATTCTTCAGTACAACTGGGTGCCAAACTGGCTTACCCAACAGAGAACAAATTCTCCAACACTTCTCCCAACCTCAGCGTCAGGCTTACTGGCCTCTACGCAGTTCCCAGACCTATTGCATCAGCGCCTGCCTTTTCGCGTTAGTACTAGGCCTCACTACGTCACCCACACAGGGCTTCCAGTGACTGCGCAATTTGTTGCCTTTGCGTCTCCCTAAGAGGCTCTGCGTCTGCCTCTCCAACCTCTGCGGTGGCCTTCTGGTGCTGATCCAGACTTTTTGTTCCGTACCCGTTGCCTCTTGCTGCTCCCCAGACCATTAATTTGAATTTTTCAGCTAACCCTGCTCCAGAAATAGAACTGATTGGTCTCCCTCAGAATGTTCTCCAACTGACCCTCAAGCCTCTTCTTACACTTTTCCTGTTGGTCCTTCAATGACCGAGATTAAATCTCCAATCAAAGACTAAGATTAGATTTGGCTTAATCCATGACTTTTGGAACCTTCTAACCCAGTATTATGTTTTTTTTTTGTCTATGTTAAGACTAACCTAAGTACCCACGGGGGATTTGAACCGGTGACCTATCGCAAGGAGTGTCTTAACAAGGCACCCATTCACCGTCAATCCAAAGCCCCGTGGGCTAACCCAGTATTATGTTAATACCCATTAATATTTTATTTTTCCTAATTTTAGGCTTAGGAACTCCATTAAAAATATTAATTATTTTAATATCTCGCAAACCAGTTAGAATCTGCCCAAACCATTTCTGGGTCTTGGAGATCTCATGTGCTTTAACCTCTCCACCAATTTTCATGGCTAGAGAACATCCGATGCTACCCCAAATTAACACTCCCTCTTAGTGAGGGTTGTGCTCTAGTAATACTCCATACTGAGCATTACTCGGATCATATGGCATTGTTACCTGTGCTGATGCTAAGCCTCCTTGCCCAACATTCTTTGCACTACTGTATCCTGTACTTCTGCCCATAGCTCTATCACTGCCACTGCTACATCTGTACTGTAGCTCCCTCTGCATCCGTGTTGTTGTTGGTCCATCTTCCCAACACTGCATCTACACTGCAACTCCCTCTGCATCCATGCTGCTGCTGGTCCTTCTTCCCAGCACTGCATCTGCACTGCAAACTCTTTCTCATCATGTTGCATCGTGCTGCTGCTGATTGCTACTGCACTGAAACATCATACCCATTTCTGCTACAGAAATGAATTCTTTATCATCCCCATTTTCTCCCTGAAATAATCAAACTTGGTTCTTCTAAGGGCCTTGGTAACTATGTTTGCCACGTGTTCTCGTGTAGGAGAGTAGCTCAACTGTACAACTCCTCATTGGACATAGTCTCTGACAAAGTGACACCGAATATCAATATGCTTTGACTGATCGTGAAACACTGGATTCTCAGAGAGCTTGATGTAACTCTGATTATCACACATGATCCTGGTCGCCTCCATCTTTCTTCTGAATAGGTTCGCAAATAGTTTTCTAAGCCATATGGTCTCGCACGAAGCTATGCTTGCGGCCATATATTCTGCCTCTGCTGAGCTTAGAGCCATGGATTTTTGTTTCCTACTGCACCAGGAGGTCATTCCTGATCCAATGTTGAAACAGTACCCAGAGGTACTTTTCCGATCCACTGAACTTCCCACCCAATCTGCATTTGTGAATCCACTAAATCTGACATCCTTACTCCTGATGTACGAGAGTCCATAATTGACTGTTCCCTGTATATATCTGAGAACATGTTTGGCTGCTATCCAATGCGCCCTCTTTGGTTCCACCATGAATTGACTGAGGGTGTTGACAACGTAACAAAGTTCAGGCTTAGTATTGACCAGATACATCAGGGATCCTATGAGCTGTCTGTATAAGGTGGGATCGACATCCTTGTCTTCTAATGCATCAATCTTCTTCCAGTTGGTGATCATTGGAGTAGCCATGGGTGTATAGTCCTCCATCCTGAATCTCTTCAAGATTTCTATAGAATACAAACACTCTTTCACACACTCACCTACACACTCTCGATGATCACATACATATGAACACACACTTACTTATAATATCTAAAAGCATATGAGAATTATTGAGGGTCCTTGTCAGACATTACTTAGTCCAAACGGTGTCTGCTCAATATTCTCGAGTACAATAATTAAAAAGAAAACGCACTACCAAGGTCCCATTAGACTTCAATCACTATCAAAATTAGAATCAGGATTATGTGGATCACGTTCTTCAGATGAAGAAGAGGGAAGCCTTTGATTTAACCAAGATTGATTCAGCCATTGTAGATATTCGTTTTCCCATGTGGGGTCATGTTGTTCTTGAGCATCTTGGTACATATCTACGAACACGGTTTCTTTTTCTTCGGATGCCTTCTCTTTTCCTTTTGTGGTTGCTGCTTTTTCTCTTGTCATGA
Source organism: Pinus tabuliformis (assembly GCA_031772625.1). Classification (NCBI taxonomy): domain Eukaryota; kingdom Viridiplantae; phylum Streptophyta; class Pinopsida; order Pinales; family Pinaceae; genus Pinus; species Pinus tabuliformis. Next base: position 234,475,296 of record CM062814.1, on the reverse strand, counting down.
CCGTAGAAGATTCCCCTTTTAGTGGTGCCCGTGAAGTTTGTCCTGTGTCAAACTTTATCGTGTCTGTCGTGACATAAAGATTCTTTTGTGGAAAGACGTATTCATTATCAGCTTTAGTCCACCTGTTAACATAGGCAAATGGGTCTATCTCTATGTCAAGAAAAGAATCTTTTTTACTTTTTCGAAAATCAGGCACTGTTTGGACTGACATTTCCACTCCATCTAATAATTCCCATTTGAAAATTTGGAACATGCTGACAGAACGTTCTATAGCACATTGAACCCATAGCTTGCAGTTATGATTGATATTTTCTTGCTGTTGCCAACCTAATTCAAAAATCATGGATGAACATACTTTAGTTGACAATAATAAATTTATCAAACAAACTACATCATCATTCCAATTTCCGGACATAACACTAATAGTAATTAGTGCCTTCTGATTAATCAGCAATTTAATCACTCCAAATCTTCCTTGAAGCCTGTCCAACGTTCTGATCATCGATAATTTTTCAGGCAGCCTGAGGGTGTGGAATTCCTTGAGCCAAAGCGTAATTTTCTTTATTTCTTCTTGATTATTGGCTATGATTGATTCAGCAACTCTGTTAGGGCCATACAACTGTGCAAAAGGATTTGGTACAATGGGATTTCTGAATTCCATGCTTTGATAATCCCATGGTGTAGAGAAAGTTCTCAAATACTGTAGTGTCCTTTCAACACATTGAGAAGCTCTAATTTGTTGCTTCTTTTGACAGCGGCCTTCTCTAATTTCCCAATCTGCAAATGGTTCAAATAATTCATATTGGGGGAATGAATCTGTACCTGCAAAGTTTTCATCATTTCTTTGTAGAAATGCAGCTTCAAGTTCTTCAAATAGATCAGGAATTCTCAAAGACTTTAAAAATCTTTCCACTCTTTCAGTCATATTAATTTCTTCTAGATCTAACATTTTAGCAGATGTATAAACAGCGAAAGAGAAATCTATTCCTCCAATTATCTGATAATAATTCAAGGTTTGCAGAACCTTGATCATGGCTTCAGTGTATTCTTTGGTCCAGTAATCATCAAGAGTTTTAAAATATAATTTCACCTTCATATTAGGTAGAGGAAATACCTTTACCAACTCTTCATCTAGACCCAACAAAACACCAACATTTTTGGACTGCCAGGCTTGACATCTCTGTATCCACTGATTCCTTCTAAGTCTCAATCCAACAATCTTTTTGATTTCATCAACAATGTCACCAAGGATTAATTCAAGAATCTGAAATCTTTTGACAAATGTTTCAAAATTATCATCTGCAGGAGTCTTACCAGGGAGATTAAAAATATCAACACTTTGCCGGTGAACATGGACTTTGTTCATTTCTCTGGTAAGAGAATCAGCCAAATAATTGGAGTTACCTGGAACCCATTCAACATCAAAATCATACATTTGAAACCAGATTTGCCATGCCAAAAGTCGTCCTCTTGCTAGTTGTTTTGAAATCTTTGCTGACAAGAAATATTTGAAATTCATCGAATCTGTTCTTATCAGGAACTTGGCAGGGGCTAAATATAATTCAAATTTCTGTATACCATTAAAAATGGCAAGAGTTTCTTTCTCTGCTGGAAAATAATTTTTCTGGTGAGTTAAAAATTCTCCAGATGCATAAGCACATAAAGTTTCTTCCTTTTCTCCCTTTCTTTCAAAAAGGACTGCTGCCCAAAAATTATCAGAGGCATCAGTCTGAAGGATGAGGAATCCATTACCTGGAGGTTTAAGCTCAGGGAGATGTTGACATTCAGCTTTTAGCATTTGAACTGCTGTTGTGGCTTCTGGTGACCATCCAGAATGCAAATGCTTGCGAATCGGAGCAGTTTTCTTTGAAAGTCTAGGAATATATTTATGCACATAATTGAGTATTCCTAGAAAACACTGGATCATTTTGACATCTTGCAATTGATTAGGAAATTCAGATAGCTTGGTCAATACATGGGGCTGCATCTGAATTTTTCCATTTATAACATGAATACCTAAAAATCAATATTATCTTGGAACAGAAGCATTTACTTCTTTGACAAAACAATACCACGCTGTTTTGCTTGTTCAAGAAATATCTGTAAATGCTTCAGATGTGACTCAAGATCTTGACTGTGAACCAAAATATCATCAATATATACAACAATAAAATCATATTTACGAAAGATATGATCCATTCTTCTTTGGAAGAATGTTGGGGCGTTCTTCAATCCAAACAGAACTACTCTCCATTGGTAAAAACCAGCGGGACATGTAAAAGCGGTTTTGTGTCGATCTTCTTCTTTGATTTGTATCTGGTAATAACCAGATTTCATATCAAATTTACTGAAGATCTTACTGTTTTGGATCTTCTGCATAATTGTTTCCAGGCGGGGCAGAGGGTAATTAAAGCTCTTTGTGATTGCATTCAAAGGCTTATAATTAATAACCATTCTATCTTTTCCTTTGACAATTTCAAAGTGGTTTCTTACTAGGAAAGCCGAACAGGAATAATGTGAAGAACTCGGCTCAATCAATTGTGTTGACCACTACCGGTCAACTGCCCATAGCAGTACACCCCCTTTTTCTTTGCAAAAAGGGTAGCGCTTGATCGACATGTCCGTACCATTCTACAATCATCGACAGCTTGATCAATTTATGTTGTAAACCCAGTCTGCATGTATAAATTGTAAATAATCTTAGCAGATATGAGTCATGTCTGTAAATTGCCTAGGTGGACCTAATTTTCTAAGTGATAATCTATGTTCCAGAAGGTTTTTCGTTTCACCGATCCATGATTGGCAGAGTCTTCCTTCAGCCTAAACCTAAAGCCGGGATGGATTTTGTCATTAGAATCTTAGGAGAATCCTAGTGTGTTAATTTGCTAGATTATAGTTGTGTCGCAGAATTGGGTGATTTATGAGGGTCTATGTCAAACGGGTTTTCCCTCCTTAGGATGTAAAGTTGTAAAAGTCATGATGTAAAGTGTCTTGAGGGTTAAGAAATGTTTTAATACCCTCATAAGTCCTAAGTCCTAGGTCCTAGGTAATTTTCCCAAAAGCTAAATTCAAGGATCCATAAAAAAATAAAAAAAATAATATATATATATATATATATATATAATAAAGTAAAAAACCTAAAAATAATAAAATAATAATATTTTGAGTAAATAAATGCAAAATTTCAATTTTTTAATACATTAAAAACTCGACGGATGAGATCAAGAGATATCTTGATCCTCATCGACGGTCGAGATCATTTTGACATGGATCACTTGAACTAGCTGTTGGGATCTTTTCCTTTAAATAGCGTGCTAGGGGTCATTTGAGATCATTCGATCTTGGAGTCTTGTGCTGAAGAAGTTCTCTTGTAAACTTTTCTGGTGCTAATAAAGAAAGACTTTGGGGTTAAAATCTCGCTGGTGTTACTCTCTGGAAGTGCTGTGAGCTATTTTATTTTCTGCATATTTTGATTTTCAGCCATTAGTAACAGCTTATTATAGAGTATTGTTAAGCACAGGTATCTTGTTCACTTGCTAGGGTTTGAATGATATTAGGTTTTCTGAAGTAATGGCAGGTATCTCTATTGCTTTTTGAGATCTAGTATTATTTTTCTCTCTTTATTGATGGTTGAAGTGAGCTGTGCAGGAAACCTTTATTGAAGAAGATCAACGGGCGTTTGGGGAAGTTCTCGGCTGAACCAACCAACTCCCGCAAGCATTTTCTTGCAGAGCCCAGCTAGTTTTGATCCTGGGTTTATCATTCAGTTTATTTTTCTAAATTGCATGAGAGATTTTCTGAAGTTCTTCATAGTAAAATCTGAAATTTTCGATAATATTACTGCTGATTACTGATAGATCTGGCTGTTTAAGAGCCAAAAGCTGTAAATTGCTTAGTTGATCTGGGGTTTCAATTTTGTTTTATACATATATTATATTAGGGTTTTCTTTTCTTCTGCAGGTTACAGGTGCTTTGGAGCAGAGAAATTCAGATATAATTTTCGTGGAGAGTTTCATTGGTTTCTGGGCAATCTGCTTGCTGTTGCTTGTTTTCTTCAAATTTTTTGGAAAAAAATCGAATTTTGGACCTGCACTACACTGCCTTCTCTGTGTGTTATCTCCAACTGCAACTACGTTTCACTTCCTCTCCCTCACGCCGCAAGTTGTTTTTCCTCCACGTAGTGCCATTTGCCCTGTTCAAGATATTTTCTTATCTCTGTAGGTCCAATCTTTCACGCTGAGCATATCCCGCCTATATACCCGCACAGAAAAAACGAGCTCCATCAAAACCCATCTGCTCTCCATCGATCAACCTGCAAACCTGCGTGAGTCCTTCCACGCTGTTGCTATATGCATCTGTCCGCCGTTTAAAAAAAAAACCTGTAAAACAAAACATACACGGGCCAGCGTTCATCTGTCTGTCGAGCCGCTGATCTGCATATCAATCTTTCTGCCGAAGTCCAGTTGCTCGAAGCCTTAAGTCTGCGAACCCCTGCGTTCTCGTGCCTTCCTCCATCCATTTCGCAGCTGCCGTCACAAGCCTGCAAGATTACATTTCGATTTTTATTCATACGGGCCAGGTATCTGCATTTCTCGTGTTATTAGATGCGTGGAAAGGCTAAATTTTTTTTGCGTAGGTCTTTTCTCCATTTGCGTAGGGAGAAGTCCTTTTTTTAGATTCAGCGTAAATTTAGTTTAAGAAGCTTACCGTAGATTTTGTTTTGATTTTTTTTTTTTAATTATAGTTTAGTTTAGGGTTAGATATATTTTAACTTTAGTTTTAATATATATATAAGCTTTAGAATTTAGGATTGCGATTTTCTTTTTTTTAAATTTAGATATTTGAATTCTGATTTTTAGATTTATTTAATTAAAATTTTGGTTTGAAATAAATAAAAATTCATAAAGTTTTCGTTAGGTTTTAGTTATAGTTTTTTTTTTTTTAGTTTAGAGTTAGGCTTTAGTTTAGATTTTATTTTTAAGGTTTTGTTTTAGAAAAATATAAGTAAAAAATTTATAAAAATTACAAAACTTTAAAAAGCATAAAAAAAAATGAAATAAAATAATCATTTTCTTAGATTTTAACATCATTTAGATTTTTGTTTAAAGTTTCATTTAGCTTTAATATTTTGCTTTATCTAAAAACACAAATATTTTGGAAATATTTTGCCAGATTCGGTCTTGGCTCAGGGGTTCATCACGTTTTATTTTTTTTTCCTGTTAAGATTAAAATTTTGATGCGGAATTAATGCTTATTATCATGTGATTTAGTATGCTTGAATGATCCTGAATGTGATATCTGGTTAGCATTTAAAAATTGCATGGTTGAGTATCGATCTTTATTTTTCGAAGTTTTAATTTGCTGGAATATCATTTAAGCATTTTCTTGCATGTGATTTAATCTTTCATTGAGTTATTTTATGATAAATGATTTCTCTACATGGTTTACATTTCTGCAACATTTAGTAAGTAATCATTTAAACGTTAACTTGATAAGGCACTGGTCTATTAATATAACAAAATCAATTTAGTGCTTGTTTCTTCGTGTCTGCCAACCCAACTGGTCGACAGTTGGTCTTCATCACCTCATAGGGTCTACCCCCCTTAGCCGCGGGAGACAGGCTTAAACGGAGAGATCGGGGATCAGAGTGACAGCCCCCGGTCTGAGCGTTGTCGTGTCAATCTGTGCGACAACAAACTGAAGATTTAATAATTCTTCAATCTGCTTTCTTATTTCTCTTTCATCATTTGGAGTGCAGGGTATCAGCTTACCTTTAACCCCGTTATCATGGAGAGTGATTATTTCTTGCTGGGGACTCTCGACACTCCAAAATGCTTGAGGATTCTCAGAACAACATTTCAACAATTCATCAAAAATGGCAACTTGAGCAGGAGACCAATCGGGATTTCGATTTGCTTTTTGTTTGGGCTGACTCCTTTTTTCATAGATCTGCAAGACTTCTTTCCAATCATGAGACTCATTTTGGTGTCTTTTCATGCCTACTTTCTTTTGGCTATTTTCTCGTCTAGCTTCTGAATTAGCCAGGGTTAATCTTGGAACTGAAATTGCCTTCTTTTTGATATTCAAAATTATTTTATCTTCACTGATGGTAACAGGCAATACAAAATTAATGAATGGCATTCCAAGAAACAAACTTGCAGAGGCATCATAATGTTGAATTGCAGAAAATTTTACAATACTCCCCCCAACTTTTAAAGAGACATTATCAACATAATGGGTGAGATTGACAGAACCACCAATGGTCTCTGAAATCAAAATATTCTGTAAGGGTTTCCATAATCCTTTGAATAATGATGGTCGTGCCAAGTTGTTGGAGCCACTAGTGTCAATGAAAGCATCCACTGAGATCCATTCTCCTTTGACAAGAATTTCAACAGGAATGTAGAGGAGATTGTTAGTTTTAACAATCTTTTTGAGGAAGGAGCTTTCATCAGTATTAACAGAGGTATGAACAGGCAAAGATGATGATGAGGGAGAAACTGTCTTTGGGTAAGGACAAAAAGAATTCAAAGTGGATTGTGGAGGCAGGGAATTTAAAATGGAGCTTGAATTCTCAGGACCTTGACTTGTAGAGACAGAGGGGACAGTATCATCTGAGAAATCTTCAGAAGTCTCATTAGTGTATTCATCTGAATTATATTCATCACTATAGTGCAAATCATGTTCATCTTCTGATTCAGAACAACCATAGCAAATATTCATTTTCTGACAAATGTCTGGCACTGACTCGGTGTCAGACAGGGAAGCATCAGTTAAAATATATACATCTGACACTTCATCTTGGGAATCAACAATAGACCAGTTATCTACAAAATCTTTAATTTATATACATGCTTTTAACTTGTTCGAACAACTTTTGGGACATTTTCGAGCAAAGTGACCTTCTTGCTTGCATATAAAACATGCGTTGTCTCTCTTTGGTTTCCTGCGTTTTTTCAAATATTTGAACTTTTTGAATGGTCTTCTAGGGTTAGCTACTCTCTTGGGTCTGAACTTACCATACCTTTTGGATTTTCTCTTTTTAAATGGTGTCCATGGGAGTACAGAGCGACATACATCAAGACCAGGAGAAAAGTCTTGGGCTTTCTTCTGCCAACAAAGATATTTAACTTTTTCTTGACACCTGAACAAGAGATCTATCCAGTAAGTTTGGTCGATCTTTTTTCCTTGGACTTCTAGATCTTTCATGATCATATCACCTAAATTTCCAGGCAATTTTGACAAGAAGGAAATCTTTTGAGTAGAATCATTGGTAAGATTAGCTTTGTAAATCTTTGCCATGTACTCATTACCAAACTGTTCTAAAAATTTCAGATCCTTTAATTCCATTCTTGTTAAATCTGTTATAATTTGTTTCCTTTCATCAGCTGGTTCAGGAACAAACTGTGTTTTGAGTAGCAGTTCTAATGTAGCTAATCCTGCAGCAGCTACATTCATTCTTTCTTCTTCTGATGGTCCCATCCACCAGTCATGGACAATTCCGGCCATTCTTTTTTCTGCGAGGGCAAATATAGAAATATCATCTAATCGGGAGACAACTTGCATCTGATAAAGGGAACCAATCCAAATTCTGATAGACTCGGCTGGATTTGTGGATTTATCTAAATCAAGAACATATCCATTGGAATTGGCTGCAAATAGATCTTCTTCAACCCTTGGGTATTTATGGACTTCTCTAAGTACATTGGCTTTTTGGAGAGATGGCAAAATGAAGGATGGACATTTAGAGGCAGCGTTTTCTAAAGTGGCTATTTCACTTTTTGGCTTTTGAAAATTGATAGACTTTACTGGCTCTAATCTCCTTTCAGCTTGAGAACTGGACTCAGCTTCACTTCCTTCCTGTTTTTCATCTATATCCCAGTAGTTAGGGGCATCCATGGATATAGAGAATTTAGGAGTTTTGGACTCTCCTTTTCTTTTCTTTTTTCTTCTGTTTGGCTTCTCTCCTATGTTTTTCTTCTTGTTGTTCATCATGGAGAAGCTTAAGATTAGCCAAAATCAACTCACTCTGAGATCCTAGATCGTCAAGGACTTCTTCTGCATGTGCACACCATGTTGTAAGATAATTTCCTATTTGGTAAGTCTGATCTAACTCATTGGTGTTTTGTGCATTATGCTCTATGAGAGGAGCACAATCAGCTCGGGTTGTTGGCTGTTTAGATGAAGAAGAGGTGGTGCAAAACTTTGTCTTAGGGGGCCATTTTCCACCTTTTACAAAACGACGGTTGGCATACTGCCATTCTTCAACAGGAGGATATTGGGTATGAGAAATACGATGCATTTTATTTACAGCTAAAAAAGGTTTTGATTCTGGTATATACAATTCAGTCGGGGACAACTGTGGTTCAGAAAGACTGACTTCTTTGAGTGGAGGTAACTCAACGCTTCGAGAAGACGATGCTTCGGTTGGAGGTACATGAATTACAAAACGACGAGGCCTGACAATGGGTCGAGGAATCTCTAATTTCTTGGGAATTAGCTTGACTTGACCATTATCAATAGAAACTCGTTTAAGCTTAGACTCAGGCTTTTTGTCATCTTGAAGTGACTTATACGGAAAATACCAATTGCTTGGCAATGTATTCGGATCATATAAAACACCTTCAACTTGTGCATTCGACAAACCAACAGTAACACAATCTTTTTAAACAGGCTGTTTCAATTTAGGATGAGCCGTGTTTGTTAACTGGAAAGAAGCGTGGACTAATGTAGAAAGATACTCACCATTTTCTATCATTTCGATACCCTAAACTCCCACTAAAGGTTTCCAACAATCCTTAAGATGGGCATCATTCAAACTGATAGAGTAATCAGGATATATTGTACCGTATTGGCATCCAGTAGAAAGATTTCCCATAATAGTTCCTATACGTGCACTGTCATAAGTTTGATGACGGGTATCAAAGAGTTCAGCAATGCAGGGGTTATTTATGCCATGTCGGAACAGAGGAGCAAGACCAATTCTTATACCACCAAAATGAAGATAAGCATACTTCTGATCTTTTACATATTGTCTAAATTTCTTGATCTCATCATTAGAAAATAAATTTAGAGCTATTATTTGGACTGCGGGACTAGAAATCTTGATAGTAACTTCTACCTCTTTCAAAAAAGATTTGCGTTTGAAAACAAAAGACAAAGGCATTTTATAGACATCTGTAGCATGGAGAGCAGGAGGATTCCAACTCTCAGGATTTTCAACAGCTTCATGAGTTTCAGTATTTTCAATATCAGATTCAAGAGTGCGAGACGACACTTCAGTAATGATTTTACGATCAACAGTAGAGAAAGAGCGTAAGAGATTGGCCATGTTTACAAACTATACCAGAGATTGACTAAAGCAGCTTTTATCTACTCAACAATTGTAGAACAAGAGCTTTTTGAAGGCTTCCTGGCTGGCTTTAGACTCTGTCTGTAGTTTGTAACTCAGGACTAGAACAGGGCTCTGATACCAATAAGATGATGGACTCAGTAACTTACTTGAACCTCTGAAGAGTATGCTAGAAATTCTCACACCAACTCGAGAAATACGAGGACACACGACTCCTTCGCTCCTTCAACTCGCTTTACAATCTCGACCACAGGTGATTCTTTAAACGAACTGTCCTCAGACAGGCAGCCCAGCAGGCTTCAGAATTAATTCAAATAAAGATATTACATACCAGGTTATGCTTCAGAGTAGAGCAAACTAGCCTCTGGTCTCTTAAAGCACAAAATACAAACACTCTTTCACACACTCACATACACACTCTCGATGATCATATACATATGAACACACACTTACTTATAATATCTAAAAGCATATGAGAATTATTGAGGGTCCTTGTCAGACATTACTTAGTCCAGACAGTGTCTGCTCAATATTCTCGAGTACAATAATTAAAAAGAAAACGCACTACCAAGGTCCCATCGGACTTCGGTCACTATCAAAATCAGAATCAGGATTATGTGGATCACGTTCTTCGGATGAAGAAGAGGGAAGCCTTTGATTTAACCAAGATTGATTCATCCATTGTAGATATTCGTTTTCCCATGTGGGGTCATGTTGTTCTTGAGCATCTTGGTACATATCTACGAACACGGTTTATTTTGTTTGTATTCTGTGGTCTAAGAGACCAGAGGCTAGTTTGCTCTACTCTGAAGCATAACCTAGTATGTAATATCTTTATTTGAATTAATTCTGAAGCCTGCTGGGCCGCCTGTCTGAGGACAGTTCGTTTCAAGAATCACCTGTGGTCAAGATTGTAAAGCGAGTTGAAGGAGCGAAGGAGTCGCGTGTCCTCGTATTTCTCAAGTTGGTGTGAGAATTTCTAGCATACTCTTCAGAGGTTCAAGTAAGTTACTGAGTCCATCATCTTATTGGTATCAGAGCCCTATTCTAGTCCTGAGTTACAAACTACAGACAGAGTCTAAAGCCAGCCAGGAAGCCTTCGAAAATCTCTTGTTCTACAATTGCTGAGTAGATAAAAGTTGCTTTAGTCAATCTCTGGTATAGTTTGTAAACATGGCCAATCTCTTACGCTCTTTCTCTACTGTTGATCATAAAATCATTACTTAAGTGTCGTCTCACACTCTTGAATCTGATATTGAAAATACTGAAACTCATGAAGCTGTTGAAAATCCTGAGAGTTGGAATCCTCCTGCTCTCCATGCTATAGATGTCTATAAAATGCCTGTGTCTTTTGTTTTCAAATGCAAATCTTTTTTGAAAGTGGTAGAAGTTACTATCAAGATTTCTGGTCCCACAGTCCAAATAATAGCTCTAAATTTATTTTCTGATGATGAGATCAAGAAATTTAGACAATATGTAAAAGATCAGAAGTATGCTTATCTTCATTTTGGTGGTATAAGAATTGGTCTTTCTCCTCTGTTCCAACATGGCATAAATACCCCCTGCATTGCTGAACTCTTTGATACCCATCATCAAACTTATGACAGTGCACGTATAGGAACTATTATGGGAAATCTTTCTACTGGATGCCAATACGGTACAATATATCCTAATTACTCTATCAGTTTGAATGATGCCCATCTTAAGGATTGTTGGAAACTTTTAGTGGGAGTTCAGGGTATCGAAATGATAGAAGATAGTGAGTATCTTTCTACATTAGTCCAAGCTTCTTTCCAGTTAACAAACACGGCTCATCCTAAATTGAAACAACCTGTTTTAAAAGATTGTGTTACTGTTGGTTTGTCGAATGCACAAGTTGAAGGTGTTTTATATGATCCGAATACATTGCCAAGCAATTGGTATTTTCAGTATAAGTCACTTCAAGATGACAAAAAACCTGAGTCTAAGCTTAAACGAGTTTCTATTGATAATGGTCAAGTCAAGCTAATTCCCAAGAAATTAGAGATTCCTCGACCCATTGTCAGGCCTCGTCGTTTTGTAATCCCTGTACCTCCAACCGAAGCATCGTCTTCTCGAAGCGTTGAGTTACCTCCACTCGAAGAAGTTAGTCTTTCCGAACCATAGTTGTCCCCCACTGAATTGTATATACCAGAATCAAAACCTTTTTTAGCTGTGAATAAAATGCATCGTATTTCTCATACCCAATATCCTCCTGTTGAAGAATGGCAGTATGCCAACCGTTGTTTTGTAAAAGGTGGAAAATGGCCCCCTAAGACAAAGTTTTGCACCACCTCTTCTTCATCTAAACAACCAACAACCCGAGCTGATTGTGCTCCTCTCATAAAGCATAATGCACAAAACACCAATGACTTAGATCAGACCTACCAAATAGGAAATTATCTTACAACATGGTGTGCACATGCAGAAGAAGTCCTTGACGATCTAGGATCTCAGAGTGAGTTGATTTTGGCTAATCTTAAGCTTCTCCATGGTGAACAAAAAGAAGAAAAACATAGGAGAGAAGCCAAACAGAAGAAAAAAGAAAAGAAAAGGAGAGAATCCAAAACTCCTAAATTCTCTATATCCATGGATGCCCCTAACTACTGGGATATAGATGAAAAACAGGAAGGAAGTGAAGCTGAGTCCAGTTCTCAAGCTGAAAGGAGATTAGAGCCAGTAAAGTCTATCAATTTTCAAAAGCCAAAAAGTGAAATAGCCACTTTAGAAAATGCTGCCTCTAAATTTCCATCCTTCATTTTGCCATCTCTCCAAAAAGCCAATGTACTTAGAGAAGTCCATAAATACCCAAGGGTTGAAGAAGATCTATTTGCAGCCAATTCCACTGGATATGTTCTTGATTTAGATAAATCCACAAATCCAGCCGAGTCTATCAGAATTTGGATTGGTTCCCTTTATCAGATGCAAGTTGTCTCCCGATTAGATAATATTTCTATATTTGCCCTAGCAGAAAAAAGAATGGCCGAAATTGTCCATGACTGGTGGATGGGACCATCAGAAGAAGAAAGAATGAATGTAGGTGCTGCAGGATTAGCTACATTAGAACTGCTACTCAAAACACAGTTTGTTCCTGAACCAGCTGATGAAAGGAAACAAATTATAACAGATTTAACAAGAATGAAATTAAAGGAGCTGAAATTTTTAGAACAGTTTGGTAATGAATACATGGCAAAGATTTACAAAGCTAATCTTACCAATGATTCTACTCAAAAGATTTCCTTCTTGTCAAAATTGCCTGGAAATTTAGGTGATATGATCATGAAAGATCTAGAAGTCCAAGGAAAAAAGATCGACCAAACTTGCTGGATAGATCTCTTGTTCAAGTGTCAAGAAAAAGTTAAATATCTTTGTTGGCAGAAGAAAGCCCAAGACTTTTCTCCTAGTCTTGATATATGTCGCTCTTTACTCCCATGGACACCATTTAAAAAGAGAAAATCCAAAAGGTATGGTAAGTTCAGACCCAAGAGAGTAGCTAACCCTAGAAGACCATTCAAAAAGTTGAAATATTTGAAAAAACGCAGGCAACCAAAGAGAGACAACGCATGTTTTATATGCAAGCAAGAAGGTCACTTTGCTCGAAAATGTCCCAAAAGTTCTTCGAACAAGTTAAAAGCATGTATAGAAATTGAAGATTTTGTAGATAACTGGTCTATTGTTGATTCCCAAGATGAAGTGTCAGATGTATATATTTTAACTGATGCTTCCCTGTCCGATACCGAGTCAGTCCCAGACATTTGTCAGAAAATGAATATTTGCTATGATTGTTCTGAATCAGAAGATGAACATGATTTGCACTATAGTGATGAATATAGTTCAGATGAATACACTGATGAGACTTCTGAAGATTTCTCAGATGATACTGTCCCCTCTGTCTCTACAAGTCAAGGTCCTGAGAATTCAAGCTCCGTTTTAAATTCCCTGCCTCCATAATCCACTTTGAATTCTTTTTGTCCTTACCAAAAGACAGTTTCTCCCTCATCATCATCTTTGCCTGTTCATACCTCTGTTAATACTGATGAAAGCTCCTTCCTCAAAAAGATTGTTAAAACTAACAATCTCCTCTACATTGCTGTTGAAATTCTTGTCAAAGAAGAATGGATCTCAGTGGATGCCTTCATTGACACTGGTGGCTCCAACAACTTGGCACGACCATCATTATTCAAAGGATTATGGAAACCCTTATAGAATATTTTGATTTCAGAGACCATTGGTGGTTCTGTCCATCTCACCCATTATGTTGATAATGTCTTTTTAAAAGTTGGGGGGAGTATTGTAAAATTTTCTGCAATTCAACATTATGATGCCTCTGGAAGTTTGTTTCTTGGAATGCCATTCATTAATTCTGTATTGCCTGTTACCATCAGTGAAGATAAAATAATTTTGAATATAAAAAAGAAGGCAATTTCAGTTCCAAGATTAACCTTGGCTAATTCAGAAGCTAGACGAGAAAATAGCCAAAAGAAAGTAGGCATGAAAAGACACCAAAATGAGTCTCATGATTGGCAAGAAGTCTTGCAGATCTATGAAAAAAGGAGTCAGGCCAAACAAAAAGAAAATCGAAATCCCGATTGTTCTCCTGCTCAAGTTGCCATTTTAGATGAATTGTTGTTCTAAGAATCCTCAAGCATTTTGGAGTGTCAAGAGTCCCCAGCAAGAAATAATCACTCTCCATGATAACGGGGTTAAAGGTAAGCTGATACCCTGCACTCCAAATGATGAAAGAGAAATAAGAAAGCAGATTGAAGAATTATTAAATCTTCAGTTGATTGAGCCGAGTTCTTCACATTATTCCTGTTCGGCTTTCCTGGTAAGAAACCACTCTGAAATTGTCAGAGGAAAAGATAGAATGGTTATTAATTATAAGCCTTTGAATGCAATCACAAAGAGCTTTAATTACCCTCTGCCCCGCCAGGAAACGATTATGCAGAAGATCCAGAACAGTAAGATCTTCAGTAAATTTGATATGAAATCTGGTTATTACCAGATACAAATCAAAGAAGAAGATCGACACAAATCGCTTTTACATGTCCCACTGGTTTTTACCAATGGAGAGTAGTTCGTTTGGATTGAAGAATACCCCAGCATTCTTCCAAAGAAGAATGGATCATATCTTTGGTAAATATGATTTTATTGTTGTATATATTGATGATATTTTGGTTCACAGTCAAGATCTTGAGTCACATCTGAAGCATTTATAGATATTTCTTGAAGAAGCAAAACAACATGGTATTGTTTTGTCAGAGAAGAAAATGCTTCTATTCCAAGATAATATTGATTTTTTAGGTATTCATGTTATAAATGGAAAAATTCAGATGCAACCCCATGTATTGACCAAGCTATCTGAATTTCCTGATCAATTGCAAGATGTCAAAATGATTCAGCGTTTTCTAGGAATACTCAATTATGTGCATAAATATATTCCTAGACTTTAAGAGAAAACTGCTCCTATTCGCAAGCATTTGCATTTTGGATTGTCGCCACAAGCCACAATAGCAGTTCAAATGCTAAAAGCTGAATGTCAACATCTCCCTGAGCTTTAACCTCCAGGTAATGGATTCCTCATCCTTCAGACTGATGCCTCTGATAATTTTTGGGCAGCAGTCCCTTTTGAAAGAAAGGGAGAAAAGGAAGAAACTTTATGTGCTTATGCATCTGGAGAATTTTTAACTCATCAGAAAAATTATTTTCCAGCAGAGAAAGAAACTCTTGCCATTTTTAATGGTATACAGAAATTTGAATTATATTTAGCCCTTGCCAAGTTCCTGATAAGAACAGATTCGATGAATTTCAAATATTTCTTGTCAGCAAAGATTTCCAAACAACTAGCAAGAGGACGACTTTTGGCATCGCAAATCTGGTTTCAAATGTATGATTTTGATGTTGAATGGGTTCCAGGTGACTCCAATTATTTGGCTTTGCAAGATGTTGTTTGGCTTATTTGGTCAGCCGTTGAGACCTTCAGTGATTTACTGTGATAATCAGAGTTGCATTAAACTCACGGAGAATCCAGTATTTCATGACAGGTCAAAGCATATCGGGATCAGATATCATTTCATCAGAGACTATGTTCAGAAGGGAGATGTGAAGCTTGAGTATATTTCCAATGATGGGCAAGTTGCAGATCTTCTTACCAAAGCCTTACCACGGGGCAAGCATGTCTACTTCAGAGACAAGATGGGTGTGGTGAGGAACACCTTCCTCGGTAAGAGGGAGTGTTGAAATTTGGTACCGTAGGACAGGTGGTTCTTTAAGGCTTTGATCTTTGGCCTAGGGAAAAGTGTCCAAAAGAATTTAATTTTTCTCCTAAAGTAACTTTATAATCTTATAAAGTTAAATCTAATTTAAAAGTGACTTTAAGTGATAAAGTTACTAAGTCTAATTTTAAATTGACTTTTATAAAGTTAATGAAAAATTAGAAAGGAAAAGTGACTTTGGAAATAAATGACTAAGTGGGTCTTTATTAAAGTGTGGTGAATTAAAAAATAAAAAGTGAGATTTAAATGAGCATTTAATCTCAGCCTTAGATCTCAATCTATTTCAGCCATTGGATTTAGGGATCACCCAAAAGTCACTTGGGGTTAGATTAAAGGAGGAAAAGGAGGAAAATGTCATTCATTCTTTCATGAGAAGATTGAGAAAAGGAGAGCAAGAGAGCAAGGGAGATTTCTGGACAGTGAGCTGCGAAGTTTCAGCAGCGGAGTTTTAGCAGAGCAGAGTTTCAGCAGCGGAGTTTCAGCAGAGTGGAGTTTCAGCAGCGGAGTTTCAGCAGGGCGGAGTTTCAGCAAGTTTGTACAGCGGAGTTTCAGCAAGGCTGAGTTTCAGCAAGGCTGAGATAAGTTGTAAAAGTTTGCTTGCTGATTTTTGCTGAATATTTCTCTTACTGTAAAAAGGCACTTTCCAGAAATAAAGAAGAGCTCTCAAACTCGTTTTCCCCAAGAGTTGTAGGGGGTTTTTCCAGAGTCAAGTTGACCAAAAATCTCAGTGTTTAAATGTGTTTTAATGGCTGTTTATTACTGCTGATTTTTATTTCTGCAATTTCCAGCATTCTGTAAAATTTCCAGAATTTGTGTTTTCAGCAATATTTATTTTTTTTAGCTTGTTAAATGTATGGTTATGGGAAAGGGCATTTAACTACATGAGAGAAATAAGGTGAAACTGAAAACCAGGGTGGAAATGAGAAATTTATACAGGGGGAGCTTGTGGATCCATTCCCCATGATGCTTCAAGAGACCCGAGATGAGTTATCAGCTGTGGGGTCTACACCTCAAGATTCCGAGTTGGTTAGACTAGCCCTCAATTCTATCTCAGATGAGTGGCAAGTATTTGTCCAGAGTATCCTGAGCAGGGCGACTTTGCCGAATTGGGATGAGATGTGGGCAGCTGTCAAGCAAGAGGAGTTGAGGAGAGACTTGGTCAAGTGTAAACTTGATGGAAGCAATAGTAGTGGGTCGAAGCCCAAGGAGGAGGAGGAGAATGCAGCCCTTGCAACGAAGGGGCAACACGGGTAGCAGAGACATAAGAAGGACATCTTGTAGATAAAGTGCTTCAGGGTGGTGAGATGGGTCACTACGCTACATAGTCTTCTCTCAGGAAGAAGGAAAAAGATGAGAAGCACGATCCGAAGGCTGCATCCGTGAAGATCAAGGAGGAGGAGTTCACCATGACAACCGAGTCACCTCTAGGAGGGAGGTGGGCTGATTTGGAGTTGTAGTTCAAAGGAGCTATAGATGGGCAGGATCCTTGAGGAACCCACCTCTTGGATCATTACCTTGCTACAGAAGCCCAGTTTTGTGGTGGTAGGATGGACTAGTGTCGGATGGTGCCGAGGAGTGTCGGAAAGACAGTTGAGTGGCTAGGAGCGCCAGAGACTAAATAACGTAGAGCAAAGTTGGCAGCAGTGCAGATGGCATAGAGAAGAGGTTAGCAGCAACGCAAAAGTTTCAGAGGGTAAGTGTAGAGACCAGCAACAGTCAGTCTCCAACATTCACACGGTATCATATTGAAAGCAGTTAGTTCAGTAATTTGGGATGTTTTTTTGTTGCTGATGGAGTAGCAACAATAGTTTGTAATGCAGTGGCAGTTGGCAGTGGCAGTGCCGACAGTAGCACGGGCGCAAAATTTCAGAGGGAGTTGCAGTACAGATGCAGTGTTAGGGTCAGCAGCAGTACAAATGCAACATTTGCGTAGTAGTTGATGGACAACATGTTAGACATCAGCAACACAGAGGACGATGTTATGAAGTCAGTGTGATGCTTCAGATTGAAAGCATTGCTAGAGCACAATCCTCGCTAAGAGGGAGTGTTGATTTCTAGTACCATCAGATGTGCTTTAAGTCTCAAATTTTGCAGAGAGGCTTAGGCACATGTATTCCAAAGAACACAAAAAGCGTTTTGGGAAATTCCACCCAAAAATAGTTTTATTAAAATAATTAATTATTTTCAATGGGATCCTGATATGTAAAAAATTAGTTTATTTTAGGTTATTGTTTAATTTTAGGTTTAGTTAGATGAAAGGGCACGATCATAAGATCACGCCCTTTCCCAAAGGGTGCCCATGGCGGTATATAAGCCAGGCAACCCATTGTAAATCATCATCATCTGTCTATTCATTTATTAATAAAGTATTTTTATAGATATTTCTGTTATCCGGAAGTTTTACACTCCATCTGGTATCAGAGCGAGTCGCTTCTGGGCTCACTATAGAACAACTAACGGTTCTCCCGCTCACTTGTTCCGCACTAGTGTCCACGCATTGTCACCTGTTCACACCACCGTTGACCTGTAGCCATCCGTGGAAAACTGCGTAACACCTGAACGACATTGAAACCTAAACTACGTTGAACATCTGGCTTACTACTTAAACAGTCAAGGGTTCCGTCAAAAATCTGCGTGGTGGGAACTGCGTTATTTTTTTTAAAAACAGTCGAGGGTTCCGTTCTACCGTCCACTGTCGGCCGCATATGCAATCCGTCCACTTGCTGTTGACTGTCCAGACGTTTATGATATACGTATAAAGTAATTATAACGTGTTTTTCAGAACAGTGAACGAAAAGAAAAGACGTGACTGTCCAGACGTTTATGTTATAAAAAATAAATATAACGTGACATATAAACCTTATATATAATATATATAACGTGCAATATATTATATATAATATATATATAAGGTGACATATGATATATATATATATATATATAACTAACATATATATATAATTATATTATATATAATACATATAATTTAATTAATTAAATTTAAAAATTTTAATTAATTAAAAATTATATATATATATATATATAAATTAATTTAATTAATTAAATTTATTTTAATTAATTAAAAGTTATATATATAAGTTAGTTAATTAATTAAATCTATTTTAATTAATTAAAAGTTATATATATAAAATTTATTTTTGCTAAAAAAAAAAAGAGGAAAAATATTTTAGCTGGCAAATAAATACACGCCTCTGCAAACCCGCTCAATGTCGACAATGACAATGGCGGATTTTCAAAAAAGGTTGTTGGATGCAGAGCAAAAGATAAATAACAACCACGACGAGGTCAGTAAAAGATTAAATGAAGTCGAGAGCAAGCTTGGGGAGCAAGCGGACAAAATTAAAAATCTTGAAGATACGACAAATCGAATAGAGATAAAGATGGAAAGTCAACATGTCCAAACAGGAGTAAACTTCAGAGAAGTCTTAACAATGCTGAAAAGTTTGTGTAAAAGGTCGAATTGTACACCCGAACAACTACTAAAAGAAGATGAAGAGAATCAAGAACACATCTCGTCAGATTCAACTAAGTCCACAGACTCTCATGACAAAGTTGAATCCCCAAAAAAATCAGCGACACCCCACCAAGAAGTGAGTAACACAGCCTTTACAAACAAGCAACTTTGGGATAACTTTACCAGTCAACACCCTTTTTTCGCTCAACCAGTAGCAAGATACCAGCGAAGGGCAAAAGTCGAGATGCCTAAATTCGATGGAAACGAAAAAAATAATGTTGCATGGATAAATAAAGCAGAAGAATACTTTGAGATATATGACATCAATGACGATGACGAAAAGCTCAGGCATGCATCCATGAAAATGGAAGGAGAAGCATACAACTGGTATATGTGGTGGAAAAAAACAACACACGTCATTAGCTGGAGAAAGTTTAAAGATGCATTCTTCAAAAGATTCCAAGGTGTAAAGGAAGAAGAATTCTTTTCAAAACTCATCAAATTACGACAAAAAGGAAGTGTGGATGAATACACTCAAGAATGGGAAACCTTAGTAACACGAGTACCTGGGTTATCAGAATCTCGTTTGATTCAATCGTACGTCTCAGGACTTAAATCCCATTTACAAGCAGAACTTGAGATGCATGACATTACATCTATAGAAGTAGCAAGACGAAAAGCAAAAACAGCAGAAAAGAAATCCGAACCAATATTTTGGTCAACAGCGGAGAAAGCTTATGCAAGACGAAGGATACCCCAGTATGTGGACTCAAATAATACAAGATATGTTCCACCACATCGTCGTGAAGATGAAAAATCTAATGTGGAAATGCAAAGGATAAAAGAGGGTAAATGTAAACGCTGTGGTGAGAAGTGGGACCCCAAACATAGATGTGCTAAAGGAAAAGAACTAAAGAACCTATATAATTGTGAAGCAACCAATGATTCAAACAGTGAAGATTATGACATAGAAGAAACAAAAGATGCCCTAGAATTCTCACCAGAATTAGATGACGGAAGTACTCCGCAAGTGTCATTGTCAGCCATGACAGGTATATCACAACCTCAGACCTTGAAGTTAAAAGGACACATAAAGAAGAACAACGTAGTGGTTCTCATCGACTCTGGAAGCACACACAATTTTCTAGATACGACTGTGGCCAAGAAACTCAATATCTTTTCATTTCCCTTACCAAACATGAAAGTGATGATAGCTAATGGTAAGAAGATTGAAAAGGTAGGGAAATGCCATAAAGTCAATTTGCAGATTCAAGACTTTAAATTAGAGTCTCCGTTCTTCACGGTACCATTAGGAGGAGTAGATGTAGTCTTAGGCATCCAATGGCTACGAACTTTTGGTACTTATGCCGCCAACCATCAATTACAATTTATAAAATTCAAATGGGGAGGTCAGAAGTACAAACTACATGGATTCCAAGCACTAGAAAATCATGATGTATCATCATCTCAGATGATGAAGCTGAGTCGAAAAAGAGCACCTACTTATGCAGTACAATGTCATCAATTAGAAATGTTATCTGCAAATATGACCAGAGAAGAATCACCAGAGATACAAGATCTGATTCGGAAGCATGAAAAAGTATTTCAAGACCTACCTATGAAGATGCCGCCTAATAGGGAAATTGAGCATACAATAGAAGTCAAGGCAAGACCAGACCCTGTTAACATCAAGCCATACCGATATCCACATCACCAAAAAACGAAACTTGAGAGATTAATCCAAGACCTTTTAAAATGTGCGACCTTGATCATCTTAGAATATCTGATCAAGTGGAAGGACTTACCCGAAGAAGACGCTTTCTGGGAGAATGAATCATTCTTCAACAACATCCGTCGTTACTTATGCTTTGAGGACAAAGCATTCTTTCGAGAGGAAGGCAATGTTATGTAAAAAATTAGTTTATTTTAGGTTATTGTTTAATTTTAGGTTTAGTTAGATGAAAGGGCACGATCATAAGATCATGCCCTTTCCCAAAGGGTGCCCATGGCGGTATATAAGCTAGGCAACCCATTGTAAATCATCATCATCTGTCTATTCATTTATTAATAAAGTATTTTTATAGTTCTGTTATCCGGAAGTTTTACACTCCAGATCCTAAGTCTAAACATAGGAAAATAAAATAATTAATGGGTATTAATTTAATTGTGGGTATAACTTCTAGAAGAAGACGAGGATAAAGAAGAAATGTTCTTAGCCATTGATTAGCTTCTAATCTGAGCTGTTGAATGTCAACAAGGAGATTATTTAAGGAGGATTGAGGGTCATTTGGAAAGACATACAAAGAGTTCAGAAGTTCGATTTTTTGAACCAGAGCAACTGCTGGGAGAATTTCAATAGTGAGTTGTTGCAGAGAGGGGCAGAGAGTTTTGGCTGGAGGATCTTCTTCGGAGCCAAGAATACTTAGCAGAGAGGCAGAAAGACACACAGAGGAGGCAACACAGAGGGTAGAGAGGGTGACGCAGAGCCAGGAAGGGCTCACGCAGGCCCCACGCAGAGCAACGCAGAGGTCCAAATTTGCTAAAGGAGCTGACGTTTCTGAGTCAGGAGGGCTGGAAAAGGCTCCTGAAGGCAGATCGATTCTCAGTTGGGCTGATGCAGTGACTTAGAGGCTGACACAGGAGGGCCCATGCAGGGGCAACGCAGAAGTAGTCGGGGAACTCGCAGTTCAGCTGCCGGATCAGCCGGGATCAACAGTGTTGAGTGAGGTAATCTCACCAGTCTTTCTTGCCAAGTGATTTTCTCTATAACTGGATTTCCAGAGGGCATCCAAAGTTGTATTCAGAATACTTTTGCATAATAATAAAAACCCTCAGATCTGTTGCACTAGTTTTCCTGCATTGGGTTTTTCTGGGACATTTGTCCAAAAAATATTGTGTCACTTGTGTGTATCTTTCTCTATTGTTCTGTTCTTGTTTTGGGCAAATTAATTAATTAAGTGAAGGCTGCAGTTGTATTAGCTTCGATATTTGTTGTAGGAAGCAGTAAATAATTTGTTTCAGTAATTAACAAATAGGAGAAGTTTAATCAGTTGCTGCAGTAGTAGATTCGGGTGGGATTCTCGAATTTTCACACCATCTTCCTACAAGCAAATAATTTCACTTTGCTCATATCCTTCTCCTTTGCCTTTTGCTTCCCCTTCTCCTTCTTTGCTCCACTAGAAGATCCCTTCTTTGCCTTCTTGCCCTTCGCTGCAAGGGCGACATTCTCTTCCTCACCTACCCCACCACTCTTGTTGTCCCCCTTAGCACTCCTAATCTCCTCCTGGATGAAATCATCCCACATCCTCCAACTAGGAAAGTGCTCTTTGGCAACAATGCCATATATGAACCAATCCCATTTCTTGGTGAATCCATCTAAAGCAATCTTGACCAACTAGTTCTCTAGGATAGCCTCTCCCATGACAGCCAACTCATCCTTCTCCTGAGAGATCCTGGTGAGGTATGAGGTCACATTGTCAGTCTTGGTCATCTTGGTGTTTCTTAGCTTTTGCCTTGACACCATCTTCCTGTTCTCATTAGATCTCTGATGTAACGCGACCAAGGACTCCCACATCTGATAAGCAAATCTCATTCCGGACAATTGAGGGAATAAATGGTCCTTGATGGCATCTAGAAGCATCCTCTTAGCCTTCATATTTTTCTTGTTGAAGTCCACTAACTAAGCTGGATCAGTAGGTGGTTGCACAGGAGCTTCAACAATGTCCCACACTTCAACTTCGTCTAGTAAAAACATCATTCTCTCCTTCCAACGGTCAAAATTATCAGGCCCTGCCAATCTGTCCTCTACCTTAAACC
Source organism: Pinus tabuliformis (assembly GCA_031772625.1). NCBI lineage: Eukaryota > Viridiplantae > Streptophyta > Pinopsida > Pinales > Pinaceae > Pinus > Pinus tabuliformis. Next base: position 234,452,360 of record CM062814.1, on the reverse strand, counting down.
CTATTGCCATGACCTTCCCAACCAACAAAATGAAGCAAATCTGTGGACAAGGAACCTTCCTCCCTCTCAATTGCTGAAGTCTTTGGGTTTCTGGCAAGGTTTTATCAATTCTGTTCGTTGTTAGCAGAGGTTTGAGCTTGCTGGTCTTTGTATCAGCTGTGACAAGAATCTCTGTTCTGATCCCTATTTAGCTCTAATACCGTATAGAAAAATTGTGTCTAACTTGAGCCCAACCCAGTTTTATGTTTTGCATGGTTTAATGCCCAAATCCATCATGAAACATGAGACTGATAATTGCATTTACATAAAACATTAGGACTACTCTACCATTTAATTAGCACAACTAATACAAAAGACAAATTTTATGTACACACACAATTGCGACACAATAATTTTGGTCAACTTGACCCTGGAAAAACCCCACTGTTGGGGAAAACCAGTGCTGAAAGGAGGCTTTTATCATTGCTGCAATGAAATTTTACAACAGAGAAAGGTTAACTTATCTCCCTTTTGTAAGTTTGCTATTGACACAATGAGAATGCAAGCATGTTGAAGCCTCCACACATTCCTTAGCTTAAACTGATTTTTTGTTCCATACACTTGCTTGTTCTCTGTGCCAGAACCATGAGTCCAGTTCCTGAAGATAGTTGTTGATCTCCTTGAGATTTGAGCCTTCAACTCTGGCTGGAAACCTCCTAAAGCTGCATTGAAATAACCTCCAAAAACTTTGCAGACAGTGGCAAGGTCTGAGTCTGTTCACACACAAAAATCTCTGTCTCTATTCTGGTCTTCTCAAGCCCGAAATTCTCGGCCTTTGAACAGGGTATACTCTCCCTAAATTTTCAGCCTCAATTCTGGAGCTATTCACCTGAAACTTTCGGCCCAAATTTCTGCTGAAGCTTAGACTTAAACTCTGCCTAAACTCTCCTGCAAAACTCGGTCTCAGTGAAGTTTAATGACAGCGAAAGTTCAACTGCAAACTCGAATTGAATGCCGGAGCGTACTGGAAATTTGTGCAAGGGTTCTCTGTTGTAGTTTGAACTGGTAGCCTCCCAAGGATTTAATTTCTCTTCACAAGTATAGCGATCTCCCTCCCTTTAGTTGCTCTCCTTCTCTGTTCAATCTTCTCATGAGAATAGTGAATGAGCCTCCAAACTCGTTTTCTCCCTTTTTTGTCTCTTAGAAAAGATTGTAACCCTATCCTTAAGACCTAATGGTTGAGATTTAATCTCAAACCATTAGATCAAGGGTGGGGATGAGTTGCCTACTTGATCCCTCCTCATGTGGTCCCCTTTTCTATTAATGAGCCTCCCTTGTACTTGTTACCACTTAATTTAGCAGGGGTCCTAGGAGGGGTTCCAACGGGACTACCACTAGATCAAGTGGCAACAATGGGATAAGGACCCACTGTCACCTCAGTCAATGTCCCCTGCTCTTTATGGACTTTCACCGATGGGAGGAGTCCCAGTATAGGGAAATCACTAGAATGATGAGGTCAATAACGATGCACAATGTGATTTCCAATGCGCATTCAAAGGAGAGGCTCAGAGGCAGCTCAAATCAACATAAATAGAAGCAGCTTGAATCACTTGGAAGCACACTCAGATAAGTATGATCTACAAAGAGAAAGAGGACGAAAAAGAGAGCAAAGTGCAGAAGAAGAAGACCTAATCCAATAAAGAAGGAAAATCAAAGTTTCTGGGCATCTCTCTCACACGTGTGAAGTTTACTCGGGTTTCTAGACTGAAGCTGGGGGTCGAAATTCTAATTTAACACTGCATTTGAGGAGCTGACACTTGAAATATCTGGCAAGTTTGTCTACAAGAAGGAAGGCTTGACTTGGTGATTGGAGGCGGTCTTTGTCTAGGTCAAAAGGGTCTTGGATTGTCTCATCTTGATTTGAATCTACTAGTGGAAGAGTTTGATTGGGTTTTCCCCTTCATAAGGGTTTTAGCCCTGGCTAGTGTCCTTGATCTTCATGTTTTATTTTGATGATTGCTTGATGAGAAGAAGATAAAAGAAGAACATAAATAATGTTAATAAGAATAAAAGAATATCACAAGTAATTGTCAACATAAGAAAATCTTTCTGCCTTTTTGATTTTCTAACAGTTAAGAGTTGAGGTAGTCAAACTTGACCACCAGTAGGATATGGGGTTGTGTTATAACCATTCGACTAGGAGGAGAAAGGGTTGCATTCATTTTGAGTGCATTTGTTCCATAGATGAGCAAAACTAGACGAGAGGATATGAGATAGAGCACATAGAGAGGATTTGTGCTTTGTAGTAGCCCACGGGCCATAGGCCATATTTCTTTGTAGTCGCAACCATTTTCTATTAAGAGAAAGAGACGGAACAACCTCTCCTTCTAGTTGGCTTTTCTCCTCAAATGGTTTTCCAAGTCATATCTTGTGTCAAATCGTGGTTTGTGAGTTTTTATTTCGTTTTTTTATTATTTTATGCATACTTTTAGTTTGTATGCATACACAATTAACAATAATCTAGAAATCTAGAAATCTAGAAATCTAAAGAGAAATAAAAACCTAATAGGTTAGTTTTTGGATTTTTAAATATAGTTTTATTAGATCTGTTGTGACAAACTATTCAGTAGAATATCTATTGCAGTTTACGAATCATGCTAACATGAAAGCTTCGAGGCAATACATAGATAATCAAATATAGTGTACAAAGGATGGTTGTGTCATTAATAATTTAATTATATCAATCCCATTCAACTCTAGATGAAGAGTCCTCCTAGAACAATATGATGCATAAACTATAGCATGTTCTCAAATAGTGTATAATATTCATTCACCATTGTAACTAGATGAATTTTTTTAGACTTTGACGCTAATTTCAAGGAGGATGACAGGTTGATGATGATGTAGAGTTGAAATATTCAAATGACGAGCATGTAGACCCATTTTTGACATGTAGTTATTCCTACTCTACATCATCATATCAATAGAGTTATTATTGATGAGATATTTATTTTTGTATTTATAGTTATCCTTTTTGTATAAAGAATGATGCATCAGGATTTCAATCTTCAAATTTATAACTATCTAATGATTTCAGTTCTAAAGTTTTGATTTTGAAGTTTCAATATGTTTAAAAAAAAATATATTATTGTATTTTTGTACATGGCATTTCTCCATCATATCTACATCTTGGCTTTTCAAAAATCTGATGGATCCGTATTCCATTTCCTAGTAACTTAGGTAGAAACCCTAACTTATAACAACTTTATTCTAGATCATAAAGGTCCTAGGAAAATGCACTAGAACTTTTACAACTCTTATCTCAACCTTTCAAGGTTTAGTCAAGACCATTCTCTTCAATCATCAGGTCTTACATCACCCTTGAGAACTTGTTTGTTGAATATATTATTGGTGATTTCTTTAGGGAAGCTGCCCTTTTGGGGATAACATCCACCACTAAATAGTTGGAGAGGGGCTACTAAGGTGACAACGGTGTTTGATCTCTTTGTGGCAATGAGACCTAGGTTGCTTAATGAGGCTTTGCACTAGCCCTGCTAGATTTTGTGGTAATAGTTAGCATATCTCATATTTGAAGATCCATCTTCATCTGGTCAATTGGCTAGATGAAAAGAAAAGATGACTAGAGAGTGGCTGAGAGGCAACTAAGAGTGGTTGTATGTGGACCAATGTGGGGCTTTTCACTGGCGGGATGGATCATATGAGGATAGATTTTCCCTAGGTGTCACCCACATGATGGTGGGTAATAGATACCATGAGAGAAATTGTTACTTAGATTTTAATATTTAAAATGTTTTCTAGTGATGCGTAAGGGGATGATTAATCTTGTTCTATATGTTTTCCATATATTGCTCTTGTATAGGCCAATGATGTCGATGTTTTCTCATAGACAATTATTCCAAACGTTACTACATTATCCTCATTTCCTTTCCTACCAAATGTTAACAAACAACGATGGCCCTAGTAGATTACAATATTAGAAGGATGATGTTTATAAATTCCTACAAATTGTTAATGTATAATTTTGATAGAGTTGTGAGCAAATCATGAAATATTCATATTTATAAAGTTTTGGATCCTATCTTTACCACATTTATAAGCTTGTATCACTATATGGTGACTAGCTTGTAATATTGATTTTGAAATTTATTTGTTTCCATCTTATTTATTTCACATGGATATTTCTATTAAGCTATGTAAGCATCTCTTAACTTCAATGTTGAATATGGTGTTTATTTTACTTACAATTGTGTATGTCTTGAATCATGAGTATTAATAATCTATATTGTGGATGCAGCATCCAGGGAATATAGCTGTGGATGATGCTAATGGTGGTCGACTCATTTTTTATGATTTTGGCATGATGGGAAGGTAATATATTGGATTTTTTTGAAATCATGTCTAGAGACATTGTGTTTATTCTTTGTAAATTCAACACAAGAACTAACATTGAGGCGGTCCTAAAATACTGTATTATCATGTCTAAAAATGTGTGCAGCATCAATCCAAATATAAGAGAAGGACTTTTGGAGACATTTTATGGAGTATACGAAAAGGATCCTAACAAGGTTAAATTTCGCTTAATGGCTATATAGGATTGAGTAGTGGTTTTGGTTCTTTCTAGATTTTTATTTTGTTTTCCTTGAAAATCTTGTGTGATCTAGGTGACAATGGATATTTTTGTGCACTGAAACTTCCAATTTCTATATTAAATGCTAGTTCATGTATCTACTCTTTGTCAAATTCACGACATACATTTGTGCATATGAATAGGTGATATGATGATTGGCTTGATTTTGAGTGCATTACCTCCTAAACCTGCACCATAAGTGGTAAAACCATAAAACATAAGTGCTACGTTAGAGGAACTAAGAGGGTCTATCCACTGTCACCACACTAGTTCCCTCTCACGTTAGGCTGCCTTGCCTAAAGCACAAGGGGGGTATCCCTAGAATATAAATTATAACTTTAGATTTAAGTGGATGGTGGGTTGCTAAGACCAATGCCAATCGAAGGTTTTGGAATCAAGGAATAAAAACAAAGACGGTTTGGAATGATATGAACAAGACAGTCAGATGATACACCAATGTCCCATGTCTAGTCCAAATGGTTTTTAGGGTTATATGAAACTGAGTGAGAGCTCTAATGATAGATGCACCATTACAACCAATGTGTTTAAGCCAATAAATAATGTGCAACTCAAATATTGAAGAAAACCATAACATGAGATTATGACGAAAATGACCAAGAATGATGGCTTTCAGCTACTGCTCATGGTTTTGGTTTGTAACTAGTAAGAACTCATAGTATGATAATGAATTGAAATGGCTTCTTTGACTTGGGGTAGATCTGGTTTATTAGATTTTGAGCACTAAATACCAGTTTTGTACAAAAATAAAATAAATGTTTTATTTTTTATTTTTCCGGGAGGTTGAAATGAAAGACAAGTGACTAGATCCAAATTGGGCATATGGGGTGAAGAGGAGTGACTCAGAGGGCTGTTTTTGATGAGTAATTAGGACATACAGAGCTACAAAATGCATGCTACGGTCAGCCCTATCATTGCTGTTAATCAGTGTAGAACTTTTCCATGAAAAAGCCCTGCAAGAGGTGCGTCTTTAGACTTGTTCACTAGGATGTTCCTTACTATGAAGGATGTTTTTGCAACAAGTCTAGGTGATAATAGATTTCAAGAGTAACATGTAAAACATCAAAGAGATTAAGAGAGGAAAGCCCATACTTAATGGCTTCTATTGGAGTTGTTACCACTTTATTTGTCAACTTTTGGTGCAAAGTCATCACTAAATAACAAACAAGTGGAACTCGGAGGAATTACCACTGCCAACTCGATATCTTCTTCCTGCTTTTCAGTATGATCAATGACCACCACTATGGGTGGCTAATAGACGTCCCTATTAGGTGTTTCCAACTCCCAAAGGGAAAGGACATGTCCTTAGTTCTCCCTTCAATTGATAGGGTTCATGTAAATAAGGATGGAATGAAGTGGGGGAAAAAGGTACTTTATGACCAAGTGCCATGGTCAAGGGGACCAGCTATGATGTGATACCTCATCATGGGTGTATAGATGTGAGGAAGGAGCAATTGTGGATGCATGAGTTACATCAACCTTTGTTTTCCCACCCCTCTATATATTTCCTTTTTACTTTTTTCTTGACTTTTCCTTGTATTACTGCTCATAGCTCGAGGAATGAGAGTTTGCTTTGTATGATGCATAGCAATTATTGCCCCCTTTAGGATGGGGAAGTTTATCGCCCATTAGGGGTTGGGACATGCAAGGGTTCGTTGTCTTCTTTGAGATAGGGCAACATTGGCCTAGGAACCGGGTGATGGCCATATGATAGAGGTAGATCTCATGCTTGGCTTTTGCCCATGTGCTAATTTATAAGTTCCAGCCATCTTTTGCATTTTGATTTTTAATTTTGTTTTTATTGTGGCCATCCTATGCTCTTTCTTTTTTGTTTGGCTGCATCAACCTCCTAGGGTGCCTTTCCTGGCCCTACCCAAGGTATGAGGATGTGTGGATGCCAAATCCTAATGACCAACAACCAATTGACCTGAAGAAGGGATGTGGAATAGGGGCTCGTGATGTATGGAGGGGAGTGATAAGTGTGGAAAAGAGATAGATGGGACATGCTATCTCAATCATGAATTCGCAAGTAGTGTGTAAAGTTTTGTAGATGTTCTATGCTAAGAGCAATTTCACTTTTCTCACAGCAATCATACAAGTAGTTAAGCAAAATGCAGATAGAACATATAAGCAGATCTTACAGAAGACAAATCAGAAACAAGAAAAATGTGTGTGTTCGTTTCGGCGGTCAACAGGATGCTTCAACCTGCAAAGTCTCCTTTGGTCAGCCAGCCCAGATGTGTCACAAGATCCCTCCAACTAGTAGATGAGTCAACCCAAGTCAATTCTACAAAAAGTCAACGCTGTCCTAAAAAGTCAACGCAGGGGCAGCAAGCTAAAAGTCAACGCAGCAGCAAAACGGTCAACCCTTTGACCTTGATTTTTGTGCCAGATAGTACGGCCTTCAAAAATCGAACTTTCCACCAATTTTCAGCTTGATTGGACCAAGCGTTGACCAAAGTCAACGCTGGTCAAACTTTCTGCGAAACCCTAGCAGCAGAAACCCTAGCAGCAGAAAATCCGTACGGTCTGTCCTCTTCGTCCTTCCCACGTGTGGCTGAAATTCGTCCTCCAGGTAGCGTACTCTCTAAGATGAGAGAGGAAGATGTGAGTTGAGTTGTGATAAAATTCTCTCCAACTTTTCCTGTATATATATCCATCAATGAGGGTGTGTGACACATCTGTTGGGCATGTGAGCCTACATTACAAAACTGGCTGACCTTGCACATATAATTTATTAAGAATAATAAATTCACAATATAAGTTCTGCTCATCGGATTAAGACTATTTTTATATGGATTTTACACCTCTTAGAAAGAGGAATCCAACAAAAATATTAGCCTCTTAATCTGAGCATCAGAACATGGAGTTTGGACCTAGTTGTCCAAATTTAACACTCCCTCTCAACTAGGGAGAACTCCATTTATTAGTGCAATCAACATCGTGAGTCATCCCGCCGAAACTTGCTTTGCTGGCTTCTTTATTTCAGAACAGAAGTGGGTCAGTCACAAAGACATCATTCCCCGACTGACATAATCAGTCCAGAGGTCCCAGACCTCACAAATCTTGATCCCAGATCAAGAGGTTGGACCATGCCATCCTAGATAGAGAGTACGGCAATCTCTGATGCGTCCATCAGTCTTTGCTAATAGTCTCTAGCTTTTCCACACCTCATTGGCCAAATGAGAGGTACTTCCCATGAGCCCTGAACTCAATGGGTAGGATGCATACGGGGCACAGATTAAATGAGTGGCGAACCAGCTCAATAATCACAAGGGTGGGGCAGAAGCATTATGAGTGCTTATAGCTTCGAGAAGCTATCCCCAAAGCCCCCCAGAGCTCCCAGAGCTCATCGTCCAACAGGACCCACATCATAGGGTCTTTCCACGACACCAAGACTCTCACGGAAGGTTAGGAACTTGACCTTCCTCAGGGGCTTAGTGAGAATATCCGCGACCTGCTCATCAGTTCCTATATGATCGAGCCTTACGGCGCCTCGCTGTACCATATCCCAGATAAAGTGGTACCTGATATCAATATGCTTGGATCGGTCGTGGAACACAGGATTCTCAGTCATACGAATCCCACTCTGATTATCACAGAGTATTACAGTGGTATCTAGCACATGTTGGAACAGCTCACTAAAGAGCTTCCTCAACCAAACTGCTTCACAACAGGCCATACTAGCAGCAATGTATTCGGCCTCCGCGGTGCTCAAAGCCACCGACTTCTGCTTCCTGCTCATCCATGAGATCGAAGCAGAACCAAGATTGAAACAGCATCCAGATGTGCTCTTACGATCCACCACACTGCCAGCCCAATCGGCATCAGTATATCCCGGAGTATCACACTCCCGGCAGTGTATCTCAGCCCATGGTTTATCGTGCCCCGAAGATATCTCAAAAGATTCTTGGCACCAACCCAGTGAAAATGATGAGGCTCAACCATCTGTTGGCTCAAAGTATTCACTGCAAAACATATGTCCGGACGGGTGTTCACTAAGAACATCAAAGCTCCTATGAGTTGACAATACTCAGTAGGATTGGCCAAGATAGGCCCTGCAGCGCTGCCACTCAACTTCTTAAAGTTGAGTTCCATTGGTGTCGACACGGACTTACAGTCCACCATCCCAAATCTTTCCAGAAGCTTCACAATATACTTTCCTTGAGAAAGGAAAATCTCTCCAGGTCTCTGCCAGACCTCTAGGCCTAGGAAATAGTGCATCAGTCCTAGGTCTTTCATCTCGAACTCAGCAGCAAGCTCCCTCTTACATTGATGAATGAGAGGGTCACCACCTGTCAGGAAGAGGTCGTCCACATACAGCACTAGAATGAGAGGCTTTCCTTCCACAACCTTAAAGTAAAGGTTTGGATCAGCATTGCTTCGAGTGAAGCCCAGCTTCATCAAGTAACTATCCATCCTCTCATACCAAGCTCTGGGTGCTTGCTTTAACCCATAGAGGGCTTTCTTCAACCTGCAGACATAAGTGTCTCGATCTTGAACTTCAAATCCCAGAGGTAGTTCTACATACACCTCTTCCTTTATTGCACCATGCAGAAAAGCGGTCTTGACATCCATCTGATGAAGACTCCATCCTTGCGTAGCAGCAAGGGTTATGATGGATCGGATGGTGGTATATCGAGCCACAGGTGCAAATATATCGTCATAGTCAATTCTCAATCATCATGGATCTGCACCTCAATGACTGTAATGTTGCTCTCATTATACAGCATCACATTGCTACCCCAAATCAACAAGAATGACAGATCTGGTCTTTTCATTGTAATACACTCCTAGTGGAGATTCATATCTTCTTTGCTGTCTATGCATCATCACGCTGCATGCTACCCATGCTGCCTTTGCATCATCACGTTGCAACACTACAACACAGTCAGATCTGCACTAATTGAGGCTTACGATCACCCAATCAAGCCTCCAAATTTGCTCCCATAGGTTGCCCAACCATCTGATCCAAAACTGATCAAATTCCTTGACCCAACACAAGGCATAAGTTGTTGTTCCAATCTGTTTTCGCTGCTGCTCCTAATTGTGACTGGTTAGGGCATCCATATGCTGCAACAGCCCTTAACCAAGTCACCAAACAGCCTTCAAAAACTACGTGCTACCCTTGTATAAGTCCTCTGCATTCACGCTGTTGATTAGGGCTCAATCTAGCCCCAAAACAGTCCCACGCAATGCCTTTTCAGTGGGGTAAGGGCCTGCGGCCTACCACAGGTGGCTTCCTGTACCCACGGCCTGCTGAAACAGAGTTTCCAGCCCGCACATAATATTCAAATCAACCCAGAATTTTGTCTCCTTTATTGAGGCCTTTCTGCTGGTTAATTTTCACTCCAAAACAGTCATAGGAGTGACCTAAACGTCCCCTCTTCCTTCACTGGAAATGCCCTTACCTGCACCCAATAAAACAGAGATTTAGGGCCCAATATACTGCAGATTTAGGGCTCCTATTCTTAGCGTGTAAGGGCCTCTTGGGACAGCATATGAGGGCTCTTTAGAACTGCGGATTCTCCTCTAGATCTCTCTGTCCACAAAACCCAAACACGTGGAGAGAGTGCAGTGGTAGTCTCCCTCTTAATGCCAGCTTCTCTGCAGAAGTCTTTGAACTCATTTGACTCATATTCAGTGCCATTGTCAGTCCTCAAAATCTTGATCTTCTTTCCGGTCATATTTTCCACCAAGGCTTTGAAGGTACGGAACCACATGAAAGCCTCATCCTTCTTTTTCAAGAAGTATATCCAGGTTTTGCGAGAGAAGTCATCAGTAAATGTCATATAGTAAGAACATCCCCCCAGGGATGTTACAGGCAACATACCAGAAAGATCAGAATGGACCAGTTGCAATATCTCAGATGTCGTTGTGACACTTGAGGGGAAAGGTCCCCTTGTATGTTTTCCTTCAGCCCTTACATACACCTTTATGATTATTTCCAAAATCAGGCAGCCCTTCATGTTCATGATCTTATAATGCTGCCTATGCATCATCATCATGCTGTCCTATATATCATTGTCACATCATAGCCATATAAATCACTGTCATACAAGAATCACTTCCATACATCAAGAAACATTGTCCAAATATCACTAAAGTCGCTGCCCAAACATTATTGTCATAGGAACAAATATCTCTTCCATATATCATCTCCATTTGTCAAGAGAACAATATCACTGCTATGCATAACTGTTATAAGAGTAAGTGACACTACAATGAGTGCAGAAGATCACTGTCAAAAACTCTGTCATATTGTCATATTTCACTGTCATACGTACAGAAGATGGGGTCTGATAATAAGCCCACTTGACTACCCTTAAGCTCTTCCATATATCCATTTTTAAGACTCCAAATCATCTACCTTCTAACAACCCTTGTTGTCCTTCTCAAGGGACTATACTTGGAGCTTTACCAAGCATCTTCTTACAGCCCATTATACCAGAATTGCAAACTGTCTAATCTGGACCATAGTATCTGGCAAATTCATCATTATAAAAGTCAAGCACATACCTGTGATAGACGTCATATTTCTGTCCACAACTACATTTTGACCAATGCACAGGACCCTGAAATTTCGGCCCTGGTTAGGGCTTTCTGTGGCTTCTACGACAGCCCACTATAAAACCTCTTTAATTCCTACGTTGATGGTCAAGGGTATTGCGGCCTTCTTCCTGCTCCTTGCTGGGCCTCTCGGCCCTCTCAAAACAGACTTTTGTCCCATTGTAAAACTCAAAATCACTCAACGGCCTGTGCATAGAGAATAACCCTTGCATTTATGCTCAGAACTCCTCTTTACAAGCTCAGCTAGCCTCCTTCCTTACTTGGCCAATCAGATCATAAACAAAAGACACAGAAATACTCCTCTTCGCACTTTGGCCAGAGCCTTAAGCCTGCAGATACCTCTTCATCACTACGACTTGACTCTTCATGACTGCAGCCTCATGTCCTTATGACTGCGGCTTCCTTTACTGCCTAAACATATCCTCTACAGCTGCGCTGTATATCTTTCCGTTACAACGTATATCATTGATAGCGTATATAATCCTCTATGTACAGTGACACAAAGGCATCCATTGACTTCGATTAGGGCATGATTATTTCGATGATGATTGCTATAGATAGAGTTTGTCTTCACCTCAGCTCTGATACCATGTAAAGTTTTGTAGATGTTCTATGCTAAGAGCAATTTCACTTTTCTCACAGCAATCATACAAGTAGTTAAGCAAAATGCAGATAGAACATATAAGCAGATCTTACAGAAGACAAATCAGAAACAAGAAAAATGTGTGTGTTCGTTTCGGCGGTCAACAGGATGCTTCAACCAGCAAAGTCTCCTTTGGTCAGCCAGCCCAGATGTGTCACAAGATCCCTCCAACTAGTAGATGAGTCAACCCAAGTCAATTCTACAAAAAGTCAACGCTGTCCTGAAAAGTCAACGCAGGGGCAGCAAGCTAAAAGTCAACGCAACAGCAAAACGGTCAACCCTTTGACCTCGATTTTTGTGCCAGATAGTACGGCCTTCAAAAATCGAACTTTCCACCAATTTTCAGCTTGATTGGACCAAGCGTTGACCAAAGTCAACGCTGGTCAAACTTTCTGCGAAACCCTAGCAGCAGAAAATCCGTATGGTCTGTCCTCTTCGTCCTTCCCACGTGTGGCTGAAATTCGTCCTCCAGGTAGCGTACTCTCTAAGATGAGAGAGGAAGATGTGAGTTGAGTTGTGATAAAATTCTCTCCAACTTTTCCTGTATATATATCCATCAATGAGGGTGTGTGACACATCTGTTGGGCATGTGAGCCTACATTACAAAACTGGCTGACCTTGCACATATAATTTATTAAGAATAATAAATTCACAATATAAGTTCTGCTCATCAGATTAAGACTATTTTTATATGGATTTTACACCTCTCAGAAAGAGGAATCCAACAAAAATATTAGCCTCTTAATCTGAGCATCAGAACATGGAGTTTGGACCTAGTTGTCCAAATTTAACATAGTGCCCCTTCCTAAAGCCATGGGCCATTAGGAGTGGTCCCACTAGACTAGGATGGAAAATTAACCCCCCCATATAAGGTGAGGAAACATGACTACGGCCAAGACCCTTCTTTCTTCCTAGTCACCCAATAATCCATGCCAAAATGCCCAAATACAAACAAGAATAAGCACCCAATTGCACAATGAATAAAGTACCTTTTGATAAGAAGCCAACCTTCAAACATGTGCTCTTGACAAATGGATGAAGTGACATATGACTGATGTAGATGGCAGAGATATGAATGGCACAACACATCGGCTACAAGGTGGTTCTCAAGGGTTACTGGTTGCCAACTGGAAGACATGAATAGGAGAAAAGTTTCTCTTAGGGGGTCACCCACTTTTGGTGGGTAACAAGACTCACTATGGAGTTATCATAGGCATTGTTGAAATTTCGAAGTCTACCAGTTAGAAACCCTCCATGCACTTTACTGATTTATTCCTACCTACTTGTTCCATTACTTAACAAGTTATTTACAATGTAAACATTGAAAATAAACACTAGTGCATGCTCAACATATTACTGATCATCAACTAAAGGAAACAGAAACAAGCACACAAAATGACACCGTTATTTTTGGACGAATGTCCCCGAAAAAACCCAATGCGGGAAAACCGGTGCAACTATCTGAGGGTTTTCTTATTAAGCAATTTCAGAGTACAATCTGGGTGCCAAATACGGCTTACCCAATAGAGAATTTCCTTGGTAGTAGTACCTCTCAGTCTGAGACAAATGTCTCAGCTGAAACCCCGGATAAACCCTCCGGCAGCTCCTCATCTCCAATCTGCCCCAGAAACCCCAACGTCTGCCTTTCTGGACCGCGTCAGCCTCTCTCTTCCCAGTGCTATCCCTGTGTCACCCTGAATAGGCCTGCGTCAACCTCAGGAGGCCCTGCATCAGCCTTCTGGTCCTCTGCGTCAGTAATGCTGGTCTCTCTTAAGCACTGCGGAGGTCCTGACTGCCTTTGCGTGAGCCTTGGCTGCTACTACGTCACTCTCTCTGGATCCTACGCTAATCTCCTGGTACTATCTCTGCCTCTTTGTCTCTCTGTACTCACTGCCCCTCAGCCGCAACTCTGATCACTGATTCTATCTCTCTTAGCAAACCCTGCTCTAGAGAATACAATGACTGATCATCTGGTGTGCCCTCCAAGTGACCCTCAAGCCTCCTCTTATACTTTTCTTGTTGACATGTCAACGGCTGAGATTAAGTCCCTAATCGACGGCTAAGATTAGATCTAGCTTGATCCATGTCTTTTGGACCATTCTAACACAGTTTTATATTAATCTACATTTATATTTTAATTTGGACTCCATTAAAAATGTTAATTATTTCAATATCTCCTAAACTGTTTAGAATCTGCCCAAACCCTTTCCGGGTATTGGAGATCTCATGTGCCCCAACCTCTCCACCAAATTTCGTGGCTAGAGCACATCTGATGCTACCACAAATCAACACTCCCTCTTAGGACTGTGCTCTAGCAATACTCCTCACTGAGTATCACTTTGATCATCCGGCATCAGTCCCTATGCTGATGCTAGGCCTGTTGGGGTCAAAGATGTTGGAAGGAAAACTCATCAAAGAGGAAAGGTTTGACTTGGTCTTGGAGGGGTCTTGGTCAAGGGTCATAGGTTTGGAATTCGTCAATTGAAGTTCTATAAGAAGGGAAGAACTCTTGTGGGTTTTCCTCTCAGTTGGAGAGGCTTTGGCCCTGGTTGATTGCCTATATCTTGTGTCCTCTTGTCTTATTATTCTCTATGGTTTGGTTTTTGTTTGATGAAAAGAACATTAAACCTAATCAAGAAAAAGAAGAAGCTAATTAAGTTAAGTAAAAATACATCACAAGTAGTTATCAAAGTAAAAGAAATCTCCTAACTTCTTGTCCCTAGATTTCTCAACATTTTGGTGGGTATCAGGACAAACTATGGAGTTATCATAGGCACTATGGGTTATGAATGGTTAGTGCAAGGTCTTCTTCTTCCTTTGTGTTACTCAAATGTCTCACTTCTTTGCTTTGCTTTGCTATTGACTAACAAATCATTGGAATAGGAATGAAACCCCTTCTTTTCCTCACAGCTTAGTGTTTAATGGTCTATTAGTCATCTAGGGCTAGGGTTAAATTTTTTGCATGCCCTAACTCTTGACTAAAAGTTAGAGTTTTAGACCTCAAATTTCTCAAAAGTCTATATGTGACTAGCTCATGTGTGAGCAATGAGAGTTGACATGGCATCCACTTGTTATTATGGTAGTCAAAGCATGGGTCAGCTTGTGCGAAGCATAACTTCCTCATATGGACTTTAATTGATGTTCTCACTAGAAAGCTCTCGACAAGCATATTAGTTGGATTCATATTCACAAAATTTTGACCCCAAAAGTGATTGTTTAATACTCAAAACATGCTCTAGAAGTTTTAGGACCCCAAATTACCAAAATAGGACATTCCCCTAAAATGGGCCATGTTAGCCACCAACCCACCACCTTTGGGTGACACCCATAGATGAAATTTTTCTCCTAGATGGTCCTCAGCCGACAACTAGCACCTCCTTGTAGCCACCAGATAGATCGATGTGCCACCATCTTCGCCACGTGAGCCAACCATTATGGACCCTCGCCCATCTGATATGTTGTGTGTTTATAGGTGGGCCTTCCAACCTCAAAGGTATGCCTTTTCATTATGTAGTTGGGTATCTTTGCTTACTTATCATGGACACTTTTAGGCATGGATTAGTGGGGGATTTGGCACAAAGAGTGGGCTTGGTTTGTGCTCTTGTCCCCTTGTCCAATGTGTTGGTTAACCTTGTATCCTAGTCCCGTGGGATCTCCTTTATTAGCTACTAGCTTTAGGAGTGGCATTACATGGAAAATCTAGATTTTCATTTCGTGGTCCCATTTCCCGACACCACATACATCACTCCCCTCCGCTCATTGTAACCCCTTTTCACATATTTCCCATCCGGGTCCACATTTGTCCATTGGGTCTATTACTACTCAAACTATCAAGGGTCCTAGAGGGGCACTTCCTAGGTCAAGAGCAACAATGAAGCTAAAGCCCACTATCACCACAGCTAAAGCTTCCTACTCTTTATGGATTTTCACCGAACGCACGAGACCCGATATTTAGAGAATCACTTATGAAGGATAGATTGACTAAGATGGATGTGAAGTGATCTTGATGACCCTTTCCTAGGAGAGACTCAAGAGTGGGACTTGCTTGCTTCTTAAGCAAGGTGCAAGGTTCTCTAGGATAGGGGAATAGGGATTTGAGGGATTGGCTTAGGGAATGTGACTTGCAATGGAGCTTCCTAAAACCTAAAATCTCAGTGGAACTTGGTTTCCCAAGTGGTTTTTGAAGAGTTGATTTTGATAAGATATGGGACCACACGGGACCTATTGTCGCCCAGATTGTATAGGCACCGCGACAATGCTCAGGACGGGGTTTGTCACTATGATCCCCGCCCACTCCGTTCTAGCTGTCTCCCAACAGTAGTCTATGGGGGGTAGTCCCTATTGTTAATTTTAGTTAACAATGGTATGTTCTATGCTTAACAACAATTTACTTCAATTTTTCTTATTAGCCCAATATCAATTTCCATATTAGCAATCACATTAACATGACAGTAAATGCAGATAGAACATGAATGAAAACAATAGAAGACAAGCCAAGACAAGAGGACACAAGATGTGGCACATGCGAGGGACAAACCCCAATGTGGGGAAACCCTTTGATCAATTCTTCTTATTATTTGTTAAAAGTTCAGCAGAGAGAGAGAGTACAATATCCAAAATTCACTTGCCCAATCAAAGTCACATTTGTCCAGTCAAACAGTCACAGGATGCCCTAACCAGAAATTCAATGCTAGTCAACGTGGCAAAATTTCTCCTCCAAATCAGCTCAGTCAAACCCAGTCAACTCGACCTCCAACAGCTGTCCAAATCAGCCCGAAAGAGTCTCGAAAATATCAATCAAACTTGGTCAACGAAGAGTCAAACCTATGGTCAACAGCTGGTCAAACAACTTTGAATGCCTCGATTTTTGTGCCCAAAAATGCGGCCTACCCAAACAGAATATTCCCTTAGAAAAATGCAGTCAAACTTGGTCAAATGTAGTGCGTCAATGCTAGTCAAACTCTCCTGTGATTCGATCAATGCTCAAAACAGAAAATCGCAGTCTTGTCCTTCACATGTGTGGAGAGAGATGTTGCCGAGAAATGTGTACGTACTATGACCCAATCAGATGAGAGAGATATGTGTGAATGATGAGTGTCCAAATGAGGTAGATGCTCCTTCTATTTATATGCAATGTTGAGGATGAATAAACCTATCTTTTGGGCTTTTGAGCCTACATTAGGTTATTGGCCGACCTTGACAATTGGTCCATAAACGAAATAAATTCATAATTCCATTTGTACATGTCAAAATGAGATGATCTTTAGATCAATCCTACACCTCTCGGAAAGAGGAATCCAATAAAAATATCAGCTACATTATATAAGCTATCCAAGGTGGAGTTTGGCCCTAGTTGCCAAATTTAACTCTCCCTCTCAACTAGGAAGAACTCCACTTGCCAAACCATTTGACAATCCTTACCATCCCTGTCATCTCTACTCTGCTCTGCTCTGCTGAACCATGAAGAAATAATGAAGAAGAAATGATCGAGAATGTATCATACCATTCTCCACTAACCCAAAGTCAGTCTCCAATAATCGAGAGTGTATCATACTACTCTCCATTGACCTGAAGTCAATCTCAATTGGTCCCAGATCAAATATCAAACATCCTAGCACAGGGAGTATGATAGTACATTATGCATCCATCGGTAGTACTATGGTTCCTATCCTCATTTCCTTACTCATTGGCCAAATGAGAGGTACTTCCCATGAGTCCTAGACTGCATGGGTAGGATGTATCAGCAGGAGAAGGTGAACTACTCATCCTGCTCAAATGCCATAGGAGAAGGTGAACCACTCATATGTTGATTTCCGGTAGCATCAGATGTGCTCTTAGTCTCAAAATTTGCAGGGAGGCTTGGACACATGTATTCCATAATACCCAGAAATCGTTTTGGGAAATTCCACCAGGAGACAGTTTTATTAAAATAATTAATTATTTTTAATGGGTGCCAAAGTCTAAACTTAGGAAATTAAAATAATTAAAGGGTATTAATCAAACTGTGTGTGAAACTTCTACAAAACGATGAGGATCAAGCCAAAATGATCTGAGCCATTAATTAGAATCTAATCTAGGCCGTTAGTTCTCAACAGAAGGATTATAAGAAGAGGATTGATAAGCATTTGGAAGACACATCGAGTGGAGATCAGAAGATCGAATTTTTGAAGCACAACAGTTGCTGAAAGAGGAATTTGAAGTGATCTTTTGTAGTGAGGGGCAGGGATAGTATTTGGAGGGATGCTTTTCCTGGGCTGGAGAGTACAAGGTAGAGATGATAGAATGATGTCTAGAGAGGTTGATGCTAGGCCATGTATAGCTACGTTGTGGAAGTGTAGAGCCTGAGAGGGAGATCAAATTCCTGCTGAGGAAATCAATTTTCAGAAGCCGAGAGCCGGGGTGTGAGACCGGGAGGTTGAGAGCTGAAGTTTCTAGCCAGCAGAGGATCAGAAGGAGGGGCAACGCAGTCCCAACAAACGTGACGTAGAGACTGCATGGGGTTGACGCAGTTCTCCACAGAGGTTGATGCAGAAGGGATGTAGAGGCTCAATTCCAGCGAGATCAGAGCTGGTTCTTCTAGTGACAGGGTGAGATCATCTCGCTATTTGTTTTGCCTAGTTTCTCTCTGTATCGGATAGCTAGTTGGGCATCCAACGAATTTTACTCGGAATTACTATTGCTTAATAATAAAACCCTCAGCTGCTGCATCGGTTTTCTTGCGTTGGGATTTTCCGGGGACATTTGTCCAAAAACAACGG
The DNA here is from genome assembly GCA_031772625.1 of Pinus tabuliformis. Classification (NCBI taxonomy): domain Eukaryota; kingdom Viridiplantae; phylum Streptophyta; class Pinopsida; order Pinales; family Pinaceae; genus Pinus; species Pinus tabuliformis. The sequence goes on along the minus strand of CM062814.1, from coordinate 234,433,744 downwards.
TGTAATGTGCTGTGTATTTCTTCCTTGCTCAGTTTCTTGTTTCCGCTTATAATTTAATTGGTGAAGACTGCAGTGTATTAGTTTTGATGTTTACTGTAGGAAACAATAAATAATTTGTTCGTTCAGTAATTAACAAATAGAAGGAACTTAATCAGCTGTTGTAGTGGTGATTCAGGTAATCGAATTTTCACATCATCCTATGCATATCTCAACCATCATGGGTTATCACAAGGGAAAGTGAACCACTCACCCTATGGTTGCTCATCGCTCCAAGAAGTACCCCAAGCCCCCAGGAGCTCCCAGAGCTCAATATCCAAATCAAACTGGACCCTCATAAGAGGGTCTCTCCACGAGTCCAAGTCATTCACGGAAGGTTAAGAATTTGACCTTCCACAGGGGCTTCGTAAGAATATCTGCGGCCTGATCATCAGTCCCAATATGATAGAGCCTTATTGCTCCCCGTTGTACCATATCCCAGATAAAGTGGTACTTGATATCAATATGCTTGGAGTGGTCATGAAACACGGGATTCTCAAATAGACAAATCCCACTTTGGTTGTCGCAGAAGATCACAGTGATATCCAACACATGTCCGAACAGCTCACTAAATATTTTCTTCAACCAAACAGTTTCACAGGAGGCCATACTAGCAGCAATATATTCGGCCTCAACGGTGCTCAAAGAAACTGACTTCTGCTTCTTGCTTATCAAGGATATTGAAGCAGAACCAAGAGAGAAGCAACATCCCAATTTGTTTTTATGATCCACCACACTGCCTTCATTAGAATAATCATGGAACCTCACATTCCTGGCAGTGTATCTCAATCCATAGGTGATTGTGCCCCGAAGATATCTCAAGAGATTCTTGGTAGCAATCCAATGTATGTGATGAGGCTCGACCATAAGCTGACTCAATGTATTCACTGTAAAACATATGTCTGGACGTGAGTTTACCAAGAACATCAGGGCTCTCACGAGTTGACGATATTCAAAAGGATTTCCCAAATTGGGCCCAACAACACTTCCGCATAACTTCTTGAAGTTAAGTTCCATTGGAGTAGTCACGAACTTGTAGTCCACCATCTCAAATCTTTCAAGTAGCTTCACAATGTATTTCCTTGAGAAAGGAAAATCTCACCTGGCTTTTTCCAGACCTCCAACCCTAGGAAATAATGCATCAGTCCTAGGTCTTTCATCTCGAACTCAGAAGCCAACTCCCTCTTGCATTGATGAATGAGAGGGTCTGCACCTGTCAGAAAGAGACAGTCCACATAAAGTACCAAGATGAGAGGTCTATCATTCTCAACCTTAAAGTAAAGGCTCCAATTAGGTTCACTTCTTGCAAATACCAGCTTCATTAGATAGTTTTTGATCCTCTCATACCAAGCTTGGGGAACTTGCTTCAACCCATAAAGGGCTTTCTTCAACCTGCATATATGTGTCTGACGATCTTGAACTTCGAACCCCTCGGGTTGTTCTACATAGACTTCCTCCTTAATTGAACCATGCAAGAAGGCGATCTTGACATCCATTTGGTGTAGATTCCATCCTTGCGAGGCAACAAGGGCTATAATTGAATGGATTGTGGTATATCGAGCAATAGGTGCAAATATCTCATTGTAGTCCACACCTTCCTTTTGAGAGAAGCCTCGAGCAACACATTTGGCCTTGAACTTTTCAACATCCATCAACTCTGTGCTTGATCTTGTAGAGCCATTTCGAGGTGACAATGGATTTGTCCTTGGGTCTAGGGACCACATCCCAGACATCATTCTTCATAATTGACTTGTACTCTTCGTTCATAGCATCCTTCCAAACTTGGTGTTTCACAGTTTCTTCGAATGTGCAAGGCTCAAATTGAGCAATAGTGCTCATGGTAGTTAAGTTCCCTTGGTACCTTTTCGGCTTCTTACTTTCACGAAATGTCCCCCTTGGAGCAACATGTCTCTTGGCATCTTCGAGATTTTCCCTAAGCCATGAGGGTCTCCTTTTTGAGGAGGGCTCACGAGGAGGTGGATCAATGGGATCCATTGGTACTTCAACATCAGGCATCGGCTCATCCTGCGGTTCTCCTTGCTTTCCTGAATCTTAATCTTTGTCCTTCCTTGGAATAGGAAGGTTACTAATCTTCTCAAGGGCAGCATCTTCATCGAAGGTGACATCATGACTTATCTCCACTTCTCTTTGACCAGGCACACAGATTCTATATGCCTTAGAAGTTTTACTGTAGCCCACAAATGTTCCTTTCTTCCCAAATGCATCCAATTTGCTCGTTTTTAATTTCAGCACATAAAAATATACGGGGCTACCAAAAATTCCAAAGTGAGGAACAACAGGTTTCTTATCGGTGAAAACTTCTTCAGAGTTTTGGAGTCCAACGCTTGATGACGGCATCTATTTTGAACGTACACAACAATGTTGACAACATCCGCCCATAAGAACTTCGGAAGGCTTTGATCATGAAGCATGGCACGAGTGGCTTCTATAATAGAAGTTATAGAACAGATCTTCCTTTTAGCAACACCATTTTTCTTAGGAGTATATGCGGTAGTAGTCTCCCTCTTAATGTCAGCTTCTGTACAATAGTTATGAACTCATTTGATTCATATTTGATTCCATTATTGGTCCTCAATATTTTGATTTTCAACCAAGGCTTTGAAAGAAAGAAACCATGAGAATACTTCGTCGTTTTTCTTCAAGAAATATATCCGAGTTTTGCGAGAGAAATCATCCACAAAGATAGCCAAATATAAATATCCTCCCAAAGATATCACAGGCATTATATCAGATAGATCAGAATGAACCAATTGCAATATGTCAGTAGTCTTGCTATCAGTTGAGGGGAATGGTCCCCTAGTATGTTTTCCTTCGGTACATCCCTGACAAACACCTTCATATTCTGCTTTAAATTCGGGCATACATGTCACCATATTCTTTACATCGGGTAGAGCCTTATACTGTAGATGAGCAAACCTCTAGTGCCATAATTCGGATTGATGAGGTGTGTCACAAGACATAGCCCCTAATGGGTTTCCTCCAACTTGATATAGGCTATCAACCCTGAATTCAAGAGTAAATGCTTCTTTGAAATTTCTTTTCCAAATACATACCTTTCCATCTATGAATGCCACCTTGAATCCTTTGTCTTGATTCAATTGAAGAGTAACATTCCCAACTCCCTTCACGAGATAGGTGGCATTGTCCCCAAGAATGATTTCCAAATTTGTATCCTTTTCTATCAAATTTGAAATAGCTTCCTTATACCTAGTAAAGTGCCTTGAGGCACCACTAATAATCAACCAATTTCGCAAGGTATCTGGTGGAGAGGCAATATGTTGATTTGTGGTAACATCGAATGTGCTTTAGCCACGGAATTTGGTGGAGAGGTTGGTGCACATGAGATCTCCAATACCCAGAAGGGGTTTGGGCAGATTCTAAACAGTTTAAGAGATATTAAAATAATTAATATTTTTAATGGAGTCCCTAAGTCTAAACTTAGGGAAATTAAAATATTAATGTGGATTAATATAAAACTATGTTAGAATGGTCCAAAAGACATGGATCAAGCCAGATTTAATCTTAGTCGTTGATTAGGGACTTAATCTCGGCCATTGACATGTCAACGAGAAAAGTATAAGAGGAGGCTTGAGGGTCACTTGGAGAACATACCAGATGATTAGTCATTCTATTCTCTAGAGCGCGGTTTGCTAAGAGAGATAGAATCAGTGATCGGAGTTGCAGCTGAGGGGTAGCAAGTACAAAGAGACAAAGAGGCAGAGATAGTGCCAGGAGATCAGCGCAGGAGCCAGCGTTGCTGACGCAATAGCAGCCAGGGCTCACGCGTGGCCACACAGAGGTAGCTAGGGGCTGCGCAGTGCTTCAGAGAGGCCAATGTTGCTGACGTAGAGGGCCAGAAGGCTGACGTAGGGCCTACTGAGGCTGACGCAGGCCTATTCAGGGTGACGCAAGGCCAACGTTAGGCAAAGAGAGGCTGACATTGTCCAGAGAGGCAGACGCTGGGGTTTCTGGGGCAGATTGAAGCTAAGGAGCTGCCGGAGGGTTCATCCGAAGTTTTAGCGGAGACATTTGTCTCAGACTGAGAGGTATTACTGCCAAGGGATTCTCTATTGGGTAAGCTGGATTTGGGACCCAGATTGTACTCTGAAATTGCTTAATAAGAAAACCCTCGGATAACTGCACCGATTTTCCCACATTGGGTTTTTCCGGGGACATTGGTCTAAAAAATAACGGTGTCATTTTGTGTGCTTGTTTTTGTTTCATTCAATTGATGATCTGTAATATGTTGAGCATGCACTAGTGTTTATTTCTAGTATATACATTGTAAATAACTTGTTAAGTAACAGAACAAGTAGGTAGGAATAAATTAGTAAAGTGCATGAAGGGTTTCTAACTGGTAGACTTAGAAACTTCAACATGTTATCGAAGCGTGGTTGCAGATCATAGGGGAACTGAGACATCAGTCGAGCGGAGCAATAGCAGCAGAAAATAACTGTCCCGAGTGACAGAACTTGTTCTTAGTAGAGCAGCAACAAGGGAAGGGTGACACAGTACCTACGTCATCAACGATGAGCCAGGAACAGATAGCGCAGAGGCCAAGGGAGGTAAAGGGAGGTTCACACAGAGCCACACAGAGGGCCAGAGGGCTGTGACGTAGTTGGCTGAGGAGGCGGAGTTCCTGGTGCCGAGATTGCACAGAGCCTAAGAGCTCTCACCTTCAGGTTGCTGGGGTTTAGGAGGCTATGGGAAAGTTGCAAAGTGGAGTTGGTGGGGTACTGTAGTCAGAACAGTACCTGACAAGGCAAGGCCAAGGAGGAGGGAGTTGCTACCAAGGGTTTCTAGTCGAGAAACCTGGATCAGTGGTGTGGTTGCACAGACGATCAGAGTAGGGGGCATCTTGACATCGACAAAACGATTTCCAAGAGGGAAATCGAGACTCAAAGGGAGTCACATCGAGAACTTCCAGGAGGGAAGTAGAAGAGCAGCATGGCACTACACGGAGTAAGAGACCAGGACAGACTGGATGGAGCGTCGGAGCCTCAAACTTCGTAGTCTAGAAGGCCAAAATCTTATATGTACTTGACAGAAATCGTGTCAAGCACTTCGCCTTGAGGACGATAGCTATCCCAATCGACTCAACTGAGAACGACAAGTACGAGGAAGGAATGGCGAGGGACAAGAGCATCATCCTTAATGGGGTCAAGGACCATGTAGTACCACACATTGTCGAGAAGGAAATGACAAATGAGATGTGGGAGGCCCTAAAGAAATTGTACCAGCATACTTATGTGCAGAGAAGGATGTTACTAGAAAATCAGATGAGGTTATATCAGATGAAAAAGGGAGAACCGATTGACACCTTCCTCAGAAGACTGAATGAGATCCGAGATCAGTTGACTTCCATAGGACCCACGCCAGATCAGGAATTGATGGTGAGAACATCCCTGAATGTAGCCTCAGAAGACTGGGAGGTATTTGTCTAGAGTATATTGGGCAGAGGGACACTTCCACCTTGGGATAAGATGTGGGCGGCTCTTCACCAAGAAGAGATTAGACGACAGACAAAGGTGGGGAACAACAATAAAGGGATCAGAGTCAAAAAGGTGGAGGAGGAAGATGTTTCCCTAGCATTTGAGGGAAAGCAAGAAAAGCGGAAGAAGAAAGATCTCTCCAAGATCAAGTGCTTCCACTGTGGGGAGCTGGGTCATTATGCGACCCAATGTCCAAGGAAGAAGAGTAAGGGAGAGTCTTCTAAGACTAAGGAAGCGCTAGCAAGGGCAGAGAAGGAAGTGGAGATAGACGATGACTGTGCCATGAATGCACACACACCACTTGAGTGGAAGTGGGGAGACATCGAGTTGTAGTTAGGCGGATTACATGCGATGAGGGGCAGGATCCTCGAGGTACCCAGCCTCTTGGATTAGACCTTGCTATGAGAGCCCCGAAGAGGAGTAGCAAGATTGGCTGGTGTGGGTAGAGATGGATGCAGATGGAGTGGCAAAGAGAGGTACAGTGTAGGAGTCCCGAGACAGCGCGAGGCTAGCAGGCTACAACAGTGCGAGAGGCACGAGAGTGTTTCACCAGTGCAGGATGGCACAGAGAGGGGTGTGCGAGATGCAGGGAGTTGTTGCAGCAACATAGAGGTCAGAGAGGGAGCACTTGTGAGCGGCAGAGGGAGCTTCAGGATTAGGAGGGTCTCTAGCCCAACAGAGAGGTCAGAGTTGGGAGATCAGTTACTTACTTCTCAGTAACTGAGTTGCAGTGTAGTTGTGGGTAGCACGATGCAACATGATGAGAGGAGTTGCAGTGCGGATGCAATGTTGGGAGAAAGCAACAGCAGCAGCACGAATGCAGAGGGAGTTGTCGTACAGATGCAACAGTGGCAGTGGCAGAACCATGGGCAGTAGTACAGGATACAGCAATGCAGAGGATGGTGGGCAGCAAGCCTAGCATTAGCACAGGGACCGATGCTGGATGATCAGAGTAATACTCAGTGAGGAGTATTGCTAGTGCACAGTCCTCGCTAAGAGGGAGTGTTGATTTGTGGTAGCATCAGATGTGCTCTAGCCACGAAATTTGGTGGAGAGGTTGGGGCACATGAGATCTCCAATACTCAGAAAGGGTTCGGGTAGATTCTAAATAGTTTAAGAGATATTAAAATAATTAATATTTTTAATGGAGTCTCTAAGTCTAAACTTAGGGAAATTAAAATATTAATGTGGATTAATATAAAACTGTGTTAGAATGGTCCAAAAGACATGGATCAAGCCAGATTTAATCTTAGCCATTGATTAGGGACTTAATCTCGGCCGTTGATATGTCAATGAGAAAAGTATAGGAGGAGGCTTGAGGGTCACTTGGAGAACACACCAGATGATCAGTCATTCTATTCTCTAGAGCGAGGTTTGCTAAGAGAGATAGAATCAGTGATTAGAGTTGCTGCTGAGGGGCAATGAGTACAGAGAGATAGAGATAGTGTCGGGAGATCAGCGCAGGAGCCAGCGTTGTTGACGTAGTAGCAGCCAGGGCTCACGCAAGGCCATGCAAAGGCAGCGAAGAGCTGCGCAATGCTTCAGAGAGGCCAGCGTTGCTGACATAGAAGGCCAGAAGGCTGACGTAGGCCTATTCAGGGTGACGTAGGGCCAGCGCTGGGCAGAGAGAGACTGACGCAGTCCAAAGAGCCAAACGCTGGGGTTTCTGGGACATATTGAAGTTGAGGAGCTGCCGAAGGGTTTATCTGGGGTTTCAGTCGGGACATTTGTCTCAGATTGAGAGGTACTATTGCCAAGGGAATTCTCTGTTGGGTAAGCCGGATTTGGCACCCAAATTGTACTCTGAAATTGCTTAAGAAGAAAACCCTCAGATAGCTACATCGGTTTTCCCACATTAGGTTTTTCCGAGGACATTGGCCCAAAAAATAACGGTGTCATTTGTGTGCTTGTTTCTGTTTCCTTCAGAGTATGATTTGTAATATGTTGAGCATGCACTAGTGCTTATTTCTAGTATTTACATTATAAATAACCTGTTAAGTAACGGAACAAGTAGGTAGGAATAAATCAGTAAAGTGCATGAAGGGTTTCTAACTGGTAGACTTAGAAACTTCAACACAATACAAAGGGTAGATATAAGATAAAATTCTTTTTGCTTGTTATCAACAACATTAAATTCATCATACCTAGAGTTTCTTGATCTTTTGGGAGGTCGACCATTTCCATGTTGAGTAGCGGGAGCATTCCTTTTTCCTTTGTTGTTGAACCTGCCATTCCTTTGATTGTTGTTGTCCCTTAAATTGTTGTGGTTGTGCTTGTCATCATCATGAGGTGTATCCCTTCTATTAGGACACTCCCTAGCATAGTGGCCAAACTTGTTACAAATGAAACATCTTCCCTTCCTTCCATCTTTGAATCTCGGTCTTCCTTGACATTGCTTCTTTGAACTTGCATTGTTCTTCTTTTTAGCATGAGCAGAGAATGCAGTAGGTTCATTTCTATTTGGAGGCATGTCTATTTCCATCATCCTTTTCTCTACTTGAGAACATCTAGTCAACAATTCTTCAAAACCTGGAATCCTGTTGTTGTTGAGGACAGTAGTGTTGAACACATGTCATTCACAAGGGAGTTTTGAAGGGAAATGCGAGTGAGCTCCCTATCAGCAATAACTCCTCCAATTGAAAGAAGATCATTTTTTATCTTGGTAATCCTTATGAAGTAGGATTGGATATCTTTACCTCTTCCCTTCTTTATGTCCTTCAACTTGTTTTTGAGAAAGAGGACTTGGTTTGCATTGCTAACCTTGAACATGCCAACCAACCTGTCATACATCTCCTTGGATGTGTTCAAATCAGAGATGTATGCAACCAAATGCTTGTTAATAGAATTCCTAATGATCTTCTTTGCTTTGACTTCACCTTTCTTGTACTTTGTCTTAGTGGTAGTCGGTGCATTTGAAGGAGGTTCAGTGATCTTTCCCTGCACATAATCGATAACATCCTTCTCTTCCAAAGTCAAATCGAGAGACATTGTCCATGCATGATAATCAAACTTATCATTGAGCTTGTCATGAGGCTTGAAGTAAGATGCGGAGACCATTGACTCTTGTCCTTGTCCAACAAATCTCAATGATTTCTCTTTTCACTCTTGCTTGGGCTTTTTCTTCACCTTAGCTCCGATACCATGTTAATTTTAGATAACAATAGTATGTTCTAAGATTAAGAGCAATTTATTTCAATTTTTCTTATTAGTCCAATATCAATTTCCAGATTAGCAATCACATTAACATGACAGTAAATGCAGATAGAACATAAATGAAAATAGTAGAATACAAGCCAAGACAAGAAGACACAAGATGTGGTGCATGCGAGGGACAAACCCCAATGTGGGGAAACCCTTTGATCAATTCTTCTTATTGTTCTTCAAAAGTTTAGCAGAGAGAGAGTACGATATACAAAATTTACTTGCCCAATCAAAGTCAAATTTGTCCAATCAAACAACAGTTACAGGAAGCCCTAACCAAAAAGTCAACGCTGGTCAACATGCCAGAATTTCTCTTCCAAATCAGCTCGGTCAAACCCAGTCAACTTGGCCTCCAACAGCAGTCCAAATCAGCCCAAAAATATTAGTCAAACTTGGTCAATGCAGAGTCAAACCTGCGGTCAATGCTCGTCAAACAACTCTGAATGCCTCGATTTATGTGCCCAGAAATGTAGAATGCCCAAATGGAATATTCCCCAAGAAAAATGCAATCAAACTCGGTCAACTGCAACTTGGTCAACGTTGGTCAAACCCTCCTGCGATTGAGTGAATGCTCAAAACAGAAAAATGCATTCTTGTCCTTTGCACTGTGGAGAGGGATGTTGTCCATCACTATGTGCGACCCAATCAGATGAGATAGAGACATGTGAGTGATGAGTGTCCAAATGAGGTAGATGCTCCTTCTATTTATAATATATATGCAACATTGAAGATGAATAGATGTGTCTTTTGGGCTTCTGAGCCTACATTAGGTTGCTGGTCGACCTTGACAATTTGTCAATAAACGAAATAAATTCATAATTCCATTTGTACATGTCAGAATGAAATGATCTTTAGATCAATCCTACACCTCTCAGAAAGATGAATCCAATAAAAATATCAGCTTCATCATATGAGTTTTCCAAGGTGGAGTTTGGCCCTAGTTGCCAAATTTAACACCTATGGAATGAGATGAAGGGAAACAAGTTGAAGACCAATTTGTTTGGAAGACACAGATGAGTGGCCTAGCCACTTGGTTGAATTTAAGCAAGGTTATTAATTCGATTAGATTTTAAAGTATGAGACCAATGCCTTAATGGAGTCACAAATTCTCGCTTATAGTAAATTGTAACCAAATGATCAAATGGACACTTGCTGCTTGAGATGATGGACTAACCTAAACGATATGCAAGTCCTATCACCTTTATGTGATGCTGTGATCTTGGTTATTTTTAGTTATATGCCTAATCTAAATGTAACCGTTCCCTTAACTATTTTGAAGCTGGGCTCCAAGGTAGGTTGGGGGAAGGAGGCCAATAGGAAGCAGGTTAGGGTCTAATTAACGATACCTTTTGTTGTGCTCCTATCACCCGATGCCTCTGGCATTGCAAAGACTGTGGCTCTGATGACTGCAAGGTCACCGTGTTAACCACTAAAGAGTTGCCAAGGCCCCTCAAGCTAGATGAGAAGGGTTTCCCTATATTTCTATCAACCTAGCTTATGCTAGGAGGTAAATTATTACTGCAAGCTAGATCTAGAATGCTTAATGCAAGATGATGAGTGAAATTTATCTTGAGTTACAATTGTTTAAGTTGCTTAAGTACTTAGTGAGAATTAGCCGATTACAAGAGTAGTTAACAATGGTGATAAGACAATCTTGAACAAGATAAAGTACTTTAGAGACACAAGTGCAAACTTCAATAAATTCCCACTAGATGCTTAACCAATTAGATCAACTTATTCATGAAGATATATAATGCCAATCACAATAATGCTAATGTTCAAAACCACTTTAGATCATCAATGAGAAAAGAGTTAGATGTTGGAGTGCTTTTAGCGCAAAATTTAGAAATCTTTGTAAAGCTTAGAGAAAACTACATAAGAGTTAGATCCAATAGTCAAATCAGGAGTATTACTTCAGAGAATTCAGCATTCATTAATGTTATGACGATAGTGAGGAAATGCTAAATCAAAAATGCCTATGCTTGCCCAATGCTACAAACTTTTTCCCAAATGTCAAGTAAGCTTGATTAACTGAAAATTCAGATGTGTTAGCCTTCTTAAGATGTATTCTTCAGCAAATTTTCAGATCTGAAATATTTGTTACAACAATAGATTAACCAATAGATCAACAAGCAAGTGATACCAACACCAATACCCAAAATGCCTAGAAATAGTAAAAATTTGCCAAACTTGAAAAAATTCAACTTTTAGGGCTTTTAGAGGATATGATTAAGAAAATTTCAGATCTGATCTGTTTATTACAACGGTGAAACAGTGACAGATCAGCGAGCTAGTCACGCCTAAGAAAATTTCCAATATATCCAAAAATAGCAAAATTTTGCCGGAAACTAAAAATTTCAAATTTTGTATCCTAATTAGAATGTGCTTCAGAAATTCCATATATGGAATTTCCAGTTATGTGGAAAATACCAGCCAACAGGAAATATGATCTAAGCCAAATCAAAGATGCCCAAGAGGCCAAAATTTATGAAAATCTAGATTTAGCAATTTTAACCATTTAATATGTGATTTTAGGGTTTAATCATTAATGATTTGATGTTGTAATAAATCAGATTTTAAACTAGGGTTTAGAGGTCAAACCCTAGCCTTTAACCATTGAAGAAGCACTCATCCAAGTGACACAATATATTTTTGGATGAAGATGCCACCTAAAAATTAAGATTTTGGAGACCAAATACCTAACCACAAAGAGATCAGTCTCAAATGCTTCAGAAATGGACAAGGGCCAAACTAGGGCTAGATGAGGGCTCAAAGCAAAGGAAAAACACCAAAGAAGACCACGGAAGGGGGAAAGAAGACAAGAGAGGCTAAAGGCTTCCGAAGGAGGTTTAAGAAGGCCAAGAAAAGGCCAACGATTTGCCTAGTGAGGCTAGTGTTGGGGACAGGAGGGTCCTAGAGGCCTAGGAAGGGCCCTAAGGCTTAGAAGGGTAGCCGCAAGCCCTTAGAGGGTTGTAGCCAAAGGAAGAGAGGGAGAGGAGGTCGAGAAGGGAGGATGGAGGAGGGAGGAGGCCTAACAGAGGAATAGGAAGGCTGAGAAGGGGGGTGGAGGAGACGAGGAGAGTTGAGAAGGAAGCCGCAAGGCATTTTAGGCCTGTGGCAAAGGGAAAGGAAGGGATGCCACAACCCCTAAAGCTGACGACTAGCCTTGGGAGGGTTAGAAACCTAGATGTTGAGAGCTGAAGGAGGGACGCTAAGGCTTAAGAGGGAAAAACCGAGGCTAGAAGCCCTGAAAATTTTGAACTGCAAAATTTCCAAGAGAGTAGATCTTACCCTCAAGGGCCTAGATCTAGCTCTTCTCCCACTTGATTCCTTACTCCAACCTGCAAAAATATAAATAAAAACACCCAAACCCCAAATATATACACAAAATTTAAAATCCGCAAACCCCAATTAGCAAAATAATTTACAAAATAATTTTAAAAATTATACAAGGGTTTTTAAATGAATTTTGAGAAATTTTTTTTTTATAATATATTTTCCTTTGAAGAATGACTAGAAATACTTGAGAAAATTTATGTCCACTATAGCCTTAGCGAAGAGTTAATCCACTATATAAAAACTAGAGATCCAAGCAAAATGATCCTTGCCCACAGTCTGTAAACTTGAAAACCAAGGATTGAGTTCTTGCAAACACTATGTATTATCTCAAAAATAATCACATAAAGCACAACATAGGAAGCCCGTAGTCAATATGTACCACAGATCAACGAACAAAAACACCTCAATTTACACCCAAAGTCTTTTATTATAGCAGAAAAAATAGTTCCTAGTGGGACAATAGTTTACAAAAATGCTTCAGCAACAATATTCTACCCAGAGCTCAAGATGACAAGAGACTCAACTGATTCTCTAAAGTTGATTCTCTAATTTATAGATAAATCTTCCAAATGGAAAAATAACGGCTAGTTTCTTTGATCCTTGTCAAAATAATCTTGGCCGTTGATAAATACTTCAAGATCTTTTAATCTTGGCCCTTGATTTTTTATTTTTGAGGAATTTTTGAATTTATCATTTAATTCCATTTTAATTAGCTCAAAATTAATTATTTTGAGCTAATTTCTTAAAAAAATTGACTTTGACTTAACCACCAAGGTCCAAGGGTCCAAATTTTCTTGAAATATACAATATTTGCTTGGTGGAGGACCTTTAAAAATTGACTCTTTTAAGACCCACGAATTTTTTCATTTGGAGAATATATTTTCCTAAGTCAATTTAAATTTAATTCTAATTAATTAATTTTTTGGCTCAGGATTTAATTTTATTTTGCCAAAAAAATTAATTAATTTACACTTGAGGGGATTTAATTATTTTTTCAACCCTCTAATACATAAGATTTTACATTTACAGGACTCAAAGAAGGAATGCAAATTTTGCTTAGGCTCTCAAGACACAACCCATCTGCAACATAATATGATATGGTAAACGAAGTGATTTGTAATAAAATAATTAAGCCAACTAGCTTAAATTATTCCCAAATCATTTTTACATTAGACTCGACTAAAAACACTGGGACTCACCAAATAATTCGACAATAAATTCTCCGCAATATTTGGGGTTTAAGCTGGAGGGGAAAAACTCTTTTGATTAGCCATGTCTAGAAACACAGATAATCAGCGAGTTTAAAAACTTTCTAGGATGAAATTCATCATCAAAACTATAGGCTTACCTAGGTTGTTACATAGACTCAAAGTTTTACAAAGATCATTTACATTACATAACTTGATATGTGACCCGATCTTTGTTGAAGAAAACTAGTACTTTCGCTTCCCTAGAGCTTTGACAATTTGAGTGCAACATCTGGCTCCATATGGGGTTACATTGCTTCAAGGAAGTAACATGAGAATCCCAGAACCCTGCATCCAAGGAAACAAAAGTCTATCAAATAGATATCCATTCAGCATCGAAATCATCATGCATATATAGAAAATACCGCTAGAATAGAAAAATGTACTCTAATAGACTGCAATATAAAAAACATAATATAAATGTGCGAAATATTTTAATTAAATGACATGAAATAAAAGGGAATAGAGTTGGAGATACTATACAAAATGATGCCTATGGCATCAGAATGTCATCGGTGAGTAACAATCTCGGGCATCTGTCTGTTGATTGGTAGATAACTCAGCTGCTTTTTAGATATCCCTTGTTGAAGTTTGACCCTCTTAGGTTAGTGTGACTCCTCATCACTGCACTGCATATCTCTGTCAATTTGAAATCTTCTTCTTTTTCTGCGTGGCGGAGGGGATGGGTGGTGGAAGAAGTGACATATCTTTGATTCCAAATGAGGAGGATGCCCTTGTGGCAGAACATGTTCACCATTTTCCAATTTCTTTGGGACTTCTATGTGGTACCTTCTTTCTACCTCTCTGTACAATCTAACAATTCCACTTGTTGTTGCTAGAATAGTGGCATAAGATGGATCCATTTGAATGCATCCACCTAAATCAGCTGCAAACTTTTGAGATAGAATAATTCCCCATACATCTGGCGCATCAATGAATGCTATATCCATAGTGATGATTTTGTATGGATAATCGGCTAAGGAAACCTCTAAATCTTTAACCACACCAATGACTTCAACTTTTCTAGAGTTCATTGAACAAGTGTTATTGTACAACCTAGAAATCCTTAAGTTTAATTGCTCCATGACCTTCTTGGTCATAACATTCTTAGATGCACCAGAATCTAGCATGCAGTTGTGAAGTAATATGTCATTTATGTCCAAAGTAAGAAAAAATGGCTCATGATTTTCATTAGTCATATAACAGTTGATATCCTTTAACTTAATTTCTTCATCCTGATGATTATTTCCGTCATCTTTTTGTTGAAGCATACCCAAAGCCCTGAAGAAATATGCCCTTTGAGATGGAATCTTTAAAAGTTCAAGTACTAGGACAAACATCTTAATATTATTTATCCATGCGGCCCAATCCATGTTTAAACCAGATTTGTATCTTTCGGCGGGAACTTGTTTATTCTGATTTTGACTTTTACCCTTCCTTTGATATGTATAGCCCTTATTCTTTGCAAGTTCTAGAACTTGTTCCTGAGTTGGTTTCTCACCATATGCCTGAGTAATGGGGTCTTTTTCTTCATCGAAGGTGTTTATTGCAAAGGCTGAAGAAATCATATTAGTGCATTGGCTTTCACTTGACTCACCTTGACTTGCATTATTATTTTGTTGATATCTACTTTCTTCTAAGATCCTTCTAGCAAAGGCACATGTACTTTCTTCATGAAAACTGTCACAAGGTCTGCAGAAAGGGATAGACTCATCAACCACATTGGCAGACTCAAGTGGTGTAGGAGGCCTTTGATCGTTTGAGGAATTCCTTTTTGGCCACTGATTGTTGTTGTTACCCCTGTTATTATTATTGTTCCGGGGAGGCATGCTCTGCATTTGCATCCTGGTATTCCTTTCCATCTGTATTAGTTGATTATGCATGTCACTTATTTGCTTGGCATGTTTAATTTCCATTTCTTTAACCAATCGGGTTAATTCCTTTACTGTTTCTGACTCTTCTTTAACTTTAACATGACCTCTTTCATAACCAGGGATTTCTGACTTTCCTGAAGCCCTTTTATCCTTCTCTAACTCTTCAACTGTGTTTTGGGCATCAGCTAAAGTGACAGGGTGAGCCCGTCTTATTTCATACTGCACTTCTACATGATAAGCCTCAAGGTATGTTTCTAAGACTGTCTTGTCAGGAGGCTTATAATCCTGAGTCATATCCTTTAACAATTTGTTGAACCTCTGGTTAAATTCTACCACTGTTTCATTTTCTTTCTTCTTAATGGTATTGAATTCCTTTACCAAGTATTTTCCTTCCCTCCTATCCCCATATTTGTCTCTGAATGCATTGAGGAGGGTTCCCAGAGAGTCAAAGGAATTATCGGCCTTGTCGTGAAACCAGTCAAGTGCATTACCTTCCAATGATAAGACAAATAATTTCATCCTGACATCTTCATGATTATAGTCCGTAGAATGAGCATATCTCTGGATGAACACAGTGAACTTCTTTATATTTTATTCATCATTGATAGCATTATTCCCCTTAGAGATGGGCTATCTGTGTTGATTTTTGGTAGCATTGGATGTGCTCTAAGTCTCAAAATTTGCAGGGAGGCTTAGACACAATCATTCTCCAATACCCATAAATCATTTTGGGAAATTCCACCTGGAGACAGTTTTATTAAAATAATTAATTATTTTTAATGGGACCCTAAGTCTAAACTTAGGAAATTAAAATAATTAAAGGGTATTAATCTGAATTGTGGGTGAAGCTTCTAGAAAAATGCAAAGATCAAGTCAATATGATCCTAGTCATTGATTAGAATCCAATCTGGGCCATTGATTGATCAACGAGAGAATTATAAGAGAAGGCTTGATGGGCACTTGGAGAACACAAAGAGAGAGTTCAAAAGATCGAATTTCTAAAGCAGAGTAATTGCTGGTGAGAAATTCGAAGTGAGCTTTTGTAGTGAGGGGTAGAGATAATATCCAAAAGAGGGGAGTTTTTACTAGGCCAGAGAGTACAAGGCAGAGAGGGAAGAACAACGTCCAGAGAGAGGCTGGCGTTGGTCCACGCAATGGCAACGCACAACCTAGAGGGACATCAAATTCCTGCCGAGGAAATAGAGTTTTAGAAGCCGGGGTGTGAGACCGGGAGGCTGGAAATCGAAGTTTCTGGGCAGGAGAGGATTCAGAGGAAGAGAAGTGTAGTTCCTAGTAGAGGTGACACAGAAACTGCGTAGGGTTGACGCAGTTCTGTGCAGAAGCTGACGCAGAAGGGACGCAAAGCATCTTTCCAGCGAGATCGGGGTCAGATTCTTCCAGTGACTGTTGAAGTTTTTGAATCTAACACATCAGAAATTCCTATTGCATTATCTGGTTTATTTCACCTACTTGTTTTATTCTTTAAAAAGTTATTTAACCATATAAATACTAAAAATAAACACAAATGCAGTCTCAACCATCTACAAATCATCAACTGAAAGAATAGACAAACACACAGGGGACACCGTTATTTTTGGACAATTGTCCCTGGAAAAACCCAGCTTGGGAAAATCGGTGCAGCAGTTTTGAGGGTTTTATTATTAAGCAACTTTCTTGAGTACAACTAGGGTGCCAAACTGGCTCACCCAATAGAGAAATCAATTTGGCAGTAATACCTCTCTTCAGAAGCAGATATTCAGCAAGTCTGCTTCATGAAAATCTCTCCGATGCTTCTCTTAAGCTCTGTGTCAGCCCTCCTGGCCTCTGCGTCACTCAAAAGCCCGCTATGTCAGCATTCTACTACTATGCACTGGTTCTCTAGCCCTTTGCATCACCCACGCAGGGTCTGCTAGCCTTTGCGCAGTCACTCTGGCCCTCTGTGTGGCTCGAGCTAGCTCTGTGTAGCCTCCTCTACCTCTGCGCTGGTCCTTCGACACTATCTTTGCCTCTCTGCTATGCACTCACTGCCCCTCGCTACAACTCTGATCACTTGTTCGATTTTATTCAACAAACCCTGCTCCAGAAAATCGAATTGACTGATCAATTTTGGTGTATCTTCAATTGACCCTCAAGCCTCCTCTTATACTTTTTCTATTGAGTCTTCAACGGGTGAGATTAAATCTCTAATCAACTTCTAAGATTAGATTTGGCTTGATCCATGTCTTTTAGAACATTCTCACCCAATTTTATATTAATACTCATTAATATTTTAATTTTCCTAAGTTTAGACTTAGGAACTCCATTAAAAATATTAATTATTTTAATATCTCTCTAACTGGGTGGAATTTCCCCAAACCATTTTTGGGTCTTGGAGATCTCATATACTTTAGTCTCTCCACCAATTTTCATGGCTAGAGCACATCCGATGCAACCCCAAATCAACAGTGACAGGGTGAGATCATTTCACTATTTGTTTTGTCCAATTTCTCTCTGTATCAGATAGCCAGTTGGGAATCCAATGAATTGTACTTAGAGTTTACTACTACATAATAATAAAACCCTTAGAGCTGTTGCACCAGTTTTCCCGCATTGGGTTTTTCCAGTGACATTTGTTCAAAAATAACTATGTAGATGTGTGTGCTTGTTATTTCTCTTCTGTGCTGTATTTAGTTTCCGTGGTTTATTTTGGGGTAGGCTGCAGTGTATGTAATTCAGTGTTTGCCATAGAAAATTGCAAATAACTTTTTTAATTAATTTTAACAAGTAGGTGAAATGGAATCTTCAAAACAAGGTTCATGGACCAAAGCAAATGTCTCATTGGGAATACCATTCATTGTTAATTTGGGGTAGCATTGGATGTGCTCTAGCCACGAAATTTGGTGGAGAGGTTGGGGCACATGAGATCTCCAATACCCAGAAAGGGTTTGAGCAGATTCTAAATAGTTCAAGAAATATTAAAATAATTAATATTTTTAATGGAGTCCCTAAGTCTAAACTTAGGGAAAATAAAATATGAATGTGTATTAATATGAAACTGTGTTAGAATGGTCCAAAAGACATGGATCAAGCCAGAGCTAATCTTAGCTGTTGATTAGGGACTTAATCTTGGCCATTGATATGTCAACGAGAAAAGTATAAGAGGAGGCTTGAGGGTCACTTGGAGAATACACCTAGAGTGATAAGTCATTCTATTCTCTAGAGCGGGGTTTTCTAAGAGAGATAGAATCAGTGATCGGAGTTGCCGCTGAGGGGCATTGAGTATAGAGAGATAGAGAGGCAGAGATAGTGCCGGGAGAGCAGCGTAGTGGCTAGAGAGAGTGACGCAGTAGCAGCTAGAACTCACACAAGGCCACTGTAGGTTTTAACCCCGTAAATAAATTATCTGCATACGAATTCTAAAAAACACAGAAAATAAACAATGCGAGAGCATAACACATAAAACACATATACACAGAAATTTTCCCCTGGATCCCAAAACCGGGACTACCAGCTTGATTTTTCATTATGTTCATTTCAATATTATAATACATATTTATCCATGTTGAAGCATTCAATACCATGGACCGAAAAACCATCGTGTCCAAAACCATAAACCGAAAACCATCGCGTCCAAAACCATGTGCGAAAAACATGCACAAAACCACAGGTAGGTCCGCCCAACCTAACATAGGGTCCAAAACCTGCACCCCTCAAACCCCCTGTGACTCCCCCCACTATGCAATTGACACAACGAAGGGGGGCTCTGCCCCCTTCCTAACCCCCTGGTTAACTACGTGGGCTAGTCATGGAAAGGATATAACACAACCCAACATTCTCCCACTTCTTGTTTTCTTTCCACATGGGACCACAAAAGAGCTTAGTCATTTATCCAGCTTTGCAACGCCCATTGTTTCTCTACACCAAGAGAATTTCTTAGAGCTCATAGATTTTGTCAATGCATCTGCAATATTCTTCAAAGTATCCACCTTTATTAGCAACACTTTTTTGTCTTCTATCATATCCCTCACAAAGTGATATTGAACATCAATGTGCTTTGTCTTTGAATGATATGCAGGGTTCTTTGCCAAGAAAATTGCACTTTCGCTGTCATAGTCTATTCTTATAGCTCCCTGTACTAACCCCATACTTGAACACAATCTCTGCAACCAAACTACTTCCTTGCTTGCATGAGTGGCTGCCATGTATTCTGCCTCTGTAGTTGATAGTGCCACTACAGATTGTTTCTCACTCATCCAACTGACTGCACCTCCAAATAGGTTAAACACATACACACATGTAAATCTTCTCGGATCCAGAACTCCAGCCCAGTCTGCATCAACAAAGCCACGAATATCCAACACTCTGTACAATCCTGGTCTTCCTTGGTAGCACAAACCATAGTCACTAGTGCCACGCAAATACTTGAAAAACCCGCTTCACTGCTATCTAATGCTCCTTCCATAGTTTTGACATAAACCTGCTCAATACTCCCACTGCATGTGCAATGTCTGGTCTAGTACAGACCGTCGCATACATCAGGCTACCGACTGCACTTGCATATGGAACACAGGACATGTTCTCTTTCTCTTCTCGTGTCTTGGGGCACTATTCAGCAGATAACTTTACACCTACACGAGTAGGAACCTTCACCGGTTTACTATCCTGCATATTAAACCTCTGCAATATTCTCTCGACATACTACCTCTAGTTTAACTAGAGCTTCCTCTTTGTCCGATCTCTTTTAATTTCCATGCCCAAAATATAGTTTGTAGCATCAAGATCTTTCATGTTGAATTTGGAGGACAAATGGGTCTTCAAATCCTGGATAATTTCTTTGTCATTTCCAACCAGCAACATATCATCCACATACAAGACCAAATAAATAACACGGTCACCAATTAATTTAAAATACACACAGTGATCTGCGTTGCTTCTGGTGAAGCCAAGTCCCCGTATAAATATATTAAATTTCTGATACCACATCCTTGGTCATTGTTCTAACCCATACAGAGACTTCTTTAATTTGCATACCAGTGCTTTCTTACCCTTCACCACAAAGCCTTCATGTTGCTTCATGTAGATTTCCTCATCCAAATCCTCGTGAAGAAATGTTGTCTTCACATCCATCTGTTCTACCTCAAAATCAAAAGCAATAGCAATAGATAAAAGTAATCTAATTGAAGTTACCTTGGCAACAGGAGAAAATATCACCAAAATCAATTCCCGGCACTTGGGAATAACCTTTTGCTACCAACCGAGCTTTGTATTTCTCCATCTTTCCTTCTGCATTTGTCTTCTTCTTGAACACCCATTTGTTGCCAATGGGTTTCCTTCTAGCTGACAACTCCACCAGATCCCAAGCTTCATTTTTGTGCAAAGATGACATTTGATCAACCATGGCCTCTTTCCAGAGTTTTCCATCCTTTAAATCTACTGCTTCCTTCACAGCTCTGAGATCATCATCAACAATATATAAAGCAAAATTTGAATAGAAAGCAGATGGACTATACTTTTCTGGTTGCCTTCTTTCTTGAACTGATCTTCTCACACTCGGAGTTTGTGGCTCTTCATCTTCTAATTCCTCCTCTGCTGTAGAGTCTGATTCTTCTTCCTTTAGCTCAAACTCTATCTTCTCAGGTTCCTTTGGTTGGACTTCATGTTTAATAACATCTTTGACCTCTCTGAACACCACATCTCGACTATACACAACCATATAACCCTTTAAACCATCCTTATACGCATTAAAGATGCACTTTTCAGATTTACTATCCAACATGGTTCGTTTCTCCTTTGGAACATGTACACATGCATCACATCCAAATACCCTCAGATGTGAAAGAGAGGGTTTCTTACTAGTCCATACCTCTTGTGGAGTTTTATCCTCCAACGCCGATGAAGGTGATTTGTTGACCAGGTAATATGCTGTCTCCACCGCCTTTGCCCAGAATTCCTATCCTAACCCGACACCACTGAGCATGCTTCTTGCCCTTTCCATCAACGTCTTGTTCATTCTTTCTGCAACTGCATTTTTGCTGAGGTGTATATGGAGTAGTCTTCTGCTGTGCTATACCACACTTCTTATAGAATTCTTCAAATTCCTTACTGCAAAACTCTCCATCGTTATCTGTCCTTGACACCTTTATCTTCTTCTCTATCTGGTTTTCCACCAGAGCCTTGAGTTCTTTAAACCTGTCAAAGACTTCAGATTCCTTCTTAAGGAAATATATCCATGTATTCCTTGAGAAGTCATCTATAAATGATACATAGTACACAGACTTACCAAGTGATGGAACTTTCACAGGTCCAAACACATCACTATGCACAAGCTCTAATATATGTTCCGCCCTCTTATCAAATGAAGAAGGGAGAACCAATTGACGCCTTCCTCGGAGGACTGAATGAGATCCGAGATCAGTTGACTGCTATAGAAGCCACGCCAGATCAGGAATTGATGGTGAGGATGGCCCTAAATGCAGTCTCAGAGGACTGGGAGGTATTTGTCCAGAGTATACTGGGCAGAGGGACACTTTCACCTTGGGATGAGATGTGGGCTGCTCTTCGCCAAGAAGAGATCAGACGACAGTCGAAGACGAGTAACAGCAGCAGGGGGATCAAAGTCAAGCAGGAGGAGGAAGATGTTGCCGTAACATCTGAGGGAAAGTAGGAAAAGCAGAAGAAGGATCTCTCCAAGATCAAGTGCTTCTATAGTGGGGAGCTCGGTCATTATGCGACCCAGTGTCCAAGGAAGAAGAGTAAGGGAGAGTCTTCCGAGACTAAGGCAGTGCCAGCAAGGGCAGAGAAGGAAGTGTTGACACACGATGACTGTGCCATGAGTTTACACGCACCACTTGAGCGGAAGTGGGGAGACATCGAGCTATAGTTAGGCAGACTACAGGGGATAAAGGGCAGGATCCTCGAGGTACCCAGCCTCTTGGATTAGACCTTGCTACTGGAGCCTCGAAGAGGAGTAGCAGGACTGGCTGAGTCGGGTAGAGACGGATGCGGATGAAGCGACCGAGAGAGCTATAGTGCAAGAGTCCTGAGATAGTGTGAGGCTAGCAGGCTACAGTAGTGCGAGATGCACGGGAGTGTTGTACCAGTGCAGGATGGCACAAAGAGGTGTGCAACGGTGCGAGATGCAGGGAGTTGTTGCAGCAGCGCAGAGGTCAGACAGGGAGCACTTGTTGTCGGCAGAGGGACATTCAACATCAGAAGGGTCTGTAGCCCAACAAAGAGGTCAGAGTTGGGAGATTAGTTACTTACTTCTCAGTAACTGAGTTGCAGTGCAACAGTGGGCAGCACGATGCAATATGATGAGAGGAGGTGTAGTGCAGATGCAATGCTGGGAGAAAGGACCAGCAACAGCACGGATGCAGATGGAGCTGTTGTAAAGATGCAGCAGTGACAGTGGCAGAACCATGGGCAGCAATACAGGATACATCAATGCAGAGGATGGTCGGCAATGAGCCTAACATCAGCACAGGGACCGATGCCGGATGATCAGAGTGATACTCAGTGAGGAGTATTGCTAGAGCACAGTCCTCGCTAAGAGGGAGTGTTGATTTGGGGTAGCATCGAATGTGCTCTAGCCACGAAATTTGGTGGAGAGGTTGGGGCACATGAGATCTCCAATACCCAGAAAGGGTTTGGGCAGATTCTAAACAGTTCAGGAGATATTAAAATAATTAATATTTTTAATGGAGTCCCTAAGTCTACACTAAGGGAAAATAAAATATTAATGTGTATTAATATGAAAATGTGTTAGAATGGTGCAAAAGACATGGATCAAACCAGAGCTAATCTTAGCCATCGATTAGGGACTTAATCTCGGCCGTTGATATGTCAACGAGAAAAGTATAAGATGAGGCTTGAAGGTCACTTGGAGAATACACCAGAGTGATCAATCATTCTATTCTCTAGAGCGGGGTTTGGTAAGAGAGATAGAATCAGTGATCGGAGTTGCAGCTGAGGGGAATTGAGTATAGAGAGAGAGAGGCAGAGATAGTGCCAGGAGAGCAATGTAGTAGCCGGGGAGAGTGACACAGTAGCAGCCAGAGCTCATGCAGGGCCACGCAGAGGTAGACGGGAGCTGTGTAGAGCCTCAGAGAGGCCAGCATTGCTGATGCAGAGGACCAAAAGGTTGGCGCAGGGCTTCCTAAGGCTGACGCAGGGCTAGTGCTGGGCAGAGGGGTTGACGCAGTCTAGAAAGGCAGACGCTGGGGTTTCTGGGGTAGATTGGAGCTGAGGAGTTGCCAGAAGGATTATCCGGGGTTTCAGCCAGGGAATTTGTCTTAAACTGAAATCTATTATTGCCAAGGAAATTCTCTGTTGGGTAGGCTAGTTTTGGCACCCAAATTGTACTCTAATATTGCTTAATAGAAAACCCTCAGATCGCTGCACTGGTTTTCCCAAATTGGGTTTTTCCAGGGACATTGGTCCAAAAATAACGGTGTCATTTGGTGTGATTGTTTCTGTTTCCTTCAATTGTTGATTTGTAATATGTTGAGCATGCACTAGTGTTTATTTTCAGTATTTACATTGTAAATAAGTTGTTAAGTAACAGAATAAGGAGGTAGGAATAAATCAGATAAAGTGCATGGAGGGTTTCTAACTGGTATACTTAGAAACTTCAACATTCGTGGGATTCAAGAAAAGGATAATATGCAGGCAAGCTAAGATGAAGCAAGAAGGGCCACACCAAGGGATGATCAAAGTGTTGATCAGTGGTTGTCACTGATGTCAATCCAAGTAGCACCAAGGGCTACCCCGATATTGCAAGGTAATTTTGACATGACAACTCATATTATTTTGCATCAAAGATCTTCTTGATGGATTCTACTCCTTGGGATGTTTTCGTTGATATATGGTACGCCTCCCAGTTCTTCACGGTTTGAGAGTTATTTGCGTTTGAAGTTAGTAACCCGAGTTAGTGGGTAAAACCCTATGGGGTTGTGGCGTGGCACTCATAATTGGTTGTGGTCATTGAATAGTCAATAATTAATACTGTTTTTTTGCTCATAAAATCCCTCCAATGCTTACTTGTTGAGGACCTTCTCAACTCAAGACATTCATATAGATAATGACCCTCATATCCTCCTCTAGTAGGCATTTTGTAGCTTCAAACAGGTCATGATGGCATTTTCACTATAATGTTTTTTCTACGAAGCTTCAGAAGCTGAAATTAAAACTCATTTGAGCCGAAATCTTGATGAACATAGTGACCGAATTGTAGATCTTGGTTCGCTATATTTTTGGAGATATGATCTGAGGAAGTTAGCGTTTTTGCATGCTCCCGAATTCCATGTCAAACAAGTGACGTTGGGAAAATCATCATAACTTTCTCTTTGAGCATTGGATTCAAATTTCGTAAATAGTCACAGAAAGATGATGGATTGTAGTTTGTTGAGTAGCGTTTTCGGGGCCGAAGGATGCAATAGTGACACATGGCACTTCTACAAGTTCTCTCTGCTGAACCAGTGGATAATCAGGTCATCGTGGGAGATTGGGCATAACTCTTTCTTGAAGAATCCATTCTTGATTAGACCTGTGGGGTTGGAAAGAGGACTCAAAGAGCTACCAGAGGACCCAATTTCAGACCCTGGGGATCCGAAATTACATAGATACGACAAATTCAATATTGAGCTCCTAGAAGGAAAGAAAAAACATGCATTCAAGGATCACTGCAGTAAGGACCACACATCAAAAGTCAAGGGTAAGTATCCGACAACAAGGTATGTATGATTAGTGTTTACATTTGAAATATGAGTATCATATCTGACATATGTTTTTGCAAGACAACGTAAGTACATATAGGGTCTCAGTTATATCTCTATGTCTCTATATGTCACAGTTAGGTTTGATACCACATTTCGGATGTCCTATTCTTGATACTACACATTGGATGCTACATATTCTTGATGCTACACTAAGTCTGCTAAATCTATATGATGTTGTATGTTCATGTTACTTGTCTTGTCATAGTTGATAGAATGGTCTCTGTTGTTGTACTTAGAACTTGGTCACAAGTGTAGGGTCTGTCATCAGTGTTTATTGTATATATCTTTAGGTCAGTTTTGGATATAGTCTTGGATAGAGTCCCGGCCTATATCAAGAGTGGGAGTCTTTGTCTACTGCTACAAGTCAACAACAAAAGTGACAAGAACACTTCAAGTATGCATTGTAATTTTAATTTGTATTTATTCATTATTATGCACTTACATGTGTTTTGCGGGTAGAGGTAAGTTGAAGGCTATTTTGTTTTGTTTTGGGATTGGTTTCACGGGGAAAATTTTGCATGCAGGTAGAAGAGGATTCAAGTACAACTTTAGGCAAGAATTCAAGGGCAGAAGTATCAAATCAAAGGAAGCATTGCAGCGGGACATCCTTTGAAGACATGACAACCCTCTGTATATTGTGAAGTGTCATGGCCAAGAGTCATCATTGTAAAGTTGTAAAAGAGTCATTTGTAAAAGTGTCATCATTGGAAGAGTCATTATTGTAAAAGAGTCAATTTGCCTAGAGTTGAAAAGGCATTATTGGGAGGTATAGGAGTCTCTATTTGGATGATGTCATGGTTTTGTTGCAGGTCATAGTTTGATTGGGTGTTCGATCAAAATCATTGTAAATCATATTGTATCATGGATTGTTGTCCCTGGTACGGGAATCCACACTCTTGTCTCATTTCAGTAATTATAGGGTGGCGGCGAGGTGCTAGGTTGGTGCATGAAGTTGCCTATAGGTTGAAGCCTTTGAACACTTCAGGGTGGTAGGTTGGTCTAGGATGTTGGAGCATCCATTCAGTTGACTACTGAAGAAACCAGGGCTTTGGGGCGTCCTTCCAGTGGGAGCTAGAGAAGAATGATTTTCTAGAATTCTAGGAAGTTGTTGCTTTCATTTCAGCTGGGGCTAAAGATTAAATAATTTATTAGAAAAGCGTTCGGTGGTTTTTGACCCGGAAGGGGTTTTCCACCTAAAATTCTTGTGTTTCCCGTGTTCTTTTATTTACTGTTATTACTACAAAAACATTAATAATAATTGAAGATTAACTAATGCTCTGAAAAGATTTAACAGTGCTAATTGCTAAGAAATATTGATTCTTCTCCCCCTCTTAGTATTTCCAACAATTGGTATTAGAGCTCGGTTCCTTGAGTAGCAGCTTAATGCTGGAAGTCATTTTTCAGAGCATAGAGATGGGAAAGTCAAAGAAGCAGGTTACAAGTATTTCAAAGGAAGGTACAGGTACAACAAAATTTGAAGAAAGTGAGTATTGTGTACCAACCCCTGATTTTGATGCAGATAATTACTGGATATGGGAATGCAGGATGGAAGTACATTTGCAGGCACATGGAGTATGGAAATCAATTGTTTTTGGAGACACGTCTACAGACAAAGCTAAAAGGTACAATTCAAAGGCCATGAGTGTAATTTTGAATGTTTTGCCAAATTCTATGAAAACAAAAGTTGGTCAATGTTCAACAGCTAAAGCTCTTTGGGAAAAGCTTCATAATCTCTATTCAACAAAGCAATCAAGTCAAGATGTTATTGAAAATTCGGATCCTTCTGATTATGATGAAGAAATGGGAGAAATGAGTAAAACATAGTTTCAAAATCAAGTGACCAAGGTGATAAAGGAATTCAAAAGTCAAAAGGAAAATACAAGACTTTTGGACGCAGAATTGAAGATAGCAAAAGAACTCATCAAAGAAAATGAAGAGTCTGAGAAGATGATTTGTAGTCTTAGAACTCAATTGGAAGAAATCAAGAATACAACGACATGAGACCTCAAGAGAGAAGTCCAACAGAAGCAACAAGAACTCGACACAATGTTTGCAAAGATTAGCAGGATCACACAACAGATGCAGGAAGTAGAAATTGACGAAAAGCAACAGGAATTAGAAACATCTTCAGTAGAAATAAGCAGGCTCGGGATTGAAAATGAGAAGCAAAAGGAACAGATACAAGTTCTTAACAGAGAAGTAGAGAAGACCACTCTTCTCAAGCTACAGGTTGAAGAGGCAGAAAAAAGAAGGAAGATCTTGAAAAGATGGTTTCAAGAAGATCTTGCTCAAAAGCAAGAAGAACTTGATGCAAACTGTGATGAGATCAACAAACTCAAAGGATCGCAAAAAGAACACTCACAAGATAAGACAGATGAAGAAGAAAAAATGAAGGCAATTAAAGATGGTAATGCTCCAGTGAATGAAGGTACAAGCTCCACATCTTCGCAGGATGATTCTAAGAAGGAAGTTGATCAAAGTGAAAGGCCAAAGAAGAATGTTGCAACTCCAAAGAACAAGACCAAATAAATCAAGAACAAAGGACCACAACAAACTACAACACCGCCTCCAAAGAAGAATGAAAAATCTTCCAGGTATGTTCGTTTATTTAATGGTTATTTTTTTATGTGCTAACTATGGACGTATGGCTAAGGATTGTGAAGTTTTTGACAGGTACAATCATTATCTACAAAACCCTAGAAGCAAGTTTGTAGGATTACAAGATAGGTTCCACAATGATTTTGTCAGAAGAGAATACATGCTAGATGGGCCAAACATTGAATGTTTCAAATGCCATAACTATGGCCATAGCACTCATAGTTGGAGATATCAGATGGAATCACCTATGGACAACATTGAATGCTTCAAGTGTCATAACTAGGGGCACATGGCTCGAGATTGCAGGAATAAGAAGGTGTTAAGTTATGGTATGTTCTATGCTTATAACAGTTTACTTCTTTTGCTTATTATATTCCACAGATTAGCAATCACATGTACATAAAGTAAAGTGCAGATAGAACATTAAACGATCAACAGAAAACAAGCCAAGACAAGAGACACAAGATGTGGCGGCTAGCCAGTGACAAACCCCACAATGTGTGGGGAAACTCTTTGATCAAATCTTCTTTTATCTTCAATAATTCAGTAGAGAGAAATAGTACAATATATCTGCTTCATATCAGCAGTAGCAAACCCTAGATCAGCAACATCAGCGTTAACAGCTTCATCATCAAACTAAGGCAGACAATATCTCACAAACCGACCGTCGGATCAGCTTGATTCCACCACCAAAAGTTGTGGGTTCCGGAGGAGGTTCAAATGAACCTACAACGCAGTTCAGATGAGGAGATCTTTTAGTCCACGCAGGTCAATCTTTACTTCTGCAGTTGCAGCTTCAGTTTCAGCAGCTTTCGGCTTCAAACTGGGGCAGTCGATATCTTGCAAACCATCTGTCGGATTGACTTGATTCCACCACCAAAAGTTGCGGCTTTCAGAGGAGGTTCAGGTGAACCTACATTGCAGTTCAGATGAGGAGATCTTCTAGTCCACGCAGGTCAATCTTTACTTCTGCAGTTGCAGCTTTAGTTTCAGCAGCTTCTGGCTTCACATGTGTGAGGGAGAGACCCTTTTCTACGCAGTAGAGAAGAGACTCTTTTTTGCGCAGTAGAGAGAGAGAGAGAGAGAGATGTGATGAGATGAGTGAATCCAAATGAGGAAAAGTCCTCCTGTATTTATACACAACGTTGGTGTTTGAATAGATGCGACTGTTGGGCTTCTGAGCCTACATGAGTGGTAGGTCGGCTTGATAATAATTCCATAATCAAAATAAATTCATATCTCCATGAATACTTATCGGAATTGGATGATCTTTATATCAATCCTACACCTCTGGACGAGAGGAATCTAATAAAAATATTATTAGCCATGAATAAGATGACCCACATGAAGTTTTGCCCTAGTTGTCAATTTTAACACTCCCTCTCAACTAGGGAGAACTTCATCTGCAATCTGTCTATTGGTCATTACTATTCATCCATCAAATGCACTGCTCTGTACAGCCCGTCCCTTGCCCTGCTCTGCTCTATTCTACCTGTTCTGCTTTGTCTTGTTCTACCCTATACTGATCTGTATGGTTTTGCTCTATTCTGCTCTGCTCTTGCATTGTTCTATTCTGCTCTGCTTTTGTCTGAATTATGAAGAAGAAGAAATGATCGAGGATGTATCATACTGACTCAAAGTCAGTCTCAGAGTATGTACCACTAGTCCCAAACCAGTCTCAACCAACTCGAAGTTAGTGTCATAGTGAGTACAACTCCACTGGTCCCAGACCAGTATCATCCTCCACTAACTCAAAGTCAACCTCAGAGTGCATACCACTGGTCCCAGACCAGTCTCAACTAACCCGAAGTTAGCTTCGTAGTAAGTACCACTCCTACCACTGGTCCCAGATCAATGGAGGTCATCCTAGCGTAGGAAGTACGATAGATACAACGATGCGTCCATCAGAACTACTATGGTCCCTAACTTCATTTCCCTACTCATTGATCAGATGAGAGGTACTTCCCATGAGTCCCATACTGCATGGGTAGGATGCCTCGACAGGAGAAAACATCAATCCTGCTACAATTGCCATGGAGAACACATCAATCCGGGCCTCACAGGAGAACACATCAATCCTGCTACAATCGCCATGGAGAACACATCAATCCAGGCCTCAAAGGAGAACTAATCATCCTACTACACAGGAGAGCGAATCATCCTGTTCCATAAGAGAGCGAATCATCTTGTCCCACAAGAGAGTGAATCATCTTGTTCCAGTGCGCACCACCAGAGGAGGGTGAGTCACCCTGTGGTCATATGTTGCTCCAGTAAGAACCGCAAGCCCTCAGAACTCCCAAAGCTCAATGTATGCAACATGCAGGACCCTTGTACAAGGGTTTCTTGACAACTCCAAGTCGTTTGGGAAAATCACAGATTGGATCTTTGCTCGGGGCTTTGACAAGGTGTATCGACCTGTACATCATCTTAATGCGATGGAGCCTCCTTGCTCATCGACTTACCATGTCCCAGATGATGTCTATTTGCTGGAGCAATCGACGAATATGGGATTCCTCAATAATCGAATCACACCTTTGGTTGTTATAGAGAATCACAGTGGTATGTGTTCAAACAGCTCACTGAAGAGCTTCCCCAACCAGGCAGCTTCATACGAGATCATACTCGTAGATATGTATCTGGTCTCGATGGTGGTTATGGCAACCAACCTCTGCTTCCTACTCATCCATTATATTGAAGCAGAATCCAAAGAGAAATGGCACTAAAAAGTGCTCCAGTGATCCTCCACACTACCTGCCTAATCAGCATTCGAATAATCATGTAGTTTCATATTTCCTGCAGTGTATCTCAATTCATGAGAGATTGTGTCCGAAGACACCTCAGAAGATTCTTGGCACCAATCTAGTGAGGCTCAACCAAATATGAGCTCACAATGCTAACTGCAAAACATATGTTCGGACGGAGGTTCACCAAGAACATCAACGCGAATGAGTTTTTGAAACTCAGAGGCATTTCCCAAATCTGGTCCGACATCACTACCATATAACTTCTGAAAGTTAAGATCCTTGAGGTAGTCACAGGCTTGCAGTCCACCATACCAAATCTTTTCAGAATCTTCACCACATATTTTCCTTGAGATAGGAAAATTTCCCTTGGCTTCTGCCACACTTCAAGTCCTTGGTTCTTCATTTCAAATTCAGAAGCCAACTCCCTCTTACATTTGTGAATGAGAGGGTATGCACCTGTTAGAAAGAGGTCATCCACATACAACACCAGTATGAAAGGCTTGTCATCTTCAACCTTAAAGTAAAGGTTAGGATCGGCTTCACTCCTAGTGAATCCCAGCGTCATCAAGTAGCTATCGATCCTCTCATACCATGCTCGGGGTGCTTGCTTCAGCCCATAGAAAGCCTTCTTCAACTTGCATACATGAAATTTTCAATCATAAGTCTCAAATCCTTCGGGTTGCTCCACATAGACCTCTTCTTTGATCGAACCATGCAAGAACGTGGTCTTGACATCCATCTGATGTAGGTTCCATCCTTGTGAAGCCACAAGGGCTATGATCAAGCGGATAGTCGTATATTTGGCAATAGGTGCAAATATCACATCATAGTCTATACCTTCCTTCAGGGAGAAACCACGAGCAACAAAACGAGCCTTATACTATTCCGTACTTCCATCTGCTGCAGCTTTATCTTGTAAAGCCATTTTGAAGTAACAATTGTCTTGTTCTGGGGTCTAGGAACTACTTCCCAGAAATCATTCTCCATAATGGTCATAACATCCTTCCATACTTGATGCTTGACGGCATTTGAGAATGATGAAGGCTCATTTTGTATGATTGTGCTCATACTGGTCATGTATCCCTGATACCTGTTAGGTTTCTTACTTTCACGAAAGGTTCCTCGGGGTGCAGCATGTCCTTCAGCATCATCAAGTAGCCCCCTAAGCCATGAAGGCCTCTTCATAGAAGAGGAAGGCTCATGTGGAGGAGGATTAATCGGATCCATGGGTTCTTCTACATTAGGCATTGATTCATCATCCTTTTCTTTCGGTTCCCTGGTGTCAGCTTCTTGAGAGCTCCTCAAAGTCGGAAGATTGTTTACCTTGCTGAAAGCCATATCTTCGTCAAAGGTGACATCATGCTAATTACAACTTCCCTTTGAATGGCTACATAGATTCTATAACCTTTAGTATTTTCACCATAGCCCACGAAAATTCCCTTCTTTCCAGATGCACCCAATTTATTTCTTTTCTCTTTCGGCACATGAAATATACAAGTCTTCCAAAAAAAATGAGAAACATTAGGTTTCTTACCGGTGACATTTCTTCAGGAGTCTTGGAACCTAATGCTTGATGAGGGCATCGATTTTGTACATATACGACGGTGTTTGTAGTTTCAGCCCATAGAAACTTTGGAAGTCTTTGAACAACTTCCACAATCGTACGGTTCTTCCTTTCCACCACACCATTTTGCTTAGGAGTATGTGATGTAGTAGTCTCCCTCTGAATGCCAGCCTCAGATATGCCTAAGTGAACCAATTGTAATATATCGGAGGTCTTGCTTTGACTTGAGGGGAATGGTCTTTTTTAGCTTTCCTTCGGCACATCCCGAACATACACCTTCTTTCTCTACTCGGAATTCGGGCATCCCTGTTACCATCTATCTTACATCGGGTAGAGCTTTATAATGAAGGGGGCAAAACCTCTAATGCCAAAGTTCAGACTGAAGAGATGTGTCATAAAACATCTAGCGAACTTCCATCGACCTGATATAATGAATCAACACGAAACCCAAAAGTAAAGGCATCTTTAACATTATTTTTCGATACACGTACCTTGCCATCACTAAAGGTTACCTTGTGGCCTTTGTCTTCCATTGCTGAGATGGACACCGGGTTCTTTCAGAGGTCAGGTGCATTTAATACATCTTGGAATTTCTAGCCTTCTTGAATGGTTTTCCTCTTCCTTGATTCCGAGCTCTCCTCTTACCTTTGCTATTGAATTTTCCATTCCATTGATTGCCATCAAAGGGATTTTGATCATCGCCCGGTGTGAGTCCTTTCTATTAGGGCACTCCCTTGCATAGTGACCTGCTTTATCGCAGATGTAACATCATCCTTTTCTTCCACCCTTAGATCTAGCCTTTCTTTTTGATTTAGTCTCGGAATTATTTCTTTTCTTAGCATCAGAGGAAAAAGGCAGCAGGAGGACCTTTAGGCAAGGGCATTTCTTGCTCTTCTACCCTTGTTTCTTCTTGAATTCATCGAGCCAATAATTCCTCGAAACCAGGAATTATATTATTGTTCAGAAGAGTAGTCCTGAACACGTACCATTCAGACGGTAATCCTCCAAGAGTCGTGAGTGCCATTTCCCTATCAGTAATAGTCTCCCCAATAGATAAGAGATCGTTCCTGATCTTAGTGATTCTTAAGAAGTATGCTTGCATACTCTCATCTTTACCCTTCTTGATTTCCCTCAGCTTATTTCTAAGAAACAAAACTTGATTTGCATCATTAACTTTAAATAAACTCACTAGTCTATCGTAGATTTCCTTGAAGGTGTCTAGTTCAGAGATGTAGGCCACCAAGCGCTTGTCAATAGAGTCCCGGATGATCTTCTTTGCTTTAATTTCTCTGTTCTTCCATTTGTTCCAGGCAACAGCGGATGCATTTGATGGAGGCTCAACAATATTGCCTCTTATATTGTCCAGCACTCCTTGATCCTCAAGGGTTAGATTGATAGACATCTTCCATCCGTGATAGTTAGCTTTCTCACGGAGCTTGTCTTCGGCAGGAAAGAGTGTTGAGGACCCCATCGTTCTTTTAGGATAGCCTTGCCAATCTTCTCTTCGGTGATTGCTCTTGCTTTTGCTCGGGCTTTGTCTTCACCTCAGCTCCGATACCATATTAAGTTATGGTATGTTCTATGCTTATAACAGTTTACTTCTTTTCCTTATTATATTCCACAGATTAGCAATCACATGTACATAAAGTAAAGTGAAGATAGAACATTAAACGATCGACAAAAAAGAAGCCAACACAAGGGACACAAGATGTGGCGGCTAGCTAGGGACAAACCCCACAATGTGTGGGGAAACCCTTTGATCAAATCTTCTTTTATCTTCAATAATTCAGCAGAGAGAAATAGTACAATAAATCTGATTCATATCAGCAATAGCAAACCCTAGATCAGCAGCATCAACATTAGTGGCTTCATCATCAAACTAGGGCAGACGATATCTCACAAACCGACCGTCGGATCGGCTTGATTCCACCACCAAAAGTTGCGGCTTCCAGAGGAGGTTCAGATGAACCTACAACGCAGTTCAGATGAGGAGATCTTCTAGTCCACGTAGGTCAATCTTTACTTCTGCAGTTGCAACTTCAGTTTCAGCAGCTTCCGGCTTCAAACTAGGGCAGTCGATATCTTGCAAACCGTCTGTCGGATTGACTTGATTCCACCAACAAAAGTTGCGGCTTTCAGAGGAGGTTCAGATGAACCTACAATGCAGTTCAGATGAGGAGATCTTCTAGTCCACGCAGGTCAATCTTTACTTCTGCAGTTGCAGCTTCAGTTTCAGTAGCTTCTGTCTTCACATGTGTGAGGGAGAGACCCTTTTCTGCGCAGTAGAGAAGAGACTCTTTTTTGCGCAGTAGAGAGAGAGAGAGAGAGAGATGTGATGAGATGAGTGAATCCAAATGAGGAAAAGTCCTCCTGTATTTATACACAACGTTGGTGTTTGAATAGATGCGACTGTTGGGCTTCTGAGCCTACATGAGTTGTAGGTTGGCTTGATAATAATTCCATAATCAAAATAAATTCATATCTCCATGAATACTTATTAGAATCGGATGATCTTTATATCAATCCTACACCTCTCGACGAGAGGAATCTAATAAAAATATTATCAACCATGAATAAGATGACCCACATGAAGTTTTTCCGTAGTTGCAATTTTAACTGGAGGTCTGGAAAAGGAAATATGTGCAGGAAGACAAAGAAAATAACAAGGTTTCAACAGTTATGCTTTCAGGATTTGTAAAAGCAAAAGGTCACGAGGAATTAGCAGTTGCTTCAGATAATGACTCAAGTCAAGATGGCTCGTTAGGTGACTCACTATTTTAAACAATCTGGCTTGTTGACTCCTTAATATTTGTAGAGGAGTCTATGCAGCGGTATATGGCACAAGTCTACGATTGAGAAGAAGGTAGTTTGAACAAGATGGAAGTTTCATTATAGGTTCAGGGGGAGAAAAGCAATTGAAGGATTATAGGTTACTAGGAACAAGGCAAGATTAGTTTGCAAAGGATATGCATAGGTTGAAGGAATTGATTTTGAAGAAACATTTGCTCCTGTTGCCAGAATGGAAGCTGTTAGGATGTTTCTCGCTTATGCTTGCTTGAGAAAAATCAAGGTCTACCTAATGGATGTTAAGTTAGCTTTTCTAAATTGTGAATTCGAGGAAGAAGTTTACATTGAACAACCCGAAGGTTTTCTTCTCTTTGACAAACTACGTCTACAGATTAAAGAAGACTTTATATGGTCTCAAGCAAGCTCCTAGGGCTTGGTATACTCGTCTTGATGGATATCTACATCAACAGGGATTCAAGAAAGGAAGCGCTGACAACAATCTTTATGTGAAAGTGGATTGAGATAACCTAACAATTATCGAAGTATATGTGGATGATATAATCTTTGGAAGTAGTGATGACAAATTAAGTAAAGACTTTGCCACAAAAAATGCAAAGTTTGAAATGTTTATGATTGGAAAATTGAAATGCTTTTTAGGGCTTTAGATTTGTCAACAGGATAAAGGAATATTCATACATCAAACCAAGTACATCAAAGAAATGCTCAAGAAATTCCAGATGGAATATTACAAGCCAATCCTTACCCCCATGGTAACATGTTGCAAGTTAAGCTTAGAAAATTTGTCAAAGGATGTGGACCAAAGGTTGTATAGATCCATAATTGGTAGTCTCTTATATGTGATAGCCTCCCGGCTTGATGGGATGTATGCAGTTGAACAAGTAGCAAGATTCCAAGCAGCACCAAAAGAATCTCATATTATTGCCGTCAAAAGAACTTTTCGGTATCTTAAGGGCACAACGGAATATGGTCTATGGTATCCCAAAGGAAATGATCTGGTCATCCAATCTTATATAGATGCAGATTGGGCAAGAAGTGTTGATGATCGTAAGAGTACTAGTGGAGCAGCATTCTATCTAGGTGGTTGTCGTGTTTCATGGTTAATTATAAAGCAGTCTTCAATCTTGTTATCCATAGCAGAAGAAGAATATGTCGCGGCATCATCTTGTTGTACTCAAGTTCTTTGGATGAAGCAAACTTTGCATGATCTTCAAGTCAAGTTTGATGAGCCTATTCCCATCTTTTGCAATAACACCAACACCATCCGTATCTCCAAGAATCCTGTGATGCATTCCAAAATGAAGCACATTCCGATTAAATATCATTCTGTTAGAGAGAAGGTCGCTGAAAAGAATATCAAGCTTGAATATGTTGGCACAAATGAACAAATTGCTGACATCTTTACCAAACCATTACCTCGTGAAGCATTTGATTATCTACGCCAAAAGCTTGGGATTCTCCCAAGTTTTCATTAGACTCTCTCTTATCTACTCTAGTAGAAAGGGGGAGTGGAGGTGTGTACAGGTTCGTAGGATGGTTGTTTGTCAAGGGGAGATACCCTTTGCCATTGATGACAAAGGGGGAGAGAAGGCAATAGGAAGAGGTGTCATGATTGCAAGGGGAGTTGTGTTGCCATCAATGCCAAAGGGGGAGATTGTTGATCAGTGGTTGTCATTGATGTCAACCCAAGCAGCACCAACGTCTATCTCGATCTTGCAAGGGCATTTTGACTTGACAACTCAACTCATATTATTTTGCGTCAAAGACTCCTTGATGGATTCTACTCGTCGAGATGTTTCCTTTAATATATGGTACGCCTCCCAGTTCCTCACGGTTTGAGAGTTATTTGCATTTGAAGCTAGTAACCCCAGTTAGTGAGCTAAAACCCTATGGGGTTGTGGCATGGCACTCATAATTGGTTGTGGTCATTGAATAGTCAATAATTAATATTGTTTTTTTGTCTCCTAAAATCCCTAAGTTTGCTCTACTGAACCAATTCATAATCAAGTCATCGTGGGAGATTGGGCATAACTTTTTCTTGAAGACTCCAATCTTGATCAAACGTGTGGGGTTGGAAAGAGGACTCAGAGGGCTACCACAGGGCGAAATTTCAGACCCTGTGGATTCTAAATTACATAAATACAACAAATTCAATATCGAGCTCCTAGAAGGAAAGAAAAAGCATGCATTCAAGGATCACTGTAGTAAGGACCACACATCAACAGTCAAGGATAAGTCTCCTATAGCAAGGTATGTATGATTAGTGTTTACATTTGAAATATGAATATCATCTCTGACATATGTTTTTGCAGGACAATGGAAGTACATATAGGGTCTCGATTATCTCTATATGTCTCTATATGTCACAGTTAGTTTTGATACACATTTCGGATGTCCTATTCTTGATACTACACATTTGATGCTACATATTCTTGATGCTACACCAGGTCTGCTAAATTTATATGATGTTGTAAGTTCATGTTACTTGTCTTGTCATAGTTGATAGAATGGTCTTTGTTGTTGTACTTAGAACTTGGTCCATCACAAGTCTAGGGTCTGTCATCAGTTTTGGATATAGTCTTGCATAGAGTCTAGGCCTATATCAAGAGTGGGAGTCTGCGTCTACTGTTGCAACAAGTCAACAACAAAAGTGACAAGAACACTTCAGGTACGCATTGTAATTTTAATTTGTATTTATTCATTATTATGCACTTACATGTGTTTTGCAGGCAGAGGTAAGTTGAAGGGTATTTTGTTTTGTTTTGGGATTGTTTTCGCCGGGCAAATTTTGCATGTAGGTAGAAGAAGATTCAAGTACAACTTCAAGAAAGAATTCAAGAGCAGAAGTATCAAATCAAAGGAAGCATTGTAGTAGGACATCCTTTGAAGACATGACAACCATCCGTATATTGTGAAGAAGTGTCAAGGCCAAGAGTCATCATTGTAAAGTTGTAAAAGAGTCATTTGTAAAAGTATCATCATTGGAAGAGTCATTATTGTAAAAGAGTCAATCTGCCTAGAGTTGAAAAGGCATTATTGGGAGGTATAGGAGTCTCTGTTGGGATGATGTCATGGATGGGTTGCAGGTCATAGTGTGATTGGGTGTGTTAGCGCTTGGAATTCACCTAGGCTGAGATAGACAAACTCTCAAGGCTACATCAAACCATTTCACTTCGTAGCTAGCCCTACGAGGTATGAGAAGGCTCTCTCGGGTCAGATTCGATAGATCTTTCAATATGATTAGGCTGACCAATTAATAATAAAGATTTTAGGCTAGTAAATTGATAAGGGGGTTGATTTAATGATTTTTGGGGTTTTTGGTGGCAATTGGTGGAAGTGCAATTCAAGGTGCGGGGATTGAGCACAGTTTTCACAGGGGGATCTAAGGGGCAAGGTAGGAATGAGTGCTGATGCCTTAATCTGAGATGGATGATCAGAGATGATAGAGGAGAAGCTAAAGAGGGCAAACACACAATTCGAATCCTCTCTAGACAGTAGAAAACATTAAAATTGAACAAACTAAAAAGCTGAGCATGTCAAAACATGAGTTCAAACTTTACCACTTCATCTGTCCAATTTAGAAGCATAAGAGAGATGTGAAACACATAAACAAACTTACAAGAACATGTAGAGAACACACCATCAACAATCAGATCCACAAGAATCCTCAAAGATGTCTGTAAAACCCTGGCTTTCCTTGCCTTCAATTGCAGAAATAGATGCACAATATACAATAAAGCTTCCTTACACAAGAGTCCAACCATCAAAATGAGAAGGAGAGAGCATAATATAGACCATCTAGACCATCTAACTCCTTTCCCCACCTCTAGGGGTCGAGCTCAGCTTTCTAGGAGCAGTTTGAACAAATTCTAAACTAAGAACTAGAAAATAGGCAGCCAAACAACTTGCCTCTATTACTTAGCTAACTCATCCATGCATTAATTTTTCACTTTTTACATCATGGAAGCTTCTAGAAGGGTAAAGAAAGATAAAATCTACCAAAATGCCATGAACATATTACATTTATCCATCATCTACAAGTAAAAATAGTCAACCATAGTCAAAACAGTGTTTTTTTGACCAAAAATGTGAATTCTGGCAAATCTGGAAGTTCTGGTCACGCCCCTTCACAGCTGTTTTTGAGTGGGTTCCACTGGTCCAAATCAGGTGCAAGATGGCTCATTGGAAAGCTTGGCCTGTCTACTTTCCATCCCAAGTGGAATTTCTGAATTTGGTGTTGATTTGACCCCTCAAAAACCATTTCTCCCAAGGTCACTTTCTGCAACTCAAAAAGTGGGCAGAAAGTCATTTTTTTGATGTATTTTGAGCTTTTGGAGGCTCAAAACTCAAAACCAGGCTTCTCCCAAGCATTGGTAATTTTTCTTTTTGCAAGCCCTTTCCAAAAATACCAAGTTTTCAAAATTCCGAGCAGTCCTCCAAAATGGTCTCACCCGGGGTGAGACCAAACCGATGGCCTAAACCTGTAAATTGCACAAAAAATTCACAAATGACAAAATTTTCTCCAAATTTCTTGAAATTTGGGCTGGGAGTCCCCAATCAAGTACCATGCTCAGTCAAAGAGGCTTTGGCTAAAGTTTGGAGTGGATCGGGCGTTTTCCTTCGTTTTTGTGCTTTAGCCAACCGTCCTTGGAGCACCTTCGTTCTCGCCGGTATTTTTGACATTTCTCTCAAACCATGACACCTGTGTAAAAAGTGAAAGAGGTTTTTCTTCCTTGGCATGTTGTGGACAAAAACCTCTCTCAGTTTTGCAAAATTCATCTTTGATTGATCAGAAACAGCTTTTGAGTGAAACTTGTCCCGATGTGTGAAACAAGGGATTTTGTCGAAATGGAGCGAAATGAAGGGGATAGAGGGCTTCTAAATTCTTGGGGAAATTTTTGGGAGTGGGGAGGGATGTTAGGAAGCAGGGGAAAGTGGAATCTCAGTGATTGAGTGAGGGGAAGGGGTCGAAAAGGACAAAACACAGGCCAAACCTAGAAAATTGCCAGCTTGTAGCTAGAAACTAGGGTTTGTGCAAAAATGAGGAATTTGGCGGATCTAAGGGATGGGAAGTGTTTGATAAGGTACTTTAAGGATAGGGGAAGGTGTATGAACATCAGGAAACAAGTTTTGCTGGTGATTTGACCATCCAAGAGAAATTGCCTTCAAAACCCTAGGAGAGGGAAATGACCTTGCCTGGGCGCAACATGAAGCATGAACAAGGTGTGAAATGACTCATTAGACACTGAGATGACAATGAAAACCCTCTGAATGATGATAAACTCAGCTGAATAATGACATGGACCGCCATTTGGGCAAACCCTAGACCTAATGCCTAGTGACCAAATTTTGGCTTGAAAACTCTTTGAAATGACAAAATTTGACTTGGAAACTCTGAGACCACTTTGTAAGAGCATATTTGATCACTGTAGGAAGGCTGGAAAGACTGACACTAACAGGGTGTTCGGGCAAAATCATTGTAAATCATATTGTATCGTGGATCGTTGTCCCTGGTACAGAAATCCACACTCGTCTCATTTTAGTCATTATAGGGCGGCAAGGAGGTGCTAGGCTAGTGGATGAAGTCGCCTATAGGTTGGAGCCCGTGAACACTTCAGGGTGGTAGGTTGGTCTAGGATGTTGGGGCATCCATTCAGTTGACTACTGAATAAACCAGGGCGTTGGGGCGTACTTTTAGTGGGAGCTGGAGAAGAATGCTTTTTCCAGAATTCTAGGAAGTTGTTGTTTTCACTCCAGTTGTGTCTGAAGATTAAAGAATTTATTAGAAAAACATTCAGTGGCTTTTGAACCGGAGGGGGTTTTCCACCTAAATTCTTGTGTGTACTGTGTTCTTTTATTTCCTATTATTACTGCATAAACATTAATAATAATTGAAGATAAACTAATGCTCTGAAAAGATTTAAAAGTGCTAATTGCTAAGGAATACTGATTCACCCCCCCCTCAGTCTTTTCAACACAAAGGAGAATCAAGATGAGGTAAGTATGCATCAAAGTTTAAGTCATGTTATCATTTGTATATTATTTTGTCATGGGTATAGTTCTATAACAAGATCAAGCATGAAAGAATCTCTTTCACCAAGAACATGCTTGAAGGCATGTACCACAATGCAATGGAGGTCAACAGGAATATGCTCACATAAGGAGCATAAGATTGGTGACTAAGAAGCAAGAAAAAATGTTGACAAGTCCAGAAAGCAAGAAATGAAGGAATGCCCTCACAAGAAGCATTAGATGGTTGACATATCTACCTGAGAAGAAGCAATTGAAGAAAGAGATCAAGCATGTGAAGAACACCGTGATCACTGAGAATCACTATCTGACAAAAAGCCTCAAAGATATCTCCCGAAAGAAGGCAGGACAACTCTGATAAAGAAAGAAAGGACCCTTGACACCTAAAAAGGCCTTGGAGATACAAAAGGTGCAGATAACTGATTCTACTCTACAAAGATGTTGTGATGAAGAAGCCACCCAACAAAAGAAGAAATGTTGAAGCAATATCAGGATAAAGTCATGATGGGCTACTAGGTCAAAGCATGTAACCTAGCAAGTACATCGAAGCATCCATGAGAAGAATATTCTGAAGCATGGACAAAATGACAAAGGAGTAGCCAAGATGACAAGAAAACCTGATAGTCACTTCCCACGAAGCAATGACATGAGAAACCAAGAAGGAAAGTGATCGATGGATGGTGCCCTACCTGGAAGAAGTTCAAACAAAGACTTCGTGATAGCAAGTAAGGATAGAGATCAAGTAGCTGAAAGACCCGGGAAGAAGAAGTTGTTGATGAAGGAAAGAGTCCCCAGTTAAGAGGGAGCCCTGACAAGTCCCTGATCAAGAGGGAGTTTTTGGATCACCCCTGATTACAAAGGAGTGACAATTGTGTTTTCCATTTCATGGGTCATGCACTAGACTAGGAATAACAGCCGTAAGTCTAGATGAAGGCCATGAATGGAAATGTAGACACAAGTTAGACACAACATTCTTGTCTTCACTCAGGAAGAAAGAACGAGAGGATTGGGTAATCATCTGGCATCTAATACTCTTTGAG
This sequence comes from Pinus tabuliformis, assembly GCA_031772625.1. Classification (NCBI taxonomy): domain Eukaryota; kingdom Viridiplantae; phylum Streptophyta; class Pinopsida; order Pinales; family Pinaceae; genus Pinus; species Pinus tabuliformis. Next base: position 234,391,998 of record CM062814.1, on the reverse strand, counting down.
GATGTGTAGGTGTTAAGTTATGGTATGTTCTATGCTTATAACAGTTTACTTCTTTTTCTTATTATATTCCACAGATTAGCAATCACATGTACATAAAGTAAAGTGCAAATAGAACATTAAACGATCGACAAAAAACAAGCCAAGACAAGAGACACAAGATGTGGCGGCTAGCTAGGGAAAAACCCCACAATGTGTGGGGAAACCCTTTGATCAAATCTTCTTTTGTCTTCAATAATTCAACAGAGAGATAGTACAATAAATCTGATTCATATCAACAGTAGCAAACCCTAGATCAGTAGCATCAACATTAGCGGCTTCATTATCAAACTAGGGCAGATGATATCTCGCAAACCGACCGTTGGATTGACTTCATTCCACCATCAAAAGTTGTGGCTTCAAGAGGAGGTTCAGATGAACCTACAGCGTAGTTCAGATGAGGAGATCTTCTAGGCTACGCAGGTCAATCTTTACTTCTACAGTTGCAGCTTCAGTTTCAGCAATTTCCGGCTTCAAACTAGGGCAGTTGATATCTTGCAAACCGTTCGTCGGATTGACTTCATTCTACCACCAAAAGTTGCGGCTTTCAGAGGAAGCCCGGATGGACCTATAGTGCAGTTCCAAAGAGGAGATCTTCTAGGCCACGTAGGTCAATCTTTGGATCTGCAGTTGCAGCTTCAGGTTCAACAGCTTCCGGCTTCACATGTGTGAGAGAGAGAGATGTGATGAGAAGAGTGAGTGCAAATGAGGAAAAGTCCTCTTATATTTATACACAACGTTGGTGTTTGAATAGATGCGACTGTTGGGCTTCTGAGCCTACATGAGTTGTAGGTCGGCTTGATAATAATTCCATAATCAAAATAAATTCATATCTTCATGAATACTTATCGAAATCGGATGATCTTTATATCAATCCTACACCTCTCGACGAGAGGAATCTAATAAAAATATTATCAGCCATGAATAAGATGACCCACATGAAGTTTTGCCTTGGTTGCCAATTTTAACAGTAGGGCATCCAAGACAAGAGTAGGCAAGAGGACTGATATTTTTTGAGGGTTGGGAACCCAAGATAAGAATAGTCCTAGTAGGTCATACTCGGTGAACACCCAGGTGGGTATGTACCTTGAGGGACAATGATGAAGGTGTCTATAAATCATTGGTCTCCCTAGCATTTTAGCTCATGGTCTCATAAAGAATGGAGTTGTTAGTCAAGGCCTTGCACTATGACAATGTTGATGAATATGATGCTATAATAGATGGATTGCAAATCTGGTTTCTCTTATTTGTATTCTCAAGATTGATAATAGCCAAACACTTTGTAATGTTGTAGGAGTACCTCCCTAGTTAAGAGGGAGTGTTGAAGGAAATGTAACAAGGTTCGGTGTTCATAAATGTACTTTTGATATTTGTATTTATTCAAGAAAAGGAAATACTATGTTTATAATATATGTCAATGAGTTTTATGCTCATTGAAATAGGTCTAGCACTGTTTAAAGTGCTATAGGTGAGTCAAATAGTCAAAAGAATAAGTTGAAGACCTTAAGGGCATGTTACACTATGTATATATTAGAGTCAAAGGGAAACCTCCAAGCAAAGTCAAGTCTACTCCTATGACACCTTCAAAGAAGCTCCTTCAAGCATGCTACACCACCATGGAAAATATGAGAAGTCTGCTCAACAAATCAGCCACCAATCTGCCCTCCAAGTCGGCCTACAAACAACCCTCAAAGTCGGCCTACAAGCAGCCAGTCAAGTCGGCCTACTAGTCGGCTTAAATGGATTTTATATAAAAATTAGTTAGTTAAGTAGTTATTAGGCAAAGGGCATGATCAAAGATCATGCTCATTCACCAAGAGGCATCCAGGGGGTATAAATCCAAGGGCCTCCCTCAAATTGTAATCATCTTCTATCTTTAATAATAATAAATATGATTTTTTTGAGTATTTGAAAGCGTTGTGTCATCTGGTATCAAAAGGGTTTCAATTCTGAACCTCAGCATCTCTGCGCCTTGTCTTTCCGCCCTCTGTCCTATCATCCACAGTATTACTCCCCCACATTGTCCCTTGTCCCTGCGTCCACAATCCGGCATTGCGTCGCCCTCCATCACTCCGTGCCAATTCCATCCACACCTATGCGCAGTCCTCTGCACACCCCATCCCGTCCATCCCTGTCCCTGCCGACGTCTTCCGCACCCAATCCGCTACTTTGCCCGCTGTCACATATCCCATTTCCACTGCACATGATCTGCAATCCATTGATCCGCTGCTGTTAACACATCTCTATCCAGAGCCACCTTGTCTCGGTCAACGACTGCGTTCATATTTAATTGGTTCAACCACAGGGCACGTTGGCAACCGATTCACCGTTTGGAACCGATTGGAATAGAAGGTTATATAATTATATAGTATATAGTCAATAATACTATATAGTAAAAAAAAAATATTATTATTATTATTAATAAAAAAAAAACTATATGCTATATAATCAAATTAATTAATTTAATTTAATTATTTAAAATAAAATTAGTTCAAATTAAAAGCTGACGGACAAATATACAACCCCACAAACCTGTTCAATGTCGTCGATGACAATGATCGGTTTGAGCAAAAAATTGATTGATCTGGAGAATAAGATTACTAGTCACTTCGATGATTTCAACCAAAAATTAGTCCGAGAGTAAGGTTATCGAACATTCTGACGATATCAAGAAGCTACAGGATACAACAAATTGAATAGAACAGCAGCTCAGGCAGAACTATATAAAATCCAAAATAAATCATAATCAGACAATGACGTTGCTGAACACTTTGTGTGAAAGGATGAAGGTTACACCCGAACAACTACTCCAAGATGATGGAGGTAATCAATAGCACAATTCATCAAATTCAACAAATTCAGCAGATTCTCATGAAAAAGAGGAGTCTCCAAAAAAATCATCCACACACCATCAAGGAAATAGTAACGCGACTTTTTCAAATAAGTAGCTCTGGAATACATTCACCAATCAATACCCTCTTTTCGCTCCACCGTTAGCGACGTATCAATGAAGAGAAAAAATCGAGCTACCCAAATTTGATGGTAACGAAAAATGCAGCGTTGCATGGTTGAATAAAGCAGAAGAATATTTCAAGATTTACGATATTGACAATGATGACGAAAAGATTAGACACGCTTCCATGAAAATGGAAGGCGAAGCATATAATTGGTATATGTGGTGGAAGAAGACGACAATCGCCATTAGTTGGAGAAAATTTAAGGATGCATTCTTTAAAAGATTCCAAGGTGTAAAGGAAGAAGAATTCTTTTCAACACTCGTCAGATTACGACAAAAAAGAAATGTGGATGAGTACACTCGAGAATGGGAGACCTTAGCAACACGAGTACCTGGGTTATCAGAATCCTGTCTAATTCAATCATACATCTCCAGACTTAAAACTAATCTACGAGTAGAACTTGAGCCTCATGACATTACGTCAATAGAAGTAGCAAGACAAAGAGCAAAAGATGCTAAAAAGAAATTTGAATAGATACTTTGGTCAAAACCAGAAAATGTATATTCGAGATGAAGAATGCCCCAGTCTGTGAATACGGATAATACAAGATATGTACCACCACATCTTCGTGAAGGCGAAAAATCTAACGTGGAAATGCAAAGGATAAAAGAAGGCAAATGCAAACGTTGTGGCGAGAAGTGGGACCCTAAACATAGGTGTGCTAAAGGAAAAGAATCGAAGAACCTATATAACTGTGAAGAAACTAATGATTCAAATAGTGATGAATCAGACATAGGAGGAGTAGAAGATGCCCCAGAATTCCCTCCAGAATTAAATGACGGATGTATTCCAAAAGTGTCACTATCAGCTATGACAGGTATATCACAACCCCAAACTCTAAAGTTAAAAGGACATATAAAGAAGAACAACGTAGTTGTTCTCATCGACTTTGGTAGCACCCACAATTTTTTAGATGAAACTGTGGCAAAGAGACTCAACATTTTCTCATTTCCCTTACCCAACATGAAGGTGATGGTTGTCGACGGTAAGAAGATTGAAAAGGTAGGGAAATGCCATAAGGTTAAATTGCAGATTCAAGACTTCAATTTAGAATCCCCGTTCTTCACTGTACCATTAGGAGGAGTAGATGTGGTCTTAGTTATCCAATGGCTACGAACCCTAGGCACTTACTTTGCCAACCGTCAAGAGCAGTTCATAAGCTTTAACTAGGAAGGGCAGAGGTACAAGTTATACAGACTCCAAGCACTAGAGAATCAAATTGCATCATCATCTCAGATGATGAAGATGATTTAGAAAGGAGCACCAGCTTATGTAATATAATGTCACCAGTTAGAAATGTTAGCTGCAAATATGATTAGCGAAGAGTCATCAGAAGTACAAGAGCTAATTCAGAAGCATGAAAAGGTATTCCAAGACCTGCCCAAGAAAATGTTTCTTAATAGGGAAATCAAGCATATAATAGAAGTCAACGCAGGATCAGACCCCGTCAACATCAAGCTGTATCGATATCCACATCACCAAAAGACTGAAATTGAGAGATTAATCCAAGACCTTTTAAAATGTGGGATCATCTCGAAGAGTAAGAGTCCGTACGCTGCTCTAGTGGTATTGGTAAGGAAGAAGGACGAATCATTCAAGCTATGCATTGATTATAGAGGATTAAACAAAATAACGATTAAAAACAAATTCCCAATTCCCTTTATCGACAAAATGTTGGATGAACTACATGGCGCAAAATACTTCTCAAAATTGGACTTAAGGTCAGGCTATTACCAAATCAGAATCAGGTTGGAAGTCATACCAAAAACGGCTTTTCGAACATGTTAGTGTCAGTCTTTCCAGCCTTCCTCCAGTGATCAAATATGCTCTTACAAAGTGGTCTTAGAGTGTCAAGGTCAAATTTTGTCATTTCAGTGAGTCTTCAAGCAAAATATGGTTACTAGGCATTAGGTCTAGGGTTTGCTCTCACTCTTTTCAAAGTTGCCCAAATGCCAATCTATGTCACTATTCAGCTGAGTCTATCATCATTCATAGGGTTGTCATTATCATCTCAGTGTCTAATGAGTCATTTTGCACCTTGTTCATGCTTCAGTTGCACCTAGGTAAGGTCATTTCCCTCTCCTAGGGTTTTGAAGGCGATTTCTCGTGGACGGTCAAATCATTGGCAAAACTTGTATCCAGATGTTCATACACCTTCCCCTATCCTTCATGTACCTTATCAAATGCTTCCCATCACTGAGATCCCCCAAATTCCTCATTTTTGCACAAACCCTAGTTTCTAGCTACAACCTGGCAATTTTCTAGGTTTGGCCTGTGTTTTGCCCTTTTGGACCCCTTCCCCTCGCTCAATCTCTGAGATTCCACTTTCCCTTGCTTCCTAACATCCCTCCCCACTCCCAAAAATTTCCCCAAGAATTTAGAAGCCCCCTATCCCCTTCATTTCGCTCCATTTCGACAAAATTCCTTGTTTCACACATCGGGACAAGTCGCACTCAAATGATGTTCCAGAGCAATAAAAGATGAATTTTGGAAAACTGAGAGAGGTTTTTGTCTATAACATGCCAAAGAAGAAAAACGTCCTTCACTTTTTGCACATGTGTCATGGTTTTAGAGAAATGTCAAAATTGCAATCGCCAGATCCAAGGAGGTTGGCCAAGGCACTAAAACGACGGAAAAGGCCCGATTCACTCCAAATTTTGGCCAAAGCCTCTTTGACTGAGCATGGTACTTTATTGGGGACTCCCAGCCCAAATTTCAAGAAATTTGGAGAAAATTTTGTCAATTGTGAATTTTTTGTGCCAAACACAGGTTTTCTTCACCGGCGCGCGACCGTTTCGTTTGGCAACTCCATTTTGGAAAAACTCAGCATTTCTGGATTTGTCATGGAAAGTTACACTTGCTCAGCCATTACCAAGAAATTTCACCAAGTTTTGGGCCTCCAGAAAGTCAAAAAACAAGCAAAAAATGACTTTCTGCCACATTTTTGACACACAGGAAGCAGTCTTGGGAGATTGCAATTTTGGAGGGGCAAATGACCACCAAATTCAGAAATTCCACTTGGGTTGAAAAGTAGACATCCAGACCTTTCCAACAAGCCCACTTTTGCCTAATTTGGACACCTGGAAGTGCCTCAAAAGTGCCTCCAAAGGCGCGCGACCCATCAGGCAGTTTACACAGGAATTCAACCTACAGCTCAACAAAACACAGTTTTGACTGGATTTGACTTTTTGGAGTTGATTTTCATCCTCCTTGTTGTAAATGATGTAATTTTATGATGTTTAGACACTTATTTATCTCTTCTAGAAGATTCATTCATAAGATAGGTAAAATTTAATGAATGAATTGGTTTCCTAGCTTATAGAGGCAAGTTGTTTTGATTGCCTAATTTTTAGTGTTTAGTTTAGAATTGGTTGAAACAGCTCCTAGGATAGTGAGCTCTACCCCTAGAGGCAGGGAAAGATGTTAGATGGCCTATATTATGTACTTTCTTGCTCATTTTCATGGTTGGACTCTTGAGGGATAAGCTCTATTGTATTACTCATTGTATCTCTGTAATTTTGGCAAAGGAAGAAAGACCAGGGTTTTGCAGTCCTTTTTGGGATTCCTATGGTTACATGTATTGATAGTGTGTTTCTCTTTGTACTTGTAAGTTTGTTATGTGAATCATCTCCTTACTTTTCCTTCTGCAAATTAGGCAAATGAAGTGTTAAAGTAGAATTCATGATCGCCATGCTCTACTTTTAAGTTTGCTTAATATTTATGTTTTCATCTGTCTAAAGAGAACCCTTGAAGGTTTCTTGCTCTGTTTAGCTCCTCACCGGTCATTCCTATCCATTCACTTAATTCAAAGGCATCAGTGCAGTCTCCTACCTTGCCCCAAAGAACCCCCTGCAAAAACTGTGTCCAATCCCCGCACCCAGAATTGCCTTTCCCCAATTTTCCACCAAAACCCTAAAAATCGCAATTCAAACCTTTTTATCAGTTTACTAGCCTAAAATTAGTGTTTCCTTATTGGTTATCTCGCCCGTTGAAGATCTTTGCCGAGATAGACCGGAGAGAGCCCTCTCCTGCCCCGTAGGGCTAGCTACGAGGCTAAGTGGTTTGATGTTGCCTTGAAGTTTACCTTTCTCAGCCTGAGGTGAAATTTCAAGCGCTAACATATTGGCGACCATACTGGGGAGAACAAATTGTTTGTTGATTGATGTGTTGGTTTCATAAGTCTTAGACGGAGCCTGAAGTTATGCCAGGTAGCCTTCGAAACGCTTTTGCTTTGCATAAGCGAAAGTAGATAAACGCTGCTTCAGTCAATCTCCGTGAGCTTGTGGATATAACACTTCATTTGCATTTTACCCCAGTACATGTATCAAGTTCAGATCTGATTGTTGATGGTGGACAACGATCAGACACTTGAAAGGCTGAAATCATTCACTGGCGACTCCTTCACTGAAAAATCCAGAGATCAATGCTTCATGGTGACTTCACTACAGAGAGATCAGTGGCTTTGAGATTTTCAAGATGGATCGGATTGCAAGAAGGTATGCTCCTTTGAGTCGAGATCACATCCCCGGTTTTCCAAATAAAATTCCAAAGGTAGATTGGTCAAGGAATTTGCCTACATTTAAAGATGATGGTAAGAAGGATGCTGCTTTACATCTAGTTAGATTTCATATGCATATTCGCAAGTTGAAGGTGGATTTTCCTGAAGATTGCTTGATGAAGATATTCCTGGCCACTCTGGAAGGTGAAGCCCAATCATGGTATGAAAGTTTGCCGCCTGCTTGTATTTACTGTTTAAAGGATTTTCATGCTATGTTCATTGAACGATATAAGGACTCTTATCCATCATTAAATTTAGTTCAAGACTGTTGCAAGCATGCTTATAGTTTTATTGAAAGCCTTGAGAAATATTATGAAGATGATAATTTTATGGACGTTGAGATTATGGAGGCTCTGTATGAGAATCCATTTCAGCCAGTGTTGCACACATCGCGATCGGGATTTAATCGGCGCCGGGAAAAAAGCGGAAAAAATCGTTAAAATCGGGAAAAAATCGGAAAAAATCGTTTGGCACAAAAATATTCATTTTTTTTCAATTTTTTTAATATCTAAACCATCTACAACATAAAATAAATACATTGACACATAAATATGATAAAAAAACTAATATATAAGATGTTTAATATCATTTCTAGCGCTAAAATCACACATAACATTGAATCATGTCCTGAATAGTAAGTCCCAACTCAGCCTCAAAATATCAACAAAAAATATGATAATGTATCTCATCATGTCATAATGTCATATACAATAAAATGAAAGTCTAGTCCTATTGATTTCCTCTGCCCCTCTTGCGAGAAAATGCCACAGCTTTCCCTTTCCCTCTAGATGTAGATGCTGGTGCCCGTGCAGGTGGAAATGGCAGTGGAGTCTGATGTGATCTAGACGTTGAAGAACTAGAAGTAGGAGCTATAGGAGGTAGACCACGTCCTCTACTGGTGGCAGGGGTAGCCCGGGCAGGTGGTGTCACCTGGAAACATTACAATCTCCCAATCCTGAAATCCTGAAAAACTGATAAGTCTGCTGGATTTTAATTGAAATCTAAAATTCTACTTTCTCTATATGAAATCCAATGAGGCTGGAACCACTCTCAAACATCCTGAGTCATTTCATGGTAATGTTAAAAATTTAAGTAAAAGGATGAAAATGAAGATTAAGGAGAATGTCACTTTTACTTTAAGAATTTAACATTACCATGAATAGCATATCCATACTAGGGCCTAGACTTGATCATTAAGCTACCCCACTCAAAAATTATTTGTTTCTTTCAAAAAACATTGCATGAAAAAACCCAAAAAAAGTTATAAAACTATGCTGTCCTGAGCCCCCACGATTTTTTCGTTAAAAATCGCGCTTTTTTCGAAAAAATCGCGATTTTTTGAAAAAGCCGCGATTTTTTCAGTAAAAATCGGCAAAAAAAAAAGTAGGCGATTTTTTCGTATAAAAATCGCGATTTGATCGGCAAGATGAAAAAATCGCGATTTTCCGATAAAATCGCGATTTTAACAACACTGATTTCAGCAGCACACAGGAATCTTAGAGAATACTTGTCAAGATCAGCAGGTTGAAGATTTCCATATGGCTGAAATTGATGAAAGAGAAGAGCTTGTTTCAGATCTTCCCACAGAAGAAGACAGGACAGCTACTTCAGTTCTAGATTCAGATTGTGATGACCAAGCATACCTTGTGCTGAATCCTGAAAAGGAGGGTTTTGTTGTTGAGACCATAGACAAAGTTTTTGATCCAAATGTTCTCATGCCATCAGAACAGAGCCTGCATGAGGAGGTAATTCAGTCAGTTCATGAAAAGGAAGATGACAGCTTCATTCAAGTAAGTGAAACAGTTCCTTTGGATGAATTTATGGTAAATGATAGAAATGTCATTTTTGCACTTCAAGAATCAGCTGAAGTTTCTTTCCTTATGATTGAACAATGTAATAAGGAACTTGATAATTTGGTTATGATACCATATGAAGATGACCTACCATATTGTCAGACCACAACAGATCATAGCATACAGGATTACCTTTCAGATTCTTCATATGTTTCATGTGCTGAAATGTTTTTCCAAGAAGAGATCTGCTCATCCATTTGTTCGGAGTTTTTTGAAGCTTATGAGCATACTCTTACCGAAGCACATGATGAAGGCAGATCAGAATTTGAAGCAAAAGACACCTTGTTCTTTCAGCAGGAGGTGGCAGTGGCAAATCTTCATGTTTTTTACGATCCTCTAGCAAGTTTGTTGCAGCCAGCAGTGAAAGTGATTATTGCAGTGTTCAGTGATAAAGGAGATCATGGTCAGCTATATTTTTGGATGCCCAGTTACCAGTATCTATTGTTGATCATGAGATCTGATTGGGAGAATCAGTCAAGAAGGCATCTGCTTGATTGGTTGCATTGGCATTTTGATATAGTTTGATGGTATATTGTCTTGTAAGAAACACAGGTGGTTGTCATCATGATTTCAAATCTTGATGGACTGCTGCCATTCAATAAGCTTTGTAAGATCTTGTTTTAGTTAAGTCAGTCATGAGTCATTTGTGAGTCAGTTTTCAGTCATGTAGGTTTCATAATTGAGTCGGTTTGAATCAAGTTTCAGTCAATAAATGAGTCAAAGTCTTGTATTGTTTGTCAAATAATAACTCCATTGCCCAATGGTTGGAAAACACTAGTCTGCTCTCCCAGAGGTCTAAGGTTCTTGGCATCTCCAAGGAGCTACCATCCCCATTCGAGCCAATGTTAGTGTCAGTCAATGTTACTTGGGAGCGGGAGCGGAAGTGGGGAGCGGGAGCGGAAGCGGGAGCGGGAGCGACCATTTTCAGAAGCTCCCGGTTTGGGAGCGAATCCCGGAGCGATTTTTTAAAAATATATATATTTTTATATTTTTTAATTTTTGATACATATATGTCAACAAAAACATGTAGAATGATGAATTAGATATAAAAAACATAAAAAAGCATAGATTGAACCATATAACAACAATCATCTAGAAGTTATAATCTTCATCAACCACGTCCGCAAGTTAGTAACATAGTAACATACAACATATTGAGTCTCATGATTCATCAATCTTAAAGTTTCAAGCTTTCAAAATTCAATATATAACATTTATCATCATTGATCACCAAAGTTGTACTTGTAAGCTAAGTGTAACCATTACAACAAATAATATCTAACATGAAATGAAATGTTATAAAATGAAATGAAATGAAACAACTTTCAACTTTCATGAAGCATCATATTCATAATTCATTACTAATGAGTTATAATTGCCAACTTCAAACTTAAATTGTCATATATTGTTTAAAAAAATATCATAATAAATATGAAAGAGTCAATAGTTATAAAAGCTACTAGAAACTAGAAAAGAGAAGTAAATCTATTATCTATTTCTTATGCTTGGGCCTCTTGCCACCACGAGAAATGTCTAATTTTTTAGTCTTGTTGCAAAATCAGGATCTTTGTCATTAATATCACCCTCCAAGCATTAATATCCAGAGGTATCTTTGTCATTACCTTTGTATCTGTATAGGGATCTTTGTCATTAATATCACCCTCTAAGCATTAACATAAGATAGAAAAAGCATAGCATGTCAAGTCAAGATTTTGTTTGAGTGATGCGTACATTTTTAGAAGGGTCATGATAGAGGAGTTCGACAACCAATGTCACTAACATCAAGGTACATAGAGGGATTGGTACTCTTGATTAAATATGAGTTCCATACCCTAATACATGACAAAATTCAATGGAAACATTGCAATCCCCCAATCCTGAAATCCTGAAAAACTGATAAGTCTGCTGGATTTTGAATGAAATCTAAAATTCTACTTTCTCCATATGAAATCCAATGAGGACGAAACCACTCTCAAACATCCTGAGTCATTTCATGGTAATGTTAAAAATTTAAGTAAAAGGATGAAAATGAAAATTAAAGAAAATGTCACTTTTACTTTAAGAATTTAACATTACCATGAATAGCATATCAATACTAGGGCCTAGACTTGATCATTAAGTTGCCCCACTCAAAAACTATTTGTTTCTTTCAAAAAAAATTGCATTTCGAACATTACTACAAAAAAAAAAAATGCAAAAAAGGCAAAACGCTCCCGAAAACGCTCCCGAAAAGGCAGGGAGCGAAATTTTTTTTAGGGAGCGCGCTCCCGAAATCGCTCCCTTTTCGGGAGCGATTTCGGGAGCGCGCTCCCGACCCGCTCCCGAGTCGCTCCCGCCCGGAGCGCGGATCGGGAGCGTGAGCGAGGGGGGGGGGGGGGCGCTCCCCCGCAACACTGGTGTCAGTCTTTCCAGCCTTCCTCCAGTGATCAAATATGCTCTTACAAAGTGGTCTCAGAGTGTCAAGGTCAAATTTTGTCATTTCAGTGAGTCTTCAAGCAAAATTTGGTTACTAGGCATTAGGTCTAGGGTTTGCTCTCACTCTTTTCAAAGTTGCCCAAATGCCAATCTATGTCACTATTCAGCTGAGTCTATCATCATTCATAGGGTTGTCATTATCATCTCAGTGTCTAATGAGTCATTTTGCACCTTGTTCATGCTTCAGTTGCACCTAGGTAAGGTCATTTCCCTCTCCTAGGGTTTTGAAGGCGATTTCTCGTGGATGGTCAAATCATTGGCAAAACTTGTATCCAGATGTTCATACACCTTCCCCTATCCTTCATGTACCTTATCAAATGCTTCCCATCACTGAGATCCCCCAAATTCCTCATTTTTGCACAAACCCTAGTTTCTAGCTACAACCTGGCAATTTTCTAGGTTTGGCCTGTGTTTTGCCCTTTTGGACCCCTTCCCCTCGCTCAATCTCTGAGATTCCACTTTCCCCTGCTTCCTAACATCCCTCCCCACTCCCAAAAATTTCCCCAAGAATTTAGAAGCCCCCTATCCCCTTCATTTCGCTCCATTTCGACAAAATTCCTTGTTTCACACATCGGACAAAATTCCTTGTTTCACACATCGGGACAAGTCGCACTCAAATGATGTTCCAGAGCAATAAAAGATGAATTTTGGAAAACTGAGAGAGGTTTTTGTCCATAACATGCCAAAGAAGAAAAACCTCCTTCACTTTTTGCACAGGTGTCATGGTTTTAGAGAAATGTCAAAATTGCAATCGCCAGATCCAAGGAGGTTAGCCAAGGCACTAAAACGACGGAAAAGGCCCGATTCACTCCAAATTTTGGCCAAAGCCTCTTTGACTGAGCATGGTACTTTATTGGGGACTCCCAGCCCAAATTTCAAGAAATTTGGAGAAAATTTTGTCAATTGTGAATTTTTTGTGCCAAACACAGGTTTTCTTCACCGATGGGTCGCGCGCCGCGCGCGACCGTTTCGTTTGGCAACTCCATTTTGGAAAAACTCAGCATTTCTGGATTTGTCATGGAAAGTTACACTTGCTCAGCCATTACCAAGAAATTTCACCAAGTTTTGGGCCTCCAGAAAGTCAAAAAACAAGCAAAAAATGACTTTCTGCCACATTTTTGACACACAAGAAGCAGTCTTGGGAGATTGCAATTTTGGAGGGGCAAATGACCACCAAATTCAGAAATTCCACTTGGGTTGGAAAGTAGACATCCAGACCTTTCCAACAAGCCCACTTTTGCCTCATTTGGACACCTGGAAGTGCCTCAAAAGTGCCTCCAAAGGCGCGCGACCCATCAGGCAGTTTGCACAGGAATTCAACCTACAGCTCAGCAAAACGCAGTTTTGACTGGATTTGACTTTTTGGAGTTGATTTTCATCCTCCTTGTTGTAAATGATGTAATTTTATGATGTTTAGACACTTATTTATCTCTTCTAGAAGATTCATTCATAAGATAGGTAAAATTTAATGAATGAATTGGTTTCCTAGCTTATAGAGGCAAGTTGTTTTGATTGCCTAGTTTTCAGTGCTTAGTTTAGAATTGGTTGAAACAGCTCCTAGGATAGTGAGCTCGACCCCTAGAGGCAGGGAAAGATGTTAGATGGCCTATATTATGTACTTTCTTGCTCATTTTCATGGTTGGACTCTTGAGGGATAAGCTCTATTGTATTACTCATTGTATCTCTGTAATTTTGGCAAAGGAAGAAAGACCAGGGTTTTGTAGTCCTTTTTGGGATTCCTGTGGTTACATGTATTGATGGTGTGTTTCTCTTTGTACTTGTAAGTTTGTTATGTGAACCATCTCCTTACTTTTCCTTCTGCAAATTAGGCAAATGAAGTGTTAAAGTAGAATTCATGATCGCCATGCTCTGCTTTTAAGTTTGCTTAATATTTATGTTTTCATCTGTTGAAAGAGAACCCTTGAAGGTTTCTTTCTCTGTTTAGCTCCTCACCGGTCATTCCTATCCATTCACTTAATTCAAAGGCATCAGTATAGTCTCCTACCTTGCCCCAAAGAACCCCCTGCAAAAAATGTGTCCAATCCCCGCACCCAGAATTGCCTTTCCCCAATTTTCCACCAAAACCCTAAAAATCGCAATTCAAACCTTTTTATCAGTTTACTAGCCTAAAATTAGTGTTTCCTTATTGGTTATCTCGCCCGTTGAAGATCTTTGCCGAGATAGACCGGAGAGAGCCCTCTCCTGCCCCGTAGGGCTAGCTACGAGGCTAAGTGGTTTGATGTTGCCTTGAAGTTTACCTTTCTCAGCCTGAGGTGAAATTTCAAGCGCTAACAGAACACACATTTGGGTTAACCAATGCACCAACAACATTCCAAGCCACTATGAACGAGTTTTTCCATCCATATCTTTGGAAGTTTGTATTAGTATAATTTGATGATATTTTAATTTACAGTGAAACTTGGAAGGAGCACCTACAACATCTGGATAAAGTTCTTACACTACTAAAAGAGCATCAGTTCTACGCCAAGAAATCCAAATGCACCTTTAGGAAGGAAGAAGTAGAATATCCCGGACACATAATATCCCATGGAGTAAAAGTGGACCCTAATAAAATCAAAGCTATAAAGGAATGGACCAAACCAGTGAATATATCTGCGCTAAGAGGGTTTTTAGGATTGACTAGATATTACTAAAGATTTATTAAAAGCTATGCACATATAATTGCACCTCTAACAAACCTTTTAAAGAAGAATTCATTTCAATGGAGGTAGGTGTTTTGAAGAACTAAAGGAAGTTATGTCTAATGCCCTGGTATTGGCAACTCCAGATTTCTCTAAACCATTTATCTTCGAGTGTGATGCTTCCGGATTCGGTATAGGCACAATGTTAATGCAAGAAGGGCATCCAATAGCTTTTGAAAGCAGGAAACTCAATAAAAGAGAACGTTTTAAGTCCACATACAACAAGGAAATGTTCGCTATTATGCACGCATTGGCTAAGTGGAGACAATATCGTTTGTGAAGTAAATTCTCCATTCGAACAAACCATAATAGTCTCCAACACCTCCTTCAACAAAAAACACTTTCTAAAGAACAAGAAAAATGGATTGAAAAAATTGTCGCCTTTGACATGGAGATACTACATAAAAGGGGAAAGGACATTGTAGTCGCTGATGCCCTGTCTAGGAAGGACGAAGAACCAACATTACTTGCAGTCTCAATTTTTGCTCCTGAATGGCTTAATGAGATTCGAAGTGAGTATGCTAAGGATCCAGAAATAACTGCGATAATCAATAACTTTCCAGACAACTCAAATTTTTATGGAATAACGACATTCTATGGTACAAAGGAAGAATCTACCTAAATTCAAACTACAAGTTTAAATCCAAGATACTCAAGGAGTCACACAATTCACTGTCAGCCGAACATGTAGGATTCTTTAAAACTTACTACAATGCATGTCAATCATTCTTTTGGAAGGGGATGAGTCACGATATTCAGAGATATGTAGCGGAATGTGACACATGTCAAAGAAATAAAACTGAAAATATTATGACCCCTGGATCACTTCACCCCTTAAACATTCTGAATCAGAAATGGGAATAAATATCAATGGACTTTATTGAGGGATTACCTGTATCTAAAGGCAAGGATAAAATTTTTGTAGTAGTCGACAGACTCACCAAATATGCTCACTTTATTGCAATGAAGAAATCAAACTCAGCTAAACAAATTGCTGAAATATTTTGCAAAAATATTTATAAATTACACGACTTTCCGAAAGTCATTGTGAGTGATAGAGATGCCAAATTTAAGGGTAATTTTTGGAAGGAATTTTTCAACCATATAGGAACCTACCTAAATATGAGTTCTCTTACCACCCTCAAACAGATGGACAAATGGAAGTTATCAATAAATGTTTGGAAGCCTACCTATGTTGTTACGCTACAGAAAAACAAAATAAGTGGGTTCAGTGGTCGCATCTCGCGGAATGGTGGTGTAATTTTACTTATCATACGTCGGCAAAAATGACTCCATTCCAAGCTTTGTATGGGTACGAACCTACAAAATGGAAGGATGTAGCTACCATCCAGACAAATCTGCCAGCTGTTAAAAACCAACTAGAAGAAACCCAAAAAACCGTCCAAAACCTAAAAGAAAATTTAAATAATGCAAGAAACCATATGAAGCAATGAACTGACTGAAACAAAACTGAAAGAGAATTTGAAGTTGGAGAATGGGTATTTGTCAAGCTCCAGCCATACAAGCAATTGTCCTTGAAACAAAAAGGAAAAAATAAATTGGCACTGAAGTTCTATGGACCATACTAGATCAACAAAAAGATCAGCCAAGTTGCATATAGTTTAAGCCTTCTGGATAAAAGTCGTGTTCACAATGTCTTCCATGTATCATGTGTTGAAGTTTCAAAGTTTACTTAGTTAGAAACCCTCCATGCACTTTATCTGATTTATTCCTGCGTACTTGTTATTTTCCTTAATAAGTTATTTACATTGTAAACACTGAAAATAAACACTAGTGCATGCTCAACATATTACAGATCAGCAACTGAAAGAAACATACCATATGACACTATTATGACACACACACCATATGACACTATTATTTTTGGACTAATGTCCCCGGAAAAACCCATTGTGGGAAAATCGGTGCAGCTATCTCAGGGTTTTCTTATTAAGCAATATCAGAGTACAATCTTGGTGTCGAAACTGGCCTACCCAATAGAGAATTTCCTTGGTAGTAATACCTCTCAGTTTCTGACAAATCTACTGGCTGAAGCCCCAGATAATCCTTTCGGTAGCTACTCAGCACCGATCTGCCCCAGAAACCCCATCGTCTGCCCAATTTGGACTGCAGCAGCCTCTCCTACCCCAGCATTGGCCCTATGTCAGCCCCAGGAGGCCTTACGTCAGCTCTCTGAGCCTCTGCGTTAGCCATGCTGGCCTCTCTAGTGCTCTGTGCAACACTTCGCTGCCTCTACGTGGCCCTGCGTGAGCACTGGTTGCTCCTACGTAACTCTCTGTCTGCTCTGCTGCTCTCCCGACACTATCTCTGCCTCTCTGTCTCTCTGTACTCAATTCCCCTCAGCTACTCACCGATCACTGATTCTATCTCTCTTAGCAAACCCCGCTCTAAAGAATAGAATCACTAATCACTCTGGTGTATTCTCCAAGTGACCCTCAAGCCTCCTCTTATACCTTTCTTGTTGACATATCAACGGCCGAGATTAAGTCCCTAATCAACATCTAAGATTAGATCTGGCTTGATCCATGTCTTTTGGACCACTCTAACACAGATTCATATTAATACACATTAATATTTTATTTTCCCTAAGTTTAGACTTAGGGACTCCATTAAAAATATTAATTATTTTAATATCTTTTGATCTGTTTAGAATTTGCCCAAACATTTTCTTGGTATTGGAGATCTCATGTGCCCTAACCTCTCCACCAAATTTCGTGGCTAGAGCACATCCGATGCTACCCCAAATCAACACTCCCTCTTAGCGAGGACTATGCTCTAGCAATACTCCTCACTGAGTATTACTCTAATCATCTGGCATTGGTACCTGTGCTGATGCTAGGCCTTCCTGCCCAACATCCTCTGCTGCTGCACCCTGTACTGTTGCCCATGGTTCTGTCACTGCCACTGCTAGATCTGTATGACAGCTCCCTCTGCATCCGTTCTGTTGTTGGTCCTTTCTCCCAGCACTGCATCCGCATTGCACCTCCTCTCATCATGCTGCATCGTGTTGCCCACTGCTGCACTGCAACTTAGTTACCGAGAAGTGAGTAACTAATCTCCCAATTGACCTCCATGTTGGGCTAGAGACACCCACTGATGCTGAAGCTCCCTCTGCCGTTGACAAGTTCTCCCTCTCTGACCTCTGCGCTGCTGCAACAACTCCCTGCATCTTGCACCGTTGCACACCTCTGTGCCTTCCTGCACTGGTGCTACACTCCCGTGCCTCTTGCACTGCTGCAGCCTGCTAGCCTCGCGCTGTCTCGGGACTCCTGCAATGTGGCTCTCTCTGCCACTCCATTCGCATCCGTCTCTACCTGACTCAGCTAGTCCTACCCAATGTTGCACGAAGCGGGAGCGAAGCGGAAGCGGGAGCGCGGAAGCGTCATTTTCCAAAAATCTAGGAAGCGAAGCGTCTGCGGAAGCGTCTGCTATATATATATATATATTTTTATATTTTTTTGCATTTATACTCAAAACAAACATCCCAAATACCAAATTAATTGTAGAAGACATGAAAACATGCATATTTTTGCATAAATCAAGATAGATATGGCATCCATGATTCCATTGTAGTTACTAGTATGTACAACAATCATCTATATTCTAGCTATTACAAACATACATCAAATTTTTAAGCATATTATAAAACATAAAACATTTAAGCATATTATAAAACATAAAACATTTAAGCATATTATAAAACATAAAACATAGAGCATATTATGATTTATCTAGCAAGTGAGCAACTGTCAACATTTGTCATGTCCAAAATTCAAATAATAATGTTTACAAAATATGTCACTTGGTCACCGCCAAGCCAAAAAGGTTCAAAATTCAAATTCACAAGTCTACAAGTCTAATGAGTAATCTATGACAAAAAGTAGTAGATTGTGAATATATCTACTAATCTCTCCTCCTTCCACCACGAATAGAACGTGGTGGCGGGCCTCCACGTGGTGGCAATGAAGAAGATGGTGCCTGTGTAAGTCGTGGCACTGAAACTGATGAAGAAGAACCCCCTGCTGTTGGTGTTGAACCATGGAACCTAGGAACCAAGGGACCAGATGGGGGTGGGGGTGGTGGCATATCAACACGGTCATCATCATCCTAGAATCGCTCAAAAAATTCATGCAAAAAAAAAAACACTAGTTAACAAAAAAATTAAAAACATGAATTAGAGAAATGCTTTATAAGGGAAAATTGGAAAATTCATACCACAATGGACATACCTGGATAAGAGCATCCTCTAATTGCTCTAGTCGCAACACTCCATCCTCCAAATTGGGCTCCTCTGGATTCTTGTCCCAAATCAACAAGTCTTTATTAGACTTTGCATCTTCACAGTAATGGGACAATGATCGCAAGTTGTAATGAACATAAACCAAGCTCTCTGCCCGGTCTAAACTCAACCTATTCCTTTTAACACTGTGGATGAAAGAATAAGAGCTCCAACACCTCTCTGCAGAAGAAGTGTTTACCACCTGTGATAGCACCCGCAATTCCAAACTCTGTAGAAGTGGAGTACCCCCTCCATGCATGTTCCACCACTCAAGAGCAGAAAAAGTCTCTCGATCTTTAATTGCATGCATGCTCCCAAATGGACCAGTGTTGAGCGTATAGTTGCTCACCTGTCTCCGTACCAATGCAGCGTCCTCCTCATCAGGGATTAATTTACTCAATGCAGCCATATATTTTTCGTGAACCTCTTTATCTTGGTGTGGTTTTCTCCTGCTTCCCCCCCCAGGTGCTGGTGTTGAAAGCCATGATGGATGATAGTATTTAGGTGTCAAAACATATGCTAATGCATGCAATGGAATATTTAGCATTTCCCATCGGTTTTGCACCTCTACACGAATATAATTGTACAAGGTGGTATCTCTAGGCTCAACAATGTCTTTAATCTGCCCCAACATGCTATCCATTTGCTCATACACCTCCCCAATTACTGGTCGATCTGAATCTGCAAACTTGATCATGTAATAAATTGGTTTGGTGAATTGCAAAACATATTTAACCTGTGACCAAAAGTAACTGTCAAGAACAGTGTCCTTGACTGCATTAGCACCATCTGTGTCAGTGTTAATTTCATCCCATGTTTCAGCACACACCAGATTAGTTAAAGCTTGTCTCACCCTCACTAGCCGCCTAAAGGTGAGGTAATAACTAGCAAATCTTGTCTTTGCAATTTTAAGCAATTGCAACTTGGAGTAAGTGCCATAGAAGTAGTTTACCCTTGTATGCCCTGTGATGAATTTAATGAGCTGCTTCCCTTTCCTGTAAACCTCAGCAATCCACCCACAATCTTTGTGTTTCACAATATCATGCATCAAAAGGTTCAATGTGTGAACCAGGCACCCAGACCAAAAGATGTGTGGATGAGTACGCTCAATAATTTTTCCTGCTGCCTTACAATTTGCTGCATTATCTGTGATCACTTGAACCACATTATTCGGACCAACATCTTTGATTGATTTCAATAGGAGATCTGCAATGTTTTGTGCAGATGCAGTGATGGAGGCGGAGTCATGACATGCAATAAATACTGCACCACTAGAAGAAACACCAAGAACATTTATCAAATGTTGGTTTCTAATATTTGTCCACCCATCTGATACAATGGATACCCCAGAATCTACCCACTCATTTGTAAAACGTGTCAAAGCTCTTTGAACCTTAGCTTTTTCTCTTTCTAATAACACTGTTCTAGCTTTCTCATAGTTGGGGGCCTTGTATCCTTTTGGGGCTTCATTGATGGCCTTTACCATTTCATGCCAATAGGGAGAGCGAAGCACATTGAATGGTACACCGCAAGCACAAAGAAAACGGACTATCTTTCCATCCACATCATCCCTCCCAGCAACATTAAGGAAATCCCCTATTGTTCTTCTACCTCCAGAGCTTGCAGAAGTACCATGAGGAGATGAGTAACTACCAAATTTAGAGGTTGCACTTGATTCAGAATGAGTTTTTTGTTTCTTGTTTTTTTGTTGTGCAGCCATCTCTATTTGGATGTATTTTCTTCTTTCTTCAGTTGAAATGTTTGGGCAAATTTGTACCCCCACAGAACCCTTTTTTTCATCACTGTCCAGCACCCCACAAAGATGCCTCCTCAGACGGGTATATGAACCACAATATGGTTTTCCTCCATGACAACCATGAGGGCACACAAATTTGTAAGATCCACCACCCTTTCCCCCATCAAGTTTGGTCACATAGTTCCACAAGGGTGTTGATGTAGCTTTCCCATCTTGTGTTTCAGTGTCCCCTTCAAGTTCATCCCCTTCCTCTTCAAACCCTTCCTCCTCATCATACATTGGGTCACTACTATTAGGACCATCACCAATGTCCTCTTCTGTTTCTTCCCTTCTATTCCTCACCCTTGCCATCATTAAAACCAAGAGTGGAATGATACATAGAAGCCAAAAGAACACCATCTTGGAATATGGATATAGGTGGTGGACAACGGCAACCTGTAAATAAAGGAGCAAGTAGAAACAATGGGAAAGAGTAGGAGAGGGAGGAGAAAAATACAAATTTTTTTTCAAAAAAACAAGGGAGTTTGGGATTTGAACTTACCTCTTTAGCTCTTGTAGATGAAGTCCTCCAAGCTCCTCCTCCTTCTCCTAGCTCCTCCTTCTTCACTCCTCCAAGCTCTCCTCTCTTCTCCTCTCCTTTCCTCTCTTCTCTTCTCCTCTCCTCTCTTCTCTTCTCCAACTCTCATAAACTCAAAGTGAGAAAATGAGGAATGAATGGGGGCTTTATTCTTTTCATTCCTCACCTTAAACTCACCCTAACCTCACCCTAACCCACTCCCTTAAGCTTTAGTTAACTTAACTTTAAAAAAAAAATTGTTTTTCTCTTGGGCGCGCCCCTTTCCGCCGAAGCGTACGGAAGCATGCGTGAAGCGCACGCTTCCTGCTCCGAAGCATGGCGCTTCGGCGGCCCGAAGCGCCGTACGAAGCGCGCTTCGGAAAAACCAGGAAGCGCAATTTTTTTTAGGAATCGCGCTTCCTAATTTCCGAAGCGCGCTTCGGAAGGCGCTTCGTACGGCGCTTCCGTACGGGGCGCGCTTCCGAGCTTCGGAGCGGGGGGGGGGGGCGCTTCCTGCAACACTGGTCCTACCACTCCTCGACGTGGCTCTCTTAGCAAGGTCTAATCCAAGAGGCTGGGTACCTCGAGGATCTTGCCCCTCATCGCCTGTAGTCCACCTGACTACAACTCGATGTCTCCCCACTTCCACTCAAGTGGCGTGTGTGCACTCATGGCACATTCATCGTCTATCAAAACTTCCTTCTCTGCCTGCTAGCGCTGCCTTAGTCTCAGAAGACTCTCCCTTACTCTTCTTCCTCAGACACTGTGTCGCATAACGACCTAGCTCCCTACAGTGGAAGCACTTGATCTTGGAGATACATTTCTTCTTCCGCTTTTCCTGCTTTCCCTCAGATGCTAGGGCCACATCTTCCTCCTCCTGCTTGACTTTGATCCCCTTGGTGTTGCTTCCTGTCTTCGACTGCCGTCTGATCTCTTCCTGGCGAAGAGTTGCCCACATCTTGTCCCAAGGTGGAAGTGTCCCTCTGCTCAGTATACTCTGGAAAAATACTTCCCAGTCTTCTGAGACAGCATTCAGGGCTGTCCTCACTATTAGCTCCTGATCCAGTGTCGGTACTAGAGCAGTCAACTGGTCTCGGATCTCATTTAGTCCTCCAAGGAAGGTGTTAATCAATTGTCCCTTCTTCATCTGATACGACCTCATCTACTTCTCAAGCAACATTCTTCTCTGCACAAAAGTATGCTGGTATAGCTTCTTGAGAGCCTGTCACATCTCAAATGTCGTTTCCTTCTCGGCTATATGTGGTATCACATGATCCTTGACCCCGTAAAGGGTAATGCACTTGGCCTTCGCCATCGCCTCCTCATACCTGTCATTATCACTAGGGTCGACTGGGACAGCTATTACCTTCAAGGTGAAGTTATTGAAATGATTCCTGTCAAGCACGGATAAGATTCTGGCCTTCCAGACTGCGAAGTTCGATGCTCCATCCAGTCTACCCTGGTCTCTTACCCCGTGTAGTGCCATGATGCTCCTCTACTTCCCTCCTGGAAGTACTTTGTTCGACTCCTTCGAGTCTCTACTTCTCGTCTCAAATTTCTCTTTTGGACTCCCTCTGAGTCCTGATGTCCTTCATGGAAATCCTTTTGCCGCTGGTCGAGATGCCCCCTACTTTGATCGACTTGTGCAGTTGCACTGCTGATTCGGGTTCCTTGGTTAGAAACCCTCGGTAGCAACTCCTCTGGCCCTGCTCTATCAAGTACTGTTCTGACTACAGTACCTCACTAGCTCCACTCTGTAATATTCCTGCAACCTTCTAGACCCCAATAATTGCCTCTCTGTGAACTGCATCAGCCCCTCTCTGCCTCACGTTGACCTTGTGTCACCCCAGATGGGTTTGCGTTATCCTTGGGATACCCCGCATCAGCCCTCTGACCCTCTACGTCAGCAACACTGGCCTCTCTGAGGCTTTGCGTAGCTCCCGGCTTCCTCTGCGTGGCCCTGGCTGGCTCTGTGTCACACTCCTTGGCTTCTGCATTGCTAGAAACTTTTGTCACCTTGGGACAGTTGTTTTCTGCTGCGATTGCTTTGCTCAACTGATGTCTTTTAGTCCTCTTGTGATCTACAATCACCCTCTGATACCATGTTGAAGTTTCTAAGTTTACTTAGTTAGAAACCCTCCATGCACTTTATCTGATTTATTCCTACCTACTTGTTATTTTCCTTAACAAGTTATTTACAATGTAAATATTGAAAATAAACACTAGTGCATGCTCAAAATATTACAAATAAGCAACTAAAAGAAACAGAAACAAACACACCACATGACACCATTATTTTTGGACTAATGTCCCCAAAAAAACCCAATGTGGGAAAACCGGTGCAGCTATCAAAGGGTTTTCTTATTAAGCAATATCAAAGTACAATTTGGGTGCCAAAACTGGCATACCCAACAAAGAATTTCCTTGGCAATAATACCTCTCAGTTTCTGACAAATCTACTGGCTGAAACTCCGGATAATCCTTTCAACAGCTACTCAACACCAATCTGCCCCAAAAACCCCAACATCTGCCCAATTTGGATTGCGTCAGCCTCTCCTAGCCTAGCGCTGGCCGTGCGTCAGCCTATCTTGACCTACGTTAGCCCCAGGAGGCCCTGTGTCAGCTCTCTGAGCCTCTGCGTCAGCCACGCTGGCCTCTCTAGTGCTCTACGCAGCACTTAGCTGCCTCTGCGTGGCCTTGTGTGAGCACTGGCGGCTCCTGCGTCACTCTCTCTGGTTGCTCTGCTGCTCTCCTGTCACTATCTCTGCCTCTCTGTCTCTCTGTACTCAATGCCGCTCAGCTGCTCTTCTATCATTGATTCTATCTCTCTTAGCAAACCCCACTCTAGAGAATAGAATGATTGATCACTCTGGTGTATTCTCCAAGTGACCCTCAAGCCTCCTCTTATACCTTTCCTGTTGACATATCAACGGCCGACATTAAGTCCTTAATCAACGGCTAAGATTAGATCTGGCTTGATCCATGTCTTTTGGACCACTCTAACATGAATTCATATTAATACACATTAATATTTTATTTTCCCTAAGTTTAGACTTAAGGACTCCATTAAAAATATTAATTATTTTAATATCTCCTGATCTGTTTAGAATCTGCCCAAACCCTTTTTGGGTATTGGAGATCTCATGTGCCCCAACCTCTCCACCAAATTTCGTGGCTAGAGCACATCCGATGCTACCTCAAATCAACATCATGCCTTAAAAGGGCACTGGGCAACCATCAATAAGCACAAACAACGCTTCCATCCTTAGATGAAGAAGGAAGGGTCATTTTAGAACCAGAAGGTATCATATCCACCAAAGAAAAGAAGCTTCGATCTTGTGTAATCAAGGAATACTTGATCAAGTGGAAGGACTTAACAAAAGAAAAAGCTTCTTGGGAGACTGAAGCATTTCGTTAACAACATCCGTCGTTACATATGCTTTGAGGACAAAACATTTTCTGGAAGGAAGGCAATGTTATATAAAAAGTAGTTAGTTAAGTAGCTATTAGGCAAAGGGCGTGATCAGAGATCATGCCCATTCACCAAGAGGCACCTAGGGTCGTATAAAGCCAAGGGCCTCCCTCAAATTGTAATCATCTTATATCTTTAATAATAATAATATGATTTTTCTGAGTATTTCAAAGCATTGTGTCAATGGTGGGACAATCCTCTATTTATAGAGGTTGTCCACTCCAATTATAACGTACAACTCAAGCTCTGAAATCCGCAAGAAAAAGAGGAGACAAGAAGAAAAGAAGTTGTGAAAAGAAGGTCTGTTAGGGCAACGAAGAAAGGAGGAAGAACAACGAGGGTTAAGGGACTGTCTTCTAGGGTTATCACAGCTACATGTGCGAGAAAGGAAGGGTATGCCTGCGGTTACTACAGCAGAAGACTACAAGTGACTTAACTCTCTATTTTTGGGTTAGTAAACAAGGCCTATAAGGCCTCCCAATCAAGCGAAGAGGAAGGGCACTCAAGCAAAGAAGGGAAGAGGCTACAACAACAAGTAAAATAGTCACATGTGCGAGAATTTAGGGCTGCTGGATAGTCACACCCAGTCAACACCTACACTTTGAAGAAGAAGCTCATTTGGTTAAGAAGGTGAAGGAATCATCATATGGAAAGGTTCTCATCAAAGGCTTGTACTCTAGAGCAAGTGCAACAAGGTCTACTAACAAGTTGAAAGAAGAACGAAGTGTCGGAAGTAGGAGGATGAAGTGTTGGGAAACAAAGTGTCGGAAGAAGTGTCGGGGCATATGGTGCAGAAAGGAGTGGAGACTTGACTTGTGCTTGGAGGATATCTTTGTCAGGGGTCTAGGGTTTGGCATTGATCAATAAAAGCTTCAATAAGAGAAATTCACTAAAGGGTTTTCCTCTCAAGAGTAGAGAGGTTTTGGCCTTAGCAGAGAGCCAACATCTTGTGTTCTTGTTTTTGTGTTTTGGTAATAGTTTGATGAAGTACACACATATGCACTAATAAGAAGAAGAAGAATAAGCTAACAAGAAAAGTAAAAAGACTCTACAAATTGTTATCAAGTAATGAAGAATCACACTACACTACTTTGCCCTAGATTCTTCAACATGGTATCAGAGCGTAGGTGACACATCAAGGATAGGACAACTCAAGAACACTCATCAAGGGGAAGCATCCACAAAGTTGGAGCATCAAGCCTAGAAGTCTCAAATCACTTCAAGGACAAGAAGGGTCTACAATCCATCATTCATCAAGGAGGTCTACAAAGCTAGAAGAAGAGCCTTATATAAAGGCACCTGCAAAGAAGAGCAGATTAAAGCAGGACCTATATTAAGCTACAAGTCTTCAAGCAAACATCATCACCAAGCAAGTCCACTTGGAGAAGGCAACTTGAAGAACATCAAAATCCAGGGAAGACAATCCATCAAGATTTCTAGGAGGAAGTAAATCCATCACATCGCAAAATCTATCAAGTACATGTCCCCTTCTAAATATACATCAATGTCTTTTTGCAAGGAAAGCAGTAAATTGGTAGGGACTAATAACTTCCTTGCATGGAAGAAGAGGATTGATCTAGGAGGCCGGGTTGCTGGTGCTGGAATTGCGCAGTGCCTAGGAGCTCTCACCTTCAGGTTGCTATGGTTTAGAAGGTTGTGGGAATATTGCAAAGTGGAGCTAGTGAGGTACTGTAGTCAGAACAATACCTGACAGAGCAAGGCCAAGAGGAGGGAGTTGCTACTGAGGGTTTCTAGCCGAGGAACCCGGATCAGTGGTGTGGTTGCACACGACGATCAAAGTAGGGAGCATCTCGACAGCGGCAGGAGGATTCCCAGGAGGGGAATCGGGACTCAGAGGGAGTCTAGAAGAGAACTTCCAGACGGGAAGGAGAGACTCGGAGGAGTCGAGCAGAGAACTTCCAGGAGGGAAGTAGAAGAGCATCATGGCACTACACAAAGTAAGAGACCAGGATAGACTGGACGGAGTGTTGAACATCACAGTTTGGAAGGCCAGAATCTTATCCGTACTTGGCAGAAATCGTGTCAAGAACTTTGCCTTGAAGGTTATAGCTATCCCAGGCAACCCCAATGATAACGACAAGTACGAGGAGGCAATGGCGAGGGCCAAGAGCATCATCCTTGACGGGGTCAAAAACCATGTAGTACCACACATTGCCAAGAAGGAAATGTCATATGAGATGTGGGAGGCCCTCGAGAAATTGTACCAGCATACTTCTGTGCAAAGAAGAATGCTACTTGAGAATCAGTTGAGGTCGTATCAGATAAAGAAGGGAGAACCGATCAACACCTTCCTCGGAGCACTGAACAAGATCCGAGATCAGTTGACTGCTATAGAAGCCACGCCGGATCAAGAGTTGATGTTGAGGACGGCCCTGAATGCAGTCTCAGAAGACCAAGAAGTATTTTTCTAGAGTATACTGGGCCGAGGGACACTTCCACCTTGGGATGAGATGTGGCCAGCTCTTCGCCAGGAAGATATCAGACGGCAGTCGAAGACGGGTAGCAGCAACAAGGGGATCAACGTCAAGCAGGAGGAGGAAGATGTTGCCCTAGCATCTGAGGGAAAGCAGGAGAAGCGGAAGAAGAATGATCTCTCCAAGATCAAGTGCTCCCACTGTGGGGAGCTGGGTCATTATGCGACCCAGTGTCCAAGGAAGAAGAGTGAGGGAGAGTCTTCCGAGACTAAGGCAGCGCCAGCACGGGTAGAGAAGGAAGTTTTGACAGACGATGACTGTGCCATGAGTGCACATGCACTACTTGAGCGGAAGTGGAGAGACATCGAGCTGTAGTCAGACGGACTAGAGGCGACTAGGAGCAGGATCCTCAAGGTATTCGACCTTTTGGATTAGACCTTGCTACGGGAGCCCCGAAGAGGAGTAGCATGACTGGTTGAGTTGGGTAGAGACAGATGCAGATGGAGCAGAAGAGAGAGCTATAGTGCAGGAGTCCCAGGACAGTGCGAGGCTAGCAGGCTGCAACAGTACGAGAGGCACAAGAGTGTTGCACCAGTGCAGGATGGCACAGAGAGATGTGCAACGGTGCGAGATGCAGGGAGTTGTTGCAGTAGCGCAGAGGTCAAAAAGGGAGCACTTGTCAGCAGCAGAGGGAGCTTCAGCATTAGGAGGGTCTCTAGCCCAACAGAGAGGTTAGAGTTGGGAGATCAGTTACTTACTCTCAGTAACTGAGTTGCAGTGCCGCAGTGGGCAGCACGATGCAACATGATGAGAGGAGGTGCAGTGCGGATGCAGTGCTAGGAGAAAGGACCAACAGCAACACGGATGCAGAGGGAGCTGTAGTATAGATGCAGGAGTGGTAGTGGCAAAAACCATGGACAGCTGTACAGGGTACAACAGTGCAGAGGATGGTGGGCAACAGGCTTAGCATCAGCATAGGGACCGATGCTGGATGATCAGAGTAATACTCAGTGAGGAGTATTGCTAGAGCATAGTCATCGCTAAGAGGGAGTGTTGATTTTGGGTAGCATCGGATGTGCTCTAGCCACGAAATTTGGTGGAGTGGTTGGGGCACATGAGATCTCCAATACGCAGAAAGGGTTTGGGCAGATTCTAAACAGTTCAGGAGATATTAAAATAATTAATATTTTTAATGGAGTCCCTAAGTCTAAACTTAGGGAAAATAAAATATTAATGTGTATTAATAGGAAACTATGTTAGAATGGTCCAAATGACATGAATCAAGCTAGATCTAATCTTTACCGTTGATTAGGGACTTAATCTCGGCCGTTGATATGTCAACAGGAAAAGTATAAGAGGAGGCTTGAGGGTCACTTGGAGAATACACTAGAGTGATCAGTCATTCTATTCTCTAGAGCGGGGTTTGCTAATCGAGATAGAATTAGTGATCGGGAGTTGTAGCTGAGGGGCAATGAATACAAAGAGACAAAGAGTCAGAGATAGTGTCGGGAGAGCAGCGCAATAGCCGGGGAGAGTAACGCAGAGCTAGCCGGGAGTTGCGCAAAGTCTCAGAGAGGCTAGCGTTGTTGACGCAAAGGGCCAGAGGCCTCCTAAGGTTGACGCAGACCCATTCGAGGTAACACATGGCCAGCGCTGGGTAGAGAGGGGCTGACGCTGGGGTTTCTAGGGCAGATTAGCACTGAGGCGCTGCCGGAAGGATTATTCGGGGTTTCAGCCAGGAGATTTGTCTCAAACTAAGAGGCATTACTGCCTAGGAAATTCTTTGTTGGGTAGGCCAGTTTCGGCACCCAGATTATACTTTGATATTGTTTAATAAGAAAACCCTTAGATAGCTACACTAGTTTTCCCACATTGGTTTTTTTTGGGGGCATTGGTCCAAAAATAATGGTGTCATATGGTGTGATTGTTTCTATTTCTTTCAGTTGTTGATCTGTAATATGTTGAGCATGCACTAGTGCTTATTTTCAGTATTTACATCGTAAATAACTTGTTAAGTAACGAAACAAGTAGGTAGGAATAAATTAGATAAAGTGCATGGAGTGTTCCTAACTAAGTAGACTTAGAAACTTCAACACTTTCAGTTGTTGATCTGTATGATGTTGTGACTAGATTGCGCAGAGCCAGAGGCTCAGTCCTTCAGTTGTTGGGGCATAGGAAGCTGTGGGCAGTTTGCAGTAGCGAAGCTGGTGGGGTACTGTGGTCAGAACAATACCTAACAGGGCAAAACCAAGGTAGAGGGAGTTTCTACCTCGGCAGATTTCTAGCCAAGGAATGCAGATCAGTGTTGCAGTGGCACAGATGATCGGAGAGGGTCAACTTGATGATTGGCAGAAGGATTTCCAGGAGGGAAATCGGGACTCATAGGGAGTCTAGCAGAGAACTTCTAGACGGGAGGTAGAGAGACTTAGCAGGAGTCGAATAGAGAACTTCCAGATGGGAAGTAGACTCAGCAGGAGTCGAATAGAGAACTTCCAGGCGGGAAGTAGAGAGACTCGGCGGAGTCGACAGAGAAGAGCAGAGAAATGGCTGTGAATGGGTTGAGGGATTAGGACAGGCTGGACGAAGCATCCAACTTTGTGGTCTGGAAGGCCAGGATCCTGTCCATTCTAGATAGACATCGCATCAAGGCCTTCGCCTTGAGAACAATGGCGATCCTAGTTGACTTGGATGAAGATGAAAAGTACGAGGAGGCAATGGCTAGGGCGAAGTGCATCATCCTTGATGGGGTCAAAAATCATGTGGTCAAACAGATTGCCGTGAAGGACACGGCAAATGAGATGTGGGAAGCCCTAAAGAAATTGTACCAACATACTTCCGTGCAGAGGAAGATGTTACTTGAGAATCAGTTGCGGTGATACGAGATGCAAAAGGAAGAGTAGATAGATCACTTCCTCAGTCAGTTGAAGGAGATCCAGGACCAACTAACTTCCATAAAGGCCACGCTGGATGAGGAGATGTTGGTGAGAACCGTACTTAACGCAGTCTCCAAGGAGTGAGAGACATTTGTCCAGAGCATACTAGGCAGGGCGGATCTTCCAGATTGGGAAGAATTGTGGGCGACTCTTCGCCAAGAGGAGATCAAGCAGTTTAGCAAGGCGGAAGTAGTAGCAAAGGAGTCAAGATCAAGAAGGAAGAGAAAGAGGATACAGCTCTGGCATCTGCGGGAAATTGGGAGAAGAGGAAGAAGAAGGACCTCTCAAAGGTCAAGCGCTTCCATTGTGGGGAACTGGGTCACTATGCGAACCAGTGTCCAAGGAAGAAGAGTAAGGGAGAGGCTTCTGACTCTAAGGTAGTGCCAACATAGGTAGAGGAGGAGGTCGAGGAGGACGACGATTGTGCCATGAGTGCTCATGTACCTCTAGAGAAGAGGTGGGGAAACATCGAGCTGTAGTCAGGAGGACTACAGGCGATGAGGGGAAGGATCTTTGAGGTACTCAACCTCTTGGATTATACCTTGCTACGACAACCCCGAAGAGAGTAGCAGGACTGGCGGATGTCGGTAGAAACGGATGCGTATGAAGTGGCAGAGAGTGCTATAGTGCATGGGTCCCCGGGCAGCGCGAGGCTAGCAGGTTGCAACAGTGCGAGAGGCACGAAGAGTGTTGCACCAGTGTAGGATGGCATAGAGAGGTGTGCAACGATGCGAGATGCAAGGAGTTTTTGCAGCAACGCAGAGGTTAGTAGAGGGAGCACTTGTTAGCGGCCGAGGGAGCTTCAACATCTGGAGTGTTTCTAGCTTGACAGGGATGTCATAAGTTGGGTGGATCAGTTACTTACTTCTCAGTAACTGAGTTACAGTTCAGTAGCAGTATGCAGTAGCACAATGCAACATGATGAGAGGGGGTTGCAGTGCAGATGCAGTGCTGGGAGGATGGACTAGCAGCAACATAGATGTAGAGGGAGTTGTCGTACAAATGCAACAGTGGCAGTGGTAGGCCCATGGGCAACAGTAGAGGATGCAACAATGCAGAGGATGTTGGGCGAGGAGGCCTAGCATTAGCACAGGTACCGATGCTAGATAATCAGGGTGATACTCAGTTTGGACTTGGAGTATTACTAGAGCATAGTCCTCACTAAGAGGGAGTGTTGATTTGGGCTAGCATCAGATGTGCTTTAGCCATGAAGATTGGTGGAGAAGGTAAAACACATGAGATCTCCAAGACCCATAAATGGTTTGGGTAGATTCTACCCAGTTAAAGAGATATTAAAATAATTAATATTTTTAATGGAGTTCCTAAGTGTAAACTTAGGAAAAATAAAATATTAATGGGTATTAATATAAAATTGGGTTAGAGGGTTTTAAAGGACATGAATCAAGCCAAATCTAATCTTAACCGTTGATTAGAGATGTAATCTCGGCCGTTGAAGGACCAACAGGAAAAGTATAAGAGGAGGCTTGAGAGTCAGTTGGAAAATACACCAGAGTGATCAGTGATTCGTTTTGCTAGAGCGGGGTTGCTAAGCAAAGTCGAATAAGTGATCAGCAACGAGGGGCAGTGAGTACTGGACAGAGAGGCAGAGACAATGCCGAGAGACTAGCGCAGTGTGTTGAAGTTTCCAAGTTTACTTAGCTTAGAAACCCTCCGTGCACTTTATCTGATTTGTTCCTACTTACTTGTTATTTTTCCTTAACAAGTTATTTACAAAGTAAATACTAAAAATAAACACCAGTGCATGCTCAACATATTACAGATCAACAATTAAAAAAAACAAGAACAAACACACCACATGACACCATTATTTTTGGACTAAT
Source organism: Pinus tabuliformis (assembly GCA_031772625.1). Classification (NCBI taxonomy): domain Eukaryota; kingdom Viridiplantae; phylum Streptophyta; class Pinopsida; order Pinales; family Pinaceae; genus Pinus; species Pinus tabuliformis. The sequence goes on along the minus strand of CM062814.1, from coordinate 234,360,064 downwards.
GTCCCCGGAAAAACCCAATGTGGGAAAACCGATGCAGCTATCTGAGGGTTTTCTTATTAAGCAATATCAATCTGGGTGTTGAAACTGACCTACCCAACAGAGAATTTCCTTAGTAGCTATACCTCATAGTTTGAGAGAAATCTCCTGGCTAAAACCCTGAAAAATCCTTCTGGCAGCTCCTCAGCACAAAACTGCTCTGCAACCCCAGCGTCTGCCCAATCTGGACTGCGTCAGCCCCTCTCTGTCTCATGTTGGCCCTACATCAGCCCCAGGAGGCCCTGCATCAGATTTCTGGGCCTCTGCTTCAGACATGCTGGCCTCTCTGGTGCTCAGCACAGTACTTGGCTGCCTCTGCGTGGCCCTGCCTGAGCCCTTGCTGGGTCTACGTCACTCTCCTTGGTTGTTGCGCTGCTCTCCCAGTACAATCTTTGTTTTCTTTGTTTCTCTGTACTCAATGCCCCTCAGTTGCTCTCCCGATCACTGATTCTATCTCTCTTAACAAACCTCGCTCTAGAGAATAGAATGATTGATCACTCTGGTGTATTCTCCAAGTGACCCTCAAGTCTCCTTTTATAATTTTCCTGTTGACATCTCAACGGCTGAGATTAAGTCCCTAATCAACGGCTAAGATTAGATCTGCCTTGATCCATGTCTTTTGGACCATTCTAACACAAATTCATATTAATACACATTAATATTTTATTTTCCCTAAGTTTAGACTTAGGGACATCATTAAAAATATTAATTATTTTAATATCTTTTAATCTGTTTAGAATCTACCCAAACTCTTTCTGGGTATTGGAGATCTCATGTGCCCCAACCTCTCCACCAAATTTTGTGGCTAGAGCACATCCGATGCTACCCCAAATCAACACAGAGGCAGAGAGCGAGAAGCCGCAGCCAGAGCAGGCCACGTAGAGCCCAGCGAAGGCAACACAGAGCCCAGAGGGACTGCGTCATCCACGCAGAGGGTAGAGGGAGTGACACAGAGGCTCCCAGAGCCTGCGCAATGCCTCAGAGGGTTGACGCAGAGGGGTTTGGGGCTGATGCAAAGGCCAGAAGGGTTAGCGCAGAGCTTCAGAGTTGCTGGAGAGGGTTTCGTGGGACAGGTTTTCTGAATACCTGTTTCCGAATAGAGAGGTATTGTTGCCGGCTATTTTTCTTTGTCGGGTGAGCCAGTTTGGCACCCAGTTGTACTCAAAGAAATATTGCATAATAATAAACCCTCAGAATAGCTGCACCGGTTTTCCCCCATTGGGTTTTTTCCGGGGACGTTTGTCCAAAAATAACGGTGTCACTTGTGTGTTTGTTTTCTTTCAACTGTTGATCTGTAGATGTTGTGACTATATTGTGTTTATTTCGTTATTTATATATTTTAAATAACTTGTTTGAATTTAGCAAGTAGAAGAAATAAACCAGAAGAATACAGATTAAATTTCCAACGGATAGATTTAGAAATTTAAACAAGAGGGAGCAAGGAGCAGCTCAATTCGAGCTAAGGTCAGTGTGGGGTTGCCTATGGAGTGAGAATTTTTTCTCACTAGTTATTATTGCCGGTTGTTTCTCTATTCGGATTGCCAGTTTAAGCATCCATAGTTTGTACTCAGATTTTCACTACTGCATAATCTTAAAACCCTCAGCTGCTGCACCGGTTTTCCCGAGTTGGGTTTTTCCGGGGACTTATTCCAAAAATAACGGTGTCATATTGCGTGTGCATCTCTTTCTTCCAGTGTTTTTATTTCTTCTGCAGTATTTGTTTTGTGAAGGTTGCAGTTATTTGTTTCGATATCTGCTGTAGAACACAGCAAATAATTTGTTTAATTAAATTAACAAATAGAAAAAATAACATCAGTTGCTGCAATAGGATTCTGGATTAGCCGAATTTTCACACCAGGTTGATTGCAGATGGAGAAAATCTTGTCCATATTATTTTTCCAGTATATTTGCCGGAGGATTGCCAGTTGGGCATTCAGATTATTGTATTCTCAAAATTTGCTGCATAATAATAAAATAAAGCCTCATCTGCTGCACCAGTTCTCCTTTCAGGGACTTTTTAAGTCCAAAATAATTGTGTCATTTTTATGTGTGAGCATCTATTTCTTTGTTCCTGATTTTACTTCTGCAGCATATTTTTATTGTGAAGAATTGCAGTGTGATTTATTCGTCATTTGCCATCAAACAAATAAACTGCTAATCAATTAGAAGAATAAATTATATATATGTGTGTGTGTGTGTGTGTGTGTTTCTCACAAACATCTACATTGTCCATAACAATTTATACACTGTTGTTGGTTCTGCTTAATATTTGGGAAATTTGAGTTGTTCCCACCTTATGATGTGCAGGTGCTACAAGCCATGATTCAGATGGGAGTTTTAGTGCCTTCCAGTGACATGACTGCTGTCAGGCGTACAGCACAATTTTTCCTTAACAGGTATTTTCAAGATTTTGAAGTAGATAATTTAAACTTGCTATTGGTTAATACTCTCAGGATACATGCCCATATTTAACTCATCAATCGTCATACTTGGATGAAGTTTTGAAGAACGCTTGAAGGTTCAGCAGCAAGAGAAAGAAACAGCAAAATCTGAGCTTGGATTTAAAAAGCCATTAACCAAGGAAGAGAAAGTGGAGAAGAAAAAGCTCCGACTTGCAGCTATAGGTATATGAAGGAAGTTATATTTTTGGTTCCTGTTGCAGTTTCACTAAAATGATATGTATACAAATCAGATAGGCCTGTTTTGACTAGTTCATTTAGACGCTAGATTGAGGCATATCAAAAAATTATCATTGAATGAACTGATTTTATTTTTTCATAACTTCATAAATGAGTCTACTCTGTGTTTTAATCAAACTAGCATAGATTCATCTTAACCCCAGATACATTAAGTTCTAAGAGACATCAGCAAACTCAAGGTGCAAACAGAAATGTAGTTAAATTGTCACGGGGTTCAAAAGCATTAACATTTGTGTCTCAAGTTGTTTGATCCCTCTCAACGGTCAATATATATATATATAATGTCAGCCTTTCTAAGTTGGTCCTTTTTCTGTTTGGATCATTGCACGAACACACACAAAGACAGACATTCAGCAAGGTACTGAACGATACCTTGAACCCACTCCCCCTTCCTCCCCACCACTCCACGCACCTGGGCTGTAGAATGCACTTGTCGGTGCATTATTAATGTCGAGTCCAAAAACTACATACAACTTTCAAAAAGAACACAAGTTTCCAGTTGAACTGAAATAGTAGTTTTCGATTCTGTAAATGTCCTAATTCTTTTATATATTTCTCGTCGAAATTGAAATGTAACCAACAGAAAATTGGCAACAAATAATGATGACTGCAATAAAAAAAGCAGAAAATTGCAAGAACATAGCAAACATTTCAAATTTGAATTAAGTTTTCCTGATAGGGACTAGAATGAAAACAAGACAAGTTTTACCATCTTATTGTCATGGCATCACTATGTTGGGATTTCGTTCCAAATTAGTATTCCCCTTGGCCAATGTCATGTCCAAATTATTAAATTAGAGAGATATAGGCTTACAAAATGTAAGATGCATTGCTACATTGTGTAACTAGTTTTTTTTGGTTATTCACAGGAGAGGATCTGCTGTCTATTGCGGTGGATCAACCCTTCCGTTTTCCAGCTACATTCACATTTGTAGTTAGAGCATTCTCAGGTTGATTCTTAGCTCTAAAGCCTCTTAACAAAGAAAATATTTGCAGAATATTATGTAAATCTGTATGCCCAGAGGGTTACTTCTTTTGTGTTGATAATATTTGAAAATGTATTTCAGTGTTGGATGGCATTGGAAAAGGTCTTGACCCTCGTTTTGATATATCTGAAATTGCTAAGCCGTAAGTCATTAGCCTTTTCTATACTGGTATAGTAAATAAATAAGCAGTTAAAAGTTTTTCAAAGTTCAGAATTTGTTCATATTTCCAGTAAATTAGGCATGGTATTTTCATGATTATATTCTGGTTTGTTTCCAGGTATGCAATGGAATTGCTACGATTTCGTGAGGCTGGTATTGAAGTCCTTGTAACGGTAAGCTACAAATATGTTGATCATGTAAACAGTAAAACAATCACTTCAAAAAAGAACAAAGCTATGTTAATTTCCATTTAAACATGTCTCTTGAAATTACAATGGTGTATCTGTGTTCTTAATTGTTGGCCACAGGATTTCAAAAAGAGATGGGATCGACAGTCACGTGCATTTTCTAATCTCTTTAGACAGGCTGACAGAGTTGAAAAACTTGCTGAGGTTATTCAACGCCTGGTACGATCATATTGACATTGTACAATGCTTGTTTTCATGTCATATATTACGTTTTCATAAATCTTAGCGATGGAAATGAACTTTTGTGTTTCCTATTCAAAATTGTGTTGACTTGTTATATGCTTTGTCTGAGTTGGCGATTTCAGTTATCTATTATACGGGGGATGCAATCTTTTGAACTGCAGAAAAGGTTTCGAAAAATAACTGTATGGACCCTTAACTTGACAGGAACAAGGAGATTTGAAGCTCCGGGTTCGCACACTGGAGTCAGAACGAGCATTCAAACGAGTTGCTTCTGCTCAAAAGGCGATAGGAAATGTAAGTATCCTTCTTATCTTGTTTTTTGTGCTGTAAAGACCAACTTTTTGGGTTTGTGAGATGGAAGTTGAATTCAGTCATTCTGTGGCTGCAATTTCTAATGATTTGGAGTTATGCCTATGATTTTGTGTCAGGCTGTCATGGCAGGAACCTTAGTTAATCTGGCTACAATTTTGTACATCAATTCCATTCGGGTAAAAATTCTGAGAGATTTTTTTTCTGTATATGTTATAATTATGCTAGCATGCTTAGGCAGGCTGTAAGGCTAATTGAGTATGCACATTATTTTATAACAGATGCCAGCTATGGCTGCATACATGGGAAGTGCAATTTTTGGCATGCAAGTGCTTCTTGGTGTGCTGAAAATCCGAAGGTTGGACCAACAGGAGAGACTTATAACAGGCACTGCTTGATGAAGGCATTGGAAGAGATTTCTTGTTAAAAGTTTTGGTTGTATTGTTTTTAAAGCTTCAATTGTCATCAATTTTCATCGACATAATCTTTTTATATAATATATATTAGGAATTGGCATTTAACATAGATTTCTTGTTGCCACTGTAAAAATTGGTGAGGCGACAATTTCAAAATAGTGTTCTTGTATGTAACAATATTTTGTTGTTCTGTTTGGAACAAATGCATTTTATATTTCGTTAATGCACAAATGACGATACATCATAAAAGCATACATCTATGGCCAAAGCATGCACACATTCACACCCTTTGCTATGTAAGTGAGAATAAAGCATGTTTACTTTGGCCCTGACTTCTTGAAAATTAACTTCTTTGCTAACATATTAAATAGCATCTTATGATTTATCTCCTTTAAATGTGAATTGACACCACGTTGTCCATATGAGGAAAATGCTTAATCATCCAATTAATACCAAGGATGCCCCCTTTTACTCAAGGGGTTGTACATAGCACTTGTTCATGGTTTGGAAAAAAATTGTGTACTCGTTCATCTGTGACTCTGGTGTATAATGAATCTCCATGCGATCAAAGCTCTGCTTACCTACTATATTGCATGACAATTTGGTTTGACGATGACGTAAGTTGGTTTCCCTGGTTATTATATCTTGTGTCTCACATCTTCCGAAGTTTCACCTGTCTTAAGCTTCTTCTTTTGGAAAAATGTGACTTACGTCAGCAAACCATGGGGTATAGGGATTACATACAAGTGAGCATGAGTCTACTTAAAGGCATTTACGTCACCCAGTGCTGCAATTGCACAGCCTCTAGTAGGGATAATATATAAGTGAGCATGATTCTACCTAAAGGCATTTAGGTCACAGAGTACTGCAATTGTACGACCCCTTCTCTGACATTTCTGGTAAGTTTGTTTTGAACCTTCGATGATATATTTGTCGACATGATATTGGCAACATTGATTCAAACTAAATGACTATAGAGAAAAAGGAACCATTAGAAGGCATTAAAACACAACTTCCACAATGTAAACAACGTAATAAAGTGTAAAGAGCCAAGTGTCAACATCACCTAAAAGATCAACTTCTGGGAAAGTTTACTAAAGAAAATAGCTTCATAATGAAGCTTTCAGAAAGTAGACCATGCAACAACTCTAATTTAGTGCCTAGCACCTCTACAATGCAAAGAGTTAATGGTATGAACATCACCTAGAAGAGCAGCCTCTAGAAAATATTACCAAAGAGAAGATAACACCAAATGTCCCATAAAAGGTTCAAACAACCTCAAGCATGCTTGTAACATGAGAACATGCGATGAATAGTTTCAAACCCACCATAGTGAGAGTAATAATCATTTGTAATAAAGACTCCTTAGTAGATAAAAATCCATGTAAACACACTCAATCTATAGGAATGTTTGAAATACTAGAAAATTTGAAGGCAATCCACCCACGTAGATTCTTTATCTGGGAGATCCCACTACATATTTATAATCTCTTGGAATCAATGTGATCTAAAATGAACTAATACAAACAATGAGGATCATAATCCAAACGGGTTTCCCAAATCACCATAGCCAACCCCCACAAATGGGATTTACAGTGTGACTATTTAGCTTATATAATTCTTAAAATGAGATATATTGTTGAATATCCTAAATGATGAGATGGTTAGAGCAAAATAGTCCAATCTCAAGTGAGAGATGAGGCAGGATTTTGATGTTCTTGTGCCCAAATCCCAAGGGTACCTTTGATTAAAAAATCCTTTCTTAGCAAGCCCATGTGGGATATGGTTGAATTTCATATTTTCCATGACCAAATAGAGTGACAAGTGTTTTTTTTCCGTGATACTGGAGTCTAGGATAGAATCTTAAATCATTGATGCCACCAATCCAAGTACCACAACAAGACTACTTTGCGCAATGGAATAATATACAATAGTAATATACTAGTGCACAAAATATACACAATTTTTACAAATTTATACAACAAACCAACTTCGTTATATCAATCAAACTAATAATACAATGGTCTAGGGCTCCCGTACCAAGGATAATGGCCCTCATACATCCACTAGTACAAGAATACAAGATACAAGATACATTGACAGTCTAGTTGATGTAGCATGCAATCACAACTGCTTTTTCATATCTTATACACTGTGGGTCCTTCGCTTATGTTTGCAACATTGCCTCTATTAATGTACCAACTCTTTTAGGCCATTGGACGTGGTCTCCACAATATGCCCTCGAGTTAATCATATTTTGATCTGATATTCACCCTATGAGTGACATCAGTTGAAGATTTATTAAACTAGGGTATTACAAACTCATGTGTTGGTGTGTGTTCTGTGTTATTGAAACAACGGATCGATCAGATTGCCAATACAGAGACAATAAAATGGAAAGACAATAGAGGAATACAGTAAGAAATACAAAGACACAAATAGTTTTAATAAGGAGTTCACCCTATTCTTTAGGGCTACGTCTCCGGTCCAGCTTTCATTGGTGGCCTTGTTTTTATTGTGTCTTTAAGCAGAGAAATTACAATACAGGGACTCAATATGAGTTCTCCTGAAACAGATTTTGCTTGGCAGAGTGGTTCTTGGATTCCCCAAACCACTTGGAGTACACAGACTCTCCTTCCTCCTACCAGCTATGTGACTGCTTGGTCTACAGTGGAAAGAGCCAAATGTGATGCTCAGTTCGGACAGATTCCTCTATGGTAAGGCTTGAATCTTCAAGCTCTCTGGGGCTCGATGCTACCTATGGTCAGCTCGGCCCTCTGTCTCTTCTGCTTAGCTTTACTGTTCTCTGTGTTCAATCCTCCTCTCAGGGTTCACTTTCACTTCTTTGTCTCTCGACTTTTGTCTCCTCTTTTCTGATTCGACTGTCTCTGTTCATGGCTTTAGCTATTCGATCCCTATGCCTGTTCGGTTCCTCTTTTGCCTGTGTTGATTCACCTTCTGCGGCTGTGCTTGGAGTTCCCTGTGTTCGGCGTCATCATGAACGCTCGGGGAGTGGCCACTTGTCCTCCTCTAAATGGCGTCAGCGTGCTTCGTTAGTTCGTTTCTTCAGTTACTCCATGGATGCGTTCTTCCTCCACCGTGGCGATCAAACGGATTCCAAATCTCTTCAAACGCGGCTTAATTCCCTGTCGATTCCGCTTCTTTCCATCGGGTGCAATCTCAGCCGTTCAATCTGAGCCCTCCAGATCTGACGTCATACACACGTTTCGCGCGGTTGACTTGCTCAATCGATAGCGCGCGATCAATGACGGTTTTCTCTCACCTCCGCCTGCCATGCGTCGATCGGTGTATGGAATCGCTCCGCTCCTGTCCAAAACCTCTTAGCGTTCAAGGGCGCCCCGATCAAAACTGCCGGTTTTTCCAGTGCACAGGTCCCCCCTTCGTACTTTAGCGTTTTTCACTTTTTCCGCCCGTAGTTTCCTGGCTCCCGATGTGACTGAGTGCTCGAGCTTCCCCTTCAAAGCCCTGTTCGCCTAGCGATGCGTGATTACGCTAAGCGATGTTCGTCCTTTTCCCATTCTGGGGTTCATAGGGGCTACTTTGGCCTCCTGCGCGGTCTCCATGGGCCTCGGTCAGTGCACTTTGACCAAGGTCCTCGTCGTTCCACATCGGCTGCCATGGCCACTGGTTCAGGGTATTTTTGATACTATTTTGGATTTCTTTAAAGATTTTTTCGACCTAATTCAATCATGGTTCTCGACAGTCTTTCTATGGATCCAATTCGGATCATATTTCCATCTACGACCAACACATATGGTCTTCATGTTCACTAGTTCTTCGTCCTTTAAGGCCACAACACTTTGAGACTTCTTGCCCATTGTTTCTCCTTAGCTACGCAGGGACTTCTTCCCACTATAATATTATTGTGCTGCTCCAATGAAGACTAACATAGGTTAGGGGGGGTTGCCACCTATCACTATCAAATGTCGCTTCTCCAACAATGAACATGGGCTATCCAAACTACTCTTGGTCGACCAATCCTTGAGCTCCTCTTCTCTACCTCTTCTAGTAGCCACCTTAGTCCGTCAAGGTGCCACTCTAAGCCACTCTTGGTCCACTCTCATGTTGAAATTTCTAAGTCTGACACGTTAGAAATCCCTACTGCATTATCTGGTTTATTTTCTCCTACTTGTTCTTTTCATTAACAAGTTATTTATAAATAGAAATACCGAAACACAAATGCAAGCCTTAACTCCTATAAAGATCAACAACTGAAATAACTGAGACAAACACATAAGGGACATCGTTATTTTTGGACAATCATCCTCAGAAAAGCCCAATGCGGGAAAACCGGTGCAGCAGATATGAAGGTTTTATTATTATGCAATTTTTAAATACAACTAGGGTGCCAGAAATGGCTCACCCAACAGAGATTGCCCCTTGGCAGTAGTACCTCTCCTCAGAGATAGATATTCTGGCTGATCAATCACCGGATGAACGATCCCACAACAACTATGGCAACTCCCACTGTTCTGTATCACTCTGCAGGGACTGTGTCACCCTTCCCGGCTCACCACCACTCAGTCTGCCCCACGAAAATTCTTCTGACACTTCCTCTTGGCCCTGCATCAGCTCTACTAGCCTTTGTAGCTACTAAAGCCTCTGCATCAGCTCTCAGACCCTCTGCATCACCCACGCTGGCCTCTTCAACCTTTGCATAGCTCCCAACTGCCTCTACGTAGCACCCAGCTGCCTTTGCATCAGCTTCTCCAGGCTCTGCGCCGTCTCTCCAACATTATCTCTACCTCTCTACTATGTATTCTCGGCCTTCTGCTGAGCTGCCCCTCGCTGCAATAGATCACTGGTTCTATTCTCTCAGCAAAACCCAGCTCCAGAAAATCGAGCTCACTGATCAATTTGGTGTATCTCCAACTGACCTTCAAGCCTCCTCTTATACTTTTCCTGTTGAGTCTTCAACGACTGAGATTAAGTCCCTAATCAATGGCTAAGATTAGTTTGGCTTGATCCATGTCATTTAAAACATTGTCACTCAGTTTTATACTAATACCCATAAATATTTTAATTTTATTAAGTTTAAACTTAGGAACCCTATTAAAAAAATTAATTATTTTAATATCTCTCCAACTGGGTGGAATTTTCGCAAACCATTTATGGGTCTTGGAGATCTTATGTTAAAAATTTTGCTATCAGAAATCAACATTTCACACTGCCCTCCAATAGACCACGAATGTCCAATACAAATGTCCAAACTAGGACCCATCCACCTAGCAACAATTCAACTTAATACAACTTCAACATACCTCTTGCTCTGATGGCACACTATTTTAGGAACCTTTCCTGGTTAGGGTTGCTTACAATCCACTACAAGCCTATCTATTTGCTCCAAGACTCCTCTTCACAGCTGCAGCTACCCTGAATATACAAATTGTTTCCCTTTGCTAGCCCTTAGGGTTGGTTTGTGTTAGAGTCAATATTTGCATATTGCCATCAGTGATCAAAATTCCTCTTTTACATCATATTAGTGTCCCATGTTGAAATTTTTATCATTCCACCTGGGTCATGTAAAAATTTACTTATTGTTGGTAGCCCAAGTTCAAACTCCAAAGCCCCTCTCAAAAACTCAATATTTGTTGGCCCACCTTCATGTGTCTTGCTAAGCATACATTCATTTTAAAGGCTCATGTCATCATGTCTTATGTCAGTCAAGTCCACCTGAAGTCTGCTTGTTCTAGGTCCCATTAGGTCACTAAGTTTCATTCCTCCAAGGTCTAATAAAACACCATTCACTGCATAAGGCCAGCAAAAGCATGAGAGTGAAAGAAATAATATCCCTTATTTATTCAAAGAGGATTTGCAAACATGTAACTATGGTTGCCCGAGTTCTAATTTTCATTCCAAAGTATGGGTTTGGTTTCAGATTGTAATTTTATTTCAAAAAAAGAAATGCAATATCTATATTTATTTATGTAATTTTATGTTCGTTATATGTAGTAAGTTACTATTCCTAAGTTGTTCACTCAAACTCTATTGCCAACATCATCCACCTGCAAAGGAAAAAGTCAGAAGTCAAAGAGCATTAGTGTGAAAATTTGAAAAGTGACATGAAACATTAGAAAATGGGTTTTCAAAGCATAAATCAAACGCATTCAAGTATAAAAGCCCTCCAAGGCATCAATTCAACATTCATTTGCACTCCTACACTCTCAAAGAATACTCGGCAAAAGGGAATTTTCGAGTTTTAAATGAAATTGTGCAAAACTGTTAAATTATGGTATGTTCTATGCTTAGAGCAGTTTACTTCTTTTCTTCTTATTAGCCACAGATTAACAATCACATATACATTAAGTAAAGTGCAGATAGAACATTAAATGATCAATAGAAAACAACCCAAGTCAAGAGACACAAGATGTGGTAGCTAGCTAGGGACAAACCATAATGCAGGGAAACCCTTTGATCAAATCTTCTTTTATCTTCAATAGTTCAGCAGAGAAAAATCGTACAAAATCAGAATTATGTAATTTTTATATCAGCAGCAGCAAACCCTAGATCAACAAAGTCAAACTTGGTCAAACAAGTTGAAATTGACCTCCAATATGCTTGGTCAATTTCCAGTCAACTAGCCCTCAAACAACCTGAAGAAACAACCCCAAAAACATAGTCAAACTACTATTGACTGAAGTCAACTTGTTGCCCAAAACTAGGGCAGTCAATGCTGCTCACACCAGAGGTCAGATTGCCTTGGTTTTTGCGCCAAAATCTGCAACCTGCCTAGGAGAGGCAGCCACACCAAAACCACACCCTTGATGAGTCAACGCTTGGTCAACGCGGGTCAAAGATGCCTTCTGCTGCCTCAGTCAAACTCAATCAATGCAGTCAACAATTTATGTGTCCTCTTTCAGCCTGCGTCTTCTTGCTTCCCACGTGTGAGAGATCCTCTTCCTTGTGTATACCCAATCATACATGGAGAGAGAGAAGAATGAGAGATGATGAGATGATTTGAAATGAATCAATCTCACTTGTATTTATATGATTTGTGCCACACATTTCGCTGCTGGCCGACCTTGACAATTTGTCAAGTAATTACAAATAAATTCATATCTCCATAAATATTTGTCGGAATTGGATGATATTTAGATCAATCCTAGACCTCTCGACAAGAGGAATCTAGGAAAAATATCAGCTGCCATAAATGAGGTGACCTACATGGAGTTTGGCCTTAGTTGCCAATTTTAACAAAAATGGGGGCAGAGGACGCGTTTTGAACTGGTGATGCGTGTTTGCCTTAAAATGTTGTGCGTTTCCTAAGGGCCTGCGTGCCTATTAAGAGTGTTGAGCATTTGACCAGATTGTTGTGCGTTTGCCCGAAAACGTCCAGAGATTGCCCAAAGAGCACTACATCATCTCCAAGCTTCAAAATGTGTCACCAACATGCTCCAGCAAACAAGTAAGTTGAAATCATATCACTCCTCTCCTCCATAATTGAATTATATGGTGTTTCATTGTGTTTTGGTGTCCTACTAAATTCAAAACCCTAGTAACATAATCCCATTTGTAAATTTAATTTTTTAGCATCCCACTACCATTCCTACATTTCAAAACTACCCCTTGTCACCTCCCTCATATCACATATCTCCATTTTCATCTCCTCAATATCCTCACACCATCCCATACTCTCTACACCTACATTCCATTTTTTCATCTCCCTAAGGTTTGACTCCAATAACTCATGGCAAAAGAAGAGAACAGAAGTCATAGTGAGGAAGAAAGACAGGAGAGGAGGCTATCTAAGAGAGGAGGGAGAATCATTAGACATGAGCCAACCAATACCAGAGAACTCATGGCATCTCCCATCACTGTGACATTCTTTAAGCATGTGGGTTGTTTTGAGTTTTATGAGAAAGTACAAAGGATCCAACATTATCCTGTGTTGACCAAATTATTCATCACCAACCTCCATGACAATTAGGTAACCCTTGTTGGCACCACCTTCACTGTATCTCCTGCTATCATATCAGCTGCCTCTAGGATCCCAAATGTTGGGGACAATTGGTTTAAACAAGGAGAATTGAATCATTTCTATTATGAGCCATATCTTAAATGAAGGTACAAGAATGAGAGAGAGGATTTTTCCTTTCTCTTACCTCCTAGACAGATATGCTCCCATGATGAAAATCATCATGAAGTACTTCACTTGTGAGGGTAGGTTTTCTTGGTATACTCATGCATTTCAGAAGAGTCAAAATGCTCAATATACCCTACTATCTTTACCGGAGCATTGACAAGATGTCATTCATTGCCCAAAAGAAAGATTATGATCATCAAATGAAAAGTATCTTTCACCACTCCCTCATCAAGATGATAGTCCTCCATTACCTTGATCAACTTAACATTGCATGGGACACCTTTATATCCAATGAGATTTTCACTGTCCCACCTATTCAGCATGGCCAAGAAGCACCTTCATCATCTCATCCTTCCACATCCATTCCTCCACCTCAGCCTATAGTTCATACATCATCACCAAATCAGTCTCTTTCACCCACCTCACCACCATCATCTCCATTTCACACTGAGACTGGGTCACCTAGCAGGGGTGAAATTAGCAAGCCTAAGAGGGTTGATTTGGGCATAATGGCACATACTTATCAGAGAGGCCATAGGCAGGTGTTTGCCCCATAGATTGTGGGAGGGGCCTTTCCTTCTTCATCAACAAAGCAGATACAGAAGGGCAAGGAGAAGATGACAGAGACAGAGATACAGCGACAGGAGGAAAACCTCCATGAAACAGAGCAGGATTTTGGCTTAGTTGACCTAAGTGAGCATGGTGACAGTGAAAGCACAAGCATTGTCATCAAAGAAAAGGATGCACTCATAGGGGAGCTCTAGGTCAACTTGCAAAGAGCAAAATATATCATTTCGTACTATGAACAGGAAAACAAGCAGTTTGAGACCAAACAAGAGCTCATGGAGATTCAGCTCATCAAGGCAAAGAGGGAGGCTGAAAAGACTAAGATTTTACTTGATGAAGCATATGGAGAATATGGTGAACAACTTGATGAAAAAGTGCCAAGAAAAAGGCCACAGACTAGAGGCCTAAAAAGAGCATTGAAGTTAGAGGAACAGAAAGAGGCTGAACTAGCTAATCAACTCACCCTAAATGAACAGTTTTCCAAAATGATGAATGAGAACTGGGAGTATTGGCTCGAGAGGGTAAATGGTCATCTTGAGAAACTCCTAGTCAAGGCCAAAAGGGATAATGAAATTCACAAGAAGATGGCTAAACATTACGCCTACAGAGAAAGGATTTCCAAGGCAAAACTCAAAGTTGCAAAGGAGAAGATTGAAGCCTTGACCAAGCAAGAGGAGAAAAGGAGGCTAGACATTCTTGTCGAGGCATCACTCCATGCCTCAAACACATGATCAGCCATCATCCCACCAATTTTGACAAGTTTTGAGAAAATTTTGCAAGTTGTGAATTTCTGTGTTTTTTGAGGCATTTTTAGCACAGTAAAAAGGTCAAACGTGCAGCACCTAGGGTTTTATGCTCTTTTTTGGGGCATCTAATGAGCAAAAGGTCAACATAATTGGATTTAGAGTGATGAGGACACGCACCTTGTGCATTTGCTAGGCATTTGGAGAGAAACGGGTCAGTTAAAAAGGTCAAAAACCACCAAAAAACCATGTTTCTGCCTCATTTCTGGCTTGGGTGTTGCGCATTTACCAGTCTTGGGAGATTGAGTTTTTGACAAGAAAAATGAGCTCCAATTTGAAAAATAAAGACATGTCTAGAAAGTAGAATTGAAGGGCTTTCAAATAAGCCATCTTGGCGCAAATTTGGACACCGGGAAGGCACCCAAAATCAGTCATAAACTTGGAGGGTGTGTTTGACAAAGAAAGGGCGTGTTTGACAGTCTTCTCCAATTTTTTGAGTTTCTCTCCTGTTTTGATTTTTACCTTGGCAAATGATGCTTTTACCTATGTAAATGATCAAATTGGATGTAATTATCATGTTTTTACTATTACCTAGGGTAAATGCATTAGGTAAATCAAGCAGAGGAGGTATAATGAATCAGTTCACTTAAGATAGGAATGAGTCACTTGGACCATCCTACAATTTAGCAATCAATTCAGATTTTTGTGTAATATCTTCCTCACCTCATGGATTTGACCCCTGAGGATGAGGGGAAATGGTTTTCATGTCTATTTAGTCCCTTTCTTCACCATAGAGAAGCGTTGGACTCTATTGGATGTGGCATTAGTGTTTCAGACTTTGGCATGAAATATATTGGATGAGTTGTAGCTATTTTGGTGGGATTCTTGTGGCATGGTATTTTGACATTGTTTCTTCTTCAGTTTCATATGTATGAAAGTTTTGTACCTTCCATGATTCATTTCACTCTAATTATGTTTGATTTTCAAGGTGTGATAAGCAAAATTCATCTTGTATGCTTTGTTTTGGGAAAATCGTCATAGATTGTTTCATTTCTTCAATTTAAAAAGAATTCATGATCCTCATGCTCTTTTTAGCACCTCACTAATATAAACCATCTCATCACTATACTACAAAGTGTTAAAGTAACTTGCCTACCCTGCCCCATTAGATGTCTGCAATTCTGATTTTCTCTTGCCCTGACCTAGTTCACTCTCTGACTTAATTCACTTATCTAGTGACTACCTCAATCAAAATTAAATCAAACAACCCTATGCACTTTATATCTAGCCTAGAACTTTAATCTATCCAGCCCTCTTGGTTGTGATTCTTTGGAGAGAGCCCCCTCCGGCCTGGTTGAGCTAGCTACCAAGTAAAAAGATTGGTTTGTGGTTACCTCAGATGGACTCTTCCTCAACCTTGGAGATCCGGAGGAGCGATAACAGTTTGCACCATAAATAGGCCTCTCAGCCCCTTGTTCTAGGCTAGTACATACCCTGGGCCCCTCCTACTCCAACAGATTTGAAGTGTGGCCTGATAAGGAGATATTTTCCACCACAAAATGTTCACCAAACTTCCCAAAAATACTATAGAAATACTCGTCCTTGTCACTGAATCTTCCCATCAAACATAGGAAGAATGACCCAAAAAAATGCTTCTTCCCTCCCTAAGCTTCAAACTCTTACGGTTTATTTCAGAGGTTGTCTTACCATGAATGTTGCAGATGGGATGGGTGTGTCTAATGTTAGCTTTTGTAGCATTGGATGTGTACTGGCCACAAAACTTGGTGGAGAGGCTAAAATAAATAAGATCTCTATAACCCATAAATTTTTTTCTAGAAATTTCACCTAGAGATGGCTTAATTAGATTATTAACTTATTTTTTAATGTTTCTTAAGTTTAAACTTAGGAAAATTGGTTAATTAATCGGAATTAATTAAGTCAAGGTGAGAATAATCTAAAAACTCACATAGATCAACTTCAATATGATCCTAGCCCTTGATTAAGTTTTAATCTTGTTTGTTGGAGCCCCAACAGAGGATTATAAGAAGAAATCGATGGGCACTTGGAGAATACACAAAACATGAGACACTTGAGGAGTTCGATTTCCTTGGTAGATCAATTCCTAGATAGTAACAACAGTTGTTGGAGAGCCAGAGATCGAAGCAGAGACAATGAGGGGTAGGGACAATGATTCAGAGGAAGTTTTCGAGATTCGGAGAGGCAACAACAAGTGACAAAAATGATCCACGCAAAAGCAGCGCAAGGACTGCACGATAGCTGAAGCAGAGCAGTTTGATTTAGCAGGAGAGGAATTCGATTCAACTTCTAGAGGTTGGGAAAGTCTTCCAAAGGACCGAAGAGTCACTTCCAGCAGTAGAGGCAGGCAAGACGACTTGCTTGGAGGTTGGTCTAAGCCACACTTGTAAGATGCAGCGCAAGGATTGTGTAGAGGGCCTACGCTGGGGTTAGGGCAACTGGTTTTCCAGGAGGAACCAGTGTCGGGATTCCTTGTGGAGTGAGAGAATTTATTTTTTCTAATCATTTTTGTCAAATACTTGTTTGGATTTCCAATTAGGCATCCATAGATTGTACTCAGATTTCATTGTTGCTTAATAATAAAACTCTCATCTGCTGCAATAGTCTTCCCAAGTTGGGTTTTTCCGGGGACAATTGTCCAAACATAACTGTCATATTTTTATGTGTGTGCTAGATTTTCTCAGTTTCCAACACTATTTTCTTCCGCAGTTTATTTGTGAAAATCATAGTGTGAATTATTTGATATTTGTTGTAGCAGACAACAAATAAATTGTTAAATAAATTAACAATTAGAAAAATAATTTCCAGTTGTTGTGATAGATGAAATTTTCACATGGTATCAGAGCGCGAGTAATCAACGGGGAAGCTTAGAAGCGAAGGAGAGAATTTCATTGTTCAGAGGGAGCAGCAGGCTGGAATTATTAGAGGTTGCACAATACCCAGATTAGCAGTTCGAATTACTGGTGTAGGAGTTCGATTTTCAGTTGTAGGTTGGAAGAAAATTCGATTTTCCGGGGATAGTGATTCCAACAATCAAAGGGAGCAACAATAGCTCAAATTTTCGCAGAGTAGATTTCTGGTTAGACGCAGAGGGTTTTGCACTAGCAAAATCAACATCGGCTAGAAGAGAATTGCGCACACCGAGGGAGATTTATCTTAAAGGGTTTCTAACCTAGAAATCTGATTTTCCCAGTTGCAGGTGGCAGTGGCAGCTAGCAGAGCAGTAGCAGCTAGCGGAGTTGCACATTCTAGGAGGTAGTGCGAGTAGTAGAGAAGCAATCGAGTAGAGGAAGAGGGAGTTTCCAAACCAGATTCAGGGATGGTGACAGCAAGGCTGAGAGGCCAAGATAGATTGGAGGTAGCCTCCAACTATGTCATCTGGAAGGCTAAGATGTCCTTCCTTCTAGATGAATATGGCCTGAAAGCCTGTGTGGACAATGTTGTAGCAGTACCCCAGGATGCGAATCAGTTGGAGTATAGAAAGGAAATGGCAAAGGATTTTGGATGGAGTCCAAGATCATATAGTCTCGCATATTTCTAGCAAGAATATTGCTAGGGAAATGTGGGTAGTTCTCTCCATGCTATATCAGAGTTCTTCTGAGTAGAGGAAGATGTTTCTCCAGGAGAAGCTGAGAACCATCAAGATGCAGAAGGGTGAAGGCATAGATCCCTTCATCATTCGGATTCAGGAGGTCCGAGATAAGTTAGCAGTCATTGTGGAAGCACCCCAACCCACAGAGCTTGTACGATTGGCACTAAACAATGTCTCAGAGGACTAACAAGTGTTTTCCAAAGAATATTAGGCAGGGATACTTTGCCTAGTTAGGACAGAATGTGGGTCGATCTACAACAAGAGGAGTTGAGGTGAGCTCTAGTAAAAAGCACCATCAGTGGTAGCAACAACAAGGTCGTGAAGAGTGATAAGGAATAGGAGAATGTGGCCCTAGCATCTAAGGGTCCCAACTAGGGACAGAGGGAATAGAAGAAGAAGAAGGACCTTTTAAAGGTCAAGTGCTTCAGGTGTGGTGAGTTCGATCACTATAGCATGCAATGTCTTCTCGTGAAGAAGTACAAGCAGGAGAAACAGAACCAACAGAAAACTTTCGCGGAAATAGACAAGATTTCCTCTAGGCTAGAGGAAGAGTTTGATATATTCGCAGATATGCCTCTAAGAGTGTGGTGGGGTGATTTGGTTTTGTAGCCCCATATGTTGAGAAATCTATAGGGCAATGATTAGAGTGATTTCTCTTTTCTTGATAAGTGCTTTTGATGTCTTTTTATTTTTTCTTACTTATTAGCTTCTTCACTTATTATTATGTTTGTGTATCATTAAACAACTACCAAAACAAGGAGAACAATAGTACACAAGAACACAGAATGTAGGTTGCAAGTTAGGGCCAATGCCTCTCCACTTGAGAGGAAAACTGCAAATCTCTTCTCTTCTTATAGATTCTTCAATTGACGAATTCCATGACCTCTAGACCAAGACCAATACCCTCCAAGACCAAGTCCAACCCTTCCAGATGATGTGCTTCCTTAGATCAATCAAAATTAGTCAAATCTCTTCCAGCAGCACAACTTCGATCTCCAGCTTCAGAATTTCGGCCTCTACTACAGGCCTGAAATTTTGACCCCCCCAGCAGTAGTTGCTTCCATATATGTGAGCTTGTTCTTGCCTCCTACGACTATCTCAAACCTTTGCTTGGATTTTCTCCTTATTCTAGTGCTTGAGGATGACTCAATGTGACCTTTCTTTTCCTTCTTCAAGATCGAACCTATAGAAGAAAAACCCTAGTCCAACAGCAAAAACCCTAGCCTTCCTTCGCACATGTGAGAGAGAAATAGCCCAGAACAAGATTTCTTTGTCCTCCTTTGTTTTCTTTCTTGCTCTTCTTCTTCACTTGGATGATCGAGTGAATGAATGTCTTCCAAAGAGGTCGAGTTCCCTCCTTTATATAGGTTTCTTAAGTTGGACATGGCTCGTCAATTTAGGCCAACTTGGTCTTGAAGGGTATTTTGATACTTTTAATGACAAAAATAAATTTACTTTACAAGTTACAATGTGCCCGATGGGGTCTTCAACTTATGACAATGACTCTTTTGACTTCTTGACCTAAGACAAACCCTAGAAGCACTCAATGGGTGCTTGACCTCTAAAATAAAAGACCTTGAGCATGAAACTTATGCTCCAATAATAATATTAATAATTTTTCCTTCATTTTACAATATACAATAATCAAAAGTACATTTTTTATTTATGAAGACAAAACCTAGTTACACATTTTTCAACACCAGAGAGCTATAGGTTTGGGCAAGGTCCACTAAGGAATTTGTTAGGGTCCAACCCTAACCCTTTTATTTATGTAATAATCCCAGGGGGCCTAGTCAGAGTCATAGTTAGTTAGTTCAGTCAATAAAGCCTATAAGCAATTATCTGCATTAATAATAATTGTAAATGGTTGACCTGCATTATAGAAAAGGGACCACAATTAGTTATAAATGGGCCATAGTTAATAAATAAAGTGGTTAACCCTTGTCCTGCAAGGGACCACTAGTAGTTAGGGTTTTGGATTTCATTAAGATATAAATAATCCTAGATAGCAAGGGAAGGATCATCGAGTCTTATTGTATTTGAGCTCTGCTATGTTGGAGGTTACCCACTCGAAGAGGCCAATGAATATTGTAATATGTTTCTGAATAATAAAATATCCTTGCAGCTTGTTTCAATTCATTTGATATTTTTGTGTTTCTAGCAATATTGTTCCATATTTCTAGCATTATGTTATTCTCACAAGCGCATAACAAATGGTGTAAGAGCCAAGTTCCAGGGCTAGTTGTACCTCCAATTTTTGCAGAATTTTTTTTAGGCTAGAGATGTGTTCCAATGTCTTTAAACCACAGGATTTGTCGTCAGGTGCATAAACTTGCGGATTTGGGGAGGCATGCACGCAGGAACTACAAGACGTGGTCATGCTTGTTGGACTCTTTTGTAACCCTTTTGGGTACTCCTTCGAGTAGTAGTGCATTAGACAAAATTGCGCACAGACTACTCTTCCATGTACCCTTGGGTATATCGGAGCCCCCTAGGGTAACTTGAAACCTCACCTTAGATAAGTTGTCAGTCGTCTTGCTACTACAATACACTAAGAACAACACTCGAGGAGATTGCTCGCACGTACAATAGGGTAGTCAGGTAGTACGGCTAATGGTACTGTCGATCCTCCTTATTTAGCGCTCTGAATATTGGGCTGAGCACTATTGTTGGACCCTCGCGTATATTGTGACATCTAGCACTTGACACTCCTTTGTGACCATAGTTTGTGAAAATTTCATCTATTGCAATCCCTGGAAAATATTCTTCTAACTGTCAAATTGATTATGCAGTTTATTTGCTATGACAAATATCAAATAAGTTTACTACTGCAATTTTCACAATAAATTACTGCAGAAAATAAAATGTTGGAAATAGAGAAATTCTAGCACATACGTAGAAAGTATTAACACAATTAATTTTGGACAAGTGTCCTTAGAAAAACCCAATGTGGGAAAACCGATGTAGCAGATGAGGATTTTCTGTTGAAATTTCTAACTCGTTAGAAGTCCCTACTGCATTATCTGGCTTATTTCACCTACTTGTTTATTACTTAACAAGTTATTTAACCATATAAATACTGAAAATAAACACAAATGCAGTCTCAACTCATCTACAGATCATCAACTAAAATAACAGACAAACACACAGGGGACACCGTTATTTTTGAACAATCATCCTCAGAAAAACCCAACTTGGGAAAACTGGTGCAACAGTTCTGAGGGTTTTATTATTAAGCAGATTTCTTGAGTACAACTAGGGTGCCAAACTGGCTCACCCAACAAAGATATCTATCTGGCAGTAATACCTCTCTTTGGAAGCAGATATTCATCAAGTTTTCTCCATGAAAATTCCTTCCAATGCTTCTCTGAGGCTCTGCGTTATCCCTCCTGGCCTCTGCATAGCTTTGGAACCCCCTGCGTCAGCCCTCTGATGCTCTGTGCTGGCTCTCTGGCCTTCTGTGTTACCCACGCAGGCCCTGCTAGCCTCTGCACAATCTCTCTGATCCTATGTGTGGCTCCTGCTAGCTCTGTGTAGCCTTCTCAATCACTACACTAGCCCTTCGACACTATCTCTGCCTCTCTGTTATGCACTCACTACCCCTCACTGCAACTCACATCACTTGTTCGAATTTTCTCAGCAAACCCCGCTCTAGAAAATCGAACTGATTGATCAATTTTCGTGTATCTCCAACTAACCCTCAAGCCTCCTCTTATACTTTTTTTGTTAAGTATTCAACAACCGAGATTAAATCTCTAATCAAAGACGAAGATTAGATTTGGCTTGATCCATATCATTTAAAACATTCTCACCCAATTTTATATTAATACCCATTAATATTTTAATTTTCCTAAGTTTAGACTTAGGAACTCCATTACAAATATTAATTTATTTAATATCTCTCTAACTGGGTGGAATTTCCCCAAACCATTTATGGGTCTTGGAGATCTCATGTGATTTAGTCTCTCCACCAATTTTCATGGCTAGAGCACATCCGATGCTACCCAAATCAACATTTTCTTATTAATTTTCAGTAGCAAATCTGAGTACAAGAATTTTGATAATCTGGACAGAGAAAAACTATTGAGAGAAATTTTATAAGAAATTTCTCACTCTCCACAACAACTTCCTGTCCTCGAGATGGACCCTATACCCATACACTGGTGCCTCTGTGTCACTGTCTATACAGTGACAACGCATTTCTCTCATGGAATACGCTCTCCCTCACATTGCCTCTTCCTGAATTCGGAAATATGTCTTCTAGACTTTTTCTGCTACCCTCTCTCTCTCACCTGCTACTAACCTATGGATCTATCTCCTCAGCTGAATCGCAACCACTGAGAAATTCGATATGCTTGGGCAACTAAGTAACTGCACTGGTGTGTTCTCCATCTACCCATCGACTTCTTATAATCTTTTGTTGGAGCACCAACAACCAAGATTAAAACATAATTGATGGCCCAAATTATTTCTCTATTGGTATGTGTCAGTTTCTAGAACATTCACACCATCACTTAATTAATTCTGATTAATTAATCATATTTCCTAAGTTTAGACTCAGGAAATATTAAAAATTGATTAATAAATCTAATTAAGTTGTCTTTAGGTGGAATTTCCATAAACAATTTCTGACTATTGGAGAATACATGTATTCTAACCTTTCCACCAAATCTCGTGGCTAAAACACATCCGATGATAAAAAAACTAACACTCCCTCTTAACGAGGAATGTGTTCTAGCACTACAACCCACTGAAGAAACAACCTGTCTCTGCACCACATATTGTCACATTGCTAATGTCTGGCTACTGCTACCCACCAACCACTGGGAATCTCTTATATACGTTGCATCTGTGTTGTTGCTCACCTTGATTAACTGCTGCCAACTCTGCATCTGCACTGTAACTCCCTCATCTTCTGCTTCTTGATTTTTGGTAGCATCAGATGTGCTCTAGCCTTGAAATTTGGAGAGGTTAAGGCACATGAGATATCCAAGACCCAGAAATCATTTTGAGAAATTCCACCCAAATGAGGAGTTATTAAAATAATTAATATTTTTAATGGGTTTCTAAGTCTAAACTTAGGAAAATAAAAATATTAATGGGTATTAATAAAGATAAGGGTTGGAAGATTTTAAGAGACGAGGATCAAGTTTGTTTTAATCTTAGCCATTTATTAGGGACTTAATCTTGGCCGTTGATTCGTCAACAAGAAGATTATAAGAGAATACTTGAGGATTATTTGGAGACACATCGACAGATACTCAGTATCTCAAGGAAAATCAATTCTCAAGTAGAGGAGATCAATTTTAGAGGGAGAGTTGCAGGGTGGAGGAAGAGGAGGGAATCAACAGTAGACAGTGACTGAGGAGGAGGTGATGCAGGGATAGTGGAAGACAGCACAGAGAGTGAGACACAATTTAGAGGAGAGACACAGAGCTTACGCAGGCTGACACAGAGGGACGCAGAGCCACTCAGAGCCATGTTGGGTCAATCAGAGTGACACAAAAGTGGGAGTTGGGTCTCCAAAGTGTCAGAAGGTCTCAGAGTGAAAGTCTCAGGTGTTTTCTTTCAGTTTCTCTATAAAATCATGCCATGTAAAAGCAATTGCCGCCGAAGATTAATAAAGCTCTCATCTGCTGCACATTTTCCCACATTGGGTTTTTATGGGACAATTGTCCAAAAATAACTGTGTTGATGTGATTGGGTCTTGTGCATGAATTTTTCTCTGGATAATTGTGTGATAATTGCAGTCGAATTTATTTTAATATTTGCTGAAGGGATTTCGTAAATAACTTATTTTGAATAATAAGTAGGTGAAATAAATTAGTTGCTACAGTAGTAGAATTTCAGTTATAAATTTTCACACTGCTTGCTATAACTGCAACATCTGAGAATCATCTAAGGTACCTGGTATCTGCTACTGAAACAGGTTCTCCACCCTACCCATTTGTTCCTTGAACTGGATGAACTTAGCTCTCCCTAGAGATTTCGTGAGTATGTCTCAAGGTTACTTGGGAGCGGGAGCGGGAGCAACATTTTCAAAACTTCCCGGTTTGGGATCAATTCCGGGAGTGATTATATATATATATATATATATATATATATCTATCTATATATATATATATATATATATATAATATTTTTTAATATTTTGATGCATATATGTCAACAAAAGCATGTCTGGTCATGTAGCTGTTAAGTATAGAAGGGCTCCAATCATTGACCTGTAATGAGTTGCATCTACTAGAGGGGAGTCATCATCTTTGCTCAGTTTTCAGATTGTGGTCATAGGTGTGTTCATGGGTGCACTATCCTCCATTCCATATTTTTTACCATGTCTTTTAGATATTTGGTTCGAGATATACACAATCCTGCTCTAGTTTGAGATATTTGAATTCCAAGGCAGTGGGACAATTCTCCTATCATTGACATCTCAAACTCTTTTGACATGTTTTGAGAAAATTCATGGCTCATGTCATCATTATTACTAGCAAAAATCAGATCATCGACATAAACAAGAGCAACTAGTAACTTACCTTGATCTGTCTTTATGTATAGATTGCTTCCAGCCACTCCCTTTTTGAAGCCTTGTTGTTGTAAATAGTGATCCAGTCTTGCATACCAAGCTCTAGGAGCTTGTTTCAACCCATATAAAGCCTTTTTCAACTTACAAAGTAAGTCCTTTCCTGCTGTTAGATCAAAACCTTATGGCTGCTCCATGTATACTTCCTCCTTGAATTCCCCATTCAGAAATGCTGATTTCACATCCATTTGATAGATTTTGAATCCTTTTGAGCAAGCAAATGCCAAGAACATCCTGATAGCTTCCATACGGGCCACTGGTGCAAATGTCTCTTCAAAGTCAATTCCTTCAATTTGTGAATAGCCTTTGCAGACAAGTCTTGCCTTATTTCTGATAACCTGTCCTTCCTCATTCATTTTATTTTTGAACACCCATTTGGTTCCTATTATGTTTTTGTCCTTTGGACAAGGTACCAGCTTCCATGTCTTGTTCTTCTCAATTTGGTTCATTTCTTCTTCCATGGTTGTTACCCAATGAGGATCCTTGCTTCTGCAAATGTTTCTGGTTCTATCATGGATAGGAGGGCAATGAATTTTTCTCTTGGGTGTGATTGTTATCCTTCTTCGGGTCTGCACACCTTCATCTCTATCGCCAATGATCAGCTCTTTTGGATGATGGCGTTGGACATACTTCATCTTTGAAGGGGTATTAGGTGGTTCTCTTTCCTCTCCCTTCTTCTTCTTTCTTCTATTTCTTCCTCTTTAAGTTCTTCTTCTTCAATGAGAGAGTCATCTTCATGTTCTTCAATTTCATTTTCTGGAAGATCGTCATCAATTCTTACATCAATGCTTTCCACTATTTTCTTTAGTCGATAACTGTAGCACTTGTAAGCCTTGCTCCGTGTAGAGTATCCAAGAAATATCCCTTCATCAACCCGAGAATCAAACTTTCCGGGTGAGCCATCATTTATTTTTATGAAGCACTTGCTTCCAAAGATCTTGAAGTACTTCACCGAAGCAGGTCTTCCTTTCCATAGCTCATAAGGAGTTTTTTCACAATTTGGTCTTAATTGAGTTCGATTCAGGGTATAGACAGCTGTTCCTACTACTTCTCTCCAGAATTTAGGTTGTAAATCTGCTGCTAATAGCATAGTTCTTGCCATTTCTTGGACTGTTCAGTTTCTTCTTTCAACTACCCCATTTTGCTGAGGTGTTCTAGCAGCCGAGAATTCCCTTTTAATTCCATGAATATTACAGAACTCACTAAACTTGTTTGATGTGAATTCTGCTCGTCTGTCTGTTCTAAGGCACTTAATTTTTGAATCTTTTTCATTTTCTACAAGGGATTTTAGATTCTTAAAACACTCAAAAGTTTCAGATTTATACTTTATGAAATATATCCACATCATTCTAGTATAATCATCAACAAATAACACAAAGTACCTTTCTCCTTGGAGTGCTTGATTTCTAGTTGGCCCACATACATTAGCATGGATGATCTCTAAGGGCTTCGATGGAGAGTGGTCCTTTGTCTTGTGGCTGATTCTGGTCTGCTTTCCATGTTGACATGGACCACATACTGCTTGATTTGGTTTGAACAACCTTGGGATGTCTCGTACAGCTTTGATCTTGTTGATATTGATCAGATTATCGAAGATTGTATGTCCATGTCGCTTGTGCCACAACCAACTCTCATCTGTCTAACTCAGGTAGTATATATTTTCTTGAATCTTGTTCCGAATGTAAATGTTGTCTGGTGTCCTCACCCCTTTTGCCACAAGTTTCCCTGAGGCAGAGTTCCTTATTTCACAGTCTTTGGTGCTGAAAACGAACTTGTGTCCTTGATCACAGATTTGGCTGATACTCAGGAGGTTGTGTTTGAGTCCATCAACTAGCAGAGCATCTTGAGCTTTTCCTTTTCCATTGATCAGAGTAATTGTTCCTTTTCTTGCAATTCTGCCTGATCCGCTTCCAAAGGACACATTCCCTTCCTTTTTGCTGAATGAGACAAACTTCCTTCTGTCTCTTGTCATGTGTCTGGAGCACCCACTATCTACAAACCACTGGTTTTCATTATTTTGAGCATATAGAGCCAGACCACACTTGTCCATGCTGGAGTTCTTACTACTCGTATTACTTTCTTTGAGTGGGCAGTCTTGTTCATAGTGTCCATTATTGTAGCAGAAAGAGCAAATCAGATCAAATTTGGTCAAGGGATCAAATGAATTGAAGGTTTTGATTTGTCCCTGCCTTTTGGGGGCATATGAGTTGATTATTCGGTCCTTTAGATTTGTCTTTTCACTTCTGCGAGCCATACAATGTCTGGCTTGATGACTGAAGTTTTTACAGGGAAAGCAGTGTCCAAGAAAGATGGTTTTGTACTTGTTGAAGCAGCCACAATTTGAGTCAATTTCCATCCTGGGAATTACTCCTTCCTCGTTCTTCGGATTTGCGATGGGCCTTTGGTGGAGTACAGGTTTGTATTTGTTGTAGTGTCCATGATTCGACTCCACATTCTTCTTTGGAGCAACTCTCTCTTCATTCTTGGGATCTGGGATGCACTTTTGATAACATACTTTTTCATCTTTTGGATTGCAGGAAAGTGCATCGGCATAGCTTTTCACATTATTCTCAGTGCTTGAGGATTCTCCTTTGAAACCTATTCCAGACTTGTCATGTTGAGGTTTTTGATTTTTCAGAATAGTCTCAAGTATTTGAGAGCTTTTACAACGCTTTTTAATTTGCTCCAACTCCTTTCTTAGAGACACTATTTCGGCCTCGCGTTCTTCAAAAGTCTCTTCCTTTTCTTTAAGCTTTGCTTCCAAGAGATCTTCTCTCCTTCTTATTTCCTCATTTTCCGCTTTGAGGGAAATGATTTTGTTCTGTAGTTTCTCATTTTCTTCAATGGCACTTATTAACAGTTCATCTACATTTCCTTCCAACCTTGAGTCATCATCATCTATGAGTGCCATGAATAATGCTTCTTGGCTTTCATCATGATCACTTTCCTCACCTGCTTTCCTTTTGATGACCATAAACTCATCCTCATCAGACTCATCTTGCTTGGAGAAGAAGTTTTTCTTATTGAACCCTTTCTTTTTATGTTCCATTATTTTAGAATTTCCTTCATCATCACTATCATGTTTATGAGGACATTTTGTTGCATAATGACCTATTTTACCACATTTAAAACAAATAAGAGAATACTTGCCTTTAAGCTTAGATCCTTTCTTCAGCTTTTGTACAAATTGAGCCAATTCGGATTCCACATCTGACTCATCACTACAGTCATTCCTTTCTTTCCCCTTCTTTGACCTTGAGGCCTTGAATGTTGCATCTTTGGAGCTTGGGCCACCTTTCCTCATTTCATAGGTAGTGAGAATTCCATGGAGTTCATCCATTTTGAGGGTATCTAGATCCTTTGCTTCTTCTATAGCGCTTATTTTGGAGTCAAACGTGTCTAGAAGAGACCTTAATACCTTTTGAACAATGGTACTTTCTTCAACTTTTTCGTCCAATCCTTTCAGGGAATTTACCACTTCAGCTACTCGGAAGAGGTATGCTGCAATATCTTCTTCATCTTCCATCCTCAAACTTTCAAATTGTCTTCTGTGAGTTTGAAGCTTTGCCTTTTTGACTTTTGAGTCTCCATCGTACAAGCCAACTATCTTCTCCCACATTTCTTTGGCCGAGGTACAGTGCATGGTTTTTGTAAACTAGGAATCAGTGATTCCACTAGTGATGGAGTTCATGGCCTTTGCATTTGCGATGTAGGCTTTCCTCTCATCTTGGTCTGTTGGAAGAGTGGAAGTAGTTTTGTATTCATTTTGAACGAAATTCCAGACTTCAGGTCCAAGGGACATTAAGTAGTAAGTCATTCTTTTCTTCTAGAAACCGAAGTTAGTGCCATCGAACAAAGGAGGTCTTCCTGATGCTTTGTGGTTTCTCATCATGGCTGCGGATCCTTCTTCAAGCTGTTAGGCTAGTATGAAGAAGCTTGCTCTGATACCAATTGTTGGAAATACTGAGGGGGGGGGTGAATCAATACTTTTACAATTTTTATTCTAGTGATTTCCACAAGAATATATAGATATGTATATGTATACACAGAACACAGAAACCAGCAGCTGGAATAAATGCTTTTATTAAAAAAAAACTCAAGACAGTACAATGAAATAAATACAATATAAATAAATATCTGACTGTGGATAGTTGCCAAGCTCCAACTTGGACTTCAGTGAGGCTCCAACCTCCAGAGCACCAACTCTGTTTTGTAGTGGTTCTGCACTTAGGAGCACCTACCCCTAATGACTTTAGTCATGTTCAGTTTTGAGGCTCCAACCCAATCTTAGTATCAACTATTTTGCTGCAGTTTTCTGCACCCAACCCTGCTGAGCTTCTGCCTTTCTCCAGTTCTCTTGCTTCTCTGGTCTCTCCTGCCTCTTCCCTGTTCTTCGGCTTCCTCTCTTACAGATTATGCATACATTAGCAACACTTCACCTTGTGTTTCTGTTTTTATGTGTTTCAGCCACCTCTGACTGATCGTTTCCGCTTTCCTCCGCCTTTTTGGTTTCCTCCTTGGTCACTGTGGATTCCTCTGAGCTGTTTGAGTTCACTGATACTCCATGGACACGTAAACTCAGAGAAATCATTGTTACACGTTACACCATAACAACGTTCATTTTACCAATCATTATTCACAGACTTATTACTTCACGGAAACCATATAAACGAGGCTACAAAGCCTGACCACTAAGTACCAACCCTTGAAGGCTTCTCTTTGCAATCACTGCATACTCCTCTTTCCTGAAGTTTATGAAAGCATAGCTACGGGCATAATACACAGTGATATTATCTATTTCCCCAAATCTGGAGAATTGCTCCACCAATGCAGTTTCTAAGACATGCTGAGATACATTGCCAACCCAAAGGTTTCAAGAGGCCTGAATTGTGTCACTTTCTGTTTTCTGAGCTCCAAAAAAAAGATGACTTTTTTTCATCAAAACGAGGACCATTGTACTCTGTCCTTTGCAAAGGGTGTCCCCCATTTTACTCTGATGCCTCTCTTTTGATCCCTCGAGTTCGCAAACATGCTGAATCCTACAGCGATTCCAACCCGCGGCGTCTCTGGCGACAAGAGAAATATTTGACGTTAAAAATTTGCACAAATGGCACTGAAAAATTGGAAAAACGAAAGGAGAAACATCCTTTTTCCCCGTCGTTTATGTTTAATTCAAAAAACTCACGTATTCGTGCCTATATTAGCCTCTGCCACATTCGCTACCGCAGCCGTTGATCGTCGCGATCCAACGGTCACAGTCCTTTTTCCTGCACGTTAAACATCATGCATATTGCTCGCCATCTGACCGTCTGTCGCACGATCGGACGGCAGTCGCAAGCCCCGATCGCGCAACCTACATACGCGTTAACCTGCAGGGGCAACGATTTTCATCTGCAACGCATCGTTTTTTGATTGGATCGCTGGACCTTGTACGTATACCACCGAACCCCGGTGGGCGGTGCGAGGAATACCGCTTACCGCCTACCTGTATGTCTCCCACGCATTATCGTCCACGCATCTTTCGCGTGCAACGATCGTTGGATCCGCTGCTCTTTGATCCAACGGCTCACATTCACTCTTCTCGCTATCTTGCACAGTCGCGGCTGCCATTGAAAGACTTTTGCTCTAAAAGGCCGAAATCGTCGCAGCATTTCTTAGACTTGATGGGAGCGTTTTGTCTGCTAATCTTTTTACGATCAGTCGGCCCGCCATTGTACTTGATGGGAGGGTTTTTTCCGCTAATATTTTTACGATCAGTCGGCCTGCCATTGTTGTGCTTCAAACAGAATCAGTAAACAGATAGCTTAGCTTATGGATCTTGGAAATGACACAAGTAGCAAGGTATATTCATCTCCATCTGCTCCGATGGCTCTGTGTGCTCCTCTTCTTTGGCTCTGTGTGCTCCTCTCGTCTCTATCTGCTCCTTGAATATTGCCATATTGACATCAATGACAATCCGTGTCCAACAATCTCCCCCTTTGTTATTGATGGCAATATTCTTCTGATTTCGGTCTTTGGTACCCAAAGGACTCAACACTGACTGTAACTGCATACACCGATGCTGATTAGGCTAGAAGTATAGATGATCAAAAAAGCACTAGTGGAAATGCATTCTTCCTAGGAGACTGTTTGGTATCCTGGCTCAGCAAAAAATAGTCATCCATATCATTATCCACAGCCGAAGCTGAGTATATTGCTGCAGCAAACTGTTGTTCTCAGATACTATGGATGAAGGAAGCTCTAAAAGATCTCGACATATGTACAGATCAACCAATTTCTGTCTATTGTGACAACACAAGTGCTATCAGTCTCAGCAAAAATCCTGTGATGCACTCAAGAACCAAACACATACCAATCAAGTATCATTTCCTCTGTGAACAAGTAGCTGAACAAAACATCGTCCTGGAATATATCAGTTCTAAGGAGCAGATAGTTGATATTTTCACAAAACCTCTTCCTCGAGAAGCATTCGAACATCTGCGTCAAAAGATGGGGGTTATTTATTTATCATCACTCAAGTTCATTCATAAAGATGTAGCAGGACAAGGGGAGCAGTTTGACAGGGGGAGTCCA
This sequence comes from Pinus tabuliformis, assembly GCA_031772625.1. Classification (NCBI taxonomy): domain Eukaryota; kingdom Viridiplantae; phylum Streptophyta; class Pinopsida; order Pinales; family Pinaceae; genus Pinus; species Pinus tabuliformis. Next base: position 234,328,830 of record CM062814.1, on the reverse strand, counting down.
TATGCATCCCTTTAGGGGGAGAAATCAGAAGAATATTTCCATCAATAACAAAGGGGGAGATTGTTGGACATAGATTGTCATTGATATCAATATGGCAATATTCGAGGAGCAGATAGAGACGAGAGGAGCAGACAGAGCCGAAGAAGAGGAGCACACAGAGCCATCGGAGCAGATGGAGACGAATATACCTTGCTACTTGTGTCATTTCCAAGATCCATAAGCTAAGCTATCTGTTTACTGATTCTGTTTAAAGCACAAAAATGGCAGGCCGACTAATCGTAAAAATATTAGCAGACAAAACCCTCCCATCAAGTACAATGGCGGGCCAACTGATCGTAAAAATATTAGAAGACAAAACCCTCCCATCAAGTCTAAGAAATGTCGCGACGATTTCAGCCTTTCAGAGCAAAAATATTTCGACGGCGGCCGTGACTGTGCAAGATTGTGAGAAGAGTGAATGTGAGCCATCAGATAAAAGAGCAGCGGATCCAACGGTCGTCGCACGCGAAAGATGTGCGGACGATAATGCACGGGAAACGTACAGGTAGGCGGTAAGTGGTATTCCCCGCACCGCCCACCGAGGTTCGGTGGTATACGTACAAGGGCCAGCAATTCAATCAAAAAACGACGCGTGGCAGATGAAAACCGCCGCCCCTGTAGGTTAACGCGTATGCAAGTTGCGCGATCAGCGCTTGCGACTGTCGTTCGATCGTGCGACGGATGGTCAGATGGCAAGCAATATGCACGATGTTTAACGTGCGGGAAAGAGGACTGTGACCGTTGGATCGCGATGATCAATGGCTGTGGTAGCGAATGTGGCAGAAGCTAATATAGGCGCGAATACGTGGGTTTTTTGAATTAAACAGAAACGGCGGGGCAAAAGGATGTTTCTCCTTTCGTTTTTTCGATTTTTCAGTGCCATTTGTGCAAATTTTTAACGTCAAAGATTTCTCTTGTCGCCAGAGACGCCGCGGGTTGGAATCACTATAGGATTCAGCATGTTTGCGAACTCGAGGGATCAAAAGAGCGGCGTTGGAGTAAAATGGGGGACACCCTTTGCAAAGGACAAAGTACAATGGTCCTCGTTTTGATGAAAAAAAGTCATCTTTTTTTTGGAGCTCAGAAAACAGAAAGTGACACAATTCAGGCCTCTCGAAACCTTTGGGTTGGCAATGTATCTCAGCATGTCTCAGAAACTGCATTGGCGGAGCAATTCTCGAGATTTGGGGAAATAGATAATATCACTGTGTATTCTGCCCGTAGCTATGCTTTCATAAACTTCAGGAAAGAGGAGGATGCAGTGATTGCAAAGAGAAGCCTTCAAGGGTTGGTACTTAGTGGTTAGGCTCTGTAGCCTCGTTTATATGGTTTCTGTGAAGTACTAAGTCTGTGAATAATGATTGGTAAAATAAACATTGTTACGGTGTAACGTGTAACAATGATTTCTCTGAGTTTATGTGTCCATGGAGTATCAGTGAAATCGAATAGCTCAGAGGAATCTACAACGATCAAGGAGGAAGCCAAAAAGTGGAGGAAAGCAGAAACGATCAGTCAGAGGTGGCTGAAACACATAAAAACAGAAACACAAGGTGAAGTGTTGCTAATGTATGCATAATCTGTAAGAGAGGAAGCTGAAGAAAAAGCAAGAGGCAGGAGAGACCAGAGAAGCAGGAGAACTGGAGAAAGGCAGAAGCTTAGTAGGGTTGGGTGCAGAAAACTACAACAAAACAGTTGATACTAAGATTGGGTTGGAGCCCAAGAGGTTGGAGCCTCAGAACTGAATAGGACTAAAGTCATTAAGGGTAGGTTCTTCTAAGTGCAGAACCACTGCAAGACAGAGTTGGTGCTTTGGAGGTTGGAGCCTCACTGAAGTCCAAGTTGGAGCTTGGGAACTATCCACAGTCAGATATTTATTTATATTGTATTTATTTCATTGTACCATCTTGAGTTTTTTTTAATAAAAGCATTTATTCCAGCTGCTGGTTTCTGTGTTCTGTGTATACATATACATATCTATATATGCTTGTGGAAATCACTAGAATAAAAATTGTAAGAAATACTGATTCACCCCCCCCTCAGTATTTCCAACAAAATTTATTTTAATATTTGCTGAAGGGATTTCGTAAATAACTTATTTTGAATAATAAGTAGGTGAAATAAATTAGTTGCTACAGTAGTAGAATTTCAGTTATAAATTTTCACACTGCTTGCTATAACTGCAACATCTGAGAATCATCTAAGGTACCTGGTATCTGCTACTGAAACGGGTTCTCCACCCTACCCGTTTGTTCCCTGAATAGGATGAACTTAGCTCTCCCTAGAGATTTTGTGAGTATGTCTCAAGGTTACTTGGGAGTGGGAGCAGGAGCAACATTTTCAAAACCTCCTGGTTTGGGAGCAATTCCGAGAGCAATTATATATATATATATATATATATATATATATATATATATATATATATATATATATATATATATATATATATATATTATATTTTTTAATATTTTGATGCATATATGTCAACAAAAGCATGTAGAATGATGAATTAGATATAAAAAGCATAGGTTGAACCATATAACAACAATCATCTAGAAGTTATAATCTTCATCAACCACATCCACAAGTTAGTAACATACAACCAATGTTTTAAAGAACCGGTGACCAGACCGGTCCACCTAATGAACCGGGTTATCAACCGGAACCGGTCAAACCGGGACTGGTTAGGTCTAAAAGTGTTGGAAATAATACTGAGAGTGGGGGGGGTGAATCAGTATTATCAAATCAATATAACATTTTCATTTCCATATTCCGATTCATATACGCTACTTCTTTTAAGGCAAACCGCGTGTATACGCCACTGTGTTTAGTGCAACAAGCGTATATCCAGTAAACTTATGATTCAGTTAGTTGATCCTTAATGAGTGCATCAGAACATTATTAACCATATGAACAGTAAACAGGAGCAGTAAAACAGAATAGATCATCACACATAAGCAACACACATGAACACCGAGATGTAAGGTGGAAACCCAATGTGGGTGAAAACCACCTACTGCAAGTCGTCTCTATCTTTTTTTAATAAGAACCTTCTTTTTACAATATTTCTGTATTGGTGCAGTCTTATACCAGTACACAGGCTTCTACCTGCAGAAGGCTACAATTTTCTCTCGTTCTCTAGCTTCTCCTAGAAGGGAGCTACAACCCCCTTAGCTCTTGTACTAGCCGATCCTTTTACTAGTACGTAAGTGCCAACCTACTGAATGTTCCAACCTTCACTCGTTTTCTAGTTGCTACTAGAAGGGAGCTACCACCCACTTAGCTCTTGTACTAGTTGAGGTACTAGTACGTAGGTGTTGACCTATAGAAGGCTACAAACTTCTCTTTCTTCCTCCAGGTACCACATTTCATAAATTTTCAGACTGGATACTCCTGAAGCACAACACCATAATTTGAAGGCCACGTTTCATCTAATTTTCATACTGGATCCATCAATATCATTGAAGCACACAATCAATCAACACTAGCATCATCAATCTCTGAATCACCCAATACTGAATCACTGAAACCATGTCAACAAAATGCAATCACTAGAACACAGAGTAGAACTCAAAACTATGCAACAATATTCAGAACCAAATGTATCATCAAAAATCATGCATCAGAGTGCATACGCTACTTGGAAGTGCCGAACCAGCGTGTATATGCAACTTCACCAAAGCGAACCAGCGTATATGTCATCAATTACTTACTTATAACTTCGCTGCACTTCCTGACTTCAGACATACCCAGATCATTACATATACAAGGATAATACGTATGTTAGCAACCAGATCTAGTCCATCAAATCACATAAAGATAAGTCATTATGATCCCGATCCATTATAGATCTCATCCATCAATACTGAAGCTAAACATAATCAACCAATCTGAATATGTAGAACACTGACACCAGTAAACAGTCACCAGAACTCAGACTTTGCATCAACAACCAGAATCACTTGTAGCTTCAAACATCATAGTTTATATGGTATATGCTATTCAGATGTATCTAACCTCATATATACACGCTTTTATCAAAGTCAACTAGCGTATACTTCTGTAAATATTCATTCATGATTTGCAGTTATTCCAAACTTGAGTTATACCTAGATCATAATATTTACAGAACATTACATGCGTCAGTATACAGATCTAGAATAAGCATGATCAAACCGTATAGAGATGATTCATTCCAAGCCATTAGATCCGGACCTATCCTTAGATCTTGTTCTCCATCAAACACTGAGATTCCTCCTTAGCTCAAATCAAGCAAAGCATCATGAACCCATAACCTGCATACTGGATCTCATACTTCATCAGATATTCAAGATTTTCTGAATGCATTTGCCTAATGATCTTCTTCTCCTTTTATAGTCTTAGGCCTTACTTAAGACCATGGTCCAAAACTATAGAGAATCAATACCATGGACCTAATTCCTGGGTTCGACACTTCGGACGAGATACCATGGTCCAAAACCATAGGTCCAAATACCAAGGACTAAATACCACGGACCCAAAACTTAGTTTTCCGACATGTACGCGCCTTTCCTTGCGTGAAAGTGCGTGTGTATGATATACGCGCCTTTGTATATAGTGATCCTACGTGTATACACTACTTGGTATATATCGAACCTGCATATATATGCGACTTGGTATATAGTGAACCTGCATGTGTACATGACTTGGTATATAGTGAACTTGCGTATGTACGCGACTTGGTATATAGTGAACGTACATATATACTTTTCTTTTCTCATTCTTTGTAGTCTGATCATCAATTCTTTGCTACTGACTTGCTGCACTATGATCTGTCATCTGTGTGAGTTGCCATCAAGGACAACACTTGTATCATAATGCCAACAATCTCCCCCCTTTGTACTTGATGGCAAAGATAACTTGCCATACTGAGAACTGTCCTATTAATGAGTTGTCATTGTTCATTGCATCTGAACTAATTCCTTTGAGCTGTCCTGCATCCCATGTATTCTGTCACATCTGATATCTCTTCTGTAGATTCATCTAGTTATATATAAGAGAGTTGTTCTTCTACAAGGGGTTTCCATCAAGTACAACACATGCATCATAATGCCAATAATCTCCCCCTTTGGACTTGATGACAACAACCATACCAGGTCACTCTCCCCCTTTGACATCAAGGGAAAAGAGCGAACCAAGATATTCTCTTCCTTGATATACATTTCGCTGTCCATACTCCCCCTGAGTACCTTCTGAAATCTTTGATTGAGCTCCCTCTTTGTATATGCCAAGGTGTACCAATCTGTCCATGCTCCCTCTGAGTACATGCTGAAATCTCTGCTCTGCTGAAGTGTGTCGTTCATGCTCCCCCTGACTGTAAGCAAGTTCTGCAAAAAGATGTTCTTCAAAAAGAACATGACTCTAAACATCATAAATGACCTTCCTATCACAAAAGACTCATACATACATCCATCTCCCAACCAAGCGAGGATATACCAATATTGACTCATCCACCCAACCAAGTGGGGATACACCAGATACCAATAGTTTATACATGACTGAAATATTACATCATCCTTCCCATGCATAGAGGGTGTACAAATTACATCATATAACCAAAAGGGATTCATCAAATGAATACAATAGATAGAGACAAACTATTACATCATGAGTCTTGATATGACCTTTTGAATGATATACATGACATTTATAACAGAGACCAAAAATCCAAACAAGACCATGATAAACATCAACAACTATCATACACACTGTATGATCTGCTCCATCAACATCATCCAGACTAGCAACCTGTATATGTCCATTAGTGTAGAAGTCATCAACCTGTAAGAAGGTATGTCTACATATAGATATCGACTCATCCTTTTGAATATTATCATAGCCGTCCATGAATGAATTCTGCATATGACATACAAAATAATTCACATTATTTCATATGTGAAAAACACCATAGGCATCTCATCAACATCAAGATCTGCATGATCTTATATATCATCCATGTATCATCACTCGGGGACATCCCTCATCTGTATCAATCAACATATGTAAGTATCAACCTGTCATCATATGGGTAAGAACCCATCATCATCATGTCTCCAACAATGCAACTTTAAGTAATCATCCATGTATCCAGCATACTGTATATAGCACTATGTATCTTGAGCTCAATATCTTTTGTCAAGACTTCTTGATATTATCAACAACAAAAATCGTCATCCATGTGAGCTCCAAGAACTATAGGAATCCTGCATCATAACTGTATTATATGTCGACAACAGCATATGAGTGACTCATCATCAAGTGATGAAATTGTGTATTCAAGCTTTGTACTTCTCCTTATCCTTATGAAGATCACCATGTAAGCACCATATATGCATCATCAGAGAATCAACCACAAATCTGATCTGAACACCAACTGTGTAACCCGAAGAATCATATGAGATTTTATCATGGACAACTCATAACCATATCATAGCAAGATGTATCATTTAACCATATAAGCATCATCACCAAGGACTACTAACCATAATGCCAACAATGCATTATTAAAAGAATATGCTCCCCATGAACTTGTGCCATCTTGGTTACTGTTAGATCTAATCATGCATAAATCAGCAAGAAGTATCAATGCATCATCATCATCAAGTTTCTAGACATCTTATAAGTATCAAGACATTTCCACACATCATCAGCAGATTGTAACCATTATCAAACAAAACAAATAATGGACTGAATCATATCAGACCCTTTTCCTGAGCCTGTCCCACTGCTTTTCTCAAACTGACATATACGCGACTATGCACTGTCTAACTCGCGTATATACGTGACTTCCCTTTATGAAACTTGCGTATGATATTGAGAACATTGAAGTTTTACACTTTCAGTTTCCTCTGAGTCTGTTATATCTGTACATTGTGCTGAGCCACATCTTTTTTACTGTACTTCCTTCTTCTTCCATATCTTCAAGTGTGATGATGTTTTCTCCTTTTGGTATGGTGCCCGTACTTTGTTCCTGCATTCCTTAGCTATATGTCCAAGCTTGTTACATGCATAACATCTTACATGTTTCATATTCCTTCTGTAGCGATCAACAACGTTGTGACCAAACATATTGCAAGAAAAACAATGTCCCTTAAAGTACCTGGAACGTGATGATCTTTATGTGTGATGGTCTTGAACCATTCTACTTCTGCATCTGGCTGCAACATGTCCAAGATTATGACATACATAATATTCAACATTATTCATTGGAGGAGTAAAAAATTTTCTTTGAAGAATTTCTTTCCTTGGTTGTTGATGGAATTGACCTCTCATCTCCTTGTTGAGTATTTCAGATTGTGCATTAGAGTTCCTTGTCTTATTTTGTGAATTAGATTCACCTTCAATAGATTCATGAAAACTAAGACCAGTTTTGATAGCTGGAGACCTTTGACTACTAAGGATATCATCCAAGATCTTAGTACTATTTTGAAATCGTAAGAGCTTGTCCTTTTCTTCTAAATTATCTTTTGGAATATTTACCTCAACCTGATGTTGCTCTTCTTTTTCATGATACTGTTGCTTCATGTTTTCTTCAGCTTTTATTCCTTCTTCCAATTGATGTCTTAGTTCAAGAAGTTCGTTTTCTTGTTTTTCAAGAGCTTGGAGTAGTTCTTTATTCTGCTTATTTGATTCTTCAAGATCTTCTTTTAGCGAGAGGATCGTAGCTTCAAGATTTTCATAGTAACTGGATCTTTCTTTGAGTTTCTTGATTGTTGTGCTCCTTTCATTTACTTCATTTCTTAATGATGTCACTTCATCCTGCAACTTTTGACATTGATCTTCCTTTTCCTTGAATAGCTTCCTTACCTTGTTTCCTTCCTCTAGTTGAGCTTTTAGTTTGGTAACTACTTCTTTGGAGATACATTCCCTTTTGTGCAATAGATCTTGTTGATCTCTAATTTTGTCTGTAAGCCTTTTAAATTCTACCTCTATTTGATATCTTTTTTTCTCACCCATAAGAGCAAATTCAGTGGTTTCGCTATCACTTTCATCATCTTCAAATGGATGGATAAATGTATCATCAGAAGATAACGAATTCATACCTGATAGTTCTTTTTCTTATTCATCTTCATTCTGAAGTGATTATGAATATGAAGTGCTTCTTCCACATATTCCCCAATCGATTCTCCCACTGTCATAGTTCTTCTGTGATGTCTTCTTCTTCTTAGGCGCTTTCTTCTTAAGCTTCTTTCCCATTGTTCTACGGATCTCCTTCAAGCGATCAAGCTTCTACCAAAGGACCTGCTCTGATTCCAATTGTTGGAAATAATACTGATAGGGGGGAGTGAATCAGTATTATCAAATCAATATAACTTTTTCATGTCCATATTCATATTCATATATGCTACTTCAGTTAAGGCAAACCACGTGTATACGCAACTGTGTTTAATGCAACAAGCATATATCCAGTAAACTTATGATTTAGTTAGTTGATCCTTAATGAGTGCATCAAAACATTATTAACCATATGAACAGTAAATAGGAGTAGTAAAACAGAATAGATCATCACACATAAGCAACACACATGAACATCGAGATGTAAGGTGGAAACCCAATGTGGGTGAAAACCACCTGTTGCAAGTCGTCTCTATCTTCTTTTAATAAGAACTTTCTTTTTACAATATTTCTGTACTGGTGCAGTCTTATACCAATACATAGGCTTCTACCTGCAGAAGGCTACAACCTTCTCTCGTTCTCTAGCTTCTCCTAGAAGGGAGCTGCAACCCCCTTAGCTCTTGTACTAGCTGATCCTTTTACTAGTACGTTGGTGTCGACCTACTGAATGTTCCAACCTTCACTCGTTTTCCAACTGCTACTAGAAGGGAGCTACCACCCCCTTAGCTCTTGTACTAGCTGAGGTACTAGTACGTAGATGCCGACCTACAGAAGGCTACAACCTTCTCTTTCTTCCTCCAGGTACCACGTTTCCTAAATTTTCAGACTGGATACTCCTGAAGCACAACACCATAATCTGAAGGCCACGTTTCATACAATTTTCATACTAGACCCATTAATATCATTGAAGCACACAATCAATCAACACTAGCATCATCAATCTCTGAATCACCCAACACTGAATCACTGAAACCCTGTCAACAAAATGCAATCACCAGAACACAGAGTAGAACACAGAACTCTGTAACAATATTCAGAACCAACTGTATCATCAAAAATCATGCATCAGAGTGCATATGCTACTTGGAAGTGCTGAACCAGCGTGTATATGCAACTTCACCAAAGCGAACCAGCGTATATGTCATCAATTGCTTACTTATAACTTCGTTGCACTTCCTGACTTCAGACATACCCAGATCATTACATATACAAGGATAATACGTATGTTAGCAACCAGATCTAGTCCATCAGATCACATAAAGATAAGTCATTATGATCCTGATCCATTATAGATCTTGTCCATCAATACTGAAGCTAAACATAATCAACCAATCTGAATATGCAGAATACTGAAACTAGTAAACAGTCACCAGAACTCAGACTTTGCATCAACAACCAGAATCACCTGTAACTTCAAACATCATAGTTTATATGGTATACACTATTCAGATGTATCTAACCTGCATATATATATGCTTTTATCAAAGTCAACCAGCGTATACTTCTGTAAATATTCATTCATGATTTGCAACTATTCCAAACTTGAGTTATACCCAGATCATAATATTTACAGAACATTACATGTGTCAGTATATAGATCTAGAATAAGCATGATCAAACCGTATAGAGATGATTCATTCCAAGCCATTAGATCCCGATCTATCCTTAGATCTTGTTCTCCATCAAACGCTGAGATTCCTCCTTAGCTCAGATCAAACAAAGCATCATGAACCCATAACCTGCATACTGGATCTCATACTTCATCAGATATTCAAGATTTTCTGAATGCATTTGCCTAATGATCTTCTTCTCCTTTTATAGTCTTAGGCCTTACTCAATACCATGGTCCAAAACCATAGAGAATCAATACCATGGACCCCATTCCTGGGTTCAACACTTCGGACGAGATACCATGGTCCAAAACCATAGGTCCAAATACCAAGGACTAAATACCACGGACCCAAAACTTAGTTTTCCGACATGTACGCACCTTTCCTTGCGTGAAAGTGCGTGTGAACAATATACGCGCCTTTGTATATAGTGATCTTGTGTGTATACACTACTTGGTATATAACAAACCTGCGTATATACGCGACTTGGTATATAGTGAACCTGCGTGTGTACACGACTTGGTATATAATGAACCTGCATATGTATGCGACTTGGTATATAGTGAACCTGCGTATATACTTTTATTTCTTCATTCTTTGTAGTTTGATCATCAATTCTTTGCTACTGATCTGCTGCACTATGATCTGTCATCTATGTGAGTTGCCATCAAGGACAACACTTGTATCATAATGCCAACAAAAAGAACCGGTTTTAGAAAAATACATTAAATAATTAATTTTTAATGAAAAAACTATTTTTAAGATTTAAAACCATAATTCCAAGTCAATAGAGACAAGATATGCAAAGTTTGCTCATTTATATACCATGTAAAGTTGAATATATCAAAATGGCACCGAATGCAATACATATCATCGACAAAATACATAAGCAATGAGGTTCTAAATGGCTTCTAGAGTGAGAAAAAAAAGCCTACAAACTATGGGGTCAGTGGCCTACTACAAGACTCAAGTCTACATATATGATAATAGTGATCAACATTATCACTTGAAACTTCTCATGAGTCATCATAATCAAACTCAATTGGTTGAGTCTCAACTCCCAAACTTTGCAGTCACAATCTTCTCTATTGGTTCAGTGACTTGAGTCTCAAACTTATGAAGGTATTCTTTCCTAATATGCCTTATTACTTCATTTGGTGCTCCACATGGCTTTACATGGCCTCCTATCCCAGCCAAGTGTTGTTTGAACTTATTCATACCCCCTCCTTCAATGGATTTTTGGCAATATTTGCAGATCATTTTGCCATCAATCACATCACAATGAGCCCATGCAGTATCTTTGGCTTTTGGAGGCATGATGACTACTACTTAGCTTAAACTCTCTGTTGTTCCACTACTCCAGCAAAAAATCAACACTCTCCAAGCTCCCAATCAAATTCAAAAATACTCCAAATGAGATGTGTGAGGCAAATGAGAGGGAGAAGGGCCTCTTAAAGGCTTGGAGAGGGTGTTTTTGGAGGGAAAGGACCCTTACTCTCCCTCCAAAACACCTTAACCACCTTGGATAAATCGCCGCGTGGGTCCTCCGTGGCCATGGCATTTAATCGGCCATTTTAGGATAGAATTGGTCGGTTTGACCACAAACTGGCCGGTTTCGTCCTAAATCGTCTGGTTAGGGCTCAAAATTTGCGAAATGGGGTGGCTGACTGGGTTTTTCAGCCGGTTTGAACAGTTACTGGTTCTGACCGGCCAGTTTTAAAAACACTGCATACAACATATTAACTCTTATGATTCATCAATATTAAAGTTTCAAGCTTTCAAAATTCAATATATAACATCTATCATAAATGATCACCAAATTTGTACTTGTAAGCTAAGTGCAACCATTACAACAAAGAATATCTAACACGAAATGAAACAACTTTCACGAAGCATCATATCGATAATTCACTACCAATGAGTTATAATTGCCAACTTCAAACTTCAAACTTAAATTGGCATATATTGTTTACAAAAAATGTCATAAATATGAAAGAGTCAACAATTATTAAAACTACTAGAAACTAGAAAATACAAGTAAATCTATTATCTACAACTTCCTCTCACTGCCATGAGAAATGTCTAATTTCTCAACAGGTTGTGGTGGTCTTCTAGGAGTCTCCTCCTGCACAGTCGTACGACCAGGACAAGAAGGCACATGCCCTCCACGTGAGGATGTACATGGAGGCGGCGGCAACAAAGGAACAACACTTAGAACTCGAGCACTGCACTGCTACTGGATGGTGGGGGTGGAATGGTTGTTGTTGCTTCATCTTCATCTCTCATAAGTTCTGCTTCCAATTCTTCAAGATGTATAGTGCCATCCTCTAAATTATCGTCCTCTGAGTGGTTGTCCCAAATTTTATATGTTGGATCCTCATAAGCCCGATCACAATAATGACTCAATAACCTCAAGTTGCAGTGCACATAAACCAAGCTTTCTACCCAATTTTCATTGAGTCTGTTTCTTCTCACATTATGTATGAAGTTGTAGGTGCTCCAACACTTGTCTACAGAAGAAGTGTTTACAATCGGTGAGAGAACATTTTTTTCCAATTTTAGAAGAAGTCCCATGGCACCATATGCAACATGGTGCACTAATGGCACATAATGTAGTACAGTGATGGGTACAGTCATGATTAATGAAACGTGATGAGATGCAACATAGTGATGATGGGTGTAGCATGGTGCAACACAGTGAGGTGCAACATGATGACGAAATGCAGCACAATGATAGGTGAAGGAGTCACCTTGGAGAATTAGTTGAAGCAACGTGTCTTCAACTAATCTCATGTATCATCTTCTTAGATATGATCTATGCTCTTATCTAGAAAAGTCGAAGTGTTGACTTCTGTTGTAAATGTACTATCTCTCTCTCTCTCTCTCTGTTGAACTATTGAAGAACATATAAGAAGGATTGATCAAGGGTTTCCCCACATTGGGGTTTGTCCCTAGCTAGCGCCACATCTTGTGTCCTTTTGTCTTGGCTTGTCTTCTGCGATTTATATTTATGTTCTATTTGTAATTTACTTTAATGCTGATCTGATTTCTAATATGGAAAAGATATTGAGCTAACTATGAAAATTGAAATAAATTGAACTAGCATAGAACATACCTAAAATTAACACCCACCTTTAGGTGCAAGTTGGCCCAACCAAGATGGAGAGTAGTATTTTGGAATAAGGATATATGCCAAGGCATGTAGTGGAACATTAAGTTTATTCCACCGTGTATACACACAATTGTGAATCAGTGTATACAAGTTGGGATCATCTTTCTGAACAATATCTTTTATTTTCCCCAACATGCTATCCCTCTGCTTATACACCTCCCCAATCACTGGTTTATCTGTATCTACAAAATGAATCATGCTATAAATGGGCTTGGTGAATTCCAATACTTGCCTCACACGTGCCCAAAACAGACCATCAAGAGCGATCTCCTCCACCTGTTAAAAACCTTGCTTGTCAGCTGCATTTGTAGCCCTTTCCTTTAATACTTTCTAGTGTGGACTTGATACCATGCTAGCCAGTGACTCTCTTACCTTCAAAAGGCACCTGAAGGTAAGATAATAGCTAGCAAATCTAGTCTTTTCAATCTTCAATCTTCAACAGCTCCAATCTTGAGTGACTGTGGAAAATCCCATGGCTATTGCTATCATTTGTAATAAATTTTATCATCCGTTTGCCTCTCTTGTACAAATCACCAATTCATTTGCATTGTTGGTTTTTGTTCTTAATAATATCATGCATCAAAAGGTTCATTGTGTGAACCAAACACCCAAACCAAAATATTTTTGGGTATTTATCCTCAATAATTGCTCCTACTACCTTACAATTAGAAACATTATCAGTGATTACTTGGATGAAATTGTATGGCCCAATACATTCAATTGTTTCAAATAATGGTTTTGCAATGTTGATGTCATTATTGAACTATTTTGAGTAATCATACGTTGAAAGAAAGATGGTACCACTAACAGACACAACAAGAACACTTATTAATGGCTTGCATTTTACACTTGTCCATCCATCAGATACAATGGACAGCCCATGCTCAGTCCAAGAATTTTTCATTCTACTCAAAGAATGTGATATTTTTTCTTTTTCATGATCAAGTCCAACGGTTCTAGCCTTGTCATACCAAGGGATCTTGTATCCTTTAGGGGCATCATTTATGGTAGAAACCATTTCATGCCAATAAGGTGAGCGAAGAACATTGAATGGTATCCCACATGCATAGAGAAACCAACAAATTTTTTAATCCACATCATTCCTACACTCTTCATCAAGGAAATTTGATATGGTTTTACACCTTAAAGAGATGTTTGGTCTTGTGCCTCCATATCAACTGACATGGGAGGATGCTGAAGGAGTTCTTTGTGCATGTTGATGTGATTGTGAGCTATGTTCAAATAAACTCTTTGATTTTTTAGATTTGCATTGGGCTTCCTCCTCTTCCCATATGTATTTGGATCTATCTATTTCTGACACACTTGCACAAGTTTTGATTTCTATTGGTTTATATTCATCCCATGGCCTTTTCCCATAGAGGTGCCTTCTGGCATGCGTGTGTGAACCTGTGTAAGTTTTGTTGCAATGGAGGCATTCAAATTTAGTGTTTCCACACCCTTTCCCTCCTTCAAGCCTAGAAACATATTTCCATAATGAGGTTTGGCCTTGTTTAGTTTTTTGGGCTAAATCATGTTCACTCTCTTCCTCCTCACCAAGGAACTCCTCTTCGGGGTTTTCATCAAATCCACTATAACCCATATATTCATCCTCTTCTTCATGATAAACCCTCCTTCTTCTAATCTCCAACACCATAATAACCAAAATAGTAACCAAGAAGAAGAAAAATCCAAGCCATATAACCATGATGTTTGAACTTTAAGTTTTGAGTTTGCAAAAAAATGGAGGAATGGGAATGGGAAATAAAGAATTTATTTATTTAGAAATGAACATAAAACTAAAAAAAATGTTAGATTAGAGTGTAGATCCTACCTCTTTGGCCTTCAATCCCAAGCTCCAATCTCCCCTTGCAAGTTCCTCAAGCTCCTCCAAGCTCCTCTCTCACCAAGCTCCTCTCTCCAAGCTCCAAACTCTCTTGCTCCTCTTGCTCTCCAATGGATGAAGTGAATAATAGGAAGGGAGAGGGTCTATTTATCTTTCCCCCCTCCCCTTTCCCTCCCTTTCCCCTCATAGGAAGGGAGAGGGTCTATTTATCTTTCCCCCCTCCCCTTTCCCTCCCTTTCCCCTCATAGGAAGGGAGAGGGTCTATTTATCTTTCCCCCCTCCCCTTTCCCTCCCTTTTCCCTCTCCGTCGTCGGTTGTCGCCCCTTCCTCCCGGACGCACGATTTTTTTTCGACGCTCGACAAGAGCACTTTTTAAGAGGGGGATTGGTTGGGAGCGATCGCTCCACGATCACTTCCTCTTCTTAACAAGTGCTCTTGGAACGTACGAGAGCAGTCAAGGAGTGAATGCTCCCAACCACTCCCCTAAACGCTCCTAAAAAACTAGGGAGCTTCGTTTTCTGCAAGGAGCATGCTCCCTGCGCACTCCCAAATAGCTCTCGACTAGAGCGCGAATTTAGAGCGGGGACGTGAGGGGGGTGGGGTGCTCCCCCACAACCGTGGTATATCTTCTCCATGATCTCCTGTGGGAACATACTGCAGTTGAAATGCCCCAGGCTATACACAATCTTTGATGAAATGACATCTGATATCTATGTGCTTTGCCCTGTTGTGAAGAGTTTTATGCAACTTTGATTATCGCAGTAGACATTGGTTGCTCCCATCCTCTGCCTGAACAAGCTCACAAGCAACGTCCTAAGCCATATAGATTTTCACATAGATGTGTTGGTTGCCATATATTTTGCTTATGCTGATCTCAGTGCTACTGACTTTTGCTTCCTTCTACACCAAGAAACCATCCCTGATCCAACGTTGAAGTAGTACCTCGAGGTACTTTTTTTGTCCAGTGAACTGCCTACCCAATCTTCATCTGTGAATCCACATAATTTGACATCATCTTCTCGAGTATATTTCGACCCATACCCAATTGTGCCACGCACATACCTCAGAATGTGCCTTACTACTGCCCAATGTACCATTTTCAGCTCAAACATAAATTGAATGAGGGTATTGACAACGAAACAAATTTCTAGCCTAGTGTTGACCAGATACATGAGAGACCCAAAGAGCTATCTATACAAGGTGGGCTCGAATTCCTTATCCCCTTATGCATCTATCTTCTTCTAATTGGTGATCATGGGCATAGTTATGGGCTAACAATCCCGCATTCTGAACCTCTTTAGAATATTTGTAGCATATCTCCCTTGCCCAAGGAATATCTCCCAATTTTTCTGCCAAACTTCCAATCCTAGAAAATAGTGCATCAACCCCATATCCTTCATGTCGAATTTTGCTGCAAGGTTCCTCTTGTAGTCTTTTATGAGGCCTGATGATCCTGTCAAAAAGAGATCATCAACATACAAAACCTGAATGAGTGGCTCTTCCTCTACCATTAAATAGTAGAGGTTTGGATCTACATCACTCTTGACGAATCCCAACTGTTGCAAGTAATTGTCAATCCAACCACACCATGCCTTGGGTGCCTACTTGAGTCCGTATAGGTATTTCTTCAACCTACACACATGAGTGCACTTCTCATGAGTTTTGAAACCTTTAGGTTGTTCTATATACACCTCTTCTTCTATTTCCACGTTCAAGAATGATGTCTTGACGTCCATCTAGTGAATCTCCCATCCCATCTGAGATGCTAGGGATATAACAGATCTGATAAAGGTATATTTGGCGACTGGGGTGAATGTCTACTCATACTCTATTCCTTCTTTTTGTGCATACCCCTTTTCCACAAACCTAACCTTGTACTTCTCTACACTGCCATCTGTAGCGTACTTGATCTTATAGATCCATTTGGAACCTACAACTGATCTATTTTCTGGCCTCGACACTACCTCCTAAACATCATTTGCATGATAGAACTATACTCTTCTACCATGGCATCCACCCACACCTGATGTTGTGCAACTTCTGGAAAGCTAGAGGGTTTTGCAACCTAAGATACCAAGTCTTGATATCTATCAGGTTGTCTGCGTTGTTTCTTGTCCATAATAGAAGTTTCAATAAACTCCTTTGCATATCTCAATGTCTGAATAACTTCCCTACTGGCTCTACCACTAGTGGTGGGAGGTCCAATCAATTCCTCCTCCTATTCCTGCTGCACTGTTGGATAAGAACTCCCCGGATCCCCTACCCTTGAGGAAATACTAGTACTAGTCACTGTACTTGATCCCTATCACTGTCCTCCTGCTGGTCCTACTAACTGTCCCTGCTATTGGACTAACAGAGCTTATGTTGATTGATTCTGATCATTTGCAGGCATCTCTCGAGATCCCCTAAAAGCTCTGTCCTCCATGAACTTTACATCTCGTCTCACTACAATCTTCCTACTGCTAGGAATGTAGATCTTATATGCCTTTGAGGTCTCACTATACCCAATGAGGAACCCCTTCTCTACAGTTTGATCCAATTTACTGCATTTTTCATCTAGAACATAGCAATAAGTTGCACTCCAAAAAATCCTCAAGTGACTTACTTCAGGCTTCTTTCTTGTGAAGACTCTCTCTAGCGTTTTCTTCCCCGATGCTCTACAAGGAGTTATGTTCTGAATGTACGCTGTTGTGTTACATGCCTCTGCCCACAGAAATATGGGCAGATCTTGATGATACAACATAGCCTTCGCAACCCCAATTATCGTTATGTTTTTCCGCTCCGCTACTCCATTATGTTGAGGGTTATATGGAGTTGTCCATTCTCTTTTGATACCTTCCTTCACGCAGAAATCTATGAAATCTTTATTAATTTATTCTCCACCATTATCTGAGCAAAGCACCTTGATCTTCTTCCATGTTGTGTTCTCTACAAGTGCCTTAAACTCTTTGAACTTATCAAAGACCTCATCTTTGGTCTTTAAGAAATAGATCCAAGTTTTTTTGGAATGGTCATTGTTAGAGTAGGTTAATTTGTTAGTAAAGGGTATTCAGGAATAATTTCTTTTTTGTCTTAAAAGAGGTCAAATTCATAACATTTTACTGTCATAATTTGACTTGTCACTACTTGAAGAGTCATAACGAGTTGGGTCATTACTCTGGTCATTAAAGATAGTCATGGGAAGGGGTGTCTATGTATGGAAAGCTATTGTAATAAATTGTCGAGTCTGGGCATTAGGTATTGATAGGATGGTTACATGGTCAAGGTGTCTATAGTTGAAGTAAAGATCTCAAAAAACCATAGTCATAAATGTTCCAATCTATTCCATTGTTAAACATCATATTTGTTCCTTTTCCTATCCCCTTATTTCCCTCATTATATTAATTTTCCCCTATTCTTAAACATTTGCACTATCCCTATTCCTTATTTCAGGCCTAGACCATCACCCCTATTTCATCTTAACTACAAGTCCCTAGGCCTAAATACTCCTTTCCTAAGCACCATCGCATACTATGATTGACTTATGGCCATTTCTACTTCATACAAACTTTGATCATAATCCCATCATTTCCAAAGTTTTGCCATCATCCAAAACTCAAATCAGTGATCGCATTCCATGTGGTTTTCAAGTGTAACACGGGTTAAATGTCAAATTCGATTACATCAACAAATTATTTTGAATTATTGTAGAAAACCGCCAATTTTCTTTGTGATTGATTGTAGATGAATGGGCTCATTATTCATGCAGGGAATGAGTACACTGATTGTATTTTGAAGCTGAGGTCGCAGAGGAATTCACACAGGGTGCCACATTTTTCTACGCAAAGAGGGTCAAGGCATTAAATTCGTTTCACAAGGCAGCTATCAATGCATGATTTCACCTTCAAGGATTGGACAGGTAGGAATTCGATGACCTATCCTAAGTTCTCATTGTTTCATATCTTGATTAGTGCTACCAAACCTTGAGTTTTTCTTGCTAAGAAATATGTTGTGCACACTCTATTTTTGCCAGCAATATGCATTCACTTCTAGAGTTGTTGTCGCATACCATAGATACAAAATTGTGTCAATAGTTGATTGTTGAAGGGTCTAAATTAGTTGTTTTATGATTTTGAAATTTTCCTACTTACATTCAACCCCAGAAAACCTCTCTTTCACCATCTCATTGTCACAATTGCTCAGCTAGAATTGTGTTGACACTGTTTGACAGATTTGTTTCATTGAGTTTGTACACTTAGCCCTTTTTCAAAGTCAAATTTAATTTTCCAAGTATTAAAATAAGATGGCCCATGTTACTAGTAAAAAGGGTGGAGACCTTGTCCGTACTGAACCCAATACCGTAAGCTTGCTAAACATATCACCTACCATTAGAGTGGCCTTTGAAAATGTAGGTTGCATTCCTTTTTGTCAAAAATTCCAGAAGATAGGTCACAACACAAGACTTTCTAGTTTGTTTGCTCTCAATTTCCATGATGGCAGAGTAAAATTAGGGGACCTAGAGATTGTTATGACTGAGAAATTTATTTCCGATGCAACCAACCTCCCTACAGCAGGGGAGAAGTGGTTTAAAGGGGATGAATTAGACATCTTAGCTTATAAACAGTTTGTGAAGCCAGAGTTTCTAGACAAGTTTGCCTCTTGTTAAGTTTAGGTATGTTCTATGCTAGAGCAGTTTATTTAAATTTTCTCTATTAGCAATTACATCAGCATTAAAGTAAACTGTAGATAAAACATAAATATAAATCACAGAAGACAAGCCAAGACAAGAGGACACAAGATGTGGCGCTAGCCAGGGACAAACCCCACAATGTGGGGAAACCCTTGATCAATTTTTCTTTTATGTTCTTCAAAGTTCAGCAGAGAAAGAGAGAGAGAGAGATTGTACATTTACAACAGAAGACAACACTGACTTATCTAGATCTAGCATAGATCATTTCTTATAACGATGAGATCAGTTGAAGACATTTTGCTTCAACTGATTCTGCAAGGTGACTCCTTCACCTATCATCATTCTGCATCTCGTTCATTTGCTGCACCTGACTGTGTAGCACCATCATGCTGCATCATGCATTATCACGCTGTTCATGTTGTCCATACATCATGTTGCTCATGAGTTACAACATACTGGCCATACACCATGCTGCCCATGAGTTGTCCATGCTCCATGCATCATTGTGTTGCCCATGCACATGATTACATTTACCATGATGCTCATACATCATGCATCATGCTGCTCATACTACTGCCCATTATGCAGCTCATCATGCTGCTCATAATACTGCCCATTATGTAGCTCATCATGCTGCTCATAATACCCTTTTGTTGCTTCATAATGGAGGTCATATACATATCAGCCTTAGCTGCTTGCTATGGCTTGCAGCCTAGCAAAGCAACTAGGCTATATTATTTCCATATAGGGTTTTCTCAGGGATATGACTACATCCCATATGTTGAAATGGACAGTGTATTCCTTAAACTTGTTGTCCTTATTGTACTCCATATCTATATATATATCTATATATATATATATGTGTGTGTGTGTGTGTGTGTGTGTGTTTGTATGTATGTATGACGTCTATATGACTCCATGATGAACAACGTATTCCTTCTTACCTGTGAGCCTTGACTGCCCAGCGTATCCATGACTGCAGCGTATATATGACTGCACAGCTTATCCATGACTGCGTTTCATGTAGAAGACTACATTCCAATGACTGGGTTTACATGCATATATGTGACTGCTTTCTAATATATATTGTGTGGCATTATATTACCTACGTTCCAATATATATTGTCTTTCCATTATTTATGCCCAGCGTATATATTCCTATGACCAACGTTTCTATGCCCAGCGTATATATATATCTGGACTGTAATATCAACGTGAAATCCATATGTAATATCTTCTGTTGATGCGTATGTATATGTTTCCACTACGCTGCCAGATATATGTCTTCATTACGCTGCTAGATATATGTCTCCACTACGCTGCCAGAAATGCGTGTTAGATCTTTTGTTGATGCGTATATATATGTCCACGTTGCGCTGCCAGACCTGCGTGTTAGGTCTTTGATGATGGGTATATATGTGTCCACGTTACGCTGCCAGACCTGCGTGTCTTATTATATGACTGTGTTTCAATATATATATTGCATTATGACTGCGACTAGGTCTTCCAAGAACAGCGTATTACATGAACGTATTTATTAGTTGTGTCTCCATGCGCTGTGTATATTTCTCCTTGTGCTGTGTATATTACTCCTTGTGCTGTGTATTTGTGTTGCGTCTATTAGTCCCTTTAGGGCTTCGTATAGAAGCTCCATTTCATTGTGTTGAGGGTTAGACTATACAGCGTTGAAACTTCTTCCATTAGTTGCGCTTATGCATCTCCATGATCAGCGTGATAGATCTTCATGACTGCATTGGTAGGGCATCATCATAAGGCCAACATATTATTCTTGGTGTCTCCCTCCTTCTCCAAAACCCAAGACGTGGAGAGGAGGAGATCACTCAAGAATTTTGTGTGTGAAATGACTTCAAGTCCTTGCCAATTTATACTAAAACATAAGTGATGAATAGGCGTGATTATTAGGCTTCTGAGCCTACTCAAGAGCTGGTCGGCTAGATAATAAAACCATAATCTAAATAAATTCATATCTTCATAAATACATATCAGAATTGGATGATCTTTGGATCAATCCTGCACATTTCGACGAGAGGGATCCAATAAAAATATCAGCTGCCTTAAATAAGATGACCCACATGGAGTTTGGCCCTAGTTTCCAATTTAACACTCCCTCTCAACTAGGGAGAACTCCATCCGTTGATCCATATGTCTGACTATACTACCTTTGCCATAAGTGCCCTTCACTACTCTGCTCATCTCTGCTGGCTCTGCTCTACTCAACTTAGCTTTACTGAACTATGAAGAAGAAGAATTGATCGAGAATGAGTCATACCATTCTCCACTGACCCAAAGTCAGTCTCAGAGTGCGTACCACTAGTCCCAAACCAATCTCAACTGACCCGAAGTCAGCTTCATAGTAAGTACCACTCCTACCACTGGTCCCAGATTAGTATCGTAGTCTCAGAGGGTGTACCATGGGTCCCAGACCAGTCTCAACCAACCCGAAGTCAGCGTCATAGTGTGTACCACTCTCACTAGTCCCAGACTAGTACTGCATTGACACGAAGTTAGTCTCAGAGTATGTACCACTAGTCCTAGACCCAATGTTGCATGAGGCCCCCCCCGGTTCCAAGCCCCGAAGCGCGTCCCGTATGGAAGCACCTAGGAAGCTTGGCCGGAAGCGCACTTCCGAAATTTAGAAGCGCCGCTTCTGAATTTTTTGCCGCTTCCTGGAAATTCGGAAGCGTGGTACGTAAGTGCCGCTTCCAGGCCTTTGAAGCGTGCTTCGTACGGCGCTTCAGGAATTAGAAGCGTGGCGCTTCGGAGGAGGAAGCGTACGCTTCCGGAAGAGGCCGCGTGCAAGGCAAAAAATAATTTTATTTTATTTTTTTAATATATGTTAAATTAGCATAAAGGGGGTGGGTTAGGGTGAGGTTAGAGTGAGGTTAAGGTGAGGAATGAAGAGAATAAATCCCCCATTCATTCCTCATTTTCTCACTTTGAGTTTATGAGAGTTGGAGAAGAGAAGAGAGGAAAGGAGAGGAGAAGAGAGGAGAGCTTGGAGGAGTGAAGGAGGAGCTAGGAGAAGGAGGCGGAGCTTGGAGCAAGAGCTTGGAGGACTTCATCTACAAGAGCTAAAGAGGTAAGTTCAAACCCCAAACTCCCTTATTTTTTTGACAATTTTTTTGTATTTTTCTCCTCCCTCTCCTACTCTTTCCCATTGTTTCTACTTGCTCCTTTACTTATAGGTTGTCCACCACCTATATCCATATTCCAAGATGGTGTTCTTTTGGCTTCTATGTATCATTCCACTCTTTGTTTTAATGATGGCAAAGGGGAATAGGAATAGAAGGGAAAAAACACAAGAGGATAGTGGTCCCAATATGAGTGACCCAATGTATGATGAGGAGGAAGGGTTTGAAGAGGAAGGGGATGAACCTGAAGGGGACACTGAAACACAAGATGGGAAAGCTACATTAACACCCTTGTGGAACTATGTGACCAAAATTGCTGGGGGAAAGGGTGGTGGATCTTAGAGATTTGTGTGCCCTCATGGTTGTCATGGAGGAAAACCATATTGTGGTTCATATACCCATGTGAGGAGGCATCTTTGTGGGGTGCTGGACAGTGATGAAAAAAAGGGTCCTGTGGGGGTACAAATTTGCCCAAACATTTCAACTGAAGAAAGAAGAAAATACATCCAAATAGAGGAGGCTGCACAACAAAAAAACAAGAAACAAAAAACTCATTCTAAATCAAGTGCAACCTCTAAATTTAGTAGCTGCTCATCTCCTCATGGTACTTCTGCAAGCTCTGGAGGTATAAGAACAATAGGGGATTTCCTTAATGTTGCTGGGAGGGATGATGTGGATGGAAAGATAGTCCGTTTTCTTTTTGCTTGCGGTGTACCATTCAATGTGCTTCGCTCTCCCTATTGGCATGAAATGGTAAAGGCCATAAATGAAGCCCCAAAAGGATACAAGGCCCCCAACTATGAGAAAGCTAGAACAGTGTTATTAGAAAGAGAAAAAGCTAAGGTTCAAAGAGCTTTGACACGTTTTACAAATGAGTGGGTAGATTCTGGGGTATCCATTGTATTAGATGGGTGGACAAATATTAGAAACCAACATTTGATAAATGTTCTTGGTGCTTCTTCTAGTGGTGCAGTATTTATTACATGTCATGACTCCTCCTCCATCACTGCATCTGCACAAAACATTGCAGATCTCCTATTGAAATCAATCAAAGATGTTGGTCTGAATAATATGTTTCAAGTGATCACAGATAATGCAGCAAATTGTAAGGCAGCAGGAAAAATCATTGAGCGTACTTATCCACACATCTTTTGGTCTGGGTGCCTGGTTCACACATTGAACCTTTTGATGCATGATATTGTGAAGCACAAAGAATGTGGGTGGATTACTGAGCTTTACAGGAGGGAAGCAACTCATTAAATTCATCACAAGGCATACAAGGGTAAACTACTCCTATGGCACTTACGCCAAGTTGCAGCTGCTTAAAATTGCAAAGACAAGATTTTCTAGTTATTACCTCACCTTTAGGCGACTAGTGAAGGTGAGACAAGCTTTAACTAATCTGGTGTGTGCTGAATCATGGGATGAAATTAACACTGACATAGATGGTGCTAATGCAGTCAAGGACAATGTTCTTGACAGTTACTTTTGGGCACAGGTTAAATATGTTTTGCAATTCACCAAACCAATTTATTACATGATCAAGTTTGCAGATTCAAATCGACCAGTAATTGGGGAGGTGTATGAGCAAATGAATAGCATGTTGGGGCAGATTAAAGACATTGTTGAGCCTGGAGATACCACCTTGTACAATTATATTCGTGCAGAGGTGGAAAACTGATGGGAAATGCTAAATGTTCCATTGCATGCATTAGCATATGTTTTGACACCTAAATACTATCATCCATCATGGCTTTCAACACCAGCACCTGGGGGGGAAGCAGGATAAAACCATACCAAGATCAAGAGGTTCATAGAAAATATATGGATGCATTGAGTAAATTAATCCTTGATGAGGAGGAGGCTGCATTGGTACAGAGACAGGTGAGCAACTATACGCTTAACACTGGTCCATTTGGGAGCACGCATGCAATTAAAGATCGAGAGACTTTTTCTTCTCTTGAGTGGTGGAACATGCATGGAGGGGGTACTCCACTTCTACAGGCTTTGGCATTGCGGGTGCTATCACAGGTGGTAAAAACTTCTTCTGCAGAGAGGTGTTGGAGCTCTTATTCTTTCATCCACAGTGTTAAAAGGAACAGTTTGAGTTTAGACCGGGCAGAGAGCTTGGTTTATGTTCATTATAACTTGCGATTGTTGTTCCATTACTGTGAAGATGCAAAGTCTAATAAAGACCTGTTGATTTGGGACAAGAATCCAGAGGAGCCCAGTTTGGAGGATGGAGTGTTGCGATTAGAGCAATTAGAGGATGCTCTTATCCAGGTATGTCCATTGTGGTATGAATTTTCCAATTTTTCCTTATAAAGCATTTCTCTAATTCATGTTTTTAAGTTTTTTGTTAAATAGTGTTTTTTTTTTTTGCATGAATTTTTTGAGTGATTCTAGGATGATGATGATCGTGTTGATATGCCACCCACACCCCCATCTGGTCCCTTGGTTCCTAGGTTCCGTGGTTCAACACCAACAACAGGGGGTTCTTCTTCATCAGTTTCAATGCCACTGCGACAACTTCCATAGGCACCATCTTCTTCACTGCCACCACGTGGATGCCCGCCATCACATGGAGGCCCGCCACCACGTTCTCTTCGTGGTGGAAAGAGGAGAGATTAGCAGATATATTCACAATCTACTACTTTTTTCATAGATTATTCATTAGACTTATAGGCTTGTGAATTTGAATTTTGAACCTTTTTTTTCTTGGCGGTGACCGAGTGACATATTTTGTAAACATTATTATTTGAATTTTGGACATGACAAATGTTGATAGTTGCTCACTTGCTAGATAAATCATAATATGCTCTATGTTTTATGTTTTATAATATGCTTAAATGTTTTATGTTTTATAATATGCTTAAAAATTTGATGTATGTTTGTAATAGCTAGAATATAGATGATTGTGTACATACCAGTAACTACAATGGAATCATGGATGCCATATCTATCTTCATTTATGCAAAAATATGCATGTTTTCATGTCTTCTACAATTAATTTGGTATTTGGGATGTTTGTTTTGAGTATAAATGCAAAAAAAGATAAATATAAATACATACATACATATATATATATATATATATATATATATATATATATATATATATATATATATATATATATATATATATATATATATATAGCAGACGCTTCCGTGGACGCTTCGCTTCCTAGATTTTTGGAAAATGACGCTTCCGCATCTCCGCTTCCAAAAAATGTCCCCGCTTCGTGCAACATTGCCCAGACCAGTCTCAACTGACCCGAAGTCAGCATCATAGTAGGTACAACTCCTACCACTAGTCCCAGACCAGTATCACAGGCTCAGAGAGTGTACTACTGGTCCCAGACCAGTCTCAATTGACGCGAAGTCAGCGTCATAGTATGTACCACTCTCACTGGTCCCAGACCAGTCTTGCACTGACACGAAGTCAGTCTCAGAGTATGTACCAATGGTCCCAGACCAGTCTCAACCGACCTGAAGTTAGTGTCATAGTATGGTACAACTCCTACCACTAGTCCCAGACCAGTATCATTGATCCCAGATCAATGGAGGTCATCCTAGCGTAGGGATTATGGTAGATACAACGATGCGTCCATCGGTACTACTATGGTCCCTAACTTCATTTCCCTGCTCATTGATCAGATGAGAGGTACTTCCCATGAGTCCCAGATTGCATGGGTAGGATGCCTCGACAGGAGAACTAATCAATCCTGTCCTCACAGGAGAACACATCAATCCTGCTACAATCGCCATGGAGAACACATTAATCCAAGCCGCGATCGAGAACACATCAATCCAGGCCTCACAGGAGAACACATCAATCCTGCTACAATCGCCATGGAGAACACATCAATCCAGGCCTCACAGGAGAACACATCAATCCTGCTACAATCGCCATGGAGAACACATCAATCTAGGCCTCATAAGAGAACTAATAATCCTACTACACAAGAGAGCGAATCATCCTGTTCCACAAGAGAGCGAATCATCTTGTCCCACAAGAGAGCGAATCATCTTGTTCCAGAGCGCACCACCAGGGGAGGGTGAGTCACCCTGTGGTCGTATGTTGCTCCAGTAAGAATCGCAAGCCCTCAGAGCTCCCAAAGTTCAATGTATGCAACATGCAGGACCCTTTTACAAGGGTCGCTCGATGACTCCAAGTCGTATGAGAAAATCACAGATTTGATCTTTCCGTGGGGCTTTGTCAAAATGTTAGCGACCTGTACATCAGTCTCAATGCGATGGAGCCTCCTTACTCATCGACTTACCATATCCCAGATAACACAACATCTGATGTTTATCTGCTGGAACAATCATTGAACACGAGATTCGTCTATAATCGAATCCCACCTCTAGTTGTCACAGAGAATCACAGTGGTATTCATCATGTGTACAAATAGCTCACTGAAGAGCTTCCGTAACTAGACTGCCTCTCAGGTAGCCATGCTAGCTGCAATATACTCTGCCTCGGTGGTGCTCAAAGCCACCGACTTCTGCTTCCTGCTCAATCAGGATATCGAAGCAAATCCTAAGGAGGACTAGCACTGAGAAGTGCTCTAGTGATCCTCTACACTCCCTGCCCACTCAAAATTTGAAATATTTCGGTATTGTATCTCAATCCATGAGAGATTGTGCCCTGAAGATATCTCATAAGGTTCTAGGCACCAATCCAGTGAAGCTCAACCAAATATGAGCTCACCATACTAACTGCAAAACATATGTCTGAATGGAGGTTCACCAAGAAACTCAACGTGAATGAGTTTATGAAACTCAGAGGCATTTCCCAAATCTAGTCCGACATCATTACCATATAACTTTTGAAAGTTAAGATCCTCGACATAGTCACAGGCTTGCAGTTTTTCTTTCCACATTCGGAATCCAACTCCCTCTGTCTTCTACAAATGAGAGGGTCTACACCTGTCAGACATAGGTGTTGGTATGAGAGGACTGTCATCCACAACCTTCGGATGATTTGGATCGATGAATCTCGGCTTCATCAGACAGCTGTTGATCCTCTCATACTATGCCCAAGGTGTTTTGCTTCAAGCCATAGAGGGCTTTCTACCACCTGCATACGTGAGATTCCCGATCATGAATCTCAAACTCCTCGGGTTGTTCCAAACCTGTGGACCTGTGGCATGAGGGGAATGGTCCCCTTATAAGATTTTCCTTTGGTACATCTCAGACATGTACCTTCATGTTCTTTTTGAATTCAGGCTTCCCTGTCACCATCTAACTTACAGACCTCTGGTGCTATGTGTCAATGGACATGGTTCCTAGTGGACTTCCTATAACTTAATACATCCTTGAACTCAAAATCATTTTTGAAAATTCTATTTTCAAACACATACATTTCCATCGACGACTGCCACCTTAAAACCTTCAACTTCCATTCTTGGGGTTCCTTGCTTCGTTGAAGGGTCGGCGATGTCCTTGATGATCTGCATCTCTGCCATTCAGACACTCCTTCGTGTAAGGGCTGAACTCATAACCAAGACATCTACCTTTCCTTCCACCCTTAGATCCGAACTTCCTAATGAAGTGATCTTTAGGTATGCCATCGGAAGTTCTGCTACGCCATTCTGATAATATTCTCTGCTTCGACTTCACCCTAAGTGAATTGTGAAGAACTTATTGATCCTTTTGTCTTGTCCCAACTGTCTCACTCTTGCTTGGGCATTGTCTTCACCTCAGCTCTGATACCATGTTAAGTTTAGGTATGTTCTATGCTAGAGAAATTTATTTAAATTTTCACTGTTAGCAATCACATGAGCATTAAAGTAAACTGCAGATAAAGCATAAATATAAATCGCAGAAGACAAGCCAAGACAAGAGGACATAAGATGTGGCACTAGCCAGGGACAAACCCCACAATGTGGGGAAACCTTTGATCAATTCTTCTTTTATGTTCTTCAAAGTTCAGCAGAGAAAGAGAGAGAGAGATTGTACATTTAAAACAAAAGTCAACACTTTGACTTATCTAGATCTAGCATAGATCATTTCTTATAATGATGAGATCAGTTGAAGACATTCTGCTTCAACTGATTCTGCAAGGTGACTCCTTCACCTATCATCGTTTTGCATCTCGTTCATTTGTTGCACCTGACTGTGTAGCACCATCATGTTGCATCATGCATTATCATGCTACTCATGTTGCCCATACATCATGCTGCCCATGAGTTACATCATACTGCCCATACACCATGTTGGCCATGCATCATGCTACCCATGAGCTGTCCATGCTCCATGCATCATTGTGCTACTCATGCACATGATTACATTTACCATGATGCTCATACATCATGCATCATGCTGCTCATACTACTGCCCATTATGCAGCTCATCATGCTACTCATAATACCCTTCTGTTGCTTCATAATGGAGGTCATATACATACCAGCCTTAGCTGCTTGCTATGGCTTGCAGCCTAGCAAAGAAGCTAGGCTATATTATTTCCATATAGGGTTTGCTCAGATATGACTGCATCCCATATGTTGAATTGGACAACATATTCCTTACACTTGTTGTCCTGATTGTACTCCATATATATATATATATATATATATATATATATGACGTCTATATGACTCCATGATGAACAACGTATTCCTTCTTACCTGTGAGCCTTGACTGCCTAGCCTATCCATGACTGCACAGCTTATCCATGACTGTGTTCCATGTAGAAGACTGCGTTCCAATGATTGGGTTTACAGTGTGGCATTATATTACCTATGTTCCAATATATATTGTCTTTCCATTATTTATGCCCAGCTTATATATTCCTATGACCAACGTTTCTATGCCTAGCGTATATATATATATATATATATATATATATATATATATATATATATATATATATATATATATATATATATATATATATATATATATATGGATTGTAATATCAACGTGAAATCCATATGTAATATCTTATGTTGATGCGTATGTATATGTCTTCATTACGCTGCCAGATATATGTCTCCACTACGTTGCCAGAAATGCGTGTTAGATCTTTTGTTGATGCGTATGTATATGTCCACGTTGCGCTCACAGACCTGTGTGTTAGGTCTTTGATGATGGGTATATATGTGTCCATGTTACGCTGCCAGACCTGCGTGTCTTATTATATGTGTGTTTCAATATATATATTGCATTATGACTGCGACTAGGTCTTCCAAGAACAACGTATTACATGAACGTATTTATTAGTTGTGTCTCCATGTGCTGCGTATTTGTGCTGCGTATATTTCTCCTTGTGCTGCATATATTACTCCTTGTGCTGTGTATTTGTGTTGCGTATATTAGTCCCTTTAGGGCTTTGTATAGAAGCTCCATTTCACTGCATTGAGGGTTAGACTCTACAACGTTGAAACTTCTTCCATTAGCTGCGCTTATGCATCTCCATGATCAGCGTGATAGATCTTCATGACTGCATTGGTAGGGCATCATCATAAGGCCAACATATTATTCTTGGTGTCTCCCTCCTTCTCCAAAAACCCAAGACGTGGAGAGGAGGAGATCACTCAAGAATTTTTTGTGTGAAATGACTTCAAGTCCTTGCCAATTTATACTAAAACGTAAGTGATGAATAGGCATGACTATTGGGCTTCTGAGCCTACTCAAGAGCTGGTCGGCTAGATAATAAAACCATAATCTAAATAAATTCATATCTCCATAAATACATATTGGAATCGGATGATCTTTGGATCAATCCTACACCTCTCGACGAGAGGGATCCAATAAAAATATCAGCTTCCATAAATAAGCTGACCTACATGGAGTTTGGCCCTAGTTGCCAATTTAACACCTCTACTTTCCCAATGTTTATCTTTAGGAACAATATGTCGACCTCTTGAAAGTTATTCAAAGATACTTCACCTGTGAGGGCAGGTTTAGTAGGATATATCAATACCATCTGAGACTATTATGGCATTTCATAGAGAACAAGCCAATGAATCTTCCTTACTTTTTTCTCAAGAGTTTAGAGAGAATGGAAACTAAAGTGAAAATTTAGAAGGATAGTCATGCTTCCAGTCTTTTTCATTTTTCTTTAATCAAGATTTTAGTTAAGCATGTAGTTGAGAGGAATAAAATATATTGGTATGATTTCCTTGCTAGTGTTGATTTGTTGCCACAAACTAGTTCTCCATCAGTGAAGATAGGTGAGGAAGAGCCCAAGCAGGAAACCCCAAAAAAGGAAAAGATACACTCAGCTATGGAGATGAAACCAGTAAAGAAGGAAGATGAGAAGCCAAACAAAGGGCTTATAGGCAAACTAAGCAAGAAGGCTAAGGTGCAAAGTATAAAGGATAAGAAAGCAATCGAAGTAACAAATGAGCAGGTGGCATCAGCTCAACCTGTCAGGATTAAAATCAAGATTGAAGACACGGTGAAATATGAATTCGAGATGAGATCCAGGACAAGGTCGAGAGTCAAAAAGACCCAAGAAGAGGCAGCCCCTCAAGTAGTATTGGATATTTTTTAAGACAAACAAGTAGAATATAAATATCATGACATAGTAGATGAAGTTAAGGGACCTGAAAGAGTACAACCAGACCAAGAAGAAGACATAGCACAACCTGAAACAGGTGTTATGCATTATAAAGAATAGGACCCTAAAATGAGCAAGGTGAAAGCACTTTCTAAATATCAAATGAGAATAGCATTCTTGAAGAAAAAGAACAAAGATCTAAAGGAAACAGTCAAACCAACATAGGAAAAGTCAAAGTTATCTACATGAATAGTTGTTAAGGGAAAGGGGAAGCATGTTGCTTTATCAAAGTAGGCCAAGAATGTTGCAGTAGAGCCTAGTGGGTCATTAGTCAGGGCCTTCAAGTCTAAATTTAGATATGTGCAACAGATGAAGAAGATAGCCCAGGCTCATCGAAAACCCCTCTTCAGTGAGTGGAAAGAATATCAAAGGTGTTTGGAGGAGCTGGAGGAAAGCAAGGACTAGGTGAACTAGTTCGGACAACAGAATCTAGATTATAAAAATCCAATACAGCGCATTCTTGAGAACTATGATTATGAAGTTAGGGAAGCATCTAAAGCCCTCGACAAGAGAAAACACTTCGTCAAATGGTCCCAGCTAGTAAGGAGGCAATGTAAAAGTTTATATGTTAGAAATTTGGTATTGAATGCCTAGTTGAGGAGCATGAAGCAAATCTTGGATGAGACACGAAGATTGATAAAGAAATATGAAGGAGCAGTTGTGATACCTTCTCTTATGAGGGTACCTAAATTTCATTCGAAACTCATGACTAAAGCTAAACCCACCATGTCATCACCTGTTGAACAGCATGGCTTCACTCCTCAAACTTCCAGCACCAAGGCTTCCAACAACAAGGTTTCATGCAAGAGAAAAAGGATATGATCAAGCCTCATTTCATGGTTCCAAGTTTTGTGTTAGGTTTTATGATATTTTAATATTATGGATTTGATGTTATGAGCGACATATAGTAGCATGATGGCATTTTAGGAGGACTGGAAGGCACTTAGTAGACAGTTGTAGAAATTCCTGCACGCAGGCTGTATGCATACCATCACACACATGCTAGAGGGAAGCCACCTGTCAGATTTTCAAGAGGTTGACATAGAGCACGTGTGACATCCATCTCATCTCCTTAGCAATCCGCCACATGCCATTTCCAATAGCTCAAAGTTTTGGATGTTGCATCACTGCTATGCAGCCTTTGTACACATAAAAGCAACTTTGGGTTTTTTTCTATTTTTCTTCATGATGATCATGTTCGAAGATATGTTGGTTTTTTATTTGGAAAAAAAATGGTTTTAAAGACAAAACACACTTTTATGTTTTATGTTTTTAAGGAAAAGTATGTGGAAAAACAACAGTTTTCCTCCTTTTAGCCTTGAGATCGATCCTCTGTTGAATCGAGTATGCATTGAATCTAGACATGATGTTATCCTATGTACAAACTATATATTTCATTAATGAATACAGAGAATGTTGTTGATGGTTCAACATCGTCTTGGCTTCATTTCTCCGAATTTTATGTGATTGTGATCAATTCAGGGTGCAATTCTTATGTATTGAGGGTTATCGATTATAATGTACAAGGATTCTTATGGTCTGATATATGGGATTATCTTTGTTTATTGCTCAGTTATTCTTTGTGAAAATTTCTAAATTTAACACATCAGAAATCGCTACTACTATTTCTGGTTTATTATCTCCTACTTGTTCTTTACATTAACAAGTTATTTAATCATATAAACATAGAAATAAACACAATAACAGGCTTCACAAATATAGAGATGATAAACTGAAATAACTGAGACAACACAAGGATTAACATTAGTTTTGGACAATCGTCCCCAGAAAAACCCAATGCAGGAAAGCCGGTGCAACAGATATGAGGGTTTTATTATTATGCAGTTTCTGAATACAACTAGGGTGCCAGAAATGGCTCACCCTTCAAAGATTTTCCTTGGCAGTAGTACCTCGCTTTAGAGACATATATTCTAGATAATCAACAACCAGATGATGAGCCCCACATTGACTTCGATTGTTCTTCAGCTCGACAACGAAAGCCGCTCCAAGCTTCCTTCTGAAATGTTGATTTGCAGTAGCATTAGATGTACTCTAGCCACGAAATTTGGTGGAGAGGTTGGGGCACATGAGATCTCCAAAACCCAGAAAGGATTTGGGCAGATTTTAAACATATCAGGAGATATTAAAATAATTTATATTGTTAATGAAGTCCTTAAGTCTAAACTTAGGGAAAATAAAATATTAATGTGTATTAATATGAATCTGTGTTAGAGTGGTCCAAAAGACATGAATCTGTGTTAGTCATTGATTAGGGACTTAATCTCGGTTGTTGAGATGTCAATAGGAAAAGTATAAGAGGAGGCTTGAGGGTCACTTGGAGAAGACACCATAGTGATTAGTCATTATATTATCTAGAGCAGGGTTTGCTAAGAGAGATAGAATCAGTGATCGAGAGAGAAGTTGAGGGGCATTGAGTACAGAGAAATAGAGAAGGCAAAGATTATGTCGGGAGAGCAGTGCATCAACCAAGGAGAGTGACGTGGAGCTAGAAAAGGCTCACATAGGGCCATGCAGAGGCAGCCAAGTGCTGCGCAGAGCACCAGAGAGGCCAACGTGTCTGGCACAGAGGCCCAGAAAGCTGACGTAGGGCCTCTTGGGGCTAGCATAGGCCAAGAAAGGCTGACGTAGGGCCAACGTTAGATAGAGAGGGGCTGACGTAGTCCAGATTGGGCAGACGCTGGGGTTGTAGAGCAGTTTTGTGCTAAGGAGCTGTTGGAAGGATTTTTCGGTGTTTCAGCCAGGAGATTTCTCTCAAACTTTGAGGTATAGTTGCTAAGGAAATTCTCTGTTGCGTAGGCTAGTTTTGGCACCCAGATTGTACTATATATTGCTTAACAAGAAAACCCTCAGATAGTTGCACTGATTTTCCCACATTGGGTTTTTCTGTGGACATTGGTTCAAAAATAATGGTGTCATGTGGTGTGTTTGTTCATGTTTCTTTAAGTTGTTGATCTATGATATGTTGAGCATGCACTGGTGTTTATTTTCAGTATTTACTTTGTAAATAATTTGTTAAAGAAAAATAACAAGTAGGTAGGAATAAATCAGAAAAAGTGCATGAAGGGTTTCTAAGCTAAGTAAAATTAGAAACTTCGACATGGTATCAGAGCGTGATTGCAGATCATAGGAGGACTAAGAGACATCAGCCGAGGAGTAATAGCAACATAAAACAATTGTCCCAAGGTCACAGAAGTTGTTTCTAGTAGTGCAGAGGCCAAGAAGTGTGATGCAGAGCCAGCCATAGCCACACAGAAGAAGTCAGGAGTTGCGCAGAGCCTCAAAGAGGCTAGTGTTGCTGACGCAGGGGGTCAGAGGGCTGACACAGGGCATCCCAAGTCTGACGTAGACCCATCTAGGGTGACGCAGAGCCAACATGAGGTAGAGAGGGGCTGACGCAGTTCATAGAGAGGAATTTGCTGGAGTCTAGAGCATGCAGAAATACTGGAGAGTGGAGCTGGTGATGTAGTGTAGTCAGAAAAGTAACTGACAGAGTAGGGCCAGAGGAGTTATTACTGAGGGTTTCTAGCCGAGGAACCTGGATTAGCAGTGCAGTTGCACAAGACAATTAAAGTAGGGGGCATCTTGACAAGCGGCAGAAGGATTTCCCAGAGGAAAATCAAGACTCATAGGGAGTCCAAAAGAGAACATCCAGACGGGAAGTAGAGACTCAGAGGAGTTGAAAAGAGAACTTCTAGGAGGGAAGTAGAGGAGCGTTGTGGCACTACACGGGGTAAGAGACTAGGATAGACTGGACGGAGCATCAACCTTCGTAGTCTGGAAGGCCAAAATCTTATCAGTGCTTGACATGAATCGTGTTAAGAACTTTGCCTTGAAGGTTATATCTATCTCAGTTGACCCCAATAATAACGACAAGTACGAAGAGGCGATGGAGAGGGCCAAGTGCATTATCCTTGACAAGGTCAAGGATCATGTGGTACCACATATAGCCGAGAAGGAAGTGGCAGTTGAGATGTGGGAGGCTCTCAAGAACCTGTACCAGCATACTTCTATGCAGAGAAGAATGTTGCTCAAGAACTAGATGAGGTCATATTAGATGAAGAAGGGTCAATCGATTGACACCTTCCTCAAAGGACTGAATGAGATTTGAGACTAGTTGACTGCTATAGGAGTGACACTAGATCAAGAACTTATGGTAAGGACAACCCTGAATGTTATCTCAAAAGATTGGGAAGTGTTTTTCCAGAGTATCCTAGGTAGAGGGACTCTCCCACATTGGGACGAGATGTGGGTAGCTCTTCGCCAGGAAGAGATCAGACGGTAGTTGAAGATAAGTAGCAACAACAAAGGGATCAAGGTCAAGTAGGAGGAGGAGGATGTGGCCCTAGCATCTAAGGGAAAGCAGGAGAAACGGAAGAAGAAAGATCTCTCCAAGATCAAGTGCTTCCACTGTGGGGAGATGGGTCATTATGTGACCCAATGTTCAAGGAAGAAGAGTAAGGGAGAGTCTTCTGAGACTAAGGCAATGCCAGCAAGGGCAGAGAAGGAAGTTTTGATAGACAATGATTGTGCCATGAGTGCACATGCGCCACTTGAGAGGAAGTGGGGAGACAATGAGCTGTAGTGAGGTGGACTATAGGCGATGAGGGGCAGGATCCTCGAGGTACCCAGCCTCTTGGATTAGACCTTGCTATGGGAGCCTCAACGAGGAGTAGCAAGACTGGTTGAGTGGGTAGAGACGGATGCAGATGGAGCAGCAGAGAGAGCTACAGTGCAGGAGTCCCGAGACAATGTAGAGCTAGTAGGCTACAACAATACGAGAGGCACAGGAGTGTTGCACCAATGCAGGAAGGCACAACGAGGTGTGCAATGGTGTGAGATGCAGGGAGTTGTTGCAGCAACGCACAGGTCAGAGAGAGGGAGCACTTGTCAGCGCCAGAGGGAGCTTCACCATCAGTGGGTGTTTCTAGCCCAACAGGGAGGTCAGTTGGGAGATTAGTTACTTACTTCTCAGTAACTGAGTTGCAGTACAACAGTGGGCAGCACGATGCAACATGATGAGAGGAGGTGCAGTGCTGGGAGGAAGGACCATCAGCAGCACGGATGTAGAGGGAGTTGTCGTACAGATGCAGTAGTGGTAGTGGCAGAACCATGGGCAGCAATACAGGATGCAGTAGTGCAGAGGATGTTGGGCAGAAAGGCCTAGCATCAACACAGGTACCGATGCCAGATGATCAAAGTAATACTCAATGAGGAGTATTGCTAGAGCACAGTCCTTGCTAAGAGGGAGTGTTGATTTGGGGTAGCATTGGATGTGCTCTAGCCACGAAATTTGGTGGAGAGGTTGGGGCACATGAGATCTCCAATACCTAGAAAGGGTTTGGGCAGATTCTAAACAGATCAAGAGATATTAAAATAATTAATATTTTTAATGGAGTCCCTAAGTCTAAACTTAGGGAAAATAAAATATTAATGTGTATTAATATGAATCTATGTTAGAGTGGTCCAAAAGACATGGATCAAGCTAGATATAATCTTAGCCTTTGATTAGGGACTTACTCTAGGCCGTTGAGATGTCAAGAGGAAAAGTATAAGAGGAGGCTTGAGGGTCACTTGGAGAAGACACCAGAGTGATCAGTCATTCTATTCTCTAGAGCGGGGTTTGCTAAGAGAGATAGAATTAGTGATCAGGAGAGCAACTGAGGGGAATTGAGTACAGAAAAATAGAGAAGGCAGAGATTGTGCTGGGAGAGTAGCACAGTAGCCAAGGAGGGTGACAAAGAGCCAGCAAGGGCTCACACAGGGCCACGCAGAGGCAGCCAAATGCTGCGCAGAGCACCAGAGAGGCCAGCGTGTCTGACGCAGAGGCCCAGAAAGCTGAGGCAGGGCCTCCTGGGGTTGACGCAGGCCAAGAAAGGCTGATGCAGGGCCAGCATGAGACAGAGAGGGGCTGACGCAGTCCAGATTGGGTAGACACTGGGGTTGCAAAGCAGTTTTGTACTGAGGAGCTGCCGGAAGGATTTTCCGGGGTTTCAGCTAGGAGATTTCTCTCAAACTATGAGGTATAGCTGCTAAGGAAATTCTTTGTTGGGTAGGCTAGTTTCAGCACCTAGATTGTACTCTGATATTACTTAATAAAACCCTTAGATACCTGCACCGGTTTTCCTGCATTGGGTTTTTTTGGGGGCATTGGTCCAAAAATAATGGTGTCATGTGGTGTGTTTGTTCTTGTTTCTTTGAGTCACTTATCTATAATATGTTGAGCATGCACTGGTGTTTATTTTCAATATTTACTTTGTAAATAACTTGTTAAAGAAAAATAACAAGTAGGTAGGAATAAATTAGAAAAAGTGCATGAAGGGTTTCTAAACTAAGTAAACTTAGAAACTTCAACATAGAACCATGTCACCCTCTAGAGCTCTACGTCTGCCTCTCAGCTCCCAGTCTGACTCACGAAAAATTCCTCAGCGCTACATCTTTGTCTCAGCATCAGCTTTGCAACCCTCTGCGCTGCTTGCATCAGCCTATGTTGCCTCTGCATCATCCTCTTAGCCTTCTGCGTCATCCTGTTGATCCTCTACATCACCTGCCCTGGCCTCCTCAGCCTCTACGTCAGCCTTCCAAGGCTCTGCGTTGTCTCTCTGGCACTATCTCTGCCTCTTTGCTATGTATTCTCGACCTCTTGCCGAACTTCCCTCATTGTAACATATCAATTGCTCAATTTCCTTAGCAAACCTTGCCCTAGAAATTCAAACTAACTGATCAACTTGGTGTATCTCCAACTAACCCTCAAGCCTCCTCTTATACTTTTCTTGTTGATGATTCAACGGTCAAGATTAAGTCCCTAATCAACGGATAAGATTAGATCTGGCTTGATCTTCATTATTTAAAACTTTCTCACCCATATTATATTAATACACATTAATATTTTAATTTTCCTAAGTTTATACTTAGGAATCCCATTAAAAATCTTAGTTATTTCAATATCTCTCCATCTGGGTGGAATTTCCCCAAATGATTTCTGGGTCTTAGAGATCTCATGTGCCTTAGCCTCTCCACTAATTTTCATAGCTAGATCACATCTGATGCTACCAAAATTAAACACTCCCTCTTAGTGAGGAATGTGCTCTAGTAATGCTTCACCATTGAAACATCACACTGATCCTTCGCATCGATACTTGTGCTGATGCTAGAACTACTGCCCTACATCCACTGCATTGTTTCTTCTTGTACTGCTGCCCATGAAACTACCACTACCACTGCTACATATGTACTTCATCTCCCTCTCAACATGTTGCATCATGTTGCCCATAGCACTACGACTGCTAACTGCTGCACTGCAACTCAGTTACTGAGAAGTAAGTAACTGAATTCACCCAAACACTGACATCCTGGTCAGTCTGGAAGTCTCGTGATCTTGAAGTTGCCTCTATTTTTATCTTGTTCTCCCTCTGCTACCATTGCGCTGCTGCAACACCTCTGTGCCTCTCGCACTATTGCAACCTCTAGTGCGTTGTTCAGATTTCTGCGCTCTAGCCCTGCTTTGTTGCACCGCCACACTATGCTCCACCTGACACCTATCATCACGCTACTGTCATTAAGGGCTCCCGTAGTCGGATGGGATCCAAGAGTTTGGGAACCTCAAGGATCCTACCCTTAGTATGTAGTCCTCCTGAATACAACTCCATGTCTCCCCACCTGTTCTCTAGAGGTGCATGAGCATTCATGGCACAATCATCATCAGTTTCGACCTCTTTCTCTGCCTTAGTTGGAGCTATCTTTGAATCAAAAGCCTCTCCCTTGTTTTTCTTCCTGGGATAGTGGGATACATAATTTCCCAGCTCCCCTCAATGGAAGCACTTAACCTTGGAGATGTAGATTTTCTTACTCTTCCCTTCTTGTCTCACAGATGTTAGAGCTACATCCTCCTCCTCCT
The DNA here is from genome assembly GCA_031772625.1 of Pinus tabuliformis. Taxonomy (NCBI): domain Eukaryota; kingdom Viridiplantae; phylum Streptophyta; class Pinopsida; order Pinales; family Pinaceae; genus Pinus; species Pinus tabuliformis. The sequence continues at coordinate 234,289,711 of CM062814.1, read as the reverse complement.
CTTTCTTGATTCGACCTCCCTTGCCACTACTCCCTGCCTTGGTCATGTTCTTGATCTCTTCTTGGCAAAGAGCTTCCCACATCTCTTCCCGACTGGGAAGAGTAGCCCTGCCCAAAATACTTTGGACAAATGTCTCCTACTTGGAGACTGCATTCAGGGCAGTCCTGACCATAAACTATGGATTTGTGTAGACCCCATAGAAGTACGTTGGTCGCAATTTTCCTGCAACCTAAGAAGGAATGAATCTATGTGCTCTTCCTTCTGCATCTGATATGACTGCAGTTGATTCTCCAATAACATCTTCCTTTGCATGGAAGAGCCTTGGTATAAGGTTGTCAACGCCTCTCACATATCTCTTGATGTGTTCTTCTAAAGTAATATGTGGTAGGACATGATCTTTGACCCCATCTAGGATCAAGCATTTTTCCTTTGCCTCAGCTTCCTCATACTTCTCATTAGCATTTGGTTCATCTGGAACAATTACGGTTTTCAAGGCATAATCCTTTATGTGATGTTTGTCCAAGATTTCCAGGATCCTGGCCTTCCAGATGAAAAAATTGGAAGCTTTGACCAATCTATCTTGATCCCTCAATCCATTGACTGCCATCTCTTCTCCTCTTCTAGACTCTCTTTGAGTCTCAACTTCCCTCCTGTAAATCCTCCTGCCAACTGTCGAACTACTCCTCTCGAATCCTTGTTTTCCGTTGCAACACGGATCTGGATTCCTTGGCTAGAAATCTGACGAGGTAGTGATTCCCTCTACCTTGGTTCCATCTCCTTAGACATTGTTCTACTTCAATAGAAACAACATCCCACCAGCTACTCAAATCACAATTTGCACACAGCTCCCCAACCCCTAACAACTGAAGAAATTGAGCCTTTTAGGCTCTGTGCAATCTTGGTAAAGGCTGAATCTACCCCTCCGACCAACTGTGTCAATCCTACCTGGCTGAGCAGGATGACGTGGCTCTTTGTGAGCCTCTTATGCTTGACTCTGCCTCTGCATTGGCCCTTTCCTTGGCTTGAAATGATGATGTAGGCTCTGTGTCATTTCTTTTCTTTCCGCTTCTGCTTTGGAACAACGTTGTCTCTCGGGACAACTGCTTCTACCGCGAATTTCAGATTTATGATGGTGTCTTCAGTTCTCCTGTGATCTATAATGCTCTGATACCATGTGAAAATTTCAAAATTTAACACATCAAAAATCCCTATTGCTATTTCTGGTTTATTATCTCCTACTTGTTCTTTACATTAACAAGTTATTTAATCATATAAAAATCGAAATAAACACAATAGAAGCCTTCACTAAGATACAAATCAGCAACTAAAATAACTAAGACAACACAAGGGACGCAGTTATTTTTTGGACAATTGTCCCCGGAAAAAACTGTGCATCAGATATGAGGGTTTTATTATTATGCAGTTTCTGAATACAACTAGGGTGCCAGAAATGGCTCACCCTTCAGAGATTGTCCTTAGCAGTAGTACCTCTCTTTGGAGATATATATTCCTGCTAATCAGCAACTAGATGATGAGCCCCATAGTGACTTCGATTGTTCCTCAGTTGGAGAGCGAAATATGCTCCAAGCTTCCTTCTGAAACTGTTTCACCCTCCAAGGACTGTGTCACCCTCTACGGCTCTGCATTTTCCTCTCAGCTCCCAATCTGCCTCATGAAAAATTCCTTAGCGCTGCCTCTTTGTCTCAGTGTCATCTCTGCATCCCTCTGTGCTTCCTACGTCAGCCTCTTTGCCCTTTGCATCACCTGCGTTGGCCTCCTCAGCCTCTGCATCAGTCCTGGTTGCCTCTGCGTCAACCTTCCAAGGCTCTGCGTTGTCTCTTCGACACTATCTTTGCCTCTCTGCTATGTATTCTCGGCCTCTTGTTGAACTTCCCCTCACTGCAATAGATCCTTTCTCGATTTCCTTAGCAAACCTAGCCCCAGAAAATCGAACTGACTAATCAGCTTTGTGTATCTCCAACTGACCCTCAAGCCTCCTCTTATACTTTTCCTATTGGCGATTCAACAACCAAGATGAAGTCCCTAATCAACGGCTAAGATTAGATCTGGCTTGATCTTCGTTATTTACAACTTTCTCACCCATATTATATTAATACACATTAATATTTTAATTTTCCTAAGTTTATGCTTAGGAACCCCATTAAAAATATTAATTATTTTAATATATCCCCATCCAGGTGGAATTTCCCAAAATGATTTCTGGGTCTTGGAGATCTCATGTGCCTTAGCCTCTCCACCAATTTTCATGCCTAGAGCACATATGATGCTACCAAAAATCAACATTCTATTGTCTCTTTGTGTTTTATGAGTATTTTGATCTCAAATGATTTAGAATTTAGTTAAGTTGCTCTCTTTCAAATGTTTTCATGTTTCAGTTGCAAATGAAATGTTATATACTCATGCATGTTATCTTTTTTGTTTAGTCTCTCTTTCTCCTATATAAACAACATTGTCTTATTGCAGAGGAAGAATTTGTTTTGTTTTAGTTTATCTCCTCTATACTACAACTTGTCATTGTATCCCAAGTCATGCTTAAAATCCCTTGTAATAGTTGTCGGTTTACTTGCATAAGTAAATGAGTAAAAGGATAAATTGATCATGTGTTATTACCTAGCTGACCATTCATACTTCAACCAAATATCTTCAGAATTCCTTTGTGAGAATTGGTCTTTGCTATAAATTTGTGCTTTAAAGTCTTTATATTTTTTTAGTGAGGGAGCCCCCTCCAATTGAAGAAGGTAAGTCTATCAACCAAAAGAGGTTTGTGGTTGCCTCTAATTTTCTCCTTTTAGCTTGTAGAAAACTACAAAGTGATAACATATTGGCGTCATTGTTGGGGATTCTAAAGTCTAATTGTCCTGGAAAGTTCTTTGTTCATAATTACATCATAGGGTGAAGTTTAAAGATTGATTTGACTGTTAGATATTCTCACTGCATGTACATTTGTTTGAGAAGATTTGGCTTCTAAGAGGTTCACGAGGCAGAACCCTAACCCAAATCCTCCTATAGTTGTTTTTGATCTTGAAAACCTTCTTAGGAAGGAAAGAGTTGTGGTGGAAATTCAAGCTAATTATTTTCCTCTCAGGAAATTTGTTTCCTTACCAGAATTTTCCTCTGAAATCCCATTGTTCAAAATGAGATCTTGCTCAAATATTTAAGAAATTCTAGTAGATTCAAACAATTTAAGTTCTTGTATATCATTCCCAAAGATTGAGTCTAATCAAAATATCATCCAGCAGTTCAACAAACTCAAAGCCCTAGTTGATAAAGTTCAGAAAGCTGCTGAAAACACAGTTTTATTTTAGAAAACTATCTCTATTCAACCTAGTTTTAATACTATCTCTTTTGTGACCTCATATCAAAATTCTTCTTCATATGTTTCAACTTTCATTCATCCAATGTTTCCATCATCTACTGTTGTTGTTACACCACCTATTAGTCACCCAACTACTCAAGTAATAACTATGGTAGTGAGATATGCTCCTCTGGTTTTTCCTGTTGATCCAAAATGGATCTAACATAGACCTCTAAGTCTATGAATTTTTCTCACAGAGGAAAAATGAAAGTCAAAGGATGCTCTTGGAAATAGTCTCATTGCATAGATCTCTTCATTTTGAATCTAACGCAATTTGAATGGGCTAAAACAGACTTTGGATGAAGAAGTTATTGTAAAAAGAAGATTGCCCATTGTCCTTTGAAAATGAGGCGTTTTCTTATTAAATGGGACTTAGGAGAAATAAAGGATTTCTAAAGAAAATTGCATCGGAAAGGTTTAAAGGGCAGAGCAGCAGGCCTTAAGGGAACCCCAATTAGAGATCTCCAATATATCAGATCGGAGGTAGCCTGCCATGCGATATCGGGACCCTGGGTGAGCTGATTGCAATATGCGATGATCGGCGTCGGCCATCGACGATCGCACAGTCAAAGGGAAGACCCTCGGGGCTGTTGTGACAACAATATTTTGATATGCTGATATAGCGATGGGGCTGATAGTGATACGACGATATCGGTGATCGGCGATCCCTGATACAAAGGGCCAATGCACATCGCGATTGCAACTTGCGATAAAGCGCGAACCCAATAAGGATTATAGATGCGGTTTCATACATTTGTGATTCAGCTTGGCACCCAATAGTGGATTTCCTTTGTATTTTCATGTATTTTCCAAATTCATGGGTTTTAAGCATTTTGTTGTGCGACATGCGATATGCGATAAAGAGCCCGAACTCGATAGAATTATGGACATGATTTCATCAGTTTTGAAAACTGGAATTATGGGATTTCTATGTATTTCCCATGTATTGGGTTGTTTTGGCCTACGCCATGTGATAGTGATATGCAATGAAAGGATGGACCTGAAAAGAATTATAGGGGCGATTCTATATCCCTTTGAGATCTAGCTTAAGTCTTTTCGCTCATGTTTTTCAATGTAATTTCGAGTATTCTCTGTGTATTGGAATTATGTTCTGTTTTCAGGAATTTGTTCCGAAGAAAGGCCGCTGGTCCTTTTCATTGTAAAACGGCTCCTATCACCTGTGCCATGATGTAAGAGGGTGTTTTGTAACAATGATGCAGGAATGCATTATACGCAAAGAGCTACAAAGCCACAGAGCAGATGGCGAAGCGCAGAGCCACAGAGCCAGAGAGCCAAAGGGCCAGACGTAGAGCCAAAGAGCCAAAGGGCTAGACGCAGAGCCACAAAGCCAGAGAGCCAGAGGGCCAGTCGAAGAGACAGAGGAATGATTACCCATAGAGAAATAAACAGGAAGTCGTAGAGCCAGAAGGATGCCTCACAAAAGCCAGAGAGCACGATTGACAAGGGGGGCTCATAAATGTAGCAACAAAGAAGCTAGTCTCCCTTCAGGGAAGTTCTCTCTCCAGAGAGCTCACGCTATAACATCCCATAGCCGCAGCGCTGATAGAGGCATAGAGCCACCAGAGGTTGGGGGCGAATTTCCCAGGGATGATTCCTCAAGATGAGGAAGGGATAGAGAGCCCGAGAACTTAAGCACCGAGAGCCAGAAAGCTTGAGAGCTTCAAAGCTAGAGAGCCGAGCAAAGGAAGAGCCACCAGAGGTTGGAGGCAGAGCCAAATAGCTAAGAGAGCTAGAGCTAGATGAACCAGAGAATTGAGAGCCAGAGCCAGTTAGCTAGAGAGCCAGAGCCGCAGAGCTAGAGAGCTCAAAGCAGCCTTCTAAGAGTCATGGAGCTGTAATGAAGTTGCAGAACAACAAAGAGATCAAATGATCTAGTTGTTGCTAGTGTCTAATGTGTGCTGAAGACAGAAGAAAGAGTTCCAGAAACAGTACAATAATTCTAAGGGAGTTGGTGCAAGCTAGAGCTCAAGATAGCTCAGAGTGTTGATTGAAGGAATCTGGTCCAGAGAAGCCAAGATCTGTCTGCAGAGTATGGACAACTAGCGGGATAAGATGGTATTCTAAACCCATAGGTTCAGTGTAAACCAATGGAGTTGAGTGTGGAGCTTGTAAAAGAATTCAACCATAATCCCAAAGAGCCTAGTCGAGTTGATTAGAGCTCAAGGAGACATAGCCCAAGATATCAGTGTGAACTCCATATTATATTTTTGTTATGTGTGATTACTTATTGCTGCATTGTATTTGCTGCTTTATTTACTTTTATATGCATTTCATATCAATTTAAGCAAATGAACATAAGCACTTAACAGTTAAAGGCAAACAAAGGCATACACCTCTTTCAAGCACTTTTAATTCCACAATTGGTTAATCATAAGCATAGATCTTGGGAATATATAAGCTTTGGAGTGGGAGAGGTTCTTGTAAGCATGACAAGAAGCCTTTAGTGCCCCATTGCAGATCACTTGCTCAACTTCATGATTTACCTCTCAGTTACGGGCAGAGGCTCCCACGGTATGATGGCGCATGAGAAAGTACTGCTAAGCAGCATGTTGATAAGGTCTATGATTTCGTAGATTCGGAGGAAGTAGACCATGATGATGTTAAGATCAGATTATTTTCTTAGAGTTTTTCCGGTGATGTCAAGAAATGGTTTAGGAGTTCTCTCCTTAGAGAATATGCAAATTATCAAGAGTTAGAAGATGCATTTCTTGCAAGGTGGGGTGAGAAGAAGAACCCCTTGCAAATCTTGGTTGAGTACAATAATCTGAAAAGAAAACCCATAAAAATTGTTCAAGATTTTTTTGTAAGGTTCAACAAACTATAAAATTCAATTCTGGCAAAGATCAAGCCTCCTCTTGGGCTAGCCTTACTTCATTATCCTGATGCTTTTGACCCTGAAATGGCCTACTAGCTCAGGGAAAGAAATCCAACAACACTGGTGTTGGAATTTCTAAGTTTAATCCATTATAAATTCTTCTTGCACTATCTGGTTTATTTCTTCCTACTTGTTTAATTACTTAACAAGTTATTTACCATGTAAATACTGAAAATAAACATACATACAGTATCAACATCTACAGATCATAAAATGAAAGAAAACAAGCACATAAGTGACACCGTTATTTTTGGACCAATGTCCCCAAAAAAACGCAATGCGGGAAAACTGGTGCAACTATTCAGAGGGTTTATTATTATGCAGTTTTCAGAATACAACTAGGGTGCTAGAAATGGCTCACCCAAAAGAGAATTCCATCGGAAGTAGTACTTCTCCTCTGAGAGAGATGTTCCAATTGATTAATCACCGGATGAACGGTCCCACAGCAACAATTGCAGCTTCCACTGCTCTGCATCACTCTGATAGGGACTATGTCACCCTATCCGGCTCACTAGCACCCACTCTGCCCCACAAAAATTTCCTAGCACTGCCTCTTGGCCCTGCGTCCGCTCTGCTAGCCTTTGCGTAGCTACAGAATCTTTTGCTTCAGCTCTTAGACCCTCTGCGTCACCCACGTTGGCCTCTTCTGGCTCTACGCAGCTCCTAGCTACCTTTGCGTATCACCCAGCTGCCTCTGCGTCAACTTCTCCAGGCTCTGCACTCTCTCTGGTACTAACTCTACCTCTCTACAATGTATTCATTGCCCCTCGCTACTGATCACTGATTCACGTTTTCTTAGCAACCCCACTCTAGAAAAATAAATGACTGATCACTCTTGTGTGTTCTTCAACTAACCCTGAAGCCGCCTCTTATACTTTTCTCGTTGGTTCATCAATGGCCGAGATTAAATCTCTAATCAATGGCTAAGATTAGATTTGGCTTGATCCATGAATTTTGGAACATTCTAATCCAATTTTATATTAATACCCATTAATATTTTATTTTTCCTAAGTTTAGACTTAGGAACTCCATTAAAAGTATTAATTATTTTAATATCTCCCAAACTGGTGAGAATCTTCCCAAACCTTTTCTGGGTCTTGGAGATTTCATGTGCTTTAGCCTCTCCACCAAGTTTCATAGCTAGAGCACATCCGATGCTACCCCAAATCAACACTCCCTCTTAGCGAGGACTGTGCTCTAGTAATACTCCTCATTGAGCATTACTCTCATTATCTAGCACCGGTACTTGTGCTGATTCTAGGCCTCCCCGCCCACATCCTTTGCATTGCTACATCCTGTAGTGTTACCTATGGCCCTGCCATTGCCACTACTGCATCTATACGACACCTCCCTCTGCATTCGTGTTGTTGCCCATGGCCCTGCCACTGCCACTGTTGCATCTACATTGCATCCACTTCTCCTCACGCTGCATTGTGTTGCCCATAGTACTGCCACTGCTAACTGTTGCACTGCAACCCAGTTACTGAGAAGGAAATAATTGATCCACCCAACTCTGACATCCCTGTCATGCTAGAGACTCTCCCGATGCTGAAGCTCCCTCTGTCGCTAACAAGTGCTCCCTCTATTGACCTCTACATTGCTGCAACAACTCCATGCATCTTATATCGTTTCACACCTCTTTGTTCCATCCTGCACTGGTGCAATACTCCCGTGCTTCTTGCATTGTTGCATCTTGGTAGCCTCTATGTTGTCCCGGGACTCTTGCACTATAGCGCTCTCTTCCGCTTCATCTGCATCTGTCTCTACCGACATCTTCCAGTCCTGCTACTCCTCTTCAGGTCTCCCGTAGCAAGTTATAATCCAAGAGGTTGGGTACCTCGAGGATCTTGCCCTCATCGCCTATAGTCCATTTGACTACAGTTTGATGTCTCCCCACTTCCTCTCAAGTGGTGCATGAGCATTCATGGAACAGTTTTCATCCTCCTCGACTTCTTTCTCCACCTTTGTTGACCTTGCCTTTGAGTCAGAAGCCTCTCCCTTACTCTTCTTCCTCGGAAATTGGTTCGCATAGTCACCCAGTTCCCCACAATGGAAGCACTTGACCTTGGAGAGGTCCTTCTTCTTTCTTTTCTCCTACTTTCCCACAGATGCAAGAGCTACATCTTCTTCCTACTCCTTGATTCTAACCCCTTTTCCACTACTCCCCACCTTGGTCACCCGTCTGATCTCTTATTGACGAAGCGCCGCCCACAGTTCCTCCCAATCTGGAAGGCTTGACCTACCCAGTATGCTCTAGACAAATACCTCCCAATCCTCTGAGACTACGTTCAATGTGGTCCTCACCATAAGTTCCTAATCCGGCGTGGCCCCTATGGAAGTTAGCTGATCACGGATCTCCTTCAATCCACCTAGGAAGACATCTATCTGCTCTCCCTTCTGCATCTGGTATGATCACAACTGATTTTCCAAGAGCGTCTTCCTCGGTACTGAAGTATGTTGGTACAATGTCTTCAAGCATCCCACATCTCCTTTTTCGTTTCCTTCTCGGCAATATGTGGTACCACATGATCCTTGACCCCATCAAGGATGATGCACTTAGCCTTCACCATTCCCTCCTCGTACCTTTCATTAGCTACCGGGTCAACTGGGACAACCACTACTCTCGTGACGAAGCCCTTGAGGCGATGTCTGTCTAGAATGGACAAGATCCTAGCCTTCCAGACCACAAAGTTGGATGCTCTGTCCAACCTATCCTAATCTCTTAGCCCATTCACAACCATCTCGCTTCTCTTCTTTCGACTCCTCCGATTCTCTCTACTTCCCTCCTGGAAGTCCTTCGTTCAACTCCTGCTAAGTCTCTCAACTTCCCGTCTAGAAGTTCTCGGTTCGACTCCCTTTGAGTCTCGATTTCCCTTCTGGAAATCCATTTGCCAACGTCAAGTTGCCCCACTTCGATTGTTTGTGCAACTGCACCACTAATCCAGATTCCTTGGCTAGAAAGTCGTATCGGTAGAAACTCCCTCCCCCTTAGTCTTGTGCTATTAGGTATTGTTCTAACCACAGTACCCCACCAACTTCACTTCGCAAATTTCCCACAGCCTCCTATACCCCAGCAACTGAAGGATTGAGCCACATGGCTCTACGCAATCCCGACACTGACAAATCCACTCCCCCAGCCAACTATGGCAGCCCTCCTCGCTTCTACGTGAGCCTGATTCTGCCTCCCTTAGCCTCTGCGCTGCCTTTCTCTAGCCCAGAATGATAACGCAGTCCCTCTGCATCACTCCTTCCTCTGGCACCTTCTGCAAGGATCAGCTCTGTCACTCGGAACAGCTGAATCTGCTACAAATGCTTTGCTCAACTAATGCCTCCAATTTTTCTGTGATCTGCAACCACGCTCTGATACCATAATGGAATTTCTAAGTTTACCCTGTTAGAAATTCTTCATGTATTGTCTAGTTTATTTCTTCCTACTTGTTTAATTACTTAACAAGTTATTTACCATATAAATACTTCAAATAAACACAAGTACAATATCAACATATACAGATCATCAACTGAAAGAAAACAAGCACACAAGTGACACCATTATTTTTGGACCAATGTCCCCAAAAAAACCCAATGTGGGAAAACTGGTGCAACTATTCAAAGGGTTTTATTATTATGCAGTTTTCATAATTCAACTAGGGTGTCAGAAATGGCTCACCTAATAGAGAATTCCCTCGGCAGTAGTACCTCTCCTCAGAGACAGATATTCTGGTTGATTAATCACCGTATGAATGATCCCACAACAACAATTGCAACTTCCACTACTTTGTGTCACTCTGATAGGGATTGCGTCACCCTATCCGGCTCACTAGCACCCAATTTGCCCCACGAAAATCCTCTCAGCATTTCCTCTTGGACCTGTGTCAGCTCTTATAGCTTCTGTGCAGCTACTGAGGCTTTTGTGTCAGCCCTTAGACTCTCTGTGTCATCCACGCTAAACTCTTATGGCTCTGTGCAACTCCCAACTGCCTCTATGTAGCACCCAGTTGCCTCTGCATCAACCTCTCCATGCTCTGCATTGTCTCTCTGGTACTAACTCTACCTCTCTGTAATTTACTCATTTCCCCTCGTTGTTGATCACTGATTCACTTTTGCTTAGCGACCCTGCTCTAGCAAAATGAATGACTGATCACTCTAGTGTGTTCTCCAACTGACCCTCAAGCCTCCTCTTATAATTTTCTTGTTGGTCCATCAACGACCGAGATTAAATCTCTAATCAATGGCTAAGGTTAGATTTGGCTTGATCCATGGATTTTGGAACATTCTAACCCAGTTTTATATTAATACCCATTAATATTTATTTTTCTTAAGTTTAGACTTAGGAACTCGATTAAAATTATTAATTATTTTAATATCTCCCAAACCAGTTAGAATCTGCCCAAACCATTTCTGGGTCTTGGAGATCTCATGTGCTTTAACCTCTCCACCAATTTTCATGGCTAGAACACATACGATGCTACCACAAATAAACAATTGTAGGACATGCAAAATAATGTGGTTAGTGTGCAAGCTAATTTATTAGCCAAGAAGTTTGAAATGAAATTCGAGAAAAGAGGTATCATAAAGGAGGATCCTACCACTTCTGCTGATGCTAAAATTGAAACACTAGTCAAGACTATGGAGAAGATGATGGAGAAAATCTCTCTGGCCGACCGTACAGCAGTTCGAGAGACCCAACTTGGTCCACAATCATAAATCTAGGTTTTCGAAGGCAACCACAGTTTCCTAACAAACCTAGGGAGTAGAAGGGTATGGTGCACTGACAGCAACAAATAAGACCACGCTTTCAATAAAAGAATTCTCAAGACCAAGATGAGGAAGATGAAAAATCTCTTGAAGATCAATTTTTTTTTTTCTTCGGTGATGGGTAGTAGGATGTTTACTTGCCAAGGAGGATCAAGAACATAAACAGCTTGAAAATTTTGAAGTAGAAGAGGAAGAGATTTTGTTATCTCAATCTCAAAATGATGCATTGATGATTGAATCAGAGGAATACAGAAAGGGTTTTCAAAATGCCATAATGCAAGTGCATCAACAATATAATTTAAGGAATAGAACTGTGGGAGGTAATGCAACAAATAAGGATGAACCAATCAGCAATGCAACAAGGAAAGAAGTGTATGCTAATGGTGTGAAAAAATAACCTCCCTAGTACAAGTGCTCAGAAGAAATATGTTCATAGCACAAGTGCCCAAATGAAGGAGCCTCATGTCACTATCTTGCAGCGAAAGGACAGCATACCCAAAGACAAAGAGGTTGCAGAAAGAAAGGATGTTGCTCATAAGGAGATTGAAAAGGTATAAAGTCATTTTAATCTTAAAGCTGAAATTTCTAAGTTAAAGGTATATATTCCTATTGGTGAATTAGTAAGGAAAGACCAATATAGATCCCAGATCCTAAGACCACTTGAAGTAGATAAAACCTCTGATGTAGTTAATATAGTGGATGATCATCCAACTATCATCTTTGGGCCAAAAAATGGAGATAAAACACGAGATGGTGATGTTCCTCCCTTTTATGTCAGTTTAAATCTGCATGAGCAAATCTTGCATAATGTTATGCTGGATTCTGGGGCATCACATAATTTAATGCAAAGGTTATTATGGAAAGGTTGGGTTTAGACATTACAAGACCATATAAGGACCTCTATTCATTTGATTCCAGCAAGGTGAAATGTTTGGGGTTAATTAAATATTTAGCAGTATCCTTAACCCAAATCCCTTCAAAATGCATGGTGATGGAAATTGTGGTGGCAGACATACCTCCCAGGTATGGTATGTTGTTGTCTAGATCTTGGATGGAAAAGTTGAATGGAGCATTACAAACAGACATGTCCTACATCACAATCCATTTTTTGGGGGTCAATTGAGAAGGTTATATAAGGAACCTCTCATGCAATATATGATCAACGGTAAGGAGAAGCTTGTGAATCCACTCTGATGTAGATTCATTTGTTCTATTTAATTCGGGTTGCCCCTATGATGAAGGGCTTGTTTCAGATATAGAAGAAGAAACGGACAACAACCAGGAAAAATAAATTCTATTTGAGGATTCAGAGCAGGACAAGCAAATTAGATGTCAAAGAGGAGGTAGACAGAAAAATGGAGTTGGATGTTTCAAGTGACGATAAAGAGACAACTGTAAAAAGGAAGGGCATGCCAACAAAGTGTAGAAATTCCCACTGTAGATCAATAGATTATGCAATATACTAAAGCAAAATACAAGATCTACTTCGACAACAAACTTGCGGAAGCTTAATCGAATTGAGCAAGATCGAATAGAACACATATAACTAAGAATGAGAAATCAATCACACATGAACACAAAAGAACACTCTGAGGAAAGCCTCAGCTAAAAACCTTGATCTCTGTATTATGATACAAGTGGAAATATGTTCAGATTACACAAAGAATCAGCTCACAAGCTATCTTAGTACAATCGAACAATACAGCTCATAGACTGAATAGACACAAGATATCCCTTCCCTCTGTTAGTGCTTGAAATTTCACCTCAAGCTGAGAAAGGAAAACTTCAAGGCAACATCAAACCACTTAGCCTCGTAGCTAGCCCTACGGGGCAGGAGAGGGCTCTCTCCGATCTATCTCGGCAAAGATATTCAATGAGGCAGAGATAACCAATAAAGAACACTGATTTTAGGCTAGTAAACTGATAAAAAGGTTTAATTTGGGATTTTTAGGGTTTTGGTGGAAAATCGGGGAAAAGCAATTTTGGGTGCGGGGATTGGACACAGTTTTTGCAGGGGGTTCTTTGGGGAAAGGTAGGAGACTGTATTTATGCCTTTAAATTAAGTGAATGGGTAGGAATGACTGGTGAGGAGCTAAGGAGAGCAAGAAATCACCTTGAGTTCTCCTTAAACAGATGAAAACATTGATATTAAGCAAATTTAAAAGCAGAGCATGGAAATCATGAATTCTACTTTAACACTTCATTTGCCTAATTTCAGAAGAAAAATAAAGAGGATGATTTCACATAACACACTTACAAGTACAAAGAGAAGCACACCATCAATACATGTAACCACAGGAAACCCAAAAAGGACTGCAAAACCCTGGTCTTTCTTCCTTTGCCAAAATTGCAGAGATACAATGAATAATACAATAGAGCTTTCTCCCTCAAGAGTCCAACCATGAAAATGACCAAAAAAGTACATAATATAGGCAATCTAACATCTTTCCTTGCCTCTAGGGGTCGAGATCATCCTTCTAGGAGCTGTTTCAACCAATTCTAAACTGAGCACTAAAATCTAGGCAGTCAAAACAACTTGCCTCTATAAGCTAGGAAACCAATTCATTCATTAAATGTTTGCTATTTCATGAATGAATATTCTAGAATAGGTAAATAAGTGTCATATCAACATGAAAATACATTAATTACATCAAAGAGGGTGAAAAATCTCATCCCAAGTCAAAACTGGCCAAAGCTGGGCGAATTCCTAAGCTGTAGGTGAAAAATTATGAAAATTGCCTGATAGGTCGCGCCCTAATCCTGATAGGTCGCGCTTCTTTGGAGCTCCGTTTGAGGCACTTCCAGGTGTCCAAATGAGGCAAATGTAGTCTTGTTGGAAAGGTCTAGATGTCTACTTTCCAACCCAACTGTAATTTCTGAATTTGGTGGCCATTTGCCCCTCCAAAATTGCAATCTCCCAAGACTGCTCCCTGTTTGTCAAAAAGGTGGCAGAAAGTCAATTTTTGCATGTTTTTTGACCTTCTGGAGGCTCAAAACTTGATTAAATCTCTTGGTAATTGCTGGGCAGGTGTATCTTTGCATGAAAAATCTAGAAATGCTGAGTTTTCCCAAAATGAAGTTGCCCATCGAATAGGTCGCGCGCCACCAAGGATAAAAACCTGTTTTTTGCCCAAAAATTCATAAGTGACCAAAAATGCTCAAAATTTTTGAAATTTGTGCTGTAGTGAGGTCATTTAATATCATGCTCCTTCAAGGAAGCCTCAGCCAATATGTGGAGGGTATCGGGCCTTTTTCGTCGTTTTAGTGCCTTGGCCAACCTCCTTGGATCTGGCGATTGTAATTTTGACATTTCTCTAAAACCATGACGCCTGTGCAAAAAGTGAAGGAGGTTTTTCTTCTTTGGCATGTCATGGACAAAAACCTCTCTCAGTTTTCCCAAATTCATCTTTGATTGCTCTGAAACATCTTTTGAGTGAAACTTATCCCGATGTGTGGAACAAGGGATTTTGCCGAAATGAAGCGAAATGAAGGGGATAAGGGGCTTCTAAATTCTTGGGGAAATTTTTGGGAGTGGGGAGGGATGTTAGGAAGCAAGGGAAAGTCGAATCTTAGAGATTGAGTGAGGGGAAGGGGTCCAAAAGGGAAAAACACAGGCCAAACCTAGAAAATTGCCAGGTTGTAGCTAGAAACTAGGGTTTGTGCAAAAATGAGGAATTTGGCGGATCTAAGGGATGGGAAGTGTTTGATAAGGTACTTTAAGGATAGGGGAAGGTGTATGAACATCAGGATACAAGTTTTGCCGATGATTTGACCGCCCAAGAGAAATTTCCTTCAAAACCCTAGGAGAGGGAAATGACCTTGCCTGGGCGCAACTGAAGCATGAACAAGGTGTAAAATGACTCATTAGACACTGACATGATAATGAAAACCCTATGAATGATGATAGACTCAGCTGAATAGTGACATAGATTGGCATTTGGGAAACTTTGAAAAGAGTGAGAGCAAACCCTAGACCTAATGCCTAGTGACCAAATTTTGCTTGAAAACTCTTTGAAATGACAAAATTTGACCTTGACACTTTGAGACCACTTTTTAAGAGCATGTTTGATCACTGGAGGAAGGCTGGAAAGACTGACACTAACACCCTAAACCCTCCAAGCCTCATATTTCCTTGCGCAATTTTCCTTGGGGTCCAATGCTGCCATTTATGTGAATTGGGCCCATCACACACTCACCAAACCCAAAAGTAACTATGAAATCTCCAAGGAATGAATTCATTCTACATGCAAGAGATATCCTCCATGGAATATTCCTGCAATTGATAGTACACTGTCCCTTCATCTGATCTCAACTGGGTCTTTGTCTGAACTGACATGCATGAGTTATTTATGAGAGAATATTCAGTTATCTGAAGTGTAGCAGTTACATGCATGCATGCATTAAATAACTGAACTCACAATTAGTTCAACAAACTATCTGAACTAATCTAACTGGACTTAACTCAGTTAACTGAGCTAACTAATTACAAATCAAAGTACAACTCATTATGATCTCCTTTAATCAAGGGATAACTTCCTCAATCAATGGAGAAATTGTTGCATGTTTTTACATAGACTTCATGTTTGATTTTCTACAACTAATTAACTCAAGATTAATTAATTAATTATTTTACAAACAGCTGCTAAGATCAAATTCGAATTTTAATTCTCAATTTTAGTTTAGGGACTAACTAAAATTGGAATGTATCCGGAAATTCTATTTATAGTGGTGCTAATTTAGCACTTCTATTTTTAGCATTTCTTGTTGCTATTTTCAACACTCCCTCTCAACAAGAAAGGGATTATTAGTAACCCCAATCCTGTCTCTGTGGAACTCGAACTTGCATTTTGACAATGCCTTAGTCAAAATATTTGTATCTTGTTCCTCGATCGAAACATACAGCAACAACATGATACTCTTGACCACGCAGTCTCGAAGATGGTGATACTGGATATCAATGTGCTTGGACTTGTCATGAAAATCTGGATTCTCAGAGAGTTTGATACAACTCTAATTATCGTAGTAGATCACAGTGGGATCCATCCTCTAACCAAATAATCCCACTAGAATCTTCCGCATACAAATGGCCTCACATGCTGCCTGACTGGCAACCATCTATTTAGCCTCTGTTGAGCTAAGTGCAACTAACCTCTGTTTCCTACTGTACCAGGGAACTTCCACTGAACCAAGGTTGAGGATTCCTCCAGAAGTGCTCTTCTGGTTTGATGGACTCCCTGCCCAATCTGCATCTGTGAAGCCCTGAAGCTTCACTCCCTTTGTCCATCTATACCACAATCCATACTGAGATGTGCCTCTAAGGTATCTCAGCACATGCTTCGTTGCCTTCCAAAACAGCTTGGTAGGCTGAACCATAGCTTGACTCAGCTAGTTCACCGCAAAGCATAAGTCTGGTCATGTGTTCACTAGATACATAAGTGAACCCACAAGCTACCGATAAACAGTAGCAACTACTACCTCACCTGAAGTAGCATCCTCCTTCCTCCAGTTCCCAGCTAGAGGAGTCTGCATGGGCTTGCACTTCTCCATGTGAAAGCGCCTGAGTATCTCATTGGCATACTTGCCTTGAGACACAAATACATCCCCATCTTTCTGCCACGCTTCCATGCCTATAAAGTAGTGCATAAGACCCATGTATTTCATCTCAAACTCTCTTGCAAGGTCCTCCTTGCAAGACTTGATCAACTGATCATCACCTATCAAAATCAGATCATCCACATAAAGAACAATGATCAGTGGCTTACCTTCTACCATGATGTGGTAAAGGTTCGCATTTGCTTCACTCTTAGTGAAGCCCAACCTAGTGAAATAGTTTTCGATCCTAGTGTACCAAGCACAGGGTGCTTGCTTCAGCCCATACGAAGCCCTCTTGAGTCGGCACACATGTGACTCACGATCGAAGGTCTCGAAACCTTCTGGCTGCTCAATGTACACCTCTTCCTCAATATTCCCATTGAGGAATGTGGTCTTCACATCCATTTGATGGATCTTCCAACCCATCTGAGCTGATAGTGCCAACATCAATCTAATAGATGAGTAACTGGCTATGGGAGCAAAGGTCTCATCGTATTCGATCCCCTTGACATGTGGGAAATCACAGGCAACTAACCTTGCCTTATGTTTCTCAACACTACCATTAGCTGCCTGCTTTACCTTGTAACGCCATCTGGAACTCATCACTGACTTGTCCTGAGGTCTTGGGACAACATCCCACACACTGTTCCGAATGATAGAATTGTACTCCTCTACCATTGCATCAACCCACACTGGTTGTTGCACTGCTTCCTCGAATGAAGAAGGTTCGGACTTTACACATTCCCCAACCATGGCCATGTAACCAGTGTACCGCTCGGGTGACCTCCTTTGTCTGCGCTGAGAAGATGGCTGTCCCACATTCTCTCACACATCCATCATCAACCTGTCAGCTTCCCTTGAGCGTTTCTGCCCATCTCTAGAAGACTCAGCATGAGTGGATGTCTCCACTCCTGGATCCTTTGCATGCAGCTGCTCCACATCAATCTGAGGCTCCTCCTCCTTAGGAACTAAAAGTTCCTCCTCTGCATGCAACTTGAGCTCCCTCTCAAGTGATAATTGCATGGCTTTTTGCTTGTTGAACTTTAGATCTACATACCACAGTCCTCTGACTGGTAGGCAGATAGACCTGATAGTTGTGGGGTGTATCATCGTACCCCACAAGTATCCCCAACTCAGTTGTTGGATCTAGCTTCTTCCAGGCATCTTTGGTCACATGGAAATAAACTGATGATTCAAAGATCCTAAAGTGATTCACATCTGGTTGCTTCCCAGAAAAGGCCTCCATAGGTGTTTTCATCCCCAGTATACAGTGCCGACTTCTATTCTGCAAGTATACTGTTGTATTGCATGCCTCAGCCCACAAATGAAGTGGTAGGATTTGGTCATGCAACATCGCTCGAGCTTCTCCCACAATCGATCTGTTCTTCCTTTCGGCCACCCCATTCTACTGTGGGTTATGGGGTGCCGTTAGCTCTCATTTCATTCCTTCTGCAGCGCATAAGTCCTTAAACTGTTGGGAGACATACTTTCCACCATTGTCGCTACGCAAGGCTTTTACTTTCTTTCCAGATTATTTCTCTACCAAGGCTTTAAACTCACAAAACATCAAGAAGGTCTGATCCTTCTTTTGCATAAAGTAGATCCAGCATCTATGAGAAAAATCATCAATAAAAATAACACAATACCTTTGTTTAGTGGTGGAGGCTGTAGAGAATGGTCCACAACATCTGTGTGAACTCGCTCCAGGATTGCTCCATCTCTACTGTCTCGATCCTGAAAGAAAGATTTTGCATACTTACCCAGGGTACAACCTTTGCATGTATCCATCTGCTCCAGTTTTCCCTTGGGAAGTCCTTTAGAAATCTGCTGGATGATATTCAAGGCCCCATGGTGTAAGTGGCCCAATATTCTATGCCATAGCTCGCCAATATCTTGGCTTTACACCACGTCTGCTTTGGAACTCAATGCAGCACAGTCGTCTACCTCCAGCTTTTAGAAATTCTTAACTCGAATCCTAATCCTCTTGGTCTGTCCAGTACCGATATGCCTTAGGAATACCTTTCCTTTACTAAAGACTACATCATAGCCTTTATCTTCTAGCATAGCAATAGACACAAGATTCTTCTTCAGACCTGGTACATACTTTACATCAGTCAGGGTGAAAGGAGCTCCATGCACCCTCTAAAACACAACCGTACCTTCACCTAAAACATGGTGCTTTCCATCATCGCCCATCTTGATCTGCATCTGGAGATCCTTCTCCTCCAGGGTACTAAAAGGATTCTTGTCGTTGGACATGTGGAAAGAGGCTCCACTGTCCAGGTACCAAGCACATCCCACCATGGATGAAACCATGCATGTGATAACAGAGAAATCCAACTCAAACTGTGAGGCCAGTGCCTCGGCGTCTGATCCCTTCGAGGATCCCTTCTTGGATTTCTTCTATGGACAATTCTTAGCATAATGGCCCACCTCATGATAATGAAAGCATCACACTTTCGATTTGTCAAAATTCTTCCCACCATGGGAAGAACTGGATTTGGAATGGGACACCTTCCCTTTCCCCTTCCTCGCCTTACTCACTGAGGCTAGATTTTCCTCATCATCTTGCTTTGATGAGGATCCATCTATGGTGCTTCTTCTTATCTCCTCCTGCATCAAATTCGACCAAAGTCATTCCAAATCTGGCAGTTTCTCTCTTCCATTTACCGAGCCTTGGTAGCTATGCCAGCTCTTAGGAAGACCGAGGAGAGCTAGACTCACCATGTCATCATCGGTTGTCATGATCCCTACACTTCCAAGCTCATCCCTGCAAGTGGTGAGCTTGTTCAGATACGTAGAGATTGTGTCACCCTTTTCACACTTGATTTTTCGAAGCTTGTCTTTCAGCTCCAGCTTCCTCTAATCATTGTTGTTCTGATATAGATATTTCAATGTTTTCCACATCAAAAACAGTGTCTCCTTCCCATGAAGGCTCGAGACTATGTGGTCTCGAACTCTCTCCAGGAGGATTCTCCTCACTCTAGCCACACATTTCTTCCATTCCGCCAATTTTGTAGCATTAGCTGCTGCCAGCTTGGGGACATCTTGATCAATGAATGTTAAAATTGGCAACTACGGCCAAACTCCATGTGGGTCACTTTATTCATGGCTGATAATATTGTTCCTAGATTCCTCTTGTCGAGAGGTGTAGGATTGATCTAACGATCATCCGATTCTGATAAGTATTTATGGAGATATGAATTTATTTTGATTATGGAATAATTATCAAGCCGAGTAGCAACTCATGTAGGCTCAGAAGCCCAACAGACGCATCTATTGATCATCAACATTTGTATATAAATATAGGAGGTATTTTCCTCATTTGTACGCACTCATCTCATCACCTCTCTCTCTCTCTCTCTCATGTGCAGAAAAGAGGCTCTTCTCCTACTACACAGAAAGGGACTCTTCTCTCACACGTGTGGAAGGAAAGACGCAGAATTTAGGGCTGCAACTACATATCAGAATTTTGACCAGCATTGACCATCAGACTCTCTCTCAGGAACTACGCAGTAGGTGAAGCTGACTCTCCTTGGAAATCTGGTGATGCCTGTGATGCTGGTGATGCCGATGATGCTGATACCAGTGATGCTGATGATGCTAGTGATGCCGATGATACTGATGCCAGTGATGCTAATGCCGCTGATGTTGATGCCACTGATCTAGGGTTTGCTCCTGCTGATATAAACTCCTGCTAATATAAATCAGATTTTTGTACTATTTCTCTCTGCTGAATTATTGAAGATAAAAGAAGATTTGATCAAACGGTTTCCCCATATTGTAGTTTGTCCCTGGCTAGCCACCACATCTGGTGTCTCGTGTCTTGGCTCGTTTTCTGTCAATTGTTTAATGTTCTATCTGCACTTTACTTACTGTACATGTGATTGCTAATCTATGGATAATAATAATAAAAAGAAGTAAACTGCTTTAAGCATAGAACATACCATAACTTAACATGGTATTGGAGTTGAGGTGAAGACAAAGCCTGAACCAAAGAGAAGATTGGCAAGGCTATCCTAAAAGAACTATGGGGTCCTCAACACTCGTCCCTGCCGAAGACAAGCTCCGTGAAAAGTTTGACTATCACAGATGGAAGATGTCTCTCGCTATAACCTTAGAAGACCAAGGAGTGTTGGAGCATGTGAGAGGCAATATTGTTGAGCCTCCATCAAATGCACCCACTGTTGCTAGGAACAAATGGAAAACCGGTGAAGTCAAAACAAAGAAGATCATTCAGGACTCTATTGACAAGTGCTTGGTGGCCTCCATTCAAGAAGGCTAGAAATTCCAGGATGTATTATATGTACTTGACCTCAAAAAGAACCTGGTGTCCATCTCGGAAATGGAAGACAAAGGCTATAGGGTGACCTTCAACGGTGGCAAGGTACATGTATGGAAAAACAATGTTAAAGGTGCCTTTGCTCTTGGGTTTCGAGTTGATTCATTATATCAGGTTGGTGGAAGTCCGCTAGGTGTCATGTCTTGTGACACATATCTTCAGTCTGCACTTTGGCATCAAAGGTTTTCCCACCTTCATTATAAAGATCTACCCGATTTAAGACAAAGGGTGACAGGGATGCCCAAATTCTGAGTAGAGCAGGAAGGTGTATGTCCAGGATGTGCCGAAGGAAAGCTCAAAAGGGGACCATTCCCCTCAAGCCAAAGAAAGACCTTCGATATATTACAGTAGGTTCACTCAGACATGTTTGGCATGATGCCTGTGAACTCCTTGGGAGGATATTCATATTACCTTACTTTTACAAATGACTATTCTCGAAAGACTTGGATATACATCTTGAAAAATAAGGATGAAGTGTTCTCTTGGTTTCAACACTTCAAAGCCTTGATCGAGAATCAAATCGAAAAGAAGATCAAGATCTTAAGGACTGATAATGGGATTGAATATGAATCTAATGAGTTTCATGACTTTTGTAAAGAGGCTGGCATTAAGAGGGAGACTACTACACCATATACTATTGAACAAAATGGTGTGGTAGAAAGGAAGAACTGTACAATTATGGAAGTTGTCCGTGCCATGCTCCATGATCAAAGACTTCCAAAGTTTCTATGGGCCGAAGCTGCAAACACCATTGTATATATACAAAACCGATGCCCTCATCAAGCATTGTGTTCCAAGACTCCTGAAGAAATGTTCACCGGTAAGAAACCTGATATATCTCATTTTAGAATTTTTGGAAGCCCTATATATTTTCATTTGTTGAAAGAGAAAAGGAATAAATTGGGTGCATCTAGAAAGAAAGGAATCTTCATGGGCTATAGTGAAAACACTAAGGGCTATAGAATCTATGTAGCCGATCAAAGGGAAGTCGTGATTAGTCATGATGTCACCTTTAACGAAGATATGGCTCTCAGCTAGGTGAACAATCTTCCTACAACAAGGAGCTCTCAAGAAGCTGACACCAGGGAACTGAAAGAAAAAGAGTATGACGAGATATTTGCACCTGTTGCTAGATATGTCACCATCTACTCGATCATAGCCCTTGTGGCTCCACAATGATGAAACCTACATCAGATGGGTGTCAAGACCGCATTCTTGCATGGTTCGATCAAAGAAGAGGTTTACGTGGAGCAACCCGAAGAATTTGAGATTTATGATCGAAAATCTAATGTATGCAGGTTGAAGAAGGGTATCTATGGGTTGAAGCAAGCACCCTGAGCATAGTATGAGAAGATCGATAGCTACTTGATGAAGCTGGGATTCACTAGGAGTGAAGTTGATCCTAACCTTTACTCTAAGGTTGAAGATGACAAACCTCTCATACTCGTGCTGTATGTGGATGAACTCTTTCTAACAGGTGCAAACTCTCTCATTCACAAATGTAAGAGGGAGTTGGCTTCTGAATTTGAAATGAAGGACCTAGGACTGATGCACTATTTCCTAGGACTTGAAGTCTGGCAGAAGCCAAGGGAAATTTTCCTATCTCAAGGAAAATATGTGGTGAAGATATTGGAAAAATTCTGTATGGTGGCTGCAAGCCTGTAACTACCCTGATGGAGCTTGACTTTAAGAAGTTAAGCGATATCGCTGCTGGACCTTTTTATGAAATGCCACTGAGTATCGTCAACTCGTCAGAGCATTAATGTTCTGAGTGAACTCCCATCCAGATATATGCTTCGCAGTCAACACGCTGAGTCATCATATGGTTGAACCTCACCATATACTTTGGATTGGTGCCAAGAATTTGTTGAGATATCTTCGTGGCATAATTACTTATGGGTTAAGATACACTGTTGGAGATGTCAGACTACTTGGATACATTGATGCTGATTGAGCAGGAAGTGTGGTGGATCGTAAGAGAACTTTCGAGTGCTGTTTCTCCTTGCGATCTGCTTCGATATCCTGGATGAACAGGAAGTAGAAGTTGGTGGCTTTGAGCACCGCTGAGGTAAAGTGTATTGTTGCTAGCACGGCCACCTGTGAGGCAGTCTAGTTACGAAAGCTCTTCAGTGAGTTGTTTGGATTTACATTGGATACCACTGTGATCCTATGTGATAACCAGCGTGGGGTTCCTTTATCAGAGAATCCTGTATTTCATGATCGCTCCAAGCATATCGATATCAGGTACCACTATATTCGAGATATGGTGTAGCGAGGAGCTATAAGGCTCCAAACATATCAGTACAGATGAACAGGGCCCCGACATTCTGACAAAGCCCCTAGGAAAGGTCAAATTTTTGACTTTCCCAGAAACGACTCGGTGTCATTCAGAAACCCTCTGATGAGGGTTTTATATGATGTATGGAGCTCTTGGAGCTTTGAGGGGGGCGTGAGGTACTTCTTGGAGTGACATATGACCATAGGGTGACTCACCATCCCTTGGTGGTGTACGTGTATAGGGTAAAAGAATAAAAAATTTCCCTGTGACACCCTGTGGCGACTATGTAATAGGATTATTAGTTCTCTTGTGAGGTTTGGATGATGTGTTCTCCATGACGATTGTGTAGTAGGATGATTAGTTCTCCTGTGAGATCTGGATGATGTGTTCTCCATGACGATTATCTAGCAGGATGATTAGTTCTCCTGTGAGGTCTGGATGATGTGTTCTCCATGACAATTGTGTAGCATGATGATTAGTTCTCCTGTGAGGTTTGGATGATGTGTTCTCCATGACGATTGTGCAACAGGATGATTAGTTCTCCTGTGAGGACTGGATGATGTGTTCTCCGTGACGATTGTGTAGCCGGATGATTAGTTCTCCTGTGAGTTCTAGATGATGTTTTCTCCATGGTGATTGTGTAGCAGGATGATTAGTTCTCCTGTGAGGCCTCGATGATGTGTTCTCCATGGTAATTGTGGAATGGGATGATTCTATTTCCTGTGGGCTAGGATGATTAGTTCTCCATGGCGTCCACTAGACAAGAAGATTTGCTCTCCTATGGACAGGATGATTAGTTCTCCTATCAAGGCATCCTACCCATGCAGTCTCGGATTCATGGGATGTACCTCTCATCTGATCAATGAGCAGGGAAATGAGGATGGGGACCATAGTAGTACCGATGGACGCATCACTCTATCTACCATACGCCCTATGCTAGGATGACCTTCATTGATCTGGGATCAATGATACTAGTCTGGGACCAGTGGTAGGAGTTGTACCCACTATGACACTGACTTCGGGTCAGTTGAGGACTGGTCTGGGACCAGTGGTTCACACTCTGAGACTGACTTTGAGTCAGTAGAGGATGGTATGATACATCCTCGATTATTTCTTCTTCTTCTTCTTCATAATTCGAGCAGAGAAAAACAGAGCAGAGTAGAGCAGAGCATAGCAAGGAAAAGCACAGCAGGGGTCAAGCTGTTCAGGGCAGTGCATTTGATGGATGAATAGTAGCGACGATCAGACGAATTGCAGATGGAGTTCTCCCTAGTTGAGAGGGAGTGTTAAAATTGGAAACTAGGGCCAAACTCCATGTGGGTCACTTTATTCATGGCTGATAATATTTTTCCTAGATTCCTCTTATCGAGAGGTGTAGGATTGATCTAAAGATCATTCAATTCTGATAAGTATTTATGGAGATATGAATTTATTTTGATTATGGAATAATTATCAAGCCGACTAGCAACTCATGTAGGCTCAGAAGCCCAATAGACGCATCTATTAATCATCAACATTTGTATATAAATACAGGAGGTATTTTCCTCATTTGTACACACACATATCATCACATCTCTCTCTCTCCTGTGCAGAAAAGAGGCTCTTCTCCTACTGAGCAGAAAGGGACTCTTCTCTCACATGTGTGGAAGGAAGGACACAAAATTTAGGGCTGCAACTACAGATTAGAAGTTTGACCAGCATTGACCATCAGACTCTCTCTCAGAACTGCGTAGTAGGTGAAGTTGAATCTTCTTGGAAATCTGGTGATGTCGGTGATGCTGATGATGCCATTGATGTTGATGATGCTGATACCGGTGATGCCGATGATACTGATGTTGGTGATGCCAGTGATGCTGATGCCACTAATCTAGGGTTTGCTCCTGCTGATATAAATCAGACTTTTGTACTATTTCTCTCTGCTGAATTATTGAAGATAAAAGAAGATTTGATCAAAGGGTTTCCCCATATTGCGGTTTGTCCCTGGCTAGCTGCCACATTTGGTGTCTCGTGTCTTGGCTTGTTTTCTGTTGATTGTTTAATGTTCTATCTGCACTTTATTTATTGTACATGTGATTGCTAATCTGTGGATAATAATAATAAAAAGAAGTAAACTGCTCTAAGCATAGAACATAACATAACTTAACAATGAAGTCCTTTAGACCGTTGTCCTCTAATACTGCTTCCATGCGATCCTTCCAGGCTATATAATTCGAGCTGCCATCAAGGGCATACTCGAGTCTTAAACTGTTGAATTCCATTGGTGAAATTGAGATGTGATAAGAACTCGATTTCTATATTCAAGAACTTCAACCTTTGAACTTCTCCCTTCTTGTATATTGTTCTTCACTTTGATCACCTTTGCTCTAATACCATGTAGAATTTCCCACTGTAGATCAACAGATTATGCAATATACTAAAGCAAAATACAAGATCTACTTCTACAACAAAATTGTGGAAGATTAATCGAATTGAGCAAGATTAAATATAACAAATATAACTTAGAATGAGAAATCAATCACACATGAACACATAAGAATACTTTGGGGAAAGCCTCAGCTAAAAACCCGGATCTCTGTATTATCATACAAGTGGAAATATGTTTAGATTACACAAATAATTAGCTCACAAGCTATCCTGCTTTCAGTACAATCGAACAATACAACTGACAGACTGAATAGACACAAGATATGCCTTCCCTTAGCCCTCCAAGCCTCCTATTTCCTTGTGCAGTTTTCCTTGGGGTCCAATGTTGCCATCTGTGTGAATTGGGCCCATCACACACTCACCAAACCCAAAAGTAACTACGCAATCTCCAAGGAATGAATTCCTTCTGCATGCAAGAGATATCCTCTATGGAATATTCCTACAACTGATAGTACATCGTCCCATCATCTGATCTCAACTGGGTCTCTGTTTGAACTGACATGCATGAGTTATTTATGAGAGAATATTCAGTTATCTGAAGTGCAACAGTTACATGCATGCATGCATTAACTAACTGAACTCACAATTAGTTCAACAAACTATTTGAACTAATCTAACTGGACTTAACTTAGTTAACTGAGCTAACTAATTACAACTCAAAGTACAACTCATCTTGATCTCCTTTAATCAAGGGATAACTTCCTCAATCAATGGAGAAATTGTTGCATGTCTTCACATAGACTTCATGTTTGATTTTCTACAACTAATTAACTCAAGATGAATTAATTAATTATTTTACAAACAGCTGCTAAGATCAAATTCGAATTTTAATTCTCAATTTTAGTTTAGGGACTAACTAAAATTGGGATATATCCCAAAATGCTATTTATAACAGTGATAATTTTAGCATTTCTTGTTGCTATTTTGAACAAAAAGAAGATGGGAAACAAAATAGCTAGTTTTCCCTAAAAAAATTGCAAATTTGAAAGTCGAAATGAATGGTAAAGGATGGAGAAAACATCAAGTTTGGACCATGCATTTTAATGGAGCAGCAAGCAGAGAAGGAGCTGGAGCGGGAGTGTGGATTATCAGCCCAAAAGTTGGTAAGTCGAAGTTATGCTCATATAAACTGGTGTTTGATTGTACTAACAATGTGGCAGAATACGAAGCTTTGATTTTGGGCTTGAGAAATTTGAAGAAATCAGGGGCTAAAAGAATTATTGTTTTTGGCGATTTCGAGTTGGTGGTTAGACAAATTAAAGGTAAATATCATACCAAACATCCCCACATGTGAGCTTATCAGAATGTTGTACTTGATTATTTGCATAATTTTGTTGAATATAGTTTTTTCAGTGGTTCCGAGGAAAGACAATGATGTTGCATATGCATTGGCTACTTCAGCCTCTTATTTTTGTCTGCCTAGTTATGTTAAAGTAAAATACAAGGTAGAAGTGAGAGATCGACCCGTTGTCCCAAAAAACATGGGTCATTGGAAAGTTTTTGAAAATGATAAGCAGGTGGAAAGGGGTAGTGGATAGGAGGATGTAGGTAAGAAGAGTTTCATAAATCAAATGAAGGAAGAATTGGATAAGAAAGCCTCTCAGTTGAAAATATTGTAGCTAAAGGACAATATCCTTCCAGGAGGACTGTTATCATTGAAGGAATTGTTTGACCAGAATGATGTGGCCAAGAGGCCAAAATTAATACCTATAGGAGAAGGAGTTGAAGAATACAATATAGGCACAGTAGAGCACCCAAAAATGATAAAGTTGTCCAAAACTTTGAGCCCTGAAATGAAGAAAAGATATTTGGAATTATTCCCTGAATTCTATGATGTTTTTTCTTGAGGGTATGAAGACTGAAAGGTGTATGAAAAAGATATTATTCAGCATATAATACCAATAAAAAAGTATTAGAAACCATTCAAACAGAAGATGCGAAGGACGAATCCAGTGTTGTTGCCCTTGATTGAAAAAGAAGTAAGAAAGTTGTTTGATGTTGGTATTATAGTACCTCTTCATTTTTTCTGATTGGTTGTCTAACTTGGTACCAGTCAGAAAGAAAACATGTGAAATTAGGTTGTGTGTAGATTTCAGAAACTTAAATAGGGTGTCTCTTAAGGAAAACTATCTGTTGCTAAAAATGGACCATGTTCTTCAGAAGGTAGTTGGTGCAAGAAGAATGTCATTACTAGATGGATTTTCTAGGTACAACCAGATTTTGGTTCACCCAGAAGACTAGGATAAGATTGCCTTCACAACACCCTGGGGTACTTTCAAATATGCTAAGATGCCATTCGGTCTGATGAATGCAGGGGAAACATTTCAGCGAGCGATGGACATAGCTTTTACAGAATAAAATGATAAGTTTATTGTCATATACCTTGATGACATTACTGTTTACTCACAGTCTGATGAGAAGCATTTGCAGCACTTAAGAGCAGTTTTGGAGAAGTGTAGGAAACATGGCATTTCATTAAACCCCAAGAAATCATTGTTTGGACTGGAGGAAGGCAAGTTGTTGGGTCATATCATTTCGAAAGATGGCATCAAAATAGACCCTAATAGGATTTCAACAATTCAGAAAATGGACATTCCTAGGAGTAAAAAGGAGATTCAGTCCTTTTTGGGCAGAATTAATTTTTTAAGAAGGTTCATCCCTAATCTGGCTGAAATTTCTAGAAAAATTACAGACATGTTGAGGTGGGACAGTGAGGTGAAATGGGGTGAAGATAGCAGGAAATATTTCAATGAAGTCAAAGCAGCATTGTCTTGTGCTCCCACATTGGCCATTCCAAATGATACACGTGAATTTATATTATTTTATTTTGCTTTTGAGCACAGTGTTTTTGATTGCAAAAAGATCAGTA
This sequence comes from Pinus tabuliformis, assembly GCA_031772625.1. NCBI lineage: Eukaryota > Viridiplantae > Streptophyta > Pinopsida > Pinales > Pinaceae > Pinus > Pinus tabuliformis. Next base: position 234,261,179 of record CM062814.1, on the reverse strand, counting down.
GGAAGTTGAACAACCTATTGCATTTTTCAGCAGGGTGCTCAGAGATGTTGTGCTCAAATATGACATAATGGAAAAACAAGAATTTGCTCTTGTTAAGGCCTTGAAAGATTTTCGGGTGTACATTTTTCATTCTCATGTTGTGGCAGATGTGTCTAGTGCTGTAGTAAAAAACATATTGACTCCAAATGACCCAGATGGAAGGAGGGGTAAGTGGATAGCAACAATTCTTGAATACGACATAGAAATAAAACCAACAAAGTTGATTAAAGGTCAGGGTTTGTCTTGGATGATGGCTGAATCTAATTTGCAGTCCCTTCAAATTGATTTCCTTGTTGTCCTAATACAATAAGAGCTCTCAAATGTTGTTCAACAAGTGCCGGAGAAATTTGTTGCTTCATTGTGGCATGCAGATATTCTATATGTCTTTCAGCATTTACAAACACCTCCTTACTAGCCCAAAACCAAAGCCTAGTTTATAAAATTGAAGGGAGTAAAGTTTTGCATTATCGATCAATTTTTATACTGGAAGGATCCCTATGGGATATTTCTTAATTGCTTACTTGAAGATGAGGCTCAAGCAACAATACAAGAATTTCATAAGGGGGATTGCGGTGATCATTTATATTGGAAAACTACAATGAAAAAATATTAAGAGTTGACCTTTACTGACCTAGTTTATTTGTTGATGTGTATATGAAGGTAGCCAGCTATAAGGAATGTCATATCTTTGAGGGAAGAAAGAAGTTGTTCCTATAGCAGTTGAGTCACCATTTCAACAATGGGGACTTGATTTCATTGAAGAAATTCATCACTTTTCGTCTGGGCAACATAAACGGATTTTAATAGGAACAAATTATTTTACAAAGTCAATTGAAGCAGTTCCTACTAGGCAAGCCACAGATGCAACCATCATTCAATTTCTGGAAAATAACATTCTGTCCTGCTTTGGTTGTCCACAAAAAATTATCACAGACAATGTTAGTACATTTAAGTCAAAGAATATGATTAAATTCTGCTACAAATATAACATCATTTTGGGTCATTCCACAACCTATTACCCTCAGGGAAATGGCTTAGTGGAGTCATCTAACAAGAGTTTGGTCAACATTATTTAAAATTTGTTGTAGGAAAATAAAAGGAGCTAGCACAAAAAGTTGACTCGTGCACTATGGGTAGATTGTGTGAGTAATAAAAGATCCATAGGCATGTCTCCATTTGAGTTGGTTTATGGAACAAAGGCACTTTTTCCTTCCTCACTCGGAGTGCTAGTCATGAGATTGTTGCAAAGGGTAGAAGTGGAACCAAATGATATGCAGTGGAGAATTGGCCAAATGATTCAACTCCAATAGTCAAGAGAAGAGGTGTTCAAGAACACACATCTGTTACAAGGCCGGGTAAATAATATATGTGACAAAAGAACTGATTTGAAATGACCATATACTAAAAACTGATGTAGAATTGATTAGCCATTAGTGATTTGAATGATAACTGAAAGCACAGAAATCGAGGAAAAATCCTAGAGCAGAACACTTTATGATAGTTGATAAACCATAATTAAGATGCAAAAAATAAGTGAAAACAACGAAAAGACAATTATACGAGACAATAAGATTGATTACATAGTTCGTCCCTGATGGACTACGTCTCTGGGTCTGCTTTGAAGATGGGCAATCGTTTTTATTAGGAATGAGAAGAAGAATTCAATTACACGGTGATTTGGATATACTGAACTTGCAAACAAGTAATTCTTACCTATGTCATCAGATATCTCTCTGAACCAGCTTTCTGAAACCGCTTACGGTTTCAAAATCCGACTCTGGATGCTCCCAAAACACTAAAAAAAAAATCGCCTCTATCCCTCCAGAACCTACATACAAAAGCTGAAAACCACTCAAGCTATTCTTCAATGGGAAAATCTACCTCTTATAGGCCTGCAGATACATAATAACCTTCGTGGGCTGATTACAAGATGAATTGGTTGCTCCATGATGAGTTTGGGAACTCGGTCTTATGGTTTTTTTCCACCTAGGGTAAGTTGGTTGGTCCTCAAATTAATTTAATACCAAAATTGCAACAAAAACCCACTTTTGGACTATAGATTACCCTGAAATTGTTAGCAGCTAGCTAATCAGGCAGAGGGCGCTGAAAGTGCATGTGAACACCTGTTTGTAGAGCAGTTACCTCGGTGGCTTGTTCTCCGATGATTCTAGTCGGCGGAGATGTGTCATATGCAAATGGTTTACTCCTTGAGGTTTCCGCGTGGTATGGATCCTGCAATCCATACAACCCTAACGGTCTTCCTTGCAGCGTTCATATGAACAGTTAGGACCTCCGACGCGGTTACCAATTTGCCCGCCATTTGATGTCAACTCGCAGTTTATAAGGCATGGTCATATGCTAACAGTCCCGCTATGGTTGTGGTTAGGGACTGTTATATTGTATTTGTTTATTTACAATGTTTAAACATACAAAATAGGCCGAGAGCATTAGGATTAGGGTTTAATGTATTAATACATAGTTTTTCAATGTATTAGGGTTTGATTGGTTTAGCTTAGGTTTATAGCTTGGTTTTTAATGTATTAGCATAACTTTAGGCTATGTTTTGATGTTTAGCATAGGATTTAGGGTTTGAAGAATTTAGGCATAGTTTTAGGGTTTGTACATAGATTAGGATTTATTTTAAAAACCCATGTGTACAATTTTGTCACAATGTGACGTTCACAAAATTCATCACACGATGACAAATAACCCATGCTTATCATCAACAAATGACGATATCGATCCTCTGCCATGACGACAACCCACGCACATCATTGACTCCAATTGTCTTTGCAACGACAACTCGGACGATGAATCTATGCCATGGATGACACTGATGTCGACACATCAAACCTGCAAAGTCGAATGACAAAACACTTGTTGTCGACCAATCCTGGTGGAACTGTTGATGAACATAAGTTGACAGCCAGGTATAATACCACATCAACTAAATGCTATGAACATTACTATGAACATTACCTGCACAACCTGATCATAACTAACATTTTTGATCTATCGAAGTTGAATTGAAGCGATGATGACACCGAACAACACCCATGAACACTGATGACGACACTTTGAACATCTGTACAATTGGATCGATGGATCCTTCTGGATAATTCCTCTCCACTTGAAAGCTTTTGGACCACAAAAGTTTCACTAATCAATTAGTCAATGAGGGTAGAACTCCCTCTTTTTCCACCTTGACCTGATGATGTACCAATACATTCGATCAATCACCTCCATGTGATGACCTTGATGATGCTGACCATGATACCTTTTGATTTGGTGACCTGTTTCTTCCATCCACAGTATGAACAACTTGTGACGATACGCAAACAACCTGTTATCAACATGGCAATTGAATTCTTTCCACAAAGAATCGTGAGTTAGTGATTCAAAAACATCTTTGAAAACATTATTTGTATAACTCTATTCAATACATCTGATGGGTATTAACAATCTACTTTCTGAAATAACTGAAATATTCAAAGACTCCTTTGATTTTGACTTCATATCAATTACTTTACTTGATTTACTTTCCTATTCACTGATTACTAAGTGAACTTGCTGCACAGAACTCATCCAGCTGTGATGTAAAGACTGTTGCAACTTAGTTCGACTTTGAAAGTATCTAAGTAATTGTTGATTTACTTGAATCACTACTTCTTCGTCTATTAACTGATATCTCCATTGACTAATATTTTCACTTAATGCATTAGTTTTCAAATCATGATAAGGAAACTTTAGATCTTCTTTCGAAAATGCTTTGTCATGAAAACATATAGACTTCCTCTCCACTTGAAAAGAGGCTTCATTACTTTTTAAATCATGAAATGATGATGTAATACCAAATAAACGTAACACTGACTTTCCCCAATACTGACTTGCATCCCTGAAACTGAAAATAAACATACCATCTAAAACAAGTCTTTGATTAGACTCACATGTACCATTCCCTGCAATACACTGTTGATGATGATAGTTTCTAGAATTCAGTTGAATGAATGAATTGAAATTCATTTTGTCTTTAAGAAGATGTTCATAGGACATTAAATGTATCTCATGTTGCTTATCCTGTTCATGAATAATATTTCTTGGAAAATAATTAACCACCTTGACCAATTGATCTATAAACTGAATCTCGCATCTCGAACAATCAACCTTATGTTGTTCCTTAATAAACATGAGTACATATTTACTTGAACTTATTAACTACTTAACTTGATTTGTAACAATTAAATCCAAGTTTGATTTGACTTTATGTACCCTAACAATAAATTCAACCCCTTCTTTCTTTAGGTGATATTTATGTTCTCTTTGGTAAAACACTACATCTATATCATAAAGATAAGGACTTCTTAAGACAACTCCATATATGTCTACTGGGGCCACATCTAACTCCACTTCCTTAGTGTACTTATATGTAATTGCAAATTTTAACTGACACTGCTTTGTGACATGTATCTGAGTTGATTTATTAATCCAATATAATGGGTATGGTCTTGGATGATTCTGTGTCTCCAAACTCAATTGATTAACTATATGTTTAGATATTAAATTTGCTTGTGATCCACTGTCAAACATTGTGTCAATCTTTGTATGCTTAGAAGTTATCCTTATGTGGAAGAGTTCAACTCTTTCATCCTCATGTGGAGGATCTATGTTTGAAGAAGATACATTAGTTTTTGAACTTGAACCAGTATCATAAGTTTTACCTGTCGTAACCATGGTGGTTATCCTCCTTTCATCACCTGAAGCTGAACCTAGATCCTACTGGACTGTTGCAATGGCCTTCTTTTCATCCTTCGCCTTAAGGAACTTTTTGGGCTTAAGTTTTGGACGAAGTTTCCAGCACTTATATTCATCATGATCGATTCTCTGGCAATGAGAACAAGTAGGTCTTTCCTTCTGAACGATCGCTGATTTCTTTCTCTTCAAAATGTTCTTCCCCTTACTGTCACTGGAATCTTTGGTTTCCAACTCTTTGGATGACTAAGATGAAAACTTGTATGGTCTGCCACCTGATTCAATATGTATGGCCTGAACACACACCTCATCAAAATCATCAGGTTTAAACATCAATAAAGTATGCTGCAAATATGAATGTAAACTATCGATGTATTTTAACAAAGTTTCACGTGTATCCAATGAAATACCAAGCGCCAATGCTTTCTTTCTGAACTCCTGAACACTCTGCCCTTTACATGCCTCAAATGCTACCAATCAATAATAGCTTGCTGCATGTATCCTAAAGGATAGAACTATTTCCTAAGAGCTTTCAAAAACTTATACCATGAAGAGATGACTTTTCCTTTACGCTTGAAATCTAGGCGAGTTTTACTTTCCCACCAGATTAAAGTTGTTACCCCCATTCTAAGTGTAGCTAACTGAATTTTAGTTTTATCTTTAGAAATGTTCTAAATGTGACAATACACTTCTAACTGCTTTACCCAGTTATCTAGCTTTTCAGGATTCATTTCGCCATCATAAACATGTAACTTAAATTTAAAATCAAGTTTCAAAAGAGATGTTTTCTTAGGTTTCTTTTCCATTTCATATTCTGCACTGGAAGAGGAAGAAGAAGAAGAAGAAGAAGAAGAAGAAGAAGAAGAAGAAGAAGAAGATGATGATGATGGAGACGATGGAGGTGAAGGAGGTTTATCAGTCTTCCCTTTACCTTTGTCCTTCTCTGATGCCTTTGAAGAAGAAGCTACATCTCTCACCTTCTTGTCTTCGTACAATTCTCAAAACATCTATTGCATAATTAAGAATGCCTGCTGAAACTATACACTCATCTTAGTCTCAGTGTTTTCACCTACATTAGGTCCTGACATGGTCAATTTCTGAACGACTTGTCGCTTTCCAATCTATGGATCGATCTACTCAAGGATTCCTTCTCCTCATTGCGACTTAGACCTGGTTAACGCTCAATGGCAAACTCTACAAAAGAAACCTACTCTGCTACCAAATTATATGATCTAAAATGACCATATACTAAAAATTGATGTAGAATTGATTAGCCATTAGTGATTTGAATGATAACTGAAAGCATAGAAATCGAGGAAAACTATTGGAGAAGAATACTTTACGACAGTTGATGAACCATAATTAAGATGCAAAATAGAAGTGAAAATAGCGAAAACAGAATTATACCAGACAACAAGATTGATTACGAAGTTCGTCCTTGATGGACTATGTCTCCGAGTCCACTTTCAAGATGGGCGACCATTTTTATTAGGAATGAGAAGAAGAATTCGATTACACAGTGATTTGGACAAACTGAATTTGCACACAGGATATTCTGACCCCTGTCATCAGATAGCTCTCTGAACCAGCTTTCCAACGCCGCTTATGGTTTCAAAATCCAACTCAGGATGCTCCTGAAACACTAAAAACAAAATGGCCTCTATCCCTCCAAACCCTGCATACAAAAGCTGAAATCCACTCAAGCTATTCTTCAATGGAAAAATCTACCTCTTATAGGCCTGCAGGTACATAATAACCTCCATGGGCTGATTACAAGATGAATTGGTTGCTCCATGATGAGTTTGGTGTTAGAAAATTATATATTACAGAACAATGGAACACATAGAATATTGCATAAATATAAACAAAAAAAAGTGCATAAAACTAGAGACATAGATATACGTGGTTCACCCAGTTTCGGCTACGTCCACCTCGAATAGCCAGTCCTTCCTTTCTATTATCCAGCAAAATGAAGAGACACAACCTACAATAGATCCACTATAATATCCTTTGTTTTCCCTCACAATATCACCTCTCTATTTCTCGCTCGGAGAATACACATCTATTACACAACCTCAATACAATGCCCTCATACAAAGAGATGGGTTGCCTTCTAGGGACAAAAACCCTAAACTAAACATAAGTTCTACCATCAGATCATCTGCCTAATGAATGGCCCAGATTGACTAGAAATTACTATACTTTTACAAGGAAATTTACACTATGGTTTTAGCTTCGGGGGTGTTGCCCCCGAAACTCCCGCCCGGGGACTGCTGGCCCCCAGACCCCCTAGCTGGGGGGGATCGCCCCTCGAACCCCCATGGGGGGGACAAGTCCCCGTCGTACCCCCCCGTGTGTAGGGGTGTACAAACTTCCTGGGGTATACATCCGGCTAAAACAAAGACCTCTAAATAATCATGCTCCACACCCAACATTTGGGAACTCGGTCTTATGGTTTTTTGCCACTTAGGGTAAGTTGGTTGGTCCTCAAATTAATTCAATACCAAAATCGCAGCAAAAACCCACTTTTGGACTATAGGTTACCCCAAAACTGTTAGTGGCTAGCTAACTGAGCGGAGGGTGCTGATAGAGCATGTGAACACCTGTTTGGAGATCGGTTACCTTGGCGGCTTGTTCTCCAGCGGTTCTGGTTGGCGAAGATGTGTCATATGAAAATGGTTTACTCCTCGCGGTTTCCACGCGGTATGGATCCTGTAGTCTATACAACCCTGACGATCTTCCCTGCAGTGTTCATATGAACGGTTAGGACCTCTAATGCGGTTACCAAGCTGACCGTCGTTTGATGCCAACCCGCGGTTTATAAGGCATGGTCATATGCTAACGGTCCCGCTGCGGTTGCGGTTAGGGACTGTTATATTGTATTTGTTTATTTACAATGTTTAAACATAAAATATTGGCCGAGAGCATTAGGATTAGGGTTTAATGTATTAATACATAGTTTTTCAATGTATTAGGGTTTGATTGGTTTAGCTTAGGTTTATAGCTTAGTTTTTAATGTATTAGCATAACTTTTAGGCTAGGTTTTGATGTTTAGCATAGGATTTAGGGTTGGAAGAATTTAGGCATAGTTTTAGGGTTCGTACATAGATTAGGATTTATTTTAAAAACCCATGTGTATAATTCTGTCACAATGCGACGTTCGTGAAATTCATCACACAATGACAAATAACCCATGCCTATCATCGACAAATGACAATATCAATCCTCTGCCACGACGACAACCCACACACATCGTTGACTCTAGTTGTATTTGTAATGACAACTCGGATGATGAATCTATGCCATGGATGACATTGATATCAACACATCAAACCTACAAATTCGAATGACAAAACACTTGTCGTCGACCAATCCTGGTGGAACTGTCGATGAACGTAAGTCGAAAACCAAGTACAATACCACATCAACTGAATTCCATGAACATTACTCCGAACATTACCTACACAACCTGATCATAACCAACACTATCGATCTATCGAAGCTGAACTAAAGCCACGGTGACACTGAACGACACCCATGAACACTGATGACGACACTTTGAACATCTGTACAATTCGATCGATGGATCCTTCTGGATCATTCCTCTCCACTTGAAAGCTTTTGTAACACAAAAGTTTGACTAACCAATTAGTCGATGAGGGTAGAACTCCCTCTCTTTCCACCTCGACTTGACAATGTACCAATACATTCGATCAATCACCTGCATGTGATGACCCTGATGATGCTGATCGTGATACCTTTTGATTTGGTGACCTTTTTTTCCGTGCACAGTATGAACAACTTGTGATGATAGGCAAACAACCTATTATCAACATGGCAATTTAATTATTTCCACAAATAATCGTGAGTTAGTGATTCAAAAACATCTTTGAAAACATTATTTGTAGAACTTTGTTCAATACATCTGATGGGTATTAAAAATCTACTTTCTGGAATAACTGAAATATTCAAAGACTCCTTTGATTTTGACTTCATATCAATTACTTGACTTGATTTACTTTCCTGCTGACTGATTACTAAGTGAACTTGTTGCACAAAACTCATCCAATTGTGATGTAAAGATTGTTGCAACTTAGTTTGACTTTGAAAGTATCTAAGTAATTGTTGATTTACTTGAATCACTACTTCTTCGTCTATTAACTGATATCTCCATTGACTAACATTTTCACTTAATGCATTAGTTTTCAAATCATGATAAGGAAACTTTAGATCTTCTTTCGAAAATTCTTTTTCATGAAAACTTATAGACTTCCTCTCCACTTGAAAAGAGGCTTCATTACTTTTTAAAGCATGAAATGATGATGCAATACCAAAGAAATGTAACACTGACTTTCCCCAATACTAACCTGCATCCATGAAACTGAAAATAAACATACCATCTAAAACAAGTCTCTGATTAGACTCACATGTACCATTCCTGCGATACACTGCCGATGATGATAGTTTCTAGAATTCAGTTGAATGAATGAATTGAAATTCATTTTGCCTTTAAGAAGATGTTCATAGGACATTAAATGTATCTCATGTTGCGTATCCTATTCATGAATAAGATTTCTTGGAAAAGAATTAACCACCTTGTCTAATTGATCTATAAACTGAATCTCGCATCTTGAACAATCAACCTTATGTTGTTCCTTAATAAACATGAGTACCTATTTACTTGAACTTATTAACTGCTTAACTAGATTTTTAACAATTAAATCCAAGTTTGATTTGACTTTATGTACCCTAACAATAAATTCAACTCTTCTTTCTTTAGGTGATATTTATGTTCTCTTCTGTAAAACACTACATCTCTATCATAAAGATAAGGACTTCCTAAGACAACTCCATATATGTCTAGTGGGACCACATCTAACTCCACTTCCTCAATGTACTTAGATGTAATTGCAAATTTTAACCAACACTGCTTTGTGACATGTATATGAGTTGATTTATTAATCCAACCTAATGGGTATGGTCTTGGATGATTCTATGTCTCCATCCCAATTCATTAAATATATGTTCATATATTAAATTTGCTTGTGATCCACTGTCAAACATTGTGTCAATCTTTGTATGCTTAGAAGTTATCCTTATGTGGAAGAGTTCAACTCTTTTATCCTCATGTGGAGGATTTATGTTTTAAGAATATACATTAGTTTTCGAACTTGAACTAGTATTAGAAGTTTTACCTGTCGTAACCATGGCAGTTATCCTCCTTTCATCACCTTAATCTGAACCTAGATCCTGCTGGACTGCTGCAATGACCTTCTTTTCATCCTTCGTCTTAAGGAAATTTTTGGCTTAAGTTCTAGATAAAGTTTCCAACACTTAGATTCATCATGATACCAAATTATATGATCTAAAATGACCATATACTAAAAACTGATGCATAATTGTTTAGCCATTAGTGATTTGAATGATAACTAAAAGCATGGAAATCGAGGAAAAATGTTGGAGCATAACACTTTACGACAGTTGATAAACCATAATTAAGATGCAAAATACAAGTGAAAACAGCGAAAACACAATTATACCAGACACCAAGATTGATTATGGAGTTTGTCCTTGATGGACTACATCTCTGGGTCCGCTTTCAAGATGGGTGATCGTTTTTATTAAGAATGCGAAGAAGAAGTCAATTACACAGTGATTTGGATAGACTAAACTTGCACATAGGAAATTCTGACCTCTGTCATCAGATAGCTCTCTGAACTAGCTTTTCAACACCGCTTACGATTTCAAAATCCGACTCCGGATGCTCCTGAAACACTAAAAACAAAATCGCCTCTATCCCTCCAAAACCTGCATATAAAAGCTAAAAACCACTCAAGCTATTCTTTAATGGGAAAATCTACCTCTTATAGGCCTGTAGGTACATGATAACCTCCATAGGATGATTACAAGATGAATTAGTTGCTCCATGATGAGTTTGGGAACTTGGTCTTATGGTTTTTTTCCACTTAGGGTAAGTTGGTTGGTCCTCAAATTAATTTAATACCAAAATCGCAACAGAAACCCACTTTTTGACTATAGGTTACCCCGGAACTGTTAGTGGCTAGCTAACTGGGTAGAGGGTGCTAATAGCGCATGTGACTACCTGTTTGGAGAGCGGTTACCTCGGCGGCTTATTCTTCGGCGGTTCTGGTTGGTGGAGATGTGTCATATGCAAACGGTTCTCGTGGTTTCCGCGCGGTATGGATCATGCAGTCTATACAACCCCGAAGGTCTTCCCTGTAACGTTCATATGAACGGTTAAGACTTTTGACGCGGTTACGAAGCTGACCTCCATTTGATGTCAACCCACGAAAGGCATGGTCATATGCTAACAGTCCCGCCGCGGTTGTGGTTAGGGACTGTTATATTGTATGTGTTTATTTACAATGTTTAAACATACAAAATAGGCTGAGAGCATTAGGATTATGGTTTAATGTATTAATGCATAGTTTTTCAATGTATTAGGGTTAGCTTAGTTTTTAATGTATTAGCATAGCTTTTAGGCTAGGTTTTGATGTTTAGCATAGGATTTAGGGTTTGAATAATTTAGGCATAGTTTTAGGGTTTTTACATAGATTAGATTTATTTTAAAAACCCATGTGCACAATTCTCTCACAATGCGATGTTCGTGAAATTCATCACACAATGACAAATAGCCCATGCCTATCGTCGACAAATGACGATATCGATCCTCTGCCACGATGACAACCCACACACATCGTTGACTCCAGCTATATTTGCAAAGACAACTCAGACAATGAATCTATGCAATGGATGACACTGATGTCGACACATCAAAAATGCAAAGTCGAACGTTAAAACACATGTCATCGACCAATCCTGGCGGAATTGTCGATGAACCTAAGTCGACAGCCAAGTACAATACCACATCAACTGAATTCCATGAACATTACTACGAACATTACCTGCACAACCTAATCATAGCCAACACTGTCGATCTGTTGAAGCTGAACTGAAGCGATGACGACACTGAATGACACCCATGAACACTGATGACGACACTTTGAACATCTGTATAATTGGATCAATGGATCCTCCTAGATCAAGAACAAAGGAAACAGATTTCAAGTTTGAGATTTGGTGTTGAAGTGGGATACTCAGAATGGATATAAGGGAAAGCATGGAAAGTTTGAGAACTTTTGGAAGGGGCCTTTCAAAGTTGTTGCATTCAGGGGACAGAATGCTTATTTACTTGAAGATTTATCAAATGAACCCATTGGAGTAGGACCTGTGAATGGCAGGCTACTCAAACATTTCCTCACTTAAGTTGAAGGTTGAAGGATCATTTCATTGTGAATACCATTCTACTTTGGAATATTGCAAGTGTGGGTAGTCAGAGCTAAGATTTAAAGCCCGAAGTGAAGGCCATAAGATCCTAACTAGTTGCTACCATAAATAAATCAGTTTGTTTAGTTAGAGTCTGTTAGTCATTTGTTTCTTATTTTTTTTAGTCAATCCAATGAGTAAATTTTTCTAATTCAGAGTATGTATATTAATTTTTGTATATTATGACTGTATTGCCCAAGGGGAAGGCATCTAGTCTATGGTGTCATTCTTGGAACCTCACAAGGAGACTACCATCCCCAATGGAGCCCATGTTATAGTAGGTTAATTTGTTAGTCAAAGGTATTCGTGAATAATTTTTTGTTGTTCCATAATGTTTTCACTATCATAATTTCACCTGTCACTGCCTAAAGAGTCATCATGAGTTGGGTCATTACTCTGGTCATTAAAGTCAATAATGGCAAGGAATGTTTGTGTATGGAAATCTGTTGTAATAAATTGTTGAGTCTGGGTATTAGGTATTGATAGGATGATTACATGGTCAAGGTGTTTACAGTTGAAGGAAAGATCTGAAAAAATCATAATCATTGTTGAAAATTCTAAGTCTAACCCGTTAGAAATTCTTCTTGCACTATCTGGTTTATTTCACCTACTTGTTTAATTTCTTAACAAGTTTTTATAGAGAAGGAATGACCTGTTATAGATTTTTGTGAAGCCAACATTTCAGACTACCAAGTGAGTCCATCATCAGGGGTGCGTCAATAGATATTTTCCAGATCTTAATGATATATCCAGGAGCTAGATTTAGGTTATGTATATAGGATTTTAAAGAAAAGATGTAAGAAAATAGGTCGGCTATTATTTTACTAGTTTTTATTTTATTTGATTAATTAATTAATTTAATTATTATTATTATTTTTAATTAGCTAATTAATACGTTTAAAGGATAAATTAATTCGTTAATTTATTAATAGGTTAAAGGGATAACTTAATTAGTTTTATTATTTATAGATTTACTTATTATGTTTATTAATTTTTTCTATTTTTTTAGTAAAATAATAGCCGACCTATTTTCTTACATCTTTTCTTTAAAATCCTATATATATAACCTAAATCTAGCTCCTGGATACATCATTAAGATTTGGAAAATATCTATTGACGCACCCCTGATGATGGACTCACTTGGTAGTCCGAAACGTTGGGTTCACAAAACTCTATAACAGGTCATTCCTCCTCTATAAAAACTATCCTCACCTGTATGGATTCATTATTTCTTAACAAGATATTTAACCATATAAATACTAAAGATAAACACAAATGCAGTCTCAACCATATATAGATCATCAACTGAAAAAATAGATAAACACTCAAGGGACACTGTTATTTCTAGACAATCGTCCCCGGAAAAACCCAACTTGGGAAAACCGATGCAGCAGTTCTGAGGGTTTTATTATTAAGTAGCTTTCTTGAGTACAAATAGGGTGCCAAACTGGCTCACCCAACAGAGAAATTAATCTGGCAGTAATACCTCTCTTTGGAAGAAGATATTCGACAAGTCTACTCCATGAAAATCTCTCTAATGCCTCTCTGAAGCTCTGCGTCAGCCATCCTGGCCTCTGCGTCAGCCTAGAACCCTTTGCGTCAGCCTTCTAATGCTATACGCTAGCTCTCTGGCCCTCTACGTCACTCACGCAGGCCCTGGTAGCCTCTGCGCAATCCCTCTGGCCCTCTTCATGGCTCCTGTTGGCTCCGCGTAGCCTTCTCTGCCTCACTGCTGATACTTTGGCACTATCTCTACCTCTCTTCTATGCACTCACTACCCCTTGCAACAACTCTGATCACTGGTTCTATTTCTCTCAACAAACCCCGCTCCAGAAAATTGAACTGTTTGATCAATCTTGGTGTATCTCCAACTGACCCTCAAGCCTCCTCTTATACTTTTTTTTTGAGTCTTCAACATCCGATATTAAATCTCTAATCAACAGCTAAGATTAGATTTTGCTTGATCCATGTAATTTAAAACATTCTCTCCCAATTTTATATAAGTCATTAGTCATTGTTTTCAACCTTTAGGGTATTAAAGATGGTTGAAGCCAGCCTTTTTAATGATGTCTGGATCTCAAGGACAAAGGGCAGGGTATGGGCAGGTCACAACTTGAAAATCTCATACTGAAGATGGGAAATTTTTCCGTCGGTTAATTGATGGAAAAATTATTTGTGGGATGCTCTGCTAAAAAATGGAAATCCACTTAACTCATTTTGGACAGCCGTGTGGTTGGGTGTCATTGTCAGCTCCCCTCGGACCACATTACCTTGGAGGGTCTAATGTGGCAACCTCATTTGGAAGGGTCAAGCTGTTAATATTTTAATTTTCCTAAGTTTAGACTTAGGAACTCCATTAAAAATATTAATTATTTTAATATCTTTCTAACTGGGTGGAATTTCCCCAAGCCATTTCTAGGTCTTGGAGATCTCATTTGCTTTAGCCTCTCCACCAATTTTCCTGGCTAGAGCACATCCAATACTACCCCAAATCAACACTCCCTCTTAGCGAGGAATGTGTTCCAGTAATGCTCCACTACTGAACATCACCCTGATCATTTGGCATCGGTACCTGTGCTGATTCTTGGCCTACTGCCCAACACCCTCTGCACTACTGCCTCCTCTGATGATTCCCATGGCTCTACCATTGCCACTTCTACATCTGTACTGCATCTCCCTCTGCATCCATGTTGCTGGTGGTCCTTCCTCCCAACATTGCCTCTGCACTACAATTCTCTCTCATCATGCTGCATTGTGTTGTTCATAGCACTACCACTACTAATCGTTGCACTACAACTTAGTTACTAAAAATAAGTAATTGATCCACCCAACTACTGACATCCTTGTCAGACTAGAAGCCCTCCTGATGCTGAAGCTCCCTCTGCTACTAGCTTGTGCTCCCTCTGCTGCTTCTGCACTGTTGCAAGAACTTTGTGCCTTTCGCATTGCTGCAAATACCTTTTTGCCTTTATACACTGTTACAACCTCCTATGTGCCTCTCACATTGCTACAACCCTCACTGCGCTGCTACAAATCCATGCACTCTAGCATTGTTCTGTCACTCCATCTGCATCTTGCTTCTACCAACATCTGTCATCCTGCTACTATCACTCGGGGCTCTCGTAGCCGGATATGATCCAAGATTTTGGGTACCTCAAGAATCCTTCCCCACATCTTTTCTAGTCCTCATGACTACAGCTCGATGTCACCCCACCTCTTCTCTATAGGTGCATGAGCACTCATGGCACAGTCGTCATCGGTCTCGACTTCTTTCTCTTCCTTAGCTGGAGCTGCCATGGAGTCAGAAGCCTCTCCCTTATTCTTCTTCCTAGGACACTAGGTTGCATAATGGCCCAGCTCTCCACAATGGAAGCACTTCACCTTGGAGATGTCCTTCTTCTTCCTCTTCCCTTGTTATCTCGTAGATGCCAGAGTGCATCCTCCTCCTCCTCTTTCTTGATTTGACCTCCTTTGTTGCTACTTCCCACCTTGGTAAGTCATCTGATCTCTTCATGGCAAAGAGTTTCCCACATCTATTCCCATCCTAGAAGAGTTGCTCTACCCAAAATGCTTTGGACGAATGTCTCCCACTCCTCAGAGACTACGTTCAAGGTGGTTCTCACCATGAACTCCTGATCCAACGTGGCCCCTATGGGATTTAGTTGGTCCCGGATACCCTGCAACTTGCTGAGGTAGTGATCTATTTGCTCCCCCTTTTGCATCTGATATGACCACAACTGATTCTCTAGTAGCATCTTCCTCTACGCGGAAGTGCCCTGATACAATGTCATCAAGGTATCCCACATCTCCTTTGTCGTGTTCTTCTTGGCAATATGATGAACTACATGATCCTTGACCCCATCAAGGATTATGCATTTGGCCTTGGCCATTGCATCCTCATACTTTTCATTATCAGTAGGGTCAACTAGGATAGCCACGGTTCTCAAGGTGAAGCCCTTAATGTGATGTCTATCCAAAATAGACAGGATCTTGTCCTTCCAAATGACAAAGTTGGATGCCCCGTACAACCTGTCCTGATTCCTCAGTCCGTTGATTTCCATCTCTGCTTTTCTCTTCAACTCCCTATGAGTCTTTACTTCCCTTCTGGAAGTTCTCTTCTAGACTCCCTCTGAGTCTCGATTTCCCTCCTAGAAATCCTCTCCTAGACTCCCTCTGAGTCTCGATTTCCCTCCTAGAAATCCTTCTGCCAACAGTCGAATTCACTCCTCTCCAATCCCCTTTACTCCTGCAACACTGATATGGATTTCTTGGCTAGAAATCCCCCTAGGTAGCGACTCCCTCTACCTTGGTTCTGTCCAGTTAGGTACTATTCTACTTCGACAGCAACAACACCACACCACCTTCACAATTCACAATCTGTCCACAGCTCCCTAGGCCCCAGCAACTGAAGAAATTGAGCCTCTTAGCTCTGTGCAATCCTAGCAAGGCTGAATCGCTCTTCTCGCCAAATGCGTCACTCCTACGTGGCTGAGCAGGATAATGTGGCTCTTCGTGAGCCTCTTCTGCCTCTCACTGATTCTACGTTGTCCCTCTCTCTAGATCAAAATGATGACGCAGGCCCTTTGCGTCACTCCTTCTCTGCCACTTTCTGGTTAGGAACAACTTTTGTCTCTCGGCACAACTGTTTTTGTTGCAAATTTTTTGATTTAGCTGGTGCCTTTAGCTCTCCCGTGATCTGCAATGCTCTAATACCATGTTGAAATTTCTAAGTCTAACACGTTAGAAATTCTTCCTACACTATCTAGTTGATTTGACGTACTTAATTTCTTAACAAGTTATTTAACCATATAAATACTAAAGATAAACACAAATGCAGTCTCAACCATTTACAAATCATCAACTGAAAGAATAGACAAACACACAAGGGACACCATTATTTTTGGACAATTGTCCCTAGAAAAACCCAACTTGGGAAAACTAGTGCAACAGTTCTAAGGGTTTTATTATTAAGTAGCTTTCTTAAGTACAACTAGGGTGCCAAACTGGCTCACCCAAATGAGAAGTCAATCTAGTAGTAACACCTCTCTTCGAAAGCAGATATTCGGCAAGTCTGCTCCACGAAAATCTCTCCAACACCTCTCTGAGGCTCAACGTCTGCCCTCCTAGCCTTTGCGTCAACCTAGAACCCTCTATTATCAGCGTTCTGATGCTCTACGCTGGCTCTCTGGCCCTCTGCATCACTCACGCAGGCCCTGGTAGCCTTTGCGCAATCCCTTTGGCCCTCTGTGTGGCTCTTGCTAGCTCTGCGTAGCCTTCTCTACCTCGGCACTAATCCTTTGACATTATTTATGCCTCTCTTCTATGCACTCACTGCCCCTCGTTGCAACTCTAATCATTAGTTTGATTTCTCTCAACAAACCCGGTCCAGAAAATCGAACTGATTGATCAATCTTGGTGTATCTCCAACTCACCCTCAAGTCTCCTCTTATACTTTTTTTGTTGAGTCTTCAACTCACGAGATTAAATCTTTAATCAATAGCTAAGATTAGATTTGTCTTGATCCATGTCATTTAGAACATTCTCACCTAGTTTTATATTAATACCTATTAATATTTTAATTTTCTTAAGTTTAGACTTAGGAACTCCAACTAAAATATTAATTATTTTAATATCCCTCTAACCAGATGGAATTTTCCCAAACCATTTCTGGGTCTTGGAGAGCTCATGTGCTTTAGCCTCTCCACCAATTTTTATGGCTAAAGCACATCTGATGCTACCCAAAATCTATTCCCTTGTTAAACATCATATTTGCTCCTTTTCCTATCCCCTTATTTCCCTCATTACATTAATTTTCTCCTATTCCTAAACATTTTCACTATCCCTATTCCCTATTTCAAGTCTAGACCATCACCCCCATTTTATCCTAACTACAAGTCCCTAGGCCTAAATACTCCTTGTGTGAGCACCATTGCATATCATGATTGACTTATGTCCATTTCCACTTCATACAAACTTTGATCATAATCCCATCATTTCCAAAGTTTTCGCCATCATCCCAAACTCAAATCAGTGATTTCCTTCCATTTGATTTTCAAGTGTAACTAGGTTAAATGTCAAATTCGATTACATCAGCAAATTGTTTTGAATCATTCCAGAAAGACACCAATCTTCTTCATGAATGATCACAGAGGAATGGGCTCGTTCTTCATGCAGGGAATGGGTAAACTAATTGTATTTTGAAACTGAGGCCACAGAGGAATTCACGCAAGATGCTGTGTTTTTCTACGCAAAGGGTCAAGGCATTAAATTGTTTCACAGGCCAGCTATCAACGCACAGTTTTGCCTTCAAGGATTGGAGAGGTAGGAAGTCAATGACCTATCCTAAGTTCTCATTGTTTCATATCCTGATTAGTGTTGTCAAACCTTGAGTTTTTCCTACTAAGAAATACGTTGCACACACTCTGTTTTGCCCAGCAATAAGCATTCACTTCTAGATTTGTTGTCGCATACCATAGATATGAAATTGTGTCAATAGTTGATTGTTGAAGGGTCTAAGTTAGTTGTTTTATGATTATGAAATTTTCCTGCTTACATTCGACCCCAGAAAACCTCTCTGTCACCATCTCATTGTCACAGTTGTTGAACCAGAATTGTGTTGTCACCCTTTATCATATTTGTTTCATTGAGTCTGTACACGTAGCCCTTTTTCAAAGTCAAATTTAATTTTCCAAGTATTAAAATAATATGGCCCCTGTTACCAGTAAAAAGGGTGGAGACCTTGTGTGTACTGAACCCAATACCTTAAGCTTGCTAAACTCATCACCTTCCATTAGAGTGGCCTTTGAAAATGCAGGTTGCATTCCTTTTTGTCAAAAAGTCCAGAAGATAGGTCACAACACAAGACTTGCCAATTTGTTTGCTCTCAATTTCCATGATGGCAGAGTAAAATTAGGGGACTTGGAGATTGTTATGACTGAGAAATTTATTTCCGATGCAACCAACCTCCCTACAGTAGGGAGAAGTCATTTAAAGGGGATGAATTAGACATCTTAGCCTATAAATAGTTTATGAAGCCAAAGTTTTTGGACAAGTTTTCCTCTACTTTCCCTAGTGTTTATCTTCAAGAACAATATGTCAATCTCTTGAAAGTTATTCAAAGATACTTCACCTATGAGGGCAGGTTTAGTAGGATATATAAATACCATCTGAGACTATTAGGGCAATTCATAGAGAATAAGCCAGTGAATCTTCCTTACTTTTTGCTCAAGAGTTTAGAGAGAATGGAAACTAAAGTGAAAATTCAGAAGGATATTCATGCTTCCAGTCTTTTTCATTTTTCTTTAATGAAGATTTTAGTTAAGCATGAAGTTGAGAGGAAGAAAATATATTGGGTTGATTTCCTTGCTAGTGTTGATTTGTTTCCAAAAACTAGTTCTCCATCATTGAAGATAGGTGAGGAAGATCGTAAGCAGGAAACCCCTAAAAAGGAAAGATACATTCAACTATGGAGATGAAACCAGTAAAGAAGGAAGATGAGAAGCCAAACAAAGGGCATATAGGCAGACTAAGCAAGAAGGCTAAGGTGCAAAGTATGAAGGATAAGAAAGCGATCGAAGAAACAAAGGAGCAGGTGGCATCAGGTCAACATGCCAGGATTAAAATCAAGATTGAAGACACGGTGCAAAGGACAAGGTACAGAGTCAGAACAACCTAGGAAGAGGCAACCCCTCAAGTATTAGTGGATATTTTTGAAGATAGAAAAGTAGATAAGAAAGATCATGACATGGTAGATGAAGTTAAGGGACCTGAAATAGTACAGCCAAACTAGAAAGGGGACATAGCACAACCTAAAACAGGTGTTATGAATTATGAAGAAGAGGACCCTAAAATGACCAAGATGAAAGAAGAACTTTATAAATATAAATTGAGAATAACATTCTTGAAGAAAAATAAAAGAGATCTAAAGGAAACAGTCAAACTAGCAGAGGACAAGTCAAAGTCATCTACATCAACAGTTGTTAAGGGAAAGGGGAAGCATGTTGCTTTATCAAAGAAAGCCAAGAATGTTGTAGTAGAGCCTAGTGGGTCATCAGTCAGGGCCTTCAAGTCTAGATTTAAATATGTGCAGCAAATGAAGCATATAGCTCACGCTCCTGGAAAGCCCACCTTCAGTTAGCGGAAAGAATGCCAAAGGTGTTTGGAGGAGGTTGAGGAAAGCAAGGACCAATTGAAGCAGATAGCAGAATCTATATTATAAAAATTCAATACAACACATTCTTGAGAACTATGATTATGAAGTTAGGGAATCATCTAAATCCCTCAACGGGAAAAGTTCATTGTTTTTGTTAGAGCGATATCTAATTTCCAAGTCCTTATCGCTGATGGGGGGACCACGAAATGTGAAGGTCGTTGTGAAAACATTAAGCTTCAAATGGGGGATTATCACCTGAAAACCCACATATTTTCCATTGAAATGGGTAGTTATGACATTGTCCTTGGTGTCGAATGGCTTTGCACATTGGGCCCTATCACAATGGAATTCTAGGAGTTATATATGAGATTTAAGAAGAATGGCCATGCTCATACACTAAAGGGACTCCAGGCAGGTGCTCCTACTATCATCAGCTCACATCGAATGGAGAAGCTTTTAAAAAAGGGCCATCATGGGATAGCTGTACAATTTAATGCCATTCATGCCATTGAATCCACTTCTGCCACTCTTCTTGAAATGAAACAAGTATTATATCGCCACTTGTGGGTCTTTGAAAAACTTAAGGAGCTCCCACCCTCTAGGGGTGAACATGATCATAGCATCCCCTTGCTACCAGGTACCCAACCACCAAATCTTTGCCCCTATCGATATCCTTTTGCCCAAAAAAATGAAATTGAAAAATTCGTCAAGGAACTCCTCGAAGTAGGTGTTATTCATCCCAGCACCATCCCTTATTCATCTCCAGTGATCATGGTTGTAAGAAAGATGGTGAATGGTGCATGTGTCTAGACTTTAGGGCCCTATCAAGGACAAATTTCATATCACAATAGTTGATGATCTGCTTGATGAACTACATGGTGCCAAATTTTTACCAAGTTGGACCTTCGCTAAAACTATCACCAAATATAGATGAAGGAATTTGACATTCCCAAGACAACCTTCAGAATTCATGAAGGCCATTATGAATTCCTGGTCATGCCATTTGGTCTCTGTAATGCCCCATCCACTTTTGAGAGCCTCATGAACTACCTTCTGAAACCATATCTTAGAAAAATTATCCTGGTATTTTTTGATGACATTCTCATCTACAGCATAACATGGGACACCCACCTTCAGCATGTTGACCAGGTATTTCAACTGCTCCAAGATCATAAACTATTTTTCAAATTATCCAAGTGCTCCTTTGGCATAGAAGAAGTAGAGTATTTGGGACACATTGTGGGTCATGAAGGAGGGAAGGTTGATCCGAAAAAGATTCAGGTAATGCAAGATTGGCCCCAACCAAAAACCCTGAAGAGTTTGAGAGGATTCTTGTGTCTCACGGGCTATTATCACAACTTTTTCCACAATTACGGATGCATTGCCCAACCCCTCACTAATCTTCTCAAGAAAAAATCATTTCTTTGGATTGTTGCAGGTCAGCAAGTCTTTTTGGTTCTCAAACAGACCATGTGCTCGCCATGTGCTCCACTCCAGTATTGGTCCTACCAGACTCTACAAAACCTTTTGTGGTTGAATGTGATGCTTCAGGTATGGGTATTGGTGTAATATTAATGCAGTAAGGTAGATCATTGGCCTTCACAAGTCAACAACTTAGTGGCAAGCATCTGGGTCAATCTACATATGAGAAAGAAATGATGGCCATCTTACACGCAGTCAACACTTGGTGACCATACTTATTGGGGCGTCATTTCCAAATCCGCACTGACCATCATAGCCTAAAATATTTCCTAGAGCAACGTCTATCATCGCCACAACAAAATAAATGGCTCGCAAAAATGTTGGGATATGATTATGAGATAATTTACAAGAAGGGGTGTGACAATGTAGTGGTTGATGTGTTATCTCACCAATTTGAGTATGAGGGCAATGTTTTATCCCTCTCTACCCATACCAGATTGGATTGAAGAGGCCCCTAATGAATGGTTCTCCCACCCCTTTATGTCCCAGCTCATTAATAAATTAAGGGAAGATCCTAATTCCTCAAAGGACTACTCTTGGAAGCATGAGATTCTTCGCTACAAGGATTGGGTTGTGTTATCCTCAACCTCCACCCTCAAAACATGCATCTTGGAATATTTTCACTCCTATCGGGTTGCAGGACATTCAGGCTTTCAGAAGACTTATGCACGAGCACGTCTCTCTTTATTTTGGACTGGCATGAAATGTTCTTTGCCGTCATTGTTTATTGGCAGTAATTAGAAAATTCTCTCTTTCATACCTATCAAGACCGCCTCTAACTTGCTCTTCTACTGTAATTCAGACTTTGAAAAGTTGAGAAATCGGTGGCAACTAGATTAAAGTTGAGCATTGAATATGAGCCCGGTGTTGGCGTTCTTCTGCAAAATAAAAAAATGTGACAGTTGACATTCTAAATTCCTAGACATTAGACATGTTTAACCCAACTGTGAGTTAGGTTGGATATGAATTTTATACGCTCAACGATATGAGGACCTATCCCCTATTCCAACGCGCATTACCCATGTCCAAACTTATCCCTCTTTGGGTTCCTAAATGGTTCTGTATTTTGGGTTCTTAAACAATTATGTATTTCGGCTTCTCATCTTTGTGAAATTTCTCAAAATTGAGCGTTTCTCTATCCCTACTCATTTGTTACTCTGTCAACTTGTGCTACTTGATTACCTGACATCCTTGACAATTTTGCTATGGGTTGAACCATTTCACCAACTGAAGGCATGCTCAGGGGCATCTTTTTCTTTGGCTATAACTTTGAATTTGATATGGTAGGTTGTGGCTCAGGCTCGCTTGATGGTGAAATGGTCTGTTGTTGAAATTTATTGTAGATCGTTGTCATGTTCTCTTCTTTCAATATTTGTTGGCGCGTCCCGCAGAGGCTGAAGTATGGACTTGAACGAAGGAAGATCCTGAGTCTGCGTCGTATAGGATTTTGACAACTAGACGGTCGAAATTTGTGACAAGTAGAAACCATTGCAAGTACTTCCCTTGAGGGAACCGAGCCACTTCCATAGTACAGACATCATCTGCCATTTCCGCTCTTGCTTTTCCTACACTGCACGTGGTTGAGGACAATCATTTCATTGCCTCAAAGGTTTGGATCATTGGATAGCTGGTAGCCAACAATCGCACCATACAGTTGCACCCTTCACTTTGAATGCCAACAGTCGCACCATACGGTTCGTTTACAAGATCTACATTCATTGAATTCGTCGGTGGATGCCACACCCGCATCGAACCTCGATCCTGATATGGTTTTGTTAATAGATGCATGTTAATACAGTTTAGTTCCCGTCATCAGTTAGATAAAGAAGAATCCCACCTCAAAGATATATCATCTTCTAATCTCGGGCTAAGACTTCGAACACATGGGCCTTCACTATGGCTTCATGACTTGGCCTTCTCCAAAGGTGAACGTGACCATGAGCAAGAGCGAGAAGGAGATCGAGATAGAGACCAAGACCGAGACTGAGACCGATATTGAGATGCACTAATGCTTCACTTTTCAGTATTATGGGGTATTCTCAAACTATGGCTCCTGCTTCGAGAAATCGATTTCTTGTAAGAAGATGCCCTCGATCTAGACCTAGAAAAGAAATGTGAGCATGAATGTGATATTGAATGAGAGTAAGATTTATGACTGGGAGAGTATGCACTTTTTGAGACTAATCTTGATCTTGAATATATAAACGGGCTCCTAGAGCGGCTTTGACTATGACTCTGACGAGAATCATAACTTCTAGCACTTCTCTCACTGTAGCTTCTTGAGTAACTTCGAGAATAACTATGCCCACGATTGAGAAAATGGATTGCCGAACTCTGAATCATCAATTATAGCATTTTTCATATCCTCATAGCTTGTGTAGTCTACAACTCCCACAGTTCCACTCCTTTGTGGTAAACTTGAGAAAAGCATACATCACCAGCACGGTGCATGTGATCCTTCAAATCTTGCCATAATGCAGAGCTAGGTAGTCCATGCACAATAACTTTGTATCCAGTATGCCTATACAAACCGCTCAAATGACTACCACTAGAGTAGCTGCCATACATTTCAACAAATGAAATTTCCTGGAAAGAAAGTGACAGGATTTGCGGAGAGACAAGATGGGTGATTATCTTTCAAGATAAAACACTGTGGAAGCCTTTTCTAAATTCTAAGTTTCTCTATATTTTCTAAATTATGGGCAACAACCTTTGAAAATTTCACTTTGAACAAGGGAGGAACATTGATATATTCAAGATTGTTTCTAAACATGACTTCTATCTAGTATCCAAGCAAGATAATGGTAGATATTTCAAAGAAATATCTCGAATTTGTTACTCATTTATTTCATTGATTATTTTATTGCTGGCACATTTTCTGCACAAGTTCACACCTTCATTTGTTGACTTTGAGTTGTTGAGAAAATGGCAAACATTGAAAAATTATTAGAGTTTTTGAAGACATTGATACATTCTACTATTCGTAATACAATAAAAATAAGCAAAACCACTCTTTCCAATATTCAAATATGCCTACAAGATGCACATGAAAAGATTGAATTTTTGCAGCTAGAATCTCACTTCCAGCGAGATGAATTAAAACAGCTCAGTTGTCATTCTGAACTTGTTTTTGTTCAGAACATTGAGACAAACTCCCATAAAAAACAAGTCAATAATGTTGAAGTTGATTCAGATCTAATGCCCAATGAAGGAACATATTTGCAGAAAGAAGCATAAGTTTAGCATACACTTCGCATGTCCATCATCAAACCTTGGGAAGAGCTTGTCCACAACAAGCACAAAACTGGTCTTGGATATGAAAAGGATGTATCCTTTCATATTCGAGATTACTCAAAGTCCATCTAGTTTCAGATTGCTGGATTTCTTCATGATAGTTCACCTTCAGTTGTTTCAGATTCTGTTCATTTTCCACAACAACAACAACAAAATGTTAAATGCCAACATTGTGACTGAGTTGGCCATGTGAAAGATCACTGTTTTGATCTTCATCCATGTAAGCATTGTCATAAAACCATTCATTATTCAAACAGATGCTTCAAAAACAAACCTCCTATAAGAACATAGATTCATCTTGGATGGATTGCTTCTTGGTAATGGGCATCAACAACCAAGAGGATATTTCTCTCATACAACAGGATTTGTTCTTGAATATTGAATAGTCTTGCAGTTGAGTTTTCTCCATCATCTCACCTTGTATATGATAGGGGAGAATTGATGGTCATCTACGAGCTTCAAAGCCACATCAAGCGAGCCTGAGCCACAACCTGCCATACCAAATTTAGATTTGTAGCCAGAGACAAAGATGCCCCTAAGCATGCCTTCAGTTGGTGATGCCTCTTCAAAGAATTGGGGACACTTCCTCTAGGAGAAGACTTTAGCTTCTTGCCAGTTTTGGAAGAGTTCTAGGAATTTCATTAAGCATTCCAGAGTTGGTGGTAATCCTTAAACCATCACAGGTTGAGACCTCCCTTTTGAGGTTGAGGTTCTCCCTTTTATGCAGGGTGAGACCTCCCTTTCATGGTTGAAGGTTTCCCTCTTCAAAATATCAGGATCACTTCCTCTAGCAGAAGACCTCAGCTGCATGCCAGATTTGGAAGAGTTCTGGTAACTGCACTAAGCATTCGAGTGCTGGTGGTCATCCTTAAACCACCTCCCTTTATACCAACATTTCATAGAGCACATTCAGCCTAGTGCTGCCATGCATTTTTCCACGTTTTGTATTACACCTCTCTTCTTGGACTCATACATAACCCTTCAAATTAAGGGGGGAATGTTGGACACCTAATCATCTAAAGGTTGGTGTGGAAGTTGAACAACCAAAGGGAGTCCAAGGAACCACTTGGAATATGAAACCAAGGGTCACTCCTATGTATTATAAATGTATATCATGTCAATAATAGATGTACTCTCATGCTTATCATTCATACTCTGTTTCTGCCATGTATGTGTTTAACAAATCATAATTAATTGAGATAAGCTATGAATAATCTAGAAACTTAGACGAATCGAATGCAATATGACCTTAGTCATCAATTAAGTTTTAATCTTGGTCGTTGGAGTCTCAACAAAAGATTCTAAGAAGAAGTCGATGGGTATATGGAGAACACAGACATAAGAGATCGATTTCCTTGGAGAGTTCGATTTTCCATAGAGAATCAGTAGTTGTTGAATGAGTTCGATCCATAGAAGGGAAGTAAAGACAGAGGGGTGGGTACAGTGATCCAGAGGATTTTTTCTAGATTCGAGGAGGTAGCAAAAAGAAGCTAATTTATTCCCAGCGAGGCAGCGCAGAGGACTGGGAAAATCGATTAAGATTTTAGAGGTTGGAAAGTCTTCCAGAAGGACAGAGAATCATTTTCCTTAGAAGACACGGGCATAATGACTTTATCAAAGGTAGTTTCAGGCTAGACGTCCAAGCATGTGTGGAAGCACTGCGTAGAAGCCAGCATGAGGGGTCCACGATGATGCATTTTTTAAGCGAAGTTGTGTCGTGGTTGCTTGTGGAGGAAGGGAAATCCCCTTAGATAATTTTGGTCATATTTTCTTGTTGTTTGGATCACCAGTTGGGCATCCATAGATTGTACTCATAATTTCATTGTTGCATAATAATAAAAACCCTTAGTTGTTGCACCAATTTCCCAACTTGGTTTTTTCCAGGGACAATTATCCATAAATAATTGAGTCAATTTTATGTGTGTGTGCTAGAATTATTTCTCAGTTTCTAGTGCTATTATTTTCTGCAATATTTTTGTGAATATTTCAGTGTGTTTATTTCATTGTTTCCATAGCAATAAACTACTAATTTAAATAACAGTTAGAAAAGGTAGTACCAGTTGTTGCAATAGGATTTCATTAGCTGAAACTTGCACATGGTATTTGAGCGTGATTGATCAGATAGGGAAGCTCAGAAGTGGAAGCATAAATTTGTTATTCAGATTGAGTTAGATGACAAATTTCTGGAGGCGGCACAATGCTTGGGCCAGGAAGATCGAGTTGCTTGTGGAAGTTAGATTTTTTAGTGAAGGTTAGTAGAAAAAATCAGCTTTCCAATTGAGTGAGTTCAACATGTAAAGGGAGAAGCAACAACTCATATTTTTGCTGAGAAGATTCCTTGCTTGGGCATAGAGGGTTTTTTTGTAGTTTGCAACAATAGAAATAACGTCAGGTGGAAGAGAAAGAACACATTACAGGAAAATTTCTATTTGGTCTAAAATGCGGATGCAAATTAGAGTTTCATTTACTATCAATCTGGGTAAGTAAACTTCGAGCATCATCCAATATATATGGACTTAGAGACAAACTAAACTAAGCTAGGTGAAGAAATTCTAAAGCTCCCTTATAGGAGGTCTTTCATTGGGATCTCCAACACCTATTTAGTCATTTAAGAAAATGAAATCTAAAGACATTATGACAAGTGTAAGAAATATTAAATCTCCCTTACAGGAGA
The DNA here is from genome assembly GCA_031772625.1 of Pinus tabuliformis. NCBI lineage: Eukaryota > Viridiplantae > Streptophyta > Pinopsida > Pinales > Pinaceae > Pinus > Pinus tabuliformis. The sequence goes on along the minus strand of CM062814.1, from coordinate 234,233,442 downwards.
CTGTTCGTTAATATTTCTAATCATATTAATCAAAAAACTATTTAAAATAATAAAATTAAAGCACTTAAATCTAATTCTAATTGATTGCATGAAATATTAAAGCTCTCTTACAAGATACTATTCATTTATATTTCAAGCAAATGAATCAGAAACTTAAACTAATGAAATCAAACATTAAATAACAAATCAGATTCATCGAAAGAAACATTAATACTTTCTTACAAAAGGTCATTCATTAATATTTCAAACATATGAACCAATAATTTAATCTAGTGAAATTCACAACAAACATAAAATGAAAGTTTAGCAAAACAAAACAAGCATGCAAGTGAGGCAATAGGGGCCCTCCATAGCTCCACAAGCACACCTAGCAAGAAGTCAAATGTAGAAGAAAATCCAATCCACTTTATTTATCATCAATTGCAAATTGCAATTACAAGCTCCAAGTTCTACATTCCAAGAGGTCCTAAACTCTACATTACAATGATTCTAAAATCTAAAACTACAAATGAAGGACTAAGTTTCTAAATTCTAAAAATTAAAATTACAAAATGAAGATTACAAATGAAGGACATAACACTCCTATTTATACAAAAGCTATGATAACAAACTCATAAATGTAAATCCACTATTCCCTCCTTTGTTCCACATATTTTTCAACCAATGGTGACACATAACCCTATCCTCCATGATTTCCTCCATGAGGTCCATGATATTCTCTATGAGGTCCATGATCTCCTCAAACTCGAATTTGAACATAGAGTGCCACATAAAGATGCCTTGGAAGCTTCATTTGTACCTACACATGTCAACAAACTCATTCTAATTGTTAGGTATAAGTATATGGAGATTATTTTCTAAAGGTTAACCATAAATTATCTTAAAAATACTAAGAATTAATAATGTTTTGGAAAACACAAAGGAACCCATATAATGATGAAAGTGAAGCTGATGTGGTGACCTGGTGGTGAAATAGAGGTGAGAAAATGTGTGAATGGAGTGAAAGTGGTTGTATTTTAAGGATAATTCTTAGGCCCAACAATTTCTCTTAAGGGATTTCAAATTTTAGAAATATGTTTTTCCCTGTAGCAAATTGGCAGAAGTTGTGAGCATATTTTCTCACTCTAGAAGGGAGTGCAAATAACAAATTAGCAGCCAAGTAGATGGAAATAGGGATATTCTCAGCCAGATTCAGAGATGGCCAAAGATGGGCTTAGAGATCAAGATAGGTTGGAGGGATCCTCCCACTTAGTCATCCACAAAGATAGGATGTCCTTCATGCTAGATGAATATGGTCTTAAGACCTATGTAGAGAATGTGGTAGTAGTTACCTAGGATGTGGATCAGCTGAAGGAGTAGATGAAATAAATGGTGAAGGTGAAGCTACTAATCCTGGATGGAGTCTTAGACCATATAGTCTCACATAAAAATAACAAAGGTACATCCATGGAGATGTGGGATGCTCTTGTCTAGCTATATCAGGGTACTTCCGCGTAGTGGAAGATGTTCCTCCAGGAGAAGCTGAGAAGCCTCAGAATGCAGAAGGGTGAAATCATATATCCCTTCCTCACTAGGATTCAGGAGGTCCGAGATCAGCTAGCAGTTTTTGGGGAGGAAACTCAACCCACAAAGCTTGTATGGTTAGCACTAAATAGTGTCTTAGAGGATTGGAAAGTCATTGTCCAAAGTATATTGGGCAGTGACACATTTATTGGATGGGACAAGATGTGGGCATATGTTATGCAACCAACTCACAAATAGATAGATCAACGACTTAAAACTTATCCTCTTCAAGGGGGGAACATATTTTACATTAAATAAATGAACAATTCTTGGATGGTACAAATGATAAGACCTCCTTGGTATATATAAGAGTCTAAGGGGTCACAATATAATTAGAGTCTACATAATAATAATGATGTAGGGGTACAACAATAACAACATGGGGATATATGGGCACAACAATAACAATAAGAGGCTACAATAAAAATAACAATAAGGGGGATAAACTAGTATTATAGGGACATGGCATGCCCCTCTCCTTCAAAAGAGTGTTGTCCTCAATGATTGAGTAGTTCTGGATGCTTCTATATACAATTCTCATCCTCCCATGTGGAATCTTCAGCATGAAAGTTCTTCCACTTAATGAGATAATTTGAAATTAATTGATTTCTTAGCTGTTGATTTTTTGTTTCCATAACTGCTTGAGGCTCAAATATGATTTTTTCTTCTTCATCAAGTTCTAGAAACACTGTTTGAACTAGGAGCCTGTCACCAATAACCTTCTTTAAGCACGAAACATGGAAAATTGGGTGTATTCGGGAATATGTAGGCAAATCCAAATTGTATGCCATAGTAACAATCTTTTGCAACACCTTGTAAGGACCATAATAATTGGGTGATAATTTATTATCCTTCTTAGCTTGCTTGAAGGAAATTTGTTTGTATGGTTGTAGCTGTGAAAATACCAAGTCACCTACATCAAAACTTGTTTCATTGCAATGTTGATTTGCCTCTTGTTTCATTTGATTCTGTGTTAGAGTGATGTTATCCTTTAAGAGTTGGAGAACTTGTTGTTGATGCTCGATGTGATATTCCACTACTTGAACCTTAGAATTTTTTCTTAAAGATGATGTGATGGATGGTGGATGATATCCATAAAGTGCCATAAATGGGGTTGTTTTTGTTGCACTATGGAAGGAAGTGTTATACCACCATTTAGATAGAGATAACCTCTTGACCCATTGTGTTTGTTTATCAGATACAAAGCAACGAAGATATCCTTCCAAACATTTGTTCACTATCTCGTTTTCCCATTAGATTGGGGATGATAAGATGAGCTATGAGATAATTGAGTACTAAAACAAGAAAATAATTTCATTCAAAACTTTCCAGCGAAAATGATATCTATGTCACTTAAAATAATCTTTGGGTTTCCATGTAGCTTTTTAATTGTTTCCATAAATGCAGTAGCAATTGTACTGGCTTTAAAATGATGAGATAATGCACAAAATTATGCATACTTGGTAAGTCTATCAACTACCACCATGATGACACTATTTCCTTTAGACTTAGGTAAACCTGTGATAAAATCCACTAAGACCTCCTCCCAACATTGACTTGAAATGGCTAAAGGTTGTAACAGACCCAAGGTCTTAATTGTTTTGACTTCATTTTATTGGAAAAACAAACATTGTGCCACAAACTTCTGAACATCAAATTTAAGGCCATCCCAAAAAAAATCCTTCTTGAACCTGTGGTAATCTTTTAAAAATCATGAGTTCCCTCCTAAGGGGGAGGTGTGCAATTCCAAAAGAATATGTTTCTTCAGTTGGGAATTCTTACAAAGATATAATCGATCTTTGTACCATAATGAATCATTTTTCCAGCTAAATGTATTAGATGTTCTAGGATCTTATTGCATCTTTTGAATGAGTGTCCACACCTCTTCATCATTCTTCCATTCATCCCTTGCTTCAGTTATCCAATCAGGTTGGATAATAGAAATGGCACAAAGAAATGCTTCCACGTCCTCATCCTTTTTGAAAGTGCATCTGCAACAACATTTTTCTTCTCTTTTTTTGTAGATGATTTCAAAGTAATAACCCAACATCTTTCTGACCCATTTTTGATGCTCTTATGAAGATAATCTTTGTTCCAAAAAGTATTTAAGACTATTATGATCTGTTTTTACCTTGAAGTTTCTTCCCATTAGGTAAGGTCATCATTGTTTTAATGCATGTAGTATTGCCAACATCTCATTCTCATAAATAGGTTTGTGTAAACACTTTCCTTTGATTGGACAACTTTTAAAAGAAATGGGTCTTCCTTCTTGCATTAAAAAAACACCAATTCCATTTCTAGAGGCATCACATTCCATAATAAAGGTTTTTGTGAACCCTAGCGTAGCTAAGATCAGTGCTTGGCACATTTTCTATTTAAGATGTTCAAAGGCCTTAGTTGATTTTGGAGTCCAAGAAAATTCATCTTTCTTCAGTAATGTTGTTATAGGTGATGCTATTCTCCCATAATTCTTAACAAACTTGTGATAATACCCTGTCAACCTGAAAAATCCTCGAATATGCTTTCTGGTTGTGGGGATTTTCCATTCCTTAATGGATTTAATTTTGTTAGGGTCTACCTTAACATCCTCATGAGATACAATATGAACCAAATATTCCACCTCTTGTCTTCCAAAGAAACATTTAGAGGTTTTTTCATATAATTGTTTCTCCTCTAATAGTTTGAGTACCATGTCAGCTGTTAAACATGATCCTTCCAAGACTTGTTGTAGATTAGTATATCATCAAAAAATAATAACACAAATTTTCTAAGGAAGGGTTTGAAAATGGAATTCATTAAACCTTGAAATGTAGAAGGTGAATTAGTAAATTTGTAAATTTTAGGTATGCTCTATGCTGATAGAAAGTTTACTTCAATTTTCCATATTAACTCAATATCAATTCCAAATTAGCAATCACATTTAGCATGATAGTAAAATGCAGATAGAACATAAACATAAATCGCAGAAGACAAGACAAGACAAGAGGACACAAGATGTGGCGCTAGCCAGGGACAAATCCCAATGTGGGGAAACCCTTGATCAATTCTTCTTATATGTTCTTCAATAGTTCAGCATAGAGAGAGAGATAGTACATATACAACAGAAATCAACACTTTGACTTATCTAAATAAGAGCATAGATCATCTCTAAGAAGATGATACATGAGGTAGCTGAACTTAGTTGAAGACATGTTGCTTCAACTGATTCTCCAAGGTGACTCCATCACCATGTTGCACCTATCATTGTGTTGCACCCAATCATCATGCTGGACCTCATTACCATGCTACACACATCATATTGTTGCACCTTACGATGCACCTTCCTGTACTACATCATCTTGCTGTACTCACCAGTGCTGCCTCATACTGTACCTCACTGTACCCATCCTGTTGCATCTCATGGTAGCATTTATATCATTGTACTGTACTTTGCAAGTGCTGCACACAACATGCTACACTTCACTTTGTCATGATGCCCATCATTATGCAATAGCATTCCACATCATGCTGCCCCTTATCACAATGTTGTCACATCTCATACTGTTGTACCTTCTTGAACTGCATCATCATGTAGTTTAGAGGATTCTCTATTTGCTGCATTGGATGACATTCAAACAGTAGATTGGGCAGCCTTTATCATGGACAGGTTAGGCCATCAACAGTCCTACCTACCCTCACACATTGGCAGTCCATGCTACTCCAACCCTGTTTGTTAGGGCACATGGTTGTAGCCTTAATGTTATCCCACAGTCAACAAATCAACCCCATAAGGACTGCGACCAGATTTCTCCATAACCAACAGTTAGGGTGAGACTAGAATCCTCTCATTAGGACTGCGACTAGCTGTAAGTTGATCTCCACTTATTGACTGTGGCTAGGGCTCTTTTAGACCTTCATTGGACAGCGTATAGAGTCTTCCTAAGGCCATGTATTTAAGCCTCTCCTTGCTGTGCGAATAACCTCATTTGTGATAGCGTATGACTGTGATTTTATCTTCCCATGACTGCGTCTAGGGCACTCTAGAACAGTAGCATAGGACCTGCGTTTAGGCCTCTCCATACAGCGTTATGGAAGCCTCCTTCACAGCATTAAAGCTTCTCCTTCAAGACAGCGTTAAGGTATTCTTTTATGACTACGTTAAGGTCTCTATGACTGTGATAAGGTTTCTCCTTCCTGACTGCAATTAGGACGTCTTCTTATCTGTGATAAGGCCTCTTCTAGGATAGCGTAGGAGAGCCTCCTTTAGGGCAGCGTAGGTGCCTCTCTCCAATGATAATCATCCTTCATGACTGCGTCCATAGTGCCTGTGTCTAGGTCTCTTTAGATAGTGTCTAGGGCTAGGGCATCTCCTCTAGGGAAGCTCCCATAGTCTCCTTTCCTCTTGCGTCTAGGGCTTCCTCCTCTTAGACTTCTCTTCCACTAAAACCCAAAACAAGTGGAGAGCAATCAAGAGTGTAGTGTGTGTACAAATGACTATCAAGTCACTTCCTTTTATACTAAAACGTGGAGCACAAGTGGGGGCAGTTTAGTTGCTAGCCAACCTTTATGAATTGTCCCATAATAAAAATAAATTCATATCTCTATGAATACTTATTGGAATCGAATGATCTTTAGATCAATCCTACACCTCTTGATGAGAGGGATCCAAGAAAAATATCATCTGCCATAAATAATATGACCCACATGGAGTTTGGTCATATTTTCCAATTTTAACAAAGTCCAAAAGGCATGACCAAAAATTCATAATGACCCTCATGAGTTCTAAATACTGTTTTCAAAATGTCTTCAGTATTCATTCTAATTTGATGATATCCTAAATGAAGATTCAACTTTCCAACAATTCATCTATGGCAAGAATCATAAATTTATTTTTAATAGTGAGCTTGTTGAGCTCCGTGTAATATGGACACATACACCATGATCCATCCTTCTCGTGTACTAGTACTATTGGAGCATAGAAAGAACTTTGACTTGGTTGAATTATACCAGCCTCTAGCATTTCTGCAACCATATGTTTAATTTCACCCTTTGGTGCATAGGGATATATGTAAGGTCTAATGTTTTGAAGGAACACTTATTGGAATCAAATGAATAGCATGATCATTATCATGAATAGGTGGGAGGCTTTTGGGAGTCACAAATACCTTGGAATGATTGTCCAAGACTTTTTGGAGATCTAGAGAAATAGATGATTTCGATGCTTGAACCTCTAGTGAGCATAATTGCACCCCGTTGTTCTTTCTTCAGAAGATTTTTCATGCCATTAGAGTTGATTATCTTTCCTTGTTTCCCTGCGATACCCCTTAATTCAACTTACTTTCCTTCACAGAAAAATTTCAAGAAAAGTTCTTGAAACTTAAAATCTATTGTCCCCAAAGATTGTAACCATTGGACTTCTAGTACACAATCAACACCACCCATTGGAATAGAAAGCATTGGACTATTCAATACATATTCCCCCATGGTTAGCTTGATATTTTGGCACTTTCTAGAGAAATTTATAGTTCCTCCATTTGCAACTATCACTTGACACTCTGGTGCTAGATATAGGAAGCAATTCAATTCCTTGGCTATCTTACAAAGAATAAAATTATGGGTACTACCTGAATCAGTCAACACTATTACCTTTTTATTCTTGATATATCCTTCTATATTGAGAGTTTGAGGAGTGGTAATTTTTGCTAATGCATTACAAGATATGTTCAGATTCATTTATTCTTTCTTTGGGGTTGGCTCCTAGTGTATATCCTCCTCTTTTGATGTTTCTTGTTCATTTTATTCTTCCTCTTCATAATATATGTAGAATAATTTCTTCTCGACACACTTATGACCTTCAGTGTATTTTCTATCAAAATGAAACAAAAACATTTTTCTCTTTTTTCCTCCAATTTTCGTGGAATCAACCATATAGGTTGTGGAAGGCTAGGAGCAGCAACACTTCCATATTTATAGTTGAGAGTGGTAAACTTCCTTGTTGCCATAATTTTTCTTTCAACTTTTCTTTCCACTCTAAATGTATTCTCCAATGAATGAGGTAAAGGTGAATATCATATTGGATGTTATCCTTCAAAGTCCCTATGAAAACATCAATCCTATGCTCCTCTAGAATATCAATTACCCTGATATTCAATTTTTGGAAGTCCTCAATGTGTTCCGTCCTTGAACCCTTTTGGTTGAGATTTATAAATTGGATAAAGAAGGTGTTTCTCTTTGTATCCTCATAATTTTCTATCATTTCCTCTGTAAAAATTGACCAAGTGACAAGTGGTTTACGAGAAAAAATCCATCGATACCATACAAACTGATTGGATTCTAAATATAAAGATGCAATGCGTACCTTTTGTTTGTGTTTCACATCATGGAGATCAAAATATTGCTCTATCTGTAGTATCCATGTTACTGGATCATTGCCATCAAACTTCCTCATATCTATTTTTGGAATGTGGTCGTTCTTAAACTCCACATTGTAGTCTCTAAAATCATAATTCATATTCCTTTTGTCCTCATCATGTTTTTCATGGATTACCTTGTCACCACTGGGAAGCCTTTCTTGCAACAACTTTGTCAACCCTTCCAACTTGACATTCATCGCGTCCATGTCTACTTTAAAAACCTCCATGTTGCATTTTATTTTTTCTTCTAAACCATCAATCTTAGATTCCAATTCAATTTTGGTTACTTTTTGCGAGAGCGAAATTTGTTGCACTTGGTCTTGTAAATTTGATATATCATGTTGCATTTATTTCTCTTCTTCATGCATCAAAGAAGATCTTTCTGGTTTCTTACTAGGCGTATCCATTTTTTGTTTTGAGGCATTTTGGAATCAAATAATGATATCTATGCTTCACTATGCCCTTGTAATTACTTCAAATTGATTTTTCAAATAAAAGTTTTGCGAACTTTAAAAAATTACACACGTTTTTTTTTTTTTTTTTAGGAATTTGATATTGAAGTTGGTGTATCTCTATAATTTTGGATCTCCAAGATCTGAAATTTCATCTTATGGTAGTCCTCTAAGTCTTATTTCCAACCCCATAAGTCAGACCGATATTGGATTTTTCAAGAAAGAGTTATGCCCACTCTCCCACAATGCCCTGATTATAGACTTGTTGTGTAAAGTGAGCTTGTACAAAGTTCCAAGTGTCACTTTTGAAATTCGGCCCTGAAAATGATACAAAAAAACTAAAGTCTCTTTAATTTCAGCCACTTTTTACGAAATTCAAATTTGATGCTTGGAGAGAAAGTTATGATGATTTTCCCTAAGTCACCTGTTTGAGATGGAATTTTGGAGCCTGCAAAAACTCTAACATCATCAGATCATATCTCCAAAAATATAGTGAACCATGATCTGAAATTTGTACACGATGTTCACCAATATTTTAGCTCAATGTGGTTTGAATTTTATCTTCTGAAGCCTCGTAGAAAAAAATTTATAATGAAAATTCCAAGATGACCTTTTTGAAGAAGAGAAACCCTAGAATCCAAAGCAATAATACCAAATGTTATGCAACTAGCTCACAAATAGATAGATCAACGACTTAAAAATTATCCTCTTGGAGGGGGAAATCTCATTTACACTAAATAAATGAATAATTCTTGGATGATACAAATGATAGGACCTCCTTGGTATACATAGGAGTCTAAGGGGTTACAATATAATCAGAGCCTACATAACAATAATAATGTAATGGCACAATAATAACAATAGTTGGCTTCTATGGGGGAACAACAATAAAAACATGAGGGAGGCATGGGAAAAACAATAACAATAAGGGGAATACACTAATATTATAGGGACATAACATTATACCTATTGCAGGAGGAGTTGAGGCATGCTCTATTTAAGCATACCATCAATGGAAGCAACAACAAGGGCGTGAAAGGTGATAAGGAAGAGGAGAATGTGGCCCTAGCATCAAGGGTCCTATCCCAAGACAAGGGGAGAAGAAGAAGAAGAAGGAATTATCTAAGATCAAGTGCTTTAGGTGTGGCAAGAGTGGTTGCTATAATATGCAATCTCCTCTTACGAATAAGGACAAGCAAGAGAAGGAGGACCAGGCGACAACATCTACAGAGATAGATAAGTTGTCCTCAAGTTTAGATGAAGATTTTTCTGTGCTTGTAGGTATACTTCTACGAGTGAGGTGGGGCGATATAGATCTATAGTTCTAGAGCACCACAAAGTTTGGGCAGGATCCTTGAGGTGTCCTCCTCATGGATCATTACCTTGCTAATGGGGCCCACAATATTTAGTAGTAGGATGGATCAGTGTCAATGATGAAGTTAGATTCCAGAGTGATAGTTGTAGACTAGTAGTAGTCAAGTGTTGACGAGTGCAATGAAGTGTTGGAAACAATGTAGAGTGGCACAATGCAGAGTAAGTAGGAACACAAATTCTTCAAAGGAAAATGCAGTAGCTAGTACCAATCAAGACTCAAGAGATGTTGAGATTGCAACAAGATGATGGAGCTTAGTGAAAAGAGTCGCCTTCACTAAGTGGGCCCGCAGGCTATTTTTGGCGCAAGTCTATTTTTAGACTATGTCTATTTTTAGACATATGGATCATGTCTATGGATTGCAGGTTGTTGTTTATGGATGATTGGTCAAGTTGGGAAAAAATAGATGGACTTCTATTTTTTGATCAAAGTGTGAGTGATCACAGTGTGAGTGATCAAAGTCTATTTTTAGACTGGCTGTCAAAAATAGAAAAGTCAAATATTATTGTCTCATAATAATATTTGGACTATAAACATGATCTTATTCTCTTGGAGCACTTCAGTTTGAGCTACAGAGGTGGCACATGCAGCTGTCAGAAGGAAATACGCTTTTCTTATGAGTCAGTTGAGTTGTTGCATGCATGATTTCAGTTAGAACTCAATCAGTTGAGTTTGGTGGAGTTCATTGTGGAGTTGATGGAGTTGTGTTCAATTTGACTTAGTTAAACTAGTTGTAATTAGTCTAACTGCAAATAGACTAATGATGAGTTGTTAAACTAATTATTAACTCATGATGCAAATAATGAATACATCAGTTAACTCAGTTGCATGTCAGTGCATGTTCAGTTCAACAGGGACAGGTGGTAGAGAATCAGATTGCTATCAGTTGTGACTATAGTTGTGCACCAGAGCTTGCACAATCAAGCGATTGAGTATGCCAATGAGTTTGCTCACGTATTTGCCCAGTATTGTAGCCTTTTCTCACGTCCAACAAAGTGTGAGTGATTATTTTGAGGTGAAATACGAGTTTGGTAAGCCATTCTCATCAGTTCTTGAGCAAGTATTGAGCAGTGGAGGCAGGCAAGCAGTGGAATAGATTTGGAGATCAGATCTGAGCTGTATTGTGTGTAACAGGTGGAGCTGGTACTGGATTGCTTGTGATAAGCATTGTACTTTGTAATGTTACATGGTCTCAATCATTAATATACAGATAGTTGGGGTTTTTAGCGAGATGCTTTCCCCAGGTTACATACTGTGTTAATGTGTGAATGCTCTTGATGTTTTATTGTTATTGATGCTGCTATATTGATGATCAACATAGAGGAGCTTATGTATTGTGTATGTATTCCGCAATAGTACATGATCAGGATAATCTCTGTTGAATATGTGTTAAATTATTCAAAATTTCTACAGAGAAAAATGCAACAAACATAATTGATTCAGTATCTAGGAAGCTTCTCAGTTGCAGTAGTTGTAGTAGCAGGCACAATAGATGAGAGGGAGTTGTAGTGTAGATGCATATTTGGCAGTAGTATGGCAGTGTCAGTAGCAGCATGAATGCACCATCAAATTTGTGCAATGGTTGGTGGGCAGTGGCTGTCAGCCACAGTGGCTAGACATCAACAATGTGACAAAGGGTGATACAAAGACATGGTGTTGTAACATCAGTGCAACACTAGAACACCTTCCTCGCTAAGAGGGAGTGTTATTTTTTGTAGCATCAGCGGTGTTCTAGTATCAAATCTTTGTGGAGAATCTAAAACACATGATTTCTCCATAACTCAAAAATCATTTCTAGAAATTCCACCTACAATTGTATCAATTAGATTATTAGACTATTTTTAAATATTTCCTACGTCTAAACTTAGGAAAAGGGGTTAATTAATCATAATTAATTGAGATAAGATGTGAACCATCTAGAAAATCGCACAGATTGACTCCAACATGATCTTAGCCATTGATTAAGATTTAATCTTGGTCATTGGAGTCCCAACATAATACTATAAAAATAAGTTGATGGGTGGATGGAGAACACACACAAGAGATCAATTCCCTTGGAGAGTTCGATTTTCCAGAGAGAAACAGTAGTTTTCAAAAGAGTTCGAGCCATAGAAGGGAAGAAGAGATGGAGAGGCGCAGGGCCAATGATCCAGAGGAAGTTTTCTAGATCCGGAGAGGCAACAATGTTGAGAAACCAACACTAATAAGAGTTAAGGTTTTGATTCCTCTTCTTGATAATTACTTGTGAATAATGTTGGATTTTTTTACTTCTTTATTAAATTATGTTTCATCAAGAAATTATCAAATTATATGTGTATGAAGATCACAAGAATAGGAGATGCAAGATGTAGGCAAACAACTAAGGCAAACCTGCTATGAGGGGAAAACCCAGTCATAACTCTTCCTTTAATAGTTTCAAAGACAAGATGAGATAATCCAAGAATCTTTGACCTAGGCATAGACTTCTTCCAATCACCAAGTCAACCCTTCCTTCTTCTCCAAGCGATAAATTCCCAACAACTTTGACCTAAATTTTTTACCTTGCAGCAGTAGAAGTTCGACCTCCCTACAAAAAACTTCGACCTGTAGTAGAATTCATATTTTCAACCCCTATAAATGCCTAGTAACTTCACACGTGTGAGAGATAGATGGCCCAAAACTTTGATTTTGTCTTTCCTTGCAATATTCTTCCTTCTCTAGCAACATTACACTTTTTTTGACTCTATTTCTTTTGTATCAAACTTGTTAAGTGAGTGATACAAATGGATAAAAATTCATTTTTATATATAGCCTCTTATGTGCGTTATAGACATATTTTGGCATTGCAACCCCAAACTCATATGTCCATAAACTAAGTACTCCTCAAGTCCCCAAAAGTGTTGCTTCATACCCTAAAGGATCATGGTCAGCTGATTACATCATTTCCCAGAAGTACCACCTGAAAAACTACTCAGAACTGGCCAAAACTGGACCATACAGGCTGCTCCATGGACAAGGTGCGATGCATACTGACTGTCGAACTGGCTAGGTGTGATGCATACTGAAATGGCATTCTGTGGGGTGCGATGAGTGAGAATAGACAAATGGCAGAGATAGTTTGCAAGGTGGATGATCATGGAATCTTCCAGAAACTTCTCCTGTGACACTTGCCTCTCTGAATTCGCCCAGGGATGAGTAAGAGATCATGAAATCTCCAAGTGGAACCAAGAACTATCAGTGGAATGACACTAATAAAAAACCCAGAGCTTGCTCACACCCTTGCAAGGCATCTATATATGGATCACTCATTTGAGAGATATAGAGGCTGGAATTTTGTATTTTGTAAGGAAGTGTTGTTGATTTGTTGAGAAGAGACATTGCATTGTTGGGTGATTTGCTTGTTCATGAGGTGAAGAGGGCTTCTACAACTGGGAGGATGATGCTGGATCAGACAGCTGGGTTGTAATCCTCTCTTACATTACTATTAATAAAGTTCTTTGAGTTTTCCTCCATATGATCTTGTATTTGTGAATCTTATTATTTATGAATGCAATTGTATGGTCAATGTGTTTCTGATTCCATATTGGTTATGATGTTTTAGATAGAGATGCTTTCATAGTTTGTTGTTACTTTGACTCTACAGGTACTCTTTGAAGCGGGACAAGTAGGAGAGGAGTGGAAAATGCTATTAAGGAAAGGAGAAATCAAGCTAGGATCAAAGTGCAAGATCTAGGTTGGTCCTCTTTTCTTCTCTTCCATCTATCACACTTAAAGGAACTCTTGAAAAGATTTCATTGTTTGTTTCTAAGATAGCTACCCGTCTTAGTGGGACTAGCAGTTTGAATCGACACTAGTTTTCCCTATAACAAAATGGCGACTCCACTGGGGAACGAATAGTTTGTTTTGTTTGTTTATTGTTTGCTTTATAAACTACAGATGGAGCCTTAAGTTAGCCAGCAAACCTTCGAAACGCCTTTGCTATGCAATTGCGGAGTAGATAAACGTTGCTTCAATCAATCTCCGGATTGGTTTATGAACTGAAAATCTAACTTAAAAAGCATCTTAAGTTCCCTTGTGGTAGCTCAGAACCTCATCAGATCCTACCCTTATGATTTATGTTTACTGTCCATCATTACTCAGCCTAAATCACTGAACTTAGCTGCAAGTTTTGAGCAAAAACCAAGCTCAGTTTCGCTCCTTGGCCCATCGCACTGTCTGAACTGTGAAACCTGGATGCATCGCACCTCCCGTATGTGTAAGTGAGATGCATCCCTGTTTCCCTGTGTTGCAGGTGCAATGATAGAGTAAACTGTGTTTTCTTCTCTAAAATTTGGTTTTTTCTCTTTGTTTTCAGCTTTATCCAGTAGTTTTGCTGCTCATGATCAATACCTTCTTGCTGTAACCATCTTCCTTCACATTATTTCAGCCTCCATCAGTTAGGAATTGTAAATGTTTTTGTGTATTTGTTGATCATTTGCAATCCTCATTTGTCGAAATTAGCCTAATCGAACTGTCGTTTTTGATACAAGTGTCGTAATTGTCATTCTCAATCAAAAGAAGGGTGTCGTAAAGTCTTCCTCTTCTAGATAGTTGATTGTACTTTTTTCATTGTAATTTATTTTGAAATTATTAGTTATTTCAAGTTTCGAAAACAGTGTTAAATTCAAAATTGAAAAGTGTCGTCTTAGTCCTCCTTTCGTTTTGAAAAGAGAAAATTGTTAGTACTATTGCTTTGAAAGAAAATAGTTCAGATCTGTACTTAGATTTCCTTTTGTCATTCACACATTAAGAAAGCGGAAAACAAATACATGCATGTGCATCTGCATTTTTATTGCTTATGATTTTGGTTTAGGAAAGTGCATTTAGTGTGTGCTCTATGCTCTTCGCTGAAAGAAAATCGTCATCTTCTTTCCTTTGTAGCTAGAATTTTCATTGCTAAAAGAACATAAACGATTGTTTATCATTTTAGATTGCATATTTAAGAATTTCACATTTACATCACACAGTGAACCTTGAAAGACAAAATTCTAAGCAAGATCAACCATAAAATAAACCTTAATGAACATAAAAACGCTTTGGAATCTAACGCAACACATCTAGAAGTCTAGGCTAGAGATGTGTTCCGGCATCATAAAACCTGGTAACTATCATTTTCATCATAGGTTGGGTGATTCCTCCTCTTTGATACGACAAGTGCCAATACAGACTTGTGCTCCCTGTACCATTGTGTATATATTGGGAGACCACAATAGGCTATTATCCTTTATCCTTAGGAAGCTGTGTCTGCCGCCCTATCGATCGTAATGCACTGAACACAGCATTCGGAAAGATTGACTGTTGTACATAAGTCCTTGGTAATTTCTCTATCATTTATCACCAAGGTGTATTTTTCAGTTTTACGATCGATTTGGTAAACCCTCTAGCTAGACTTCTAGAGCAGTCACTTTCATTCCTTTTCGACTCCTTAAAAGAAAAGGTCCATCTGAGCACTTGTCACTTCAGGATCATTAAAAATCGAAGGCGACTAGAGTCACCTTTAGCTTTTTCTCGACTCTTAAAAATTGAAAAAGAAAGTTGCGTCCAAGTGTCTTTAAAATTTCTTTTAAACGGAAAAACATCCTTGTTCCTATGTTGATCTGAGGTTGAGATAATAGAGCCTACCAATCAAGGAATCCCCCTTGGCGGGAATCCTAGTCCTTTCTCCTCTTGGGGAGATATTGGTTCTCCATATATGGCTACATTTTCCCTTCCAGGAATCACAATCGGCCTGCCAGTCTGGCTTTTATCGACCTCTGTCGTTCAAAACACTGCAATTCCTCAACAATCTAATCAGCAACCAGATGATATTGAAGTTACCCCTTCACCTTCTACTTCGTTTGTTTCTCCTTCCCCTTCTTCCTCTTCGCTTGGTGAAACTAGTGACACTAAAAACCAAGTAACTAAGAAGAAAAAGAAAGGGAAGGAGAAGAAGAAGAAGCCAGCTAAACAAGGGAACACCAAAGCATCGTCTGGCGAAAATCCACACACTAAAGTTTCCAAACCAAAAACTCCATGCGCAATTTGCAAGGAGAACCATTACCATCGAGATTTCCCTTGCATCCTGCGGATCTTGAGAGAATGGTCTCCCCGGTTGCACCATTCGGTGTCATCAACCCTTGACAATCAAGTTGACAGCACACCATCAACTAGTGAAAACGAAGTCAATCGACAGAAAGGAAAAGCTAGAGTTCCATGTAGGTTATGTGAAGGTGATCACACTCTTTACCGTTGTCCTTTTCTGGATGAAGCCAAAAGCATTTTGGATAACCGTCCTACTTCACCACAGCAACTTCCACCTGGATACAAGAAACTCTTGCCAAGTCCTTCGCTAGTTGAAAACCTGATTGACATACCTCAATTGTCGATCGAATCGCCTATCATTGAATGTGAGCCTTTTGAGTCCATACCGAATCAAAGTCAACTGGTTGAGATGGTAGTCGACCCAGTCTTGCCTTTAGAAAATCCACCTTCAGATGATATAGTTTCCAAAGAGGATGAGAACGACACTGTTCAAATTCTTTTTGTCAATATAGAGTCTAATGAACTTGGGGGAAATCCACCCATTCCTTTACAACAGGAAGAGACCCTCCTAGTTCATGAAACTTATGAACTTGGGGGAAATCCACCCATTCCTTCAGAATAGGAAGTGACCCCCCCAGTTCATGAATCTTATCTGGACATTTATCTGGTACCTCCTCTGAGCAATCTAGTTGTTTTCTTTGACTGGAATCAACTAGCGAAACCTCACCTTCCATCTAATGTACCATTCCGAATCATAGTACAGGTGTACAAAATGATCGTGTCTGGCACAATCATAGATGAAGGGGCTTCGGTGAGTATCCTTTCCTCAACTGCTTGGAAAGCGCTTGGTTCGCCATCGCTTTTGCCTGAAAAACAAAATTTGTCAGGCTTCAACAAAGGAACCAGTTGACCATTAGGGATCCTTCCAAAGTTGCCTATAACTTTTAGAAAGAAAACCGTTCATTTTAATGTAATGGTAGTCCAAGGTCCACTAGATTACAATCTACTCCTTGGACGTGATTATATATATAGCATGGAAGCCATTGTCTCCACATTCTTTCGGGTGATGTGTTTTCGACATGAAGGCAGACTGGTACAGCTTGTCGACGAGCTTTCATTTCCCAGTTCAAACACATCTATAAATCAACCATCATCCCTAAATGGTCTCTTCGCATAAAAAATGTCTCTTTTGTCTTCATCCCATCCACCTAATTACTGCGGGTAGTTTGGTAAGTGTGATGAATATTAGGGGGCATGCACCCTAGTCTGTTTCGACAAGCGAACCCAGAGGAAAAGAGAGATTTTCTTGAAAGGTCATAATACTTGGACTGAATAACATTCCCGTATAGGTTATGTAATCAGTTTGATGTGATTATTTCCTTTGTACAATTGTGAATGGATGCTCACATCATTCACCTTCGTACGTTATGTGATTGGAAGCTCATAGCAATCACCTTTGTCTATTTCGATGGACATCACAAAGGAAGAGTTTTTGTCTCCCAATAGAAACGATCCTGCCTAATCGCAGGACTTTCATTTGATAACCTAGAAAATTCTCCTTTTACTGAAAGACCTGGGAGCATGCAAACCTTTGCATGCAAGTGAAAAACGACCCTTGATTTTCTTAGTTTGTAGGTTCTTAACCCTTTAACCTCATAGCTCGGTCGTTTCTAGCTTACATAAAAAGGTCATGAGCACATGTTATAGTAGTGATCAAGCTCATTAAAAAATAAATCTACCAAGAGACATTATCAAAAGACTGGTAAGAGCAATGTTCCCGTAAGGTTCAATCTCGTTAAAAAATCAACCTACACTGAGCACATGTTGGCACAAGGTTCAAGCTCATTAAAAAAATAAACCCGCCTTTGGTAAATAACCTTTGTGATCGCTTTGCTATCTGTTGTTTTGAAATTTGGTTGTGTTCCTTCCGTCACCTCCACTTCATTTGGCCGACCATACGCTTCTACTTGATTGTTTACCCTTTTGAGGAACATCTGCGACGAGTGATTCTGATTGCCACCCACTTCACACTGCCATGTTTTGAGAAGTTCCAAATTTACCTGGAACCAGCTGCTACCCAGAAATATCACTTGTTCCTAAAAAACGAGCCTCTTTTAAACTCTTTTTAGACTTGTTAAATATAAAAAGATTGTCGAGCTATTAGCCTTCATAGCTCGTTAAAGTAAGGGGAACGCCATCCCTCTCATATATTTTAATATTTTCGAACTTGAGGGATTATTAAAACAAAAATATCGAGTGCTTGTCTTTGTCAACTCGTTAAAACTATCGAAAATTCATCCCTTTTGTATTATTTTACACTTTTTCGGACTTAAGGGATTATGCCATGAAAAAGGACTGTTGGAGTCTCCTTTTCATCCATTCAGACTCTCTAAATAAGAAAAGGACCGAGTTATCTTTGTCGTTAAACTCGTTAAAACAATAGCGACAAACTTGTCCACCCAGACAAGAACGAGTCTCACTGACGCTAGGCTCGCTAAACACAAAGCGACAGGTTTGCCCGAAGGGAAAATTATAGACCAAGCATATGTTATCCTCCTCAAGCTTGTCAAAAATAAAGAGGTACTGGTCAGCAATGACTGGGGAAAAATGGGAAGAAAACTTGAAGAACTCTATTGGTAGCAAGTCGCTCTTGAACATGACACTTTCACTCCATCACCGTGATTGAGTTGGGTTGGGTTTTTCCGTTCACCGTCACCATTGGTCCATTGTGCCATCCATGGGGTTAACGATACCAGCCCATTAGTGTCGCCAATATGTTCAAGAGAATTCCTACAAATAATTCACCATCCAGCATATGCCTCATCCACTGCATTACATCCACTCTTCATTTTTCATGACCGCCATTCCTGAACCTCATATCATCAAATCGTTTTCACCTCCACAAAAATCATTTGCTCTGTTTCATGTCGTAGATGTGGGATACATCAAGGCCCTCCTACGACAGGTCACTTCTTGCTGACATCAGCTCATTATCTAAGAAAGTTGACCCAAAAACAACCCTTTCAGTACTTTGAAGCTTGCATGCTTCAATGGCAAGTTTCTCACTTCCGACGACAGGTTTACATCAATGACCTACGACCGAAAGACTTTGCGTGGTGTTTGGCATCGGCTCATATATTCACACCATGTGAATTGTACTATAGTACCTTGAGGGTCATCATCATTATCGGTGATTCCTCTCACATCTGTTAACGGCTCACATTATTAGCTGGTAATCAGGCGATGTCTTTCCATGTTCGACTTCAAAACATCTTTTCACATGGATCAACTTGTACATCGGGCGAAGATTGGACGAGTTTTGAAGACCTCGGATCTAGTTTCATCCATCCAGGCTGCGATATATTCAAGAAAATAAAGACATCAATTGTACACAGAAGCTGCACAGATAGTCATCTAGCCAGGGAAGATGACTCTTCATGCGAAGAATCACCAGTTTGCAACAATAGACGATTGTCTGTCCTATGTACATGAAAATGAATTTATAAAACTGAGCATGGGAATGCCCAAATCAGGTAGATCATGAAAATAATATGATGATGATGTATTGTATTGTATCTTATACAGGTCACCTTCCAGTTCGAATACCTCGAATCCTCATCAATAAAGCATTTCACCCGATATCAGAAGATTTACGACCTCATGCTTTAGGGGGCACATATTTGGGCACTGCAACCCCAAACTCATATGTCCATAAACTAAGGACTCCTCAAGTCCCTAAAAGTGTTGCTTCATACCCTAATGGATCATGGTCAGCTGATTACATCATTTCCTAGAAGTTCCACATGAAAACTACTCAGAACTGGCCAAAACTGCACCATGCAGGCTGCTCCATGGACAAGGTGCGATGCATACTGATTGCCTAACTGGCCAAGTGCGATGCATACTAAAATGGCATTCTGTGGGGTGCGATGAGCGAGAATAGACAAATGGCAGAGATAGTTTGCAAGGTGGATGATCATGGAATCTTCCAGAAACTTCTCCTGTGACACTTGCCTCTCTGAATTCGCCCAGGGATGAGTAAGAGATCATGAAATCTCCAAGTGGAACAAAGAATTATCAGTGGAATGACAGTAATCAAAAACCTAGAGCTGACTCACACCCTTGCAAGATATCTATATATGGATCACTCATCTGAGAGATCTAGAGGCTGGAATTTTGTATTTTGTAAGGAAGTGTTGTTGGTTTGTTGAGAAGAGACATTGCATTGTTGGGTGATTTGCTTGTTCATGAGGTGAAGAGGGCTTCTACAACTGGGAGGATGATGTTGGATCAGACAGCTAGGTTGTAATCCTCTCTTACATTACTATTAATAAAGTTCTTTGAGTTTTCCTCCATATGATCTTGTATTTGTGAATCTTATTGTTTATGAATGCAATTGTATGGTCAATGTGTTTTTGATTCCATATTGGTTATGATGTTTTAGATAGAGATGCTTTGATAGTTTGTTGTTACTTTGACTCTACAAGTACTCTTTGAAGCGGGAGAAGTAGGAGAGGAGTGGCAAATTCTATCAAGGAAGGGAGAAATCAAGCTAGGATAAAAGCGCAAGATCCAGGTTGGTCCTCTTTTCTTCTCTTCCATCTATCACACTTAAAGGAACTCTTGAAAAGCTTTCATTGTTTGTTTCTAAGATAGCTACCCATCTTAGTGGGACTAGCAGTTTGAATCGACACTAGTTTTCCCTATAACAATGTGGGTCAAATTGCCCTAATGTAGGCTGAATTCATCAAGATAGGGTGTGGAGGTGTCAAATGACCTATTTGACTCAAAAATAATTATCTTTACATGATACAAAAATCCAAGGAGGGTCTAATAAAATTGACAATGACTCTATTAACTCAATATAAAGCCTAGAAGCCTAAAATGGAGGCTTTTTCCTAAAAAAATGATGACAGGAGCATGAAACTCATGCTTTAATAAGTCAATTTTATTAATAATAAAATTTCTTTTGACAAATAAATTGCATTATACAATTATGAAGACTGAACCTAGTTACATTCTTCAACACTCCCTCTTAACTAGGGAGGTATTCATATATATATATATATATATATATATATATATATATATATACACACACACACACACACACACAATTACATGGAATATCTCAAAAACACATGAACTACGAAGAGTTCAGGCACACTCAGTTCCATAGACTAGATAGTGGACCAGGGTTATCTATCTAGGTGGGACTAAGATGGACTAAAGCTTTCAGCCAATCTAGATACCATCAGGATTACTAGCTAATCGTCAACCCAGGGATCTAGGTGTGTATCCAAGGTCAGAGCTCTAAGACCAACGCCACCCTCCCTCTTTGGGATCAGGACATCAAACACACATAGGTCGGCTAGAAGCCCTCCCAAGCATCTGCCATTAGATGCTTCATCTCTCCTTATCAATTAAATATGCAATGTCAACCAATCTAAGCGTGCTTCTAAAATACTCAAACTTCTTATTCGGAAGAGACTTCGTCAACACATTAGCTACTTTTTCATCTATCAGAATACATTGTAACTTTACGACCCCATATTGTACCAAACTCCTAATGTAGTGGTACTTATTGTTGATATGCTTCGTCCTTGCATTGAATACAGGGTCTTTAGACATCTTGATGTTGCTCTGATTATCACAATTTATTATAGTAGGATCCATAGGCTTTTCAAATACATCTGACAAGAGTTTTCTCAACCAAACAACTTCCTTTCCTACTTCACATGTAGTAATGTATTCAGCTTCGACACTACTTAAAGCAATAGGATCTTGTTTTCTACTCATCCATGAACTCATTGCAAACCCTAAACTGAAACATCCACTAGTAGTGCTTCTTCCATCAGTTTCACTGCCACCCCAATAAGAATATGTAAAACCTGTCAACTTAACTTCCTTTCCATCATACTTTAGGTAGTGATATATAGTTCCGCAGATATATCTAAGAATATTCTTAGTAACTATCCAATGGTCATGATGAGGCTCCAACTGAAATTGACTAAAAATATTTACAACAAAACACATATCAGGTCTTATATTTTTTGATCTAATGAAGATCTAAGGTTGTCATTGATGTCAACCCAAGCAGCACTATGGGCTACCGTGATATTGCAAGGAGACTTTGACTTGACAACTTACTCTATTTTGAGTCAAGGATCTTCTAGATGGATTCTACTCGTTGAGATGTTTCCATTGATATATGGCTCACCAAGTAATTCTTCACGGTTTGAGAGATATTCATGTTTGAAGTTAGTAACCCCAGTTAGTGGGCTAAAACCCTATGGGTTTGTGGCATGGCACTCATAATTGGTTTTGGTAATTTAAGAGTCAATAATTAATAATTTTTTAAGCTCCTAAAATCCCTCCAACGTTCTCTATAGAATCCCCTCTAAACTCTATAAAAAGAAATCTCATATATCCTCCAAATGAAGTGATTGTGGCATTGTCGCTATAACTTCATTTCTGCAAAGTCTTAGATTCTAAAATCAAAACCCATTTTCTTAGCAATCCTGATGAATGTCGTGACCGAATTTCCGATCTTGTTTCGCTATATTTTTGGAGATATGATCTGTGGAAGTTAGGGATTTTGTAGGCCCTCGAATTTCATTGCAAAGAAGTGACCTTGGGAAAATCGTCATAACTCTCTCTCTGAGAAGAGGATTGGAATTCTATAAAAAGTGGCGGATAGTGCACAGACTGTAGTTTTATGTGTATCAAGTTTAGAGCCAAACTAGGAAACAGTTACACATGGCACGCCGTACAATTTCGATCTACTGAACTAGTCCATAATTAGGTCATTGTGAGAGATTGGGCATAACTTTGTCTTGAAGAGTCCACATCAGGTCAGACCTGTAGCATTGGAAAGAAGACTCAGAGGGATACTATAGGACCAAATATCACATATTGGGGATCTAAAATCACAGAGATACATCAGATTAAATATTGTTCTCCTAGAAGGCAAGAAAAACTAGATCAAGGGGCAAGGTGTGGAAAAATGATGCAGCAGAGGTAAGCTACAGGTAAGTATCTTCTATATATGCATGTTCATTTCTTAATTGCATTAGGTTCTTTGTATTATAATTTGTTGTTTTTTTTTAGCACTGACATATGCTCTGCAGGATGAGGTAAGTTTTGCTATTATCATGTCATGGGTATTTCCTTGAAGACTTTTTGCAGGTATTATATATTCATCAAGAGAAGACTCAATGCATAATATAATGTTCAAAAGAGTGAGAAAGGGTAGCATGACAAGAGCAGCAATCAAGGTGTAGAACAATAGCAAGAATTTCACCATATGAAGTCTTCAAGTGGGAAGCACTGCATACAATCATTGTAAAAGTATCATTGTACATAGTCATTGTAAAAGCATCATTGTAAAAGTTGTACAAGTGTCTATCTGCCAAGATTTCAAGAGGCAGTGTTGGGAGGTCTAGGATCATCATTAGGTGGTTGTGTCATAGTTGGGGTTATGGTCTAGTGTGTCTTCTTCTTCTACATCATTCTATATCATTGTAAAGTGGACCATTTTCCCTGGTACAGGAGTCCATTCTTATTTTATTCTTCTACAGGGTGGTAGGGTGGTTCTAGGCTGGTGCATGAAGTCACCAACAAGTTCAAGCCTATGAAAACTTTAGGGTGGTAGGGTGATGCTAGGGTGTCAAGTTGTAGCTCATTGGATGTTTGGGTATCCATTCAGTTGACTACCGAAGAATCTTGGAAGTTGGAGTGTCCATCCAGTGGGAGCTGGAGAAGAATTCTTTTCTAGATTCTAGGAATTTGGAGCTTTCTTTTCAATTGGAGTTGAAGATTAAAGAATTATTAAAAAATCGTTCGGTGGTTTTTGACCCGGAGGGGGTTTTCCACCTAAGTTTTTTTGTTGCTCCTGTGTTCTTTTATTCACTGTTATTAATGCATAAACATTAATGATAATTGAAGATTAACTAATGCTCTGAAAAGATTTAAAAGTGCTAATTGCTAAGGAATACTGGTTCACCCCCCCAGTATTTTCCAACAATTGGTATCAGAGCTTGGTCCTACAGTAACAAAATTAACCACTGGAAGTCAATTTTCAGAGCATAGAGATGGGAAAGTCAAAGAAGAAGTGGGTTACAAGGATTTCAAAGGAAGGTACATGTACAAAAAAATCTCAAGAAAGTGAGTATTGTGTACGAACCCCTGATTTTGATGCAGATAATTATTGGATATGGGAATCCAGGATGGAAGTATCTTTGCAAGCATATGGAGTATGGGAATCAATTGTTTCTGGAGACACATCTATCGACGAAGCTAAAAGGTACAATTCAAAGGCCATGAATGTAATGTTTAATGTTTTGCCAAATTCTGTGAAAACAAAAGTTGGTCAATGTTCAATAGCTAAAGCCCTTTGGGAAAAGGTTCATAATCTCTATTCAACAAAGAAATCAAGTCACAATGTTATTGTTGGCATTATGGCACAGATTTGGAGCTATGGCACAGGTGTTGTCCTTGATGGCAACTCTCTCTGGTGACAGATCTCAGTGCAGGCTTTCAGAATGAAGGAAAATACATATACGCAGGTTCACCTAGACTAAGGCGCATATACACACATGTTGATCGTTACAAAGGCGCGTATGCGTATACACACACTTTCACGCAAGGAAAAGCACGTATATGTTGGAGAACTTACCTTTGGTCCGTGGTAGTTAGTCCTTGGTATTTGAACCTGTTAGCCTCCTGTTGCAACAGGTTTCATACTTCATGATTGACAATGGAAGTACCAAAAATGTTCATCTTTTCGATGCTGCAAAAGTTCCATTTTTGAATGGTTTCTCAGTTAAGGGGAAGCCAAACAGCTTAAGCTTGGTTCCCCTAGGTTTAAATTTTTTGCTTTAGAATATAGAGAATGTATCTGTCCAAACAGCTTAAGCTTGGTAGAGTAGCAGCTAGGTAGAGAATGAAGGAGCCCAACAGCTTAATCTGGGCCCTTGGAAGAAACAGGGGTAGTTTTAGATATGAAAGGCAGTTTAAAAGAAAAAAAAATCAGGGTTTGCAAGTCTAAGTGCACCTTTCCTGAAGTAACAAAAAATGCTAGGTGTTGTACAAAGGGTAGGTAGCTTGGGGTTGCAGAAACAAGATCATCTTCAGTTCTAGCCTGGCAAAGGAAACTCATCTCATCAGTGGCAGAGGTAGCAAAGCAGTGTTTAAATGACAGAATTTTTGGAAGCATGTCTAACTTCCCTTCTCCTCCCTCTCAAACTCTCTTACTAACATCCCCCTAAAGGACCTTGGGATCTGCCCAACAAGTCCTCATTCCATTTCATTTTTGTAAACATCAAGTCAAAATGTTGGCTTTCCTAAAGGGAAAGAAGCCATATTTCTTATCTAAAGTCACTTTCCACTCTCATTTGCCCCTATATCTAAGTTTTACTGCTAGAACTTAGCCTCTTGCTCTTCTTTCACACCATAATCATATTAACTTCTAATTGTATTATATAGCTCCCTAACCACTCCCCTATCCCCATTCACTACAAAAATTATATAAAATCCCAAAAATAATGAATATCCCCTCCCCTGGCACTATAGCCATATGTTCTAAAAGCTAGGGAAATATTAAGTCCATCTGGGGCTTATATTTAGCCTTCCTCCTTTCCCCTGGGATCAGTTAACCCCCGGGTAAACTGATAACCTTTCATTTCTACCGTCCGCAGTCATTATTTCCAAAGGCTCAATGTTTAAAAAGCTTTATTAAACATTAAATTAACCCCCGCGTGCATATAAACCCAAAACCCATTTTCCAAAGTTTTTTACCTTGCTCGTATATCCTGAAAAACCCACTTTATTAACGTTAAACCACCCACCGTGTGATTAATTAAATTAAATAACGTGCGGGCCCAGTTATTAACCTTCCCCCACCTTACCCGCCCCGCCAGCCGTCAGATCTGGCCCGCCCAAGATCTACGGTGGGCGGGTCCTTAGCACGCGCCAACAACCCAAGGTTTAGCATCCGGGAGTTCGGCGGTTTTGCCGTCGTACTCCCGCCATGCGTCAAACTCTCAGGTGTGGCGGAGCCCCCTCCCTCAAAACCACCCAGGCGCTAAGGCGGTGCGCCCAAAACCACTTACCGCCCTCGCCTGTGTGACGTCATCACCACGTCCTCCCCTATGACGTCATCTCCTCGCCTCTGCTGCCGTGCCACGTTGCCGCCACCTCATCCCTTTGTACCCGCACCCTGCTACCGTGCCACTGCCACCGCACTGCCACATCACTCATCCGTACATGATGACATCATCTGCTGACGTCATCCTGCCACATCATCCATCCGTACCCGGGACCCGCCGATGACGTCACGCTGACGTCATCCCGAAAAAGCGCCAAAAGCGCCAAATGTCCATTTTTGCTTAAAAGAAGCGCGCTAATGACCGTTACATTTCATTTCTATTGGTTCATTTGAGCGCTCTGGCCTCCTGTTTCATTCATTTTCTCACTCCCAATGCTTCAAAGCGATCAGGCAAGCTGTTGAGGCCTGCAATTCGACTTCATAGTTTACCTGCGCCCCAGTTCGTCCACTTTCGGCGCCATTTGAATCAGGTATTTGTCGTATCTGCCGCTGTTTCGCTCCTGTTCTTCATGTTTATCCACTGCACATACTGTAAACCTGGAAAAAAATCCCCAAATAGTAACTCTGCCGAACCTAAGACTCCATTTAACCCACTGGAAACCCTTCATTTCAGAAAAAGCCTCATAAATCCTATGCCCATTTACAATTTTACTAGCAAATACCCTGTTCCACTGTTCAAGTCCGTCCACTGAAACTGCAATTACTCTCTGCTCCTCTGCACTATTCCTCACAGTCTCTAGCTCCAGAAATTCACTAAAAAAAGGGAAATTGACCCAAAACTCTGCAAAATTGGTCTCTTACAGCATAAACTCTCAAGCTGTCCAGCTACTGTTACATTTGAGTTCAGTTGGCCTACTCCTGCTAGTTTCTGCAAGCAAAATCTGTTAGCCAGTTGTTGCATTAGCCCTTCTTTCAGCTCAAGTATTCAAAGCTGCATAATGGCCACTCCATCTGCTCTGAACATTACCCCCATCAACCCACCAAGTAAAGAGCTTGAGTCCATGCCCTTGGCCGATACAGATTATCTTATTCAAGACTTTGTTGCCAAAAGGAATCATCTACACACCTACTGCCAGCTGAGAAACAGTTTCATAAACAAAATTGACAAGTTTGGCATATGGGAGTCCAATCTGCTCCATTTTTTCCTCCCTTCTGTGAATATTTTTCCTGAGATTATTCACCTCTGTGCTGCAAATTATGAACCAAGTCAGAGGGCTGTCAAGTCTTCATCTGGAAGTATACTTTTCTACACCATTCCCGACACCATCAACCAGATGTTGAACTTCAAAGAGACTCAGACACTACTGCCCTTTTCCATAAATGATTTGCTGGAAGATGCCTCTTGGTCCCCTGGTACCAAGATTGAAATGATTGCTAAGACATTTATGAGGGCAGATTGCCAACCAAAGTAACCACCCCCATTTCCTTATGACCATTTCAATGAGGTGGGCCAACTGCTGGTAGATATGATATCCTATGTGTTGGGCTTCACAACAAGTGAACTTGTAGATGAGACAGTCCTGGTTATATTGTCTTCTTTCAGCCAAGGAAAGCCTCCTGCTGTCAAGTATAATTATGCCAGGTTCATATCAAACAAAATCCATGACCAACTCACTAGACTAGATAGGCAGGGAATCTTCAAATATTCCTCCTATATCTATCATTTGTTCATGTTTTATCAATCTGAAATCTTCCAATGCCCTATCAAGAAAATGGATTCAAAGGGAGAAAAGAGGTCTGTTGTCTTTTGGTCATCTGTATTTCATCAAGTCCAGCACTCTCCTTATTCATACTGTGAGTTCATTGACCAGTTTGTATATCCTGTGTCCTGCCTCTTGATGAAGGTTCCTCCTCCCAGAATAACCTATGAAATGCAAAAGATCTTGCAACTGTCTAAGAATTACAAATTAGGTGATTGGTACCTATATCAAGACCATACTTTCATCAGAATTTATCGTTGTGAGCTGTGTCCTTACAGGCTCCCGAGATACGTGCCAATGAGGCCGTTTGCACTAGAATACTACAAGCAGCTTATAAATTCAGATTTGACTCACTTCCACAGCACCAAGAAGAAGGCACAACTGAAATTCAAAGACCGCCTAGGCCCCTTCATTATGAACAAGAAGGATGGTTGGCAAGAATCTGACCTGATACTCAAAGATCAATTTAAGCTGAAAAGGAGTTTCTGGTGGGTCCCTTATGACCCTCTTGGCTTTATTAGTGCTAGAAGAGTCAAATATAGGTTAACACCCTATGACCACTGCAAATACCCAGACATTGAAAATTATGCTAATCAAGATGCATGGGCACATGGGACTTTAGTTGAAGAATTTACTCAAGAGGAAATTTTGGAGCAAACTGCTAAGGATCTTGAAAAGACTCTTGACTTGGATTCTACTGACCAGTTAACTCTCAAGCTGCCTTACCAAATTTAAGAGGGCACTTCTACAGCTGCAGCTTCACAAGCTGCCCAAGGAGCTTCTACATCAGCAACAGGTACAGCTAAAGGGAAGGAGCCGATGGAGACAGAGCAAACGGTCACGGAACAGCCGGTCACCTCAATGGAAAAAACTCAAGTGCGGGACCCTCCTCACCAAATGGAAATGCTGCAAGTGCCACCTCTGCAAACTCCGATCAATGAAGAAAGAGGTAGAAAGCGAGACCGAGAAGAATCCACACCTGCTAGTGGGTCTACAGAGTAGCCTGAATCAAAAAGACAAAGAGGGGACTCTCCAATTGAGGAGGAGGTCAATGAAGAGGTCATAGAAAGCCCGAGAAGGGAAGCGAGCCTGCATACACCAACAAGCTCTTTTCAGCAAGAGCAAGATAGACAACAGAGCATGGAGGTGTCTTCCTCCACAAAGAAAGGCAAGAAACCAGCCAGCACCAAGGCCAGCTTCAAAGAAATCAAGGCTGAAAATGAGCTACTAAGAGTGCAATTGTATAAGAAATTCCTGAAGGCAAGACCTGCCAAACAGGAAAGATTGATGGCAGCATTTGATATCAAACAAGAAAAGATGATTCTCAGCCATTTCAAACCCAAGGTTCAGCAGCCACAGTCAGCTGAAGTTTTTGTTAAAACAAGGTTGGAGGTCCTGGCCAAGGACATTCACCCAATGGATCAAATAGAATTGCACAAGCAGACAACCGAAATGCTTTATGCCACCCATGCAGAGAAGGCCACATTGGCCCATGAGTTGAAAGAGTCATTGAAGAATACTAACACTCAGCTGGATTTTGAAAGACTTTCCTCCACAGCCAAAGATAATAGAATTAAAACACTGGAGGAGATTATTGTGGACTTGGGACATGATCCTAAAGATCCTAAGGGTGTGAGAACCCTTATGAAAAAGAAAGATGATGACATTGTTGCATTAAAGAAGAGATTGAGGTTGCTTCCTACTGAGCATCCTCAAACAGAAGAACTGCAGAAGGAGAAAGAAGATGAGGATCAGTTGGATTTAATGATGAAATTAAACCAAAGAGTAATTGATTTGGAAGGGGAATTGGAGAAAGCACTGCAAGGAAAGCAGGGAGAGTCGACCTCCCAGCCTCCTCAAACAATCCCAACTGTTGTTGATCCTCCATCACAAGCAGCAGTGACCCCTCCAATTATTCCAGCCACAACAACAGCTACAGAAGCTACAGCGGTAGCAAAAACTATTCTTGGGTCTAGCACGAGTGTGGATGAGTTGACAAGAGCTATCAACGAGCTAAAGCTACAAGCAACAGAAATAAAGGAGGCCAAAGAAAAGCTGGCTAAACTAGAAGAAAAATATGATAAGTCCAAAATGACAGTGGTTGAACAGACAAGAGAAATTAAGACCTTGAAGGACAGAATCAAAACCCTGGAGAAAGAGTTATCCTTGGACAAGACCTTGGCCAAAATAAAGAAACTTTTGTGGGCCAAAATAAATTAGTCAATCACCAGCCAATGGAGGTCAATTAGAACAATATATGAGCAGGTGGAACTGATTGGCCGTGCTAAGCTTGAAAACCAGAGGGCCAAGGCAGCATTAGGAAACATGCCTGAGCAGGCTAACAGAATGATCAACTTTCTGAATCATCAGACTAGGGAAGAGCTGGTAGCACTCCATATCATGAATAGAAAAGATGCTATATTAACAGCAAAAAGTGTGCTCACATTGAGAAGCTTGGTGCAAACTCTGGAGGGAAGATGTCAGGATATACAGAGGGATGTAGACAATTTTGACATAAAGCTTGCAGCACTACAGATTAGAGGATTGCTCGGCCTGTTGACCAGCGCTGGAAAGCTATTGAAATGTGACCAATATGCTACCAGGCTCAATAATTTTGTCACAAATCAGCTTACTTCTGCACCAGGTTCTACAACAGAGTCAGGGCCGCCTACAGGACAGACACTCTACGACAGGCTGGAAAGCTTATTTTACCTGGAGCATGAGGTAAACCATCTGTTTCAGATGTCGCCTAGTTATTACAAGTACACAGAGGCCGATGAAACACTTGTCAAAATACAAAGGCATCAGTTGCCTTCTGAGAACTGGTGGCAGGCAATGTTGGCCGTCTTGCCCAGGTAGCGTTAGTTTTCCCCCTTTTTTGTTTTAAAATCACAGTCAGCTGTAGGTCACCAGCAAGCACAGGTTAAGGCATGAGAGCACCGGGCAGAGTAGTCAAAGAGCACGCCGAACAGGTTGAGGCAGTCACAAAGCAAAGACGCTGGGGTAGCAAGCCCCAAAAAAGCGCGGTTTTTTTAGAGCACGGCCCCAACCGACTCAAATGAAATCAAAAGTCAATATTTCCTGGCAGAAAAGAACAACTGTTACATTTATATTTATTTCAGCATTTACTTTTTCATCAACCACTGCTTAGGAGTTGGTAGAGAAGTTATGAACTATTAACTTCCGACTCAGATATTTTTTTTTTGCATCCAATTTTTGTATATATACCTCCCCCTACATTGTTAGAAGGGTTGGTTGGCTAATGTATCCAGGAGAGACTCGCACTGTGTTTCTGATATTTTTCTATAATCAAAGACTGCATGCAAGTTTGGAGGATGGACTGTTGATGTGTTATTGATGTCTCTGAAGAGTTAAATGAGGAATTCTTGTGCTGCAATATGATACAATAAGTGTTCCCTACCTCTGTTATTTCATTTTCATATATGCTCAGGTTGCAGAACAAAAGATTGGTCTAGAATTTTCTTAAATGCACTCTATGCTCAGTTTCTGTGGCTTCTCAAGTGTTTTCCTCTTGATCTAGACATAAATATGAATTCCCTTTGTGGCTCATGTTTGATCTATTTCACATATGAATGACTGATTATCTAAGAATTCTTAACTGCTCCTAATTAAGGTTTATTCATCTTCATTCTGTTAAACTGTTGGAGAGATTCTTTGTTGCCTCTCTTTCCTTAACTTTCATTCCATCTTTAAGCTTTAAATGTTGTTTCATGAGCAGCTACCTTGCTCCTCATTTCTCTCGTGACCAAGAAAATGCACCATCAGTCTTACCCCGTGACTCCATGCCCAATGGTTTGAAACTTACCACACTATGCATTGCCTCTCTACTTGAAAGCATTTTCCTTCCCACCAAAATACAAAAACCCCTGAACTCAATAGCTAGCCTAAAATCATTTCCAAACAAAGCTAAATCATAGAGAGAGAGCCCTCTCTGATTGCAGGTGGGCTAGAACCTGCAGTCCAAAGTTGGTCTGTGGTTACCTCGGCCGTATCCTTTTTCGGAGCTTAAGGACAACCTGAGTGATAACATAATGGCGACTCCACTGGGGACTTTCCTTAGATAATTTCACAAAGTTTCACAAAGAAGGTAAGAAAGCTCCACTGAGAGAACCAGACCTTGAGAAGTTTCTTTCTCATTTTCTTTGAGAGAAAGTCATCACTGTCCTTCAGAAGCATTTTCACAAATTCAGTTCTGATCTGTGAGGGTGGACAGAGATCAGGCACTTTAGAGTTGAATCACCCACAACTCCACCTTATTTTCGAACAAGACTCCACTGGAGGAGCGAACCTGAAAAGGGAATACCTGAAATTGTTCTTTAAAGATCTAAAGCTTCAAAGTTTCAGAACACTACTTCGGCTAAGTAATCCCAGGTCAAAGAGCTAATAGTGAGACAGGATGACTGGATGTGTGGAAGATCTTGCAATAGAGCGAGCTTTAGATGAATTCAAGAAGCTGCTATCCCAATCTGAACTTGATCAAGATTTTGTTAGATCTGTGTTGTTATAAAGTCAAAACAATAGAGCAGCCTCAAATCAGAATATCTTTCCTGGACCTAGTTGTTGAAGAACATGAGAATGAGATTGAATTTTTGCATTCTCAAATTCAGTCATATGATTTTCCTAATCCTAAAGAGTTCTTCCAAAATCTTCCTTCTCCTAATCATAAGGAAATTTTATTACCTTCTGACTTACAGACTAAAGATGATCAAGCTTTCAAGAGAAACAATGAAGTATTGACTGTAGAGGTCATTACTAAGGATGCAGTTGTTCCATCATACAAAGCAAGCCTAGAAGAAACTCTCTCACATAATGCTTTTATAGATCCTGTAGCTGATTACATGGAGGATCTTTTCAGCTCAAAATCTGTAACAAATTTTCTCTATGAAGACCATGAAGTTCAGCAAATACCTTCATATGTCACAATCTTGATTATGGGAGTACATGACCAGACAATGTTTCTGATTTCACCAACTATCAGTCAAACAGTTTGTTTTCTTCTACAAGTGCTAAAGTGGTTGCACTGGTTGTTTCATTTTACCTAACCAGCAGACAAGTGCTGACTAGGGTAGGTAGGTAGGATTCCAGTTTTCTGTTTGATAGCAGCTTGATGCGGTTGATGCCCGAAGTGAAGGCCCTAAGCTCTTCAACTCTGTTGTTATATATATAAATAAAGCAGCCAGCAAAAGGAAAGTTTTTAGAGTACAGAAGCAGTTGAAAACTAAGGAAATCTGACCTGCTGTTCTTGGCTTTTCACAAGGAAAAGCCATCCCCAAGTGGAGCCACTGTTAGCCTCCTGTTGCAACGGGTTTCATATTTCATGATTGACAGTGGAAGTACCAAAAATGTTCATCTTTTCCATGCTACAAAAGTTCCATTTTTGAATGGTTTCTTAGTTAAGGGGAAGCCAAACAGCTTAAGCTTGGTTCCCTTAGGTTTAAATTTTTTGCTTTAGAATATAGAGAATGTATATGTCCAAACAGCTTAAGCTTGGCATAGTAGCAACTAGGTAGAGAATGAAGGAACCCAACAGCTTAATCTGGGCCCTTGGAAGAAACAGGGGTAGTTTTAGATAGGAAAGGCAGTTTAAAAGAAAAAACAATCAGGGTTTGCAAGTCTAAGTGCACCTTTCCTGAAGTAACAAAAAATGCTAGGTGTTGTACAAAGGGTAGGTAGCTTGGGGTTGCAGAAACAAGATCATCTTCAGTTCTGGCCTGGCAAAGGAAACTCATCTCATCAGTGGCAGAGGTAGCAAAGCAGTGTTTAAATGACAGAATTTTTGGAAGCATGTCTAAATTCCCTTCTCCTCCCTCTCAAACTCTCTTACTAACATCCCCCTAAAGGACCTTGGGATCTGCCCAAGAAGTCCTCATTCCATTTCATTTTCGTAAAACATCAAGTCAAAATGTTGGCTTTCCTAAAGGGAAAGAAGCCATATTTCTTATCTAAAGTCACTTTCCACTCTCATTTGCCCCTATATCTAAGTTTTACTGCTAGAACTTAGCCTCCTACTCTTATTTCACCCCATAATCATATTAACTTCTAATTGTATTATATAGCTCCTTAACCACTCCCCTATCCCCATTCACTACAAAAATTATATAGAATCCCAAAAATTATGAATATCCCCTCCCCGGGCACTATAGCCATATGTTCTAAAAGCTAGGGAAATATTAAGTCCATTTGGGGCTTATATTTAGCCTTCCTCCTTTCCCCTGGGATCAGTTAACCCCTGGGTAAACTGCTAACCTTTCATTTCTACCGTCCGTAGTCATTATTTCCAAAGGCTCAATGTTTAAAAAGCTTTATTAAACATTAAATTTGTAGGAATTTACAAGGTAAGTTCCTCAGAAAGAACACCAAAAGGACACCGCTCACAACCAGATCACAGATCAATACACCAGTATTTTTGACGTGGTTAAAACCCTCAAAGAGGGAAATAGTCCACGGCCTGTCCCAACGTGGGTACTGCAGGCAATTTATTAATCAAAGAATGAAAATTTACATAAGCTTCTCTCATGCACGGATTACCTGAACAATGACCCTCCATGCGCTTTAAATAGAACTCATGGACCAATCGGGTGTCAAGCCACGGATCAAGTGTCGGTAATACCGAGGAGAGAGTGAACCATCGGATCACTACATATCGTGACCGTCGGATTGTAAGTTACAAAATGTACAACGATAAAGAAACACACTTTACCTAACTCTATACCTAACTCTACACTAGACCAAGTTGAACTTAACTATATCCTATGTGTCGGAATATCCTAACATCCCCCCTTAAGAACAACTTGGGATAGGATTGAAGGATTTACAAATATGACACAATAGGAGAAGGAAGGAGGCACTAGAGCCTATCCCCCCTTAGTGACAACTTCCTGAACTCCAAGCATATATCGAAGTTTGGTGAACTTCGCCTCTGTGAGAGCCTTTGTGAAGATGTCTGCAACCTGATCATCTGTTGAACAATATTGCACTTCAAGAACATGATCATGAATTAGCTTTCTGATGAAGTGCATGTGTAGTTCAATGTGTTTGCTGCGCTGATGCTGGACTGGATCTTTGCATAGCTGAATGGCACTTTGATTATCACACCAAAGTGTGGTTGGATGCTGCTGCTCAAAGCCAAACTCTGATAGGATCTGACAAAGCCACAAGGCTTCCTTACTGGCTTCCACGGCACCACGATACTCCGCTTCTGCTGACGAAAGAGAAATGGCAGCCTGTTTCTTACAAGCCCATGTAATAGGTCCTGAACCAAGAGTGAAGACATAACCGGCAGTAGACTTCCGATCATCAGGGTCACCAGCCCAATCAGAATCAGTGAAACCAACTAATAGAGGAGCTGCTTTGGCACTGTAATGAATCCCAAACTGTACTGTACCTCGAACATAACGAAGTATTCTTTTAGCTGCTTTCCAATGACTTTCACGGGGGTTTTTCATAAAACGAGCAACAAGGCCAACAGCAAAGGAAAGGTCAGGACGAGTATGGGTTAAATACAAGAGTTTTCCTACAAGTTGACGGTATAAGGTAGCATCAACTTCAGGAGAAGTACAAGAGACTGAAAGTTTGACTCCAGACTGAAAGGGAGAAGGGGCTGGCTTACAGTCTTCCGTGTGAAAATGACGAAGAATATCACAAGAATACTTGGACTGGGAAAGGGAAATACCCTCCTTGGATTGCAAGACTTGAAGACCGAGAAAATAGTGTAAGTGTCCTAAGTCTGTCATTTCAAATTTCTTTTTAAGGCTGGACTTCACATGGTTTATAAGGTTGGGATCACTACCAGTAAGAATAAAATCATCAACATAAAGAACAAGGATGATAAGAGAGTTGCCCACTTTCTTGGTGTAGACAGTATTGTCAGAATAACACCTAGAAAAGCCAGATTCTAAAAGAAAGCTATCCATTTTGGCATACCAAGCCCGAGGAGCTTACTTGAGACCATAAAGAGATTTCTTAAGTCGACATACAAGGCTGGAGTCTGTTTGGATGAAGCCAATGGGTTGTTCCATATAGATTTCTTCATGCAAGTCCCCTTGCAAGAAGGCAGATTTAACATCCATCTGATGGACTTCCCATTTTAAAGAGGCAGCAAGGGAAAGAACAAGGCGGATAGAGTTCATTTTGGCAACAGGGGAGAAGGTTTCAATGTAGTCAATGCCTTCAACCTGTGAAAAGCCCTTAGCAACAAGACGAGCTTTATGTTTATCAACTTTCCCATCTGGTCCATACTTGGTTCTGTAAACCCATTTACATCTAACAAGTTTGCGTCCCTTTGGTAGAGGAACAAGATCCCATGTATCATTTGTCAACAATGAATGATATTCTTCATTCATAGCTGCTTCCCAATGTGGATGGCCTGAAGCTTCTGCAAAAGTGTCAGGATCATGATTTACTAGAGCTTGAGCCAGTAAAGAAGAGGCTCTTTCAAACTGAGAACGTGTACGTCGCTGATCTGTAGGATCACCGGCAAGATCACCTGCTGCATCCCGAGTAGCACGGACCCATCTTGGAAGTTGAGGATCCTGAGAAGGTGGGGGAGGATTGTCATCCTCACTTTCATCATCTGAAGAAGAAATGTTTTCAAAAGTAGAATAGATAGGAAGAGGTGGCACATCCGCTGGACTAGGCTCGCAGGCCGATTTATTTTCATCAAATTTGGAATAAGTCTATAACCTTTTACATCTTCAGAATATCCAACAAAAGTACATTTCTCACTCTTAGGTTCTAAAGCTTTATGCTTTTCATCTGGAATATGGGCCCATGCTTCACTTCCAAAAACAAGAAAGTGACTTACATCTGGTTTAATGGAACTCCAAGCTTCTTTTGGAGTGATATTCTTTAGAACCTTAGTAGGAGTGCGATTTATTATATAATTGGCACAATTAATTGCTTCGGCCCAAAAACTAAGACTGAGTCCTTTAGATTGCAGCATACAATTAGCCATTTCCTTTAAGGTGCGATTTTTCCTTTCAGCTACACCATTTTGTTGTGGAGTGTATGGAATAGTATGTTGCATTTGAATTCCATTTTCGGTGCAAAAGTTGATGAATGTGTTTTTAACATATTCTCCACCATTATCAGTTCTTAGCTTAAGAATTTG
Source organism: Pinus tabuliformis (assembly GCA_031772625.1). NCBI lineage: Eukaryota > Viridiplantae > Streptophyta > Pinopsida > Pinales > Pinaceae > Pinus > Pinus tabuliformis. Next base: position 234,196,686 of record CM062814.1, on the reverse strand, counting down.
ATGTCTAGATTGTTTTTCAACAAAGGCTTTGAAGGCCAAAAAAGTGTTAAATACTTCGCTCTTGAGTTTTAAGAAGTATACCCAAGTGCGTCTGGAGAAATCATCAATGAAAGTTAAGAAATACTTGCAGCCAGAGAATGAAGCAACAGGAACTGGACCACATAAATCACTGTGCACAAGCTGTAAAGGGGCTGAGGCATGCCAAGAGGCACATTTTTCAAAACTGTCCCGATGATGTTTTCCGAGTACACATCCGGAACAAACACCATCTCTGTAAGATACCATAGGAAGACCTGTCACCATATTTTCTTTACATAGATGCTGAAGGGAGCGATATTTTAAGTGACCAAATCGCTCATGCCAAAGTTTGCTCACTTCATCATTATGAGCAAAAAATACTGAGGGAAGATTTGATGACCCAAAGTTGTGAAACTTATACAACCTTGTGGAATCATCAGCAATGCCAGTAGGTAGAATCTTTTTAGGATCTCTCAGATCCTTGATTACAACATCATGAGGTGAAAATTCAACAATTTTACCTTCACCTGAATGAGTTATCTGATATACAGATAGAAGGTTGCAGGATAAGGTTGGAACACATAATACATCATTAAACTGACCATTGTCTAGATGAACAGTTCCAGTCCCTACAACATTAAGAGATCTATCATCACCAACATATATATTTTTGGTGTTACAATCATTTAAAGAAGAAAACATGGCTTGGTTTTTGACCATGTGATAAGAGGCTCCAGAATCAATGAGCCACTCATGAGAATGAGAAGAAGAATATACATTTAATGCATAACCAGACTGAGATGATTGAAAACGACATGCAGAAAGTGCCATTCCTGAAGATGAAGTTGAAGTTGAAGTTGAAGAATGCTCCACATGGATGTTATGTTTCTTCATTGCGGCTTCCAAGGCTTCCATCTTCTTAAAGCATTTAGATTCTAAGTGGCCATCTCGATTACAAAAGTTACAATGTCTATCAGTCTTCTTCCATTTGTTTTTATTGGTCTTATCATTTTGCTGAAATGATCTTTCATTTTGAGGCTGAGTTTGCTTAGGACCCTTGTTTGGTTTAGGACCATTCTTTTTAGGAAATGACTTCTTAGGATTCTTTGAATTTGGTTGCTGTTGGGCGGCTAACGCTTTCTTGGAAGAGTTTCCAAGATTAAGAAGACCAAGGTGTAAGAGTTTTTCTTGTTCTCTTATTAAAGAATCACAAAAAGAGTCAAAGGAAGGGGCCTTGTAGTCTTTTCCCTAACAAATGAAAGCTTCCCTTGTAGAATGGAAGGTGGAAACAAATACAGAGTAGGCTGGTCCCAACTTAGTAAGGATGGAATAAATAAGGTTACTATCTTCTTTCTTAACCTTAACACCTTCCAAGAGATATCTAAGGGTCTTGAATTTGGACAAGAAATCTTCAATGCAAGAAAAATTATTAGGATCCAATGTAAGCAACTCATTTTCAAGTTGATGGGCTCTAATTTCATTTTTAATCCCAAAAACTTTAGTGAGTTGTTCCAATGCTTCATGAGGAGTCTCAAGTTCTGCAATATGGAATCTAAGATCAGGAGAAATAGACATCCCTATCAAACCACGTGCTTGATCTTGTCTATTTTCCCATTTTGCAGCCTTGTCTTCATCTTTGGGTTTCTTCTCTTGGTCTGTGGCTATTCTGTAGAGACCTTTACTTCGAAGTAAATCTTCCATGTAGGCTATCCATTGGAAGTAGTTAGTGCTGTCAAGAATGACTTGGCATGGACTTTCCATTTTTTTTTTTAAACTGAAGCTGAAGATGCTGACAGTAAGTGTTCCAATGGATAGATCTCGAAAAATTAGGCTGTTTTAAAAAAAACGGCTCTGAAAAAGGCTTCCGGATGAAGAAGTTATGGCTTTTTGAAAAAAAATTGTTGAAGTTGCCGGCAAAGTGCGCGAATGTGCGGAAATGAAAAAATCCGCCCCCACAAAATGGAGACTTGAACCCAAGACCTCTACTCTCTTAAAATAGCTTTGAACCAATTGATCTATACAAAAAATTTGAGAGAGAGAGAGAGAGAGAGAGAGAGAGAGCGGGGGGGGGCCTTGGTTTGCGTGCTTGCCTTGAGAAAGCTCTTTTTCCCTACAAAACACAAAACCCAACACGGACATGCAAAGAAAACGAACCTTATGGCTCGAAGTTAGCTTTAGCAAAAAAACTAGATATTTAAAAAAATGAACCTTGCGTCTCAAAGTTAGCTTTAGCCGAAAAACTAAATATTTTTCTCAATGTTTCTGATTTTCCGAGATCACACTAAAGTGCAGGGAAAAGAGCATACGCATGAGAAAAATCCTTCCTTTCTGTTTCTGATTTGCCCAGATCACATAGAGTCACAGGGCAAAGAGCATACGCAGAAATGAAAGGTATAGATCTGGTTAAAAAAAAGCTAAATAAACCGAAACCGAAATAAGCAGAGAGAAAATAACAGTAAATTGCAAATAAAGACTGTATACCTCCAGATCTTAAAAATGACGCAGCTAGGGCTACCGGAAACCTTTTTGCGTGAAACGAAAGGGGTTACTCACTGGAACAGATGCTCCGAACACAACAGAGCAGTCCTCTCAGCCCGAAAGCAGTCAGAAACAACAGATCTAGGAAACAGCAGTCGGATGCAGTTCTACCGGCTTCAGATTTGGATCGCCAACGGACGCGGCCCTCAAATAGCTCTGATACCATGTAGGAATTTACAGGGTAAGTTCCTCAGAAAGAACACCAAAAGGACACCACTCACAACCAGATCACAGATCAATACACCAGTATTTTTGACGTGATTAAAACCCTCAAAGAGGGAAACAGTCCACGGCCTGTCCCAACGTGGGTACTACAGGCAATTTATTAATCAAAGAATGAAAATTTACATAAGCTTCTCTCATGCACGGATTACCCGAACAATGACCCTCCATGCGCTTTAAATAGAACTCATGGACCAATCGGGTGTCAAGCCACGGATCAAGTGTCGGTAATACCGAGGAGAGAGTGAACCGTCGGATCACTACATATCGTGACCGTCGGATTGTAAGTTACAAAATGTACAACGGTAAAGAAACACACTTTACCTAAGTCTATACCTAACTCTACACTAGACCAAATTGAACTTAACTATATCCTATGTGTCGGAATATCCTAACAAAATTAACCCCCGCGTGCATATAAACCCAAAACCCATGTTCCAAAGTTTTTTACCCCGCTCGTATATCCTGAAAAACCCACTTTATTAATGTTAAACCACCCCACCGTGTGATTAATTAAATTAAATAACGCGCGAGACCAGTTATTAATCTTCCCCCACCTTACCCGCCTCGCCAGCCGTCAGATCTAGCCCGCCCAAGATCTACGGTGGGTGGGTCCTTAGCACGCGCCAATAGCCCAAGGTTTAGCGTCCGAGAGTTTGGCGGTTTTGTCGTCGTACTCCTGCCACACGTCAAACTCTCGGGTGTGGCGGAGCCCCCTCCCTCAAAACCACCCAGGCACTAAGGCGGTGCGCCCACAACCACTTACTGCCCTCCCCCGTGTGACGTCATCACCACGTCCTCCCCTATGACGTCATCTCCTCGCCTCTGCTGCTGTGCCATGTTGCCGCCACCTCATCCCTTTGTACCCGCGCCCTGCTACCGTGCCACTGCCACTGCACTGCCACGTCACTCATCCGTACATGATGATGTCATCTGCTGACGTCATCCTGCCACGTCATCCATCCGTACCCGGGACCCGTCGATGACGTCACGCTGACGTCATCCCGAAAAAGTGCCAAATGTCCATTTTTGCTTAAAAGAAGCGCGCTAATGACCGTTACATTTCATTTCTATTGGTTCATTTGAGCGCTCTGGCCTCCTGTTTCATTCATTTTCTCACTCCCAATGCTTCAAAGTGATCAGGCAAGCTGCTGCGGCCTGCAATTCGACTTCATAGTTTACCTGCGCCCCAGTTCGTCCACTTTCGGCGCCATTTGAACCAGGTATTTGTCGTATCTGCCCCTGTTTCGCTCCTGTTCTTCATGTTTATCCACTGCACATACTGTAAACCTGGAAAAAAATCCCCAAATAGTAACTCTGCCGCACCTAAGACTCCATTTAACCCACTGGAAACCCTTCATTTCAGAAAAAGCCTCATAAATCCTATGCCCATTTACAATTTTACTGGCAAATACCCTGTTCCACTGTTCAAGTCCGTCCACTGAAACTGCAATTACTCTCTGCTCCTCTGCACTATTCCTCACAATCTCTAGCTCCAGAAATTCACTAAAAAAAGGGAAATTGACCCAAAACTCTGCAAAATTGGTCTCTTACAGCATAAACTCTCAAGTTGTCCAGCTACTGTTACATTTGAGTTCAGTTTGCCTACTCCTGCTTGTTTCTGCAAGCAAAATCTGTTAGCCAGTTGTTGCATTAGCCCTTCTTTCAGCTCAAGTATTCAAAGCTGCATAATGGCCACTCCATCTGCTCTGAACATTACCCCCATCAACCCACCAAGTAAAGAGCTTGAGTCCATGCCCTTGGCCGATACAGATTATCTTATTCAAGACTTTGTTGCCAAAAGGAATCATCTACACACCTACTGCCAGCTGAGAAACAGTTTCATAAACAAAACTGACAAGTTTGGCATATGGGAGTCCAATCTGCTCCATTTTTTCCTCCCTTCTGTGAATATTTTTCCTGAGATTATTCACCTCTGTGCTGCAAATTATGAACCAAGTCAGAGGGCTGTCAAGTCTTCATCTGGAAGTATACTTTTCTACACCATTCCCGACACCATCAACCAGATGTTGAACTTCAAAGAGACTCAGACACTACTGAACTTTTCCATAAATGATTTGCTGGAAGATGCCTCTTGGTCCCCTAGTACCAAGATTGAAATGATTGCTAAGACATTTATGAGGGCAGATTTCCAACCAAAGTAACCACCCCCATTTCCTTATGACCATTTCAATGAGGTGGGCCAACTGCTGGTAGATATGATATCCTATGTGTTGGGCTTCACAACAAGTGAACTTGTAGATGAGACAGTCCTGGTTATATTGTCTTCTTTCAGCCAAGGAAAGCCTCCTGCTGTCAAGTATAATTATGCCAGGTTCATATCAAACAAAATCCATGACCAACTCACTAGACTAGATAGGCAGGGAATCTTCAAATATTCCTCCTATATCTATCATTTGTTCATGTTTTATCAATCTGAAATCTTCCAATGCTCTATCAAGAAACTGGATTCAAAGGGAGAAAAGAGGTCTGTTGTCTTTTGGTCATCTGTATTTCATCAAGTCCAGCACTCTCCTTATTCATACTGTGAGTTCATTGACCAGTTTGTATATCCTGTGTCCTGCCTCTTGATGAAGGTTCCTCCTCCCAGAATAACCTATGAAATGCAAAAGATCTTGCAGCTGTCTAAGAATTACAAATTAGGTGATTGGTACCTATATCAAGACCATACTGTCATCAGAATTTATGGCTGTGAGCTGTGTCCTTACAGGCTCCCGAGATATGTGCCAATGAGGCTGTTTGCACTAGAATACTACAGGCAGCTTATAAATTCAGATCTGACTCACTTCCACAGCACCAAGAAGAAGGCACAACTGAAATTCAAAGACCGCCTAGGCCCCTTCATTATGAACAAGAAGGATGGTTGGCAAGAAGCTGACCTGATACTCAAAGATCAATTTAAGCTGAAAAGGAGTTTCTGGTGGGTCCCTTATGACCCTCTTGGCTTTATTAGTGCTAGAAGAGTCAAATATAGGTTAACAACCTATGACCACTGCAAATACCCAGACATTGAAAATTATGCTAATCAAGATGCATGGGCACATGGAACTTTAGTTGAAGAATTTACTCAAGAGGAAATTTTGGAGCAAACTGCCAAGGATCTTGAAAAGACTCTTGACTTGGATTCTGCTGACCAGGTAAATCTCAAGCTGCCTTACCAAATTGAAGAGGGAACTTCTACAGCTGCAGCTTCACAAGCTGCCCAAGGAGCTTCTACATCAGCAACAGGTACAACCAAAGGGAAGGAGCCGATGGAGACAGAGCAAACAGTCATGGAACAGTCGGTCACCTCAATGGAAGAATCTCAAGTGCGGGCCCCTCCTCACCAAATGGAAACGCTGCAAGTGCCACCTCTGCAAACTCCGATCAATGAAGAAAGAGGTAGAAAGCGAGACCGAGAAGACTCCACACCTGCTAGTGGGTCTACACAGCAGCCTGAATCAAAAATGCAAAGAGGGGACTCTCCAATTGAGGAGGAGGTCAATGAAGAGGTCATAGAAAGCCCGAGAAGGGAAGCGAGCCTGCATACACCAACAAGCTCTTTTCAGCAAGAGCAAGATAGACAACAGAGCATGGAGGTGTCTTCCTCCACACAGAAAGGCAAGAAACCAGCCAGCACCAAGGCCAGCTTCAAATAAATCAAGGCTCAAAATGAGCTACTAAGAGTGCAATTGTATAAGCAATTCTTGAAGGCAACACCTGCCAAACAGGAAAGATTGATGGCAGCATTTGATATCAAACAAGAAAAGATGATTCTCATCCATTTCAAACCCAAGGTTCAGCAGCCACAGTCAGCTGCAGATTTTTTTAAAACAAGGTTGGAGGTCTTGGCGAAGGACATTCACCCAATGGATCAAATAGAATTGCACAAGCAGACAGCCGAAATGCTTTATTCCACCCTTGCAGAGAAGGCCACATTGGCCCATGAGTTGAAAAAGTCATTGAAGAATACTAACACTCTGCTGGATTTTGAAAGACTGTCTTCCACAGCCAAAGATAATAGAATTAAAACACTGGAGGAGATTATTGTGGACTTGGGACATGATCCTAAAGATCCTAAGGGTGTGAGAACCCTTATGAAAAAGAAAGATGATGACATTGTTGCATTAAAGAAGAGATTGAGGTTGCTTCTTACTGAGCATCCTCAAACAGAAGAATTGCAGAAGGAGAAAGAAGATGAGGATCAGTTGGATTTAATGATGAAATTAAACAAAAGAGTAATTGATTTGGAAGGGGAATTGGAGAAAGCACTGCAAGGAAAGCAGGGAGAGTCGACCTCCCAGCCTCCTCAAAAAATCCCAACTGTTGTTGATCCTCCATCACAAGTAGCAGTGACCCCTCCAATTATTCCAGCCACAACAACAGCTACAGAAGCTACAGCGGCAGCAACAACAGTTCCTGGGTCTAGCACGAGTGTGGATGAGTTGACAAGAGCTGTCAACGAGCTAAAGCTACAAGCAACAGAAATAAAGGAGGCCAAAGAAAAGCTGGCTAAACTAGAAGAAAAATATGATAAGTCCAAAATGACAGTGGCTGAACAGACAAGAGAAATTAAGACCCTGAAGGACAGAATCAAAACCCTGGAGAAAGAGTTATCCTTGGATAAGACCTTGGCTGAAATAAAGAAACTTCTGTGGGCCAAAATAAATCAGTCAATCACCAGCCAATGGAGGTCCATTCAAGAAATATATGAGTAGGTGGAACTGATTGGCCGTGCTAAGCTTGAAAACCAGAAGGCCAAGGCAGTATTAGGAAACATGCATGAGCAGGCTAACAGAATGATCAACTTTCTGAATCATCAGACTAGGGAAGAGCTGGCAGCACTCCATATCATGAACAGAACAGATGCTATATTAACAGCAAAAAGTGTGCTCACATTGAGAAGCTTGGTGCAAACTCTTGAGGCAAGATGTCGGGATATATAGAGGGATGTAGACAATTTTGACATAAAGCTTGCAGCACTACAGATTAGAGGATTTCCCGGCCTGTTGACCAGCGCTGGAAAGCTATTGACATGTGACCAATATGCTACCAGGCTCAATAATTTTGTCACAAATTAGCTTACTGCTGCATCAAGTTCTACAGCAGAGGCAGGGCCGCCTATAGGACAGACACTCTACGACAGGCTGGAAAGATTATTTTACCTGGAGCATGAGGTCAACCATCTGTTTGAGATGCCACCCAGTTATTACAAGTACACAGAGGCCGATGAAACACTTGTCAAAATACAAAGGCATCAGTTGCCTTCTGAGAACTGGTGGCAGGCAATGTTGGCCGTCTTGCCCAGGTAGCGTTAGTTTTCCCCCTTTTTTGTTTTAAAATCACAGTCAGCTGTAGGTCACCAGCAAGCACAGGTTAAGGTATGAGAGCACCGGACAGAGCACAAAGAGCACGCCAAACAGGTTGAGGCAGTCACAAAGCAAAGACGTTGGGGTAGCAAGCCCCAAAAAAGCACGGTTTTTTTTAGAGCACGGCCCCAACCGACTCAAATGAAATCAAAAGTCAATATTTCCTGGCAGAAAAGAACAGCTGTTACATTTATATTTATTTCAGCATTACTTTTTCATCAACCACTGCTTAGGAGTTGGTAGAGAAGTTATGAACTATTAACTTCCGACTCAGATATTTTTTTTTTGCATCCAATTTTTGTATATATACCTCCCCCTACATTGTTATAAGGGTTGGTTGGCTAATGTATCCAGGAGAGACTCGCACTGTATTTCTGATATTTTTCTATAATCAAAGACTGCATGCAAGTTTGGAGGATGGACTGTTGATGTGTTATTAATGTCTCTGAAGACTTAAATGAGGAATTCTTGTGCTGCAATATGATACAATAAGTGTTCCCTACCTCTGTTATTTCATTTTCATATATGCTCAGGTCGCAGAACAAAAGATTGGTCTAGAATTTGCTTAAATGCACTCTATGCTCAGTTTCTGTGGCTTCTCAAATGTTTTCCTCTTGATCTAGACATAAATATGAATTCCCTTTGTGGCTCATGTTTGATCTATTTCACATATGAATGACTGATTATCTAAGAATTCTTAACTGCTCCTAGATAAGGTTTATTCATCTTCATTCTGTTAAACTGTTGGAGAGATTCTTTGTTGCCTCTCTTTCCTTAACTTTCATTCCATCTTTAAGCTTTAAATGTTGTTTCATGAGCAGCTACCTTGCTCCTCATTTCTCTCGTGACCAAGAAAACGCACCATCAGTCTTACTCCGTGACTCCATGCCCAATGGTTTGAAACTTACCACACTATGCATTGCCTCTCTACTTGAAAGCATTTTCCTTCCCACCAAAATACAAAAACCCCTGAACTCAATAGCTAGCCTAAAATCATTTCCAAACAAAGCTAAATCATAAAGAGAGAGCCCTCTCTCATTGCAGGTGGGCTAGAACCTACAGTCCAAAGTTGGTCTGTGGTTACCTCGGCTGTATCCTTTTCTGGAGCTTAAGGACAACCTGAGTGATAACATAATGGCGACTCCACTGGGGACTTTCCTCAGATAATTTCACAAAGTTTCACAAAGAAGGCAAGAAAGCTCCACTGAGAGAACCAGACCTTGAGAAGTTTCTTTCTCATTTTCTTTGAGAGAAAGTCATCACTGTCCTTCAGAAGCATTTTCACAAATTCAGTTCTGATCTGTGAGGGTGGACAGAGATTAGGCACTTTAGAGTTGAATCACCCACCTGGCGACTCCACCTTATTTTCGAACAAGACTCCACTGGAGGAGCAAACCTGAAAAGGGAATACCTAAAATTTTTCTTTAAAGATCTAAAGCTTCAAAGTTTCAGAACACTACTTCGGCTAAGTAATCCCAGGTCAAAGAGCTAATAGAGAGACAGGATGACTGGATGTGTGGAAGATCTTGCAATAGAGCGAGCTTTAGATGAATTCAGGAAGCTGCTATCCCAATCTGAACTTGATCAAGATTTTGTTAGATTTGTGTTGTTAAAAGTCAAAATAATAGAGCAGCCTCAAATCAGAATATCTTTCCTGGACCTAGTTGTTGAAGAACATGAGAATGAGATTGAATTTTTGCATTCTCAAATTCAGTCATATGATTTTCCTAATCCTAAAGAGTTCTTCCAAAATCTTCCTTCTCCTAGTCATAAGGAAATTTTATGACCTTCTGACTTACAGACTAAAGATGATCAAGCTTTCAAGAGAAAGAATGAAGTATTGACTGTAGAGGTCATTACTAAGGATGCAGTTGTTCCATCAGACAAAGCAAGCCTAGAAGAAACTCTCCCACATAATGCTTTTATAGATCCTGTAGCTGATTACATGGAGGATCTTTTCAGCTCAAAATCTGTAACAAATTTTCTCTATGAAGACCATGAAGTTCAGCAAATACCTTCATATGGCACAATCTTGATTATGGGAGCACATGACCAGACAATGTTTCTGATTTCACCAACTATCAGTCAAACAGTTTGTTTTCTTCTACAAGTGCTAAAGTGGTTGCACTGGTTGTTTCATTTTACCTAACCAGCAGACAAGTGCTGATTAGGGTAGGTAGGTAGGATTTCAGTTTTCTGTTTGATAGCAGCTTGATGCGGTTGATGCCCGAAGTGAAGGCCCTAAGCTCTTCAACTCTGCTGTTATATATATAAATAAAGCAGCCAGCAAAAGGAAAGTTTTTAGAGTACAGAAGCAGTTGAAAACTAAGGCAATCTGACCTGCTGTTCTTGGCTTTTCACAAGGAAAAGCCATCCCCAAGTGGAGCCACTGTTAGCCTCCTGTTGCAACAGGTTTCATATTTCATGATTGACAGTGGAAGTACCAAAAATGTTCATCTTTTCCATGCTACAAAAGTTCCATTTTTGAATGGTTTCTCAGTTAAGGGGAAGCCAAACAGCTTAAGCTTGGTTCCCCTAGGTTTAGATTTTTTGCTTTAGAATATAGAGAATGTATCTGTCCAAACAGCTTAAGCTTGGAATAGTAGCAACTAGGTAGAGAATGAAGGAGCCCAACAGCTTAATCTGGGCCCTTGGAAGAAACAGGGATAGTTTTAGATAGGAAAGGCAGTTTAAAAGAAAAAACAATCAGGGTTTGCAAGTCTAAGTGCACCTTTCCTGAAGTAACAAAAAATGCTAGGTGTTGTACAAAGGGTAGGTAGCTTGGGGTTGCAGAAACAAGATCATCTTCAGTTCTGGCCTGGCAAAGGAAACTCATCTCATCAGTGGCAGAGGTAGCAAAGCAGTGTTTAAATGATAGAATTTTTGGAAGCATGTCTAACTTCCCTTCTCCTCCCTCTCAAACTCTCTTACTAACATCCCCCTAAAGGACCTTGGGATCTGCCCAACAAGTCCTCATTCCATTTCATTTTTGTAAAACATCAAGTCAAAATGTTGGCTTTCCTAAAGGGAAAGAAGCCATATTTCTTATCTAAAGTCACTTTCCACTCTCATTTGCCCCTATATCTAAGTTTTACTGCTAGAACTTAGCCTCCTGCTCTTCGTTCACCCCATAATCATATTAACTTCTAATTGTATTATATAGCTCCCTAACCACTCCCCTATCCCCATTCACTACAAAAATTATATAGAATCCCAAAAATAATGAATATCCTCTCCCCGTGCACTATAGCCATATGTTCTAAAAGCTAGGGAAATATTAAGTCCATTTGGGGCTTATATTTAGCCTTCCTCCTTTCCCCTGGGATCAATTAACCCCTGGGTAAACTGATAACCTTTCATTTCTACCATCCGTAGTCATTATTTCCAAAGGCTCAATGTTTAAAAAGCTTTATTAAACATTAAATTAACCCCCGCGTGCATATAAACCCAAAACCCATGTTCCAAAGTTTTTTACCCCACTCGTATATCCCGAAAAACCCACTTTATTAGTGTTAAACCACCCCACCGTGTGATTAATTAAATTAAATAACGCGTGGGCCCAGTTATTAACCTTCCCCCACCTTACCCGCCTCACCAGCCGTTAGATCTAGCCCGGCCAAGATCTACGGTCGGCGGGTCCTTAGCATGCGCCAACAGCCCAAGGTTTAGCGTCCGGGAGTTCGTCGGTTTTGTTGTCGTACTCCTGCCACACGTCAAACTCTCGGGTGTGGTGGAGCCCCCTCCCTCAAAACCACCCAAGCGCTAAGGCGGTGTGCCCACAACCACTTACCGCCCTCACCTATGTGACGTCATCACCACGTCCTCCCCTATGACGTCATCTCCTCGCCTCTCCTGCCGTGCCACGTTGCCGCCACCTCATCCCTTTGTACCCGCGCCCTGCTACCGTGCCACTGCCACCGCACTGCCACGTCACTCATCCGTACATGATGACATCATCTGCTGACATCATCCTGCCACGTCATCCATCCGTACCCGTGACTTGTCGATGATGTCACGCTGACGTCATCCCGAAAAAGCGCCAAATGTCCATTTTTGCTTAAAAGAAGCATGCTAATGACCGTTACATTTCATTTCTATTGGTTCATTTGAACGCTCTGGCTTCCTGTTTCATTCATTTTATCACTCCCAAAGCTTCAAAGCGATCAGGCAAGCTGCTGCGGCCTGCAATTCGACTTCATAGTTTACTTGCGCGCCAGTTCGTCCACTTTCGGCGTCATTTGAACCAGGTATTTGTCGTATCTGCCCCTGTTTCGCTCCTGTTCTTCATGTTTATCTACTGCACATACTGTAAACCTGAAAAAAACTCCCCAATTAGTAACTCTGCCGCACCTAAGACTCCATTTAACCCACTGGAAACCCTTCATTTCAGAAAAAGCCTCATAAATCCTATGCCCATTTACAATTTTACTGGCAAATAACATGTTCCGCTGTTCAAGTCCGTCCACTGAAACTTCAATTACTCTGCTCCTCTGCAATGTTCCTCACAATCTCTAGCTCCAGAAATTCACTGAAAAAAGGGAAATTGACCCAAAACTCTAGAAAATTGGTCTCTTACAGCATAAGCTCTCAAGCTGTCCAGCTACTGTTACATTTGAGTTCAGTTCGCCTACTCCTGCTAGTTTCTACAAGAAAAATCTATTAGCCAGTTGTTGCATTAGCCCTTCTTTCAGCTCAAGTATTCAAAGCTACATAATGGCCACTCCATCTGCTCTAAACATTACCCCCATCAACCCACCAAGTAAAGAGCTTGAGTCCATGCCCTTGGCCGATACAGATTATCTTATTCAAGACTTTGTTGCCAAAAGGAATCATCTACACACCTACTGTCGGTCGAGAAACAGTTTCATAAACAAAACTAACAAGTTTGGCATATGGGAGTCCAATCTGCCCCATTTTTTCCTCCCTTCTGTGAATATTTTTCCTGAGATTATTCACCTCTGTGCTGCAAATTATGAACCAAGTCAGAGGGTTGTCAAGTCTTCATCTGGAAGTATACTTTTCTACACCAATCCCGACTCCATCAACCAGATGTTGAACTTCAAAGAGACTCAGACACTACTGTCTTTTCCATAAATGATTTGCTGGAAGATGCCTCTTGGTTCCCTGGTACTAAGATTGAAATGATTGCTAAGACATTTATGAGGGCAGATTGCCAACCAAAGGAACCACCCCCATTTCCTTATGACCAATTCAATGAGGTGGGCCAACTGCTGGTAGATATGATATCCTATTGTTGGGCTTCACAACAAGTGAACTTGTAGATGAGACGGTCCTAGTTATATTGTCTTCTTTCAGCCAAGGACAGCCTCCTGCTGTCAAGTATAATTATGCTAGGTTCATATCAAACAAAATCCATGACCAGCTCACTAGACTAGATAGGCAGGGAATCTTCAAATATTCCTCCTATATCTATCATTTGTTCATGTTTTATCAATCTGAAATCTTCCAGTGCCCTATCAAGAAACTGGATTCAAAGGGAGAAAAGAGGTCTATTGTCTTTTGGTCATCTGTATTTCATCAAGTCCAACACTCTCCTTATTCATACTGTGAGTTCATTGACCAGTTTGTATATCCTGTGTCCTGCCTCTTGATGAAGGTTCCTCCTCCCAGAATAACCTATGAAATGCAAAAGATCTTGCAGTTGTCTAAGAATTACAAATTAGGTGATTGGTACCTATATCAAGACCATACTGTCATCAGAATTTATGGCTGTGAGCTGTGTCCTTACAGGCTCCCGAGATATGTGCCAATGAGGCTGTTTGCACTAGAATACTACAGGCAGCTTATAAATTCAGATTTGACTCACTTCCACAGCACCAAGAAGAAGGCACAACTGAAATTCAAAGACCGCCTAGGCCCCTTCATCATGAACAAGAAGGATGGTTGGCAAGATGCTGACCTGATACTCAAAGATCAATTTAAGCTGAAAAGGAGTTTCTGGTGGGTCCCTTATGACCCTCTTGGCTTTATTAGTGCTAGAAGAGTCAAATATAGGTTAACACCCTATGACCACTGCAAATACCCAGACATTGAAAAATATGCTAATCAAGATGCATGGGCACATGGGACTTTAGTTGAAGAATTTACTCAAGAGGAACTTTTGGAGCAAACTGCTAAGGATCTTGAAAAGACTCTTGACTTGGATTCTGCTGACCAGGTAAATCTCAAGCTGCCTTACCAAATTGAAGAGGGCACTTCTACAGCTGCAGCTTCACAAGCTGCCCAAGGAGCTTCTACATTAGCAACAGGTACAACCAAAGGGAAGGAGCCGATGGAGACAGAGCAAACGGTCACGGAACAGCCAGTCACCTCAATGGAAGAAACTCAAGTGCGGGCCCCTCCTCACCAAATGGAAACGCTGCAAGTGCCACCTCTGCAAACCCCGATCAATGAAGAAAGAGGCAGAAAGTGAGACCGAGAAGACTCCACACTTGCTAGTGGGTCTACACAGCAGCCTGAATCAAAAATACAAAGAGGGGACTCTCCAATTGAGGAGGAGGTCAATGAAGAGGTCATAGAAAGCCCGAGAAGGGAAGCGAGCCTGCATACACCAACAAGCTCTTTTCAGCAAGAGCAAGATAGACAACAGAGCATGGAGGTGTCTTCCTCCACACAGAAAGGCAAGAAACCAGCCAACACCAAGGCCAGCTTCAAAGAAATCAAGGCTCAAAATGAGCTACTAAGAGTGCAATTGTATAAGCAATTCTTGAAGGCAACACCTACCAAACAGGAAAGATTGATGGCAGCATTTGATATCAAACAAGAAAAGATGATTCTCAGCCATTTCAAACCCAAGGTTCAGCAGCCACAGTTAGCTGCAGATTTTGTTAAAACAAGGTTGGAGGTCCTGGCCAAGGACATTCACCCAATGGATCAAATAGAATTGCACAAGCAAATAGCTGAAATGCTTTATGCCACCCTTGCAAGAGAAGGCCACATTGGCCCATGAGTTGAAAGAGTCATTGAAGAATACTAACACTCAGCTGGATTTTGAAAGACTGTCCTCCACAGCCAAAGATAATAGAATTAAAACACTGGAGGAGATTATTGTGGACTTGGGACATGATCCTAAAGATCCTAAGGGTGTGAGAACCCTTATGAAAAAGAAAGATGATGACATTGTTGCATTAAAGAAGAGATTGAGGTTGCTTCCTACTGAGCATCCTCAAACAGAAGAACTGTAGAAGGAGAGAGAAGATGAGGATCAGTTGGATTTAATGATGAAATTAAACCAAAGAGTAATTGATTTGGAAGGGGAATTGGAGAAAGCACTGCAAGGAAAGCAGGGAGAGTCGACCTCCCAGCCTCCTCAAAGAATCCCAACTGTTGTTGTTCCTCCATCACAAGCAGTAGTGACCCCTCCAATTATTCCAGCCACAACAACAGCTACAGAAGCTACAGCGGCAGCAACAACAGTTCCTGAGTCTAGCACGAGTGTGGATGAGTTGACAAGAGCTGTCAACGAGCTAAAGCTACAAGCAACAGAAATAAAGGAGGCCAAAGAAAAGCTGGCTAAACTAGAAGAAAAATATGATAAGTCCAAAATGACAGTGGCTGAACAGACAAGAGAAATTAAGGCCCTGAAGGACAGAATCAAAACCCTGGAGAAAGAGTTATCCTTGGACAAGACCTTGGCCGAAATAAAGAAACTTCTGTGGGCCAAAATAAATCAGTCAATCACCAGCCAATGGAGGTCAATTCAAGCAATATATGAGCAGGTGGAACTGATTGGCCGTGCTAAGCTTGAAAACCAGAGGGCCAAGGCAGCATTAGGAAACATGCCTGAGCAGGCTAACAGAATGATCAACTTTCTGAATCATCAGACTAGGGAAGAGCTGGCAGCACTCCATATCATGAATAGAACAGATGTTATATTAACAACAAAAAGTGTGCTCACATTGAGAAGCTTGGTGCAAACTCTGGAGGCAAGATGTCAGGATATACAGAGGGATGTAGACAATTTTGACGTAAAGCTTGTAGCACTACAGATTAGAGGATTGCCCGGCCTATTGACCAGCACTGGAAAGCTATTGACATGTGACCAATATGCTAACAGGCTCAATAATTTTTTCACAAATCAGCTTACTGCTGCATCAAGTTCTACAGCAGAGGCAGGGCCGCCTACAGGACAGACACTCTACGACAGGCTAGAAAGCTTATTTTACCTGGAGCATGAGGTCAACCATCTATTTGAGATGCCGCCTAGTTATTACAAGTACACAGAGGCCAATGAAACACTTGTCAAAATACAAAGGCATCAGTTGCCTTCTGAGAACTGGTGGCAGGCAATGTTGGCCGTCTTGCCCAGGTAGCATTAGTTTTCCCCCTTTTTTGTTTTAAAATTACAGTCAGCTGCAGGTCACCAGCAAGCACAGGTTAAGGCACGAGAGCACCGGGCAGAGCAGTCAAAGAGCACGCCAAACAGGTTGAGGCAGTCACAAAGCAAAGACGCTAGGGCAGCAAGCCCCAAAAAAGCGCGGTTTTTTTTAGAGCACGGCCCCAACCGACTCAAATGAAATCAAAAGTCAATATTTCCTGGCAGAAAAGAACAGCTGTTACATTTGTATTTATTTCAGCATTTACTTTTTCATCAACCGCTGCTTAGGAGTTGGCAGAGAAGTTATGAACTATTAACTTCTGACTCAGATATTTTTGCATCCAATTTTTGTATATATACCTCCCCCTACATTGTTAGAAGGGTTGGTCGGCTAATGTATCCAGGAGAGACTCGCACTGTATTTCTGATATTTTTCTATAATCAAAGACTGCATGCAAGTTTGGAGGATGGACTGTTGATGTGTTATTGATGTCTCTGAAGAGTTAAATGAGGAATTCTTGTGCTGCAATATGATACAATAAGTGTTCCCTACCTCTGTTATTTCATTTTCATATATGCTCAGGTTGCAGAACAAAAGATTGGTCTAGAATTTGCTTAAATGCACTCTATGCTCAGTTTCTGTGGCTTCTCAAATGTTTTCCTCTTGATCTAGACATAAATATGAATTCCCTTTGTGGCTCATGTTTGATCTATTTCACATATGAATGACTGATTATCTAAGAATTCTTAACTGCTCCTAGATAAGGTTTATTCATCTTCATTCTGTTAAACTGTTGGAGAGATTATTTGTTGCCTCTCTTTCCTTAACTTTCATTCCATCTTTAAGCTTTAAATGTTGTTTCATGAACAACTACCTTGCTCCTCATTTCTCTCGTGATCAAGAAAATGCACCATCAGTTTTACCCCGTGACTCCATGCCCAATGGTTTGAAACTTACCACACTATGCATTGCCTCTCTACTTGAAAGCATTTTCCTTCGCACCAAAATACAAAAACCCCTGAACTCAATAGCTAGCCTAAAATCATTTCCAAACAAAGCTAAATCATGAAGAGAGAGCCCTCTCTGATTGCAGGTGGGCTAGAACCTGCAGTCCAAAGTTGGTCTGTGGTTACCTCGGCCGTATCCTTTTCCGGAGCTTAAGGACAACCTGAGTGATAACAGAACCTATGGTTTTGGACCATGGTATCTCATCAGAAGTGTTGATCGCAAGTATTGGGTCCATGGTATTGTTTTATTATGGTTTTGGACTGTGGTATTGTGAAAGGCCTAAGACTATAAAAGGGGAAGGAGATCATTTGGCAAAGAATCATCTCAATTAGTTGAATATCTAATAAGTGCTAGATCTAAAATATTGGTGATTGGGGTTATGGTGCAGATCTGGATCTAAATGAAGAAAGAACCTTAGCGCAAAGAGAAAGATAAGTTCTATTGATGGGTCATAGTCTTAAGGCTTGAATGATAGTATCTTTGTATGATTTTGATCTGTTATATGTGGCGCATGCTTGATCTATAAATCTGATACTCTGGGCTAATCAGTGTTTGAATTTTTGAAAGAGTGAATTATCCTTTATAGATCTATACGCAGGTTCAGTGAAGCGAAGGCGCATATACACGTCGTTTTGGTAAGGGAAAGAGGCGTATACGCAGGTTGGCTTTGACACAGAAGCGTATACACACAGGTTTCTGAACAGTGAAGTAGCGTACATCTCTTAATTTATGTTATAGCTGCTTCTGTTTATTGGTGCAGTGGTCAGGGTTCAGAATTTGGTGTGTGGTTACTGTTACTGTGTTTTGGGTACAACTGTCAGAGAAGTATCTACTTGATTCAATTCTAATTGGTGAAAAGGAGATTGTTTGATGCAAAAATCCTTGATGATTGATTGATGTTCATGGATCCAGTCTGAAAATTTATGAAACGTGGTCCGTGGAAGAAAGAGAAGGTTGTAGCCTTTTGTAGGTCAACACCTACGTACTAGTATCTTGGCTAGTGCAAGAGCTAAGGGGGTTGTAGCTCCCTTCCAGGAGAAGCTGGAGAATGAGAGAGGGTTGTAGCTCTCTGCAGGTTGCAGCCTGCGTAATGGTAAAGGACTGCACTAGTACATTGTAAAAAGAAGTTTCTAATTAAAAGAAGATAGAGATGAATTGCAATAGGTGGTTTTCACCCACATTGGGTTTCCACCTTATATCTTGTGTTCTTGTGTGTGATTGACTTCTGCTCTGTTTTACTATTTCTGGTTACTGGTTATTTAATTCTAATACACAAATTAACAAGCAACATCTGAAAGATAAAGTAAATTATAAGTTTGCTTTGTATATGCGGGTTTCCTTCTACATAGTTGCGTATATACGCGGGTTTAATTAAACTGAAGTAGAGTATATTATCTGGATTTGAAAAGGGAATATTTGACTTGATAATACTGATTCCCCCCCCCCCCCCCCCCCAGTATTATTTCCAACAATTGGTATCAGAGCAGGTCCTTCTGAAGAAGCTTGATCACTTGAAGGAAGATCCATCATCATGAGCAACTACGAGAGAGAAGCATCTATCAGGCCACCAATTTTTGACGGGAAAAACTTCGTATATTGGAAGGTAAGAGTTACTGCCTATCTTCAATCTCTTGGTACAAAAGTCTGGGACATCATAGATACAGGGTACACTTTTCCATCAGCAACTCCTACAGATCTGGTTGAGAAGAAGAAATATGAAACAAATGCAAAGGTTGTCAATACTCTATTAGGATGTCTATCTCAATCAGAATTCGTGAAGGTTATGCAGTATAAATCCGCAAAAGAAACATGGGACAAGATTGTTCTGAGCTATGAAGGAGATGAATAGGTAAAACAAGCAAAACTCCAAACCCTCAGAATTCAGTATGAAATCTCAGAATGCACAATGATGAAAGTGTGGCTAACTATTTCCTTCATGTAGATGAGATTGTTAATTGTATGAAAAATTTGGGTGAAGAAATAAAAGAGGCTATTGTGGTTGAAAAGGTTTTAAGATCTTTGTCCCCTAGGTTTGAATCTAAAGTTTCTGCAATAGAAGAAAAAGAGAATCTATGAAACCTTACCATGTCACAGCTGCACGGAATTCTGACTGCTTATGAAATGAGGAAAGGAGGACAATCAGACAGGAGAGAAGCTGCTTTCAAGGCTTCAGGCAAAGGAAATTACTATGAGTCAAGACACGTGTCAGAAGAAGAAGAAGAATCAAATTTTTTCAAAAACCTTCAACGGGGTGTTGGACGATTCCGAGGTAAGTTACCTTTCAAATGCTTTGCTTGTGGAAGAGTCAGTCACTATGCTGCCAAATGTCCTCATAAGGATAATATTGACAAGGGGAAGGAACCGGTTAGATGGAACAAGAAACAGAATGCAAATAAGAAAAGCTATTACACTCATGAAGATAGTGATGGACTTTCAAATATTGACGAAGATGAACGAGGTAATAATTATAAACTTTTAATGGCTTTTGAAGATGATGATTACATTGATGCTATAGATGAAGAAGGTCTTTATGAAGAGATTTCTAAACTCAAAATTTGTTTAGAAGAGAAAATTGTGATTATTGATTCTCTGCAATGTCAACTGGCTGAAAGGGAAAAACATCATGAAAAATTGGAATGTGAAATTGTTGGTCTTAGAAAAGAGATTGAGAAAACAAAAGCTCTTAATCTTAAATTTGTTAAAGGATCTGAAACTCTGGATAAGATTATCAATGTGCAGCGTTCTCCACTAATCAAGACAGGTCTGGGATATAATGGAGAAGCATCTCAAGAATCCACCTCCAAAAGTTATCTTGATGCAGCAAGGAGGAGCGAGCAAAGGCCTAATATAAATCATCAGGTAAATCAGGGACAGTTTACCTCAAGAATGAACAAAGACTATCAAGAAAATCGAGGGCAATCTACCTTAAGGACAAACAAAAGCCACAAGCAGCCACAGGTAAATATTCCCAATTTGCCTCAAGAATGAGTGTCAGTAGAAACTACAATCGGTTGGTTGATAGATTTGATAATCGCAGGAGTTTCTTCAATGGCCAATGTTTCTCTTGCCATCACTTTGGTCACAAAGTAGCTCAATGTGTTGCCTATAAGACAATCATGACTAGAGAAGCTCAAAAACAAAGAAGTATGACTGGAATCACGAAAAGGACCTATAAAAACTTTTCTGCTCTTGAAAATGAAATCGAATGTTCTATTTGTAATAACTTTGGTCATGAAGATTTTGAATGCAGGAGCAGGGTTCGGAAGACAACTCAAAAGGAACAAACATCAAATGCCAGAACATGGAGGATGAAGGAACCGCAACCAGAAAGATGTGGGATAGCTTTATATGCAGAAGGACAGGAAAATCAATGGTACATCGACAGTGGATGTTTGAAGCATATGACAGGTGATAAAGAAAAACTTCAATCATATAGTGCTTTAGAAAAAGGAAAGAAAGTTTCATTTGGAAATGATACCCCTGCAGTCATAGAAGGAAAAGGCATTGTTCAGTTGAAAGAAAAGGTCAAGGCTGGAAATTTTTTGTATGTTGATAGCTTGAAGCATAATCTACTGAGTGTCAGTCAGATGTGCGATCAAGGAACTGAGGTAATATTTCGATCAAATGGATGTAGTGTTCGTGATCTTGATACAAGAAAAACAGTCATCAAAGGCATAAGAACTCCAAATAATTTATACATATTTGAAGAAGGACAATAACAATGCTATTTGAGCAAAAATGATGAACACTGGCTATGGCACCAGAGGTTGGGGCATCTAAGCTTTTCACAGATAAGGAAAGCATGCAAGTACCAAGCAGTTTGTGGTCTTCTAGACATTAGAATTCCAAACAATACAATATGCAAATCATGTCAGTTTGGTAAGCAAACCAGAACTAACTTCCCTGAGAAGGAAGGATCAGCTAGCAGGCCTCTTGAACTAGTCCATACAAATGTATGTGGTCCATCTAGGAAAAGGTCACCTCGAGGAGACGAATACTTTAAATTATTCATTGACGACTTCTCCAGAATGGTTTGGATAGGACTTATGAAGCACCAAGACAAAGCCTTCGAAAAATTCAAATCTTTTAAAGCCTTGGTTGAAAATGAATCAGATCACAAAATTAAATGCCTCAGGTCTGATAGAGGTGGGGAGTTTACCTCAAATGAATTTTTCGATTTTTGTGAAGAACATGGAATAAGAAGGGAATTCTCTACAGCTAGGACTCCTCAGCAAAATGGAGTAGTGGAAAGGATGAACAGAACGGTTCAACAAATGGCTCGTGCTATGCTTGATGAGTCTGGAACTCCCGCAACCTTCTGGGGAGACGCTGCATTTGATGTGGTTGTTATTCTCAACAAAAAAAATGTCCGGGTGAACAGCACTCAAACTCCTCATGAGCTCTGGTATGGTGAGACTCCTTCGGTAAAACATTTCAAAATCTTTGGAAGCAAATGCTATATTAAGAATAATGATGAACATCTTGGAAAGTTTGAACCTAGAGCAGATGAAGGCATTCTCCTTGGTTATTCTCCTCACAGCAAAGCATATAAGTGTTACAATAAAAGACTTGGAAGAATTGTTGACAGCATTGATGTAGTGGTTGATGAAGAAGGAAACATTCCTAGGCAAGGAAATTATGAAAATATCGAAGAGGATGAAGACCATCCTTCAAATCA
The DNA here is from genome assembly GCA_031772625.1 of Pinus tabuliformis. Classification (NCBI taxonomy): domain Eukaryota; kingdom Viridiplantae; phylum Streptophyta; class Pinopsida; order Pinales; family Pinaceae; genus Pinus; species Pinus tabuliformis. The sequence goes on along the minus strand of CM062814.1, from coordinate 234,174,514 downwards.
GACTGATGATGAAGAAGAACCTCAAGAGGCACTAGAGGAATAGATAAGGATAGAAGAGAAGACTCCATCTAGGTATGTTCAGAAGAATCATCCAGAATCTCAAATTTTGGGGCAGAAAGAGGCAGGTATACAAACAAGAAGAACAATTGCAGAAGCCTCAAGCTATTTGGCATTGCTCTCCTCCACTGAACCACAAAATGTAAAAGAGGCATGTAAAGATGAATGTTGGGTCAAGGCAATGGATGAAGAACTTGAGCAGATCGAAAAGAATAACACTTGGGAGTTGGTTCCTAGACCAAAAGATAAGAATGTCATAGGGACAAAATGGATCTTTAAAAATAAGTTGAATGAAAATAGGGAGGTGATTAGAAACAAGGCCAGACTTGTTTGCAAAGGGCATGCTCAACAAGAAGGAATAGACTTTGAAAAAACTTTTGCTCCCGTTGTTAGACTTGAGGCCATTCGAATGTTCATTGCTCTCTCAAGCTTTTAGAAGTTCAAAGTATTTCAAATGGATGTGAAATCAACCATTCTGAATGGAGACTTAGAAGAAGAGGTGTACATTGAGCAACCAGATGGTTTCATTCTTGGGAATGATCCAAATCTTGTATGCAGACTAAAAAAGGCTCTTTATGGTCTTAAACAGGCTCCAAGGGCTTGGTACTATCGTTTGGACAAATATCTTCATCAACAAGGCTTTTCAAAGGGATCAGTAGATAGCAATCTTTATATAAAAATTGAAAATGACAAATTGCTAATACTTGTTGTGTATGTAGATGATATTATCTTTGGCAGCAATGAAGAAGTTATGAGTCAAAACTTTGCCTTGGTGATGCAGAAAGAATTCAAAATGTCATTACTTGGAGAGCTAACATATTTTCTTGGTCTACAAATCCAACAAAATGAAGGCGGTATCTTTTTGTCTCAAATCAAGTACCTCAAGCAGATTTTGAAGAAGTATGACATGGAAGATTCAAAACGAGTATGTACCCCTATGGTTACAGGATGCAGCCTCAGTGCAAATGATGAATCAGTAGCAGTGCATCAACCAACCTATAGATCCATGATTGGAAGTCTACTTTATTTGACAGGTACCCGACCAGACATCATGCATGCAGTGGGAATAGTTGGAATATTTCAAGCAAATCCTAAGGAAACTCATCTTCAGGCAGTTAAGAGAATCTTCAAGTACCTTCAAGGAACTCAAAACTATGGCTTATGGTATCCTAGAGATACAGATCTCACACTTCATGCTTATACAGATGCAGATTGGGCCAGAAGCGTGGATGACAGGAAGAGCACAAGTGGTGGTGCATTCTTTATGGGTTCCAGATTAGTATCTTGGTTTAGCAAGAAATAGAGTTCGATTGCTTTATCTACAGCTGAAGCAGAATATGTGGCTGCTACATCTTGCTGCACTCAACTCCTTTGGATGATGCAGACCTTGCAGGATTTTCAAATTACTTGTACACCACCTATTTCCATCTTATGTGATAATACAAGTGAAATCAGCATTTCAAAGAACCCAGTCATGCATTCAAAGACCAAGCACATACCGATCAAGTATCACTTTCTCCGGGAACAAGTGTTGGAACAAAAGGTCAAATTGGAGTATGTTCCTTCTAATGAACAAGTTGCTGATATTCTCACCAAACCACTGCCCAGGGAAACTTTTGAATACCTCACACAAAAGCTGGGAGTAGTTGATGCATCATCTTGCTATTAAAACTTGTCTGTTTCAGAGAAAAATGGGTGTATGCGAGTTTCTTGAGGAGGATCCGCGTACATACATCGGTTTGTGCAGAGACAGTCACGTATATGGAGGTTTGATGGATATCAGTAGGGACAGGCTCTGGTTGAAGATATTCTGATATGGGTCTGATAGAGACCATCCGTCACAGGTTCAGGGGGAGCAGATAAACTTCTAATGATGCATTGTTGGCATTATCTTAGAAGCTTTTGGTTCTAGTTCACAGCTGTTGTTGGCTTCAGGTGGAACAAAGGCAGAGGGAGAACAGAAGGAAATATTGGTTGCTGATCTGAATGGTGATTGAAAAATGCTGCTGATATCAGTTATGGGTGACTTTCATAAGTCTTGCTCTAGTTATTTCGTCTCTATGTCATGTATCTCTTTTAAGGTGTCAAGGTCATGTAACGGCCTATTTTGGTTTCCCCACTATGCCTGGTATGAAGACGTAATGTACTTGGTTGTCATATGTAAATTTCTGATGTATCCCCACTTGGTTGGGTGGATGATCCTCACTTAGTTGGGTGATGGATGTATGTTTTGAGTCTTTTGGTGATAGGAAGGTCTTTTATGATGTATATGTCATGGTTCTTCTTGAAGAACATCTTTTTGCAGATCTTGCCTACATTCAGGGGGAGCATGGTTAGCACAGCAGGGCAGAGATTTCAGCATGTACTCAGGGGGATCACAACCCTTTGCCCTTGATGACAAAGGGGGAGAATGACTTTGATGATCTTGGGGTGGCCATCAAGTCCAAAGAGGGAGATTGTTGGAATTATGGCACAGATTTGGAGCTATGGCACAGGTGTTGTCCTTGATGGCAACTCTCTCTGGTGACAGATCTTAGTTCAGGCTTTTAGAATGAAGGAAAAGACATATACGTAGGTTCACCTAGACTAAGGTGCATATACATGCATGTTGATCGTTACAAAGGCGCGTATGCGTATACACGCACTTTCACGCAAGGAAAAGCGCGTATATGTTGGAGAACTTACCTTTGGTCCGTGGTAGTTAGTCCTTGGTATTTGAACCTATGGTTTTGGACCATGGTATCTCGTCAGAAGTGTTGATCCCAAGTATTGGGTCCATGGTATTGTTTTATTATGGTTTTGGACCATGGTATTGTGAAAGGCCTAAGACTATAAAAGGGGAAGGAGATCATTTGGCAAAGAATCATCTGAATTAATTGAATATCTAATAAGTGCTAGATCTGAAATATTGGTGATTGGGGTTATGGTGCAAATCTGGATCTAAATGAAGGAAGAAACTTAGCGCAAAGAGAAAGATAAGTTCTATTGATGGGTCATAGTCTTAAGGCTTGAATGATAGTATCTTTGTATGATTTTGATCTGTTATATGTGGCGCATGCTTGATCTATAAATCTAATACTCTGGGCTAATCAGTGTTTGAATTTTTGAAAGAGTGAATTATCCTTTATAGATCTATACGCAGGTTCAGTGAAGCGAAGGCGCGTATACACGTCGTTTTGGTAAGGGAAAGAGGCATGTACGCAGGTTGGCTTTGACACAGAAGCGTATACATGCAGGTTTCTGAACAGTGAAGTAGCGTACATCTCTTAATTTATGTTCTAGCTACTTTTGTTTATTGGTGCAGTGGTCAGGGTTCAGAATTTGGTGTGTGGTTACCGTTACTGTGTTTTGGGTACAGTTGTCAGAGAAGTATCTACTTGATTCAGTTCTAATTGGTGAAAAGGAGATTGTTTGATGCAGAAATCCTTGATGATTGATTGATTTTCATGGATCCAGTCTAAAAATTATGAAACGTGGTCCCTGGAAGAAAGATAAGGTTGTAGCCTTCTGTAGGTCAGCACCTATGTACTAGTATCTTGGCTAGTGCAAGAGCTAAGGGGGTTGTAGCTCCCTTCCAGGAGAAGCTGGAGAATGAGAGAGGGTTGTAGCTCTTTGCAGGTTGCAACCTGCGTACTGGTAAAGGACTGCACCAGTACATTGTAAAAAGAAGTTTCTAATTAAAAGAAGATAGAGACGAATTGCAGCAGGTGGTTTTCACCCACATTGGGTTTCCACCTTATATCTTGTGTTCTTGTGTGTGATTATCTTCTGCTCTGTTTTACTATTTCTGGTTACTGGTTATTTAATTCTGATACACAGATTAACAAGCAACATTTGAAAGATAAAGTAAATTATAAGTTTGCTTTGTATACGCGGGTTTAATTAAACTGAAGTAGCGTATATTATTTGGATTTGAAAAGGGAATATTTGACTTGATAATACTGATTCACCCCTCCTCTCAGTATTATTTCCAACAATTGAAAACTCAAATCCTTCTGAGTATGATGAAGAAGGGTTGACCATAGAAGAATTTTCTAAGGAGGCAATCAAGCTTATAAAAGAGCTCAAGGCTGAGAAGATTCGTTCCAATACTCTTGAAGAACAAGTTCAAGGTCTCAAAATTGAAGTTGAAGAACAAGTTCAAGGTCTCAAAATTGAAGTTGAAGAACACAAATGTATTGAAGAGTCACTTCAAAATAAGTTGGAAGAAATAAATAATACAGCGACACGATACCTCAAGAGAGAAGTCCAATAGAATCAACAAGAACTCGACACATCATTTGTAGAGATTAGCAGGATCACACAACAGATGCAGGAAGAAGAAATTGAAAGGAAGGAATCTGTTCAAAGATACATATCTTCTGTTGACCAAAAGCAAAAGGAATTAGAAACATCTTCAATCGAAATAAGTAGGCTCAGGATTGAAACTGAGAAGCAGAAGGAACAAATACAGGTTCTCAACATAGAAGTAGAGAAGACCACTCTTCTCAAGCTACAGGATGAGGAGGCAGAAAAAAGAAGGAAGATCTTGAAAATATGGTTTTAAGAAGATCTTTCTCAAAATCAAGAAGAACTTGATGCAACTCGTGATGAGATCAACAAACTCAAGGGATCGAAAAAGAATACTTACAAGATAAGATACATGAAGAAGCGAAAATGAAGGCAATTAAAGATGGTAAAGCTCTAGTTGATGAAGGTACAAGCTCCACAGCTTCACAGGATGATTCTAAGAAGGAAGTTGAACGAAGTGAAAAGCCAAAGAAGAATGTTGCAACTCCAAAGAACAAGACCAAAGAAATCAAGAACAAAGGACCACAAGAAACTACAACACTGCCTCCAAAGAAGAATGAAAAATCTTCCAGGTATGTTCGTTTATTTAATGGTTATTGCTTTTTATGTGCTAACTATGGACATATGGCTAGGGATTGTGAAGTTTTTGACAGGTACAATCATTATCTGCAAAACCATAGAAGTAAGTTTGCAGGATCACGAGACAGGTTCCACAATGATTTTTTCAAAAGAGAATACGTGCTAGATGGGCCAAATACTGAATGTTTCAAATGACATAACTATGGCCATAGTGCTTGTGGTTGCAGATATCAAATGGAATTGCTTATGGACAACATTGAATGCTTCAAGTGTCATAACTATGGGCACATGGCTCGAGATTGCAGGAATAAGGAGGTCTGGAAAAGGAAATAGGTACAAGAAGACAAAGCAGATAACAAGGTTTCAGTAGTTATGCTTTCAGGATTTGTAAAAGCAAAAGGTCATGAGGAATTGGCAGTTGCTTCAGATAATGACTCAAGTCAAGATGGCTCGTTAGGTGACTCAGTATTTTGAACAATTTGGCTTGTTGACTCCTTAATATCTATACAAGAAGAGTCTATGCAGCAGTATATGGCACAAGTCTATGATTGATAGGAAGGTAGTTTGAACAAGATGGTAGTTTCATTAAAGGTTCAGGGGGAGCAAAATAGTTGAAGAATTATAGGTTACCAGGAACAAGACAATATTAGCCTGCAAAGGATATGCACAAGAGGAAGGAATTAATTTCGATGAAACATTTGCACCAGTTTCCAGAATGGAAGCCATCTGGATGTTTCTCGCCTATGCATGTTCAAGAAAAATAAAAGTCTACCAAATGGGTGTTCACTGTTAAGTCAACATTTCTAAATGGAGAATTAGAAGAAGAATTTTACATCGAACAACCTTAAGGTTTTCTACTATCAGAAAAATAAGACTATGTTTGCAGGTTAAAGAAGGCTCTGTATGGTTCCAAGCAGGCTCCTAGAGCATGGTATGCTCATCTTGACAGATATCTATGTCAACAAGGGTTCAAGAAAGATACTGTTGATAGCAATATTTACGTACAAATAGATAAAGATAATTTAACAATCGTTGACGTATATGTGGATGATATAATATTTGGTAGCAATGATGATCAAATAAGTAAGAACTTTATACAAATATGCAAAGTGAGTTCGAGATTTCTTTACTTGATGAGTTGACATACTTCTTGGGGCTTCAAATATCTCAACAAGAGGAAGGAATATTTATATGTCAAGCCAAGTACATCAAGGAAATGCTCAAGAAATTCAAAATGGAAGATTTCAAACCCGTCTTTACTCCGATGGTAACAGGTTGAAAATTGAGCATAGAGGCACATCTAAGGATGTGGATAAGAGGTTGTATAGATCTATGATTGGTAGTCTTCTATATGTAACAGCCTCCCAACCAGATGTTATGCAAGCAGTTGGACAAGTAGCAAGATTCCAAGCAGCACCAAAAGAATCACATATTATTTCTGTCAAAATAATTCTTTGATATCTAAAGGGCACAATAGAATATGGCTTGTGGTATCCTGAGGGCAACAATCTCATTATTCAAGCCTTTACAGATGTAGATTGGGCAGGAAGCATTGATGATCGTAAGAGTACGAGTGGAGAAACATTATATCTAGGTGGTTGTCTCATATCATGGTTGAGCAAAAAGTAAACCTCAATCTCGTTATCCATAGTAGAAGTAGAATATATCGTCACAGAAGCTTGTTGTAATCAAGTTCTCTGGATGAAGAAAAGTTTTCAAGATCTTCAGGTCAAGTTTGATGAGCCTATTGCCATATTTTGCGATAACACCAGCGCCATCGTGTTGAAGCCCCGAAAATCGGGTCGACAACAAGGGGGATACCCACCTGGTCCGGACCTTGGTTGGCAGCTCCTTATCCGTTTGGTATAGCGGGTCCGACTGGGGATAATGGGACCAGTTTCCCAATCTAAGGGTGTGTGTGTGTGCAAAGTTGGATGATGCTGATCTAAGAGTTCTAATCTAAGCTACTTTAATCTAATTCTATGCTACTGTAATCTAATGAAAACAACACATCTAATCTATGCTAACCCGGGGTGTATTTCTTCTATTATGCGATCTAAAGAGATTTCAAACAATAACTGGTAATAAAGATCATTCAGCTATCATAAGAATGAAAATCAATTAAGATGAACCACTTTGCATAAAAAGTTAGGCAAAACAGTTGTGAACAACATATCGCATAATAAGTTATTTATATATCAAACATAAATAAATGATTCCACCGTACAAAAGTGCCAAATGGTAACTCATGCATTCATGCAATAACATATAAACAACTAAAAACTATATATCACTTTAAGAATATAAGCAGAAATGGCCAAGAGATAAAAGTACCATTTATGACTGGTCCTACTCATAAGCTTCAAGTAACAATGATTTATCTCTCCTTGTTCTAATATCTACTAAGAGTACAGAAGTGCAACATCAGTAGCAGATATCAAATACAAAAATTAATAAACCTTGATCCATTCATTCATCAAAACCTCCTCTGAGGGTGCAGAAGTGCATGTTCTGAGGACAAGTTTTTGACAAATTTCTGGACCCTTCTCTAAATGCATGATAAGGGTTTAAATACTGCTAACTAAATAACTTAATTACATAAATTTCGGATACGGTTTAAAATGACCGCCCTTTATCTAAGCAAACTTATTTCTAAAAATTGAATCTAATTTCTAACTATTTCTGCATTTTCTCCTTAGTGCTGTGAGCATGCAACATTTGCCTGGGAAGAGTCGGCTGGTCGTCTTCTGCTTTTGTTTGAGCTACGAAAATAGAAATGGCAAGCGCTGGCACCTCTTTTTAGTAAACTAGAAGATATTTCGAGAATCATCTTCTGGTTGGGCGAATTTACTGCATGTATGCTTGCTAACAACCCAGATTCTTCTTAAACTGCCTTTGCTTTTGCTATCTCGGCTTCCGGACTCGTGGATGACTAAGCAAGTTAGGGACTTTACTTTCTGAACAATTTTCTTAGCAATGCGCGATTAGCGCTAGGCGCTAATCGTGCATCAAAAACTGCCTCTGTTCTTTGATCTGGGCCTTTCTGGTGCGTTTTCCGCCTTTAGCGCTTTTTCCTTTACTAGGCATGAGCTTCAGAATTTTGCAAACATGTTGCTTTTGTGAGTTTTTGACCTTGAGTGTCAAATCGCCTATTGATATCAGCATCTGTTCTGTAACACTCTGAAATATGAATTTCTGTTGCATGCGGTATCTGTTTATGAGGGCATCTCTTCTCTGTTCTCCGAGCATTGGCGCTTTCCCTTTTTCCTTAGATGTTTCCTGCAGTTCACGCAAAGGAAAAGAGTAATGATAGTAAATTTTGACACGAAAGCTTTAAGCTCTATGAATGTATAAAATCATGACACCCACAGTGAACTGACTCTTCGAAAAACACAAAATTGTCCTTCATGAATACTTTGGCGTACATTCATTAATCTTCTTTAAGGCGCGCGCCCAATTTTTGGTTTAGGGACAGCTTTTCTTGAATGCTGAGCCGAGGAAAATTTGCGATGGTTGATTTTTGCGACTCGCGGATCGCAACATCACAAGATCGCAGATTGCATTTATCGCAGATCGCAAGATCGTAGATCGCTTTTATCGCAACATCGTGGCATCGCAGATCACAGATCGCTGCAATTTGTTAAGTTATTCGCGTGCTGTTTATGCGACATTGCGATATGCGATGTCGCATATCGGCCATAGGAGATTTCTTAAGATTCTCATTTATGGGCGCTTCTTAATGTATGCGATGTGATGAATTTAGCGCCGCTTCTTCGCAGTTGTTTTAATGTGCTCATAAGGAAATGCTTCACTCTTCTCCGTGTGATGTATTTTTTGAGGAGTATAATACAAAAAAAAATTATAAAATCTTTTTGGATTTTTTACTAAGGGTCCCCACTTCTTTTAGTGTTATTGCTAATACTAAAAGAAGTAGGGGGGTTGTTGGTGGTCACAACAATGGCGATTCACTTGGAAGAACCAGTTATCTCTGCTTTTCTATTGAATTCTTTAAACTTCCAAAACAGAAAAATTATCATAAATGTAAACTTTGTTATGGACAGATAGAGTACATTATGCCTCATTCTATCAATGATATTTTGTTTCAACTTCTTTCTTTTCTAATTGTTTGCTTCCTCAGGCTTGTCCTTGTATCTACATCAGCCATTACTTGGTCATGTAAAGATAAAATAAAGTCTTCTCTGTGTGCTAGCCTTAAAATATGCTCGTTTGCCATAGGTAGAGCCTCTGCTGCCAGCAGGCGTCCATAGCCTCGACAGGGTTACCTGTTACCCAGCAATGATCCTTTATCCTGTTTAAGGTTATCTACAACCCTCAAAGAAAAATCCATTTTGAAACTTTTTCTTTTTTATTCTTAAAGAACAATGTCTTGGTTTGGTAGCCAAATTATGACACAGTCATTCACTTGATTTACACTTTTGCTGAACAAGCTGGCTCGTGATGAGACCCCTTGTCTTTTGATTTCAATAATCTTGAGTCATTGCCCTGTTTTGATGGACAGTGTTTGGCAAAGTCAGCAAAGTTATAATATCTGTGATCATGATAAGCCGGCTCGTGATGAGACCTCTTATTCTTTGAGATATAGTGTTTCTTGAATTGTCCCTCTGAATGCTGCGATTTTCTTTAACAGGGAGGATATCATTGTTTTCCTTAAGAAAGCTCTGGACGACAATAATAGAGTTTGAAAACAGCAGTTCTACAGAGAATCTTTATTTTGTTATTGATACCTTTCATTGTGCTGATATAAAACAATTCCTTCGCTAAAGGTTGCTTTCATCAAAAGCTTTTGAAGTTGAAACTAATATCATATCTAGGCTAAAGTTTTTAACTGTATCTGTCAATAATAAAGGTCAGATTTTAAAAAAAAATCTATTTATACAAGCGAAAAGCTCAAAATCTGAAAGAGAGTTGGTGTCTTTTCTCAAATACTGATAGTAACCATTAACAACCGGTTTTATTATGAAAAAGGGAAAAAAAAGAAAAGACAAAACTATTCTACAAAATAGAAGAATAATCTTCTATGGAAAATATATTTTGAGGATTTGACCATTAACAGGCAAAGAATCCCTTCTACCTGCTAGATCCTGTAAGACAAATGTTGATGGACCTATGACTTCAACAATCTGAAAAGGACCAAGCCACATCTTTTGAAATTTTGTATGTTTGCCCTTTTCTTCATGAGCCTTATCCCATTTTAAATATAAATCTCCCATCTGAAAAATTTTCTGGTCATTTTGTTTGAATCGAAAGAGGATTTTATTAGCGCTTGATGATGAGCATGGGTTCTCTTAGCTTTTTCTTGCTGTTCTTCTAATTTAATTATTTCCATTTGTCTTAGTTGTATGGAGGAAGTAGGTACTTCATCAATGTATTGTATTAAAGACAAAGAGGGAATGACTAAGTGAGTTGGAAGAACCGCTTCTTTCCCATAAACTAAATTAAAGGGGGAAGTGTCGATCGAAGCTTTTTTTGTTATTCTATCTGCCCATAAAGCATTTATCAAAGCTTTATGCCAATTCTTTTGGTTCTGGTCAACCGTTCTTTTAATAATCCTGATTAGGTTTTTATTTGTTGACTCAGCTAACCCATTACCTTGCGGATAGTAATTGGCCGAATATTTTAGTTTGAATCCTCTTTTAAGTGCAAACTCAGTCATTGCATTTCCAGAAAAGTATGATGCATTATCAAACATTAAAGCCGTTGGCAATCCAAACCTAGTGATTATAAATTGATCTATGAATTCGATAATATTTTCAGAATTAGCTGTCTTGAGAGGAACTGCTTCAACCCATTTAGTAAAATAATCTGTTGCCGTGAGGATGTATCTATGCTGCTTAGAAGAGTGAGGAACGATCTCACCTATTATGTCCAAGCCCCATTGGCTGAATGGTTGCTCGATGTTTACCGGTTGTAGTGGCAGGGACGACTTCTTTTGTCTTCCAACAGTTGTTTGGCAGATTTGACATTTCCTCACGTAACTGTGTGAATCTTTGAACAGCGTAGGCCAGTAATATCCTGCACGTAAAATTTTATGTGCAGTAGCATCTCCAGCATAGTGTCCTCCTGCTAGTCCATTGTGGAGTTCCTGCAAAACTTTTTCGGCTTCAATTTTTTCAAGACATCTAAGAAGAACAGAATCATAATTCTTTCTAAAAAGAATATCATTTATGAGCTGATATTGTTTAGCTTTCAATCTCAGAGCTCTTTTCTTAGGTGCGATGGAGCATACCCGATCTTAAGATAATAAATGATATCAGCATAGAATGATTTTGCATCGTTTAGGCTTACCTCATACATTTGTACCTCTTCGGATGAAATTTCAGGGATTTGCGATGCTCTAGCCAACATTTTGCAGAAGCCTTGACCTCTTACAATGTTTGCTGGTTTAATCTCAAAATCGTATTCCTATAAAGCAGTGATCCAATTTGCTCTTTTCTCGCCCATATCCTTCTGTACTAGAAGATTTCTTACCGCTGAAAACGGTACTATGATCTTAATATGGGTTTTGAGTAAGAAAGGTCTGAAATATTTAACCACTTTGAAAACAGCATAGGCCTGTTTCTCTACGTCTGAATAATTGAGTTCAGCACCTTGTAAATTTGAGCTAAAAAACGGAATTGGAGCTTCTGTTTTTTCTTGATTTGCTTGGGTTAGAATCGCAGCATATGATTTTTCTGAGGCAAATGTGTATAAAACAAAAGATTTTGAAAAATTCGGGGTTGCTAAAGATGGAGCATTAATAATAGCTTGTTTGATCAAGTTGAATGCTTCATGTTCATCTTGACCCCATTTGAAAGTTGAATTCTTTTTAATCATGGTTTGCAAAGGAGACACAATTCGTGAAAAATCTAGTACAAATCTCTTCACAAAATTGATTTGACCAAGGAAAGATTGCATGGCTTTTTTATTATGAGGTAGGGATATTTCAGAGATTTCTTTGATCCTGTCAGGATCAATGTGAATGCCGGATTTTGACACTATGATTCCTAGAAGTTTTCCTTCACTTAATGCGAAAAAAGATTTCTTTGGGTTAAGTGAAATCCCATACCTTAAACATCGTTGAAAAATTTGTTTTAAATCTCTGAGATGGTAACTTCACTTCTTGGAATACACTGTTATATCATCCAAATAAATCACTACAGATTTGTTGACTAAACCCTTAAATGCGATGTCCATGGCTCTTTGAAATGTAGCACCGGCATTAATCAAACCAAATGGCTTCTTCCGATATGCGTATGTGCCCCATTTAGTTCTGAATGTGGTTTTCAACTGATCATTGGGATGCACCAGCACTTGATTATATCCTGAAAATCCATCCAGGAAAGACATCAGTTCTGAGCCTGCTACTACCTGTAATATCTGTTCCATAGGTGGAAGAGGAAAATTGTCTTTTTGACAGGCTTTGTTAAGATTCCGAAAATCGATACAGATTCTAATATCTCCGTTTTTCTTTCTAACGGGTATCATATTGGAGACCCATTTGGAATGTCTGACGGGGAAAATTATTCTGGCTTTTAATAACTTATTTAGCTCAGTTTTTATCTGATCTTCTAAATTGGGGTGGATCTTTCTCAGTTTCTGTTGGACAGGTTTTTCGTTGTCAATCATAGGAATAGTGTGTTGAATGATAGAAGTGTTGTACGTCTTCAGCTCATCGTAATTCCAGGAAAAAACATTTTTATATTGTCTCAAAAGACGAATATATGCTAGTTTTTCTTCAGGGGCCAGGCCTATGCCTAGATTAATGTTTTGTGGTTTATCATCGGTTCCTAGGTTTACTAATTCGTAGTTCAGAGTTGAACTGTAGAGCTTTGAATTGGTAGACCTTTTAAACCGATTTTTCAAATCGTACAAGTCTTCTAACTTAACCACCAATTTAGGTATAGCATTATCAGTGCTATTTTGTTGTGTTTGTCAATCGTGATGGTCTTCGTCAATTATCTGATTGGAGTAGGATCCTTCAGAGGTTAGGAAATTTACAATATCAGGATCGTCATTGAATACTCTCCAATTTGTAATGTTGTCAAGGATGGATGGTCTAAAGATTAATTCTATTGAGAATCTATCTGGACTAAAATCTTCGGAGGGAATAAGCCTAGAGGCTACGTTAGCCAAAAGGTTTGCGCTCGCGTTTTGGAGTCTCGGGATTGAAGAGATATTAAATGCTATGAAATGCTCAGTCAGATCTTGTACTAAAGATTGATAGTGTTTTAAATGACCTGATAGGCAATGTATAGTGTTACGTACCTGTTTGACGATAATCTCAGAGTCTCCAAAGACCTGAAGATACTTGACATTTAACCTGATTGCTTTGTATAGGCCTTGCACCAAGGCCTCATATTCTACTGTGTTGTTTGTGCAATTGAACTCAAGTCTGCACGTAAGCATGGTCTTGTTTCCTTCTGGACTAATCAGAACGCATCCTGCTCCTGCTCCTTCGTTAGATTTAGAGCCATCGAAATATAATTTCCAAAAAAAAGATGTATTTACAGGTTCATCTAAAAAATTAACACACTTTGAACTATCAGTTTGGGAAAATATTTTGACTTGGGACAAAACTGAATTTTCTAAGTAAGGTGATGGGTGAGCATTGAAATTACCGAGAAAAGAATCTACCGAGTAATTTCCTATGATACTGCTATTATACGATACTGCTTCATTTTCTCCCTCTAATTCCGTTACTATGTAATTCTGGTGTAACTCTCGTTCAACCTTTATCTGGTTCGGTTTACCGTTATAGGGTAACCACATGTGCGACCAGTCGGTTGCAAAGTATCCGTGGAGTTTCTCGGACCAATCCCTGCTAAGAATTAATCCATAGAATTCTGGGATGCCGGCCACTAGAATGTCAATAACCTGACATACCTTGGGGGTTAGATGACAATCTTATGGTTACTTGATTAATTTCACCAATCACTTCGACTTGAGATCGATCAAGCTGAACTATACACATTGCAGATTTTTGTGGTTGAACATTTAGCTTAGCACATATTGATCTGGGTAAAATATTCGAAGAAGCACCGGAATCTACGAAACAATTGTGCACATTTTTGTTGAAAATCTCGTAAGTGAGAAGAAACGGGGGAGTGTGAGATCTTGATCTTCCTCCAATTAAGGCAATATCATTTGGATCAATCTTATTGATCACGTTAGTTGGAGGTCTTCCCATGTTATGGGAAGCTTGAGAGAGTACAGCGGCAGGCAAAGGTACAATAGGCACAGCATGTAATTCTTTCATCATTATCTTCTGTTGATGCTTCAATTTGCTCAATTCATAAAGGGTAATATTAGCTCTAGTCTTTTTCATGTCATCAACAATATTGTACTCCATTTCATCCGACACTATCAGTGTTTTTGATGGAGTTGTTTGATCTGCTCGGACTGGGCTAGATTGAGTTGCTTTAGTTGTTTCTTTCTTTGTTGCAACTTTATCTTTTGTTGTAGGGCTTGCGCCCTTCTGCTTAGGGGTAGTTTGGGGAGGATCAAGATTTTTGCTTCGTGTGCTAACCGGAAATACTTCTTGATCTTCTTCTTGTGGGAGGATGAAATCCCACATTCCTTGTAATTCCACAACTTCTTTGTCATCGGTTTGCCCTTCAGTGGCACTTTCTTCTTCTTCCTCTTCCTCAGTTTTAGCATTGGAGATGGCATTGGGTGGTTTTGCATCTGTTGAAGGACCTCTTTTAAAAGTTCTGTAGGGCTTTTTTAAAGAAGTTTCTGCTACTTATTTTTTTATGTAAATCATCTCATTAGACATGGTCTTTAATACTTTCTGCAATCCTTCCAAATCGAAAGGGTCTTTTGTTTGTTTCTTCTTGGAGTCTTCCTTGAAGGTGACTTTTTTGGATTTTCGTTCCTCTATCGCGGATCTCTTTTCCAGGGCTATTACGCGTTTCTCTACTGCTATCGCCTCTGTCATGTTTTCAACTAAGGTTGTTTTATTTGCTCTATCCACGAAGATTGCTATGTTTGATGGTAAAGCAATAATATACCATTCACATCGTACTTCTTCGCTGGGTTGGGAAGCAGTAGGAATTTTGTTGAGAATCTTATTGAACCATAAATCGAAATCTTTGATAGGTTCTTTAGCTTGGGCCTTAATATTGGATAGGTCATTGATTAATGTTGTTGTTGATCTGTCATCACCAAACTTGATAAGGAATTGATTGTGGAAGATATCCCAACTTGTGATAGACCCGGAAGGTAATGAAAAATACCATGACCCGGCTGTTCCTTGCAGTGTGTAGGGAAAAAGCCGAACAACAACATCTTCATTAGTAACTCCTTTGAGTGTCAAATCGCCTATTGATATCAGCATCTGTTCTGTAACACTCTGAAATCTGTGTTTCTGTTGCATGCGGTATCTGTTTATGAGGGCATCTCTTCTCTGTTCTCCGAGCATTGGCGCTTTCCCTTTTTCCTTAGATGTTTCCTGCAGTTCACGCAAAGGAAAAGAGTAATGATAGTAAATTTTGACATGAAAGCTTTAAGCTCTATGAATGTATAAAATCATGACACCCACAGTGAACTGTCTCTTCGAAAAACACAAAATTGTCCTTCATGAATACTTTGGCGTACATTCATTAATCTTCTTTAAGGCGCGCGGCCCATTTTTGGTTTAGGGACAGCTTTTCTTGAATGTTGAGCCGAGGAAAATTTGCGATGGGTGATTTCTACAACTCGCGTATCGCAGTATCTCAAGATCGCAGATCGCATTTATCACAGATCGCAAGATCGTAGATCGCTTTTATCGCAGCATCGTGGCATCGCAGATCGCAGATCGCTACAATTTGTTAAGTTATTCGTGTGTTGTTTATGCAACGTTGCGATATGCGATGTCGCATATCGGCCATCCGATATTTCTTAAGATTCTCATTTATGGGCGCTTCTTAATGTATGCGATGTGATGAATTTAGCGCCGCTTCTTCGCAGTTGTTTTAATGTGCTCATAAGGAAATGCTTCACTCTTCTCCGTGTGATGTATTTTTTGAGGAGTATAATACAAAAAAAAAAATTATAAAATCTTTTTAGATTTTTTACTAAGGGTCCCCACTTATTTTAGTGTTATTTCTAATACTAAAAGAAGTAGGGGGGTTGTTGGTGGTCACAACACATCGATATCTCCAAGAATCTTGTGATGCATTCCAAAATGAAGCACATTCCGATTAAATATCATTTCGTTAGAGAGTAGGTCGCAGAAAACAATATCAAGCTTGAATATGTTGGTATAAAAGAAAAAATCACTGATATCTTCACTAAGAATTTGAATATCTTCGCTAGAAGCTTTTAATTCTGCCAAGTTCTCATTAGATTTTCCTTATTCATAAAATAAAGGGGGAGTGGAAGTGTGTACAGGTCCACAGGATGGTTGTTTGTCAGGGGGAGTTATCCTTTTCCATTGATGTCAAAGGGGGAGAGAAGGCAGTAGGAAGAGGTGCCCTGATCGTAGGGGGAGTACTTGTGTTGCCGTCAATGCCAAAGGGGGATATTTTTTATCTAAATATGATCTGAGGTTGTCATTGATGTCAACTCAAGCAGCACCAGGGGCTACCTTGATATTTCAAGGGAATATTGACTTGACATCTTACTCTATTTGGATTCAAGGATCTTCTAGATGGATTCTACTCATCGAGATGTTTCCGCTGATATATGGCACACCAAGTAATTCTTCACGGTTTGAGAGATATTCATGTTTGAAGTTAGTAACCCCAGTTAGTGGGTTAAAACACTATGGGGTTGTGACATGGCACTCATAATTGGTTTTGGTCATTGAATAGTCAATAATTAATAATTTTTAAGCTCGTAAAAATCCCTCCAACATTCTCTATAGAAGCCCCTCTCAACTCTATAAAAAGAAATCTCATATATCCTCCAAATGAAGTGATCGTGAAATTTTCGTGATAACTTCATTTCTACGAAGTCTTAGATATTGGATTTCAGAGATCTGTGGTTTGAGCTTTTTGAATTTTTGACCGGAGAATCCACAGTAATAGAATTTTTACACCAACGTTTCGAATCCCAAATGGGATCCATCATCAGGGTAAGAGAAAGATGATAAAAGAAGAGCCAGATGGAAGAAATAAATATTCATGAGGGAAGGATATTAAAGGAACAACACAGGTCGGCCAGAAAGATTTATAATGAAACCTAAATTTAATTTTAATTTTTATAAATTAATATCATTTATTTAATTTTTATAAATTAATATCATATATTTAATATCTATAAAACAAAAACTTTAAACTAAAAACAATATTAATATTAATATCTAAAAAACTAATATATATATTAATATTAATATCATAAATCTATATATAACCTAAAATCTATATTAATATTAAAAATCTACAAAAAACTAATATATATATTAATATTAATATCATAAATCTTAATATCTATATAACATTAATACTTATATAACCTAATGACTATCTAACTTAATATTTATGAAACTTGATCACTATATAACTTAATATTTATATAACCTAAAATCTATATAACTTAATATATATAATAGTATTCATATCAATAAAACCTAATATCTATATTAATATCTAAAAAACTAATATATATATATTAATATTAATATCATAAACCTTTATATAACCTAAAATCTATATTAATATTAATATCTAAAAACTAATATATATATTAATATTAATATCATAAATCCTAAAATCTATATAACATTAATATTTATATAACCTAATGTCTATAAAACTTAATATTTTTATAAAACTTGATCACTATATAACTTAATATTTATATAACCTAAAATATTAAGTTAGATAGTCATTACGTTATATAAGTATTAATGTTATATAGATATTAAGATTTATGATATTAATATTAATATATATATTAGTTTTTTGTAGATTTTTAATATTAATATAGATTTTAGGTTATATATAGATTTATGATATTAATATTAATATATATATTAGTTTTTTTAGATATTAATATTAATATTGTTTTTAGTTTAAAGTTTTTGTTTTATAGATATTAAATATATGATATTAATTTATAAAAATTAAAATTAAATTTAGGTTTCATTATAAATCTTTCTGGCCGACCTGTGCTGTTCCTTTAATATCCTTCCCTCATGAGTATTTATTTCTTCCATCTGGCTCTTCTTTTATCATCTTTCTCTTACCCTGATGATGGATCCCATTTGGGATTCGAAACATTGGTGTAAAAATTCTATTACTGTGGATTCTCCGGTCAAAAATTCAAGAAGTCTTAGATTCTGAAATGAAAACCCATTTGATTTGCAATCCTGATGAACGTCATGACCAAATTTCAGATCTTGGTTCACTATACTTTCAGAGATATGGTCTGTGGAAGTTAGGGTTATGCAGGCTCCTGAATTTCATCTCAAAGAAGTGACCTTGGGAAAATCGTCATAACTCTCTCTCTGAGAAGAGGATTGGAATTCTATAAAAAGTGGTGGATAGTGCACGGATTGAAGTTTTTTTTATCAATTTCAGAGTTGAAGGAGGAAAGAGTGAAACGTGGCACGCCGTACAATTTCGCTCTATTGAACTAGTCCATAATTAGGTCATTGTGAGAGATTGGCCATAACTTTGTCTTGAAGAGTCCAAATCGGGTCAGACCTCTGGCATTGAAAAGATGCCTTAGAGGGATACTACAGGACCAAATATTGCATATTGAGGATCTGAAATCATAGAGATACATCAGATTAAATATCATGCTCCTAGAAGGCGAGAAAAACTAGATCAAGTGTTGTCAAGGGGTGCAAAGGACCACACTTTATAAGGCAGCAAAGAGCAATGTGCAACAAAATGATGCAGCATAGGTAAGATACAGGTAAGTATCTTCTGTATATGCATGTTCATTTCATAATTTCATTAGGTTCTTTGTATTCTAATTTTTTGTTTTTGTTTAGCACTGACATATGCTCTGCAGGATGAGGTAAGTTTTGCTATTATCATGTCATGGGTATTTCCTTGAAGACTTTTTACAGGTATTATATATTCATCAAGAGAAGACTCAATGAATAATCTAATGTTCTGAAGAGTGAGAAAGGGTAGCATGACAAGAGCAGTAATCAATGTGCAGAACAACAACAAGAAGTTCACCATATGAAGTCTTCAAGTGGGAAGCACTGCATACAATCATTGTAAAAGTATCATTATACAAAGTCATTGTAAAAGCATCATTGTAAAAGTTGTACAAGCATCTATCTACCAAGAGTTGAAGAGGCAATGTTGGGAGGTCTAGGATCATCATTAGGTGGTTGTGTCATAGTTGGGGTTATGGTCTAGTGTGTCTTCTTCTTCTACATTATTCTATATCATTGTAAAGTGGACCATTTTCCCTGGTACGAGATTCCATTCTTCTTTTATTCTTCCATAAGGTGGTAGGGTAGTGCTAGGCTGGTGCATGAAGTCACCAACAGGTTCAATCCCGTGAAAACTTCAGGGTGGTAGGGTGGTGCTAGTGTGATTTGTAGCTCATTGAGTGTTGGGGCATCCATTCAGTTGACTAGTGAAGAATCTCAAGCATTGGAGCGTCCATCCAGTGGGAGCTGGAGAAGAATGCTTTTCTAGATTCTAGGAAGTTGGAGCTTTCTTTTCAATTGGATTTGAAGATTAAATAATTATTAGAAAAGCGTTTTGTGGTTTTTGACCTAGAGGGGGTTTTCCACCTAAAATTTTTGTGCCTCCTTTGTTCTTTTATTCATTGTTGTTACTGCATAAAAATTAATGATAATTGAAGATTAACTAATGCTTTGAAAAGATTTAAATGTTCTAATTTCTAAAGAATATTGATTCACCCCCCCCCCCCCTCAGTATTTTCCAACAATATGTACTAGATAAATTAGAGAGGCCACCAACTTATCATAGTTATTGGGATCGACGAGACTTGAGTCGAAGATTCTCAAATTATTGAGATTAGTGATCATGGGAGTAATCATAGGCTTGGAATCCATCATACCAAATATCTGTAAAATATTGATTATGTATTTACCTAGACCCAGAGATATTTCCCTAGGTTTCTGCCAGACTTCTAAACCCTAGTATAGTGCATAAGTCCCAAATATTTCATTTTGAATTCAGCTGCGAACGTATTCTTACATTCTTGTATTTTGCACTCCACACCTGTAATAAAAAAATCTTCTGCATAAAGTAGTATAATGATTGTTTCATTGTTCACTACCTTGATGTAGAGATTTGGATCTGCAGAAATTTGATGAACCTATTTCTTAAGAGATATGCATCCATCCTTGCATACCATGCCCTAGGAGCTTGCTTTAAGCCATATAGAGCTCCTTAAGTCTGGAAACATGTGTGGCCTTGCTATTTATTTCAAAGCCTTCCGGTTGTTGAATGTATACTTCTTCATCAATGGTCCAATTTAGAAATGTTATTTTTACATCTATTTGATGAATATTCTATCCCATTGTAGTAGCCAACGAAACCAATGATATTATAGTAGTATATATAGTAGTAGGTGCAAAGGTTTCTTCATAGTATATACCTTCCTTTTGAGGGAAGCCCCTTGCAACTAATATATCTTTGTATTTATCTATACTTCCATTAAGAGCATGTTTGATTTTGTAAATCCTTTTTGAAGTGAAAATTGATTTGTCACTTGGCCTAGGAATGATTTCCCAGACTCCATTCTTCATGATGGATTGGTATTCTTCTTGCATTTCCTTCTTCCATTCTTCTTTATCAGCAACTTCTTCAAGTGTAGTCAGTTCAACTTCTATCAATTTTTTCATGTATGTTGCATATCTTGAATATCATTTTGGTATTTTTCTTTCTCTAAAAGTTCCTTTAGCAGCTCCATGTCTTTTGGCGTCTTCAAGAGTAGCTTTCAGCCAATTTGGCCTCTTCTATTTTTCGGGTATGATCGTAGGTTGAATCGGATCATGTGGTCCTTCATCTTCTACTTCTTGGTTTGTAGTTGTATTATCACGATGTTCTTATTCTATAAATAGTAGTGTATCTTCATCATCGGAATCAATTGGAATATCCTTGGATCTTTTGTAGGCATGATTATCATTGAATATAACATCCCTTTTTACTTCAATTTGTCTTCCTTAATGTAGATTCTATATGTATTTTGTTGGGTGATTTAATTGCAAGTTAAATACTGTCATTAATTGTCAACTTGGGTTTCGTAGACTGATGAGGTATACTTGTACTATATCTATTAAGTGGTTATTTATCAAAATAGATTAATTTAATGCAATTGAAACTAATTACAAAACAAATTAAATCAATCTAATCCAAACCAAACCAAACATAAAGAAATTGAAATCACACCTGCATAAAGGAAATCACACTTTCTTGAAAATGAAATCACACTTGCATAAATGAAATCACACTTGCTGAAAGGAAAAACACACTTGCATAAAATGAAGACACACTTGTTGAAAATAAATGAAATAACATAAATATACTATGTTACCAATATGTAAAAATATGTGCAAACCGTGGTTGGTGGGGGCCCTCCACCCCTCAGTAAGCACACTGAACAACTATCACATCTTGGAGATCAAAGTGGCAGTATGTATTTCATAAAATGAAGTTACAAGATATTACAAGAATTATGTATCCTCACTTTACAAATCACATCTTGGATGGAACTTGGAACCTCCAACTAGCAACTAACAACCTCCTTACTTGGAAACTAACACTTAACAACCCTTTGTATGAAGGGTGCACTGTTTTTTATACAAAAATTGGGGATAACTATTCAATAAATATAGATCCTTAGATCTCTGCTAAATCCACATTTGTCTCTTGTGGTTACAACCAATCACCTAAAAATATTAGATACAAATCCTCTTAAAATTCTCATCCATGATTATTCTCCTTTGAATGTGCTTAGTTAATGATCCACATCTTCTACAATTATTCCTCAAATCTTCATGAGTTGGAATTTGAAATTCGAATTTGTGGTTGGGTGGCCAAATGTTAATTTCCTAATATTTAATCATAAATTCTCTTAAAATACATAAAATCAATGACTTGGAAAATAATAATGATAAACCCATACAATCATGAAAATGGTTACTTAATGTAGATTTCAGGGGCTCTAGAGTTACAAAATGAAGGTAAAATGATGGAAATGTGAGTAAAAGTGGATGACATTTTGGAGACACAATGCATTTGAAGAAAGACTGTAGCCAACGAAGATCCCTTTAATGCTTGTAGAATCTAGTTTGTTGATTTGGGATAGTATCGAATGTGCTCTAGCCATGAAAATTGGTGGAGAGGCTAATGCACGTGAGATCTCCAAGACCTAGAAATGGTTTGGGAAGATTCTAACCGGTTTGGGAGATATTAAAATAATTAATATTTTTAATGGAGTTCCTAAGTCTAAACTTAGGAAAAATAAAATATTAATTTGTATTAATATTAAACTGGGTTAGAAGGTTCCAAAAGTCATGGATCAAGCCAAATCTAATCTTAGTCATTGATTAGAGATTTAATCTCGACTATTGATGGACCAACGAGAAGAGTATAAGAAGAGGCTTGAGGGTCAGTTGGAGAACACACCAGAGTGATCAGTCATTCTATTCTCTAGAGTGGGGTTTCCTAAGAGAGATAGAATCAATGATCAATAGTGAGGGGTAGTGAATACATAGTAGAGAGGCAGAGTTATTAATCGAGAGACAACACAAAGCCCAGAGAGGTTGACACAGGGGCAACTAGGTGCTACACAGAGGCATCCAGGAGCTGCGCAGGGCTAGGAGAGGCTAGCGTGTGAGACGCAAATGGTCTAGGGGCTGACGCCAAAGTTGCAGAAGCTGACACAAAAGCTAGAAGAGCTGACGGAGGGCCAAGATGCAATGTTAGAAGGATTTCGTGCGACGGACTGGATGTTGGTGAGCTGGGTAGGGTGACACAGTCCCTATCAGAGTGATGCAGAGCAGTGGGAGCTGTAATTGTTGTTGTGGGATTGTTCATCCGGTGATTAATCAGCTGGAATATTTGTCTTCGAGTAGAGGTACTAGTGCCGAGGGAATTCTCTGTTGGGTGAGCCATTTCTGGCACCCTAGTTGTATTTTAAAATTGCATAATAATAAAACCCTCTGAATCGCTGCATTGGTTTTCCTGCATTGGCTTTTTCTGGGGACATTGGTCCAAAATAACGGTGTCACTTGTGTGCTTGTTTTCTTTCAGTTGATGATCTGTAGATGTTGATATTGTACTTGTGTTTATTTTAGTATTTACATGGTAAATAACTTGTTAAGTAATTAAACAAGTAGGAAGAAATAAACTAGATAGTACAGGAAGAATTTCTAACGTGTTAAACTTAGAAATTCCAACATGGTATCAGAGCGTGGTTGCAAATCACAAGATAAATGAAGGCATCAGCTAGCAAATCAGTAGCAGCAGATTCAACTGTCCCGAGTGACATCGCTGACCCATACAGAAGGTGACAGAGGAAGGAGTGAAGCAGAGAGACTGCATCATCATTCTGGGCCAGAGAAAGGTAGCGCAGAGGCTAAGGGAGGCAGAATCAGGCTCACACAGAGGCCAGGAGGGCTGACGCAGTTGGCTAGGGGAGCTAATTTTCTGGTGTCGAGATTGCGCAAGGCCAAGTAGCTCAATCCTTTAGTTGTTGGGGTATAGGAGGCTACGAATAATTTGCAGAGTAAAGCTGGTGGGGTACTGTGGTTAGAAAAATACCTAACAGAGCAAGAACAAGGAGGAGGGATTTCCAGAAGGGAAATCGAGACCCAGAGGGAGTCGAACCGAGAACTTCCAGATGGGAAGTTCAGAGACGTAGTAGGAGTCGAATAGAGGAATTCCAAGAGGGAAGTAGAGAGACTTAGAGGAGTCGAAAGAAGAGTAGAGAGATGGTAATGAATGGGCTAAGAGATCGGGATAGGTTGGATGGAGCGTCCAACTTTGTGTTCTGGAAGGCCAGGATCTTGTCCATTCTAGAAAAGAATCTCCTCAAGGGCTTCGTCACGAGAGTGATAGTTGTCCCAGTTGACCCAGTAGCTAATGAAAGGTATGAGGAGGCAATGGCGTAGGCTAAGTGCATCATCCTTGATGGGGTCAAGGATCATGTGGTACCAAATATTGCCAAGAAGGAAATGAAAAAGGAAATGTGGGATGCCTTGAAGACAATGTACCAGCATACTTCTGTGAAGAGGAAGATGCTCCTGGCTAATCAACTTAGGGCATACCATATGAAGATGGGATAGTAGATATATGTCTTCCTTGGTCACTTGGAGGGGATCCGTGAACAACTAACTTTCATAGGGGCCATGCTAGATGAGGAATTGATTGTGAGGACCGCATTGAACGCAATTTCTGAGGATTGGGAGGTATTTTTCCAAAGCATACTAGGCAAGACAAGTCTTCCAGATTGAGAAGAACTGTGGGCGAATCTTCGTTAAGAAGAGATCAGACAGCTGACCAAGGCAGGGAGTAGTAGAAAATGGGTCAGAATAAAGAAGGAGGAAGAAGAGGATGTGACTCTAGCATTTGTGGGAAATCAGGAGAAGAGGAAGAACAAGGACCTCGACAAGGTCAAGTTCTTTCATTGTGGAGAACTATGTCATTTTGCGAACTAGTGTCATAGGAAGAAGAGCAAGGGAGAGGGTTCAGACTCGAAGGCAGCACCTGCAAAGGAGGAGAAAGAAGTCATGGAGGATGACGATTGTGCCATGAGTGCTCATGTGCCACTTGAGAAGAAGTGGGGAGACATCGAGCTGTAGTCAGGAAGATTACAGGCGATGAGGGGCAAGATCCTTGAGGTACCCATCCGCTTGGATTATAACTTGCTATGGGAGTCCAAAAGAGGAGTAGCAAGACTGACGGATGTCAGTAGAGATGGATGCAGATGGAGCGGCAGAGAGTGTTATAGTGCAGGAATCCCGGGAGAGTGCAAGGCTAGCAAGCTGCAACAGTGCGAGAGGCACGTGAGTGTTGCACCAGTGCAGGATGACACAGAGAGGTGTGCAATGGTGCGAGATGCAGGGAGTTGTTGCAGCAGCGCAGAGGTCAATAGAGGGAGCACTTGTTAGCGACAGAGGGAGCTTCAACATTAGGAGTGTCTCTAGCCTAACAGGGATGTCAAAGTTGGGTGGATTAGTTACTTACTTCGTAGTAACTGAGTTGTAGTGCAGTAGTTAGTAGTGGCAATGCTATGGGCAACATGATGCAACATTGATCTGAAAATGGGGCACTTAGGCTTCTTGTCTAACTTACAAGAACCTCTCCCACTTCCAAAGCTTAAATATTCCCAATTCTTTATGTTTAACCAATGCAGAATTAAAAGTGTGCTTGAAAATAAGGTGTATGTTTATGGTTGCTTTAAAATTGTTTATGTGTTGTAAATTGATTTGCTTAAACTGATATAAAACATATAATAGTGAAACAATGTAGCAAATGGAAAACACACATAACAACAATATAATATGGAGTTCACTGTTGGGTTGTGTATATTCTTTCCATAACTAGCCCACATAGTTAACCGGGGGCTTAGAGAGGGGGAAAGCCCCCCTTCGTTGCACCGATTGTGTAGGGGGGGGGGGGTCATAGGGGGTTTGAGGTGTACCCGTAACCCCACTTTATGGGGTCCTGGGCAGCGCCCTTAAAAATTTTGGTTTTGGACCCTATGTTAGGTTGGGTGGACCCACCTATGGTTTTGTGCATGATTTTCGCACATGTTTTTTGGATGCGATGGTTTTCGGTCCATGGTATTGGACGCGATGGTTTTCAGTCCATGGTATTGGACGCTTCGACATTTATAAATATGTATTATAACATTGAAAGGAAAATAATGAAAAATCAAGCTGGTAGTCCCAGTTTTGGGATCCAGGGGAAAATCTCTGTGTATATGTGTTTTATGTGTTATGCTCTCGCACTGTTTATTTTTTGTGTTTTAGAATTCGTATGCAAGTAATTTCTGTACGGGGTTAAAACCTACATTCACCCAAAACTCTTGGGCTATGTCTCCTTGAGCTCTACTTAACTCGACTAAGCTCTCTGGGATTATGGCAAGGTCCTTTTACAAGCTCCACGCTCAACTCCACTGTATTACACAGAAAAAATGGGCTTAGAACACCATCTAATCCCTGGCTCTGAAGCTCTCAAGCTTTCTGACTCTCAATCTGGCTCTGGCTCTTAGCTCTGGCTCTAGTTCTGGCTCTTAGCTCTAGCTCATGGCTCTAGCTCTTGGCTCTGGCTCTAGCTCTGGCTCTTGCTCTGGCTCTTTGGCTCTGGCTTCTCTGAGCTCTCTCTCGGCCTTTGCATGCCTAGGTAATCTACTTGACCTCCAAGAAACTCCCTTAGCTGCTCTGCGCATTAGCTCTCATTAGCCTTGCTCTCTTACCTCTCAATTGAGCTATCTACCTCCTTTGAGGTACTTTTCTGGCTTTTCGGCTACCCCAGTTGTTTCTCTGCGTATCATCATCTCTCTATGCCTCTGCGGCTTCCCTGCTCCTTGTCAATTCGACTGGCCATCTGGATTTGTGGCTTTGTGGCTTCAAAATGCATCATTGTCTGTAAAACACCCGCTTGCAACGTGGCATGATGATCTGGAGTGGTTACAGAGGTTTCAGAGCTTTTCCTTAGGAAAAACCCAAAATTAGAGAAAAATCCATTACACAGGTATTTTCTGGAAAATACACTATCAGGCGTGTATTTCGGATGTGAAATTCCATTCAATCACCTCTAAAATCCCTATCAGGTCCTCCATTAGGCAGCATATCGCATCATGTAGGCATATTGGGCAAAATCCCAATTATACGGGAAATACATTGAAAAACCCGTCAAAGTTCTTTCTATCAGACTTCAAAATTTATTGCATCCACCCTATAATCACATCGGGTCTGCCTTTGGCCGCTATCGCAAGCCCCACCGTCGATCTACGAGATCCTCAATCCAACGGTCAATATGCGTTTTTGGGTGGCTTAAGGGTACGGAGGTTACTCGCCCAAAAAGGCCGTTTTCCTCTCTCCTCTGCCAACCACGCATCGTTCATTATATGGGATTGGGCGGAGCCAGCCCAATACATTTATTGCTCGAGGCCCACCCGAAATCCTGCTTACGAAACTCAAATTTTATAAATCACGCCTATAATTCCCCTTCGAGTCTAGCTTTATCGCTTCGGGTGTCTTTCCCTTGTATTTTGGTTTTTACACCGAAATGCGCTTATACACAATAAAGTCTCTTTATGGTGGAACTCAAATGTTATAACGTCGTTCTTATAAATCCGTCAGGTCTGGCATGTTATCGCCCCTTTATATCACTGTGACGCGACGTTGTGATGCGATGTGTTGCAATCGCAAGTCGCATTGGCCCGAGGGTTCGTCCCTTGTCTCATGATATCACCAATGTCGATCCACCGATATGGGCGATCACAATATCGCATCGGCCCGGGGTCCTTACCTTATGTCATGTGCATGTGCCTGCCTCTGACCCAATATGTCGGGGATCGAAAATCGGGGGTCTCTTCCCTTTTCGCTTAAGTCTGCCTCTTGGACCATCTCTGATGCGATTTCCCTTTATAAGGGTTTTCTCTGCCATTTTTAGGGGATTTTGCCTCTTTTTCCAAAGAATAAAGGGCAACTTCTTTCTATGATAACTTTTGCATCCTAAGTCCGTTTTAGCCCATTCAAGTTGCAGTAGATTCAGAAGGAAAAGATCTCTACAATGGGGCTATTTCTAGGAACATCCTTGGACTTTCATTTTCCTCTATGAGGAACATTGAGACTTAGAAGTCTATCCAAAATCCATTTTGGATCAAACATGATGAGAGGGAATGTAGTGCAGATACAGTGCTGGGAGGATGGACCAACAACAACATGCATGCAGAGGGAGCTACCGTACAGATGCATCAGTGGCAATGGCAGGGCCATGGGCAGCAGTACAGGATGCAACGGTGTAGAGGATGTTTGGCGGGGAGACCTAGCGTCAGCACAGGGACTGATGCTGGATAATGAGAGTGATGCTCATGTGGAGTATTACTAGGGCACAGTCCTCGCTAAGAGG